>CM053783.1:79326872-80756872 GCA_028749045.1 Cupressus sempervirens | reverse complement strand
TCTTTTCCTCATCCACCTTACCATCAACCCTTCAAGTTTTTCCCAAGCACCCTTGGCTTCCTTTAAGATGGAAATGTTGAGGAGATCTCTATGAACACAACTCTTGATGATTCTTAAAGCTTGATTAGCTTTAATTTGCCAATCAACTAGTGTTGTAGCATTTGTGGGTTTGGTAATTCTACCATCAACATATAGATTTAAACCTTTTTCCTTTAATCTACTTCATACAATATCTTTCTATGTAGTATAATTGTGTGAAGTTAGAAGTGGATTTTTAGGTGAACCCATGATGCATAAAAGTAAAAGAGCACAAAAGAGAGACACAAGAACATAAGAGACACCCACCCCTATTCACTCAATCAAAAGACCCCCCTCCCCCCCAAAAAAAAAATGATGCTTTGGCACTTTATGTGTAGTTCATTTATAATAGGCCACTGTATAAAGTGGCCTTCTGATTTTTTTGTTTACAACTACCTTTTAAGGTTCAAATCTTGTACTGAACACTGTAGCTCAGATGTATAACAATTTTAAAGAGTAATCAAAACAATACAATGCAGAAAATGACCTAATTCTAAAAGTGATATTTTTGTCCACACAAGACTATAATTTTATTGCAGATCTAGAAAGTAGATGAAAAATAAAGCAATTTCAAAAAAAATTAGAACCTAAAAATGTGTCTAGATGAGTCCATACAGAGTGTGATTAGATAGGTATAGTCACCAAAAAATGCAATTTCTAAAAAATCCATGAACAAAAACCAAAAAATAATAGCACCACAGAAATGTTCAAGAAATTCTACCCAAAATTAAAAAAAATCACACCTAATTTGGAGTCTGAATCAAAATTGAATTTGGAGAGGGATCAAGCAGTATACTACAAGGATAAATTTGACGGTCAAATGATTGTCACAACAGTTCAATTTTTCCTTGAAATCACAGTCAGATGACCATCAAATTTATACTCATGACTTGTTAATATCAGTGAAAAAAAGACTACCCTAGGTGACATGGCAAGGCCATACTATACGGATGTGACATGTGTCCTATACAAAAGTATGACTACTAAGTTGTACACCTATGAGGTTGGGCACATGTGGCAAGCTGACTGTATTTGATGACTTAGATATTGTGCTGGTAGTTTAGAGTCTTTTGGCACCATGTGGAGGACTTGTAGGGTGACACCATGGTGACATGTGGACAAGCATTGTGCTCAGATGTCAGCATTGTGCTATCACTAGAAACCTATTCTAGAGTGCCGAGAAAGGGCTCGTCAGGAGTGTTCTTGGTGCTGGAAAATTCCTTGAATCTGCTACCGTCGTGTGTCCAATGGGATGTACCCCTATCAAAACTTTTAAATGTGCAACCATTAGTTTAAAATATGCTATTAGGGGTTGAACGAATAATGTTGGCAATTTGACTAAGGCCGAAAACTATGTGGCTGGTGTTGGATTAGGAGTTTAGTGTGCCAAAGGAAGTTTTAAGTGGACAATGAAGACTAGAATATTAATGCAGACTACATTGGTCGGGCCAAAAATGTTGCCACTACGAATGATCAGGTTGTCAGTGGAAGGTTGGAAAAAAATGCTAGTGAGGGGATTAAAATTATCCCACATGCATAAGGAACATGAATAGTGGGTAGTTTATAAGGAAAAGCCTGCAGAGTAATAACACAAAGCAAGACTGCTATGTAGTGTGGCTCGATGTCGGTGCTTGCCAAATTTGTAAATTTTTCCATAGAATTTGTAGGAATGTGGTCAGCTAGTTTGGTTGGGCTAACACCAGATTAAGGAATATTCATAGGTATAATGAATATTCCCTATGGGGGCTAGGGTTTCACCACTTGATTCTTGCAAAAAAAAATCTTTGTAGGCCCAGTAGGCCTAAAAAAATTCTGAAAATTTGCATAAAATTGCAGATAGAAATTGTAGAGAAATTAATACAAATTTAAAAAATAAATTCATAGATCTAATAAATGATCATACTAGATTTGCAAATTAGGCCTTCAAGTGCTGATTTGCAAAACAATTTTCCTTAAATTTGACTATGGCATATTGTAAGCAAATTTATAGTCAAATTTCATCGAATCAATGTTTCAGATGCAATGACAAGGTCCACTTTGGCTCTAGACGCTCCAAATGACTTTGATACTCTGGATCTGGGTCAAGATCCTCTAAGAGGTGAGGCAAGAAAATGGTCTCCAGTGGCTATGTGAAGAGAAATTCCCTCATCTCTAACACCATGTAAGAATTTTCCTTAGGGAAAAATACCCAAGATCAAGGAACTCAAGCACAAGAATAGATAAGACCAAAGTATGATCAGAATAACAATATCAAAATTAATTGATGTAATCTCGTGTACATACACACTAGGAGTGCTTGAATATAAAGACCTCTAGAATGCTTCCAGAATGTCAAGGAGTCAACACATGAATAAGTCTTACAACCAAGCACATGTCCACCGAGAGTGGATTATCCTCCATTAAGCACAGGAGTAAGTGTGATGATGAGAGGATAAGCCTAAAAAGGTGCAGCACATAAAATTATGTTGTAGACATCATGTGCTTAAATAAGAGTGTGAACTACTCTGTTGTCTACATGACAACTTAGTTCATTATGCAAACTTCTAGTGTTGTAGACACCATGTGCTGAATTAGAGTTGCTTACTCGAGTGTTGGCAACATGACAACTCATAAGAGTACGTAAACTCCAAGATGTCAAACTAATAAATAATAAAATAATTCATTGACCTAAGTAAACTTATGTAAAATGTAAAATGTAAATACTTATTTACACCAACAACTTTAATCTACATCTAACAATTTGGGCTGATAGAGTGATGGTTAAGAAATTAATAGGTGTTTCACCTTTTGATTTGGTTTATGAAATTCAAGCAAGAATGCCTCAGAACAACCTAATGGGTCTATACAATTGTTGGAATTCTTTAGAATAACTGAGACGAGGGGTGAATAAGTTATCCAAGGTCTAAATGTATAATTAAAACTTTTCACAACTTAGTGAACCCATATCCATAAAACATTTTCATCATGCATGCATCCACTAGATTATGCAATCACTTAAACTTGTAGTTACTATCAAATAAATTTGAAAAAATATAAACATGAAACATAACATATTTAATAACACATTTGACACAATGATTTAATGTGAAAAATCAATTTGGGAAAAACCATCAGTAACATGCTACTCATTCTCACTCTTCTAAAGTGATGCCCTGTGAAAGGCCAACCTTGTTAACAGTTACAATACACATTGTTAAATGTGGCATAGTTAAATAATTTCAATCACCCTATTAGGAGTGAGCCTTGTTAGAGGACTTTAGATCATTCACTTCAAATGTCACCCAGTTAAAGGATTAATAAATGATTGTTAGGTCAAACTTAATCCAAAGGATTTACCCTAGACTGATACAATGATTAGAGAGTAATAGTAAGGCTTGATTTGATAACAACTTACAACTCACTTGAAGATTACAAATCTTTATTTTTGTCCTCCATTTTTCTTGGCTTTCACACTCTTCAGCTCTGATAACTTGTTCACCCTTCAAGCATCCATACACTTAAGCCTTCTTTCTTTGTTTGCCAATGTAGTCTCTTCTCTTAGGTCACTAAATGAAGAAAATACCCCAGCCTCCTTATCTTCCTTAGGTTCTTGCACATCAACTCTTGCTTCTAACCAACCATCTTTATAAATAGAGAATTGAGATATTTTTTCATTTCAACCTCCATCATCCATTTTAGGCTTAGGTTAGATTACACAGGATTTAATGAATCTACCCCTCATTTCATTTCATTCCCTTCTAGAAACATCTCCTTCAATCCTCTTTGAATTCACTTCAAAATGGTTCATCTTGAATTCTGTGCCACCAACTCATCAATCTTCTCTTCCACATAGTTCACACAAGCCAAGAAAAAAGCTTGCCAGCTCAGATTCATCAAATTCTTAATCTTTCTTATAATGTTGACATTCAACATTAATTGGCTTCTGATGCTCAGTGCACACTGTGTTGCTTAGCATCCACTGTCAAAACACTTCACACAAACTAAAGTTTACTGGTGCTCGAGATCAACTAAACTTTACTCAACTTACACTATTTCACTTGGCTTACATTGAAATTGACTTTCCTTAGCTTGAACTAATTTTTTGCTCAGCTTGCACTAGCTTTTCTTAGCACCTAATATCCACTCAATCAAGCTTGGTAAACAAACTTCATTTAACTTGTTCTTCTAAACTTACTCAATCTAACCAACCTTTGCAACTTTAAGTAGATTGTTGATGCACTATAATATCACTATCTTAACTAATTCTTGTACTCTTTTCATATCATAACTCAACCTTTCATCTAGGTGCTATTGTTACTTCACTTGATCAAATCCTCTTCATTAATTAAACAAATGATAGAACTTAAATCTTATAAGCAATTGTTGTACCAACAAGTAGTAGGTTTGATATCAGTGGAAAAACAATGATTGAGACATATTTATTATACTTGTATCATTCTATTTTTGACAACAATTACATCCAAATGTATGATGATGATATTATAGATGACATGTAAGAAATGATGGTTGAGTTGGTAGGATTGATTGAGATCAAGAAGGAAGCCTCTGCCAAGAATGCTAAATTGCAATTGCAGGCAAAATACTTGTATGAAAAAAAGTAGTTGCAAGAAAATTTGAATCAGAAGAGTTGGTCTTGATGTAGAATGCTAGAATGCAAGACAAGGGTAAACATGGAAATTTTAACCCCATTTAGCTAGGCCCATATCTTATTCATGAAAAGTAGGGAGAAGATTCCTATCTTATTAAAGAGTTATTAGGAAATATTCTAGAATCACCAGTTCATGGTCAATTCTTGACCAACTTGTTAGAATTCTTTGGAATAACTAAGAGGGGTAGTGAATCAGTTATTCAAGGTCCAATAATGTCCAATTCAAATTTTTAATAAAATAGGGGTGAATCAGAAGTACTAACCCTTTTACTTTCTTGTCAAATCCTTAATGCCATATAATTGAAATTATCAGGCATGTGATTAAACATTAAAAAATCATGACAATTAAGTATGCATCACCACATAACACAAAGGATTTTGGTGACCTAGAAACCCTCCATGAATAAGAAGGTAAAACTGGAGTGGGGATGACACCCACAAAATAACTGTGCAATTGATTTCAACCATTTCTGATGGTTTCCCCTATTAAAGGCTTGCCCTGTTAAAGGCTTTACACACTGTAAAATGTGACCCTGTTAAAGGATTTCTACATTTTTTAGGAGTGTTCCCTATTAGATGACTTAAGAACATTCAACTTAGAATGTCGCCCTATTAAAGGATTTACATAGAGCTATTAGGCCCACCCAAGATGATGGGATTTACAGTCACCTTCTCAAAAGAATCTTTTATCCCTCTCTAAGGATCTCGTATCCTTCTCCTAAGGATCTCTTATCCTTGTCTTGAGGATCTCTTATCCTTTTCCTGGGGATCTTCTATCCTTTTCCTAAGGCTTATCCACCTAGCTGTTAAGCTAACCTAGAAAAGTAGGATTTCAATGTCTAATACAATGGTAAGAAAGTATTAGAAAGGTTTCGACCTGATAAAGATTGCAACTCTAACCTTGCAGATTTCAGATCACTCTTCAATTCTTTTCTTTGGTTAGCTTTTCTTCCTTACAGTGCCAATAGCTTGTCCACCCTTCAAGATCATCTCCTTGAGTTCTTCCACTCGTTATGCCAATGCACTCTATGGTCACTTGATCAACTCATAGTCTTGATGCTCTGTGCTTACTCCTCATTGTGTCCTCCTTTTGACACTTCACACTAGCCTTCTCTTGGCTTCTTCACACGACCACACTAATAAACAACTCCCTCTCACATGAACACTTGATCTTTGACCTGTAACTCCTTATAAAGAAGTTATGTTCTTCATTTTCCCCTCAAATCTTCCTGCTCATCAATTTGATTTAATCTTGAGAAAATGATATTGTTTTCCCTCCAAATTGTTTCTTCCAGAAACTTCATGATAAATCCATCAGCATTCACCTTGAATTGGTTTGCATGGTTTACATAAAATTCTATGACATCTACTCATCATCCTTATCATCCAACTAATTCACAAAATTCAATGTAATTAACTTATCATTATTGATTTGGTGAATCTTTTGTCTTAACAAATAATGCAACAACTTAGCATCATTGGTTTACTAATGCTTGACACCTGAAGTCTTTTCTTGAGTTACTTGGCACTTGAACAATTACTCGACATGTGAACAATTACTCAGCACCTGAACATTCTTGAGTTACTCAACACCTAAAGGATTTCTCGGCACACACTGAAGTTGAACTTTCTTAGCTTCAACTAATAATTTTCTCAGCTCTAACTAGCTTGCTCGGCTCTTTCTAATGAACTTAGTTAGGCTTTACAAATGACTTAGTTAAACCTTACATCTTTGATGTGTCTCAGTCTGTCCATCCTCTTAGAGTATATCATCAATACACTATTCCATCAATGGCTTAGCTGATCTTTATACTTCATTACAACACGATAACTTCAACCTTTCTCTAGGTGCACTAGTTACATCTTATTGATTGCCTCCTCCTTGTCAATCAACCAATTGATAGTATTTGGATCACTTAAAAAATTTTCATTCCTGCAAGTAGCAAGTTTGAAATCAATGAAAAAAAAATGATTGGAAACATTCTTTACCAGTTCCATTATTCTTCATTCATGATCTTTTCAATCATTTCCAACAATCTCCCTCTTTGGCATTGATGGCAAACCAAACTGATCAATTGATTGAGCTGATCAACATAGTTACCACCAAAATTATATACCAAATAGAAAAAATTTTTGTCATTACATATCTTCCTCTTTGTATCATGTCTCCCTCTTTTGTTGATACAAACTGAATCCTTTGTTCTACTTCTCCCTTTTTACTGTTGTGTCCTTTACTCTGTATTCTTGATCCTTCCTCCATAGCTACTTGCTGATCAGTTTCTTATCTCTTTTGAATCTTCCCTCTTTCATCTCTCCATTCATACATTCTCATACATCTCCATATCTTTACCTTTCACTGATCAGTTTCTCATAAATCTCTCTCTTTGACATAAATGCCAAAGATGTAGCATCTTCAACATGCTAAATATAAGCTTTGCATCTCATGTTTTCTCCCTTTGTCACCATGCTTGTGACTGATCTAGAATTTTTTCTCCTATTAATATCCTTTGCATCATTCTTCTGATATTGCAAGGATCTACTCCTATTGATGTAGTGCAGCTTCTTTGTTGCTTTAGACTGCTTGATTTAGGGGCATTACCCCCAACTTGCCTCTGATATATTCATAAATATCCTTGGGCAATGATTTGGTGAAGATATCTGCAATTTGTTCCTTTGTGTGAATGTACTCCATCTTCACTTGTTTGTCTTCCACCAATTCTCTTACATAGTGATACTTGATTGCAATATGCTTGGTTTTTGTATGCATTATTGGATTCTTGGATATGTTTATAACACTTGTATTATCACAATACAGTATCATAGGTTTGGTTACCTCTTCTTTCATTCCTTTCAATAGATGTTTGAGCCACACAATGTTTGTGCAATTGACTATTGCTACCACATATTCAACTTCTATAGTGGACTAAGATGTGCATGTTTTTTTGTTGCTAGTCCAAGTAACTAGCCTTTTACCTAAGAATAATGCTCCTCCACTTGTGCTTTTCCTATCATCAATGTTGCATCCCCAATCTACGTTTGTGTATGCATTGAGCTCAAACTTCTCATTCTTTTTGTAGTATAGGCCAAAATCATTAGTTCCTTTGAGATACCTAATTATCCTTTTTACTTCCATGAGATGATTTTCTCTAGGATTAGCAAAGAATCTAGCCACTATTCCAACTACTAATGCTATGTTTGGTCTCCTATGTACAACATATTGTAGTTTTCTAATCGCAGATTTGTACATTGTTTGATTGACTTCAGCTGATTCATCATTTTGAGTTGAAACTTTACCATTATTAGGTATACCTTCATAAAAGTATACAAAGGTCTTGTATTCTTCTACTTTCTTGGTGTTGATCTTCTTTCTTGACTTGAACTCTGTTGAGTATGTAGACTGTAGTACTTACAGCTTCTCTCCAGTACTTGAGTGCAACATTTTTCTGCATTATTAAGGTCTTGGTGCAATCAATAATTGATCTATTCCTTCTTTCTACTATACCATTCTGAGGTGGAGTCCTGGGTGTTGATGTCTACCTTTTGATTCCTCTTTCATTACAGAATTCTTCAAATTCTCTTGATGTGAATTCACCTCCTCTATCAGACCTGAGACATTTTAGGCTCTTCCTAGCCTCTTTCTCAACTCTGGCCAAGTACCATTTAAACATTTGAAAGGCATCTAATTTTTTTTTTCAGGAACATGACTATCATCATCCTTGAATAGTCATCTACAAATAGCATTATGTATCTGTCACCTTTGTAACTTTTCACTTCAATAGGACCACACAAGTTAGTATGAACTAGCTCTAAACTTCATTAGAAGTATAAGCCTTGCTTTTGAAAGTTGACTTGGTCATCTTCCCTAGTTGGCATTGTTTGCACATGGTGTTATCAGGATTCTTCAACTTTGGTAGACCTTTGACCCTCTTCATTTTGCTGATGCTTATCAAATTGTCAAAATTTACATGACATAGCCTCTTGTGCCATAACCATACATCATCAGTTTGAACAATGAGACAAGAAGCATCTTCCATGTCTAGGTAGAACAAATTACTCCTAGTCTGGTCACCTTTTCCTATTAGAATTCCTTGAGAATCACAGATCTTGGAAACTCTATTTTCAAATTCAACCATACAACCTATGTTGCCTAACTGTGAGACACTTAACAAGTTATAATTGAGGCCTTCAACATAGTATGCATTATCACATGATATCTTTTTGGTAAGCTTGATACTACCTTTCCCTTTGATCTGACATGGTACATTGTTACCAAATCTAACACTATTTCTTTCATATTGAGTAAAGGAAATGAATTTACTTTTATCTCCAGTCATGTGATGATAGAATCTGCTATCTATGATCCATTTGTTATTCTTGTTCCTGTAGGTTACCACGGTAGTTGCTTCATCTTCATTTGATTCATCTTTCATAGCCACATAGACTACTTCATCATCATTCTCACCAGAGTCTTCTTCAAAAATGCAGCATCTTCTACCTTTACCTCTAAAGTCCTTGTTGTCCTTTTTCTTATTCTTGAAGTTGCCTCCATCCTTGTAATTTTTCTTTTGTGTGCATTTGGCTGCAATGTGACCAACTTCATGAAAATTGAAACAAATGATTGGCAGCTTACTTTTGAATTTTCCTCTTCATCTGTGAAATCTTCTTGCTAGTAATGCCTCCAATTGTTCTACATCATCTTCATTTGTCTTTCTATCACTGGATACATACTTTCCTTTTCCACTCTATTTCTTTGTTTGTACCTCCTCATTGTCTTTTATTATCATCTTGGCTTTGAATGCAGATTCAAAGTTTTCTGGCTTGTAGTTGTCAAAGTTGGATAGCTCAAAGGCAGTGAGTCTTCCAATTATTCCGTCAAATGACAATGTGTTGCCTAGTACACATCTTAGCACTTGGATGGCTGATACTCTTATAGCATAGATAGGAAGCAAAGTTCTCAAGTATTTGCTACATACTATTTCTTGTGATAACTATCCTCTAGGCTTCTTATGGCACTTACCACTTCTTTCATCCTTGCATTGTATTGAGCAACATTCTCTCCTTCTTCCATTTTCATGTCATAAAACTTTCCTCTTAGGCTCTCTCTTTTGACTCTCTTTACATTATCATCTCCTCCATAGATTCTTGATAATGTTTCCCACATCTGATGTGTAGTACCACATTATTTGATGTCATCATACTCGACATAGCTTAGTGCTGAAGCAATATCTAACATCACTTGATAGTGCTCCTTCTTCTTGCCCATGTCTTCTGTAGTGAGGGGTCCTATAGGGTCTACATGATCAACTGTGATTGAGGTCTGTGCATAGTCACCTATTGATCCAAGGTGCAGCTTCATCAGAGTTTTCCATGCAACGAAGTTGTCTTTGTTTAGCTTGGGAACTTCTCTCTTGGACATCTTGATCTTCCTACTGCTAGTACCTTGAAACAAATCAGCAGTGGACTCTGATACCAATTGTTAGAATTCTTTAGAATAACTGAGAGGGGGGTGAATCAATTATTCAAGGTCCAATAATGTTCAATTCAAATTTTTAATAAAACAAGGCTGAATCAGAAGTACTAGCCCTTTTACTTTCTTGTCAAATCCTTAATGCCATATAATTGAAATTATCATGCATGTGATTAAACATTAAACAATCATGAAAAGTAAGTATGCATCACCACATAAAACAAAGGATTTTTGTGACCCAGAAACCCTCCAAGAATAAGAAGGTAAAATTGTGGTGGGGATGACACCCACAAAATAACTACACAATCAATTTCAACCACTTCTGATGGTTTTCCCTGTTAAAGGCTTTACACACTGTAAAATGTGACCATGTTAAAGGATTTCTACACCCTATTAGGAGTGTGCCCTGTTAGAGGACTTAAGAACATTCAACTTAGAATGGCACCCTGTTAAAGGATTTACATAGAGCTGTTAGGCCCACCCAAGTCCATGGGATTTACAGTCACCTTCTCAAAAGAATCTTTTATCCCTCTCCAAGGATCTCCTATCCTTCTCCTAAGGATCTCTTATCCTTGTCCTGAGGATCTCTTATCCTTCTCTTGGGGTTCTTCTATCCTTTTCCTGAGGATTATCCACCTAGCTGTTAAGCTAACCTAGCAATGTAGGATTTCAATGTCTAATACAATGGTAAGAAATTATTAGAAAGGTTTTGACCTGATAAAGATTGAAACTCTAACCTTGAAGATTTTAGATCACTCTTCAGTTCTTTTCTTTGCTTGGCTTTTCTTCCTTATAGTGCTGACAGCTTGTCCACCCTTCAAGATCTGTCTCCTTGAGTTCTTCCACTCATTATTCCAATGCACTCTATGGTCACTTGATGAACTTTGAGTCTTGATGCTCTGTGCTTACTCCTCACTGTGTCCTCCTTTTGACACTTCACACTAGCCTTCTCTTGGCTTCTTTGCATGACCACACCTATGACCAACTCCCTCTCACATGCACACTTGATCTCTAACCTATAACTCCTTATAAAGAATTTATGTTCTTCATTTCCTGCTCAAATCTTCCTGCTCATCAAATTGATTTAATCTTGAGAAATTATATTATTTTTCCTCCAAATTGTTTCTTCCAGAAACTTCATGATAAATCCATTAGCATTCACCTTGAATTGGTTTGCATGGTTTACATAAAATTCTATGACATCTACTCATCATGCTTATCATCTAACTAATTCACAAAATTCAATGTAACAAACTTATTGTTACTGATCTAGTGAATCTTTTGTCTTATCAAATAATGCATTAACTTGACATCATTGGTTTATTAATGCTCAACACCTCTTTTCCTGAGTTACTTGGCACTTGAACAATTACTTGGCACTTGAACAATTACTTGACACCTAAACATTCTTGAGTTACTTGGCACCTGAAGGATTGCTTGACACACACTAAAGTTGAACTTGCTTGGCTTCAACTAAGAATTTTCTCAGCTCTAACTAGCTTGCTCGACTCTCTCTAATGAACTTAGTTAGGTTTTACAAATGACTTAGTTAAACCTTACATCTTTGATGTGTCTCAATGTGTCCATCCTCTTAGAGTATGTCATCAATACACTATTTCATCAATGGCTTAGTTGATCCTTATACTTCGTTACAACATCATAACTTCAACCTTTCTCTAGGTGCACTAGTTACATCTTATTGATTGCCTCCTCCTTGTCAATCAACCAATTGATAGTATTTGGATCATTTAAGCAATTGTCATTCCTACAAGTAGCAAGTTTGACATCAATGACAAAACAATGATTGGAAACATTTTTTACTAGTTCCATTATTGTTCATTCATGATCTTTTCAATCATTTCCAACACAACTAATTGTATTGAAGGTACTTATTTTTCCATGAATAATAGTTTAGGTTTTTGTACATTTGTGAGTCATGCATATATGTTGTGCCTTTCCTATAGTGTGTGTATTTCTTTTTGTGTTGTTGTCAGGTATGAGGTTTGTTTTTGCTAGAGTTTTTGAGCCATCATATGGATATGGATTATTCATCGTCCCTAGATAAAGCCACTCTTATCCCTTTTTTTGTGCCCCATTATTTCAAAGTAGTTTTGCATTTTTTATAAATTGCAACATTTAGACGCTTAAAATTATCCCAAACACTATATTAATTTATTTAATATTTTCCTTGAAATTATAATTATTTATTAATTAATTAATCATATTTTTCATATTCTTCTACTTATTTAATTAAATTTATTTAAATTAATAGCTTCACTTTTCTAATGTATCTAAATTTAATTTAAATACTTTCATCCCTAATATGTTAACTTTATTTAATAAACGATCCTCCATAAATCCCCTTCTTAAATAAATTTCATTTATTTAATTCCCTCCATTCCATTAAATTCTCTAAACCTATGATTAAATTAAATCCTATTCAATTTAGTCTTAAACCTATCCTAAAAAGCTAGTCTATGCCCATCACTTTCATCCTTCTAAGCCTACCCACTACTTAATCCCACTTATTTATCCTAAGCACCTTTCTATACCCCTTTTAGTTTCTAAGTGAGTGTTCACACATGTGTGAGGAACACTCACACTTCTCACACCTCTTACACCTTTCTCCCTCACTCCTTCCTTCAAGTTTGCTCACACATGTGTGAGCAAACTTTGAATGTTGACCCTGGCATGACTTGCCTACATGTCTCCTTTGTGGCAGCTATGTGGGTGCCACATAGATTCCACCTCACCAAGGCCTCTCTCAAGCCTATAAATAGAGCCCTTGTCTCAAGCATTTTCCATCTCTCTCATATGCATTGTTACCATGCTAGTTTGGTATTAGAGATTTCTAGTGATTTTATGGTGTGTAAAATGAACTCACTCAATCTTGAGTGACTTAAAGGAATTGGTTTCATTTTCAACAATTTTCTTATGTTCACGAACAATGTAGTTTTTTGTTGATGAATCCATGATTTTTATTTATATTGACAACATTTTCAAGTTGGAAAAAAAAAGTATGCTTAAACATGTGTGCCTTCAAGATTAGATTACAAAACTTAAAGCTTTATTAGGAAAGAACAAGTGTCTTTTAACCTCGAGGCCACTTATGTATTCTTTCCTTTCACACCTTCAGGTGATCTTGAGTGCGCAAGAAATAAGTGGTCTTGTTTATTTTTTAGAAGGCCTACTTGGGGATTTCACCACCCCCAAGATGACCTCAACTTCAGTGTTTTGGTAGAGTATAAGAATTGTGAGGTGAATCAAAAGACACCTCTCTTGGAAGTAAAATCTTGTCACTCTTGGCTAAGCCCCAAAGAAATTTATACCTTTGGGAAGTGAAGGTGGAGATTTGGGTTACCGTCTCCTCCTGAATGTGTGGCATTATTTTCATTCATCTATAGATTTGGACCTCACATACCTTGCATATATCAAGAATGCACTTTAGATAATCCTTGTACATCCTAGTTGTAGGCCTATTAAGATTGTTGGCATGTTCTATGTGCTTGCTTGTTTAAACATTCAAAACCAACACCAAACATCAAACAAGTGCAAAAAGAGTGAAATTGTGAGCTAAATTTTCAGTGAGTGAAATAGTCATAAGTGGGTCCTCTTGACTCACAGTTATTTTTTAGGAGTTCTGTATTGGTCTAGCATTTGAGATTAGCAGAGTCTAGTTATAGTTTATGCTTGAAATTGGGTTTCATTTTGTTCCTACCATGATCAATAAAGTCAAACCTAAGAAGGTGAAATTATCCAAACCATTTGTCTACAAGGAAAGAAAAAACCTAGCACACACTGATAAACAATTTTGATATGCTATCAAAGACATCTAGAAAGAAGAGGCTAAATAAGACCGTTATGATAGAATTGAGTACAATGCTAAAATTTGAAATTGGTCTACCTTTCCTAGAGTAAACCCAAGATTTTTGTTCCCAGTAAGTGAGGATTGAGTTAACCATATAAGTGACTACCACATCTTTATTTTCCACATCAACCCCATTTTCCAAATTTCTAGTCTTCCATTTGCAAATATCCTCTAGAGAACTTGATTATTTGAGCCTAAAATCTTTGGCATAAGAACACCTTCAGAGATCACAACACTAGACCTTTATCCATAAGCAAACATCTATCACTCATTTGGGATCACAAGTTCATCTCCAAACAGTGGGTAGTCAATTTGGTGTCCTATCTTGCCTAAAGATCACTTGACCATCTTTGGCAGGAGAAAGATACTTTAGCCTATAATCACACTTTGTTTGCTAAACCAAGGTCTTTTATTTACATTTAGGTTGTTGGCCTCTTTCATTCATGTAAGGTTCAATAGTTCTCCTTCACATTCCTCTCTTTCTTCCATAGTTTTCCACCCATTGGTTTGGTCACTATTGTATGATACATACACGATCCGATAGATTCACATTTAATCTCATGTCTTGCTTGTTGGAATCATTAAGGCAAAAAGAAGTGGAGAATCATTTTTCTCCACACACAACATCATTAGGGGGAACATTTTCCTCTAGTTCAAACTTTGGTATGCCTAGCTTAACATCCACACAAGAACCAGAAGATCCTTTTCGTAACACAACTTTGGGAAGTAACGACAACAAAGTATACCAAGAGGAAGACCCTATTGCAACAACAACATCCCTAATGATGTTTGAACATTCCTTGCAGGTCCATACAATGTCAAAATGATAGAAAAATCTATTAGGGCAAACCAGACCGAGATCTTCCTAAACTTAGTTAAAGATGGTGTTAATGTCCCTATGAGATTTGATGAGAGCACCTTGTTTAGATAGATTTTTAAAGGTGGTGCTCTTGTATTATCAACTTCAAACACAAATCACACATTTGGAAAAGGAAAAGAACCCACAGTGACAACTAGTGCTATATCTACATCAAGTGGCACCACACAACCAACATTCCAATTAAGTGCAGAACATATCTAACAAATTATTAGTGCCATGCCCAACACTACTATGCCTGCTAGTATTCCATAGTCCACCTTAACAAGTCCAACTGTAGGATGCTTAAACATTGGGCAAGTGTTTACTCAACAAATGGAAATTCCAATGCAACCAATGTATTCCTCTTATTCACAAATTCCAACAAGTATGATGAAACATCTATGCCAATTCCAATGACTGCATATCAATACATTGGCCAAAGTGGAATACTTCCACCACCTCACAATACATTTGGAACTCCTTATAGATTTGGAGGTGGATTTATGAATTCCCAACAATCACAAGTGCAACCAAACTAAGATTTAGCCCAACAGTTGCATGAACTTCAAAACTTGGTACATACCATGACCAACAAGGGGGTGAAATATTTCTCTTTTGAGAAAGTTTATCCCTTTCCATTTGATAGATCCATTAACATGATACCATTCCCACCAAACTTTGAGATTCCTAAATTCAACAAGTACATGGGAGAAACATGTCCTATCACACATCTCAAGGAATTCTCAGTTTTGTGTCAAGAAGTAAACTATATTGAGGATTATCTTAACATGCTCTTCACACGAAGTCTTGGAGGCCCCACACTAGAGTGGCTAATGAACTTACCCAAGGGTTCCATTACCTCTTTCAATGATTTAATGGAGAATTTTGTAGCACAATACTCTTACAACATTGAACATCATGCCTCACTAAGTGATTTGTGCAACACAAAATAATGAAATGGTGAAACATTTGCCAACTTCCTACAATGGTGGAGGCATCTTGCTAACTGCATGCCCTACAAAATTGAGGATTCCCACCTTGTGGATATATTTATCAAAAATTTGATACCAGATATGTCTTTTTACATGAAGATGACTAGTCTTGAAGAGTTCACTACATTAGTCAAGAGAGGCAAGAGCATTGAAAATGGGCTTTTAGACAAAGGTGTCATTAAAAATTATAGCTCATCATCCTTAAATAATGACACAAAAAACAATAGTAAACCCAAATTTTGGTCCAAAAATAAAGGTGTCACACACCATGGTGTCACTAATGTTAAAATTGTATAAAACCTTCAAGGAGGAAACAACAACTATTGTAACTGAAATAACAACAATTCGAACCATGCCAATAAGAAATATCATAATCAAACACAATTTTTTCCTCACAACAACAACAATACCAATAGCAATTACAACTATGACTATAATCACAATAGGAAGTTCACTAACTTTCATGAACTCTTGGATGCTATATTCCAAAAACTAGTGGATCATAATTTGATGGTGTTTCCCAACACACAACCCTTTGATGAGAAACAACCCAAATAAAAATGGTATAGGAAAAATGAATATTGCAAATACCACCATATCAAGGGTCATGACACAAAAAAGTGTATAAAACTCAAAGTGTTCATTCAAAATCCCGTTGATGATTGAGAAATTGAGGTAGAAGGAGGACCATCCTCTAAAAATGCTAAACTGAAGATATTTCAAAAGCCATTTCCTAACCACAACAATGAAAATAACAACAATGGAAACAACAATATGAGAAATGCAAATCGAGCTTCTACATCAAATACATTACACTATGACTATTCTGTTAACCACATATCAGGGTTTGACACCTTGTGTGGTAAAATAGAAACCAATGATATATGTGGTTTTGACTTCATGTGTAGTTGCATTGAAGAGGTAGACACTCATGTGAATACCCTTGTCCTACAAGAATCTTATTGTGATGCAACCAGTCAATGGGGAAGAATCACTTTGCAAGTTGCCAATCCTAACCCCACTAAACCATCAATTCCACATGTACTTGCTACACCATCCGCTTCACAAAGGCCCACTTCTTGCTATGATGTTTTTTCCTAGTTAGGTAAGACTCTTGCACAAATATCCATTCTAGAGCTCCTAACCAAATTACCCATCCACAAAGAGATTTTGGAGCCTACTATTTTAGAGTTTCATGTGCCTAAAAACATTAACGCCTCTCAATTCACCATCATGATTAGAAACCTTGTTGCATAACAACACCTTGTCTTCATAGACAAAGATTTCCAAGGTCCTTATCCACATCACAATTTGTCACTCCACATTGAAGTAATTATACAATAACATAAGATAAAAAGAGTCCTTATAGATAATGGATCTAGTTTGAACCTTTACACTTTGAAGATGATTCATTTCTTGGGACTTCCAAAAGACCTCCTAGATGTCAATAAAAGGATAACAATCAAAGCATATGATGAAAGAGAATAAAAAAGAGTTATAATGTTACCACTAAAGGTTGGGCCAACCATCATAAATATTGAATTCCATGTCCTAGACTTTGACTTGCCATATAATATTTTTCTTGGTTGACCCTGGATATACACACTCAAAGTAGTGCCATCTACCTATCATCAATGCTTGAAATTTCCTCACCAAGGAAGAGAGGTCATGTTTCTAGGTGATCCTACACCTTTTTCCTCTTTAAAAATATTCAAAGGTGTACCAACAAATTTTTGTCCAATCAGTGAGTTTTCTAAGGTTATACCTAAACCTCTCACCATAATAGAATCACCTTCCACAATAGTGCTAGAGTTATCCAATAATGATTCCAATTCCAGCAAAGGAAATGAAAAGGTGGAAGGTACTAAGGTCAATACTAGAGGGAAGAAGGTTACTTTTTCTAATTTAGGAATGTAAGAGTATAAGTTTGAAAATGCCTTGTGTGTTGGAAAACTACCACTCTCCCCCCGTTCCTTTGGAAAACCTTCACAACTACCACCTCCTGCCAACAAGGATACTATGCATGTTAAGAAAACAACATTTGAACATTGTGGTTCACTTAGTGATGAGCATATGGAATCTAATATCCTAGATTGGCTATATTTTGATGGAAAAGATGAACTTGTAGAATTCGCCAAGGATAAGTATGTTAAGGCCCCTTCCATTATAAAAAACATGGGATATCATGGTATCGGCCTTGGACCTAAAGAAGATGGAATTAGACAACTCCTTGAGGCTAATAGCTATCCTAAAGGATGTGGTTTGGGCTCCATTAAACCCAAGGTGTCCTTTGCTGACAACTATTGTATGGTTGACCCTAATTTTGAGACTAAATAGGAGGAATTCTTTGAAGTACCCTTCCAATGAATTGAGGATGACCTAGATAACCATATTTGTGCCATTACCATAGCTAACCTTTCATCCACTGACCTATCTCTCACTAACCCTGACATGATAGACTAGGACCTTTAGGACACACCACTAGATCTTGATATATGTAACTCTAAAGAAGCACTGATGGTACTCTTTAGCTTTAAGAATCTCCAAGATTACAAACATGAGATCCAATATAATGAGGAAGCCTACTTTGGTAGCCAAATCAACTCTCTTAGTCACAAAAGTGAGAAAAGAAATAAAAATGGAAAAATAAAAGAAACATCCTCTAGTGAAAACTCTTTTAGGGCACTTTTGGATGAAGAAAAAGGTAAAATAAAGGACACATCTTTTGGTGAAAACCTCCTAGAAGTAGAAGAAGAACGAGAGGTTGACTTGCCATTTAGATCTTTACCACTAGAAAAGTCACCTATTTTGAATGAGGACACAATTCTAGTCAACTTGGGTATAGAGGATAATCCACAAATCACCTACATTGCAGCTACCTTAAGTCCTGAAGAACAAAAGGCAATGACCGAGTTCTTGAATAAGGATAAAATTATTTTTTCTTGGATATACAAAGACATGCCTAGTTTGGACACAAAATTTGGTTGTGCATCACTTGATAGTAGATCCCAAGGTTAAACCAGTGAAGCAAAAGTTGTGCAAAAATGCATCCTAAGGTAGCACTTTTAGTCAAAGAAGAATTGCATAAAATTTTAGAGGCAAATTTTATCCATCCTATTGATTATCTTGAGTGGGTCTCCAACATTGTTTCTATAGGAAAAGCATCTAGATGCACCTGCATTTTTTTAGATTTTCAAGATTTAAATCTTGCATATCCTAAGGATGATTTTCCACTTCCTAACATAGACATCATAGTAGATTTGATTGCTAGACATGAGATGTTGTCTTTGATGGATGGTTTCTCCAGTTACAACCAAATCAAAATTATAGAAGAAGATCAACATAAAACAACATTTACCACCCCATGGGGAACCTTTTGTTATCAAGTCATTCCTTTTGGCTTGAAGAATGCTGGTGCCACTTATCAATGCGCAATGACTACAATATTCCATGATCTTCTACATGTCATAATGGAGGACTATGTTGATGACATCCTAGGAAAATCAAAGACACATGATTCCCACATTGATGTGATCACCACCATTTTTGAAAGGTTGGAGAAATATAAAGTGTGCCTAAATCCAAAGAAATGTATTTTTGGGGTCAAATTAGGCAAGTCGTTAGGCTACATTGTGTTAAGAAGAGGTATTGAGGTAGATCCTGCTAAAGTAAAAGCCATCATAGAAATGCCTCCACCTACCACATTGAAACAACTTCACAGCTTTCAGGGAAAGTTATAATCCATCAAACAATTTGTGGCCCAGTTAGTAGATAAGTTCCATCCATTTCAACATTTTCTTTACAAAGACACTAAGTTTCAGAGGGATTTCCTATGTTAGAAAGCATTTGAAAAAATTAAGGCATAGTTGGCTAATCCTCTAGTCCTAGTCTGTTTGATTGCAGGATGGCCATTGATTCTATACATTTCAGCCACATCAGTTGCCTTAGGTGCCCTTTTGGCACAACTAGATGACAATGGTAATGAACAAGCTATATACTATCTTAGTCAAACATTAGTTGGCTATGAGTTGAATTACACTGCTATTGAGAGAGCTTGTTTGCCTGTAGTCTTTTGCACACAAAAACTACTCCATTATATGCTTAATCATACTACACATCTCATTGCCAAAATAGATCCATTAAAGTATTGGCTATCAAAAGCCTCCCTCATTGGTTGAGCTGCAAAATGCATCTTAACTTTGAGTGAATTTGACATTGTTTATAAGGAGTGCAAGGCCATTAAGGGACAAGTAATTGTAGATCAGCTTGCTAAAGCTCCTCTTCCAAGAGACCATCCCATAGTAGTAGACTTTCTAGATGACACAATTGTGATTGTTACCCCTAGTACACACTGGAAGTCATTTTTTGATGGTTCCTTCACACAAAAGTGATTAGGGGCAGGAATTTTGTTTGTTACACCGCAAGGAGACCTCATTCCTAAGTCTTATAAAATATCATTCCCTTATAGAAATAATATAGCTAAGTATGAAGGATTAGTTACAGGGCTGCATTTGGCTATCAAATAAAATATCAAAAACCTTCTTATCTTTGGAGACTTGCAATTGGTCATTAAAAAAGTTAGAGATGAATACCACACAAAGGATGAAAAGCTATTGCAATATAGTAAAATAGTTGAGGATCTTAAACAACACTTCACAGAGATAGTCTTTTAGAAAATAACAAGGGCTGATAGAAAAAAAACATATGCTATGGATACCATTGCCTCCATGATTATCATGCCTAAATATAGTCCTAAGTGTGAGTTTCTTGTTGAGAATCTTTTTGTTCCTACTTATGAGCAAAATGATTCAAAGTTGGCGTGTGAGATTGCCAGTCTTGAGTCTCCATGATACACTAACATTTTTTCCTATCTACATCACATAACCATTCCCATAGCCCTCAGCTCGAATCAAAATAAAATCTTTATCCATCGCACTACCCGCTATACTATCCTAGGTGATACACTTTTTTGAAAACACTTTGATGGAACCCTCCTCTGATGTCTCAATTCAAACAAAGCCAAAATGGTGTTAGAAGAGGTCCACAAGGGATTTGTGGTGCCCATTCTAGTGGCCTTATGTTAGCAAAAAATCTCCTCAGAATGGGTTACTATTGGCTTGCTATGGAAGTAGATACTTACCATTTTGTGAAGAGATGTGTTCCTTGTCAGTAGTATGGCAATTTGATACACAACCCCACCCAAGCCCTTCAACCCTTTTCCTGCCAAGGATTCAATCTTGTTGGTCAAGTATATCCAAACTCTACAAATGGCCTCAAGTACATTATTACCACCACTGTGTACTTCACAAAGTGGGTCGAGGCTATCACATTAACCTACACCACTGGAAAATAGATTTTGAAGTTCATCTTGAACTACATTATTTATCATTTTGGTATACCTCAAGACATTATGACTTATAATGGAATGCCTTTCAAAAATTAGAAAGTTGCTACATTGTATTGTAAATTTAGAATCACCTAGCATTTTTCCACCAAATACTACCCCTAAGGCAATGGCCAAGTTGAAGCTACTAATAAAACCATTTTGAAAATCCTAAAGAAAACCATTGATGCAGCTAGCCATGAATGGAACCTCCAAATTGTTCCCGCCATTTGGGCCTATTGTACCTCCATTTGTACCCCCATAGAAGCCACTCTATTTTTCCTTATTTATGATTCTAAAGTAGTCTTACCTATCAAAATTGAGCTCCCTTCCCTCAAAATCTCTCTCAAGAATTTGATGTCCAAAGAAGAATACTAAGTTGCATGCTTGCAAGAGCTACAACTCCTTGATTAGAGATGCCTCAATGCCCTAAACCACCTCCGCATATATCAAAATCATAACCACCTCTACATATATCAAGATCACCTTCAACTTCAGTATCAAAAAAAAGTCAAGCCATAGAAATTTGAGGTTGGTGACTTAGTTTTGTAGCATAACATGAAGAATCTCTAGAACTATGAAAAGAAAGGAAAATTTGAACCTAATTGGCTTGGTCTATTTATCATTACAACAAAATATGGTTTTGGGGCATATCAGATTGCCAATCTAGAGGGAGATCCACTCCTTGAGCCTGTAAATATCCAACATCTCAAGTGGTTCTATGCTTGAGTTTTGTAGTTCCTATACAGTTTTCTTATAGTCCCACAAAAATACAAAAAAATAAGAAAAAAATTCATAAAATGTTCTTGAAAAAAGACTAAAAAGAAGAAATATTTCCTTAAAAAAGCATTTCGATCCATTATCTATAAGGCTCATTTCACTTCACCCATTCAACCATTTCATCTCCCTGTTTGTGCAAAGTCCTATCTAACTTACGCTTTTCATGCATCTAATAAAAAGACCTCTTGTTCATGAGGCTTCACTTCATTCACATTTTTCAAAAGACCTCTATTCTATGAGGCATTTTTCCTATTGAGTGCTTGTTCAAATCCCATTACACTGAGCTTTTCCCACAACAACAACTACAACAGAACTTAAACAAAATCACCTTTATGACTTAATAATCCAAGAAATTTTTTCTTTTCACAGCCCTTTCCACCAAAAAAATTATGATAGTTGATGTCAAAAATCAACACACTTTCATAGGATGAATCCTTCCTATATGTGGCATTATGACATTCACCTTTAGGCTTTAAGGTTCTTGGCAGGAACTGTGGACTGAATGACTACTTGGTGATGAGGTCTCTTTTTGGTTAATTTCATTTTGTGTGTTAGTGGAAGCCTTTTATGGCATGCCTTGATCTTCCATATTTTGGTTGTACCTAAATTTCTCTCATTGACTACACATGTTGTTTGTGGTATGATCTATTTTTGAGGCTTTAATACATATGTGTCAGTTTCAGGTTATGTTTATGCATTGCAAAATGGGGGCAATAGGTTAGTACACTTTCCATCAAAGATCCCTAAAAAGACTTTGGGTGTACCTAGACCTCTCTAGAGAATATATGACATTTGTTCCATCATGGCTATGCAAACTACACCTATTGTTCTAAAGTCTCTAGTCTACGCAAAGGAGCCTTGTCATTTATGCTTCTATAGCATAAAATGCATAAACTCTTTTGAAAAAAAAAACTAAGGTGTGCTTTTTTATATAAACACAACTAAGTTCCTTGGTATCATGTAGTTAGGGTTTATGCAGTATAGGGTTTCATTGACCTGGTTGAGATAAAGGTTCTATTTATTTTGCCCCTTCTATGCTATGCTTCTTGGTTATTACAAGTGAGGATTTTTGACACATCTCCATTAGGTTCATTCATGTTACATTTTAGGTTCAATCATTTCACTTTGAATTCATTAGTTAATGGCATTTTAGGATACATTCATTGTCATATTTCATTAGGCATTTTATTCATTATTAGATTGCATCATTAGTTCATTACATTACTTCATTAAATGCATCCATTTTAATCATCATATCTAGTGGCATATACATCATAAAAACATCTCACAAAGAATATAGTACATCCATACATGTAAAAGTAGCACAATGCATACATCTCATAGTTGCCAGCAAACCTACATCATCCACACATTAGGCATCATATATAAATCATATGAAATATCAAATCACACACATCTTGTATCACAAATGTCAGTATCCACATCATAGATATCATATGCATAAACCATAATCATACATGCACAGATAGGCCCATTGAGTCATGTCATATATATATATCAAAAGAATAAATGTATGTACACTTTGTATACAAAATAATCATATAGTGTCATAATGTAGAAATGCACCATCAAAAACTCACTACATCTGCATCTCTCTATCAAAAATTGCTCAGTGTACAAAATTAGGAAGCTAGCTATGAGGGCCCAGCCCCCCCTGTATCCTTGCCTTGTGGAAGATAGCACTATCCCATAGACTGCTCTAACCTATCCCTATCTCTTGTGATCCATGAGCTTGAGGCTACTTGAAAATCTAGCTATCGCTAATCAGTAGGCACGACATCATGATATAATGACCTGGAATTGGCTACCTCTCATACTACCCATGTCTCCACTCGGTGAGCTGCCATCACCTCTTGCATCACTACCATAGCTATCCTAGGCTATACTACCTGTCTAGCTATATTCCACTACTTGCAATACTCATCTAGCTAGGCTTGGTGGGTGTCTCACTTTCCCCATAATGAAGTCACCTCTCACTGGAGGACCTCAATCTATATAAGCTCCTCGAAATCTTCCTCCATCTTGAAATTGGAAAACTCCCTAGCATCAATCAATGCTTGTAGGGCTGCCAAGGCCTCCTATGCACTATCCACTTTGGCCCTCTACACCTACACCTTTGCTTGTAGGGTTGCCAAGGCCTACTGAGCACTGTCTGCTTGGGCTCACTCTACCTATGCCTCACCCTGGAGTCAAGAAACCTCTATATGAAGACTATCCCACTTTTCCCTAATTATGTCTACATCCTATAGCCTTGGTGGCACCTATACCTATGGCCTTTGCGACACCTATATTTGTGGCCCTTGTGGTGGCCCCTATGCTAGTGCTCTCCTCACATGAGCTCTATGCTCTTGTGACCCCTCCTGAGCCCCCTGTATTTGCAGTGGCATCATCGCTGCCTATCCTCCATCCCTTGCACCATCACCCTCTCCCTATGCTTACTCTATTGGTGGTGGTGCTCTAGGCACTATCAATCAAACTGGCTGATGTGTTGCCCACCACTGTGCATAAGCTAGAGTCATCCCTATATCACCTATATCCTGTCCATGTACCTAGGGCACTAGCTACATAGATTGCTAGGAGATCCTTTCCAACTATAGGTTGGTCCCATGACCCCATAACCTATCGTACTCCCACAATACTATAGGGTATAAGAACTTGTCTGAGACTATATCCTATACCCTATCAAACTGTATCCGCACACTAGAGGGCATATATCACATAATAACATGCATGGACCTCCTAATGAGCCAACAATTTTTTTGAGTGTACAAGAGATATTGCTGATCCTCTATGTCATCCTCTCTTCCAATTTTCAACATGCTGCCCCATTGCTCCACACCATCATATGGTGTCCAATCAAACACGATGATCTCATTGATACACCTGCGCCAAAATCCAATCAACTCTATGGAAGTATACTGGATGGGTGGCCTATATGGACTTGCAAATGGCTCCCTAGGCTATCGAGTCTCCCATCTAGTGATCGACTGTGTGACATTGATGTGCTCCCATGACCATACCATCAGTAGTGTCAACCCTGAGCCCATGGTCCTCTGTGCTCTATAGGCACACATGTGTAGATCATAATATAACTTTTCTAGAATGGTCTGGCCCTAGTAGTACACTGCACCATGATCCTATAGTAGAGTGCTAAGCACTTGTGTCCATCCAATGAGAAATTCATGCCCAACATGGTCTGGCACCATCCTCTAGATAAGTGGTGCGAGATACATAGCCAATTGGGGCAATCATTTCTCTAGTGCCTCCCTCCATATAAGCCATGATCTATAAATTGGCAGTCTCTAACATCACCTACCAAAGAACTCCTATAGAAAGAGGTCTACACCCTCTAGCATGTACTTGGGATACATCCCATGGATGGGCACTCATAGTATCTGCCACACATCGAGTAGCATGGCGGTCACCTCTTAAGTAGGTAGATGGAAACTAGATGTAGGTGTATGCCATTGCTCGATCAATGTTGATAGTTGTGCCAAATGTGTTTGTAGATCAGACCACTTGTGCACATGCTCAAATTTGCATAGCCTCACATGTCTCCACTCAGCCTCCATCAATCTCTCCTCTAGAACCATCATTGATAGATAATGCTCCCTTGATCAAAATATCACTGTCTCCTCCTATAGCATAGACATGCAGATGGTCAGTTCCTTTATCTTATGACCACCACCTATTTAGGGTATCCTCTCCTACCCTCCACTAATTTGTCCCAATCAGCAAAGATGTGAATCGGTGCAAATGCTGATTTGCATAGATGTTGATCAGTGTAGACATTGATCCATAGAGACATTGATCAACATAGATGATAGTTCATGAAGATGCCTTTTTGACATCTCTGGCGACTATGCAAATGCTAGTTTCCCATAGATGACTACTTGTTTTGTCATCTATAAAGATGATGACATGGAGATTGTCATCTTTTCCCCTGATTTCCCCCCTTTATCATCTGCATAGATGATAGGATGTATCCTGTCATCTCTGTGAACCTCCCCATCCCCATTTTGTCATTTGCATAGATGACAGGATTGATCCTGTCATCTCTGCAAACCACCTGGTCTCTTCTTTATTAGCTACATAGATGATAGGGAGAGACTGTCATCTCTGTCCTAACTAAATTTTTGGCCTATTTAAGGCACCATAAATGCACCCTAGCCAACAAAAATGAAAAATTGACAAGGTGGGTTAGTCAACTCACCAGTGGGCCCATCTTTGTCAGTCTCTGGTGCTCCCGAGTACACTCGCCAAGCTACAATCTCTCAATGGGGTCCATCTTTTGCTTTGGTTCTCTACTCTCTAGGTGTGAAAATGACCCTTCCTTGAGCCCCTTGGAGGCTTATATAGGCCCTCCAAGACCCCTTTTTGAGCCTGTGTCCTTTTTGAGCCACGTCAATCCCCTATTTTTACCCACAAGTTATGCAACATTTTCATTTATCCCCCTTTCCTCTCATTTTCTTTATTCCAAAGACATTTTCGCAAAAAATGCCCAAAATTTATTTTTTGCACAATTTTTGCAAGGGGACGCCCTCCTCCTCTGCCATCGCTTCGACACCACTCCTAGGACTCCTATCCTTTCTAGGGCAACCTATATTTTATTTTCTTTTATATAATGTCATCCCGACATTACATCAAAGAGGGGCAAAATGTAGATGCTTAAAATCATCCCAAACACTATATTAATTTATTTAATATTTTCTTTCACATTATAATTAATTAATTATATTTTTCATATTCTTCTACTTATTTAATTAAATTTATTTAAATTAAATAAGTTCACTTTCCTAATGTATTTAAATTTAATTTAAATACTTCCATCCCTAATGTGTTAAATTTATTTAATACATGATTCTCCATAAATCCCATTTTAAAATAAATTCTATTTATTTAATTCCCTTCATTCCATTAAATTCTCTAAACCTATGATTAAATTAAATCCTATTTAATTTAGTCTTAAACCTATCCTAAAAAGCTAGTCTACGCCCATTAATTTCATCCTTCTAAGCCTACCCACTACTTAATCCCACTTATTTATCATAAACACTTTGCTAAACCCCTTTCAGTTCCTAAGTGTGTAACACTCACACTTCTCACACCTCTCATGCCTTCCACACATCTTACACCTTTGTCCCCCATTCCTTCCTTCAAGTTTTCTCACACATGTGTGAGCAAACTTTGAATGTTGACCCTTGCATGAATTGCCTACATGTATCCCTTGTGGCACCTATGTGGGTGCCACATAGATGCCACATCACCAAGGCCTCTCTCAAGCTTATAAATAAAGCCCTTGTCTCAAGCATTTTCCATCTTGCTCATATACATTGTTATCATGCTAGTTTGGTATTAGAGCTTTCTAGTGATTTTCACAATTGCATTGTTACATACCCTTGGTAGTTGATAGATTTCATCTCATCTTGCATTGTTAGATTAGTTTGTTTTCTTGCACTCATCTCCATATCCATTTGAATACTCTCAAGCATGGTTGCTTCCATAGCCATTGTTTGAAGCATTCTCCATTCATCTTAGTGTAGGATCATTATCATTTGAATTTTACAACCTTGGGATTCAAATAGTTGTGTTTTGGGAGAGCACACCAAAATCCCTCCAATCTAAAACACACCAACATGGCCTCTCATGGGTGCCTTTGTTGATCTATTTGAAGTTGCATGAGGACTTTGATTTTTGGTTGCTTTCAGTTGCAAAAATCAAGCATAGAATTAGTTGTGTTTGTTTTATTTTGAATACTTGATATATCTATTGCAACTAATGTGTGCTTGTTTAATCTTGTTCCCAAAAGGCTAAGTTTTCTTGTATACACAATGGTCATATCCTATTTTAGGGAGGAAAATTTTGAAGTAAACCCAAAGTGAAAACATGAAATATCTAAAAAACCCTATTATTACTTTAAAAAACCTTTGGTAATTTTATTTCCTTATTAGTTTTAAATTTTCATGGAATAAAGTTAATTCTTTATGTTGTGTTTTTCTCAAACCATGGTTAGGTTTGGATTAGGTCACTTTCTAGATATAAATATGCTTTTTTAACCCAAGTGATGTGTTGTTCTTGGTAACCATTAATCTTCCTTAGATCTATGACTCATGTTTTATCACAAAAATGAAGATGTTGTATGTTTAAGAAATGTGACAATACGAGCTTTTGAAACCTATCCTATGGGATTGAAAGAATGCAGTGATCCTCAAGTTTAACCTTAGTCTCCAGATCCTATTAAGATCAATTCTTCTTGTTAGAATTTTTATAACAAACTCTGCAGGAACTAGGATTATAAGTTGTTAGGAAAATACTAGCCACATGAAGAATTGAAGCATGAACACAAAGAATAAGAACATAATTACAATATGTTCAATATGTGTTGGTCTACGAAATCTTGGTCATCTATTACATGTGAGATAGCCTATCCATATAGGCAAGAGTCAAAGTTAGGCACCTACCAAAGTTGGGCACCTACCAAAGGTAGGTGGCATGTGAGAAATGAAGACATGCGTTTAATTCCTATGAGGAATTAAATATATGTCTCATAATATCTCTTAATATTGCCTAAATAAATAAACTAAACTCACTTAAGTAAACTTAAGTAAATAGAGAAATTGGGAAAATCCAATTTACTTTAATACCCCCCCTTTAGTGCAACATAGGGAGATGTACTTAAACGTACAATGTAGCTAAAAACAATGCATGAAAAAGAAAGGTAAGTACAAAAAAACTTGGGTCATGGAAACAAGGCTTGGTAAGGTACCCAATCATAACCAAATATTTATAAAGTGGAGAAATAGAGAAAACAAAATGGGAAAAACTCTACTCCAAAAAGAGATAGCTGAAAAAGAAAGTTCCATAAAATAAGAAGAAGGTTGATCTTGAGGAAGATCATGATGAAGTTGCAACCAACTATCAAAAGCACTACTGATGTGAAGAACCTCCATGGAAATAGAACCTAGAAGACTACATCCAAATTATGAATGAAAAGTAGAGTGTCAATATGGTAAGTGTTCCATCTCACCAGAATGCATAGGTACCCAAACACTACATTCACCTAGTATCTAGGAACAAAAAAAATACATGGTTCACTCCAACGAACCAAGGAAGCATAAGAAATAGATAGTGAAATTCCCCTTGAATTCTAATAAGGGTGAGGTGATAGGCAATAGAGAAAGTGGGCTAATATCTCACATAGAAAAAGAGGGAATCAAGAACATCGAGACTGAGGAAGGAATATAAACACCTATAAAGGCATTTGTCATTCATCGACACATCATGCACCTATAAAGGCATGTGTCATCGACACATCATGGTGCTAATGCAAGAAATACTCTCTTGACAAAGGAATATTTATACATGCCCACATTAAAATCCCCCCAAGGTGCTTTATAAATTAGTGGAAGTACAATAAGTTATAATGATGAGAAAGATCCCAAAAAGTAAGAGTGGTGCTTTATCTTAGTGCAATTTGCAAAAAAAAAACTTATAAATGATGTCATCAAAGATCATGATATGTCTTCTGGATTAGAAAATAGAACTCCAACCATTGACTACCAAAACCAACAATTAAACTGCATCAAAATCCCAATATTCCTATACTAATGGATAGCTCTCAGAATCATCTTTCTAGCAATATTTTGTTTTCCAAAAATAGAGTCTATATGCTCAAGTAATGGTGAAAAATCAATAGTAGAGAGAAAATAGACCTAAAGGCTTATGGGTGGGTGATGTAGTGGGTGACATCATAATGACATCAACATGCCATGATGAGAAATTTGATGGTCATATGGCTATCGTGGCAAAAAAGGACTTCCATGTGACATCTCATGTGGTAGTGCTTTGTTAATTGATTTAATGTTGATTGGATGTTGATAGTGCATCCATGTCACAGTGGGCCTCATTATGATGATATCATGATGACATCAAAAAATCACAAAAAAATACGCCCCTTTCTAGAAAAAATATCTGATGCTAGAAAAAATGCCTACCTTAGAAATAAATTCAATTGCCAAAAAAAGATCTCCTCCAGAAACAAATATGGTCAACAAAAAAAAAAAAAAATTGACTAGTGGAAAAAATAATCTAGTCACCAAAAAATGAAAAAGGCTAGCCATCGAAAAAGATAGTCCAACGACAAGAAACTGGTCGGTGGCTAGAAAGAGGGCTAGTGGTTTTTTGGTGGTCACTCAGATGGTAGAGTAGAGGAGCTCCACTTGAGAAAATCTGTCTCGAGGAGGGTTGCAGTGTGAAGGGTGTAGCGATAGAGCAAGGAGATCATTGATGGTAAAGGGCTTTGCTTGACTTTGAAGGAGGTTTCAGGTGGGCAAGCAGACAGAGAGGGTCGTGTGGGTGTCTTTGTAAATGGCCACATGAGTGGCTTTGAAGAAGGCTACAATAGGTAGTGACAGAGGGTCACAATGGTTGGAAGGCCATGTGGGTGGATCAAGAAATGGTCATGGTGACTGAGTGGTGATTTGGTGACTCCTTGTGAAAAATCTAAAAAATATTCAGGAACACAGGTAGGTAATTTTACCTTTTTTTTATTTTTTATTTTTTGTTAAAAACATACACACACACACACACAAGATTTTCACAAAAAATGTAAACAAAATGGTTTGTTTTAAAAAAAATTATTAAAAAATATATATTTATATATATTTAAATAAAATAAAAATTTGCACATGCATATGGTGCCATAATTATTTTTTCAAGAAAACAATTGTGAAATATAGTTTTTTAAAATTTTAAAAATAAAAAGATTCGCCTTCATTTGCATGCCAAGGGGTATGACATGTCTAGAATCTAATTATGAGGTCCATTTGGGCCTGAGGTGCTCTTAACAAAAGCTCCTCTACATATCCAATTGGAAAACCTCTGAATCCTTTTAATCTGTCAAACACTCCGAAGATCTTCAAATACAAGTGAGTAGCTTTCAGATATGAGGCTCTGATACTATGTTAGAATTTGTATAACAAATTCTAATAGGAGCCTGGATTATAATTTGAAAGTAAAATACAAGCTACAAGAAGAATTGAAGCATGAGCATAGAATAAGAACAGAATTACAATATGTTTAATATGTGTTGGTCTAAGCCATCTTGGTCATCTATTACATGTGAGATAGCCTATCTATATTGGCAAGAGTCAAAGTTAGGCACCTACAAAATTTGGGCACCTACTAAAGTTAGGCACCTACAAAAGGTAGGTGGCATGTGAGAAATGAAGACACATTTTTAATTCCTATGAGGAATTAAATACACATCTCATAATATCTCTCAATATTGCCTAAATAAATAAACAAAACTCACCTATGTAAACTTAAGTAAATAGAGAAACTGGGAAAATCCAATTTACTCTAACACTTCTTGCTATCTCACAAAATAAAGATGTTCAAGCCTTAACTAAAGCGAGAATATGAGGACTCACCTCATGTATAATGTGGGCCCATGAGACTCTTGAAGTGCTTCATCACCATATGCCAATTATCACCCTATGATTGGTTCTTAATTTAGACTAATTCTTTCTCTTGGTAAGCTCCTAATCAATGATCAAATTGTAGATCAAGGGTTGTGATGCACTCTTAAAAAAAAGGTGTTTGATGTTTAAGGAATGCGAGAATGCAATCACGACGTGTAACCTAGTAGGCCAATTTACATTGAATAGTTTGAAGAATGAGAAACTTTTTAAGCCATAGATTAAGGTGAAGATCTATGGTGGTGGTATTATCACAAAAGGAACATGAAGGGTTTTGAACCAAAGTGAGAATGCAAGAGAGTGACACTTGGGGTTGGTGGGTCCAGTTTGTATTGCGAGCCTAAAAGAGGATTGATGTTAGCATAAGGTACCAAGTGGCATGTTCTAATTCACTGTTACACTAGTAAATTTTGACCCAATTTTTGATGAATTTTTGTCAAAATTTTGACTCATGTTGGTTGAATTTGCAACCAAGTAGTGTGTCACATTTATCATCAAAATTTAGACCAAATATTTGGTCAAAAAGAGTGCATTTCAGATGAGTATAATTGGTCACCATTGGTCAAAATTTTAACCAAATCTTGGTGGAAAACCTTCAAGAATTGGTTGAAAGTTCAACCAATGTGGGTCTATCCCATGAAAACAATGCCATGGTCACAACCAAAGAGTCAGTCAAAATTTAGACCAATTCTTGGTGGAAAACCTCCAAGAATTGGTTAAAATTTTGACCAATTCTGGTCTATCTCATGACAAGGATGCCATGGTCATAACCAAAGTGTTGGTCAAAATTTCTATGAATTCTTGGTGGAAAACCTCCATAAATTGGTGAAAATTTTGACCACTTTTGGTCTATCCCATGACCAAGAAGCCATGGTCAGGACACGTAATGCTCCAAGCATGGAGGCACAGAATGGAAGACCAAGTTTGAATGCAACACTAAGAACAAATCAGTCACGACATTCAATCTTCCTCCAAGGAATGGAACTACAGTATCCCTCATATCACTAGCTTTCTATAAATGTTTCCTCAAGATGTGTTCAAATCAAGTGATCAACTTGCACTTTTGCCATTAGCAAGCCTTGGGAAGGTACAAGCTAATTATTACCAACAATAGTCATCCACTATATCCATGTCATATTGATTTTGTCTTCTATGCCACTTAAAAAGTCTAATCTTTAAAGAAAAACCTTCTTAAATTTAGTGATATATGGGGAGAAAAGGAAAATGCATAACCAATTGTTCATGGCAAGGGCCTCCAATATGTTATATGTGGCATAGGTCAATTGGGATTTCTAGAATATTAGCCTGGGCCATACCATTCTATTCAATTCAACAAAAGTGGTTGAAGCAAAGAAATCCATCCTTCCTAGCTCAGTGATATACATTGCATGTTTCATTATCAAGTACCTTATGCTTTGATTTATTGCTTGACATGTGCATTCAATGGTTAGAGTGCTTTAACTTTAACATGATCTTTTGTTTCAGAGGGTTTCTACTAATAACCCTTTGGTAACTTTTTGAAGGTAGGGGTTATCTTTATATAGTTCTTGAGAATCTTCATGATTTTATAATTCCTCGTAGTTTATTTTAAAATGAGGACAAATTGAATTAAGTGGTAATATGATTCACTTAAAGAGATGAGCACATTCTTAAATTTTAAAACTGCAAGAAAATTCAAAATTGGGTGAAGAAGAAAATTTGTTTTCATTGTTATTGTTGCAATCTAGATCTAATGCAAGTTAGAGGAACTTGAGTTGCTTTAGATAAACAAAAAAGAGATACTTTACTCAATCCTTTTTGGGACCAAAAAATTAAACTCTACCAGATGTAGAAAATGTGACCTTGACAAATTACTTATTCTCTTTAGGTACAAGGAATACAACGTGATGCATTATAATTACTATTTGATGATCATGTTCAATAGCTTAATGGTGATTATTTTAGATGTTTATTGTTTAGTGCTATATCTAATAAATTAAATACATAATGTAATAATAAAGATGATAGCACACACTAGACGCATGAGTAAAATATGTCTTTATTCCATCATGAAATTATTATAGAGAAGAACAAAGATGGTTTCTCGAGGAGTATAGTTCATCCCACTTTACCATGCTACCTTCCTTGATGATACATGCTATATTAAAAAACTTGGTAGTTACCAAGAGGAACCGAACCTCCAACTAGCTAACACTTATAACTACCTGGTAGTGATAAAAAAATTAACACAAACAATTAATACATTATTGGATAACCAATATTTTTGAATATAAAAGTAGATAGTGTATGCTAACTAGACTTATATTTTTAATCTTAGTAGTGTTTTATGGTGTTTTCTAATGTACTTGAGATGAAACTTGCAACTGCAATAGTTTTAGGCTACCTTATGAGTGCTATCACTATAATTTAGTTTGAGCATATAGATGCAATAATTTAAGCCTATCTTATGGTTGATATAACTCCCCTAATTTAAGTCTATCTTAATGGATCCTCACATTATCCTCGTTGTTGACTAATATTGTTAGCCAATGAAATCCATCTCTTCAAACCAAGGGGGTCTAACAATTATGTAAAGCTATGTGGTTGTTGTTGATTTTATCTAGTTAGTTCCTATTTTTTCTTGGCAAAAATCTTTGACTAGAATTAAGAATGAAAAGCATATGTAAATGATGGTTCTACTATATAATATTTTCAACAATAATCTCATTTTTCATTGCACATTTGTTAGAGGAATTATTGGTTAACACTAACAAGTTTAGGCAAGACATGAAGCTTTCTATTCTGACCAAAAATGAAAATGTCACTTGTTTTGTAGAGCAGCTAGAAAATTAGTTTCAAAGGCCAAGTATGTAGTAATTCTATAGGAGAAGATATTGTGCCTAGCACAAAACCATAATTTTTAAACTATCCATAGTTTTTGGAAAATTTCCACCTGAATATATCTGATACCAAAGATGAAGTAGTTATTCTAGATTATGTTCTTGGTTTGGATCCAAAGATAGTAGCTCAAAATTATACAGATTCACAATATCTTTAGTATGTGAATGACACAAATTTTTTTTCAACTAGGGTTGCTTTTTAAGATAATTGGTTTGTGTTAGTTCTAGCTACCAATACAACTAGTGGTGATTTCCAAACTTATCACAGAGGCACGATACATTATGTTAATAAGTTGTTGTCCTTACTACCAATCTTTGGGGGCTTTATTTCTACTAGCTTGAAACTCCAATTGGCTGATTTCAATTATTTAAAACTCATTTAGTTTGATATGGTCTAAACATTACATTCCATGTCTTAAGAACAATCTCAATGCCCAAATCCAGTGAACCTAGATTTAATTGTGTAGTTTTTGTGTCAAATTTATTGAATCATGTTTCATGAGTAATGATTCATATGAATCCATCTCTTTTGACAATAAATTGAACACTTAACAATCATTAGATCTAGGTGATGCTCATAGGAGTGAAGCACTGGGAGTTCTTGGGAGATCACCCATCTTGGTACTACTCTAGCTCAAGTGTGCTTAACTATGGAATTTCCTCTATGGTTAAACCCAATCTTATTGCAATCCCAATTACAAAACCTTCACCAAGTGTTATGCCTTATGAACCAATCATTAGAAAGCCCCTTAAGCTTGTCAATTGATAAGTAGGAGACATTTTTCCACAAGTCAAATTATGATATTGATATCAGGATTTAATTATGTAGTTTTTAGTCAAAATCATTGACTCATATTTCATGAGTATCACCTAGATCCAATGAGTATCACCTAGAAATCCCCTTAAGCTCATCAATTGATAAGTAGGAGACATTTTTCCACAACAAGTAAAATTGTGAGTATCACCTAGATTCAATGACTGCTAAGTGTTCCATTTATTTTCATGAGAGATCGATTTATATCAGTCACTGCTCATGAAACATGAGTCATTGAGTTTGAATAAAAAACTACACAATTAAATCCTAATAGAAATATCAAAATTTAAATTGATGTAGAAAATGTCTCCTACTTATAAAAAGGAGTCTTATTGAGCTTAGCTTTCAACTCACCCATTTTTGAATAATGTCAGAGGTTTTTGTTGTGCTTGATATTCACAAAGATGGATTCTTTATTCTTGTTTGATAAGGTGCAATGATAATTAAAAATATAATAAGATGTTGAATCAAGAAGAGTTAGCCACTTTGAATAAATTTACCAAGGACAATGAGATAGATGTCGCTCAAGAGAACAAAAAGATCTAGGAGGAAAGAGACAAGAATGTTCCTAGTTGGGATGATCCATTCACTACTAGAACTATGGTTCAATCTCCTATTCGAGCATGAATGAGATAAGGCTAAAGTTACTAACAATATCATATCCCTATGACCAATATGATGTATAATGTTTTGTAGTCCTTTTTTCTTGTAATGATCAAACTAAAATATATAATATGTGAATATTTTTGGAGGGAAGGTAAACATATATAGGTACCCTATACCTATATTTAGGGGGCTTATTATTCATACTAATGCTGGTAAATTGTCTCAAGTAGAGAACACGATGTTTTAGTTGTGACCTTTGTTTCACTCTATATATTAATAGAATAAAAAGCCAAGGGCAATACTTCACTTGTTATCTGCATAATGATTGCTGAGTGAAAAATGAAGAAGATTCTAAAATATAGTCTAATCTGTAAATCCAATCTCTCTATTAGAAAGATATGTAAATTATTTGCATTGAGCCTATACCCTATAAGAACCTTTGACAGAACAATGTCTCAAATTTTGCATTGATCTTACACTATAGCAAAGTAAAATGAAAATGAAGTCTCAAATATGGCATCTATTAGAGCCCTATGACTGCACAAAATGAACTAAAGATGGGAACAAGTTTGTGTTCAAATATGACCCCTCTAATTAAGGATTCTTCTTTGTGCATAATAGAGTTTCAATCTCACACTTTGCCTTGCTCCATCTAGAAATATGGGGATTAATGATATTCTTAGAACTCCTTTAAAAACTTGTCAGTGGAAGGACAAAAATTTGAGATCAACCAAAAAACAATAGGAAAAGCCTTGGAAATACTCATATTTAAAAAATTAAAATGGAATTTGATGTTCAATGTGGATTTTCAAGTTATTAGAACAATTTACATTCAAAATCTGTTAATACTAGCGAATAGTATCAAATTGTACCAAATGTGTGCTTAGTTAGATTAAGGGTGGGAAAGGTGAATGAGCCCAAGAGCCAAAGTTTTTAATTTGAGTTTAGAAAAGTAGAGGAACAAATCTCTAATTGCAAAGTTGTAGAATCATTCTATGTATTCAATATTCAAGTTTAGTTTCATTTTTTAGCCACTTAGCCCCATATACCTTTCACACCTTGAATTGACTCAAACCATATTTGGCATAATTTTATGTGATGTGCTAGTATTTAAGACATTTAATTTAGTTGTCCTAATCATCTAAATAAAAAATTCACCCCCAAGCCCACAAAAATGTTCCAAAGGAGGGAAAATAGTATCCATATGCAATAAAAGTGAATTGATTATTGAACAAATGCAAAGGACCACATGCATATAAGACAAACATGAGTCAAAGAGTTTGACACAAAAACTAGATAGTTAAATCCTAAGGCATTGTGTTCCGTTCCACTTGTCCCAAATTTTATTGGGATGACATCATTCACATAAAACTAACTCATGTTCAATTTCCAAAAAGATTTTCTATCAAATTATGTTGTCTAATTATAACATTCTAGAAATTGAGTTTTATTTTCTCTCTATTTACTAATTTAATTGTGTCCTTGAGCATCAAAATTTTCAAATTCAATTTGAAATTTTTATTTTTAGTATGCCCTAGTTTTTACCTTAAAAAAATGAAATCTACGTTACTAGACACTAACAATCTTTACTGGTTTTGCAGGTAAATTAGAAGACAAGAAAACCACCAAAATACAATTTAGAAAGTTGGGTATCTAATAATTTATTTTTAAATATTGAGTCTAAAAAACTTATTTTTTGTTGTATGAAAAAAAATTTAATCTTACAAAATAAGTGAAATATATTCTATGGGCATTTATCTTAGCAATAAGAAGTTATCAGGGGAGATACATGTTGGGTTGGAGGGATGTTAGAAGTTGGAGCTCCTTGACTTAGCTCACAATAATCTAGAGGGGACGATACCTCTTGAAGTCATTATTAACCTTGGAAACCTACAACTCTACCTCAATATTTCCTAGAATTCCCTATAAGGGTCATTGCCACGGGAGGAGAGTAAAATTGTAATGTCTCAAGCCATTGACAAATCAAATGTGCTTCTTTGTGTCTTAATGCATACCTATGTAAGTAGAGCATAGAGAGGGAGGGTTACATAGCTACAAAGTATTTGAACTGCAACCCTAATGAAAAAAAAATGCATTTTGAGTTAGCAATGTTGTAGATATGGATATAAATCTAATATTGAAAGGAAAATATTTATAAAGAGTGACTAGAATTTTTTAATGTTGTGTGTGTTTCATGATCATGTTTGGTCATTTATTCTAATGCCAAATATTTCAATTTTTTCCATATTAGGGAACTACCAAACCATCATATTAACTATTTGGAGAAATTTAACACATCAAGTAAACTTACCCACAAGTTATTCTGATTACAATGTCCACCATCCAATCATGGAAGTAGGATTTAGACCATATTCATATTGCATCAATCATAACAAATAAATGTAAGTTGGTTGATCAAATAGGAAAAATTATACAAATCCAAGCTTTAAAATCAACTGAAAGTAGATATATAATGATATTTAGATAATGATTTTTATTTCTTACCCATGCCCAAAAGAAGAAAGCTTACTATAAAGCACTTTGCAAAATAAATATTCAATGATTAAAATTTGTAAAGAAGTGAAAGATGGTAATACTAAAGTTGATAGTAATGAATGTAGGAACACTTAGACCCTACACAATAGAGAGAACATTTCACTGCATATATGCAATATATAACATATTTTATGCCTAACAAACATTTCTAAAAATTAAATGCTATTTGAGACTGAAAAAAAACTATATATGGCCATAAAAGTATAAAAAGAGGAACAAAGATACTCCAGAATCTTTGAATGCATGTGATAGCAGATCATAGAACATGATTGTTGTAGGAGTAGTTGGAGCACCTAGACAAGCTAGTTTGGGTCTAGGGTTTCTTTATTGCATTTTTAAGTTTTAGTGATGCTAGCTACATCATTAGATGATTAATAGGACATATTAGGTCCTTGGGTGAGGATAGATAGGTTATCAAGTTAAATCTTGCTCCTAAGTTGCTATTATGGCTCTAAGTTGCAAAATAGGGTTTGGTTCACCAAAATGGGTATATGGTTTGAACAAGGGTAAAAACCATTTAGGAATGTCTCAATCAACCTATTAGTTCCCTTGACCAATTTTGGTGAGCCCATCTTACTAGAATTGCAAGATTTTGCAAAAAATGCTAAAATGTTGAAAAAGTTGCAAAGTTGCAATTTTGGCTGCTCAATGAGAAAATTTTATATGAGAGTTATTTAATAGGTTATGAACAACCAAAAAAGGTTGGTAACACCTATATAAGTTGATTCTTTATTAGTTTAAAGGATTGTAAGAAAAGGATCTTGGATTGATCCTAAGTTGGTGAGCCAATAATCACCATCAAGGTCATAGAAGTGGTCTAGTAAGCACCTAAAAAGAACTAGGAAGTAACAAAGCAAGTCTTGTTGTTACATAAATGATGCAAAATTTTGATACTTCAATTATTCACATAGTTAAATCCACAAATTTATTGACATATATTATCAAACCTCAAGGACATTTTTATAGTAGTTAGTCTTTGCTAACTCACACTTGCTATAAGTTTTGGGCATGAGCACTTATTCTAAACTAGCTAATGTTTATAGCATGTGCATGGAGTGTGAAATTTTGAATCAAGTTATAGTAACATTACATTATTTTCCCTAATAGTGACTTAGAACCATCAATTGTGTCACACTATCTCAGCCCATATCCTTCCTCATTCTAGTTCAAATCACTTTGCAGTTCAACTAAATATCATTGACGATTGACTCCCAAAACAATGTCCTTTCAAGTTTGAAAAAATGTGGGTGAGGGATGAAAACCTAATGAATAAAAAATACTATTAGTTGAAGGAAGCAGAGATATTGGATCAAAATATATTATATTGTTTGGTAACTAAGCTACAGATGATCAAGAATAAATTGCTACTTTGGTAATAGTTTTGAAGAAAAAGAAAAAATAGATTAAGAAAAAATAGAAAGATATCCTTGGTATGTTAGTTTGAGCTTCACTTGGTTTAGAGAATAGTTTAATATTCTCTACCTAACAAGGCCAACCATATGAAGGTGGAAGCTCATCTGGCCTCACCTCCCTCCCCCTTACATCAATCTAAATTACCCATTATCATCTAATTACATACTTCATTTGTTCATTCATCCATTTATGAACTATAAAATTCAATTAATACATTCACATAACATTCATTAATATGATATACAATTCATTAATACACAATACTAATCAAGAATTCATTAACACATAAAAATATTCATTAACATGAAATAAAAATAAAAATCAATATGCAACATTCATAGAAAATTACTTAAAATAAATTTCTTTCATTATCCAACAAAGTTTATCAAACAATGTTTATCAAAGACCATTTAAAAAAAAACATTTCTTCTTTTTGTTTTCTTAGCTCTCTTAAGAAAAAGTTTGATAGGAGCATCAATATCTTCCTCATTCTCCTCCTCTTGTGGCACATGTAATGTCAAATTATGATGCTCCTCATATTTTGAGGAGCAAGAGGCTGCTGCACTAAAGAGGGCTATGTTGCAAGAACAAGTAAATGGGTTAAATTGGCATACTCTTTTTCTTTTTTTGACTATTAAAAGTATTTAATTAAGTAGTACAACATAACATACATTTTTCTTACCTAAAAATGCCACATCATGTACATTGACATTTTAATCTGTCATCATGTCAACATGCTAAACACTTAGAACATGCTCCACTCCTTCACCATGATGTTCAACATGCTCTAAAACATTCAAAAAGTGTTACAAGTCAAATTGCAATTAAAGATGTTAAATTATATTCATAATTGCATAATTAATTTCCAATAACAAATTAATACCTCCACCACTATGATGCACATCATGGCCTTCATCATGCGTAGGTTCTGTGATAGGATATGAAGGTTGCAATGAAATGTTTTTTTAAAAAAAAATTTAAAGAGGGGTAAATGCTTTGACCTGGAGCTATGAACTAGTGAGGCCAAAAATGAGGGACTTCATCCCTAATAGATTCAAACCTTGATGGAAAGGATAACAAATCAACAACTTAACCATCACAACATGCCACTATTGGCTAAGGTTGCAATGAAATGTTATGTGCATTGTTATGCAATCAATTTATGTTCAAAACTAACACCAAAAAGGAAATTTCTAAACTATTCAATTTGATTTAATTTTCATTTGACCAATTTACTTGTGTCTCATTTGGTGCACCAGATTCTTGGGTATGGATTTTAGATTATTAGTGTAAGTGTGTAGCTATGACTTTATAGACTTCCTTCAAGGAAAGTTTTTTTATTTTTATCCGTGAGCTCTACATTAAATTTTGTGCTATGTATTTTTTGCTTAATATTTTCAATTTTGCATGTATGTTTTGATTAAATAATTTTTTTTGCAACATTATATAAAAAATATATATATTAAATTCCATTGCTACTACTTACAAGTCAAAACTAAAGATTCATATAGCCACTAGATCCAAGTTTATGTTGGCCAATGTTTTCTAGTCTCACTTTTGTAGCCACTGATGTGTCTTGTAGTCTATGAACAATTTGAAATATGCTAGATTATATATTTATTAAGATCACAAATTAGTGTATGATTACATTCTACTTAATACTATCATGACATACCTTCTTTTGCCTATTCTAGTTCATTTCCTTTATTATCACGTAGCCTTTTCTCTTTTTCATCTTCTATTATTTCATTCCACTCCATCGATGGAATCATAGGAGGATGATCATACTTTGGGTTCTCCTTTAGACCCCTTCTATATTGGTCCCTCATAGTCTTTATATGTCTTGATGCTCTTTTGAGAAGTAGAGCAGTGTCAAAAATATTTTTTCCAAAAAGGTTCTCAAAAGATATAATGAGCTATTTTTTAATTTAGGACCTTGTTCATTCCACCTTTTAAAGAAAAATAAAAGTATTCAATCAATAGCTTTAATATAGTACAATAAATGGAAGAAAAGAACAATATTGAAGCAATGATATTAAACTATGTACCTTTTACATATGGTGGGTCCAAATAACCTCAATGTCATATCAAAAAGCTAATGAAAGAAAAAATTAGTTTCTACAAAAACATCCTGGGATTATCAGTCCAAAATGAGTTATGTATAAATAAACTAAAATTACACTTTAAATAATAATAATTTTAAAGCACTTGGAAGATTTTGTAATTTTAATGGAAATATGGTTTTCTTGTTTAGCAACAATGTCCCTACAAATGAACCAATACTAGTTACACAACCTACTCCAAGAAATGGATTAGCTTTAGTAGTATCGATCTCTGTTGCTCTATCAACTGAAGGTTTATCTACTAGTGCACAAAATGGGTACATGAGTATAAAATCCACCCAACAAAAAAAAACAATGCATGCTTATCATATTACAAAACATAGAAAAACAAGGTTTTACCAATTATACTTGGCATAGACGAGGATATTTGCATGCTCCTTTTTGTCAACAATGCACTTAGAAATATCAGAGTGACAATCAAAGGAGTTATCTGCACTTCATCATGAGATGAAGAATATAATATTGTTAGCAAAGACATTTGCAATGGATAAAGATGAAATGTGATACTAGGTAGAAGCATTCAAAAATAAAAGTTAAGTGTCATAAAATTGATGAAAAAAAATAATGTTGCACTAGTTTCACTTTCAACATTAGATGTCTTATTTCAACACTGAGTAATTACCTTAAATAAACTCAATGGTGTAATAATACTATAATTTTCAGTAATATTGTATTGATAAAGTGTTACTTACACAAAGGTTGTGTGCTACAACCCTCGCTATGCTCACCACATAGTGTCACAGGTGTCACATATTGCTATAGGAGAACACATAATATTTTAGATCATGATCTATAAATACTATAAAATATAAACATCTATTGAACTTCTGTTATTGCTTGAGATTAATTATTTCTTACCTTCAAATATTTGACTCTATGGACCAATTCTTCTTTCAATGCCTCTTTCTCCTCACTTGTGTCACCCTTGATGAAAATGTTAACAATTTCATCACTGCATCTTTGTTTGAGTTGTTGGGCCATGAACATAAGGTCAACACTAAGGGTGATGTCATGTAGAAATGATGCTTTTGTTTTAGATTGCATTTGATCTACTATCATTTTAGCTTTTCCCTATCATTTGTGACATTAATATTAGTAAAATTCCATCAAAATAACTCCAAAGTAAAAATGGGAGAGTCAAAATTGATGGGGTCACCCACCATGTGAATGCAAAATTGATAGCTCGGGTTGCAAAAATCCCTCTAGAAGGGAGTAATTTTTTTAGAGATAAGAAAATGTCAACAAATACTATCAAAGTCTTTGTGAAGGATGAAAAGGAGCTGAATAAGCTCATTAAGGTGGAGACATATTATGAGATGGAATCAATCAAAAAGCTATGGAGGTATGTTCAAAAGATTATCATTGAATATAATCCCTTAGACCCCAGATTTGATAGGATAAGAATGCATCATTTTGTCTTTCTTAATCACTTTAGGCGTGGTATTAAAATTTCTTTTCCTTTTTATCTCTTCACCTCCATGAGCAAGGGAATCGAGGGTTTCAAGAGGAAACCAACTACTAACCCAGCTATCCATGAGAGATTACTCCTCTTGGACCATGGGAAAATCCCTTGGTGATACTAGATGTGCTTCTAAGGAAATGGGGAGCTCGAACTCTGAGGACGTACAGAGCATAAAATCAAAAGAGGAGGACATTGTTTCCTCTAAACCCAAGGAAGAAAGGAAACCCTTTGCCCGTATTCCCTGTAGAAAGAGCCCTAGAGAGTTACCCCCCATCCCCCCTAAGCCTGAGCCTCAGGAGGAGGAGGAGGAGGATTATGATGATGACGAGGATACTAACTTAAAGGAAGAGGAAAAGGGGGAGGAGGATGATAAGGAGGAGAAGAAGGGGAGGGAAAGTGAAAAGGAGGAGGAGGATTCAACAGATGTGTCAGAGAATCCTAAGAAAAAGAAAGCAGATGAGGCTCTTGAAACCAAAGACTAGATTCTCGTGATTCTAGGCCCTGGCCCCACTTCTTGCTTATATTTGGGAAAAGAGAGTGGGGAGGTGATAAAAAAAATAGGAGGAGGTCTTGGAGGAATTTTGACTCAAATAAAGCCAAACTAGGGATTGTCAAGGAGCTGTTGAATATTCAAGTGATGGAGGACATTGATGGAAAAACCCACTATGATGATCTCATTGATCCTAGTTTGGTTGTGATATTTGATAATGTGAGGGAAACTGGGCTTAACCTATTGAACAATGCAAAGAACAACATGATAGACAACTTTCGGTCTATCAAATGGTTATTTCATGAAATTGAAGAACTTAAAGGGGAAAAGAAGCCAGGAAGGAAACCAAAATATTAGTTGCAATCAAGGGCACAATGAAGAGGAAAAAAGCCAGGATGGAAGCCAACAACTCTTCAATGTCCAGGAACATAGGGCAAGCCAGGAGGAAAGAATCACCAAGGTCAAACAAAGAGTCCAAAGGATGGAGTTCTTTCATCAAAACCTGGAAAATTAGGTGATTGCCACTTTGAATGCTTTGAATGAGAACATTAATAGTTTGGGTGAGTCACTAATTAGCTAGATTTGGTAGGGATACGATGAAGAAGACCAACCTAGAAACTAGGTAGGCAGAGGATGATCTGAAAGAAACTAGGGACCAGGTGGAGGCTCAAAAGTAGGACTAGGAGGATGCAGACAACAGGAAGACCAATGAAGCTATAGAGACCCTGCAGGTTCTTGACAAAGAGAATTGATAGTTAGTGCTTTTTTGTTGTCTCATTCTTTCCTTGTGTAGTTGGTTTTTTCTTGTTCTAGTTTAGTTGGTTTTTTGTTTCTTAGCCATGGGCCTGTTGTTTAGGGTTGGCTTTTGTTAAGCAATTCCACTGATGTTGGACTTTTCTGCATATTTCTATATTTGATATGTTGTAAAAAATTTTGGGTTTTAGGATCCCTGTAAAACCTATTTTTCTTAATCAAAAAATCCAAAGCCATAAAAAAAAAGAACATAATAATATGAAATTTGTTTCTATATAATTTGAACAATTACAATAATTAAGGTTTACCTTTGTTGAAGAAGGTGTGTGAGATGGTGCATCCCCAGCTGTGGGTTGTGGTCTATCCATGTCACCCTATGAAAAAGATTAGTAATTATTAGCAATCAGTAGGAAAATAAAAGTATTTGACATGTTGTACTTAATTTTTATATCTGCACATATGGTTTTCAAAGAAAGATTTGGTGTAACTAATGTCAATGTTTATAAAAATATTGGACATGTTGTACTTAATGTTTATATCTACACATATGGTTTTGAAAGAAAAATTTGGTGTAATTAATTTGTATATCTACAAAAATATTGTACATGAACTTAATGTTTATATTTGCACAATGCTTTTGAAAGAAAAATTTGGTGTAATTAATGAGTATATCTACAAAAATATTGGACATGTTGTACTTAATGTTTATATTTGCACATATGTTTTTGAAAGAAAAATTTTGTCACCTTGCTCAAATTCCAGTAAAATTTAATATCAGTAAAATTCAATCAAAATAACTCCAAAACCATAAAGAAAAGAGCATAATAATATTATAGTGGCTTGCCACTTTTGCCTTAAAAAAAAAAAAAGAACATAATAATATGAAATTTGTTTCTATATAATTTGAACAATTACAATAATTAAGGTTTACCTTCACTGAAGAAGGTGTGTGAGATGGTGCATCCCCGCCTATGGGAGATGGTCTATCCATGTCTCCCTATGAAAAATATTAGTAATTCTTAGCAATCAGCAGTAAAATGAAAGAAATAGACTTACCAAAAAAATAATAATAATAAGGTAGATTGTATATTGGAGGCAATTGGTTTAAATGTTATACTTACCAAACCCATGATAGGGATTTTTTCACATTTACATGATTCAAATTGTAATCTATTAGAAGCTCTTCCCTTGCACTTAATAATTTTATCACACATAAAAAAACATGATTTCCCTCGTGTGCCTCAAATATACAATTCGCCAACTTATTAGTTGACACGGGTTGAGAACTATTTATAAATCCTACAATATTCTCTATTTCTTTTGACTTTCCATCAATATACATAGCAAACATTTTACTTTGATCATTTTCTTTGTATTGCATATAATTTGGTGACAATGCATACCTATGCATACTTTTTTTTTATTGCACAATCCATATCCAAATTTTGTAATTGTAACAAGGTCCCACATACTCCATCAATTCAACAACTTTATTATAATAGACATTTGTGTCATCCATGAAGAATAGGCCCAAACCATGTAATGAAGATCAAGCTATGTGATATACCCTTTCATTAATAGAAAAAATCAATGTTAACTGGAGGTAGTTCCTTGGGTACCCATTCTTTCTGAAGGTGTGTGTACCTTGAGGGAACCTTCCTATCACCTTCACTCTCATTATCATAAGAACATGACCACCCCCCCAGCAAGAAAAATTGCATTCATTTGTTGAATTTTCTTCTAATCTTTTGACCTCTAGTTGATCTCCCTATTTTAGACCTACTAGATGTCTCACTTTTGTCTTCTATTCCTACATTTTCCTCACTCAACGAAGATAGATCAAACAAATACCTATTCGGTGATACTTGCAATTCATAAAATGAGAGACACACTAGGAAAAAAGTTGATGTTGATGGTAAAGAGAAGATATGTAAATAGAAAATTGTATCTATAGGGTCTATTGACATATACCTATCGATCCATGTGACTGTACAAGATCTTAGTCAAAGACATTAAATAGCTTGCATATGTAAATCATTTATCTTAAGTTAGCCAATAATTTGGTCTAATTAATATGTATATCTAAAAAAATATTGGACATGTACTTAATGTTTATATCTACACATATGGTTTTGAAAGAAAAAGTTGGTTATCTCACTTATCAAATTCGCACATATTGTAATGAATGTAAAATTATCTACTTACAATGCTCTATAAACTACAAATTACTTAGAAGACAAAAATTACATGACGAATTTATCAAAATCAAACAAATTTCTATAAATAAAAATCATGAGCCATCATACTTGACATTGATTATACCTCGACAAACATTTCATTTATCATGTCATTAATCATCATCTTCATCCATGTCATCATCATCACCATCATCATACTTGTCACTTGATCATCATTGCCACCACCACAATCTTCATCACCATCATCATCATCTTCATCACCATTATCATGACCATCATCCATAATCATCACCATATTCATCAGCATGATCATGATCATCATCATCATCATCATCATTATCATTAGCATCACTAAAATCATCATCATCTTTTTCTTTCTCATCATTGTGTAACAATCATTCATGATCATCATTTACTTCATCTTCTAATTCTTTAGTATCTTCTTGTTCTATCACATTATACTTTACTAGCCTTCCCCTTGGATCATGTCTAACTGCCAAATGACCAACCTAATTTGTGTAGAACACCAAATTAAAACACTTGCTCACATTGGCTTGGAAGAACATAGCACTTATCTCCAACTAGCTCAAATTACCTTGTATTATTATAAATCCATTATCATATTCAATAACAGACCTATCAAGATCATTTAAATTCAATTGTAGCCTATACCATTTGATGAAAAATAGAACTAATTTGAATGAATTAAAGTTGCACTCAAGTATATCATCCAAAATGTTATATTATCAATTTTTAGATTGTTGAGGATCTATGTCATTTCTAGATAAAATATTTTTCACCATGAAGACTATACTTATCCTAAAATCACAAGATTTCTTCATTTTTATTGACTTTTTAATGTGAAATTTATAGCCATGGTAGTACATAGGTTTGTGTTGTTTAATCAACAATTATTCAAAGATGTCAAGATTATTTGCATCAATATGTGAGTTGATATTAAACTTATGGCTCATGATTAGTAATCCTTTGCATACTTTTCTATCTATTAAGCCATATGCTAGATCAAGTACCATTGGCATAGCATTGGGATCTCCATTATGATGATCTTCTTTAACCAATGATGCAACACCATCCCATGTTAATGAGTGACCATTTTCTTGAGACTATTGAATCCATATCATCATCCAATCAAGATTATTTGTAATATAAAAATGTAGTACATCCCACTCATGACCAATTATAAAGAAAACAACTAGACTAGTTAGAAACACCTTATATTGATAATGGATAAGAATTAATTAACTAAAAAAAACAACTTATAATTACCTCTCACTTTCCTCAATCTACCTTTCCCCATTAGGTACTCCCCTTCAACTTTGTTAATAGAGTTGGGATCCCAAATGTGATCTACATGGATATTTGCTATAAACTTTGGAAGATATTCACTAATGTACACCATGTCTAGTATACCATATATCCATCTACCATAGAACCCTTAGGATGTGATATTTGTTGAAACAATCCCTTCATAAATTTCAAGTGCCTCTCAACCATCCACATTGACCTAGTTTGTATAGGTCCACACAATTTGATCTCCTCAACTTGATGTATGAGGTAGTGTTCTTGAGCATTGAAAAAGGTTAAATGTAGACACTTTTACATTTCACACATAAGAGGTGGAATCTTTCTCTTCCAATATTTTATATCTTGTTTAACAATTTCTTTGGATGATAACCACTTAAAAGAGATTCAATGCATAAGAACATATAAACAATTTTTTTGATAAGATCATGCAATAGATTACATAAAAAGTAAATCAAGTCATAAATATCATATATGTGCAACCAATCTAATAAAAAATACTTCTAACTTCATGTATTTTCTAGGATCATATATAACTTATTTAATACTATTGTCAAACTAGTGTAGGAGGGATAGAGGTAGGATGTACTACAATCATTAAAAAATGATCATTTTAGTATATTATTAAATAATGCCATCGGTAGTACAATCAATTTTACAAATATATTGTAAATAAAGAACATGACTTACCTTGATGAAGGTATGTCAATCATGTGTTTTCAACCCTAACCCAAAATCACCTTTCTTTGATACAAGAGTGCTTATATTTGTAGCAAATCTTATGGAATTTTTTTTTTAATGACTTATTCTAATGAATCACTTCTTGCTTCATTAATAACCAAGGAAGGGCACTCATATTTATCCGGTCTCCATTGCTATTTGATTCAATGAAATCTTTTAGTGCATGACTGCATTCATCAATATCAGTACAAATTTTGGTAATTTTTTCTCCGTTATGCCTTCCATCCAATATTTTCCATAGTATCTCTATTACATTATTTCCAATATGCATAGCATCAACAAATGCATGATTGGGAGATCCTTGTATTATGGTAACCTACTAAATTGAGTAAGATAATTTTTTATTCCTCTAGGAAGTTGGTCATTGATTCCTTGACGGCCTTCATGAGCATCAATTACATCATTACTAAATATAAGACAATATCAAAATATAAATTTTAAACTTTAGAATACAAATTGGACATTACCTCGACAATTTAGTCGATCATATTCGAACTTTCATAAATGAGGTGTCATTCTTTATGGCCTTGATGTTGTCTCTATTGACATATCAGTCAAGTTTGTTATTTGTGACACACACTTATTTAGAACCTATACAGCTACCAAGCTCATTGAATAGTTTAAAGTATTTTCCATATAATTTAGTAGCCATTGAGCTTTACAGTTGCTATCGAGTCTTTTGGACTAATTCTAGCAGTTATCGAGAAGATTTAGTTAGTGTGAAGTCCAACAGTTCAAACCAAGAATTTCAGTGTATACCAAGTTTATTAGTGGTTATCGAGTTTGCAGTTCATGTGTTGCGAAGCCTATGTTTACCAAGCATTGTAGTATCTACCAAGTTTTTAGTTCAAGTGATGCAAAGCTAGTGTTAACTGAGCTACTTCATGGTAACCAAGTGATTCAAGTGTTGTGGATGGTTTCATGTTTTCAATTTCTCATGCATGCAATTAGATCAAATGTGATGAATTAAATGCTAATTGGTTAATTGGATTAAGAATTGAAATTTGGTAGAAGTTTTAGAAGTTACTGATTCACCCCTCCCCTCTTAGTAACTTAGCATATTCTTGAATATTTCCAACAATTGCTATCAGAGCTTTGTGGTTCTCTGGAGAAAGTTTAATAGCTTGAGAAAAGATCAAGGATATGGAGATATTATGACATGACAAAGCTATTGACAATGAAAAGTTGGATCTAGAAATGACCATTGCCCAACTGAAGAAAGCTAAGGAGTAACTTTCCCAATCCCTAAAAAGAAGAAAGGATCTAATATGCTAGTTCGAGGTGTTGAATGGAAAGCATCATATTTCAAGCTCGTGTCTATGATTGTTGAAACCTTAGACCCAAGTGGAGCTCAATCTCAAATCCCTCCTAAGTTTCTTCTTGTTAATGACATTCAAACTCATTTTAAATGTGCAATTCAAGAAATTGCTACTCTGGAGATGGATGATGCACTAGGTAGTTATGTGTTGATGGAACCCTGAAAACTGAGCATCAACATTTGGAGGCAAAAGGATTAACTTGCATTCCTCATAAGCCTCAAGAGTTTCAAATAAAATGGATTAGGTATATCCTTAGTTGGGTGAATAATGGAAAACTATGGTTAGAACAACTAATATTGATAACCAAGAAAATGATTCATCGAATCATTGGCCTCCCATGCTTACCAAAGCTAAAACAACTAAAACCATAGGTTGAGCAGAGTTGGAGAAGAAAACCCTAGCTAAGTGGGATGGAAAAGGTATGAAAATAAGTAGTTTCATAGATGGAAAGTTGAAGTTTGGAATTCATGTTATAGCTCATAAGATATACAGTTCATGTCATCTTAACAGTGTATCATGTGAAGCTATGGATTTGGCATATAAAGTGGTGAAGAACAACTTATCTTATGACCTTGCTAAGTTATTATTGAGACAATTCAATAAGAATATGGAAAGTATTATAACTTCCAAGAATAATCCATGCAAATTTAGTTCTCTATTAACCTATTTATTCTTTTATGTCCAGGCATTCTTTCCTTCCAAAGGCACTGTAGTCTAGAGAAAAGATGTGCCTGTACTGTACCAAATAAATGAATATATTGTAGAAATGGGAGAGAACTATGGTAGCATCATGGAAAACTACTTTGATGTGTTGAAAGATAAAATGAAAAATAGGTTTAGGATACCTAAGAAGTTAGTTGAGGACTACAAGGATGATGTGTGCTTCATGGTGGACTGTGATAAGGTATATGTCCAAGTAGTCAAGCCTAGAATTGTATGGGTCAAGCCTCTTGGTATGAGGTGAACATTGATGAGACCAAGGATATCATTGAAGCCCTTGTCAATGAACCTATTGATCCCAAGGCCTCTTATTTTGGTACTTATGAAGAGGCTAAGGCAAGAATAGAGCTAGAAGTAAAGCTCCCACACGCGGTTAACAAGGGGAAGAGGAGGATAGCCAAACTAAAATCTAGTGTACCTCTCTTGTTAACTAAGGGTAGAGGTGAAGATGAGGAATAGGTAGAGGATGAAGAAGAATCAAAAAAGAAGAAGAAGCTTTGAAGAAAAAGGGAAAGGTGATAATCACCAAGCCTACAAAATCATCCATTATAGTCTTCACAAGGAGGTCTTGGAAGAAAGGAAGTGACATTGTACTCAACAGACCTCCACCCACCTTCCAAGAAAAGCTAAACCAATTCAAAGAAGGAGCTAGAATAAAAAAATTTAAATCTATAAAATATGATACCAGGACAAAGGCAAAGCAGAAGCAAGTTGAAGAACTAGTGTTGAGCAATATGGGTAAATGGAAGTACTCACCAAACTAGATTGCTTCTCAAAATTCTAATGAATTTCTAGAGAAAATGAAGCCAAGATGGGATTTTTCTATGCAAATAGTCAAAGACATTTATGCACAAACCCTGAGGTAGTTACTACTGAGCATATCAGATACCGAGGTTAATTGTCTTTAAAGAAAAATGAAGAAAAACTAACTCTAAGGTTTAATACTTGTTTAGTTGATGTAGAGCATGCTGTTAAGAATGCTACAAACACTTGGAAAATTGTTTATCATCTTCATAAACCAATTGAATATCTAATTGAATTAAAGAATGTTGATGAAGAAGAAGATAAGGAGAAAGATGAGGAAGAAAATGTTGAAGAAGTGACTCATTTTGATAATGAGGAAGATGAAGAGGATCAGGGTAAAGAAGCTACTGAGGAAGCTAAACAAGATGATGAGGAGACTAAACCAATCAATATAGCTACTGCAATAATTGCCTCACTTCCTCACTCCTTGAGTGAACCTTTGACTACATCAAGTATGGAGATAGCTTCATCAAGTTTGGTTGTGACTACTATAGATACATCAAATGTCCAATCACTCTTTTCCCCAACTCAGTTCAGCAAATCATTGACAAAAGTGACTTTCACTTCACCAATCGAGCTGCAGACTCACTCTTCATCCACTAAGTTGAGTTCTTTAGTCTTCACTCCTCCAATTTGACTTCTTCAGTTTTGAGTGCATCCATGGTAAGCTCTCCAATTTTTTCCACTTTAGTTTTGAATTCTATAGTTTTGACTCCATCAATTTTGGATTCTTCAAGCATTTCTATAAGTATTCCATCAGTTAGTACTATATCAGTTTTTACTACAAGCCCAAGTATGTCCACTATTATTTCCATTCTAGGCACTAAAGAAATAAGTACAAGGACAGTTGAGCCTAAGGCTCAATTGAGTACAAAATTTATGAAAGGAAAGGAGATAGAGGAAGATATAGATTTGGATGAGGAAATAGAAATTCCCAAATGGGATATCTTCAATCTTTCTACAAACCAAATGCACTTTTTTGGTGAACTCCTCCAAAAAAAGGCTAAACAACAAAGATTGAGAGAAGAGAGAAATAGAGAGTATATTATTTTAGATGATGCCAAGAATATTTTTTTTGAGGCTAGTAGAATTGAGGTTGATTCTTCTCAACCTATTTTGTTTCAGCTTGGAGAGGTAGTCCAAAGTTTAATGAGGACATTGAAGGTCAAGAAAAGATGGTTGAAAAGGCTAAAAAGAAATTCAATAATAAAGTGCTTGAGCACATTGCTCAACAAATAGCCATTCATCAAGTTGAGATTTCAACAATTTTGGTCAATCTTGACGCATCTTATTCAAATGAGTCATCACTTTTTGTGAAGCTATGTGATGTCACTAAGTATACTAAGGAAGTTAAGGACAAATTGTACAAAATTGATACTGATCTTATAGAAACTGCTTAGTAGCTACAACGTGACCCTAGTTCAAGCTTTGCACATTTCAAGAAGATCAAATTTTTGATAGACATGGAAGTTGAATTGTTAAGAGAAGAAGCAAGGATCTGTTCAACATTGGTTGATATACAAAATATGATCCTCCCAGTCATGGATTCTATGCAAAAAAAATTTGTATATTCAAAGACTCTAATTCATGATAACAACTTCTCTTTTGCTGACCACATGATTGAATTATTAGTAGAAGTACAAATTGCCATTCATACATGGAAGGTATTGCAAGAAAACTAGGATAAAACCTTGGCAATTACCCTCAAGGTACACTTTGAATTCTTATCTCATTTTGGTGTCTCCATGTAAATATGTTAGAATAAATCTTTGGCATTACTGTAAAAAAGGGGGACATGAGATATGGGAGAAAAGTTATAGGGGGAGATATGTTATTATATGTACATAGTGGAACACATAGTATGGGGGAGAAATATGCTATGGTGAAGAAATACTCTGTATATACTTACAAAGATCAATTTTAAAAAATCTTAGAAATAGACCAAGCTAGTATCACATGATGATGAATACAAGGTATTCAGTTTTGGGCTAATAAGTGTTTTTGTCACTAATGCCAAAGGGGGAGATTGTTGACATATCAATCAAGTTGTTATTAGTGATACACACTTATTCAGGATATGTATAGCTATCAAGCTTATTGAACAATTTAAAGTATTTTCCATGTAATTTAGTAGCCACTAATCTTTACAGTTGTTATCGAGTCTTTTGAAATAATTCTAGTGGTTACCAAGCAGATTTAGTTAGTGTGAAGTCCAACAGTTCAAACCAAGCATTTCAGTGTATACCAAGTTTATCAGTGGTTATTGAGTTCAGAGTTCATGTGATGCAAAGCCAGTGTTAATCGAGCTACTTCATGGTAACCAAGTGATTCAAGTGTTGTGGGTGGTTTCATGTTTTTAATTTCTCATGCATGCAATTAGATTAGATGTGATGAATTAAATGCTAATTGGTTTATTGGATTAAGAATTGAAATTTGGTAGAAGTTTTAGAAGTTACTGATTCACCCCTCCCCTCTCAATAACTTAGCATAGTCTTGAATATTTCCAATAGTCTCTTCTTTCCCATTAAAAAGATGTTTTCCAATAATTCGATACTTATGATTATTGTGTAGAAAGTGCCTAAACTCATTGAACACCTACTTTCCTAAACTTCTTGAATGATGAGATTTCATCTTCAGACCACAAATTGGACATGCAAATTTACCCTTTTTCTGAAGACCTAAAAGATGATGTATAATTGGATCATGTAAAATTATCACAAACAACTTAAGTATACAGCAATAATGTGTAAGCAATATAATAGACCAAAAATATGTGACCTTAATAATATAAAATACTACAAATGTGAGTTAGCCCAGGGGCATCATGTATTGTCCATCAAGCATTGCATGGAATTGAAATTGTCTTTGTCCTATTGGTCTAGAGATGTCATACATAGTGCCACCATTTCATAACTTTAACAAATAATCAATTAGGGCTCAATATACACTTTCATATCTTTAACTTGGTACTTAACTAGTAATTGAATGAACAAAAAAATTATATAATTGTTATGAATATTTTCATGCAATATTTATAAATTAATTTAGATGACTATTAAATGAAAAAATACTTGGCACAATCATTAACAACATTATGTGCTCCCTCTTTATGGACATCCAAGGAGGAATATTATTGTTAATTAAAAAAATAGGCCACACTAAGTAAACAAATCGAATATCTCCAAATGGATTGATATTGTCCACTACCAATGAAAGCTTGAGATTATGAGGTTCTTCTTTAAAGTGTGACCATGATTCTTCCATTTCTTTAAATGCATAACCATGCATAGGTATTCACATACTTTCATCTTGACTTCTATTGTGTGCATGGTACTCTATAAATTGTACCAAGCTAGTGCACCTGAATAATCATTGAAGACATGGAATAATGAGAATGCACTGAAGAACCTTGTGAGAAACCTATTTTGCTATTTGATCTGACTAATATCTACTAATATGACAATTAGGGAATTATGTTACATATTCATGTTGGTTATGATATAGAATGTGATCATTGGGACATGCATGTATTGTCTAATACTTTATTCCAATTTGATTCATAATGGTAGCTAATTCACAATATGAATGAGGCAAAATGTTTAATGGTGGTAATAAAAACTCACCTATTAACCTACAATAACAAATATGAATTGTTAATATAATGAATAGTAATGGTATGTTAACATTAAAGATGACAAAAATGGTATACCTTAGAACACGTGACATTGCTATATTGGATAAACCATTCATAACCTTCAAGTTCACCAACAACACTATAGTAAAGAGAAGAGTTGTTTGGGAGACTTTGTATAGGGGCCTATGTGCCTTCTAAAGTATAGGTATATCAAGACCATTTTTATCATCATTATCAAATGTACTAGTACCATCATCATGAGCATCTTCATCACCTACACCAATACCATCTTCTTCAATCATGTCCTTTGGCACATTATCATCTTCTTCCATGGAAGTGTTATCTTCAACTTGGATATTCACACCTCCATGTTCCTCTAGTAGGAAATCCACATCCAATAATCAATGAAAATTGTGGCCCCCTTCAATGTGACCATGTTTCCTACAATGACTCTGGGTTGTTGTGATTAAAATTCTTTGATTCTTTAAGCCCTTACACTTTTTGCAAGGACAATTACATTTATTATCTCTTCTTTGAAATTGAGGCCACAATGTAGCCATTGTCTCATTATTTTGTTCTAGGTTCATATTGCCAGGCGCGGTCTTTCTTTACAAGAAAATATATCTACAAAAATATTGGACATGTTGTACTTAATGTTTATATCTGCACATATAGTTTTGAATTTTTTTTTGGTGTAACTAATGTGTATATCTACAAAAATATTGGACATATTGTACTTAATGCTTAGATCTACATGTATGGTTTTGAAATAAAAATTTGGTCACCTCACTCAAATGCACCCATATTATAATAACAACAACTTTCATTGAGCCTTTCCATTACTCTTTGTTTGTTATGAGTTGGGGTCATTTGATAGGGAAAGTTTGTATTCAGTGTAGAGTATGCACACATTATAGTTGTGATCATTTATTTTAGGAGCTTGGTATGATTAATTTATTATGGTACTTGTTTGGCTTTCCTTGTGTACATGTATACTCAATTTTTGGAAGTGCTAGTATTTTTTGTTTTGTTTCACAAATTGGCCCTAATTTCTTCTTCAAAATTACTAGCACAGTAGCTTCCTATAGCTTCCTGCTCATCACCATTGTGTCCCAATATTATATTCATGTATTATAGTTATAAATAAGTAATTTCCTTACTTTCAATGTTACAAGAAGAAAAATATAAAATCATTTCAATCCATAAAAACAAAAACAAAAAATTGATTTATGATTTGGTTAAGGGACAATTAGGGGGAAGACATATTTTTTTGTTTTGTGGAGTTTAGAAATTCTTTGATATAGTGCCTAGAGACAAACTATGGAACAAAATGGAAGAACTAGTATCCTAAACATGTATAGGGTGGTAGTTTATAGACTATATGTGAGAGTTAGAACCAAAATCAGTACTAGTGAAGGAATGCCCAAATATTTAGGTAGTGGTATTGGTGTCAAGTAGGGATGCCCTTTATCCCTTTCACTATTTGGGTTGTAAATTGATAAATTAGGAACTTGGTTAAACAAAATGGATGGGGAAAGGGTCCAACTGATGCAATATGTGGCAAAGCTACTTTTAAATGCTGATGATCTAATCTTAATATTAAAAATGCCTCATGGATTACAAGAGATCATTTAAGGGATTTATAGTACTTTTGTCAAGAGGTAGGGATATAGGTCATGATTTTCTCTTTATAGAAAAAAAAATTCAAATTACCCTCCTTTTTGAAAGCAACCCACTTAAAAGGGTGAATGAATACAAATATTAACATATTCACTTCCATTATAAGCTCATTGGGAGAATTATACAAGAGGGTGGAAAATATCTTATATATTGTACAAGAGGGTGGGAAACATCTTCTCTATTCCAAAATAGGTGCAAAATGAAAAAAAATGTGACTAGAAAACCAAGAAACCCTTTTAGGTTTTTTAGTCATGCTAGTTGTTCTTTATGGTTGTGATGTTTGGGGAGGCAACATATCATAATGTGGATAGAGATAGTTAGAGAGGATTTAGAAGCACCTAATCACAATCAATCTCAAAGTTAAAATGTCAATACCATATAAAATCCTATTAGTGGAAGTGAGAACTTATTTGTTGGAGGTGTCAGTAATAACTTGACTAATAAGCTATTTAAATAAGGTTGAAAATATGCATAACCAACACTATAGTCTTGATCATAGGAAAAAAACTTGGATGAAACAAAAAAAATAGTGGTTGAGCAAATGGAACACCAAAAAGGAAAAAATGGAATACTTGAATGAGGCTTCAATACTAAAAATATGAATCTTCATTTAAACAACAATTTTATGTTTTCTTAAAAGGTGAAATCAGATGCAATTCATATCTCATGATTGTAGTGGTTCTTAAGTTTCTTACATGGTGAAATGAATGTTAGAACTAATGCATATGTTCATGATATCTATTGGATACAACTGATTAATTGTGTATTATCTTTGATGTTACAGAAATGCATATCAGTATTAGTTAATGCATGCCGAGAACACTCAGGTAGTGAAGATAATTTTTTACGTCTACCAAGCATTCCTATGTTTGCTTAGTTTAGAAGGTAGTGTCCACCAAGTTCACTTGGGTGCTAAAGGAAATTTTATATAAGATGAGTGTTAACCGAGCTCACTCAGTTAATGAAGGAAATGTTAGATGGACCAGTGTTAACTAAGCTCACTCAATTACCAAAGGATTTTTGCAAATATGTAGTGTTAACTGAGTTCACTTGGTTAACACAAGAAAATATTTTCTATGTTAGTGTCTACCGAGTAGGGTCGGCTAACGAAGGATTTTCTTGTTTTAGCATATTGAGTTTAATTGATTTATCTATTAGTTCTAGCCAATTGAGAAGATGAATATTAATTATTCTAAGTTGTATTCTAGCTGACTTGACAATGTGAAAGATATAAGGTCAAGTTGAGAATTTGAAAGTGTGTAAGAGTGTGAATGCATGCAAGATTTTGAAGATCTAATGATGTAGTAAGGAAGAAAATCAAAAGGATAAGCATAATATCCTTGTGGAGCTGAAAATATATATTCAATCAAGAAGGATAAAGTAAAAGCCAAAATTGAGGTCTATAATCAACAATTCAATTGCATCAAAAATCAAGTAATCTCATTGTTACTCTCTAACCATTATAGCGGTGATCTAATTCTCTTAATAGAGTTAGCTTAAAAGCTATTTGTAAAACCTCTAACAAGATGGAAATTCTATCAAATTGTCTAAAGACCTCTAACAAGGGCACTCCTAATAGAGTGATTAAATCCTTTAACAAGGTCACACCTAATAGTGTGTTTTGTAACCTTTAGCAAGGTTGGCTCCTAACATGACTCACTTCAAAAGAGTGAAAACAATAACTAGTTACAACTAGTGGTTTTTCTGAAACTGGGTTTCCATGTCAAATCCTGGTGTCAAATGTGTACATGCTATTTTCTTTTATGTGTTTGAAACTAAGTTAAAGTAATGGTAATCATAGATGACATCCTAATATTTGCATGTTAAGTACTTACTAAGCATATTCAATATTTACCAAGTTACAACATTTTATGTGTGTTTGCCAAGCATCAACAATATTCAGTTTTTAGAGTTTATTTTAAACTGACATCTAAGGGATCTAGGAGTTATTTTTGTGGTAACTAATTCAGCCTTCCTATCTTAGTTACTCCTCTTATATTTCCAACAATTGGTATCAGAGCTTTTGGTGCTTGTAGAAAAAGTTTCAAGGACCTAAGCTAAAGATTAGGATGTCTTATAGAAGAGAGATTTCCAATCTGAATAGAAATAATTTTGTAGCATGGAAAGGACTTATGAGGTTACATTTGGATACCATCAATGATTCAAGTTATAAATATCTTGATGCTAAATACAAGACTCCCACTAGAATATTATCAGTTGAAGATATTGCTGAAAAGAAGATTCATAACATTATGATGATTGACATTGCATCTTCTCTCAATTATGTTGAATTTGACAAAGTAAAAGATTGCAAAATTTCTCATGAAATGTGGGCCAAACTAAAAGACATTTATGGAGGAGATGAAAATGTAAGAAGAGCTAATTCTGAAAATCTTAGAGGTCATTTTGATTAAATTAAAATGAGAGAAGATGAGAACATTGCTAAATATGTGGAAAGAATCAAAGTGAGTGTGAGTGCAATCAAAGCATCTGGAGGAGAAATTCAAGAAAAAATAGATGAAGCAAGGTACTTTGAATTCTTCTTCCTATTTATGCAATTAGAGTGTCTACTATTCAACAGATGATATGTGATGCAAATAATAAACTATCTTTGTATGCTCTAGTTAGAGGATTGACAACTTTTGAGTTAGACAACTTTGATAACTATGTTAGTTGGTGGTGATTGATTAGGGAAGTACTGTACATACTTCATAAATTCTTTGGGGCTCAGGCCATCACCGCAAAAAATAATTTGGGCCCTATTTTATTGGGATTTTGGGCCAACATATAATTATTAATTGTAACCCTAAAGTGGTAAAAATACTTATATAAAAAGGCTTAGGCTTAGGGATTGTTTCATAGTGGTGATGCAAAATTGGTTCTTGTAGTGGTATTGAGCTATAAGGGATTATAGATTGTAATTAGGTTGTAATCACTTGATCATAATAATATTAGACTTGCTATTTGGTGGATGTAGCCTAGGGATTGGGTGAACCACGTTAAATCTTGGTGTCTTGTGTTCTTTTCTATGTGATCTATTATTTTCTGATATTGTTTATATTTTCATGTAATTGTTCTTTTTGTCCATGGTTTATTTCTAACAAGTGATATTAGAGTGATATTTTTTTTTAGTTATCCTCTATAGGAAAGTCTCTCAATTGAGTGGGAGTCTCATGGTTGATTGGGAGCGATGGCAGATGAGGGTAAGTTGAGGGTTGATAGGTTTAATGGGTAGAACTTCTAGTTATGGAAGGTGAAAATAGAAGACTATCTTTATTAGAAGGATTTATGGAAGCCGTTGGAAGGAAAAACCAAGAATCAATGATCTATATCAAATGATGAATGATATCTTTTGGATAGAAAGACACTTGGAAGCATTTGATTATGTCTGACACCATTGGTGTCATTAAAAAACAAAAGTGAAGACAATAGAAGAGTTGATGAAATCCTTGGCGACACTATATGAAAAGCCCTCCACTTCAAACAAAGTATTTTTCATGAAGCATTTATTTAATATGAAAATGGCAGAAGGTGGATCTATTGCAGATCATTTAAATGAGTTTAATACTATTACTAGTCAATTATCTTCTATTGGTATAAATTTTGATGAAGAAATTAGGGCTCTCTTGATTTTTTGTTCTTTGCCTAAAAGTTGGAAAGGCTTGGTAATGGTTGTGAGTAATTCTATTCCTAGATCTAGTACCCTAAAATATGATGATGTGATCAATGTTTTTTTGAGTGAGAAAACTTTTAGGAAAACCTCAAATGGATCTACATCAGAAAGTACTTTGAATGCACAAAGCTGGGGTAGAACAACTGAGAAAGGAAGTAATTCCAAAAATCATGGGAAATCAAGACGAAAGTCAAAGGGGAGTAGGTCTCAATTAGGAGGACCAAAAAACTACTGGTATTGTGGGAAACCAAGGCACAAAAAGAAATATTTTTGGAATCGAAAGAAAAATGAAGGAGGTAAACTAGATGGAGACAAGGAGGCAAATGTGGTAAGTAACAAATCTGAAGAGGATGCTTTTATTTTTCCTTTAGAAAGTGATGATGATTCTTGGGTTTTGGATTTTGGTGCTTCATTTCATGCTACACCTCATAGAGGTTATTTTATTGATTATGTCAAGGGAATTTTGACTTGTTTATTTGAGGGATAATGAACCCTATCAGATTATTGGAAAGGGAAAAATTAAGATTAAGTTGCAGAATGGGAATCATTGGCTACCACATGAGGTAAGACATGTTCCAAAGCTGAGTAGGAATTTAATTTCAGCAGGGCAACTCCCTGATGAGGGTTGTGTAGTTGCTTTTAATGATAAAAATTGGAAGGTTACAAAAGGTTCCCTTGGAGTAGCAAAATGTGTGAAAGTAGACACCTTATATCTTTGTATAAGTCATATTGTTCCTTCTACTTTAATTGTTTCAAATAAAAATGAATGTTCAGGAACAATTACTGTAGTTGAGCAGGGAGAAAAAATAGTTGCTATAGATTCTGATACAACACTGTGGCACAACAGACTTGGGCACATGAGTGAGAAAGGTATGAAAGTACTTCATTCAAAGAAATTTTTACGAGGTCTAAAATGTGTTGATATATATTTCTATGAAAATTGTATGGAAAAAAAGATAGAGTGAGTTTTTTGAAGACTGGGACGGAAAACAAAAAGGAGAAATTAGAGCTTGTGCATAACAATGTATGGGGACTAGCTCAAGTATCTTCCCTTGGTGGCTCTCATTATTATGTTACATTTATTGATGATGCAACTAGAAAGGTGTGAGTTTATTTCCTTAGATAGAAATCTAATGTATTTCAAACTTTTAAGAAATGTAAATGCTTGGTTGAAAATGAGACTGGTAAGAAACTAAAATGTCTTAGATTTGATAATGGTGGTGAGTATTGTAGTCACGAATTTGAAGAGTATTGCTCCAGTAATGGTATTTGTAGATAGAAAACTATTCCAAGGACTCCATAGGAAAGTGGAATAGTTGAACACATGAACAGAACTATAATGGAGTGTATGAGGATAATGAGGTTGCATGCTATGTTACCCTTACACATGTGGGTGGAGGCTATCAATACTATTGTATATTTGATTGATAGAGGTCCCTCTACTCCTTTAGGTTGTGTTATTCTAGAGGAAGCATGGACTGGTAAGAAGGTGAGTTATTCTTTTCTCAAAACCTTCAATTGTGAAGCTTTTGCTCACATAGATTCTGAAAATAGAACCAAGGTGGAAGCTAAGTCAAAGAAATATTTATTTATTGGATATGGCATTAATGAATTTGGTTATAGGCTTTGGGATTTTGAAAATCATAAAATTGTAAGAAGCAGGGATGTCATATTCAATAAGAAAGTGTTGTACAAAGATCTATTGCAACAACATGAGAAGAAAGAAGATGATTATGTAGTACTAGATGATACTCCAAAAGATGATGTTCTAGTCATTCCTCATGATGTGCAACAACCACAACAACAAATACCACACACTCTAGTGAATGTTAGATGATCAACAAGGTAAATTAGACCTCTAGAAAGATTTTCTCCCTCTTTGTATTCTATTTTACTTATTGATCCTAGTGAAACTAAATGTTACGATGAAGCTATGTAGGTGGATACTAAGATTTAGTAGGAGTCTACAATGAAAGAAAAAATTGACTCTTTGCTAAAGAATAAGACATGGGATTTATGCCAATTTCCTACAGGTAAAAAGGCTTGGCTTTACAAAATAAATGAGTTTATAGACCTTAAAAGACCTTAAAAGAAGAGGATGGAGGTAAGAAAATATTTAAAGCTAGGTTAGTTGTAAAAGGATTTGCACAGAAAAAGGGCATAGATTTTGATGAGATATTTTCTCTTGTTGTTAAGATGACTTCTATCTATATTGTTTTAAGTCTTGTAGCTATTGAAGATTTGCATTTAGAGAAGCTTGATCTTACAATAGCCTTCCTTCATGGTGATTTGGATGAAGAGATATATATGGCTTAGCCATAGGGATTTTAGGTCAAAGGTAAGGAGAACTTAGTGTGCAAATTGAAGAAAAGTTTATATGGCTTGAAGCAAGCACCTCAACAATGGTATTTGAATTTTCATAGTTTTATGCATGAGCACAGATGATGATAGGATCATTGCGTTCATTTTAAGAGGTTGGATGATGATAGCTACATTATTTTATATTTATATGTTGATGATATGTGTGTAGCTAGGTCTAACATGGATCATATTAAGGGCCTAAAATGCCAGTTAGCACATGCATTTTCTATGAAGGATTTGGGGCAGCAAAACACATCCTTGGTATGAAAATTTGTAGAGATAGGAACAATACAAAATTGACACTATCTTAGGCTAATTATATGGAGAAGATGTTGCAACATTTCTCTATGGAGAATATTAAAGCTATCAGCACACCTTTACCCAATCATTTGAAATTGACTAAGGGGATGTGTCCCAAGACACAAGAAGAGGAGGATAAGATGTCCAAGTTACCCTATGATTTAGTTGTAGGAAGCTTGATGTATGCTATGGTATGTACCAGCCCAGATATTGCACATGCAGTGGGAGTTGTTAGCAAGTATATAAGTCATTCAGGAACTGAGCATCAAAATGCAGTCAAATAGATTCTTAGATATTTGAGAGGCACATCCAATAAGTGTTTACACTTTGGGGGCTCTACTACTAATTTGCAAGGCTTTACTGACTCAAATTTAGCAAGGAATATTGATACTAGGTAGAGTACTACAAGTTATGTCTTTATTGTTGGTGGGGCATCCATGAGCTAGGTTTCTAGGTTACAGAAGATTAATGCTCTATCCACTATAGAGGTAGAGTACGTTACTGCTATAAAGGCAGCCAAGGAGATGATATGGCTTTAGTTCTTCTTAGAAGAATTTGGACATCCTTAGAAGGATAATTATTTTTTTAAAGATAGTCAGAGTGCCATTCATCTTGCAAAGAATTTAGCTCTACAGATCAAAAACATATAGTTGCAGTACCATTTTATTTGGTTAGTTTTGGAGAATGGACAGTTAAAGCTGGATAAGATACATATAGCTAACAATCCAACAGATATGTTGACAAAGGTAGTAACAAGGGAGAAGCTGAACTCCTCTTCATCTTCAGTTGATCTTCTAGACCAAACATGATTACAAGAACAACAATGTCTAGGGTGATTTGATCTAGTGGGAGCCTAATTAGTCCCCAAGTGGGAGATTTTAAGTTTGTGGTGATTGATTAGAGAAATATTTTACATACTTAATAAATTCTTTGGGGGTTGGGGCATCACCCTGAAATTTTTTTTGGGGCCCTATTTTATCAAGATTTTGGGCTAACATATAATTATTAATTATAACCCCAAAGTGGTAAAAATACTTGTATAAAAATCCTTAGGATTAGAGATTGTTTCATAGTGGTAATGCAAAATTGGTTCTTGCAGCAATATTGAGCTATAAGGGATTATAGATTGTAATCAAGTTCTAATCACTATATCATAATAATATCAAACTTTCTATTTGGTGGATGGAGCCTAGGGATTGGGTGAACCACGTTAAATCTTGGTGTCTTGTGTTCTTTTTTGTGTGATCTATTATTTTTTGATATTGTTTATATTTTCATATAATTGTTATTTCTATCCATGGTTTTTTCCTAACAAACTATGTTCCTAGTTCAAAAGGTATTGAGTCTACATTTGAAGCTAAACTCTCACTCAAGAAAAAGAGTAAGAAATAAGAGTCTAGTCAATCAAGAAGTGAAGAAGAAGAAACAAAAGAAAGTTCAGACAATGATCTTGAAGTTGTTGAAGCCCTACTTACAAGAAGGTATTCCAAAGGTAGAGGAAATTACAAAGGTAAAGTTCCTCTAATCTTCTTTTCTTGTGAAGAAGTTGGTCACATTGTTGCAAGGTGTCCAAATAGAGAAAACAAAGATGAAAATAAAGAAAATAAGCACAAAGGCAAGAAGGATTTCAAGAACTACAAGAACTACAAGGACAAAGGTAAGAAATATTGTTTTATGGCTAAAGATTCTGATAACAGTGAAGATAAAATGGTATATATTGTAGTAAAAGATGAATCTAATGATGAAGGAGATAAAATGACACTTATATCTCATATTAGCAAAAATGATACATGGATTATTGATAGTGGTTGTTCACATCATATGACTAGAGATAAAATAAAAAGTGTGATATTTGGAAACAATGAACCTTATAACATAAAAGGAAAAGGATGCATTTCTTTGACAAAGGAACTTGTATGTGACAATGCTTATTGGGTTGAAGGATTAAAGCATAATCTACTGAGTGTGGCAAAATTGAATAACATTGGATTCAAGGTAGAATTCATGGATAGAAAGGCTAAACTATTGGATGGTAAAGGAAATCTAGTTGGATCTAGCAAGCAAACAAAAGGTAATCTATTTTATCTTGATCTCAGTGAAAGTTCACGTTTTATTGCTCAAGTAGAATAAAGCTAGTTATGACACAAAAGACTATGTAATGCAAACTTTGATAATCTAGTTAAATAAGAAAATAAAGAAGAGTAAGAGGTATTCCTAGTTTGAAGAAACCTAATATAGGTCTATGCAAAAATTGCCAAATTGGTAAGATGGGAAAGACTAGTTTCAAAAGCAAGAACTATCAGTCAGAAGAAATTTTAGAACTTGTGCATACTTATTTATGTGGACCTATTGGAATAGCGAGTTACAATGGAGAAAAAAAATTCATTCTTTTTGTTGATGAGTATTCTAGAATGATGTTTCTAATGTATCTAAAAGAAAAATTAGAATATTTTCAAAAGTTTAAGTGGTATCTGGAAAGAGTAGAAAAAGAAACTAGAAATCGATTGAAATGTTTAAGATTAGATAGAGGTCATGAATTCATCTCCAATGAATTTAATAATTTTTGCATTGAAAAGGGGATTAAAAGACAAGTATTAGCTGCTAGTACACCTCAGTAGAATGGTATAGCTAAAAGAAGAAATAGATCCATCGTGGATTGTGCAAGAACATTGACGATTGAAAAGAGTGTTGCAATCAAATACTAAAAGGAAGCTATCAACACTATAGTTCATACCTTGAACAAAGTACAACTAGAGAAAGTTTCAAATCAAACTCTTTATTAACTATGGTATGGCTACAAACCTAATGTAAAATAATTGAAAGTATTTAGTAGAAAATATTATATCTTAAAAGAATCTAGAAAAGGAAAATTTGATGTCAAAGGTGATGAAGGCATATTTATAGGATAATCCTGCAGAAGTAAAGCATACAAATATTTGAATTTTTTTACTCATAAAATCATAGGAAGTGCACATGTGAGAATTGATGAGTTTGTAGAAAAGAGTGAATAAGAAAGAAATAAAGAGTCAGAGGACCATAGATGATTTGTTTATTATGAACCTAATACCCTAACAAATCTATTTGAGATAAAGGAAGCTTCACCTCCCGAGTCCCCAAAATCTCCAACAATTACCAAGTTGCAAATAGTGCAACTCGAGTCACAATTTGAAGGACCCAAGCTGCAATTAGAGGCTATCGAGCTAGTTCAAACTAATTCTAATGGACCTGAGTCATAGACAATGGGACCCAATCTTTATACTAAAGTTCATGATGAAAATAATGGAACTCATTCCAAATCTAAAAAACCTATGTTAGCAAAATATGTCAGAAGGCATCATGCACCTAATCTAATCATTGGAGACAAATCTAATGGAACAATGACAAGAAGCAAATTAAAAGGTGCATGTTTACTTGCTAAATTTGAACCTAGAAATGTTAAAGATGCATTGGATAATGCAATTTGGGTTGAAGCAATGAACGAAGAAATAGAGCACAGAACATGGACTCTTGTTCCTAGATCCAGGGATACAACTGTAATTGGCACAAAGTGGGTGTTTAGAAATAAGTTGAATGAAGATGGAAAAGTTTCCAAAAATAAAGCAAGATTGGTGTGCAAAGGCTATTCTCAAGAAGTAGGTATTGACTATGGAAAAAGTTTTGCTCCAGTTGTAAGATTAGAAGGTGTTAGAGCTCTACTAGCATATGCAACACACAAAGGATTTAAAGTGTATCAAATGGATGTTAAGTCTACATTCTTGAATGGAATTCTTGATGAGGAAGTATACCTTAAGAAACTAGAAGGTTTTGTAGATCCTAACAAAAGAGACATGGTCTAAAAATTACACATGGCATTATATGGTCTAAAGCAAGCTCCTAGAGCTTGGTATGAAAGACTTCATAATTACTTGATATAGATTGGCTTTCAAAGAAAAAATGATAACAATAGTCTGTTTATCAAAAAAAGACCAAACAAGAAGATTGTGTTGGCAAAAATATTTTTTGATAATACATTATTCATAGGAAATGATGACTTATGCAAGTCATTTTCAGAAGAAATGAGAAAATAATTTGAGATGTATATGTTTAGAGAGATACAATTCTTTGTTGGATTGCAGATTTAACAAAACCAAAATGGTATATACATTACTCAATCCAAATATATGAAGGATATACTAAAGAAATTTGGAATGGAAGACTCAAGACTAGTTGGAACCCCTATTTCTACTGGACATAAGCTTTTGAAAAATGATGATTCAAAAGAGATAGATCATACCACATATAGATCAATGATTGGAAAATTATATTATGTAGTGCATACAAGTCCTAATATTGCATTAGCAGCTGGAATGATGGAAAGATTCTTAGAAAATCCTAGAGAAAATCACATGATGGAAATCAAGATAATCATGAGATATTTGAAAGGTACTAAAAACTATGGCTTATGGTACAAACTTGGAGGCAATTTGGACTTAAAGGTATTCATTGATGTTGATTGGGAAAGAAATATTGATGACAGGAAGAGCACTAATGGTGGAGCATTCTTTCTTGGTGAAAGACTAGTGTCTTGGACAAGCAAGAAACAAAATTATATCTCTCGATCCATAGTAGAGGTAGAATATGTGGTAGCAACAATTAATTATTCTACATTGTTTGGTTCAAACAATTGCTTGAAGGAATGAACATAAAGATCAAGGAGATAGTAGTCATATACTATGATAACACTAGTGCAATCAATATATCAAAAAATCCAATGATTCATACCAAAACAAAGCACAATGCTATAAAATATCACTTCTTAAGAGAATTGGTGCAAGATAAAGAAGTCAGATTGGAATATGTGAACATAAAAGAATAGATTGTAGACATATTCACCAAGCTATTACCTAAAGATGCATTTTTGTATCTAATAGATAAGCTAGGCATCATTCCCCTATCTAAAGCTCACTAAATGAAGTTTAGTCATGCATCAACCATAACATGTTGAAGATTAGTCAGTTGGTGTAAAATTGACAAGGGCATATTGTAAATGAATCAGTACTTAAGGTACATTGATATTAACAAAGTTTTTTCCTTTAGAATGTGTTGTCAAAGAGGGAGATGCTTCCTATCATATCTCATAAGAAATTTTAATTCTAAAGAAGAAGTTTGTTGTAAGGGGGAAAGTATGCTATAATAGAGATATCAAAGAAGGAGAATGAACATGGCATAAGTTGTTGTAGATAGAAGTTTTCTAATAGAGGCATAAAATAAAATTAGAAAGAGTTCACTGATAGAGGAAGTTCTCATAGATGTGAATCAAAATGAGATTAAGAATATGTTCTTTGCTTTATTCTTGTTCCAAAAAATTCATTGTGTGATGACATGTTGTGTTGTCATCAATGCCAAAGACAAAGATTGTTGTTTAAAATTGATTAATTGTGTATTGTCTTTAATGTTACACAAATGTCATATCATTATCAGTCAATGCATGTCGAGCTCACTCGAGTAGTGAAGATAGTTTTCTATGTCTGTCAAGGTGTTTTCTTACTTTAGAGGGTAGTGTCTACTGAGTTCACTCAGGTGAAGGAAATATTAGATGGAACCAGTGTTAACTAAGCTCATTTGGTTACCAAATGATATTTGTAAATATGTAGTGTTAACCAAGTTCACTTGGTTAACATAGAAAAATCATTTCTATGTTGGTGTCTACCAAGAAGGATCAGCTAACAAAGGATTTTCTTATTTTGGCATATTGAGTTTAATTGATTTATCTATTGGTTCTAGCTAACTGAGAAGATGAATATTAATTACTCTAAGTTGTATTCTAGCCAACTTGAAAATGTAAAAGATATAAGTATAAGGTCAAGTTGAGAATTTGAAAGTTTGTAAGAGTGTGAATGCATGGAAGATTTTGAAGCAAATCAAAAGGATAAGTAGAATGTCCATGTGGTCCTAAAAAGATATATTTGATTAAGAAGGATAAATTATAGGCTAGAATTGAGATCTATAATCAGCAATTTTGCTACATCAAAAATTAGGTCATCTTATTGTTACTCTCTAACCATTGTAGCAGTGATCTAAATCTCTTACAGAGTTGGCTTAACCACTATTTGTAAAACCTATAACAAGGTGGAAATTCTATTAAATTTTCTAAAGACCTCTAACAAGGCCACTCCTAATACGGTGATTAAATCCTTTAATAGGATCACACCTAATAGTGTGTTTTGTAACCTTTAACAGGGTTGGCTCCTAACAGGGCTCACTTTAGAAGAGTGAAAATATGTCATGTCCTGCCCCGACCATCATAGCACTATTGACATTTTGTTTCTTTTGGACTTTGATAGTTAGACTCTAGATGACACATTATTACCCCCTATGGACATTGATATTTTGATCCTTAGACTATTTGATTTCATGTTATGTTATTGGGACATTGATACCTATATCATTAGGCTATATGATGATTCCTTATGATGTTACTAAGACGCTAATATTCTAAGTAGTTTTTATGATGTTATTCAGATATGCTTACTTACCTTCTTGATGATCCATATGTCATGATTAAAGCTTATGTTATACTCAAGTGAATGTTTGATTTTTGAATTGTGGTCTCCATATGGTGCTAGATTATCATGTCTTAGAATATTTAGAGTAACATTAAGAATTCATGTATCATTTGAATAAACTAGAATTGTATACTTATATTATATTTGATGCATTGCTTAAGGTAGATTAATTCCATAATTTTCTGTAAGAATAAATGATCATAATGTTTTACTATCTAGATTAGAGAATTGCTACAAATGTGAAGTGTGTAATGTGATATGAATGGAAATACATATTTCATATTAGTTATGTTATTCATTGATGATAGAATCTATGTGATTTATATTTACATTATCATTTTATCACCTTATTCTTGGACTACTGATATTTGCAATAAGTGTGCAGGAAAGAAGCCCATGGATTTATGGAGAACCTTGCTAGGTGTTTGGAAAAACCAAGGTTAACCCTAAGGAGGGTATAACCTTTTTACCCTTGTATTTTATTTGTAAAACCAATTTGTGTGTATTATTGTGATTCTATAAAAGTAAATTTGTTTTTCTTGATGGCTTGCCAAGTGTATTGTGTGTATTGTGGTGTCACTTGACACATGTTCTCCTTTGTAGCATGCTTAGTGGGATGGTAGGTGGTTGAGTGAACCAAGGAGTGGTTTGGTAGGATTTCTTTTCCCTAGGTGTATTTATGGGTCCAAGAGGGATTATTTCCATGCTAGGTCGAATGCACACCTTTTGTGAATTTCTAGGAGGTTTACACCATCCCTAGGTGTAGTTTGAGGCTTTATTTTAAAGCCCATATGATATACCTAGGGGGTAGGGGCATTTTTAAGTATTATAAGCTTCCCTAGGCATTGGAAAGAGCACCCAAAAATTGTGGATTCTCAAGTTGGCCGAATTTGGAAACTTAAGCATCAAAAGAAAACATTCTGGAGAGAGAGTTGGTTGGAGAGTTCTTGGGGGGAGAATTTTTGGATAGATCTGGAAAAAGAATCTAAGTGGGGTAAAATTTTGGAAAAGGGGAAAAAAAACAAGGAGAAGAAGATAGCTTAGGAGGAGGATTGCTGGTAAAAAGAGAGGGAGCTCAAATTTGCTTGGAAACCAGGTTGGTAACCTTATGTACCCTTGCTATGAAAGCTTATTGTCAAGTAGATTATTTTTATTGTGTTATGCATGTGATTTTTTTGTAATGTAGTTGTAATATGGTGTGTTGTAATGTTGTGTTGTGTAAGGTTGAGGGATCATGTTTCAGTTTTGGTGTATGTGTGTATTGTGATTTACTTTGTGTTTTGAATTCATATGTTCTTGTTGCAGTTTTCTGTTTTGGGTGTGACAAGGTGAGTCTCATCTCTTGGGAGGGAAAGAGAGCCTTGTGAGGGTAAGGGGTGCATAGGGAATGTGATGGGTGAGAGTCTCTCCTAGAGTAGGAGAGGGATGCCATATGGGTGTTATGGGCCCCATATGCCACCTTGCTGGAGTTATAAGTATTGTAAAGATGCCATGTGAGGGCATGTATGTGGTATTGGGTTGCCTTGTGAAGGCATGTGTATAAAATGTATAGCCTAATGAAGGCATAGTTTCAGGTGGAGTCTCCCCAACATTCATTTTCCACCCTTACCCCTTGAGATGGATCTACATGTGATCCTAAGTGGTCTACCTTGGTTGGGAATTTTTGTGATTTTATTTGTCAACTGTAAAATGTGTGAATAGTTTTGTAATGTGAGCATTGTGTTGTAAATGGTTGTTAGTAATGTATGTCCACCTAGTCAAGGTTCTCCCTACTCAGGGGTGGCCTTTAAAAGGCCTAAGGTTGGGAGGATAGTACCATGAGCTTGTTTGTGTGTGTTGTACTACAGGTTGTGATCTATGGATTGAAGACTTGAAGAGAAGAAGGATGTTTTCTTATTTTCATGTGCAACAAAAACATACTTCCAAGTGAATTCTTATTGTATTAGGGAGAGTCACCCTTGGGTAACTCCCAATCTTGTGTTTTATGACAGCTTGTAAGCTGGAAAATTGTATAAGTGGACTGTACTTGTTGATATGTTGCTACATTCAGTGATTAAAGAAATTTATATATCATGCACTATCCTATAGTATATAGAAATGAGTAAAGTTGTTATGTTTTTGTTTCTAAAATGATTCTAAGAGAAAATGTGTCTCCATTTGAAATTGATACATTTGGTTATAAAGACATTTTGTTAGAATTTCAAATAATGTTCTAGTTGGAAGGAACTAAAGTGGTTAGTGAAGTTAGTTAAATGTATTGTAGGAATGTACATCAATATTGTAGATCAAGGAAAATAAATATAACAAAGAAAATAAAATAAAAATGCTTTCATTGAAAAAGAAAAATATATTTATATTTGCTGGTTCCTTTGACTGTAATATTGGTGCACTACAAAATAGTAACTAGTTGCAATTGGCAATTTTCCAAATTGGGTTTCCATGTTAAATCATAGTATAAAATGTGTTCATGCTAATTAATTTTATGTGTTTTCAACTAAGTTAAAGTAATGGAAATCATAGATAATATCTTAAGATTTTCATGTTAAGTACTTACTGAGAATATTCAGTATTTACCAAGTTACAACATTTTATGTGTTTATCGAGCATCAATAGTATTTAGTTTTTAGAGTTCATTTTGTACTGACATCTAAGGGACCTGGGATTTATTTTTGTGGTAATTGATTCACCCCTACCCTCTTAGTTACTCCTCTAATATTTCCAATAGATATCATTAGGTTGTTACTAAGAGTTGATTACTATGTATATTGATAGTAAATATTGTGCAACTTTAGATTGTAGTGAGCATATTGTTTGTATGTTTCATTGTGTGAAATCAAGGAGTATGTAAAGGTTTCTTTTAGTGTTTTAGATTACCATTTTAATGGTCTACAAAATACCATGTTCCATACCATAGATCTAACCATGAATCAACATGTTAACTATTGTTGCAAGCTGAACAATGAATCAACATTTTTGAATAAAATGTGACAGAGGCTTGGGTAATGTTGCATGTGCGTTTGAAGGTTGGTATGCATTCATGATATGTTGAATATTCTCTTGGAAGGATGGAATAATTGAAAGAATGGATTTTGTGAGACAGTCACCATGATCAGTAGTGAAAATCAAATATTTTCCTCCTATTTTTCTTTAGTTTTCATAGAAAGAGCACAATTCTTAAGTTTTAAAGCTTAAACCAACCATCTTAACATTTTGAAAATTAGATTTTAGGACTATTATCTATAGATTTCATGGAATTTCCAATCTTAACTAGTTTCTCTATGATTTATGAAGGTTGAAATGCTTAAAATTAATCAATAAAATCTAAATAGGAGTGTAACCTCCATTCATTATATGTTTTTGTAGCCTTTAAGTGTCACTAGCTAAAAGCTCAATACAAATACTATGTTTGGACAAAGAAATAATGGAACTGCAATGAGCAAATAACAAGTTAAGGAAGTGCATAAAGATTTATATCTTGAATCCTAAATGGTATCTAAGTGGAAGAATTTTAGAGACAAAAATCTCAAACAACTCAACATTTTTTAGTATAAGAAAAGACTATTTGACACACCTAGTAGAATGCCTTCATCCATAATGAACAAATACAATCAAGTGGGGACTTCATCAAATTGTGGGCTTTCCACAAGTAGTTCAATGTAGTGAGTTGATATTGAATGTGCTGAGAGGTATGATCCACAAACAAGATTCATCAAGACCATTAACAAAATAACCTTGGCCAACCTCACTAAAGATTCCATAAGGGAGGTGTTTGAAATCCCTAACTGCAAAAATATGTTGAATAGAAAGAATATTTTTTAGTTATGTTTGATTAAGAACAAAGCACTTGTATGAAGATAATTAGCTCTAGTTGGATCAAGGCATAATGGTCCCAAATGTCTTAAGGAAAACAACATTGGCCATAAAGGCCTAGTCGGCTAGAAATCTTCAATATATATGATCACTAACTTGTCATTGTTTACCATGGACATCTTCTTCTTCCTGTACAAACTCATTCTCAGCTTCTCTAGATCACTTGTGCTCTTACTTCCTAGTTACTATACAAATTGACTCTCATGTCTACATGTGTTGTAATCTGATTGAAAAAGATCATTGTATGAAAGATATTGTTGCTACAAAATATGTTCAATCATTATTTTATCACTGATGTCAAACCTGCTATTTTTTGGAATGGCAATTGCTTATAAGATCCAAGCACTATCACTTAGTTGATTGATGAAGAATCAATAAGATGTAACAAAAGCACCTAAGGGAAAGGTTGAGTTATGGTTTTGGAATGAAGTGCAAAGATCAGTTAAGACAATGATAAAGTGATGTATTGACAATATACTTGAAGATGAAGAGGTTGGCTACACTTAGAAATTGTAGAAGAAGAAGTCGTAATAAGACTGTCTACAAAGCTCAATTAAGTACATTAGAGGGAGCTAAGAAAACAAGTTCAAGCCAAGTAAAGATCAAGTGCTGAGTAAACATCAAGTGCCGAGTGAAGATCAAGTGCCGAGTAAAGATCAAGTGTCGAGAAAAGATCAAGTGTCGAGTTGTGTTCATGTGCCGAGCATTAGAAAGTCAAAAGTGTTGAGCTGCTGCATTATTTGAAAAGTCAAAGATTCACCATATCTGAGCTGACATGGTTGTTATCTAGAATTTTGTCAACCAAATAGAAGATAGGAATGATGAGCTAGTGGCACAGAACACTATGTAAAATGTTTTTTGGCAAATACAACTAGATTCTAGACAAAGTTTCTAGATAAAAACAAGATATGGGACATATACATTGGATCCTACCTAATATTTTGAAACCCTAAAGTTGGAGAGGGAGAATCGAGCAGGAAAATTATTCTAGATTTCTATTTAAGGAGTCATAAGGTCACAAAGCAGAGAGTTTACTCAAGTATGAAAGCATGAAGTGCTAAAGAAGGAGCTAAGGAGGAAGAGAGCACGGAAAAATTGTTTCGATAGGTGACCACAAAGATGATTGCATTGGTATGATGAGCAAGAAGACTCAAGGAGACAAATCTTGAGAGGAAGACAAGTTTTCAGAGCCACAGTGATTGAATCCAAGCAAAGGATTGAACTGAAGTATGATCTAAAATTTGCAAGATATGTTGTGAGTTGTATCAGATCAAAAGCCCTTATTGTTACTCTCTAGCAATTGTAATAGTTAGTATAAATCCTATCGACTTAGTTGGTTTAATAGCCATGTTGTAAATCACTTAATAGGGTAACATTCCAAGTGAATGTTCCAAAGTCCTTTGACCAGGCCCATTCCTAATAGTATGGTGAAATCCTCTAACAAGGTCACATTTAACAGTGTGTTGTAAGCATTTAACAGGGCATCACTTCAAAAGAGTGAGAATTGAGTAGCATGTTACTGGTGGTTTTTCCAAAATTGTGTTTCCACATAAATCACTATGTCATGTGTTGATCTTACATGTTTTATTCCTACATGTTGATTTGTTGTAACTTGCTAAGATGGTTGTTTTAAGCTTAGATGCATGAATAGTTTAATGGGCTCATTATAATTGGTGAAAAATTATTATTAGGGAATTTAGACCTTGGATAACTAATTCCCCCCCCCCCCCCCCCCTTGCCTCTCAGTTATTCTAAAAAAATCCCAACAATTGGTATCAGAGCACTGTTGTTGATGTAGTTTAAAGGAACTAGAAGAAGAAAAGATCAAAATGCCTAAGAGAGAAGTTCCAAAGCTCAACAAAGAAAACTTTTTTGCATGGAAAAGTTTGATGAATTTGCATCTTGGATCCATAGGTAATTATTCCCAAAATTCAATTGTTACTAAACATGTTGATCCAACTGGTACTCTTACTGTAGAAGATTTGAAAAATAAATAGGAACACAATCAAACAATGCTGGACATTCCTTCTGCACTCAACTACACTGAATTTGATGAATCAAGGATGTAACACTGTATTGAAGATATGGAAAGCCCTATCAAACATTTATGGAGGAGATCAGAATGTCCAAAGAGAAAAAAGAGAAAGCCTCAAAGGAAAGTTTGATGATATGAAAATAGAGGAAAGTGACAATGCTGCTCAATATGCCTCTAGAATAAAGGAAGTGGTAAGTGTAATAAGATGTTTGAATGGTCAATTAGATGATGATACTATTAATAGTAAGTTCTTAAGAACCTTTCTCCCTATCTATGCTATTAGAGTATTAGCTATACAAGAGCTAAGATGTGTACGAGGAAAAAATCTAAGTTTTGAAGGTATAGTGGGTAGACTTACTGCATTTGAGTTATCTAACTTTGATAACTACAGACCTTAGAATGTTGAATCTACTTTCAAGGCCAAGCTATCACTGAAAGACACTAAACAAGTGAAATTGAAGAAGGGAAGAAAGATGAAATATGTATCCAGTGATAGTAGCATTGATAAGGAAGATGTGGAACAATTGGAAGCATTACTAGCTAGAAGATTTTACAAAGGAAAAGGAAAATTCAAGGGTAAGCTTCCTATCATTTATTTCAATTGCAATGAAGTAGGACATATTGCTGCAAGGTGTACACAAAAAAGGAATACAAGGAAGGAAGCAAGTACAAAAATAGAAGAGAAGATGATAAGAGAGATTACAAAGACAAAGGCAAGAAGTGTTGTATTGCTGAAGAGGATTTCGATGATAATGATGATGAAATTGTTTATGTGGCCATGAAGGACCAATCTGATGAAGAAGATCCTACAACACTAGTAACATGTATGAACAAGAATGACAAATGGATCATAGATAGTGGGTGATCACATCACATGACAAGAAACAAAAGTAAGTTTGTTAACTTTACTTAGTATGATGGAAATAATGTTAGATTTGGAAATGATGCCCCATGTCAAATCAAAGAAAAAGGCTCCATTAAACTTATAGAGAAAATTTCATGTGATAATGCATACTATGTTGAAGGAATAAACTACAATTTGCGAAGTATCTTATAGTTAAGCAATGTAGGGTACAAAGTAGAATTTGGAAACAAAACTACAAAAATCTATGATACTGATGGAAAATTGATAGGAAAAAGAGATCAAACAAGAAGTAATCTATTTTATCTTGATATGAAAAATGCTTCTTGTTTTGTTTCAAAATTTGATAATGTGTGGTTATGGCATAGAAGGCTATGTCATGTCAACTTTGATAATCTAGTCAATATCAGTAAAATGAAGAAAGTCAGAGGTTTACCTAAACTGAAGAAGCCTAACTACATCATGTGCAAACAATGTCATCTAGGAAAGATGACTAAGTCAAGTTTCAAGAGTAAAAACTATACATCTAAAGAAGTACTTGAGTTAGTCTATACTAATTTATGTGGTTCAATAGAAGTGCAAAGCTACAAAGGAGATAAATATATAATGTTGTTTTTTGATGACTATTCTAGGATGATGACTATTATGTTCTTAAAGCAAAAATCTAATGCTTTTCAAATGTTTAAGTGATATGTGGTTAGAGTTGAAAAAGAAATAGGAAAGAGTTTGAAATGTCTGAGATTAGACAGAGGTGAAGAATTCACATCAAATGAATTTGAGATATTTTGCAATGAAAAAGGAATCAAGAGATAAACATCAACTCCTAGAACTCCCCCATAGAATGGAATTTTTGAGAGAAGAAATAGATCTATGATTGACTGTGCCAGAACATTGATGATGGAAAAGACGGTTGCTCTAAAATATTGGAGAGAAGCTGTAAGTGTAGCTATTCATACACTGAACCGAGTACAAGTCAAGAAAGGTACAAATGCAACACCTTTTAAATTATGGTATGGTCACTCACCCAATGTAAAGCATTTCAAAGTATTTGGTTGCAAATGCTTTATCCTTAAAGATGCTAGAAATGGAAAATTTGATGCAAAAAGTGATGAAGGCATATTCCTTGGTTACTCCACTAGAAGTAAAGCATATAACTATTTAAATACTAACACTGACAAAATTGTGGAAAGTGCAAATGTAAACTTTGATGAGCATACAGAAGTCCAAGTTGAAGAACCAAAGAGAATGGATGAATATAGAACCTTTGTGTATTCTTATGAAGGAATGCTTGTTGACGAGGATGCTATCAATCAAATTGGGATTCAACAGCAAGTTTTGATTTTAGCCGAGTCACAACTAGTGAATGTCGAGCTGCATTTAGAAGCCGAGTTGCAGAATGTTGAAAATGCACATTCTGACTTTGAAGTCAATACACATGAAAGAGATATAGAACTACCAAACATCGATGTGCATAGTGACCCTAAATCTGAAAGATCAAACATTGAAACAAGGATAGAACCAAGATTAACCAAATATGTGAAGAGACATCACCCTGCTGAACAGATAATTGGTGACAAAGATGCAAGATCAATGATAAGGAATAGACTAAGAAATGAATCATGTTTATTAAGAAAATTTGAACCTAAGACAGTGTATGGTGCATTGCAAGATGGTGACTTGTATAAAGATATGGAAGAAGAGATTGATCAAATAAAGAAGAACAAAACCTAGAGTTTGGTTCCTAGAATAGCTGACAAAAATGTGATTGGCACCAAGTGGGTATTCAGAAACAAGCTAGATGAGAATGGTGAGATTACTAGAAATAAAATCAGACTAGTATGCAAGGGTTATGCTCAAGAAGAAGGATTATACTATGGGGAAACATTTTCTCTTGTTGCTAGAATGGAAGGAGTAAGAACTTTACTTGCATATGTTGCATATAAAGGTTTTAAAGTCTATCCAATGGATGTAAAGTCTACTTTTCTGAATGGTATATTAGAAGAGGAAGTCTATATTGAACAACTAGAGGGATTTTTTGATGAGAATAATAGGGATATGGTTTGTAAACTACATAAAGCACTCTATGGTTTGAAACAAGCACCTAGAGCATGGTATGAAGGACTTCACAAATATCTTGTCAAGATAGGATTTGATAAAATAGTTGACAATAGCAATCTTTATATCAAGGAAGAGAAAGGTAAATATGTTTTGATATCTAAGATCTTTGTTGATGATATAATATTTGGAGGAAAAGATACTCTATGCAAAGATTTCGCTGATAAGATGAAACATGAATTTGAAATGTCAATGTTTGGAGAGATCAAATTTTTTGTTGGATTGCAAGTACATCAATTAAAAAAGGTAATATTTCTAACCCAATCAAAATATATCAAAGATATACTCAAAACATTTGGTTTAGATGAATCAAAACTAGTAAGTATAGCAATGGCAATAGGACATAAGTTATCTAAGAATGATGATTCAACTGAAGTAAATCAAAAAATGTACAGATCCATGGTTGGAAAGCTACAATATGTTGTATATAATAGACCAGATAGTGCTTTATGTATTGGAATAGTGGCAAGATTTTTTGCAAAATCCAAAAGAAAATCATCTTATGGCTATCAAGAGAATAATGAGGTATCTAAAAGGTATAGAAGATTTTGGTTTGTACTACAAGAGGACTAAAAAAATTTATTTAAAGGCCTACACTGATGCAAATTGGGGAGGTAACATAGATGATAGAAAAAGCACCAGTTGGAGGAGCACTTTTCTTAGGAAAAAGATTAGTCACTTGGGCTAGTAAAAAGAAAAGTTGTACATCATAGTCCACAGTAGAAGCTGAGTATGTTGCTGCTGCTATAAATTGTACAAATATTGTGTGGATCAAGCATCCTTTGAAAGGAATAAAGGAAGAAATAACTGAACTTGTGATACTTTGTTGTGATAACACAAGTGCTATCAACATATCCAAGAACCTTGTGATGCATGCCAAAATAAAGCATATTGCAATCAAGTATCACTATGTAAGAGAATTGGTGGAAGACAAGCAAGTGAAGATGGAATATACCAATACAAAAGAACAAACTACTAACATCTTCACAAAACCATTACCTAAATATGCATTTGAATATCTTAGAGGTAAGTTAGGGGTGATACCCCTAACCAAGGTTGCTTAAGTAACAACAAGACTGCCCTGCATCAAATAAGTTGATTGATCAGATGATATAAGTTGGTGCAAAGGGTACTTACTTTAGGTTTATCCTGAAGTAATTAAAGTACTAACATTCTAAACAAGTCACAAGAAAGATGGCAGAGGGAGATATTGGAAGTTCTTGTAAATGCTACAGTTGCATGATAAGATGTTGAAATAATGTGTCTTTGGCATTATTGTCAAAGAGGGAGAAATAGTAGAAACTGATCAAAGCAAAGAAAGAGGGAGAAATAGATACAATTGGTCAAATCCCTAAAATAGAGGAATAGCAAAAACTAATTAGTTCATGAAGCGAAAAGGATAGGAGATATGAAAGGGAGGAGTAGAAGCAAAGAAAGATAGTAAAAAGATAGATCAAAAGCAATAAGATCAGAGGGAAAATACAAAATTGAACAAGTTTTCTTTTTGGCATTTGACTTATTGTTTTAGCCTAGTTAGAATTTTGTTAACTTGGTTGATCAGTCAGTTTTGGTTTGGTTTATTAGTTTGGTTTGCCATCAATGGAAAAGAGGGAGATTTTTGTAATCTGATTGAAAAAGATCATTGTATAAAAGATATTGTTGCTACAAAATATGTTCAATCATTATTTTGTCACTGATGTCAAACTTGCTATTTTCTGGAATGGCAATTGCTTATAAGATCCAAGCACTATCACTTAGTTGATTGATGAAGAATCAATAAGATGTAACAAAAGCACCTAAGGGAAAGGTTGAGTTATGGTTTTGGAATGAAGTGCAAAGATCAGTTAAGACAATGATAAAGTGATGTATTGATAATATACTTGAAGATGAAGAGGTTGGCTACACTTAGAAATTGTAGAAGAAGAAGTCGTAATAAGATTGTCTGCAAATCTTGATTAAATTCATCAGAGGGAGCTAAGAAAACTAGTTCAAGCCAATTAAAGATCAAGTGCCAAGTAAAGATCAAGTGTCGAGTGAAGATCAAGTGTCGAGTATAGATCAAGTGCCGAGTAAAGATCAAGTGCTGAGTTGTGTTCATGTGTCGAGCATTAGAAAGTCAAAAGTGCTGAGCTACTACATTATTTGAAAAGTCAAAGATTCGCTAGATCTGAGCTAACATGGTTGTTATCTAGAATTTTTTGTACCAGATAGAAGATAAGAATGATGATCTAGTGGCATAGAACACTATGTAAAATGTTTTTTGGTGAATACAACTAGATTCTAGACAAAGTTTCTAGATAAAAATAAGATATGGGACATATACATTGTATCCTACCTAATCTTTTGAAACCCTAAAATTGGAGAGGGAGAATTGAATGGGAAAATTATTCTAGATTTCTATTTAAGGATTCATAAGGTCACAAAGGAGAGAGGTTGGTCAAGTATGAAAGCATGAAGTGCTAAAGAAGGAGCTAAGGAGGAAGAGAGAACAGAAACTCTATTTCGATAGGTGACCATAGAGATGATTGCATTGGCATGATGAGCAAGAAGACTCAAGGAGACAAAGCTTCAAGCAGTGATTGAAGCCAAGCAAAGGATTGAGCTAAAGTATGATCTAAAATCTGCAAGATATGTTGTGAGTTGTATCAGATCAAAACCTATCATTGTTACTCTCTAGCAATTGTAACAGTTAGTATAAATCCTATGGACTTAGGTTGGTTTAATAGCCATGTTGTAAATCCCTTAATAAGGTAACATTCCAAGTGAATGTTCCAAAGTCCTTTGACCATGCCCATTCCTAACAGTATGGTGAAATCCTCTTATAAGGTCACATTTAATAGTGTGTTGTAAGCCTTTAATAGGGCATGCCTCTAATAGGGCATCACTTCATAAGAGTGAGAATTGAGTAGCATGTTACTAGTGGTTTTTCCCAAATTGGGTTTCCACATAAATCACTATATCATTTGTTGATCTTGTATGTTTTATGTAACTTGCTAAGATGGTTGTTTTAAGCTTGGATGCATGGATAGTTTAATGGGCTCATTATAATTGGTGAAAAAGTATTATTAGGGTATTTAGAACTTGGATCACTGATTCACCACCCCCCCCCCCCCCCCACTCTCAGTTATTCTAAAACAATCCCAACATACATGATCATCCATAAGCCGAATAGGATGTGTTGTACATAAGTTTTTTAGATGCACCTCCTAATATAGATAGGCCCACTATAATCTTATCAAAAATCCAATGCTTCTACTATCTCACATTTTTCAACTAAAGAAAACAACTGACAAATACAACCCTCCCACTCATAAGATTGAAGAATAATATGAAGAAGTTGTTGCCTTCTACAATTATGCAAGCAATGTCCACAACTTGTGATATGTGCATAAGAATGAATTTAAGAAAGTTAGCTCTAAAGATTTTCCAAAGAGAATTGAATCTACATCACAAATCACTATTCTCTAGTTGCCTTGTGGAATTTCATCTTTCCATTCACACCTCAAACAATGATGCCACATCTATATTTTCCCTTTCTTTACATCAGGTAAAATTAGATCAAAACAAAGTTGTTGATCATATACTGCAAGCTTTCCCTATTGATGGATAAAATAATAATTATATGTAATTGGAAATTGATCACATCCATAGCAGTGGGAAATCTGGTCATCTAATCTATCCTTCATAAACCTTTCAGAAGGTTTGACACAACTTCAATAGTAGTCGATACAAGAGACACAGGTATATTCACATATGATCCCTTTCAAATTACAATGGTTCAAGAATGAACCCAAAATATTTTGATGATAAGTAAAATAAGTTGTCTAGCCTTCCTTAGAGTATCCTCCTTCTTCATTCTTTCTTTGTACTTTATCAGGTGATTCTTAAGAAATATTTTTACAATCAATAGTTCTAGTAGTATCAAAAAATGTGGATGTGTTAGTTGTAATGTAATCAGTAGATTCTAAATCCTTCATGCCCAAATTAGAAATAATTGTTACATGGGATATTTTATCAGTGAATTTTTTTTCAAAAGCCCATTTTTGTCACAAAATTTTGCACCCTTGTCCAAAGTTCTTACCTAAGGAAAACCTTGTGAAACATGGAAACAACATCCAAGTTGTGGGACTTGAACTATGAGGTTGAGTCTCTAGAGAAGGCTAGCTTCCTTTATTATTAGGGTTCACTTAACTACACTTGGAGGAGAAAAGGGAGAAGGAGATGCAAGAAAGAAGATCTATCTATTTGAATCTAAGAGGTGATGCACCAAAATAGAGTGTTCAAACCAATCTTTGCCCATACATGTTCTTTTGACCTATCATGACACAAAAAGATATACACATCAAAACTTGTTTTAATCTAACAATCACATGCAAATTAGAAAACCCAAATAAATGACACAAGGAAGATGAGATTCACTCATATGTCATTCATAGGTCAAAGAGATACAATCATGCAAAATTTTAGATATCCACAATGTTGGCCTGGATTATCACCCTTTGTCATGTGTTGTACCTCACAGTGAAAAACCCTAGGGTTATAGTCCAAAATTGGTGAGTTTCTATTGCAACCCTAGTTAATTTTCTAAAGTCTCATAGACCCTTGATGTTGTGCCCTAGCCCTCAAAAGTAATTAAAATATAATTTCCAAATTTAAATTGTGCGAGACATGCTTATCCTTTTTTTTTTTTTTTTTTTGCAAAAGATTACTTTATTATTTTCTAAAAAATAAACCTTTTTTATTATTAAGCTTGCCCCAACTATGGTTATCTTTCTTGAGCATTTTATGAAGCATCTTAACTTTGATGGTTTGTTTTGGTTGACTGTTGATCTCTTTAAGATCGATGGTGAATGCATGCTCGCTATACGAAGATGCATGATTTTTAAGTGAAGTAGGTAAGTGCCTTTGTGCCACATAGCACTTGTTGATGATGGCTCTTGACTCTGTTGCAAAGACTAAAGCTCATTAGAGATTTTTAGTACTTCATCAGACCTTTTTTAGACTTATTAGTACTTGTCAGTGTACGTTCTATTTTCTTGCAATATTATTAGTTAAGCCAAATGTCGAGGTTGCTTGCTTACTATCATATCATTGATTCGTTGATCTTGGGAATATCAATGGGTAGCACATTACTACTATATGAAAGTTCTCAAAATTTAAGTAATGTAGGAAAGCACCAATAATACATGTGGCATATGATGATGTCATGGAACCACTTCTTTGAAAAGTAATAATGCAATCTGAATTGTGGTAGTTGTTAGACACGTTGGAAAAAGGGGAAACATCATATTGGTTAGTTTGGCTGACTAGATTTTACAAAGGCACAATTTTGTAACATTTTTTATCTTGGTAAGATCAATGGGAGGTACTTACCCACATTATCAACTTGATTGAACTTTAAGCAAAGTGGGGAAGTGCTCGCACGCCATGTGGTAATGTGGGACTTGTTGTTAAAAAGATTGTCGAGTCAGAACAAGATGGAAAAGGTAATGAGGTGGAACAAAGTAATTGGCTGGATAATACAAATTCTTACTAGGTTGGAAATGAGTATGCCAGTGGGGTCACATTTTAAAAGGCTTATTTGCAAGGTTTTAATGATTTTTTGTGATCGTCAATCTTTGGCAGATCCATGACTGGTGTTTCACTACATTATGAAAGTGCTCAAAGTTTAAGTAATGTGAGAATGCACTTGTTCAATGTGTGGCATGTTTTATAAGGTTTTATTATAGATTTTTTATTTTAAAAAGAGGTAGTCCAATGATCAAGAATTAAGGGTTAGAATTCAAATTTTACAATATGGCACAAATTTGAATTGTGCATTACTAACCATGATCAATGCTACCTCGTGTGACATTAATGCTATAGTATAACTAGAAAATTCACCGATACTAAGCCACACAATTGTAAAATTCTCAAAGCGCAAGGGTTTCTAGAGCTAGGACATGAGATTTTCTAGGGTTTTCAGAAATTTGAGAGTGATTCACATAGAAAATCAGCAAGAAAGAGCGGGTAAGTGGTCTACAAAATCCTAAGAATTGATAAATTGCAATGGTGCTAGGTTGAACTAAGAAAATGTCACCTCATAAGGAATTTTCTAGCGAAAAGGATTATTTAAAAAGATCAGTTCATGATGATTTTATTGAATAGTTGCCTTCATCTATAAATGAATTGATAAAGAGTAGAGAGTTCATCCCTAAAAACCCTAGGTTGGTGGTTAGTGAGGGTTTTTATGACAAGGCCAATTGTTTAAGAGATGCACAAGCTTCAGTGCGAGGTTTAGAACTGTTCAAAAAATGGTTTGCAGAATGTAACTTGGACACCCCACTAAGCAATGTGTGGGAACTTGACATTGGGAAATTGGTTGTTCCTGAGGTATTTTTGATAGTGACCTGTTAATTGACATGGCTAAGAAATATGATCCCATTACTAGAATTATGAAAAATCATGCTAGAGATAATCTCTTTAGGGTTTCTTTCAAATTAATCAGAGAAGTTTTCAAGCTCAACCCCAACCATGCCATCCATGAAAAAATTGACATGGAAGAATTCCAAGTTAAGTATAATGCACATAGGGTATACTTGAGGTGAGAACTATTGCAATAACATTTTTTCAAGATTGGATCATTGTCTTTGGTTACATCGAACACCCCAAAGCCCTTGATGAAGAAATATTTTAATCCTAGGGCACAAGCCTTATATTTTTCTTTATGCAAAATATTTGGAGTGGATGAACAAAATTATTTTCAAGGCTCTAATGTCCTTATCATAGATCAAACCTTATAGTTTGGAATGAGCTCAATTCTTGATTTTTCCACCTACAATACTAAGGAAATTCACAATGGTTTGATTGGGATAGCTCAAGGTAAGGTAAATAGGCCTTTCTTTTGGTATTCTCTTTTGATGTATATATGTCTATATAAGGGAGTAACTTTCTTCTCCAAGGAGATGAAGTTGGAATTAGAGAGGAATGGAGAGAAACTCTTGGTTCAGTTATGGAGCATTGACATAACATGGGAAGTCACAGATGCTAGTTATGTCAAATTTGGCATGTATTTTGCTTCAAGGCTCAGATTACTTTTGAGAGGAGATAGTCTTAGAATTCCATAGCCTTTGTTGGAATTGATAAGACCCAAGGACCATGCCAAGGGGTTGTTGGTCAGTCATAATTGGGGGGATATCATGCCATACCTTATTTCCACTATGATTAGAGCTTATGGCTTTATGGAAAAACCCCATGTACTACCCTATAATGTGCCTTTAAAGACACGAATTGTAGAGTTATTATGGTAGATTAGATTAGTTGAGGAAAGAGATCTACTTAGGAAAGGTAAAGGACATTTTCCCCTATTGTCATTGTGGTGCATGATTTTATTTTTGTTAAGAAAGGATGGAGAAATTTAGGCATATTTTTGGATAAGTATCAAATGGCCTAGTCACATGCCTACTACATTGATCCAAAAGGATTCTATGACCTCCTTAGGGAAAGGAGTAAAGCTAAAGCTCATACACAAACTATGCACTTTCTAGAGGATATCATTAGAAATATATTTTCGTTACAAGAGTAGGAAATTAGAAAAGAAAAATGGATAGTGTATAGCAAGGTTTTGGATTTCATAAATGTTTTTGAGCCCAAGTATAACCCTTTGGTAGGCAAGAAATATTGGGAGGCCAAGGTGAATATTTCGATGAACAATTTTCCTAGAATAATGCAAAATTTAAATGAGAAGAACAAAATTTTGGCAAAGGCACATCTAGATAGAGTTGCTGAGGTGGAAAGGAGAATAAACAGTAGAATGGTTGCGACTCTAGGCCAATTTACACTATAGAGAAGGGTTGGATATGTGGTAGCTCAAAATATACAAAACATTCCCCCTTACAAAAGGCCAAGATTAGTGAGCCCATTTGACATTAGTGCTCCTAAGAAATAAAGGTTAGAGCAAGGTTCATCCTCTCAAGCAGGAGAGTACTCACCATCCTAGACTCCACTCAAAATTGATGATGAGGCATCTTTGAGAGAACAACTAAGACAAATTGGAGGGGAGGGAGACATAGTTGTTACAACTACTAATATTGAAAGAGGAGTTCTTGAAGAGCCTCCTATGCCATCCTTTGACCTTATCATTGTTGAATATAGAGCTAAGAAAATTGACCCCATAATTTCACAAGCATCTCAAAACTTTATTGATGATGAAAATTTTGTAAGATGTAGGGCCTTTGCACAATTCTTATGGAGAAAAAAAATTTGAGGGACAATATAAAACAATAAAGGTAGAGCAACCAAATAAGTTGGACTTTGAAATTGAGGAGGAGGTTAAAGCTAGATTCATGGAAGATTTTGCACAATTGACCCTTGAAGTGGGTAGACAGTTAGTGAAAGAATTAGGAGTTTTGATCTTACCTGAATGGGACATAGCTAATGCTATGATTTTTTATTCTATTAGAAAATAAAAAGATGCACAATATAAAATTGAAGAATAAATATTGCAAGCACATAGAGGAATTAAATTCAGCAATGATCACCTAGCTTCGGTGATCTGGTCTATTGAAAGAAGAGACAAGACTAGAATAAAAGAGATCTCAAGTGCTTAGCATATTGGAACTCTTACAGTATATAGATTAGATGAAGTAGATAGTAAAGAAGTCACCTAGATGACTAAAGAAGTGGTGGATTTCATCTCAGTGGTTGTTGGGAAAGAAAAGTGTAAATTCCTAGAACTCAATGCAAAATTTGAAGAAGTATTAAAAGCATATGAGGAAAGAGGAAACAAGATACAACTACTAGAGAATCAAATATCCCAGTTGGATAAGTAGCCAGGAAAGAGGAAGGTGGGAGAATCAAGCAGGCCTCGAGTTACATATCCTTGCCCCCTTGTTGAGCCATTCAAGTCTACTTCAATTGTTGAGTTGCCTAATAACCCACAAAGACCTAAATTTTATATTTTAGAGGAATTTGAAGGAGAAAAGACTAAGTTATGGGAACTGTAGGTTGAGTTAAATAATCAATACAAGGAAAAACTCAGAAACACCATCTTATACTTAGTAGATGGGATTGATTGGCCAGCATTCTATGACCAGTTGGTGGGAATCATTGATATATGGGATGAAATAAAAGGTGTTGAAGACATTCTAAAGCACATTATTAAAAAAAAAGTGAGAGAGAGAAAGATATTACTCCCACATGTCTCTTAGTTATTTAATTACCTTGTGAACAAATAGAGAAGACCTTTGATCTAATTGCTAATTTGAGTGATGATAAAAGGATTTCTATCCAAAAAAGAATAATAATTTTTTTGTCAAAATATGTATGAGAAAAAATTGATCTTTTCCCCAATGCACTCAAAAGGATTGATAAGGTAAAAGAAAAGGAAGAGTGTGAGAAGGAATTGGATGATTTACTTTGTCATAGAATGAATGAAGTTATCAATGAAAAAAGACATGTGCTATGGGCCATGACCAATGAAGAATATGTCAAAGTACAAATGTTTTACAATCCCATCAGAAAAGAATTTTTTGAAATAGACAAATTAGGAGGCTTTGTAATTAACAAAATAGTGTGAAATCCTAAATTTTGATTGGCCTGATGATATTATTTTCAACAAATGGAGGGAAGACCTTGTATCTTCAGAATAGATGGAAACAAAAGAAAAGGGTGTGGGCCATGAAGAAGATTAAGTAAATGATACCTCATTAGAAGAAGGAAAAATATAACAATCACCTTTAGTAATATAAATAGAAGAACCAATCACAACTGCTAGCCTGGGGGACCAAACTAATGATGTGGCAGCCTTGAGGTGAAGTGACCTTGTAGAAATCAGAGCCAAACACATCATTAACACACTTGATGGCCACATATTCTAAGGATTTAGAATAATAAAAGGAAAATCATGGAATTTTTGGTATTTGAAAGTTTAAGGGCCCACCAAAAGAATATTTTGATGTAAATTTTTTAAATTTTGTCTCATATGATAGTAACAATTTAATTTTTTTTTTGTCTAAAGGAAAATTGTCAGTTCTCTATGTCTAAAGCTTGTTGCATCTCACATTATATAAGTGAGATTCTAGGGCTAGAGAAAGGGTCTGAATTGTTGTATAATTTTAGTCTTTTACTAAGTTTTCTTGGTTGACTTTTCTTGGTGTAAACTTTAGAATTTTTTCTCTACAAGTATCTAAGAATACATTAATTTGGTAGGATCTTAATCTTTTATCTTGAGTCATTTTGATTTTTCATTTCAATTGTATAAAATTTTCAAAGGAAATTAATACAAAGATGAACTATCCCCATATCTGTTCTTCTTGAGTCTTGTATCCATTTTTATTGTGTGGTTATTTTGAAGTTTAATGAGAAAATCTTGTCCAATTGAATGCAATTAAATCAAGTTGTATGTCAATTCACTATTACTTTTAGTTCAAGGAATTAAGTAAACACTTTAGTGAGATTGATAGGGTTTCCATAGTAATAGGAAGGATATCTGTAAGAATGATTTTTAGTAAAAAATTCTAATAATATTGATTATAATGCAATCAATTAGATCTAGAAATTGAGTGGACTTTGAATCCCAATGGATGAGGCATTGATCTATTGATTCAGTTTGCGGATGAAAGATCATGAACAAGCATCAAGTTTAAATTCAAAATTCAATTTTACTTTACTATTTGAAGAATGTCAATGCTGGTTAGCACTTGTTTACATGTAATCCATGTGTTTTAGTTAGCTATTATTGCCTAGAATTATTTGTAAATCTAAGAAGAACTGTGATCAAATCTGCTATAAGGGATATGTATTATTGTGAAATATCATGGAATAAATAAAACATGTATGTAATATCAGATTGAAAGTCCTTCATCCCTTAGGTGCACCCACCTTGGTTTTACAAAGTCTAAAGAGTAGAAAATCTTCTATGATTTTGTTGAAGTTGGGTTCAGATTTAAAGAACAAGTAATTGTTTATGGGAAGTAGCTGAACCTTAGGTTGTTGTCTTCTTTATTATATTGATATTAAGTATTTTGTTGCTTAATAGTTGAAAAAAACCAACACATAATACACCAATGAGAGGAAAATAGGTCTTACACAATACATCAATGGCTGAAAGTGATAAAGTAGAATGTCATATAGTTCAAAGGAAAAGGGAATTTATAGTAGCATGCTAGAGTAATACCAAAGAAAATAGAGAATATTTGACCCTAAGAAAGAATTACAATGTTTTTTTTATAGTTCAATCATAACTAAGATATTTATAACTAAAATTACTCCACAACCACTACCATTGAATTCTTAGAGGATAATCAAGATGATCCAAACAATAGATTGTATTTGGTACACTTGTAGAGGCATAAAAAACATGAAAACCCTAGCTGGAGCAAACCCTTAAGTGATGGAAACAACACCAATCAATGCATAGTTGGGTAGATGGATAACTAGGTGATAAGTACATGTTCCTTTTGCATTCACTAGGCATGGGGATGCTAAAAGCAATCTGTAGGAGATAAAAAAATTGATTTTCCATTAAAGAGTTATTTCGTCTTCACCACTAGCATGCCAAGTTAGATGTATCAACAAGTCAATTATATCCAACACTCACCCTATACCTTCCTTGCAATTTTATTGGTCAGAGACCCTTTTCTTTTCCAACTCGGGCAAGTGAAACATTTTTATCAGGTCAACTCAGGTCTTACAATCCTATGATCATCAATCTATCTTATGGTCGAGGGCACTCTTAATAATCTCTATGATCTTAAAATTGTCAATTTATCATAACATTAGGCTCCCTTTAAAGTTTCTTTATGATCTTATGATTGACACAATGATACAACAAACCTTTTTATTTGTGCCCTTGGAAGACCTTTGCAACTGCACCTACGACCTTATAATGACCATATACCATAAGATCACAACCCTTCCTTATCATATATCATGACCATACACTTCTATGATGTTATGATAATTGCATATCATAACATTACTTCGTGACCTTACATTGAATTGTAAGATCATAGCATGGAACATAGTCATATATTGTAGCCCCAACCTTTCATTTTTCATGATCTAAAGAAATAGGGCCCCACCAAACTGACCATGTCTGAGACCTAACCAATTAAATTTCCATCATACGCCAGCTCAGTCCAACCCATCACCCTGTCACATTATGACCCATACAATAAAACATGGCCCACAAATCTACATGGTAGAAGGTCACTTTCCCACATCGTACAATATTATGACAATAAATACAATGTGGGAAAGTGATGGCTAATGAGAATCCATTTGTATGTTAATGCACATCTTCTACCTCAGCTAGAAATAGGATGACCCACAAACAAGAAGCAAGGCTCCACCTTGGACATGTGTCACATTGTCACTTCCCTACATTTGTTAAACACTAGGCAATTCAAAAATGTGGAAAGTGACTACCATAGATTTGACAGTTGGAGAAAGTTGCAAGGGCTAGAAAAATAAACTTAGGAAGACACATAAATATTTTAATGTTTTTATTTAATTTATTTCGTATATCTATGGAATTTTTTAATATTAAAGGTGAGACGTGTTTAACATTTGAATTCAAACATGGAAATTTTGGTGGGAAGGCAAATTTGGCTAAAAATTTGGGTTACCCAAGGGGGATGCAAGCCTACTATGGATAAAATAATAGCTTGTGCATCCATTGGGCTATAGAGTCATAGAAATCATGAAGATCCACCTATTAAAAACCCTAAAATCACAAATAACATGCCTAGGAACCTCAAAATTGCCTCCTTGGAACTAAAACCAAGAACCAAAATCTTTTGCAACCTCTGCAAAAAACACATGTGCTCGTGCACTTCTTGGAAAATAGGAAACAAATAAAAACAAAACTACTCTACTATATACAAAAATTTACAGATATACAAGGTTAAACAAACCCATTGACTAGTTTGTTGACGTAGCTTCCCTTCTTCACCAATTGATTTCTTGTTCCATGCATAAGGGAAACTAAAAATAATAGCAAGTGTGACAAACACATTGCTGCATGAAGTACCTACCTCCCAATGCTGAAAATAATGAATCTTCCTAGTACTGGGGCATTATCTTTTGGAGCAAAACATGTTCCCCTTTGTGATCTGCATCCTCATGCTCATGAGTAAGAATGACCAAGGGAAACTTTTTGATTTGCTATAGAGCTAGATTCCTTATGGGGCATCCCCTGGATTGCACTAGGTCTAAGTAATCATCCTTGACCACATTGTTGTGTTATGCAACCTTGTTACCCTACTGGTTTGGAAGTGGCTCATCCTCTTCTTATGAAGAAGAAATCTCCACCTTGTCTTCATGATACTCATTAGCCACCTCCTTGGGAGCTATTGGTATGGTGCAACTCTCCACCTATTGCTGTTGTAACTCATGATCATCTGATGAAGGAGCTAACTATTTCATGTCTAAGGATGAACAAAACATCTCTATCTCATCCCAAAAAGTCTCCTCATCAGAATCCTCCTACTTTGCTATAGTAATATGCATAGGCTGAGGGACAACCTCATACATGTCAACATGTTCCTCCTTAAGGACAAAGCTATCCTTGAGGCTCTCTTTTCCATCTTCCATATCATGGAGGACTTTATACTACAAAAAATGGTTCTCTTCTTCCTCAACTTGTAGTAGATCCTCATTTTTTGGTAAGGTCTTAAAAGTCATAATTAATTTCTCAAAGATGATCCTTACATGCTAGCACTATTTTGGTATGAAACCAAAAGAAGTGCACTAGAGTCACCATGGTGTTTGATTAAATGCCTCCAAAGACTAATTTCACTGAGAATAACACCCAAATTCTTAGTGTATCAAGATCAACTAGCTGACTAGCAGACTTATGTAGCTAAAATTGATTTGTCCCACCAAGCATGCCAAAAAATATTGTCACAAAATTTTGCACCCTTATCCAAAGTTTTTACCTAAGGACAACCTTGTGAAACATGGAAACAACCTCCAAGTTGTGGGACTTGAACTATGAGGTTGAGTCTCTAGAGAAGGTCGGCTTCCTTTACTATTAGGGTGCACCTAACTACACTTGGAGGAGAAAAGGGAGAAGAAAATGCAATAAAATAGATTCTAATCTAAGAGATGATACACCAAAATAGAGTGTTCAAACCAATCTCTCCCATACATGCACATTTGAACCATCATGACACCAAAAAATATACACATTTAGACATTTTTTAATCTAAAAATCACATGTAGATTAGAAAACCCAAATAAATGACACAAGGAAGATGGGATCACTTATATGTCATTCATAGGTTAAAGAGATATAGGTTTGCAAATATCCAAAATACACCAATGAGAGGAAAAATAGGTCTTACACAATACATCAATGGCTCAAGGTGGTAAAGTAGAATGTCATATAGTTCAAAGGCAAAGGGAATTTATAGTAGCATGCCAGAGAAATACTAGAGAAAACAAAGAAGAGTCAAACCTAAGATAGAATTATAACCTTGCTTTTGTAGTTCAAGCATAACTAAGATATTTCTAGCTAAAGTTACTCCACATCTGCTGCCATTAAATGCTCAGAGGACAATCAAGATGATCCAAACAATAGGTTTTATTCAGTACACTTGTAGAGGCATGAAAATAATGAAAACCCTGGCTAGAGAAAACCCTGAAGTGATGGAAATGATGCCAATCAATGCATAGTTGGGTAGATAGATAACCAGGTGATGAGTACATGTTCCTTTTGCATTTACTAGGCATGGGGATGCTGAAAGCAATCTGCAGGTGATAAAAAATTAGATCTACCATTAAAGAGTTGTTTCGACTTCACTACTAGCACACCAAGTCTGATGTATCAACAGGTCAATTATATTCAATGCTCACCCTGTACCTTCCTTGCAATTTTATTGGTCAAGGACCCTTTTCCTTTCCAATTCAAACAAGTGAAACATCTTTATCAGGTTAACCCAAGTCATATGATCCTATGATCATCACTGTACATTGGGCTTCCTTTAAAGTTTCTTTATAATCTTATGATCACCACAATGATATGAAAAACCTTTGTCTTCATGCCCTCAAAATACCTTTACAACTACACCTATGACCTTATGACAACCATATACCATAAGATCACAACCCTTCCTTATCACCTACAACAATGATACACTTCTACGATGTTATGATAACTGCATATCATAACATCAATGACCTTGGCAATGGACTTCGTGACCTTACGCTAAATTGTAAGATTGTAGCACTGAACATAGTCATATTATCGTAGCCCTAACCTTTCATTTTTCATGATATGAAGAAATGGGGGCCTACCAAATTGACCATGTCAGAGACTTGACCAATGGAATGCTTACCACATGCCAGCTCAGTCTGACTCATCACCCTATCACATTACAACCCATACAATAAAAATTGGACCACAAATCCACATGGCAAAAGGTCACTTTCCTGCATCGTACAATATTCTCACAAGAAATAGAATGTAGGAAAGCAATGGCCAATGAAAATCCATCCATATGCCAATGCACATCTACCACCTTAGCTAGAAATAGGATGACCCACAAACAAGAAGTAAGGCCCCACCTTGGACATGTGTCACATTGTTGCTTCCTTGCATCTATTAAACATTTTGCAATTCCAAAATGTGGGAAAGCAACTACCATAGATTTGTGGGAGATCTAACGGTTGGAGAAAGTTAGAAAGGCTAGAAAAATAAAATTAGGAAGATGCAAAAATATTATAAGGTTTTTATTTAATTTATTTCATATTTCTATGGCATTGTTTAATATTAAAGGTGGGACATGACCCTTTAACATTTAAACTCAAATATGGCAATTTTGGTAGGAAGGAAAATTTGGCCAACATCCACTTTAAGGAAGCCATTAAACTAGGCACTAAAGAAGAGGGAGAAATATGTGACAAAAAAAGTCATGATTTTATTGAATCTAAACATGGTTTACAAGCATGAGCATTGAGAAACTTTAGAATTTGATATTGAATTGGATTAGCCTCTTGATTAATGCAGATGCTCCAATAAATTTGTATGTGACCACCTTGTTGTGCTTTGTACAATCCCCGTGGAACCTCATTAATGGATATGTTGAGGAGTATTTTTCTTCAAATACATAGTCTTCAACAATTAGAGGATTATATATAGATCTTTAGTATTTTAATGAAAATTAGGGCTTCATCTGTATGTATCTTCTTGGTTGAAAGTTTTTTGTTTCACCAGATGTTATTAACGTGATAGCTATGTGAGAATATCTATATAATTTTGACTTAGGATATGTTTGTCATGGTAGTATATGTAATTTGGTACCATATTTTATTGAAATTTATTTGTAATGATGTGGATTCACTATTAATAGAAATGTGCTAGCATTTGAAAGTTATGAAAACACCTTCACACAAAAAATAAATATGATAAACAAAGACATAATTACTTGCCTTGAAAATAATTAGTGGAAAATTTTCATTTTTACTCAAGATTATTGATACACAATGACCTATTATGAGTTCACATATGAACTCATCACAAGATCTAACCAAAAATGTCTCAATGTTACCTTAGGGAACTCACATTAATAAGGCAACCCAACATCAATTAAGGACAACTTGTAAAGAGCCTAACTGATGTGACACCCCAACATTGCTCTTGAACCCTAAGTCCTCCTAGGGCTTCCTTAGGTCATTCACAAAACCAACTAGGGCTTCTACTCACCCTATGCTTCCTAGTACCTTGCTCAAGAGGTCTTATTCCTTTAGTTGGGGGCACACCAACAAAGTAACATCATATTTCTTACTAGCCTGGTTCATTCCAAAACTAATCCTCAAATCCATTTATGACATCCAATGGTTCCAACCAATCACCTAGGGTTTCAATATATCCCTCATAACATCTAAGACCCTAACCAATGCTTTGATCATGGGTACATTCCTTCTGCAAGTGTTCAAACACCAAAATGCTACAAATTGGGCTACTAGCCCTCCAAATGGCTCAAAACTGAGATATCATGAAAATATCCTTAACAACCCCACAAAAAAATTGGCATTATAGATACCCTTTTCAAAAGTACATAGATATTTTATGATTTTCCAATTCCCAACCTATTTGTACAACCAAAGCACTATTTTAGGCTTAAAATGAGGGTTTCAAGGGTTTAGTGGTTGTTGTCTTCAAAAACCACCTTGGAGAGCTTTCCAAAACATATTATTTGTAATTAAGTTAGGTAAAACCTCCTTCTTACTTGCTACATGCCTAGATTGAGGTATTTGCACTCTCAATCCTCTCCACTACTTGTTTTTCAAACTGTGATCCCTAGCCAAGTTGCATCTACTTGACTAGGGCATCACTTTGTAAATGCTTGTTGGTACTTCCAAGGGCCCTCCTTCTTATTACATAGTTTACATGGAACTTAGTCCCAAATCTAGAAAAAACTAGAGGAATCAAATGGTAGGAAGTGGCCCTAAGATCCCATATTTTAAATGCTGCCTTGTTCAAACCAACAATTTGGGAAAAACAAAAAGAATTTCAAAACTAATACAACATAATTGAAATAAGAAAAATAAAACCATAGACAAATGCAAAACAATATTATAGAGCTTTCCCAACACCAAATTCAAATCATCCAATCCAACTCTATTCAAATTCCTTCAAAAACATCAAGACTAGTAACCAAAATGTTGTGCACAGTCCATAAAATACTTTCTCCAATTTTTTGAACCAATTGAAAAGGTTTTCCACATGATTTTAAAGGTTCACCCATCAGTTTCATAACTTTTCCAAATAGTGAGGGCATTTCAAACACAAATTTGCAAAATCTTGCAAAAAAGTTGCTCTCAACAAGAAAATGTTGTCATGACAACATGACAACATTTTAGCAACTTTTTCCAAAATTGGAGTTTGACCTCCAAACTATTTCCAAAGACCAAGTGGATATATAATATGCTCTAAAGGATATCAAATAACATATTCAAGGCCATGGGAACCTTATTATACCATTTTACCTTGTCTAGAACCTAAGTCACCTAGTTGACAATATTTTGCACTTTCTAGCAACTTGGCTATTTTGGGTCTTACCAACTCTCCAAAACACACCTAAGGATGAAATAGGACCTCTTATTAGACTATTGATGTGGCTAATAATCAATACAAGACAAAAAAGAAAGGAATCCCTAGGTTTCATACTAGCCTACCTAGGTGCTCCTGCACCACCAACTAGCTCACATTGACAAACTAAGAGAGTGTGTACCTTGGATGCTTAAAAATTGCAGCTTCCCTACTTCTCATAATTCAAAAATCAGATATATGTATGAAATTTAATAAAATACATTATACCATGATAGAGTTAGTTACTAAGATAGGATGAATTCAATTTTTTTGGTTGGTAATCACTTTTGACTAGAGCTTTGAACCAGAAGATAGGATGAATTCATTGATTGTAATTATATGCAATACATTACACTCTGATAATCAATATAATATTCTAACCATATGCTATGATTTAAATACTAAATGCTCAAGAAATTATACTACTAAATATAGGGAACCTGGTAATTTAGTTGCTTACACTAGATCATTTATGTATGAACCTTTCTCAATCCAAATTTGGGATAGTTTGGTTAATAGAAGCCACTATTTGCATTTGGAGATGTCTAGTTTGCACTTGAACTACATACTTCACACATACCACCATACACAACTTGATCAGAAGTATATTTTGCTCCAAAGATATTACCCAAACACCTCTAATGAGCTTTAAAAGTTGTGCCTAGGAGAAAAATAAAGCTCATGCCAAATGTAAGTGTAGCAGGTGCTAGTGATGTCAAGAATTGAAACTCCACACTACCCAAACTTCTACTTGTAAAATGCCCAAATTACAAGAAAATTTTGGCACTAGAATGTAGGGAAAAAATCCACATAGAGTATACTATGTAAGATTAGAAAACTTGGAATCTAATAATTGATTGGAATTGTAACAACATAATTTTTTGGATTCAACTTCACCCTTGAAAGTGTTGTAATGAAAAAGTGATTGCACAAAGGATTGGATGCATTTACTCTTTTCAATGACCCCCCTATATGAGCACATTGATTCAAGAGGTAATAGAATCTGAGGACCTTGTTTCATCTAAACATGACATCTACTAGTGATGTGTAATGCATGTGGAATCTTAGCATGGAAGCTATTCTCTTCACACTCCACAACCAATATAAGAAGATATTTAATCCATCCCTATTGATCTTTATAATCCATTTCTTGTTCTCTTTTTGGAAAATTGTACTTCAATTTGTACATTGTGAATTTATTATTCACAGCGAGGTTTCTATGATACTTTAAACTTAAAATAAACTTATGTGTACTTAATTTTTTCCATAAAAATATTCTCATACTCTATATTAGTAATTACTTCAAGTGATTTTCTTGAAAAGCCCCTTGTGACAAATACATACAAAACTATTGTCAAGAAGTTCTTGATCAAAATGTAAGGCCTTTTCTATAGAATTTGAAACTTTTGATGCTATCTTCTTCATAACTCTCCACACCATTATTATATCTTGATTCTTTCTTATTGCATTGTACTATAGATTTAAGTACAAAAATTGATATAAATAAACAAATCATAATAGTTCAAGAGTACATTGGATTTTGATACATGTATGTAGTCCTAAGAACAGTATAGAAATTTGAATTGATATAACAAAAGTAAATCACTACCATTTGGTAGGGATGGCTAGACTCTTTCAAAAATAAAAGATATAATTTTATTTATAGAGAGAAATTGAGAAGGTCAAGTTCAACTAAATGGATTTTTCATAGTAGGCTCCATAAAAGGGGCTTGCACCCTTTCTTTAACGATAAGAATGGTACTATAGAAATAGAAAGTAAAAGTTACTAAAGTAAAATAGATCTATATCTATTCAATGGGATCTCCTCATGTATAGATATAAGCTTCAAGTTGGTCTTGGGGTATTGAAAGTTTCTCCACCAATTTAGGGAATTTTGCACCTGCTTTGTGGGAATTTGCAAACATATTATTTTTAAAATTTATAATCTTAGAAGAGAAAAAGATACTATCTATTTTGATGTAATTTCCATAATTTTTGACATATACTCAAGTGACTTCTACTTAGCTTATTTCACATTATTGGTTTGCATTGTGTATGGGTGATAGTGTTGGAAGATAGAACCTGTGAATTCCTAAAAGAATAGATATGCAGAGAAAAACAAGAATATAAATTGAATAACTTCATGTATGAAGAGGATGGATATTATGAATAGATCATTTTAAATATGCTACAAAAAATCTATAAAATTTTTTAAGCTTATAGTGCAAAGAAGAAAGGGGAAAATAATGCAACGCTTACAAGAAAATGCATAGGACAGCTTTGAAAATATGATTCAAAAGAAATAAAGGGGTATGTTATCTTGCATAACCTAAATAATAAAATACATTAAAGGATAAAGGATTATAAAAAAAAATTACTTATCCAGCAGATATCCAATACAACACCAACCAATAGAGATCGAATGCAACATGAACTAGGATAAATAGGCCCTAAAGACCAAAGAGGGGTTTTGTGACACTAGAAATAAATCAAAAGCAGTGCGAGAAAAAATTAAATTAAGGGTTTTTTAAATCATGTATAACCTATAACAAAGCAAAGGATAAAATATTATTGAAAAATTGTACTTACCCATGTTATAAAACCAAATTATAAGATATCAACACGTGAATACTTAGATTGGGAAACATATTACCTATTTGCACTGTAGATACCCTATAGAAAATCTAAAATATAATATTTGTGGTGTATATACCTTGTAGAAAATCCAAAATATTGAATGTAATGTTAGAATTTTTTGTCCTAAAATAGCTTTAGCTTTATCTGTCCTAACATGGAAGAACTAGATTCCTTTCAAACATGGAAAAACTAGATTCATATTTATCAAGAGTGGACTAGTTTGACTAGAGGTTTTTGAATTGGGATTTGCAAACCTTGATGGTTTCTTTGGTCCAACAAAAGTAATGGAACATTTTTGTAAAGATGCAAGACTAACAACCACTTCTTATCATAATTAAATCATATGAATAACAACTCTCATTGCACCTTATAATGGAAACATGTTGAAGAAGGTTATACTACTAATTATGAACAAGCTATATGGACCACACAACATCAAGGGCCAAAAATTTAATAAAAGGGTGAAAACCTTTAAGATTATGTAATTCTTAAATATGTATATATACATTCATTGCATTTATTGTAGTCTATATCATTAAGCATGATGTTCTTCCTTGTCTATTCTAACAAGAGTGAGATTACATTTAATTCCTATTAATGAGGCCGAGTATTCTATAAGCTGTAAACCTATGTTAATGTAGAAGTTGTAATAAAAAAAAGTAGAAATTTTTATACAAGGGAATTATCATCAAGCACCAATAAAGTTAAAGAATAGAGTTCAGGATTTAGCAAGAATTTTGGGTACTAATAATGTGCAAGTACATGAAATCTTAAACATAATCATGTAAATCCATTTAGTATTCATTGTATACCACAGCCTCAAGAGAAGAGGTTCAAATGATAATCATACCGAAACAAGAGCTATGTGCACTTAATTTTTCAAATCCTTTACATTGGTCTACAAACAATTACTTAATTACAAACAAAAATAGAAGCAAAAGTTTTTCTAAATTGTATAAAGTGATTTTTGATGCATTATTTTTTATACATGAAGATGTTTAGATTTCATAGGAGGGAAGCTACGTTTTAATCTATAACCAACATTATAAATTTTGTTTTAACTTAACAACATATGACCATAGAATTCTCTATCAATGAGCAACAAGCAATTTATAAAATGACATCAACACTTATGCCATAACATACCACAAAGGTATTAGTAGAAAAAAATGTTCATCTATTGCATTTTAAGGAGTCAAAGAATCATAACTAGAATTCAAAGTATTTCCCATAATAAATATTTGAGTGACTATGAGTTTAGTGATTAAATATGCATTGAACCATTTGCAATATGTCATGCACTCTATTATTCACTATTTCCTTAGTTTACAATTTAATTCTTGGCAACTTATTTTTAGAAATAGGGATTACTGAGAGGTGGGGAGAATTAGTAATTTACAAACTTTAGTCGCAAACTAGATAGTGTAGAACAAGAATTAGTATGCAAAGAACATTAACAAATAAAGTAAACATTCACAAACCAAAAACTAAATTCACATATATGCTTAGACAAAGAAAGCAAACAAGAAGTGCAAACCTCACAAGAGAAAACACTCCATGCTTTCTTGATTCTGTAGATGTGTCCTTTTGCTGTGGATGTATGCTCAAGATGCTCAAAAGCTGCTTCAATGGAGATGGGTAATGGAAAATTGGTAGCTTTGTGAGCTCTCAATTTGGCATTATAAGGGTATGGGTATGTATTTTGGCTCTCAAAAGGGCATGGTAACTTTAGCTCAAAGATTGTTGATGAAATGGCTTGGGATGGGATTCAATTTATAGGCTAAGGGGTAGAGGGATGGAGGGCTTAGATGCAAGGATGGATGAAGGCTTAAGGAGGGCTAGGATGCACTCAAAGGAGAGCACATGGATTGTGCTTGTTTAGCACCAATGGGAAGGTGACACTTGTCACAAGGAGGATGAGTGTGAGAGGGTAGGGTAAAGGGTTGGTTAAAGGCATGATGAGTGGGGTTGAGTATGTAAGAGGGATGTAAGAGGAATGAGTGTGGAAGAGGGAAGAGTGTGGAAGATGGATGTAAGAGTCATGAGTGGGCTTGTAAGAGTCTTTTATGTTTTGTAAGAGCACTCATGACTTGGTGGTTGGGATTTTTGAGGGGAGACTTTGGTTTGGATTAGGAAAGTCTTAAACTTGTTTAAGGAATGTGACAACATTAGGGGGTGGATTAGGCTTGGGTTTAGGATTAGATTAGGGATGTTAGAGATGTGCAAGTGGATGGCATTAATGAGGGTGGGTGAGTTAGTGGCTAAGCTTGGTTAGTATGGGTGGATGGGGTAGATTAGGCTAAATGAAGGATTAGAGATAGGTTAGGGGTTTTTGAATTTGAGGATTTTATTTATCAAATAGATTTATTTAATAAATGGGGATTTTTGGAATTAGATATAAGAATAGGATTTAATTGATAAATAATAGATTATTTGATTTATCAATTAGGACTATAGATGATTAATTAAATTAATCAACTAGGGGATGACAAAGGATTAATTAAATAGAAATTTAATTAATAATGCCTTTTTAGATAACTAAATAGGATTACTAAAATAGTGTAATCAAATTTAGGTGTCTACATTTTTCCCCTCTTTGACATAGTGTTGAGACAACACTATTTCAAAGAAGTTTGAATGAAGACGACACGAGGAAGATGTTTTAGCAACAAGGTTGCCCTAGTCTCGGATAAGAAGAGGAGAGACTAGACTTAGATGATGCCCCCTCAAGAAGGCGACGGGGAGAGAAATGAGGCTCGATGACTTCTTGAAAAGTACAAAAAATTGAGATGAGCCAAGACACAGGTTGGCAAAGAGAAGGGGCTGAATTAGCTCAAACTCTCACTATGGGAGAATGATAAAGGGAAATCAGAGGCACAAAAGTAAAGCAAGCTTAAGACTTTCCAAGATTAGGGGGGGGGGGAGATGGAGGAGTGGAGCACTATAAAAGGAATCCATGGTAGGGAGATGGATGATAGAATGATAAAGCTGATGCAATAGGATTTCAAAGAGTCAGACTGGCGAAAGATGGGTTTCAGAGATCCCTAGGACTAGGATTGTGGATCTCGAAAGATGAGGCTTGGTGGATTGATTTGATTGGTGGATCCCTAAGACTAGGATTGTGGATCTCTAAAGCTAAGCATGAGGAGTGATTCAAAGAGATACTGATGCATAAGCTAGGGTAGGAGCGACAGATGTAGGATATGGATGGGGGATAATGGAGATGAAGGGAATCCATTGAAGCTTTTTGAGCGGGGGGATACTTCAAAGAGAAGTACCACCATGTAGTTGAGCACTAGATTTTCTATAGGACTGTTGGTTAATTTCCAGGGTTACCAAGAACATCAAGGCCTTTTTACCAACCGTCCAGAGGACTGACGAACTAACTCAAAACAAACACACAAGAATTGCCCCAGTATCACACATGAATCCCAAAGGAAGCAGCATGGAAACGACACTAGGTAACCCACAAGCAGAAAAAGAAAACAAGCAAAAGACCTGATCAAGACCTTATGCTCTAATTGCCCCATTCGTAGCATACCATGATATGGAAGATCGTGGTAACCTTGAGGAGGGAACAAGGAGATTGCTTGGAAAAGATATTTCAAGACCCAAAAGGGAAGATCCCAAATCAAAAGAAAGTGAAAATCCAAAAGAGAACTGTTTGCCAACGAGATGGGTAGGACGAGGTACTAACAGACCAAGATCAAACATGAGGAAAGCTATATCCTGCAAGGATCTATCAGAGAGCACCTAAGTTGATGGATCTGGATGAGTGATGCATCTGGCAAGCTGAACTAAGAAGGACAACACTTTGGTGATAGGAGATCTAGCTAAAGGATGCATTGGAATATCTAACCAAAGTGTGCGATGTGTGCAAGATGTTGACCAAGGATGAACTAAAACGAAAGCCGGATAGATACAATGATACTAAGCTAAAGAGGATGTACAAGCTGACAGACCAAGATATGTTACAAATGTACAAGTTTTTTCATGTTTTGGTTTTTTTGTGAGATGGAAATGTTTGTGAAGGATAGGATGTCTATAATAGTTGATAGGTGGATAGGTAGATGGTTTGTGAAAAGCTTAAGGAAAATGGGATTATGTGTGTGCATGTGATAGGATACAGGCTAGGATACAAGATTATTTACAAGCTGGAATATGGTACAAGCTTTGGACAAGATTTAGATATATACAAGGTATGGTACAAGATTTACAAGGTATAATACAAGCTTTGGTACAAGATTTACAAGTTGTACAGGAGGTATTGACAAGCTCCATCAGATTTTGGATATTTGATTGGAACACCAAGGGAACAAGCAGGTGTTTTATGGGAAGGTGGGTGGATGGATGAGGGATAGGATAGTGATAGATAATGGATTAGTCTTTGGTGCACAAGGCGCCTAAATTACCAAGTTTTCACCAAGGTACCTATCCAAGGTGCTTGCATTGCCAAGTTTTCACCATTGGACGCTTATTTCTCTTTACTATTTTTTTGTATTTTTCAAAAGCTGGATATACCAAAGATCTTCAAGCATAGAACTTCTTGAGATGAATGATGTTAGTGGGATCATTCAAGAGTTCTCCTTATGGTGTAGATAATTGATAGGCTCTGGAGCCAAAGGAGGCAGTAACCACATAGGGACCAAGCCATGTAGGTTCAAACTTTCTTTTCTTTTCTCGATCTGCTTGGACTTTCATATTTTCTTTGAGGACCATATCACCTGGCTGAAAGTGTCGTGGGAGCACCTTCTTGTTGAAATTCCTTTTGAGATGAGTTTGGTAGACTGTGAGATGGTCATAGGCTTGTTGTCTCTTCTCATCTAAGAGATCTAGCTGGGTGAGTCGAGCTACTCTGTATTCTTCATCTGAGATTTGCCCTCGCAAAGATATGTGTAGTGAGGGAAGTTCAACTTCTATAGGTAATACCACTTTGGCACCATAGACTAGGGAGTATGGAGTTGTGCCTGTGGATGTACGGAAGGAAGTTCGATAGGCCCATAGAACCGGATTTATTTGAAGGTGCCAATCACGGCCGGAATCATTGTCAACTTTCTTTAGGATTTTGAGGAGGGTTTTATTAGTTGCCTCTGCCTAGCCGTTACCTTGTGGGAAATATGGGCTAGAAAAGTGGTGATGGATGTGGAGGGAAGTGCATAATTCTTCCATGTTGAGATTTTCAAAGTTACCTCCATGGTCAGTGAAGATGGTGGATGGGATGCCGAAGCAGCAAACAATGTGGTACAAGATGAACTTGGAGACTTGAACTCCTCTAGCTGAGACTAGGGGGACTACTTCCATCCACTTAGTGAAATAGTCTGTAGCTGTTATTATCCATTTATGTCCATCAGATGAGAGAGGGGTGATAGTTCCAACTAGATCAAGGCCCCAACAAGCGAAAGGCCAAGGTGGTGCAATAGGCTGTAGATCTTGTGCTGGAGCGTGCACAAGATTTGCATGCTGCTGACATGGGAGACACTTTCTGACAAAGTCACAAGAGTCTTCTTCAATGGTAGGCCAATAGTAGCCTGCTCTAAGGATTTTTTGTGCTAGGACAATACCACTCGTGTGGGCACCGCAAAGTCCAGAATGTACTTCTTTTAATGCCATCGCGGCCTCATTTTCATCTAAACATCGAGAGAGAGTATCTTGTGATATAGGGTATTGGCTATGATAACATAGCGGGATGATTTTTGAATAAGGTTCTAGTGTTGGGTGCATGTGAGGTGAGGGGATATGATACCATTGTTAAGGTAAGCGTGAATTTCATGGTACCAAGGGGATTGGGGACCAACCAAGATACAAACACGGTTTGAATCCTCATTCGCATAAGCGGGTGTGAGGAGCTTCTCAACTAAAAATTCATACTACGTAGCATCTTGGGGAATTTCCAAGAGTGAGCCGATAGTGGCCATGGCATCTGCTGCCTTGTTCTGCATTCGAGGCACTTGTGTAAACTGAAGCTTTGTAAAATGCTGGGTCAGCTGATCAACTAGCTCTTTGTAGGGTAATAGCTTTTCATCTTTGGTTTGATATTCATTTAAGACTTGTTTGATGATGAGTTGGGAATCACCAAAGACTTGTAACTCAGTGATATTCCATTCTGCGGCTATCTTTAATCCTGCTACAAGAGCTTCATATTCTGCTATATTGTTGGTGCTAGGGAATTGTAGCTTGAAGGCTTTTGGAATGTAATCTCCTTGAGGTGTAACTAATAATATTCCTGCCCCGGATCCATGAGAGGTGTATGAGCCATCAAAATAAAGCTTCCATGGGGGCTGTTCTTCAATTAGGCAGATATGCTCATCTGGAAATTCTGTGAGCAAAGGATATGCATCTACTAGAGGTGCATCAGCTAGGTGATCTGCTATAGCTTGCCCTTTGATTGCCTTTCTGTCCACATACTGGATGTCAAACTCACTTAGTAGCATAACCCATTTGGCCAAACAGCCTGTAAGTGCTGTTCTGGAGAGCATATACTTGAGAGGGTCAATCTTGGAGACTAGTTGGATGGTATGACTTAGCATGTAGTGGCACAGCTTTTGAGTTGGGAAAACAACTACCAAACAAGGTTTTTCCATAGGAGTGTAATTGAGTTCATAACCAACTAGGGTTCTACTGATATAGTAGATGACTCTCTCTCTGCTATAATCATCATGTTGTGCTAGAAGTGCCCCTAGAGCAGTAGGTGTTGCTGATATATACAAGATCAAGGGACGACCAAGAACTGGTGGAACCAAGATAGGGGGATTGGTGAGATACTGCTTGAGCTGATCGAAGCTACACTGACATAAAAGATCCCACTTGAAGTTCTCATTCTTCTTTAGCAAGTGTGAAAACAGTGTACACTTATCTGCAAGTTGGGAGATGAAGCGCCAGACAGATTGAAGTTTTCCCTGAAGAGAGCAAAGCTGTCGCAGTGTCTGGGGAGGAGGCATCTTTAAGATAGCCTTGACCTTTTTGGGGTCGATCTCTATACCTCGTTTAGAAACTATGAAGCCTAGAAGCTTGCCAGATGTGACCCCAAAGACACACTTCTTGGGATTTAGCATGAGATGATATTGGGCCAACCTATCAAAGACTTTCTCTAGGTTAGCAAGATGATCCATGAAGGTGTGAGATTTGACTAGGATATCATCCACATAATCCTCCAAAATGCTATGGATAAGATCATGAAAAATGGCTGTCATAGCTCTTTGATAGGTAGCCCCAGCATTCTTTAGGCCAAAAGGCATCATGGTGTAGCAAAAGGTTCCCCAAGGGGTAGTTAATGCTATCTTATGATGGTCCTCTTCTGCAATCTTGATCTGATTATACCCAGAAAATCCATCCATAAGGGACATAATTTCATGTCCAGCTGTAAGATCTACAATCATATCTATGTTGGGCAAGGGAAAATCATCCTTTGGACAAGCTTTGTTAAGATCTCTAAAATCAGTGCAGATTTTGATGTCACTAGAAGGCTTAGTGATAGGGACCATGTTGGAGATCCATTCTGAGTAGTTGATAGGTCGGATAACCTTAGCAGCTAACATTCTTTCTAGTTCAGCTTTGACTAGTAAGGCCACCTTGGGGTGCATTTTTCTAAGCTTTTGTCTTACTGGCTTGATCTTTGGATCGACTGCAATATGATGAACTACAAGCATTGGATCAAGTCCTGGCATGTCCTGATATGACCATGCAAATCAGCCAATGTTCTCCCATAAGACCTCAAAGAGGAGGTCAGCTTGGTCTTGTGATAGGGATGCAACAATGTGAACAATTCTAGGGATCTCTGAAGAACCAATGTTGACTTCTCTAGTATCCTCTATTAGAATAGAAGACACCTCTGGTTGATTATCTTGAGGAGGCAATACTAAATCCTCATGTTCTGCTTGTAGCTCTGGATTTTCTTGCTGAGGGGTTCTCTTCGCTGCCTTAGCTAGTCCCAGATTTACCTTAGTTCCAGTTTTGGGTGTATCGAAACTAGGTTGGGGATTTTCTCCAAAATACCCCTTGGGATCTAGCTTGTAGATGTAGGCAGAATCTGGCTTTTGCTTCTTATGAGGAGTTTTGGCTCCCATGAATCTTAGAAGCGCTTCCTTTGATGCAAACTCATCAATATGTATGACACTTGGTCGGTCCCAATCTATGAGTTGTGGATGAGCAAGTGGTAGGTCAATGAGATGGATGGATAGTTCTCGGAGAATAGAGTCTCCTAGGAAGATTTGGTCTGGGATATCGTCGTAGGCTCTCTTTTCAACTTCCTCAGGAATGTCTTCGATTTGACAAGATCGCGGTGGATGTTCGAAAAAGCGTGATCGTTCTCATTGGTGCCCCCAGTTGTGGGTATGCCAAAGCCAAGTCCTGACTTCGTTTCCCAATTATGTGCTTCAATGGGGCATTGCATGCCCCTTTCTTCTGGTCCTAGTCCACCTCCTTGATAGTTCCATTTTTTAGTAATGAGCTTATGTTGTTGGGGATACTTTTGGCTGAAGTGATCAAGGTGTGCTTGATTTTTTGGAGGTGCATCCTTATGTAACCAATTGTTGATATCTGGAGTGAGCTCTTCATGAAGAGGGGTTTTTGAGGACACAAAGGTGGTTGGGCCAAACTGTTTGTATCGAGGAGGTGGAATCTCCCTAGCTTTGTGATATGTCGGTCGTCCATGGGTATGTGGATCAAGTGGGATTGCTCCGACAGCAAATGCATCTGACAGACTATATTCTCCACAACCTTTGTTGTTGATCTTTACAGTAGATAGGGTGGAGGTGAGGATGGTTTTTTCGTCATTACAAGTGTGGGATGAGTTGGCGATGGATGTGCCGATGTCTATTCCAGGGCAATGGTTTGTATATGAAGCTTCAACCACATTGGAGTAAGCAAAGGGTTCTGGATCGGCATGGATGGTTACCTCAGTGCCCTGATGCAAAAATTTGATGCACTGATGGTAGGTGGATGGAACGACCTTCATAGCATGAATCCATGGGCAACTGAGGAGGATGTTAAATGGTAGGTTTAGATCAACAACATGGCAAACTATCTCTTGGATGACTGGCCCAACCTTGATTGGTAGAAAAATAGTCCCTTCTGTGGTCCTTTCCAAGTTATCATAAGCTTTATTGGTGATAACCTCACTGATCATATCTGCCTCAGTATACCCAGCTTGTTTTATGAATTTTAGGGTGCAAATGTTCAAGGCTGATCCATTATCTATCATTACTCTTTTCATGGCAAAATTGGATACCATGATGGCTATGCGAAGCGGAAGGGTGTGATCTGCTTCAACCACGGGTATGTCAGTGGGTTTGAAAGATAGGGCACATGAGGATGAAAGGTGTCCAACAAGATTACGAAAATCAGTAGCATTGATATCAAAAGGGACACGAGATTCTATGAGAGCACTATCAAGGATGTCTTTGTACATAGGACTAGTGCGGAGAAGGTCTAAAATGGATATTTGGGCTGGCATGTTCCCAAGGTGTTCCAAGATATTGTACCGGCTTTTTGATGGAGCTGATGGTGTTGATGAAACTGGTGGGCCTGCAATCCTAAATCGCGCTCTTCGAGTGGTGACCACACACTCATTGTCTGGTTCTCGGATATTGATAACATTGATAGAAGGCTCTTTCTCAGATATACAACCTATAAGGCTACCATAGTCTATATAGGATGAAGTGTGGTCATTGTTCTTCCCATGCTGTTGGTTTGGCTGGCGGTTGTTGGTGTTGTTTTGGATAGGTGCTTTTCCAGGATTTTGGTTGTTGTGTGGAGGAAAAGCATTTTGATAAATCTGTAAGCCTGCATTGGGAGAGGTTTGGGCACCAACAGTGATTTTTTTCCAATCAATGAGGTCTTGCACATAGTCTTTCAGTTTCATGCATCTGAGGGTGGTGTGACCGTTTACCCTATGGAACTTGCAATACTCATTGTCCTTGTACCATGCAGCTTTGGATTGGCTTGGATCAATTTGCTGGGTAGGAGGAAATTTGATGAGGTTTTCCTTAGCCAATTTCTCAAAAATAACATTCAATGGCTCACCAAGGGGTGTATAGTTTCTAGGTGCAGGTTGGAATCTGGGCTTTTGCCCTGCAGCTACATTGATGGCATTAGCTTGATTGTTAGACCCTTGAAAGTTGGGTCTTGTATTGTGGTTTTGATAGCTTTGGTTATTTCGTTGTTGGTAATTGATAGCTTGTTGGTTGTTTGTTTGATATGGTGGGTTAGACTGGTTTTGAGAAGGACCAACGATATTCACATGTCTGGTGTCAGTAACCCCATCTATTGCAACATGCTTGTTTTTGTTCCAATACCTAGACTTGTCATTGGTATGTGATTGATTTTGGTTGGCCTCTTTGTAAATCTTTACCAAACCATCTTTGATGAGTCCTTGCTCAAGGATCATTCCTTTCTCTTTGATATCCTTATAGGTCTGCAAACAGTTCATGGTCATGTGGTGAGCCAAGCTGGGATGTGCATTATCAATAAACATTTTCACCACATGGCGTTCTGGCAAGGTGTAGGATATGCGGGTGGTAATGGTTTGCCATCTTTGCAGGTATTCGACAAGGCTTTCTCCACCTTTTTGCTTGGTGTGGACAAGATCAACTATTGATAGCTCTGTTTCAACAAGATGGGCATATTGGGCTACAAATGCCTCAGATAATTTAGCAAAGTTTTTAATTGTGCCATAGGGGATTCTATAAAACCATTCAAGAGCTGGTCCAACCAAGCTTTTGGGAAAAAGGCGCAAGAGGAAGACATCATTGTATGCCACGTCCCGGCAATGCATGTAAAATTCTTTGATATGTGTGACAGGGTCTCCTTTTCCTCTGAATTTGTCAAATTTAGGTACCTCAAAGTGTTTGGGAAATGGTGTCGTGTTAATGGCTCTGTCAAATGGGTAAGGACACACATTCTCAAACTTGAATGTCTTTGGATCATTCCCTTCTTGGATGGCTTTCAGAGTTGTCTTCATTTGCTCCCACTCTGAATTGATAGGTGATGGTTGGGGTGCCCCCAATGTAGGAGTGCCTTGAGGTAGGTATGTTCTGGATGGGGCCATTGAATATGGATGGCTATGAGGGATTTGCTGATAGGGATTGTACATTGTTTGGGTAGCTGCATGGTGGATGACGGGTTGTTGGGGGGGAGGTGGCGCATATTGCTGCATGTGCTGTGAGGCTTGCTGTTGATATGGGATTTGAGGTTGGGATTGAGGAACATAAGCTGGCTGTGGGATAAATGGATTGCTTTGTGGAGGTAAGGTATAAGATGGTTGTGAGGCTTGGGGAAAGGATCGGAGGGCTTGTGGGGTTTGACCAATATATGTGGGTTGTGCCCCCATTTGGGATGGTATCTGCAAATAATTGGTGGTTGGCTGGGGTGGTGGATTACCTCCTAGAAGTGGCATTGAAAAGTAGTTGGTAATTGGAGGTAATGGATTAGTTGGTGGTGGAGGTGGTGGGAATTGAAAGCTTGGGAATGGAACTGATGGGGTTTGATAGCTTTGTGGCTGGATTTGGAAGCTTGGTAGAGTGGTGGTGGGAGCTGGGGTCACTTGGGAGCTTGGTAGAAGATTGGCAGTAGCTTGTGGGATTTGATAGCTTTGTGAAGTGAAGGTAGTAGCTTGTGGATTTGTGGCTGGTGGTATTGAGCTCCCAAGACCTAATGGAAATGATGGGATTGTGCTTTGGGCTATGGTGAACAAGCTAGGGGCGATGAAAGGTTGATTACTTGGCCCCATGGGTGGCATCCCTGTTGTATATTGTTGAGGTTAGCCAAAGATGCTAGCACTGATTTGGGAGATGGGTGGATTTGGAAGGCTGGGTTGGGGAGCAGCAGCAATAGTGAAGGGGGTGAACGGTGAGGTGTTTTGGGTAAACGGGGTTTGGAGCGGAGAGGTATGAACCAAGGATGGAGTGGTGGTGGCTGGGTTGGCTTGCGGCATGGAGATTTCAACTTGGGTGGATGATGGTATGTTTGGGTCTGTTGGGTCATATGGATTGGCTGGAGGCTCTTCTTTTGGAATATATTGAGGATAATTTGGATCATAAGAGCCTATGGGTGGTGGCAGCTGCCCAAACAACGGGTGAGATGGATCTGATAATGGAGGGGGTCTTCCAAAGTCAAAAGTTCCTATATTGTCCCTTCGAAAATTAGCCATGATTGTCTCTTTGTTTTTGTTTATAATGGCATTTACCAATACTGCATTTCCTGGTTGGTTCATGAAAGCTTCAATGTTAGTAGGTGATGGCATAGCTTGCTCTGGGCTGAAGGATGGATGAGTGCTCAAGGGGGGTGAGGTTGTTCGATCCAAATGATAGGGCTCCATTGTTTCTTTCTTCTTGGCCAAGCGAGTGACGGGTGGCATGAAAAATGCTCCTAGGGATGAGATGCAGTAATGCTAATGGATGCAAAAGGGGGAAGGCTTTTCTATGCAAATGATTTCCTAAGTTGAGGCAAAGCTATATGATAAAACCTAAGGAGGATTGGGTTGGGGATTCTAACTTCAAAGATATGTTGTCAAAGCACAAAAGGTTTGCTTTCCTATGTGCAAGCTTGGTGGTGATTGTGTCAACTTAAGGATAGACTGATGATCCTTTAGGAAGAACACAAGATTGACCACTTGTGGATCCCAACCTTTAGCTCAAGGTGATGAGGGATAACAAGTGACAAAGCTAGATTACCCTAGACAAAGCTCTGTCAAAGGGATAACCTTGGTGAGATTGGTGGATTTGGAAGATTTTAGGAATGGCAAACTTTTAGCAAGGTGACAACAATTTTGAAAGCTTAGATGTGCAGATTTTTGATTACTGGCTAGATGGTATGATTCTAAATGAGATGGATTAGCTAATAATGCTTAAGGGGATAACCTAAGATGGCTGGCTTTTCTACAAAGATGACTCTAAAGTGAAGCTTATCCAAGAAGATGTGGAGAAACAAGGGTGTCTAATCATAGAAATCATGCCTAGTTGGTAAGGCATAAGCAGGATTAACTCTTGGATGTTGGCTAAATTTGATGGTGCGCTCTAACCAGGCCTCTTGAAGTGCTTCGTTGGTAGCTTTGTCCTCTGCTTTGTGGAGCTTGGCAATTCGTGGGCTTGGTGTTATTTCTTTTCTCTTGGCTGAAAGTTCTTGGTATGCTAGAGATGGCTTGAGTTTGACCTTGTGAAACTTCTGTTTGGGTTTGGGTTGTTCCGACATAAATTCCTAAATTTGCTTGGCTTTGGGAAAAATCTCAGTTGTTTTGCTTCAACTTGTTCAACTTCCAAAATAGGCAGTGACTACGCTAAGTGTGCCCTAAGCTAGGATTGAACAAGTTTGGCAAACATTCATTCAATAAATAAAAACAAGCAATAGATAGGAACACTCAGATAGAAGTTTGTGGTTCTCAGAATGTGATACTTGCGCCGAGGAGTGTTTATGTTCTACAAATGTTTTGATCAGTCACTCCAAACACATTAACATCCTAGATGGTTTTCTACAAGGCTGACAATTGGTTTAGCTAGGGAGTCCTCGATATACGCAAGGTGCGTGAGGCCCAAATCTGTAGATGAGACCAAAAGGATGTCACACAGCCGAGAGGAGCGGTAACCCACTTCTCCTCTTTCACTTCTCAAGGGTATAAAGTTCCTTGAGGCTTAGCCCGAATGACAAAATCTTGATCCCAAGAGAGGTGTCTTTCGATTCACCTCCCGATTCTTATACTCTGGTGAAATGCTGGAGTTGAGGTCGTCCAAGGGGTGATGAAATCCCCAAGTAGGCCTCCTAAAAAGAAACAAGGTTTTGGATCCTAATCTTATGCACCCAAGATGGCCTCGAAAGACGACAAGGGGAGAGAAGACTTGGATGACCTTGGGCTAAAAAACATGCTTATTCTTTTACCAACTGACTCTTATGTGTGCTAATCTAGACTTTGCAAGCACTCATGTTTAAGAGACAATGTTCAATTCCAACTTGAAGCGCCAAAAAAAGTAAATTGATCAAAGAATGCAAACAATAAGAAGAGTTAGGGTCAACAAAAGCAAACTCGCGCGCCCGGAGGCCCTCCACGTCAAGTATCGATTAATTTTCTTTAAGGCATTCAAGATTGAGTGTGAGTTTGTTTTAAGCCCAAAACAAAAGTGTGTGAGATTCAATTTCAAGCGCGTGCCCGGAGGCTCTCCACATCAGTTTTTGTTCAATTTTAGTGCCCAAACTTGAAGTGTGATCGATTTAATCTAGAGTTTTGGCCATTTAAGAATTTTGATAAAGTTAAAGCAAACGTTCAAAGACCAAGTGAGTGAGTTAGATTGTGGAACATTTAACACCTTTTTCAAGTAGACCCATCCCCATAAATGGCGCTGAGATTGCAACCAATGGTTAATATTTGATGGGTGATTAGAAAAGAGGTGAGTCCAAGGAACTACTCAAATTGATTTTTGTAAATTTGTATTTTAACTTAACAAAGTTTCTTAAATGTCCAAAAATCAAACTTTACCTAGATTGCATGTGGAAAAGAGATTTGTTTTGTTCAATTTTAGAAGCTCCAAATGAAGTGTTTGATATTGCAATGGTTAATTGATCCTTGGCATTCAAGATTGGATTTGTTGTTTTAAGCATGCATTCCAAGGAAAGTTGATTTTAATCCATGGCATTCAAGAGTGTGTTTTGAGCAACATTCATTCAATGGAAAATGTGTTTAACCATTCAAGTTCATTTTTTTTTAGCAACATGCATTCAAAGACAAATGGTTAAACATTCAAGTTCATTTTTTAGCAACATGAAAACCTGCAAGAAACATGGTTAGTGGTTCCATATGTGCTCCAACCTGCAATGAGACAAAAAAAAAAAAAAAAAAAAAGCAATTTAGTTAGTTAGCCAAAATCTTCAAAAATGAGAGCTTAACTATGGAAAAAAAAAAATTTAACTTTTTTTGCTGTTTTTTCTACGCGTAAAAATGCTTAAAATACTGAGAGACATCATTTGAGTGCTCGAACCTTTTTTGGGTTGCCCTTGTTTTTTGACATCTCTCCCTATCTTTGCTTCTATTTGTATCTTTGTTTAGGGAGATGTTTTTTCTTTTTGTTGTAAAGCTCTATTTGTAGCCTTATACATTCTGTTGTAGACTGATCTTTGTTATGTTCAGGTTTCAGGGCCCTTTTAAAGCAAGTTTTCCTTAATCAAAAACTCTCCTCCTCTATCAAATCTCAAACACTTCATAATTTTACCTATTTCCTTTTCCACTCTTGCCAAATACCACTTAAACAATTGAAAAACATTATATTTTTATTTTATAAACATCACAATCATCATTGTAGATTAGTCCTCAACATATAGAATGAAATATTTATGACCACAATAGCTTTTCACCCCAATGGATCCATAAAGGTTAGTATGAACTGATTCTAGAATATTATTAGATGAGTAGGTCTTGCTCTTGAAACTAGACTTTGTCATTTTACCCAACTAGCATTGTATACATGTAACATTATTAGGTTTCCTCAATTTTGATAATCCTCTTACTCTTTTCATCTTACTAATTCTTACCAAATTATCAATGTTCATATGACATAACCCCTTATTCCATAACCATATATCATCAAATTGTGTACACAAGATAAATCTGAATAGAACACATTACCTCATGTTTTTCCTACACTTCCAATTAGTTCACAATTAGCATCAAATATCTTGGCCTTCTTGTGATGGAATTCAACTTTGTATCCTGATCTGTTCAACTATGCAACACTTAGCAAATTATAGTTAAGTCCTTTAACCCAATAAACATTGTTACACCTGATCTTATCAATCAACTTTATTGATCCTTTACCTTTCACAAGACATGGTGCATCATTACCAAACTTGACACAACTACTTTTATATTGTTCCAAGGTTTTATACTTACTTTTATCACTAGTCATGTGATGTGAGAAGGCACTATCAATTATCCATATATCACCTTTACTCACATATGAAATTAATGCAAGTTTCTCATCCTCATCAAAATCTTCTTTCATAGAAATATAGAAAACTTCTTCATTGAATTACTATCAGATTCATTTTCAGTTTCTTCTTTAACAATATAATGATATTTATTACCTTTGTCTTTGTGGTCCTTCTTTCTTCTATTGTCTTTTTCATCTCTTCTGCCTTTATACTTCCTTAGCCTCCTTTCATCCTTGTCTTCTCTATCAAGACACCTTGTAGCATTATGACCAACTTTGTTACATGAAAAACATATTATAGGAAGTTTACCTTTAAATTTTCCTTTTCCTCTTGGAAGTCTTATAGCCATTAATTCTATTGATGTAATTATATTTTCACTAATTATAGTTACTTAAGCTTAGGATAATGCATTACATAGTAGTTTGTGATTGAGACCCTTGGGAGTTTGTACCTCAATTAAACTTATGCTGTAGGATAACTCCACTTTGGTTGGTCATAGTTGTTATCTCATTCCACCTTTAGTGTACTTATCACATTATCATCCTCATCATTGCACATACTTCATTGCATAATGGAGGATGATCCACCTTTCATTGACATGTGATTCCACCTTATGTGGGTGATAGCTTATCTTCTCCTTATCATTATCTCTTATCATCTCTCCTATATAAGGAGGCCTATTATGTACATTTCAAATCAATCCATTGGATGTCAATCAATTCCATTATCAATAATAGAATTCTTGCGTCTTCATGCAACAGATACGCTAGTATTCGAAGATGATAGAACAGATTTTGCGGCACAAAAAATAGGTGACAAGCAGAGACGCCGATTTGCGCAGATGCAGATTTTTGCAGACGTCGATTTGTGCAGATGCGGATTTTCGCAGACGTCGATTTGGATTGGCAGTGGCAGAGGCGTCGATTTGCGCAGACGCAAATTTTCACAGACAGAACAGGTTGCAGACCAAAACTGCGCCAAAAAAGTTGAAAAACGCAAAAAAATAAAATTTAGATGGTATTTCTTCTTCCTAAGTGCGTTCTTTAACCTGCAAAAACAAGCAAAACACCCTCACAACACACTCAAACAACAACAAATATTAGATGGTTAGAAAAATGACATATAGATGAAAATAGATGATTAAATGATCCATAGTGGGGTCCCACCGAGCGTGCCAAAATGTAGAACAAGAATTAGTATGCAAAGAACATTAACAAATAAAGTAAACATTCACAAACCAAAAACTAAATTCACATATATGCTTAGACAAAGAAAGCAAACAAGAAGTGCAAACCTCACAAGAGAAAACACTCCATGCTTTCTTGATTCTGTAGATGTGTCCTTTTGCTGTGGATGTATGCTCAAGATGCTCAAAAGCTGCTTCAATGGAGATGGGTAATGGCAAATTGGTAGCTTTGTGAGCTCTCAATTTGGCATTATAAGGGTATGGGTATGTCTTTTGGCTCTCAAAAGGGCATGGTAACTTTAGCTCAATGATTGTTGATGAAATGGCTTGGGATGGGATTCAATTTATAGGCTAAGGGGTAGAGGGATGGAGGGCTTAGATGCAAGGATGGATGAAGGCTTAAGGAGGGCTAGGATGCACTCAAAGGAGAGCACATGGATTGTGCTTTTTTAGCACCAATGGGAAGGTGACACTTGTCACAAGGAGGATGAGTGTGAGAGGGTAGGGTAAAGGGTTGGTTAAAGGCATGATGAGTGGGGTTGAGTATGTAAGAGGGATGTAAGAGGAATGAGTGTGGAAGAGGGAAGAGTGTGGAAGATGGATGTAAGAGTCATGAGTGGGCTTGTAAGAGTCTTTTATGTTTTGTAAGAGCACTCATGACTTGGTGGTTGGGATTTTTGAGGGGAGACTTTGGTTTGGATTAGGAAAGTCTTAAACTTGTTTAAGGAATGTGACAACATTAGGGGGTGGATTAGGCTTGGGTTTAGGATTAGATTAGGGATGTTAGAGATGTCCAAGTGGATGGCATTAATGAGGGTGGGTGAGTTAGTGGCTAAGCTTGGTTAGTATGGGTGGATGGGGTGGATTAGGCTAAATGGAGGATTAGAGATAGGTTAGGGGTTTTTGAATTTGAGGATTTTATTTATCAAATAGATTTATTTAATAAATGGGGATTTTTGGAATTAGATAGAAGAATAGGATTTAATTGATAAATAATAGATTATTTGATTTATCAATTAGGACTATAGATGATTAATTAAATTAATCAACTAGGGGATGAAAAAGGATTAATTAAATAGAAATTTAATTAATAATGCCTTTTTAGATAACTAAATAGGATTACTAAAATAGTGTAATCAAATTTAGGTGTCTACAGATAGTATTCTTTACTTTAAACCATACATAACAAAGTAATAAAGTAATGTTGAATAGTAACAATAACCATGCACAAAGATAACTAATAACACCATTTTTTTAATCTAGGGAAAACCCCAGTGGGTATGATACCCACTAGATAATATATTGATATATAAGTTCCTTGTTAGAGAATGGAACCTATTAGGAGTGAATGAGAAAATTCAGTGTAAGGAGTCCCTATTAGAAGACTTTGAATCCCTGTTAGAAGATTCCAACCCTATTAGGACTTGTGCCAACCCTGTTAGGAGTTGTAGTATAGTAGATGCAAGATGAGCCCACTGCCCAAACATGCATTTCCAATTACAAGAAGAGCTCACTGTCCAAACAAGTAATCAAACTTATGGAATATAGTATCTTTCTTAGTTTGATCTCAGATCTTGAAATAGCTTTACAAGCTTTGCATATATTGCTTTCACAAAAGTTCACATGCAATTGCTCAACATCACTACTACTACTTCAAGATAGCACACTTGAATTTGCAAGATTTCCTTTGCATAAATACCATGCCTTTACAAAAATTATAACTAGGTCAACTAAGACCATAATAGACTTTTCCAACTTAGAGTAAACATCGAGGATGTCAGCCCTAATTTGATAATTAATTATTTTGTAAACAAAATAATCCCTTTCCTTTAATTTTGTTGTCTTGTTTCACTTAAAACATGAATATCTTTGTTCTGTATAGTTCGTACTAACTTTCAAGGTTATACACATCATCATCAACATGTATACAATCTCTATCTAACTTTTCTAGTCATAATATGATGTCAACAACAAGTTATAAACAAAACAATACACTATTGTATACCAAATTCCATACTTAGACAATTTTCTGCTTACCAAAAGCTAAGTATCTTTATTTTTGAGGTCTCCTATAAACATGTACATCATGTGTTGCCATAAATGAAAAAAATTACATATCCTCATTAGCCAATTGTCAACACTTATTGCGGATAGTATGCATTTCATATATTTTTAATATTTTTATTTAGCTAATCAATCTAGAGGGTTCAACAACCCAACCACATGTGCCAAAATATGAGGAATTGGCTCTACATTTCATACCATATATGATAGACACAAGTTCTCATATTATAAAAGAAACATTTAAGAGTGATTTTGTACTAATTCACATTGAAATAGGGGGAATTATTTGATAACTATAACCATATTCAATGATATAGACACTGTGAAGTAAAATAACATTTACTTAAATCATTTTCAAGATAGCAATCAATATTTTAATAATAGAAAAGAAGCACATAGCTTCTAGCATTAGCAGTCACATTATTGATATAGGTATATCTATATCTTGTATGCTCTTTATATCTTGCACAAGAAATATTATTGTGGTTGGATTTGAAGAGCTCACTGTCCAAAAAAGCTATCAAACTTATGGAATATAGTATCTTTCTTAGTTTGATCTTGGATCTTGAAATAGCTTTACAAGCTTTGCATATATTTCTTTCACAAAAGTTCACATGCAATTGCTCAACATCACTACTACTACTTCAAGATAGCACACTTGAATTCACAAGATTTCCTTTGCATAAATACCATGCCTTTACAAAAATTATAACTAGGTCAACTAAGACCATAATACACTTTTCCAACTTAGAGTAAACATCTAGGATGTCAGCCCTAATTTGACAATTAATTATTTTGTAAACAAAATAATCCCTTTCCTTTAATTTTGTTTCTTGTTTCACTTAAAACATGAATATCTTTGTTCTGTACAGTTCGTACTAACTTTCAAGGTTATACACATCATCATCAACATGTATACAATATCCATCTAACTTTTCTAGTCATTAAATGATGTCAACAACAAGTTATAAACAAAACAATACACTATTGTATACCTAATTCCATACTTAGACAATTTTTTGCTTACCAAAAGCTAAGTATCTTTATTTTTTAGGTCTCCTATAAACATGTACATCATGTGTTGCCATAAATGAAAACAATTACATATCCTCATTATCCAATTGTCAACACTTATTGCGGATAGTATGCATTCCATATATTTTTAATATTTTTATTTAGCCAATCAATGTAGAGGGTTCAACAACCCAACCACATGTGCCGAAATATGAGGAATTGGCTCTACATTTCATACCATATATGATAGACACAAGTTCTCATATTATAAAAGAAAAATTTAAGAGTGATTTTGTACTAATTCACATTGAAATAGGGGGAATTATTTAATAACTATAATCATATTCAATGATATAGACACTGTGAAGTAAAATAATATTTACTTAAATCATTTTTAAGATAGCAATCAATATTGTAATAATAGAAAAGAAGCACATAGCTTCTAGCATTAGTAGTCACATTATTGATAGAGGTATATCTATATCTTGTATGCTCTTTGTATCTTGCACAAGAAATAGTATTGTGGTTGGATTTTTTTTAATATAGATCTTAGTTTCTATAGTCACAATCATCCAAATCCATGCACAAAATATAAAAGTCATACCTCTCACCTGCATGACAGAAAGAATTCCAAATTCAATTCTTTATTGATCTATAGAAGTTGTACAAATCTTCATTCAATACTAGAATTAGCCCAACTACTTCTATCATGTCTTAACAAGGGGCTTTGAAGTCATGACTGATATAGATGACTCTTCATTGCTCAAAAAAATCATAGCTCTTGAACAAATACAACACCTCATAGAAACCCTAGAGAAGGAAAAAATTAGCCATGAAGAAACATATTTATATAAAACCCAAGTCTTTTATCGACAAAAAATCAAGAGAGAAAACTCTATACCAAGAAATACATAAAATAATACATTGTCCAATTCAACTTATTGCAAGAAAAATTTAACACCAAACCAAGAAACCAACACAATATGATAGCAAAAAAGATGGTAAATAGTTGAACGATTAATAGTTTGCATCATCTAGTGCCTTGGCACCTATAAATTGGTTAAATATTATTTGTACAAAAGTTGTTGATATAAACTAATCATATCTATATTCATTATAAAGACATTATGTTCACCATTTCACTAGTACATTAGGCCCCCATTTTTGACCAAAATTTTTGACCAAAATTTTCGACCAAAGGCCTATTTGAGTTGTTAAATTCATTTTTTTTGAAAAAATGGGCCCGATATGGTCTAAATTTCGACCAAATTTTGACTATGGTAAAATTGTTTAAATTTTGACCTTCAGAACATAAGAAAAAAGGTCATGGTAGTGTTAATTTTGTTTTGGGGTGCACCGTGACTGCAATGGGCGGGAGTTTGGTGCAGGGTCAATAGGAAAGGAGAAAGGAGGTAAGAATCTGGTCATTAGATATCATTCCAAGTTTGTTATTTATCAGAAAGTTGTAGAGGCAGATTCCAAAGCTATTCAATGCTTTTACATTTTATCTTTCTCTTCTACTCATCACAATTTAAAAAACAGAGCCACTGTTAATTCTTTTAGGTCACAAAGTTATTTTATAGATGATGTTTAGGTTCAGCGTTATCATATATTTAAGTGCAAGGATAAAGCTATGGAAAATTTATATTTTTGATATAATTCACTATTCTTTTTTTGTATTTCTTTTGCATGCAAGGAATCTTGAGATGTCTTGGTGTTGAAAAACTCTGGATCGGAAACAAAGAATGTAATATGCCATAGCTGCTCCCATTTGCTTTTTCACTCAAATTAGTAGCATTACCTCTGAAAAAATTTGATCCAGGCCCATTCACATAGGTTTGTGACCATTTTACTATAGATTGCTTTGCAAGACATTAAACAAGAATTCAATCTTTGGGAGGATTGATATATTGTAGAACATCTGTATCTACATTCCTTTCCTCTTCATTCCAGTAGTTTATTTTCATCTTTCTATATGGCTTTCATCCACAACATGACCTTGTTGAGTCAGGAGTCTTTTTCACTAATTTATTTAAAGAAGAAAGGAAGCTTAGATTGCAAGTTTTCAAAAGAACTTCATTGTAGAGTTTGGAGCCCCAACAATGTAAATACTATGAGGAAACTATACAAGATGCATTGTTATAAGTTATACAAGCTTTCCTGGTGCAATCTAGAAGTACCATTTTAAGGAACTATTTCTCCAAAATAGAAAATTTAATGTAGTAATTCTAGAAGATGACGTGCAAATGGGTATGCTTGTGTGGGAGAAAAAAGAAGAAGAAAAGAAGTAATTTGCTTTATCATCTCTGGCTAAAGACACAGCTCATACTCTTGAAGTTGTGTTATATTCTCTCATAGATAGTCCTGCTATAAATAATTATTCATTTTTTCCCTCATGCTTGTGCTTTGAATGATTAGGAGTAGCATGTATCTTGTTGGTGTTTCAAACTGCTAAAACTATCAAGCAACAAAATGCTTAATATCACAGTGAAATGACTCACACAATCTAGGGATTAGCCAATTCCCAATATCAACTATATGAATGAATCACTATAACCAAACTTCAACAAAACCAAATAATGGTTTCCTACTCTTTTGGCTCTACTAAACCAAGGCAGGTATACCTAGGGATAATTCTAATGCAACTATGTATGAAATTATCTTAGTTTCATTTTGATTTTCATCTGTTACCTTCACATACATACACAACTCACTTCAATTCTTCAATGCTCTCAAACTTATACACATTCCTTATCAGTAGATCTGGTCATAATTCTCTTAAAATTTACAAATATTCCTAGAAATAATAGCTACCTAAGACTCATGAATTAGATATAAATGAGTTGAGAACAACATTTATAATTCTTGGACAGGATTGAAATAATATTGATTTTATAAGATGACTTGATATGCAGCAACATAATTCATCCTTGTTTACTTCTGATTTATAGGACCAGTGCCTTATCCACTGGGCAGAGAAATTGAATATTGGCAAGAGATCTAATTCAAATAACTTGTATAAGATTTAATCAACTGCAATCACCCATCTCCATTCTTATGCAATATACCTTTTATGAACTCATAAACCCTACTAATTTACTGAAGCATTTATATAATTGCTTGAATTAAAAGGAACAATAAAACCAGCATACAACCCATCTAGACTGCATTCAGCCAAATAAACCTTATTTAAATGACTTTAAAGTAAACAAACCCATAAACTGGAACCAAAAATTGATGAATTAGGTAGGCTTCAAGATTTAAGTTTCTAGGTATTTAGTTGACAGCATTTCCCCATAGCCTACTTCCACTCTCCCAACTACACCTAAAAACTACCAACTGCACCCTTTAGGACCTGATGTAATATTCATTGTCTAAGCACAATTGGGGGCATCTCTAGTCATTTTGGTCTTTTGGGGTGTAATCTGCTCTATCAGAGCTCATTTGGTTCACAGAAAGCACCTATTTTGATCAAAATTCACATCTAGGGTTTCAATTTCATGTTATGACCTAGAGCAGATGACTTTTTGTTACTAATGGTCTATTTACAATATGTGGCAATCATTGGGAGAACACATTCATTGAAAAACTACTAATGCTTATTTGCAGGATGTTGTTGAAGACTTGTGTGCTTGTTCAAACTCTATGCATGGTTTTTTTAGATTAGATAACACTTTGTTTGGTTCACCAAAATTAACTTTCTATACTACTTGGTGTTTATGCATTGTTTAGAACCTTAGGAGTTGCATGGGCATATCATCTTCCCTCATTATTCATAGATGTTGGGTGCAAGAGAAATTTATGCAATCTCTATAGAAAGGCCTATCTTGAACACAAGATGATGGAGACACAACCCAAGAACAGAATGGACACAACAGAAGAAGGGAAATTGTATTAACTGAAAAATAAGATAGTACATTCAGTATAGAGAAAATAAACTTCAAAACATGCCCTAAGGGCTTACAATAGCATAAATGTGGAGATAATTTCTCCTATTAGTACCTCCTCTGAAACTCCACTCCAAACTCATTCTACACTACCAGGAATCTCCTTAAATAGTCCTCGGATGGTTAAGGATGAAGAATATTTTCTAGAAAGTGCTAGTAGGCATTCAGCGACCAAATAGAAGGCTCTAGAAGCTGCATTAGAAGTCGGCACAAATCTAGAAGAATCTAAAAGTGGTAACCAAACTTCCAAGAGGCATAACTTTTGAACCGTAGCTCCGATTGACGAACCGTTTACATTTCTAGAAAGATCTCGAAGTTCTCTATAGCCCTATGGATAGCTTCACTCGTCCCCCATTTTTTGACCCTTTTCAAGGTCATTTAATGCCACTAACCTAACTATGAAGCATTCTTAGGAGGTCTCCAAAACCCAAAAAATTGAAATAACTTTCAAACCCTAGGGCCTTTTGATCTGATTCTTTTTTTGAAATATTCTAAATCAAAATTACATTCATCTGGCCAATTCACACCTTCTAGTTTACCAAAATGATGGCCCAATTACATACTCCTATTTTTTCAGGATTTACTAGCACACTGATAGTGGAACTATTGGAACCTTTATTTGACCCAACTGGGTGTCCAAAAATGAAAACACATCAAACAGAAACTAAGTCTAAGTACATTTTTTTGGGTGACACAGGATTGCCCTTATACCTCTGGATGCTCCTACATCACAAGTCTCATCACTTGATGAGCCCCAGGGAGCAACGTTGAAGTGGTGATGGGCCAAAACTAGGTTTCAACATTCCAACCACTATAATAGACTTGATACAATTAATGTCATGTCAATGGTATTGTTGTGTGATAGCTCTCCTCCAGTATCTATGTGGTGTATCAAACCCTAGTTCTTAGGACTCAGAGACCTTCTGAGGAAGTTTATCATTCACTTTCCAAATGAAATGACCACACTAAATACCTTGTTTTAGAGACCAAAATCCTTTCTACCCACTAGCTCAAGGGTTCACTAATGCCCATGAAAACATCCCATATTCTCACATCCCTAGTAGAGACAATAGTCCCTAGGGAAGTAATGCCCCTTGGGAACCAAATCTTGGTAGCCCCAAGAAGTGAGTTCACTATAAGGGAGAGCCTATGGTGTCGAGATTCTAAGTTGTCCACTCTAGATAAGCATGGATGAACTTTGGTTCAAGTGGGAATTCAATGGAATATACAGTCTTAAATCCTAGGTTGTGATGTCAAACTATTATTGTCTTATTGTGCCTTGTGTGTGTGTAAAACATTAATCAAGATAAAGAAAACTTGCAAATTTACACCTTGGATACTATTCAAACACTTGTCAAAATTTTTTAACATTGTCAAGACATTGTAAACTTTGGTCCAAAACACTTGAAACCTTGAAAATATGGAGACTGTTAACCTTAGGAGTGCTTGGCATGACTTAGATTACACCTTTGCATAGCATCCACTTACATTTATCATTCTTTGAGCTTCATGCTTGCATCCTGTTAGTAAACAGATTTGTCCTTTGGATAGAAAAATAAAAGAGAACTCAACATGCCCAACTACAAAAGACAAAATACACTAATAGTTGGATCAGTTGTCATTTATTAATTTAATGATAGGATATACTTTTAATCCAAAGGTACTAAGGTTTTCTAACATTTATCCATAGACATAGGATGAATACGATTGCTAGATTTATAAACTAAATAGGAAGAGAAATCCAAATAAGTAGCCACGTGACTATCTAACCAATGTTTTGTATTATAGGAGAGAGAGAGAGAGAGAGAGAGAGAGAGAGAGAGAGAGAGAGAGAGAGAGAGCTAAAATTGTTATCTTCTGAAGGCAATTTTTGTATAGTTACTTTTATTTGTTTTTGTTATGTATGATATCATTTTGGGACTTAGAAAATTTTTCCCAAATGTTTCCATTGATGCCAAAGGAGGAGATTATTGGAAATATGGTCAGCTATATGTCTTGATGGTTTTCATTTATGGAAACATACATTCAACATTTCATTTATGCATTTAAAGATAGAAATTGTTTAAGTATTAAATAATTTGCAGCAATTCAGAGAATAGATCTTAAGAGTATGGATGATGCGTTGAGAGTTATCTTATGTGTAGTTGAGGAAAGCTTCATGAAACTATCATGATGATGTGTTCCATTGGATAGATGTGTATGAATAGTACGACACAAGTTATAGTAAGATTAAAAGTGTGGGTATTTAATAGTGCAAAACATAGCATAGCAGTAAACAAAGTTGTATGACTTAAGGAATTATTTTGGTTACAAAATAATTACTAAGTTATGTTGAGCTGACTATGTGGATATTATTCCATAAGTTATTTTATATTATGTCAAGCATGTGAAGACATGAAGGTTGCCAATGCAAATTTTTGTTAATGTGAAAGGTATAAGTAAAGATCTTATCTTGTGCAAAGAAGGAGGAACTTGTGTGATTAGATGTGACATGCAAACTATTATGAGAAATATCTGCAAGTTTTATGTGATGTGAAACCTGATGTAAGATCGGAGCAATTTTGAGTTATAGTAGCCAAGAAAGTATTGTATGTATACCTATTTTTTGAAGGAATTGAATTGTTTAATTGCATGTTAGGGCAGTGAGATATTCTTGCGTGTAATAGTTATACCAACTCCTAACAAGGTTGTAGCAACTCCTAATAGGGTTGAGGCTTCTAACAAGGCCTAGTCCTCTATCAAGGACTTGAAATAATATATGTACTTCATAGACTCCTAATAGGGTCAATACCCTTAATAGGATCCTATTGTTTAGTGAATCATCTAGTGGGTACCATCCCCACCAGGGTTTTCCCTTGGCCAGGGTGTCCCTAGTTAACAAACAATGGTGTCATGAGTTCTCTATGTGCAAGTTTATATTTACTATTCAACAATTATGGTTTACTTCCATATGCAAGTTAGAAAGTAATTAACAATATCCCATTGTGCACAAAACTTTGTAGAATATTGATTCACCACCCCCCCCTAAGTATTATCTATTTCTAGCATAATAAAGATCTTTCCAAAAACATAAATAAGAATATATACTTTGAATATATATGCATATATTCCATTTTCATTAATATATAGAATATATTAAACACAAGATATATATGTTAATATATATACTCCCACACATGATATTAGCAAAAATTTAAATAGAAATAAGGAATGGGAATGATCATTAGCAATAAATTTTGCATTTATACCTACCTACCTTTAATGTGTCTAACTTATTTCCTTCTCATTTATGGCCACACCACTTGGTTAAACACCTAGTTTACTTTTCCACTAACATATATACACTTAGGTCACTTTAGAATGGTCTACCTTTTTTTAATTTATATGCCCGAATGCTTATATTCTAGGTGATAAGGACTAGTCAAACATGCAAACTTGAATGATGTACATGATGTGAATATAACACCAAACCCTTAAATGGGTCCAATCCAAGTGCCTTAATGTGCCTTGATTTTCACCGTCAATATCAATTATTATAGTTAGAAGGCCTCCCCTTGTCTTTACTAAAAAGATTAATGATGACATGTCACTTATTTTATAACTAGCCAGAGAGTAAAGTGATTCATCCTTATGTGTCTTTGATAATATAGGAGGAACTAATACATCATGTAAATGAGTGATAGGAGTGCATGAAATAAATATTTTCTACATCATATTCAATCAAAGAGCATGATAATCTTTATGTAGAGGCATCATCTTGGTTTATATAGAATAGAGAAAATTTGTAGAGTTTTTAAAGTGATTCTTATTGCTTTCCACTCTACATATTGTTAACCTACATCTGCTACCAATGTGTGTGATTAGCAGAGAACCATTATATATATATATATATATATATATATATATATATATATATATATATATATATATATATATATATATGTTAATCCCTTATTCATTTCACACCCCATCATGATCATTAGGTGAGAGTCTTTCACTGCAATCCATTTAGTGTCAATCTTCCACTGGGATTCATTTGGTATGAGTATTCATTTGTTTCTAACCCACATTATGATGAATAATGTCAAGTTGCAACACACCAATGCTACCACAATACTCTTTGTAAATGTTGGAGATAGACCTTTGTGGACCTCAATTGTAGAGATCCAATATCATTCATTAAAAAATATATTAAAGGAACCCTCTTCTTAGAGGAACAAGAAAATGGTTCATTGTCCATCCATTTACTAGAGCTCTGTATTGAAAAAAATGGGTTTGTTCTTCATATAGAATATTGCACTGAACATCCTTTAAGGTAGTTTGTAGTGAAGCACTCCTAAGCATCCTTGAGTTCGCACACTTATGAGTTGGATGGGAAGTCTAGAAAGGATGCTTAGAATATTCAAGGTATTCTTTTATTTTCTTGCATTTATAGTTAGGCTTTGATACCATGTTGAGTAACATGGATCATTTTCTATAAATGTAATAACATTGCCAATGTTATTAATGATTTCAAAATGCAGATTTGGATCTCATATAAATATGAGAGGAGGAGACATGTCTCTATAGTTAATCATCATTATATTAATAATATAAATAACTATATGTATAACTCATCTTTAAGCATATATGTAATATGTTATTATATTATTATATAATAATATATAATGTATATTATATAAAAAATATATTAAATTACATATAAAATATATAGGATATTTATCTTAATGATTTTTTACCATCAAATCAATCTGACAAAAGCTACAACCTCAACAAAATGAATCATCACCTCATCGCCAACTTCAAAAACATGATGTCTCTTAGACTTATCAACATTCACTGTATACTTTTGATTACTTTTTTCCAAGTTCAACTTCACTTCTTCATGAAAAGACTTCATAAAATTAGAAAATTCTTCCCCTTTTCTCTTCTCTTCACTAGCAACATCCCTCAAATCTGATATACCTCTAGGTTACATTCTAATAACAATCTCAAAACATGTTTTTACTGTACTCCTATTCAGAAAATTATTATATGCAAACTCATCTTGTGTCAATACAATATCCCAATCACTTGGCTTATCTCCAAATAAACATCTCAAAAAATTTCCCAAGCTTTTATTTATAACCTTTGTCTTTCCATCTATCTGTAGATGGAATGTAGAACTAAATCTCAACTCAGTACCCATCTTCTTCCACAAAGTACTCCAAAAGTAACCAACAAACTTACAATCTCTATTAGAAATAACACTTTTTGGGAATCCATGCAATCTAACAATATCTTTGAAGAAAATCTTAGCAATATGCACAACATCTCATGTCTTCTTACATGGTATGAAATTTTCCATCTTAGAAAATATATCCAAAACAACAAATATGGAATCATACCCTCTTGCTATCTTAGGTAATATAAGAATAAAATTCATACTAATGTCACTCCAAGCTTTCTCAAGAAGAAAAATAGGTATATAAAAACTAGCATTCTAACTTACTCCTTTTTCAATTTGACAAATTCCACAAATTCTTACAAAATTCTAAACATCATTATACATATTTTGTTGATATAACTTATCCTTAAGAAAAAGAAAACTCAATGTCTTATCAATTCCAAAATGTCCATCCAAACCAACACAATTTTTTTTGTTAATCAAATTAACTCTCATAGGATTCTTGGTATACACAACTAATTATCTTTGAACAATATACTTTCTCAAATGAAATACTCATCATACTTACTTATTTGATTTGATAGATTTGGTGCTCCACACTCTCTCCACACCTTAGAAAAATAGGGGTAGTATCAAAAAATTCCTTCATTTCATCAAAACCAATAACTTCAACCTTCATCTTGATCATCAAAGAACATCTTGTACTCAATGCATTAGCAACTTGATTAGTAACTCCACTCCTATGCTTGATCACAAATGTAAAAATCTACAAGTATTCAACCCACTTCAGATGTCTTTGATTCAACTTATATTGACTTCCCAAATACTATAAAGCTTTATGATCAATATACCGCATAAACTCCTTAGGAATCAAATAATGTCTCCACTTCTTAAAGGCTTTAACAATAGCATACAACTCTTGATCATACACATAATACTTCCTTTTAGCACACAGATATAGTGTAAATACCCTGTTGTATTATCCTTTTCATATGACTAATACAATAACCAATTGAATGCCCAAAATAGATTGCCATTTCTGTCATTTCAATTTGCTTATCAAAAAGTACAATGGAAACAAACTCAAAACCCTTGCATACTATTGGACTAACTATATATGTACTCTTCTTGAAAGAAAACAAAAAATTACACAAGTCTCGGACCATCACAATGCGTTGAAAACTCATTTATATAAATATGAGTTGCAACAAGCAAAGGGAAAATGTGATTGAGAGGTGTCCAAGGAACAAAACATTACACAAAAGACAAAAAGGTCACAACAGAATGCTAGGTGTATCAAATATTCTTTTAGGTAGGCTCGTTCTTGTTATTTTTGTACTTATCAACTTTTGATTTGTCTCTCATTGTTCCGAATCCTTAGAATATGTGGCTGCCAGGCTAGCCAATGAGAGGTGATCTTGTGATGCCTTTAGATCAGTTTGTTCTTGTGGGTTTTCACTATTTTCACCTTGAGCAGGTACTATTTCCTTTTCAATTTCTTCTTCCTTCAATTTTGGTGTTGATGTGTCAATGACCTGCACCTCATCTTCCTGTTCCCTATCATTATCTAAACTACCTTCCTCTAACTGCTCGTCCGAAGGAATATCTGTCATCCATGTGTTAAACTGTATGTCATCCGGCCAGCTGAACCGCAGGATATCATCTTGTTTCTTTAATATATAATCAACATCCTTTTCAAAACCAACAAATTCTTACCTCAAAGAATCAAAAAATAATTGGACTTTAACCAATTCCTCTGTCGTGGTGGCCCACCAGGCATGCCCCTTTTCATTAACAACTTTATTTATCCTTATGCAGAAAAGGTCATCCAGTTCTTTACTCCATTCATCCTTTTTTTTAATCTGTTCTTTCTATCCAAAGCACAAGGAAACATATCAAATTTTTTATTCTTGTATTTATTCAAATAAGAAACATTTTTTAGTTGCAAAGCAACTCTCCTGTTATCAAAATATGTCAAGTCATTAGCAATATCATATAATTTTTCAATATGGTCATTTGAAGACCTTATAACTGAATAACATAAAAGGGTGATTTCTTTTTCCCTTTTTCCCCACTTGTTAACAATAGGCTTGAGGATTTCATCATGGGTTTTCAGTTGCTCCCATATACTTATTACTCTTGCCAACTAATCAAAAAATAAGGGCCATTCAATCTTATCTACCAAATACATTAGGGCCTTTCTAAGCTTATCCTCATATTGCATATTTAACTCTACATCTAAAGCCCATAGCTTATTTTTTTCTTCTTCAAAATCCTCAGTTGTATAATATTCTAGCCTTTGAGGTGTGTCTGGTAGTTCTACAAGGGGGGTGGATTTAAAAGGTTCTACTAGAGGATGGGGGTATGTTATTCTTGGCCTTGTGGACTTCCCCATTACCTTGTTTTCAAGTTCAATTCTCCTTTTTACCTCCCTATTATAGGCCTCAAGAAGTATTTCATATTCACCCTGTAACTCAGACATGGCCTATTCCTCCTTCTTTGCAGTATCCAAAAGAAACTTGGAAGATTCCACATTCCAAGATGTTGCCTACACATGTGAGGTATCAGCAACTCTTCTAACAATTAAGCTTCCCATCAAGCTAGAGTCATTTGACTACGATGATGTGGCTCTAGATCCTCTTCTTAGTGGCCAACTGACCAATGCAGCTTGATCTTCAATGAATGAAGTGCCTTGAAAGTTCTCTTTATTCTAGTCTTGCAAAGTCAATTTATTTGAAATAGAACTAAAAACTAAAGCATCAACAATATCCCAATTTGGCAACAATAAAATGTTAGATGCCTTGACCATTTTCCTCCCTTCCTCTAGGCTTATATTCTGCAATTCTTTTATCATTTCTTCTTTAGTTTGGTTTTGAATGGAAGTTTCATCCATTTTTGGATGCTTTGTTTTCATCTTTTTACATTTCTCCTCAAAAATGTTCATGTTTTCCCTCCATGCAAAGTACTGAAAAGCCCTAGATTTAACAAAACTATCATCAGTCAAAAATTTATGACTTGCCTACTCTAACACAGGGTCCAATTCCCTGCCACTATAATCTCCTATAGTTAGATCCAAACTTGGGAGGGAAGGTTCTAGGGGGTTACACTCATCTAATTTTGCTTGAGTAATAAAAATACCTCCCTGTGATCCCATCTGTTCGATCTATTCACCAGTGAGATGTTCTTCTCCAATCCTCAGAGGGGACTGAGTGGGTGAATATTCCTCAACTTGAGGCCTTTCTTCTGTTATTACCTTTTGACTCTTAGGACTAGGCTCATCAGGTCTCTCCTCTTGGGCTATACTAGTGGATCCTTTTATTTGTTTTCCCTTATCCATAGGAACCTTTATTCTGAATTATAGTATACCCAGGCCTCTTTTGTACAAGTATTTTACCAGCTCCCACATTTGGGGTGAAAGCCAATCTCCTTATGACCTCTCTAGCCTTATCAGGATAGGAATCAATAAAAATTTGTTTCTTTTCATTCATGACTTCCATTATTTTAGGGAAGCTATTCATGAGTTTACTTATTTTGTCATCCTCTATAACAACATTATCTAAAGGATCATATTTATTATCAAAACAATGAATGAATTCTAAGATCCGGGAATAAACTCTCCACTTTTCCTTTTTAGTTTCCTGCTCTTGCAATGAGAATTAATTCCTTATAATGTCCTCTGGATAATAAGAATCATGCTTGACCGGTCCCAACTTGATTCTATGCCTCAACATCTGATTGAAAAATCCCTTAGAATCACAAAAACATGGATGAGAGACAACCATCATATACTACTCCAAAATTTTATGCAAAAAAATCCATCCCCCTTTTTGTAATCACAAACTGATGGGCCACTGTGTAGGTAGGGAAAATTGACCCTAATTGCCTTTTCAACAAAAACTTTTCTTCAACTCCCCCTAACTGACACAAAACTTCAGCCACTCCTACCTTCAAAGGTACTTGGTAAGGCAAAACATGAGGACTCCCTTTAAAACCATATATTCTGAAAATAGTAGAAACAGATTAAGGGATGATATCTCTCCAATTATGTGAAACTTTCAAGTCATGGGGGTTATCCATAGGCCTAATGAGACTCATTAGTGCTTTAGGGATTCTAGGATTGTCACTCAATATAAGGCACCTCAGCTTAGAAGCAAAATATCTATCAAATTTGACAAAAATAGCATTACTTGCATCCCAGGTCATATCTGCACTCCACAACTGGACAAGCAGTATTTCCTCATTCTCCTCTCTATTTAGTTCCATCTCATTACCAAAATATGTCACACCTTTGAACAAAAACATATGCATTAATAGAGAGTAGTGACCAAAAAAATTTTCCACCTTGCCCTTCACAATCCCAACTAAACCAATGTGAATTTCTTCGGCCAAAAAGGAAGCAAAATCAAAAATAACATCTGCACCAAAGGAAGCAATATGAACCATCATGTACATGAAACCAATGGGCATAAGTTCTTGCTCATCTTCACCAAAAACTCATCATAAGGTCCTGTATATCTCTACAGCCCAAAAATTAAAAAGACTCTTCTTACAAGGCTCTCTAGAGGTTGTAGTAATTACTGGAAAATTTCTTATTGTACCAATATGTGCCCTTAGTGCACCTCCCTTGATTACATCCTTCTTTTCTTTATATTCATTCTCTAATTCTAGTAGATTGATTTGTACATGGTAATCTAATAATGGTTCCAGGTGAAAAACCTCTCTAATTTCTTCAGGAGTAATCGAGACTAGAGGCACACCATCCTTTCTTCTTACAACCCTAATGGCTTGGTCATAATTCTTAACAATGGCTTCAAGCAAATCATAATCCATGAAAACATTTGGGACTACTAACTTTCCCAAATCAAAATTCTAGACATTAGCATGTGAGGCAAAGAATTTCCTTTTTGAAAACCACTTTTTAAATAGGATAAGACCAATTTGAGTAGTTGTTGCATCCCTTACCCAATTCCCCTTGTCATACAGGCCATCCGCAATTTTAAGCCTAAGGTTTAAGGAAATCAATTTTTTAACTTGTGCAGGCTGTACAGTAGACTTTGGCAGTAATTCTAATAAATCATCATGGAAATTCCTATCCATATAGTTAATTTGCCCAGAAAATGGCTTCTTAGGAGGCATTTTGATAGTATTGAGACAATTGGAATGCCACAGAGGTTATAGTATGAGTACTTACTTGACTTGCTGAACTTGTTCTTCTCTGAACCTCTGTAATTGATGTCGAACAACTAAGGAATAGTTTTCACGTTCTTACCAAGCTTAACATGATGAAATCAGTAGGCTCTTGTGCTCAAAAAATTTGCAATCTTTGTTTGCGTGGGACTAGAATTAATGAAAATCTCATGTATTATACTCTATTTTTTCCACACGTGAAGCTTTCATTTATCATAAATGCGCAAGACAGAAAAATAGAGTGGCGTCACATTTCCTTTTTTAAACTTCCGTCGTTGATCCATGAAAAATCCTATGACCTGGGAATGACAACTAGGCTGACTCAACTTTCTTCTTAACACATTGGCAGTCAAACCAATGAAATACCTCCATCTATACCTTTCCTTCAAGGTTGGCGCTTGAAATTGGGCCCACGGATGACCATGGACATGTGTCATCACCTCGCTAACTCATTATACATAACTCTCGAGCACCTTTCCACAAAAAGCTAGCAATAACCATTGATCTTAATTTAATCATGTGGCAGATACCTAAAACAACCTTTAAGAACACAATGGTGGGTCCCTTGCTCGTTAACTTGCTATACTTATTTATTGCATATCTCCTCATAGCGAGTTAACAAGTGTTGTCGATCTAGATTTGATCTTGCAATCAGCAATTTACTGCAATAGTGGTGGGCCACCACTTGCTAACTTGCTATACATAACTTCCAAGCACTTCTTTATAGCAAGCTAATGATGGCCTTTGATCCTGGCTCGATCTCATGATCAGAAATCTTTGTACTTTATACACGGGAAGTGGGTCCATGATACCACTATTGCTGAGCTGGCTCAGCACGTTGGCATATATATATATTTTTAAATCTCTTGATGAAATCACATGTCTTGGGCCTCGCCGTGTTTATGACTTTTAGGTGGGTTGCTATGTCACCACCAGCAAAAAAAACAACAATCCATCTAGCGACATGGCGAGCTCCGACGAATCAAATTTTTTTGGCTCAAAGATATTTCAACAGGATGCCACCATGTAATTTGATCTGCATAGCTTAGCCTTATCACGTCACTCATTCGGGGCCCACCTTTGAGGATTTTTCAGTTACATTACTATTTTTTGAGCAATCGCTACATTGCTACCAACATAAAAACCACAAATTTGGCTAGTGATATGGCGAGTTCTGGTAAGCACTTTAAAAACAACACCCAAAAAAAGAAACTACAAAAGACAATCACCTGAAAAGGGACAAAAGTGAAACATGCACCATATCTTCCTCGAGATCCTCAAAATTACTTCTGATCTTAGAAAGATGTCATCTTTGGAAAATTTGGGCATTCGCTATATCGCCATCGAAAAGTTGCAAGTGTTTTCAGTTAGCGATTTGGTGAATTGCTAGATAAAATTAAACTCTGGTGACACCACTTGCAAATATTTCCATGTACCTTTCTTCTTGAAACTGATTGGTCTAGGACATAGTACATGGTCAATAGATCTTCCCACCAACACATTTCACAGCACCTAACTCAACTTTTCAGTATCACACATAATTCTCCGATGGTCACTACCTCGCTATGCATAACATATGAGCATCTTGCCATAGCAAACATGTGACAACCATAGATTCAAATTATATTAGACGGCAAGATTAAAACCCCTTTTTCAAAAGACTTAACAATGGCGATCAAGTAGGTAGGAAAAGAATATTCGCTCCTTGTTGTTTGTTTTTTCTTTTTATTTTAAATTTTTGCGCCAGGAAAAACTTAAAAGGAAAAACCTAAGGCTTTTCACTGATTTTTCAAAGGTATCAAAATATACTATGCCAAAACCTAAAGCCCTATGACTTATCAGAAACTTCTCATCTGATTTTTTTTATGATCTTAAGAAAATTTGATTCGCAAAAAATTAGACCAACATATCTGATGTACTCATTAAAAGATACTTTTTCCTCAATTGAGGGATCATTTATATACAATTTAATGTGAATAGCACACAAATTGTATTGCACATTTATCTGCTAGATGTTGAGTACGTTGATTTGACATAATAAATTTCTTAGAGGATATAGAAACTTACTGACTGTAAACAACAGGTATGTTCTTAGAAAAAAAACTCATACTCATTGTAAACAATAGGTATGGACTTAACGCATATTTCATGAGTTGTGGTTCATAAAAACCCATACTCATCAACTTGAATTGTTTGTTTAATACCCAATGCATTAAGGTGATGCTTAAAATTTGAATTCATAACAACTATTTCTCATCAACTTAAATTGTTTGTTTAGTACCCATTGCATTGACGTGACACTTACAAGGTTGAAGTATTGCAACTTCCTAGAAGGTCTGCCTACTCAATTCCATGATGATCCAACTTTCCTTGATCCTTGGGAGAATTATGCAGGAGCATCAAGGTCAAGGTTGAAAGCATGAGAAGACATTAAGGTCTCAAGATAACCAACATGACCATGTTAGAACAGTTGATGTAATAAGACCCTGTGAAAGTCCTTTTTGATATGTTTGTAATCATTTTAGTTACATTTGAAAACATTAATTAACAAAAACCATATGAGTAGATATAAACATTAATCACAACATGTCCAATTTATTTGTAGGTATATTTTCCTATGGAGAAAGACCATGCCTGATAATATGAACCCAAAACAAAATAATGAGACAATGGCTGCATTGTGGGCTCAGTTCCGAAGAAAACTAGATAAATGTTATTGTCCTTGCAAAAAGTGTAAGGCTTAAAGAATCGAAGAATTCTAATCACAACAGCCCATAGTCATTGTAGGAAATATGGTCATGTTGAAGGGGGCCACGATTTTCGTCCATTACTAAATGTGGATTTCCTACTGGAGGAACATGGAGGTGTGAATATCCAACCTGAGGATAACACTCCCATAGAAGAAGATGATAATGTGCCAGAGCACATGATTGAAGAAGATGGTATTGAGGCAAGTGATGAAGAGACTCACAATGATGGTACTAGCGAATCTGATAATAATGATGAAGATGGTCTTGATATACCTTTACTTGAGAAGGCACACAAGCCCTTATACAAAGGCTCCCAAACAACTCTACTGTCGGCTATAGTGTTGTTGGTGAACTTAAAGGTTATGAATAGTATATCCAATGTAGCAATGTCACGTATGCTAAGGTATGTCATTTTTATCATCTTCAATGTTAGCATACAATTACTATTCATTATATTAACAATGCATATTTTTTGTTGTAGGTTGATTAGTGAGTTTTTGTTACCACCATCAAACATTTTTCCTCATTCATACCGATAATTATCTAACATTATGGATCATATTGGAATGAAGTTTTAGACAATACATGCATGTCCCAATGATCACATTCTATATCATAAACAACATGAATTTGCAACAGAATGCCCTAATTGTCATGTTATTAGATATCGGTCAGATCAAATAACAAAAAAAGTGCCTCACAAGGTTCTTCGGTACATTCCCATTATTCCATGTCTTGAACGGTTATTCAGGTGCACTAGCTTGGCACAATTTATGGATTACCATGAATGCAATAGAAGTTAGGATGACATTATGTGAATTTCTGTCGATGGTTCTGCATTTAAAGAGATAGAAGAAACATGGTCACACTTTAAAGAAGAACCTCATAATTTGAAACTTTCATTGGCAGCGGACGGTGTCAATCCATATGGAGATATGAGATTTGTTTACTCAGTATGGCCTATTTTTGTTATTAACAATAACATTCCTCCTTGGATGTCCATAAGGAGGGAGCACATAATGTTGTTAATGATTGTGCTAAGTATTTTTTATTTTATAGTTATCTAAATTAATTTATAAATAGTGCATGAAAATGGTTATAATAATTGCGTAACGTTTATGTTCATTCAATTCCTAGGTAAATACCAAGTTAAAGATATGAACATGTATATTGAGCCCCTAATTGATGAGTTTTTGAAGTTATGGAATGGCATCAGTATGTATGACATCTCTAGACTGATAGGACATCGACAATTTCAATTCCATGCAATGCTTGTATGGACAATACATGATGCTCCTAGGCTAACTCATTTTTGCAGTATGTTATATTGTTAAGATTACATATTTTTGGTATATTATAGTGGTTACACATTACTATTGAATGCTTAAGTTGTGCGTGATCATTGGACATGATCCAATTATACATGATCTTTTAGGTCTTCAAACAAAAGGAAAATTTGCATGTCTAGTTTGTGGTCCGAAGATGAAATGTCATCATTCAAGAAGTTTAGGAAAGTGGGTGTTTGATGAGTTTAGACACTTTCTCCACCATAATCATAAGTATCAAATTGCCAAAAAACATCTTTTCAATGGGAAAGAAGAGACATCATCAAGCCCACGAAGAATGACACCTCATTTATGGAAGTTGGAATATGATCGACTAAATCGTCGAGGTAATGTCCAATTGGTCGTCTAAAGTTTACAATTTATATTTTGATATTGTCTTATATTTACTAATGTTGTAACTGATGCTCGTGAAGGTCATCAAGGCATCAATGACCAACTTCCTAGAGGAATGAAAAGTTATCCTACTCAATTTAGTAGGTTACCATACTACAAGGATCTCACAATCGCGCATTTGTTTGATGCTATGCATATTGGAAAGAATGTAATAGAGACACTATGAAAAATGTTGGATGGAAGGAATGATAGAGAAAAAATTACTAATATGTGTACTGACATTCATGAATCTAATCATGCACTAAAATTTTTCATTGACTCAAATAGAAATGGAGACCGCATAAATACAAGTGCCCTTCCTTAGTTATTAATGGAACAACAAACTGATGCATTAAAAGAAGTCATATAAAAAACAAAATTTCCAATAGGATTTGTTGCAAATATAAGCACTTTTCTATCAAAGAAAGGTTATTTTGGGTCAGGGTTGAAGACACATGATTGGCATACCTTCCTCAAGGTAAGTCATGTTTTCTATTTACAGTATATTTGTAAGATTGAATGTAGTACCAGTTGCATTATTTAATAATATATTGAAATGATCATTTTTTAATGATTGCAGTTCATCCTACCTCTATCCCTTCCAAAATAGTTTGACAATAGTATTAAACAAGTTATATATGATCTTGGAAAATACATGAGGTTAGAAGAGTGTTTTTTCTTAGATTTGTAGCTTTTTATTTGAAATCTATTATATAATTTTATTTGAAATCTCCTCTATGTGTTTTTGCATGTTGAATCTCTTTTAGGTGGTTATCATCTAAAGAAATTGATAAAAAAGATATAAAATATTGAAAGAGAAAAATTTCACAACTTATGTGTGAAATGAAAAAGTGTTTACCTCCAACTTTTTTCAATGCTCAAGAGCACTACCTCATACATCAAGTTGAGGAGATTGAATTGTGTGGACTTGTACAAGCTAGATCAATTTGGATGGTTGAGAGGCACTTGAAATTAATGAAGGGCTTGGTTCCAAAAAGAGCACATCCTGAGGGTTTTATGATAGAGGGATATATGATATACTAGACCATGGTGTATATCAATGAATATCTTCCAAATTTTACAGCAGGTATCCATGTAGATTTCATTTGGGATCCCAACTGTAATGACAAATTCAAAGGGGAGTACCTGACAGGGAAAGGTAGATTGAGGAGGGTGACAAGTAATTATAAGTTTTTTTTTTGTAATTTAACAATTCTTATCCATCATCAATATATATAAGTTGTTTCTAATTGGTGTAATTGTCTTCTTTATATTTGGTTGTGAGTGGGATGCACTAAACTTGTACATTGCAAACAATCTTGATTGGATGACAGTGTGGATTGAATAGTCTCAAAAAAATGGTCGCTCATTAACATGGGATGGTGTTGCATTGTTGGTTAAAGAAGCTCATCGTAATGGAGATCCCAATGTTACGCTAATGGTACTTGATCTAATATATGACTTAAGAGATACAAAGGTATGCATAAGATTACTAATCATGAGACATAAGTTTAATATCAACTCACAGATCAATGAGAAGATTCTTGACATGTTTGAATAATTTTAGGTCGAACATCACAAAGCTATGTACTACCATGGCTATAAATTCTGCACAAAAAAGTTAGATGAAACAAAAAAAAATGTGTGATTTTGAGATAAGTGTTGTCTTTGTTGTCACCAATATTTCATCTAGAACTGACATACATCCTCAACAATCTAAAAATTTATACTATGGCATTTTGGATGATATACTTGAGTGTGACTTTGATTCATTCAAAATAGTTCTATTTGTCGTCAAATGGTTTAGGTTATGACTGAATCGAAATGATCCCGATAGGACTATTATTGAACATGACAGTGGATTTACTATGTTTAATACAAGGTCATTTGAGCCAGTCGAAGATGAGCCCTATGTTCTTCCAAGTCAATGTGAGCATGTGTTTTACTTTGGTGTTCCAGACAAACTAGGTTGGTCATTTTTTGTTAGACATGACCCAAGAGGAAGGCCAGTAAAGTATAATGTGATTGAAGAAGAAGATATTGAAGAAGCACAAGAGGAAGTAAATGATTATCAAGAACGACAGTCACCCAGTGATGAAGAAGAAGAAGATGGTGATGATTTTGGTCATGCTAATGATAATGGCAATAATGATGATGATGATGCTAATGATGATCATGATCATGGTGATGATGGTCATGATGATGATAGTGATCAAGAGGATGATGATGGTGGTGGTGACGATGATGATCAAAGTGACAAGTTTGATGATGATGATGATGATGATGATATGGATGAAGATCATGATGATCAATGAAATCTTCAGATACAATCAATGTCAACTATGATAGGGTCTTGTATCACCAAATATTTCTTTCCAAACCATATGTGTACATATAAACATTAAGTAGAACATGTCAAATATTTTTTTAGATATAAACATTAGTTATGCTAAATTTTTAACTTAAGACAAATAATTTACATATACAATCTACTTTATTATTAATATTTTTTTTGGTAAGTCTATTACTTTAATTTCGCTACTGATTCTAAGACTTACTAATTTTTTTCACAGGGCGATATGGATGCACCATCTCAGACACCTTCAATAGAGGCAAACATTAATTATTGTAAATTTTAATATTAATATAGAAACAAGTGTCCTATTATTATGTTCTTTTCTTTATGGATTTGGAGTTATTTTGATGAAAGTATACGAATATTTGATGTCACAAATGATAGAAAAAAGCTACAATGATCGTTGATCAAATGCAATCTAAAATACGGGCATCATATCTACATGGCATTGGCCTTAGTACTGACCCTGTATTCATCACCCAAAAAATTACGCAAAGATACACTGATGAGCTTGTTAGAATTATCATCAAGCGTGACAGAAGTGAGGAGAAAGAGGCACTTAGAATAGAATTGGACCACAAAATCCAATCTTTGAAAGTAAGCAGTAATAGAAGTTCAATAGATATTAATCTTTTATAGTATCATATGGATCATGATCTCTAGTTTTATGTGTTCTTGTATAGACATATGTGCCAGTTGCGAGGTCACATGGTGAACATGGTCAGGATTGTTGCGCAGTACCTTCGTGTAAGTAACACTTTATTTGTTTTGATCAACATTATAACACTTACCTTTTTTTTGTGGATGTTTCTCGCTAGTATCCCATTTGATATTTATCCATTGCAAATGTCTTTACTAACAATATTCTATTCTTCAGCTCATGATGAAGTGTGGACTCTTCCTTCAGTTGGCAGTCCACTATTGTTTGTTGCATTGTCGGCAACAAGGACCACGCAAACATCATTGTCTATGCCCAGTAGAACTGGTAAAACCTTGTTTTGCTATATTTTTTAATGTGTTATATTTTATAATGTTTTTCTACAAGTTGATGAACAACGAAGTAGCATATTAGTGCTTAAATGATGTCTACAGAAGCTTGCATACACACAAACACATGCATACACACACCACGCATACATACATACATACATACATACATACATACATACATACATACATACATACATATATATATATATAGCCACACATAGAGAGATATGGACATAGGCAAGGAGGTAGACCAACAGAGAGCAGTACTACTGAAGCTGATCCATTTTCTAGAGTAGTTTGTGTGATTAGTACTGGTTCGTATGGAGGGACATTGTTGCTGAATAAGAAAACTATGTTTCCATTAAGAGAATGAAAGCTTCTAGGTGCTTTAAAATTGATATTATTTAAAGTGTAAATTTAGTTTACTTTTACACTACTTATTTTGGACTGATAAATCCTTTATTTTTTTGTAGGTAATAATGCTTTCTTTGAACATCTTTTTCATATGACATTGAGACTATTTGGACCCACCATACGTAAAAGGTACGTAGTTTCATATCATTGCTACATAATTTTTGGTTTCTTCTATTTATTGTAATATATTAAAGTTATTAATCTAACAATCTATTTGTTTTTAAAAAGGTGGATTTACAAGCTGTGAAATTAAAAAATCAGCTGATTGCATCCATTGAGGAGAAATTTGGGAAAAATATTTTTCACACTGGCCTACTTCTAAAAAGAGCAGCAAAGCATATAAAGACTGTGAGGGATCAATATAGAAGAGCTCTTAAGGATAACCCAAAGTATGACCATCCTCCTATGATTCCACCGATGGAGTGGAATGAAATAATAGAAGATGCAAAGGAGAAAAGGCTATGTGAAGATAGAGATAATGAAGCAGCACAGGGAAAAAAGAGGTATGTCATTATAGTATTAAGTACATTGTAATCATGCACTAATTATTGATATTTGTAAATATATAATCTAAGATGTTTGAAATTGTTCATAGACTGTAGGACACATCCGTGGCTGCAAAAGCGAGAATAGAAAAGGTTGGCCAACACAAACTTGGCTCTGGTGGCTATATGAATCTACAGTCTCGAGTTGTAAGTAGAGCAATGAATTTTGTATTTTTTTTTTTAATATAATGTTGCTAATAGTTTTGTTTAATGAAACCATACATGGAAAAATGACATTATCAAGCAAAAAACACAGGGCATAGATTTCAATGTGGAGGTCATAGATGAAGATAGAAAAATTGCTTTGAAGGAAGGCTATAAAGTTGTGGTTGCATGCCTACATGAAGAATCTGTAAGCCTTGCCCAACAATCCAATGCACCAAATGATATCTCACAAGTAAATTGGTCAAATGAAAAGTAAATGAAATTAAATAGTTGAGAAGATTCTTTTTTGGTATTAGTTTTAAACGTAAATTGACTACATAACAATGTGCATAACATTTTACTATAGCCTTCATATCCTACCACAAAACTTGCTCCTGATGAAGGCCATGATTGCATTATAGTGGTGGAGGTATTAATTTGCTATTGGAAATTAATTATGCAATTATGAATACAATTTAACATCTTCAATTGGAAATTGACGTGTATCCTTTTTTTGAATATTTCAGAGCATGTTGAACATCATGCTGAAGCAGTGGACCATGTTCCAAGTGTTCAACATGTTGACGTGGTGGTAGATCAAAATGTTAATGTAGATGATGTGGCATTTTCAGGTAAGAAAAATGCATTTTACGTTGTACTCGTACTTAATTAAAAACTTGTAACAGTTAGAAAAAGAAAAAGAGTATGCCAATTTATCGTATTCACTTGTTCTTGCAATAGAGCCCCCTTTAGTGCAGCAACCTCCTGCTCCTCCAAAAAGAAGGAGCCATCGTAATTTGACATTACACATGCTAGAAGAGGAGGAGAATGAAGCAAATATGGATGCTCCTATGAGCTCTTTTCTTAAGAGAGCTCAGAAAAACAAAAAAAAGAAATGATGTTTAAAAATCTTCTTTGATAAACCTTGTTGGATAATGAAAGAACTTTGTTTTAAGTAATTTTCTATGAATGATGCATATTAATAGCAATTTTTAGTTTATGTTAATGAATATTGTTATGTGTTAATGAAATTTTGATTAGTATAGTGTATTAATGAATTTTATATCGTATTAATGAATGTTATGTGATTGTATTGATTGAATGTTATAGTTCATAAATCGATGAATGAATGAATAAAGTATGTAATTAAATGATAATGGGTACTTTAGATTGGTGTTAGGGGGAGGGGGTTGAGGCCAAATGAGCTTCCACATTCACGTGGTTGGCCTTGTTAAGTAGAGAATATTATAGTATTCTTGAAACCAAGTGCTGCTCAAATTTGTTAAGTCTTCAAACACACATCCCAATTCTCTTTAATGAGATTGAAGTTTTTTCGCTTGTAATAGTCTCATTGTAGTCATTTTTTGGTTCCTTGAACATATAGTTCTTGCTTAGTTTAAATCCCAATTATTAGATATTTGTCCACATTGGAGTTAGTTTGGCATAGAAACCTGCATATTTTACTATATATATTTAGTCAACTGAAAGCAATGTAGAAAGCATTCACATAGTTGATGTCTAACAAAAGAAGACAAGATGCATATACTATTTAGCATGGAAATCCTTGTAGGTGAATTATGTGTGTATGCACACACACACACACATATATGTATGTATGTATATCACTTCAAACAAATGTGTAGGCTCAATTAGCAAGAGACACCAACCTCAAATCTTGCAATGCAAATGGAACTAACCTTTGAAATGCAAAGTGTTTATAATGTAGGTAGATTTTCCTTAGATCTCCTTCAAGGTCTTCAAAAAATTTGCCTTGTACTTATGAATAATCCACCAAGATTTGAAATAGTGTTTTTCAATAAATGCTCTAAACTTGGAATATACCTCCATAAAAATTTTTCCTTAGATCTACTCATCATATTCAAAATAAGCCTTCACATGTCTATTCACTTAGGTCTGATTTAGGTCTTCCACAAATTTAGCTTATAATTATGCTCTTGAATCTCTTAAAATCTTCTTTGTATTCAAATGATATTTAATGAATTGATTGATAAAAATTTCCTCATACTTGAATCCAAATATCATTATCATTGTCAAACATAACACAGACATAAAATTATTTTGGTTATTCGCTTGTTATACAAGTTAGTCTTATCTTTTTGGTTTTCACAAGTCATGCACTTATGAATCTTTGGGATATCCACAAGCTATTAGAGATGTTTGGATGGTTCATGCCCTTATTTTTTTTGTGTTGTTTCTAGGATTTTTGCCATGAAGTCTAAGGACAGACATGTTGGATGTTTGTGATAGACATGTCCACCTATAAGAAAGGTATCAAATGTAGAAAAAATGCAAAGAAAAGCTTGTAAGGGTTTTAGGTGTCTTTAGGCCTAGTACAACTTGTAAGGGTTTTAGGTGTCTTTGGAAGGGTTAGTGAAGTTATAAAACCTTTGAAAAGGTTAGTGAAATATATTAAAGACATATATGATTGTAAGTTGTTGAAGTTGACACTTTGTGTCAACTTAGACAACAAATTTTAGTTTATAACTAACTGGTGACAGTCAGATAGTTAGACAGCAGTGGTTGTTTACTGTTGTTTGGTTATTTAGAAGGGATTTGTCGAGTGTTTGGGGGAGAAGTAGAGTTGGGGTGGTGACACAAGGCATTGTGAAAAAAATTTAATCAATAAAATAATCTTGTTCTCTGCAATTCAGTATTTGTCCCATGGAACAGTGAGTTCCTATGATCTATCAAATGCATTTTGACTAATATTTAATGTGAGAAAATTTTATTATTTTTGTTATCTTGTCCATGCATTCTTTTAATTTTCATTATGGGTTGAGTAAGGAATAATAGACTGGTGCATTCAAACTAGTGACTGGTTAGGCACAGTTAATTATACTTATTCTGAAGTTTCCAATGTAGATTCTCTCCTACCAACTGTAGTCACTGTTATTGGTGGGAGACAATGAGGTTGTGATAATTTATTTGTACTATATTAACCAAATGCAGGAGAGTGGGAAAACTTGGTGTAAGTGCAGTGTTGGATGATAATTGCTGATGGAGGTTTAGCCTGGATTAGACACCAGTCTAATAGATAGTGGATCATTTCACGTTTGAAGATGTTTGGGGGGTGAATCCTTCATGTTTGGGGGGTGTCTCTATTACCAAAAATGAGACAGCAGAGCACTGCTAGTGTTATGATGGGAAAAATATGTCTTTCATTCTGATAGACTATTTCTAAGTCATCTATGTTGTTTCTTTCTATTGTCAAGCAGTCTTTGTTTTCCTTGAGACCATGAACAAAATTATCTACCATTTTTGCTAATGTTAAACTTTTGACTTGAATAGTGATAAAGTTTATTATTAATCATTATAGTGGAACAACTTTTGACTTGTTCAAAAATTTTAGTTGAAGGTGTTGGAATTGATAGTGAACCCCAGGCTCCTAGAAATCACCTGCAACCAAAATGCATGTTACATCTGTGTCTGAGAGAGAATATGATCCAAAAAGCATGCCTACTTTGGTGATTTGGCTATTATTGCAGCACTACAAAGTGTCTTATAGTGTTTCTCATTTTCTTAAATAATAGGCAATTAGTTCATGATTACATCATATCTTATAGTGGAACAACTCCAAGAATCTTGGGTAAATTGCTTGCTATAAGACTTTCTTGTATAGGACACTCAATAATGTGGGCTAAGTGGTGGGTACGAAGAGGAACAAGAAAGGATCTCTACAAGTGCACAGTGTAGTAGAATTCAAAAATGAAATTGAAGTGCTTTCATATATTCATTATAAGAATCTAGTTAGGCAAATTGGCTTTCATCTCCATTCATGATGGAACTCACAATGATGCATATCCACAACAATCTTTAACTTCCAGCAAACAAGTTAAACCTGAAGATAAGCTGTTTGAAGACTTGGTTGACTTTGCCAAGGCAAAAAGTAAAACTTCACCTAGTAAAAGCGAAATTTTTTAAAAATTAGAGGTTGTTCTCTGGGATGGTTTGTACTACATATCTTCAAGTAGCTTGCTACAACTGATGGTTTAGGTGTAGCATCTACTTTATTGAAGCCACTATATAGTCTTTTGTTCAATTGAGGTTTAGTATTCATTATGTGTTATATTATTCCTTGTGCACTACAATTTAATTTATTTCTTGTTACTTTTTTTTTATGATATGAAATTCCTTTCGAAGATTTGTATATTGAAACAAACTTATGTTCTTACCTAGAAGGTAAATGATATTAGTAACAGTGCCAAAAGATCCATATATATATATATATATATATATATATATATATATATATATATATATATATTGCAATGTATTGCTGAAGCTTGTTCTATTTCAGATCTCAAGTAGTGTGTGAGCTATTGGTGTTTCAAACTGTTGAAACTATCAAGCAACAAAATGCTTAATATCACAGTGAAATGACTCACACAATCTAGGGATTAGCCAATTCCCAATATCAACTATATGAATGAATCACTATAACCCAACTTTGACAAAACCAAAGGATGGTTTCCTACTCTTCTGGCTCTACTAAACCAAGGTGGGTATACCTAGGGATAATTCTAATGCAACTGTGTATGAAATTATCTTAGTTTCATTCTGATTCTCATCTGTTACCATCACATACATAAACAACTCACTTCAATTCTTCAATGCTCTTAAACTTATACACATCCCTTATTAGTAGATCTGGTCATAATTCTCCTATAATTTACAAATATTCCTGGAAATAGCAGCTACCTAAGATTCATGAATTAGATATAAATGAGTTGAGACCAGCATTTATAAGTCTTGAATAGGATTGAAAATAATTTTGATTTGGTAAGATGATTTGATATGTAGCAATAGAATTCATCCTTGTTTACTTCTGATTAATAGGACCGGTGCCTTATCCATTGGGAAAGAAATTGACTATTGGTAGGAGACCTAATTCAAATAACTTGTATAAGAATTAATCAACTACAATCACCCATCTCCTTCTTATGCAATATCTTTTCTATGAACTCATAAACCCTACTGATTTACTGAAGCATTTATATAATTGCTTGAATTAAAAGCAACAATAAAACTAGCATACAACCCATCCAGACTACATTCAGCCAAATAAACCTTATTTAAATGACTTCAAAGTAAACAAACCAATAAATTGGAAACAGAAATTGATGACACAGATATAGTGTAAATACCCCTTTGTATTATCCTTTTCAAATGACTAATACAATAACCAATAGAAAACCAATTGAATGCCCAAAATAGATTGCCATTTCTGCCATTTCAATTTTCTTATCAAAAAGTACAATGGAAGAAAACTCAAAACCTCTGCACACTATTGGACCGACTGAATATGTACTCTTCTTGAAAGAAACAAAAAATTGCACAAGTCTCGGACCATCACAATGCCTTGAAAACTCATTTATATAGCATGAGTTGCAACAAGAAAAAGGCAATTTTGATCTGACAAGTGTCCAAGGAACAAAGCATCATACAAAAGACAAAAACAATCACAACAGAATGCCAGGCATATCAAATATTCCTTCAGGTAGGCTTGTTGTAATTTTTGTTGTGAATCATCAACTTTTGATTTGTCTCTCATTATTTTGGCTCCTCAGAATATGTGGCTACCAAGCTAGCCAAAGAAGGATGATCTTGTGATACCTCCATATCGGTTTTCTCCTGTGGGTTCTCACTACTTTCACCCTAAGCAGGCATTATTACCTTTTTCCCTTCTTTTTCATTTATGGTGTAGAGGTGTCAATAACTTACACCTCACCTTCTTGTTTCATATCATCATCTGAACTATCCTCCTCTAACTGCTTGTCCAACAGAAGATCTGCCATCCAAGTGTCAAATTGTCTATCATCCGGCCAACTGAACTGTAGGATATCATTTTACTTTTTAAAAATATAACCAGCCTCCTTTTCAAAATCAACAAATTCTTGCTTCAAAGAATCAAAAAATAATTGGACTTTAACCAATTCCTCTATTGTGGTGGCCCACCAAGCATGCCCCTTTTCATTAATAACTTTATTTACCCTTGTGCAGAAAAGGTCATCCAATTCTTTACTCCACTCATCCTTATTTTTTAATTTCTTCTTTCTATCCAAGGCACAAGGAAATAGATCAAATTTTTTATTCTTGTACTTATTCAAATAAGAAACAATTTTTAGTTGCAGAGCAACTCTGTTGTTATCAAAATCTGACAGGTCATTAGCAATATCATACAATTTTTCAACATGGTCATTGGAAGACTTTATAACTGAATAACATAGAAGGGTGATTTCCTTTTCCCTTCTTCCCCATTTATTAACAATAGGCTTTAGGGTATCATTATGAGTTTTCAATTTGTCCCATATATCTATTACTTTTACCAACTGATCAAAGAATAAGGGCCACTCAATTTTGTCCACTAAATACATTAGAGCCTTTCTAAGCTTATCCTCATACTGCATATTTAACTCTACATGTAAGGCCCATAGTTTTCTCTTCTCTTCTTCAAATTCCTTAGCTATATAATATTCAAGCCGTTGAGGTGTGTCTGGTATCTCTACAAGGGGGGTGGATTTAAAAGCTTCCACTAGAGGATGAGGGTATGCTATTCTTGGCCTTGTGGATTTCCCCATTGCCTTGTTTTCAAGTTCAATTCTCCTTTCTACCTCCCTATTATAGGCCTCAAGAAGTGTTTCATATTTATTCTGTAACTCAAACATAACGTGTTCCTCCTTCTTAGTCGTGGCCAACACAAACTTAGAAGAATCCACATTCCAATATGATGTCTGTACATGTGAAGTGTCAGCAACCCTTCTTACAAAGTATATTTCCCATCAACCCAGACTCATCTGATTGTGATGGTGTGTCTCTAGATCCCTTTCTCAATGACCAACTGACCAATGCAGCTTGATCTTCAATGAATGAAGTTCCTTGGAAGTCTCTTCTATTTGGGTCTTGTAACTCCAATCTACTTGAAATAGAATTGAAAATTAATGCATCTACAATATCCCAATTGAGCAATAATAAAATGTTAGATTCCTTTATCATTTTCCTCCCCTCCTCAGGCCTTATATTCTGTAATTCCTTCATCATTTCTTCTTTAATTTGGTTTTGCATGGAAGTTTCATCCATTTTTGGATGCTCTATTTTCATCTTTTTACATTTCTCCTCGAAAATGTTCATGTTTGTCCTCCATGCAAACTGCTGAAAAGCCCTTGATTTCACAAAACTATCATCAGTCAAAAATTGATGACTTGCCTGCTCTAATACAGGGTCCAACTCCCTGCCTCTATAATCAACTATTGTTAGATCCAAACTTGGGAGAGGAAGTTCTGGAGGGTTACCCTTATCTAATTCTACTTGAGTAATAAAAATATCTCCCTGTGATCCCATTTTTTCAACCTATTCACCATTGAGCTGCTCTTCTTCAATCCTCAAAGGGGACTGAGTGGGTGAATATTCCTCATCTTGAGGCCTTTCTTCTATCATTACCTTTTGCCTCTTAGGACTAGGCTCTTCAGGTCTCTCCTCTTGGGCTATACTAGTAGATCCTATTATTTGTTTTCCCTTGTCTATAGGAACCCTTTTATTCTAAATTATAGTATATCCGAGCCTCTTTTGTATAATTATTTTATCAGTTCTCACATTTGGACTGAAAGCCAACCTCCTCATGACCTCTCTAGCCTCATTGGGATATGAATCAATAAAAAATTATTTCTTTTCATTCATGACCTCCATTATTTTAGGGAAGGTACTAATGAGCTTACTTATTTTGTCAGCCTCTGTAATAGCATTATCCAAAGGATCATATTTATTATCAAAACAATGAATGAATTCTAAGACTCGGGGATAAACTCTCCATTTTTCCTTTTTAGCTTCTTGCTCCTGCAATGAGAATTCATTCCTTATAATATACTCTAGAAAATAAGAATCATGCTTGACCGATCCCAACTTGATTCTATGCCTCAACATCTAATTGAAAAATCCCTCAGAATCACAAAAATGGGGATGAGAGATAACCATCATATACTGCTCCAAAATTTTATGCAAAAAGATCCATCCCCCTTTTGTAATCACAAACTGATGGGCCACTATGCAGGTAGGGAAAATTGACCCTAATTGCCTTTTCAACAAAAACATTTCTTCCACTCCCCCTAACTGCCATAAAAATTCAGCCATTCCCACCTTCAAAGGAACTTGGTAAGGAAAAACATGAGGGTTCCCCTTGAAACCATAGATTCTAAAAATAGTAGAAACAGGGTAGGGGATGATATCTCCCCAATTATGTGAAACTTTGAAGTCATGGGGGTTATCTATAGGCCTGATGAGACTCATTAGTACCTTAGGGATTTTGGGATTGTCACTCAATATGAGGCATCTCAATTTAGTAGCAAAATATCTATCAAATCTGACAAAACTAGCATTACTTGCATCCTAGTTCATATCTGCACTCCACAACTGGACTGGTAGTATTTCCCCATTCTCCTCTCTATTTAGTTCCATCTCATTACCAAAATATGTCACTCCTTTGAACAAAAACATATGCATTAATAGAGAGTAGTGACCAAAATTTTTTCCACCTTGCCCTTCCAAATCCCAACTAAACCAATGTGAATTTCTTCATCCAAAAAGGAAGCAAAATAAAAAATAACATCTACATTGAAGGAAGCAATCTAAACCATCATGTACATGAAACCAATGGGCATAAATTCTTGCTCATCTTCACCAAAAAATCGGCATAAGGTCTTGTATATCTCTACAGCCTGGGAAGTGAAAAGACTCTTCTTAAAAGGCTCTCTAGAGGCTACAATAATTATTGGCAAAGTTCCTATTGTACCAATATGTGCCCTTAGTGCACCTCCCCTAATTACATCCTTCTTTTCTTTATATTCATTCTCTAATTCTAGCAGATTGATTTGCACATGGTAGTCTAATAATGGTTCCAGGTGAAAAACCTCTCTAATTTCTTTAGAAGTAATCGAGACCAGAGGCACACCATCCTTTCTTCTTACAACCCTAATGGCTTGGTCATAATTCTTAGCAATGGCTTCAAGAAAATCATAATCCATGAAAACACTTGGGACTACTAACTTTCCCAAATCAAAATTCCAGACATTAGCATGTGGGGCAAACAACTTTCTTTCCAAAAACCACTTTTTAAACAAGATAAGGCCAGTTTGATTAGTTGTTGCATCCCTAACCTAGTTCCCCTTGTCATATAGGCCATCACCAATTTTAAGCCTAAGGTTTAAGGAAATTAACTTTTTAACTTGTGTAGGTTGTACAGTAGATTCTGGGAGTAATTCTAATAAATCATCGTGGACATTCCTATCCATATAATTAATTTGCCCAGAGAATGGTTTCTTAGGAGGCATTTTGACAGTATTGAGAGAATTGGAATGCCACAGAGGTTATAATATGAGTACTTACTTGACTTGCTGAACTTTTTCTTCTTTGAACTTCTAAAATTTCTCTTGAATGACAAAAGAATAGTTTCACGTCTTTACTAGGCTTAACATGACACAATCAATTAGGCTCTTGTGCTCAGAAAATTTGTAATCTCCATTTGCGTGGGACTAGAACTAATGAAAATCTCTGTGTTATACTCTGTTTCTCCCACATGCAAAGTTTTCACTTATCATAAATGTGTCGAATAGAAAAATAGAGTGGCATCACACTTTCTTTTTTAAACTTGTGCCATTGATCCTTGAAAAATCCTATGATCTGGGAATGAAAACTAAGCTAACTCAGCTTTCTTCTTTATACATTGGTAGTCAAGCCAGTAAAACACCTCCACCTATACCTTTCCTTCAAGGCTGGTGCTTCAAATCGGGCCCATGGATGACTACGGACATGTGTCATCAACTCGCTAACTCGTTATACATAATTCTCGAGCACCTTTCCACAGCGAGCTAGCGATGATCATTGATATTACTTTAATCATGAGGTAGAAAATTGAAACAACCTTTAAGAACACGATGGTGGGTCCATTTCTCGTTAACTCGCTATACCTAATTTTTGCACCTCTTTATAGCGAGTCAACGAGCGTCGTTGATCCAAACTTGATCTTGTGGACAGCAATTTTACTTCAGCAGTGGTGGGCCACACTCACTAACTTGCTATACTTAACTTCCGAGCACTTCTTCATAGTGAGTCAATGCCACCCTTTGATCTTGGCTCGATCTCATGATCATAAATATTTGTACTTAGTACACAGGAAGTGGGTCCATGATATCACTATTGCTAAGCTGGCTCAACACGCTGGCACATATATATATTTTCTAATCTCTACATGACATCACATGTCTTGGGCCTTGTCGTGTTTGTGGCTTTCAGGTGGGTTGCTATATAGCTACCAGCATAAAAACAAACAATCCAGCTAGCAACATGGCGAGTTCTGACGAATCAAAATAAGTGTGTAGATTTGTGTATTAATTGAGTCCATTCTCTTTGTAATGTTACATGTTTTAGTTTCAATTTTTTTATAAACTATAATAAATATTTACCATCTAAGATAAAATTAATTCAATTAAATAATGAGAATATGCAATAATTAGTATTGTAATGATAAAAATAATTTTTAATTTATCTTTATATTAATTTGAGCTACTCATTTTTTTTTATGTGAATAGTTATAAATGCTATAATTTGTGTGTTTTATTTTTTTTGTAAATTGATTAATTATATATATTTATTATATATATAAACATGTATATTATCTTAGTTTAATTTATTTTCTTATAGTATTTGAATATTAAATCAATTAAAATAATATCTATTAGTAATCTGATATACGGTTCCTTACTCCTAACAATTTCTACTAACCATTCCTAAACTATACTATAACTATCCCTTACATCTTGCTTTACTTCCTACCACCCCTTATCTAATTTTACCACTAATTCCCTATCCACTAGCCATTAACCCTTATATCCTTTAAAAAATAACAATATTTAAGCCAAATCTTTTATTTACTACATTTTACTTTACTTATACATCTCCCCATACAAATAACATTAATCCACTTAACGTCCCTATAATCCCAACTTGACACCAACCTTCCTAGAATTCATGTGACATAGGGTCAAGTGAATCATTACTTTTTTTGTTTTTTGTTTGATGAAATTGACTTACTACAGGGAGGTTTGTCAATAAATATATGATAATACTAAGTCCCATAAAATACTTGAAAACTTCATCCTTAAAATCATTCACTACACATCCATCTCACAATCTATGCATGTAAACTAAAATACCAAATTAAGCATAACTATTCATAGCTTGAAAGTAAATAAACATTCACACATATGACACAAGATATGATTACCCAAAAACCCTCTAATGAGAAGGTAAAACTAGGGTGGGGATGACACCCATACATCTTCACTACTACATTTATAAAGTATATCCAATGAATGTTACAATGTTTGATCATGAAATATGATCTACCCTGTTAAAGGTATGCCCTGTTAAAGGCTTACAAAGCCTATTATGTCTTACCCTATTAAAGGATTTCAAGACCCTATTAGAAGTGTGCCTAGTAAGAGGATTTCAACTTATAATGAAGTAAGCACCCTATTCAAGGATTTATCTCAGCATGTTAGGACTACTCTGTTAAGAGATTTAAATGATTCACCTATTAAAATGTCTCAATAATGATCCTTTGTTAGCACTCTACTACTTGATGTTAGATCACCTCTTTGCATGTATTCTTGATCCTTCTTTGATTAGATGTATCTCTTCTATCCTCTAACTCCTTTACCATGTTCTCCTCTAACATATTCTATAATTCATGTCTCTAGATCACAATTCCTTAGTCACACCTTGATTCTCTTTTTTCATGCACAAAATTCTCTCTCTACTCATCTCCTTACTTACATTCTATATTAGGGTTTACCCTCCTTATGAAGATCTTGGTGACTTAGGGTTAGGTATGAATCAACGATTGTGATTCACCTATTGCTTAATCCTTCTCTTTTTTCTGATTGGTTGCATGTGTTGCATTGGGATAATCAAACAAGATTCATTGTTATCATCTAGGATCTCAAAATATATCCTTAAGTTGGTTCCAAAATAATTTACATAGGAGTTTGTGCCATTACAAACAACTATGTCAAAACTATATAACTCGACACTAGAAGTCCTTGATGCTCAACATCAACTACAACTTCAATGCCAGAACTCAACATCTGAATAACTCAACATCCTTTGATTACTCAGCTCTTGAATCACTTGACATCATCTATCTACTCAACACTTGAGTGGATTGGCACCAACTATTTACTCAACATACACTAAGAATCTCACTTGATATGCACTATCTGACATGTTATGCTCCAAATGTATTACTTGTTTGACATGAACTAATCTTGTAAATGACTTAAGTGTATAAACACTCATATGTCAAAACCAATTTGAGATTAACAATCTCCCCCTTTGACATGAGTGGAAAAAACACTTGGTCATGCATGAATATCTTTAACTTATAAGCATAACTTAGATAATCACCATCTTTACTCAGTATAATACAAAATTTCAAAATTTTAAAATTTTGCAAAACTTGACTTTACTATCATACCTCAAAATCTTATAAATCCCCTTGAGTTGATTATTATATCTTGAATCTTGAATCAATACTATTTCTAAGTAAATATGCATATGCTATACTTTGTTTATGTCTTTGACTCCCTCTTTATTTTGTCTCCCCCAAAACTGTATCTATTCATCACTTGTAGTCAATGTGACTAAAAAACTTATTATGCTCCCCCTTTCTTATTTCTCCTCCTATCTTATTACTCCCCCTTTTTGACACTTATGTCAAAGGGTTATACCTGAATAGTGTGTTTATCCAAAAAAAAATTGTGGATCTCAAGTATTAGCTTCAAAGCTACATCCCAATTATCACAACCTACCTCCAATTATTTGATTTGGATGGTCAAATTGGCAACAAGATAAACTAAGCCTTCTAGTATAGAAAGATGGGGATCTTTTTGCATTAGTGTCTCTACAAAGGCTAGCTCCTTGTGAATTATTTCCATGTGTGGGGTCAACATGGATTGGATGCTAATCAGTGTGGCCCAAATATTTTCTTCTTGAGCATGCAGGTCAACCAATTGACCTTGGGAATTCATCAAATTCTTGAAGTGCTTCTAAATCTAAGCTAGAGAATTGGGTAGAGTAATACCTGTTAGCTTCATTTTTTCCTCCAAATTGTCAATATGGCACTGTACTTCTTGTGTGAACAAATTTGTATCACACAAATTGGTGTAAAGTAAGAAAATATTCTCTAAGATTTTATTTACACTTTTAGTCTTGGTTGCTAACTCAACCAAGACTAAAAGTGTAATAGAACTTGATACCTTGTCATTTACCTTTCCTTGAAATTTTCTCTTAGACCATTCAAGTAGTTTGACATTTGAATCTAGGTCTGCATCATTGATGTGTTCTACAATGAATACCAACTGTTCCATGATAGGCTTTTCTTCTTCAGGTGCTAGCAGGCTGAATGCATAAATAAATATATTCTTGATGTCTTGCAATGCTTGCTTCTACCTATGCTCCCTTATTGTTGGGTGATGCGACGCGCTCCCCTGCCCACAGGTGGTTAATTATGTGGTGTTCCATGTTCACTAACAGTCATGGCTTTTGGTGCAACGGCAAGTGGGCCCTACAATTGGTATCAGAGCCTGGTTTTGGCCTGGTCATGGGTTCAAATCTTCCCGGTGTCTTCCCGACCCGTGTAAGCACCTGGTATGCGCGTTGAGGGGGAGATTGTTGGGTGATGCGACGCGCTCCCCTGCCCATAGGTGGTTAATTATGTGGTGTTCCATGTTCACTAACAGTCATGGCTTTTGGTGCAATGGCAAGTGGGCCCTACACTTATGAGTAGCTCTTGATGCTTTTTCCTTGCAAGTGCATCTTGTAGTATGCCCATTTGTTCAATTGTGATTGTTGCAATGTAAAACTTTGGTAGGACAATCACTTCATCCAAGTTGACATCAATAAATGATGTAACCTCACCTACCTTGGATGTACTAGACCTTGGCGATTATAATGGTGTCGCTTCTATACTCGACCTTTGAAGTGCTTGACTTGGAAGAGTAGTAGTTGTTGGTAAGGTAACCAATGTTTTTATTGACAATTTCTCCTCAGGCTTATTAGAAACAATAGTCCACCAAGATAATTGAGGGGGGGTGAGGGGGGGTGTTGGGCCCATTTTCCGTTGCACCAAAAGCCATGACTGTTAGTGAACATGGAACACCACATAATTAACCACCTGTGGGCAGGGGAGCGCATCGCATTGCCCAACAATCTCCCCCTCGACGCGCATACCAGGTGCTTACGCGGGTCGGGAAGGCACCGGGGAGATTTGAACCCATGACCAGGCCAAAACCAGGCTTTGATACCAATTGTAGGGCCCATTTTCCATTGCACCAAAAGCCATGACTGTTAGTGAACATGGAACACCACATAATTAACCACCTATGGGCAGGGGAGCGCATCGCATCACCCAACAGGGGGGGGGGGGTGTGAATTAGTTATCTAATAATTAAAACACTTATCTTCTTTAAACAAGCTTAACCATTCAACCAAAGTAAATAGAAACAATAGAAAGATTCACATAAACAAATACACTAGATATGTTGACTAGGGAAACCCTTGATCAGAGGGAAAACCCTAGTAGGAATGATACCTACAAGATGATGTACTAATATAAATATTCCTTGTTAGAGTATAGACCCTGTTAGGAGTCTGTTACAACATTTAGTAAAATCAGTCCCTATTAGGAGACTTTGAATCCTTGTTAGGAGATTCCAACCCTGTTAGGAGTTGTGCTAACCCTATTAGGAGTTGTGGTACAATGTATCTAAGAAGATCCCATTGCCAAAACATGCAATTTCAACTACGAGAAGAGCTCATTGCTCAAACAAGTAATTTACTGTTATTTATCTTCCTTGCTTGTTCTTTCCTCTATTCTATCAACAAAACCAATTACTATTAGACCTTGTAGACCAGGTCATAAACCTCAAATCCAAATACCAAACCTTGGATCACTCTGAAAAACCTTGGCAATGAAGTTTCCTTTACTTCAGCACTGCTTTGCTCAACTTCACATTCCATACTCTCTACTACTTTCCAAACATTCATAATTCACATATATCCATGCCATGATAAAGGAAAATATCCTTCCTTTATACCAAGTCCATTCAACAATTCCTTGTGTTGGTTGTTAATCCTTCTCAATTAATTATTATAGGACCACGTTAAGAGCATGTTATACTTAGTGATAACACAAATCTTCCACCTTGCAACTTGAATAACTTTTTGTACACATAATATTATTACAAGTGACCTTAGCCATGCCATCCTTAACATGTCTTCTCCAAGTCCTCAAACTTGATCCTCAATATATCAAATCTGCTAAGAGATATAACAAGTTTACCCAAACATGCCTCTATAAACTCTATCTTAGAACAAACATTACCAAAACTTACATAACTTCTTCTAGACTTAGCCTTTCTACTTTTGATGTTAACTAAATATGCTAGATACTCAAATGTATCTTTCATAACCATGAGTGGTTGTTATGTTCAACTAGTCAAGCATATCAAATTGATCTTTCCATTGTTCTTCTGTTAGATACCACATAAGACACCAAACATGCTATATTGACATCAATGACAAACTCAGTCATGAGTGTTACATATTATCATCAAACCAATATTCCAAAAATCTCTCTAATCTTCCAACAAGGCTTTGTAGTCAAGTTTGAATATTCCATCTTTCCTCTTCTTTCTTTTCAATTTCAATTGCATCTTGAACTTGTGTTGTAGGTAGATGAGTATCTACCTGTCTTGTTTGAACTTGTGTTCCATCTTGTGCTTGAGTAGAAACTTTGGGTACTAAAAAATTTTGCACCAATTTGTTGATGTTAGCCATGGTGGTTGTTTCTTTCCTTTGATATACTACAATGGGTAATGTAGGTTGCATCATAGTAAATTAAGGGGTTTTTGATGTATCGAATTTCCACCTCTATAAATGTCTTCTCTGCCTCCTTAAGTTCATCTACACTCACCAATATAGGGTGACTACATAAGTTTTCCTTGGTGGTGGTGTCTAGTAGTATCTTCTTCATGTCCTCCTCTATTAGTGAATTAATGTTTTGAGTCATAGTGTTAGAAACATCCTTGATCTATATGATTTTAGTGTCTACTTTTGTCACATGTAGTGGATTGGCACTCAACATTTGTATATCTGGTATACTCTATTCTAGTTGCTACTCATCTTTAGTCATTGCCTATTTTTGTTCCCATTCTTCAGTGCCTTCCATATGTTCATCCTTCTCAGTATCAACTTTACTAACCTCAATTAATTCTTTCTCATCTTTATCTTCACCTACCTTAATAGGTTTCTCCTCAATTACCTTAGATGTTGTTAACCCATAAATTACCTTCCAGAGTTGGGTACTTTTCTGAACAACTTCTTCAATTTTAGTTTGGAGAATATTAAATTCATGATACTTAGGAGAAAATCTCCCTGCATACTTCTTTATGGCTTTAGTCATCTTAGCTTTACCTAAATCTGGCATCACTCTTACAAGTGTAGTCTCTCTAATATTCCTTTCTATTGTAAGACTATATTTCCATCTTTTCTCAACTCTATCATATAAAGTATTTGGTAGAGAGTTCAAAATCTCAATTAGAGTCATCTTAAATGTTACCATCATGGCATATACTAACTCTTCTACTTTATCCATTTCTAGCTTTCCAAGTCTATCAAATCCAATATGTGAAAATCCACTCAAATTTACATTAATTCATATATTTTCACATAGATAATCTAAATTATAAGGACTGTGACTTGCCACTTTAAATTGGCTATTATCATCAAATTCTATCCTCTCTTCATATGATTTAGTTGGAGCAATGTACTTTCTCCTTTGTCTCTTCTCAGACACATCAACTTGTATAGCTTTCCTAGCTTTATTTTGTTTTTGCTTGGCTACTTCTTGAGCTTTCTTAGTAGTAGGTCTTGTGCTAGTTTGTGTAGCTAGAACTACAGGCTTAGGTTTTACAACCTTCTTTAATTGTTGACTACTAAGCCTTTTTCTTTTCTTTTCTTCTCTATGGCTATAGGTTCTTCACTAACTTCTTCTCCTTTGACACCTTCTTCAAGCTCGACTTCCTCTTCTCCTTGATCTTCTCCCTGACCTTGTGTTAGGTACAATGGTGCTTAGGCTGGTACATCTTCTTCATCATCATCATTATCATCTTCATCATCTTTCTTTTCCCCTTCACCATATTTTTCTTTAAATTTCTTGGCAATCTTGTTCTTCTTCCTTATCACTAATGTTGTCTTTAGATCCATAGTTATCTTTGATTTGGCAACATCACAATTTACAAAGTCAGTAGCCTTATTATATACTTCTTCTTCTACAAGAAAGGAAGCAATTACTATAGATGCCTCATCCACATTGACTTCATATCCTAGTAATATCAACCATTAACCCTTGGAGCTACAACTTGTACGTTTGTGAAATCAGTATCAACTAGAAAGCAAACCTCATTGAAATGTTTCTCAACTAGTGACACTGGTATCTTGTGTCTTTGTTTCATTGACTACTTAAAGTCCTCAAAATAGATAGTCATAATAGACTCAAAGCTCTCTCCCATTTTCTCAATGAATTCTCCTATTTGTACTACAATGGATTTGTTTGTCTTCCATGAAACTTTTCCAAAGGAAGGAAATGTGTTCTACAGATAGAAAAATATACATACAAGTATTGATCCAAACTTGCATTGTGCACTCTTGGTTTTCATCATAGCTCAATATCAACTAGATTTCACTTGACAACTTAAGTGAAAATTTTCATGCTTGACAGTAACATGAAAATTGAAAAACTAAAAGATTTCTTCAAGATTCTAAACCAAACTTTGCATCTTTCTTCATGAAAATATAATCTTTTCAAAACTAAGCCCTTGGAAATAATTATGATATATTATTTAAATATTAATCCCACACATACCTCTTGATTTCTTTGTTGGAGGTGGTGTCATCAACTGACCCATTGGGTGAAGAGATCTCATTAGAACTTGATGTGCTGCAATCTTCCTTTCTCTTCCATGTATTTTTCATTTCATCTTTGACATTCTCAACATTTTCCTTTTCTTTGCCTTTGTTGAATCACTGCTTGGCACTTTTGACCTTGTTGGGCAATTCTTACTTATGTGACCAATCTTCAACCAACTAAAACATGTAGTTGACTCAACCATTTTTTGTAGTCACTTCTAAAGTGTGTTCTTATGCAATTCTTAGGAACATGTCCATACTCTTGATAGTAGTAACAACTATACCTAGTATTGTAATCCTAATTATAAGATTTTTCATTGTGATTTACCTTTGTCTATTTGTTTGATGACCACATAGGCTTGGATTTGCACTCATATGCTCTATCTCCATACTTCTGATAGTTATAGGAGTATACTTCAAATCTTTGTGTGCTCAAGGTCTTGGTTTTGCATTCATGTGCCTGATGTCCTTGTTTGTTGCATTTGTGGCAGTGACTCATGAACTTCTACTTAGGATTCTAATTTGCAGTCTTGCTCTTGCAAACATTAGTAGTAAACTTGTAATAAATTAAATTTTAAATAAGAAATTAGGATATTCGGCAATAATTTTAGTATTATGAGTTGTTAATGAGTAGTATCAGATTTTAGATAGGGAAGTTTATTATATAAATTTATTTTTAAAATAATTAAAAATAATTAAATTTAATAATTAGAGTATAAAATAAGTTTATTAAAGTTTCAGCTAAATATTATATCATTTTTTATTAAAAAAACTATTCACATAGATTTAGCATAGTAGTTCTCCAAGAGTTTATATCAATTAAATTTTAGAAAATTTATTTCAAAAATTTCCTATTTAAAATTTAATTTATTACAAGTTTACAACTTCACTATATTAATTATTAGTTTTTTTTGATAAAATTTAATTGAAAATAAGAATTAATAATATTTATATAATTGTCAAAATATATTATAAAGGTAATAGATAAGTAAATTTTTTATTGTGTAAGAAGAGATCATTATATATTGAATTTGGTCTATAAGATACAATCCTAAAAAATAAATTAACAATGATACTATTTAATAATATTAACCCAACTATGCTTTTAAAGCAATTATATTTGATTCCACTAAAAAAAAAAATACTAATTAACACCATTTAAACTAACACTTTATTTAATACAAAACAAACAACTCTATTGCCAAATATCCTAATTTAAAAACATACTAAAAACCTAAATTTTTAGAAAACTATCTAAAATCCGATACTACTCATTAACAACTCATAATACTAAAATTAATAAAAAGTAAAAATAAAAATTAAGACATTAACACTACTAACTTAACTTTCAAACAATAAATTTTCAATGTTTTAAAACATTTAAATTAAACTACTTAACAATTAAAATCTAAATTTTAAACTTATTTTAAATAACTAATCTATCTTTAAACTAAAACTAAATTAATTATCACAAACAATAAATTTAATTAAGAACTAAAAACTAAATTAAATTTATACTAACTTAAAATTAAACTAATCTAATACTAATTTAAATTTAAAACTAATCTTAATTTAAAAAATAAACAAACTTAATTCTAAACTAATTTTTAAAAGACACATATTAATTAAATTATATATATATATATATATATATATAAATAAAAATATAATCAAAACTAACATATATATATAAACTAACTTATACTAAAACTAGAACTTACACTATAACCCCAAACCCCTAACACTAACTGCCCACGACCACAAACTTCCAACTTCCAACCACGTGGGTGCAAGGCCTCATAAATATTTTTCCCCACCCTCATGCTGCCCCAAGCCTATTTAAAAGGACACAGCCCAAAATCGTGCAGGGCAGTACATTTTGTAGGATCTGACGAAAGTAAGGGAGGTAACAACACAGGCTATTTAGCCAGTATCCTGGCATTCGCTATATCGCCACTGACAAATCGCAAGTATTTCCCATTAGCGACTTGGCAAATCGCCGGATAATTTTGAACTTCAGTGACACCACTTGCAAGTTTTTCCCCACATGCATTCCTTCTTGAAATTGACAGGTCTAGGACGTATCATGTGGTCATAAGATCATCCCGTGAACACATTTCGCTGCATCGGATTCCAGTTTTTAGTATCACAGGTAATTTTTCGTTGATCGCTATCTCGCTATGCGTAACATATGAGCATCTTGCCATAGCTAGTATGCAACAATCATGGATTCAAATCGGATCCGACGGTAGGACTAAAACCCTTTTTCATAAGACTCAACCATGACTTCCAAACAGGTGGGAGAAGAATATCCATTCTTTGCCCCTTTTTTCAAAAAGAATTTGCGCCAGGGTAAATTTTAAAAGCCAAACCTAGGGTTTTGCACAGACTTTCAAAGGTATCAAAAGACACTAGACAAAAACCTAAAACCCTATGACTTACCAGAGGATTCTCATCTGATTTTTTTTATGATTCAAAGAAAATTTAATACGCAAAAAATTAGACCAACATGAGCATTATCTTTTCTTATCATAGTATTTGTGGGAAGTAATTGCCTGTGTGGCCTTCCACTATTCTCTAGTTCACAATTTGATTGTGGCATTTTGTTCGAAACAAAGCTTTATAATTACAAATCTAGGATATTTTAATAGATCATTTACTTGTGTGATGGGATAAAACCCATTTTGGTGCCCTAAAATAAGATAACTATAAATAGAAACTCAATCATTGAGACATTTCGTATGGACTTGAGCTATCTTGATCTAGGCTCAGATCTATTTCTATGCATTTTCTATAACTATTTCTGGGCTTTAATCTACAATGTGAGACGCTTATTTTGTTGGCAAGTAATTTAAATAGGAAGCATTTTCTACCACTAATGTTTGAGAGTTTGTTTTATAAATGATATCTAAGTTTATTATTATCAATATGCATGAAATCTTATAATAGGAGAATATTATCAATATGCATGAAATCTTTAAGATCATACAAGATTTGCTTTCATCTAGAGTTGCATAGGTGTTGAAGCTCCTTTATTATATGTAGGTTGTTGCTGGAACTAACTGTTTGAAAACATCATAATGTGGGTTATTTTCATATTGCAACATTGTTAGCCAATCAGAAAAGATGTAGATTTGAAATATTTTTCACTTTTTTTTCATCCTAAATTAAAATACATCTACATTATTAATAGTCATTTTTTGTGTTTTAGGTGCAATTTATCAGATAACCCCCTTTTTGATATGTCTTTTGAGTTAGTCCTTTGCTCAAACAATAAATCAAAAGATCATTTTATTGTAGGGCGTTGAAGTCAGAAGTGGAGATCTACCACAGCCTATCATGCTCACAAAGGGCCAAGATTTTACTTTCACAATCAAAAGAGGAGTGGGCTCTGAAGACTATGTAAGCGTGAATTATGATGATTTTATGAATGCTATGGAGAAAGGAGACACACTACTTGTTGATGGTACGTTCTCTTATGTTGGCTTGAAAATTCATTTATTAGCTGAAAAGAACAAAGTTACTAATATTATTCACAACATTTTCATAGCTTTCTATTTCTTATCGTTATTTAAATTTCTCTAGGGGGGATGATGTCACTACAAGTGAAGTCAAAAACATCAGATTCTATAATTTGTGAAGTAATCAATGGAGGAGAGCTTAAATCACGATGACACTTAAATGTGCATGGAAAAGTGCTACCCTGCCTTCCATTATAGGTTAAGACCATTTTATCAACTCTCAGGCATGCATAGCAAATTAGATTTTTGTTGCTTATTGACATGTACATCTCAATCTGCTTCTTTCTTAGGGACTTTGATTTCATTGTGACTTCCCTTTTTTGTACCTAATATTGATTGATTGAAGTTACCTAGAATATAATTGAATGATATGTTTATCAATCTTGAAATATGTGTAATATTTGTATTTTGTTGTTACCTGTATATGTGATGAGTTATTTTGACCAACACAGCATCTAAGATAGCTTAATTTGGTATTTGATAAAATCTATTTCTTGTCTTTTTTTTCACAGATAAAGATTCGGATGATATTAAATTTGGAGTTGAGAATGGCGTAGACTATTATGTTGTTTCCTTTGTTAAAGATGCTAAGATGGTGCATGAGTTGAAAGATTACCTTAAAAGTAAACCTTTGAAGCAAAATTTTAACTTTCCAGTGTAATATAATCCTTTGCATACAGTATTGGGCTTGATATAGCATGTTCCCTTAATTTATATTTTAAATCAAAATTTAAAATGTGATAAAATATCAATGCATTTGTATTTGTAATTATGTGAAGGTTGTGGTGTGGATATCCATGTGACTGTGAAGATTGAAAGTGCTTATTCAATACCAAATCTTCATTCAATTCTTTCCGCATCAGATCAGGTAAGTACAGTATCCCTAGATTAGAGGTTTTAGTTGGATAAGTTGTTACTTTATGATTGGTGATATTGCTTTGAATGGGGTTAATAAATTATGTGAAGTCATGCTTGTCAAGCATTATATAGAAAGTTAAATGCACATGCTACTTTGTTTACTATTTAGTCATGCATGTATTTATTTGGATGTTGGTGCTTTTTCATTGTTGGTTTTTGATGGTTTTTGTATGGCTTTGATGTAAAATACAAAATATAAAAGCTTTACTTGTGAATATGTTATAATCTTATTTAAATTTTTGGCAAGGATTGTGAGCTTCAGTAAAGATGTTTTTAAATCAATTTTTTTGATTGTCTATCATTCAGTGAAGTTAACTAGAATGAGACCATCATTTAGCTACCTGATTAATTCCTAGCTATTGAGTTTTCAAATTGTAGTTTCCTCATAGAGCTCAAGATGGTTTTTTCAAGAAACAAGAGAGCAAAACTTAAATGTGGACAGTAATATCTAAATTGACAGTTTGAAAGTAGAAATAGATATATTCTTTATGCTATAATTTTCACATGAAATAAATTAATGTGATTTTTTTCCTATGTGAGTAAAATCTGTGAGGCCATATAGCCTTTGGAGATTTTTCTAAATGCGACATAAGTTAGTTAAAATGGCATAAGTCTCAACTGTGAAAATCTTGACATCTTCCTCATTCTGAGACTGTTTGATTCTAATGGGCATTTTTATGTCATCACAACTTCTGATAATTGATTGTACTAGGTACATTCCCATGCAAGACTTGTTGGTATCTTATGCTTATGAAATTTTAGTGTATGTATTTAAACATGGCATTCTCTTCAGATTCTACTATCGTAATTCATAAATTTGACATTAGTTCAATCTCATAAATTATGCCTTTGTTATCTTCATCCTCTCCATCTTTTAGCTTCACAAAAAAGGTCTTAGAAGTTGTGAACTGTCAAGAAACATTTTTCTACAAGAGGAAATGCACTTTTCCAATTCCTAATAGAGATTTTGTGGCATGCAAGGGCTATGGGTATTTTTGTGCAGTTGTCATACCATGCATGGGAAAAGATCTTCTATTTGCCATATTTTTTGTCAGTGCTGCCTTGAGAAGAATTTAGGGTTAGCTTTAGGTTCATTCTAGCTTTGATTCCATCTTGTCACCTTTTGTTTGGGTATGAGATGCCATATTTTGAATACATAGGATACAATCTGGGTTTTAAAAACTAAGAAACATTGTCTTACAAGCTAGATTTCAATAGCTAAGAAACAATGATCTTATTGTTTTGTTAATTTTTACCTTCTTTTGAACTTGGTATCCAAGATTTGTTGTTTTGTCTCTCATAAACACCACTTAACAGTATTTGGCTAGTCTCTAGCATATCTCACACACCCAAATATTTAGTCGGCTCAGTTGAGGTTGAAAGATACCACCTAGAGGACTGACCAAGACAGTCTCCCAAACAACAACACCCTTGTATTTTGTCCCTATTCAGGTAAATATTTAGCTTTATAGATTTCCAAAGTCCATATAGTAGTTTATATGTCAATCTGATTAAACTATGAATGATCATGCATCTCTTAGTAATCAGGGCTCCACTATTTGTCTAGATACCAGTGTCAGAGTGTAGAATTATCGTGGAGTAGTGTTTCTGCAAAATAGTTTGTGTTCTCAGTCTATAGGATCTCCATTCTTTAGTACATGTGTCTAGTTTTGTGATTTGCAGAGGGAACGGCACCATTCTTTAATGCAAGTGTCCATTTCTGATGGCCATACAAGGTTGGAGCACCCAGATATTGTGCAAGTGACCTGTAGTGGTGAATATAAGTTGTGTGTCTTTGTCCTAGTCTCTGTCCTGCAGAAGCATCCATCTTGAATGCTAGTGCTCCATTTGATTCTCCAGAATAAAAAAATTCTTGGATCCTTTTTCCTGTGTTTCTATTCCCTTTTCTTCTATTTGCTACTACCTACAATATACAATTGTATAAGCTTATAGTTTTATGAAAGTACTTCGTTGGAGGTTTTTTGATATTTATATGCTAGTGGTCCCTTGGACATTATTGAATGTTTTCTTTCATTTAGTTTATTTATGACAAGCATTTACACACTACTTACATGTGAATGGTCATAGCCACCTTCATTTTTAGCCACACTCATTCAAGTTATGCATGTATTGATTTTTTTATGGTATTTGTATGTTGTTTAGGATTCTAACAGTTGTCTCGTCCTTCCTCTTCTTTAGGCTATGGTAGCTCAAGGGGATCTTGGAGTAGAGCTTCCTATCGAGGAAGTTCCTTTACTCCTGGTAATTTTATAGAGTTTTTTATCATCAGTTAAAATATTACACATATCAATGAAATTCATTTCTTGAATTTTGTGTTTGCAACCATTCTTGTTGAATTCCCTATTTACTACCCAAGATCAGGCTAATATTTCAAATCACATTGGGTATGATGCAGTCTTCCATGCTGACACAAGCAGTGTTAACTTGGAAGGGCTTTCTATGCTTCCCTTTATCACAATTTGCACCTTCTTCTGCCATGGAAGTCCAACTAGATGCTCTTGGGCTTGGAATTCAATTAAGCTTCTTGAAATTATTCATCTTACTTTTTAATTATTTGCAAACCAAAAAAGCAAAGATGGAGGCCAGTTTTAAAATGCCCTCTAATTTGTCATCTTGCTTGGTTTTTTAAGAACTTTTTAATCCTTCATTATACTCATAATGCAATTTCCTAAATAGATTTTAGTTCTCACTTGCTTGATTCGATAGAAGAGCATAATTGGGTCTAGAAGAATAGAATTTAGTGTTAAATTGTTAATTTAGCCAGCTGAAGAGAACTATAGATTACTTAGCAATCAGGTTTGGAAGCCTATCATTGGATCCATGATGTAACCTGCAAGAGTGAATGGCAGATTTAGCATTTAGACTTTGATCTATATTTTAATTTATTTTTTATAAGTTCTAAAATGATAACTACTTTTATCTGTTTAGTATGTAAAGTTTTGATATTTTTTCACAGCAAGTTAAATTATGATACTTCTAGAACTAGAATTTAATTGTGTAGTTTTTTAGTTAAATTTGTTGGTCTATTTTTCATAAGTAATCAGTGATAAGAACCCACTTAACTGATCCATAATAACTTGTCCATTTATTGCCTTCCTCTTTATTTGTCTTTTTATTGCATCCATCTACTACCATCATTCTCATGAGAGAGATTCTTGTATACAGCTACTCATGAGAAATGTGTTCATAAATTCAACTAAAAAGTCATAAATTTTTATATACAACCGATCATTTATTCATGTAAATGAATCAATAGATTGGATTCAAAAATTATATAATTGAATCCTAATAATTGTCTTATAGTTGGAATATATTTATACATAAGTAGAAAACATTAGTCCATAGTAAATTGGTACATATGAAACTGAGTTTAACTATGAAAAGCTTTGTGGTGCACAATTTGTTTGTTCAATTAATATGTACTGAGAATTGTTCTTTTTATTTCTTACTAGGCCAGTCTTTGCTTGAGAGCGGTAGGGGAGGTGGAGGAAAAGCTCATGGAGAACATCAATAAGCTAAAGGCAGAAATGGTGAAATTGGAGGAAGTGGGACACATGGCAAGACTAAGAGATTATAGAAACAGATGTGTGAGGATAAAGATTGTATACTATGATGCCTTCAAAGAAGTTATTTTCAAGGAAGAAAAAGAGAAGCTAGATTTTTATACCAACCTTAGCAGGCTTAACCTTGTTTCCTTTTATGATAAGTTAGAATATATGGTGGAAACTCATGATTGAATGGGGATTATGAGTTGACCCAATGGGGATAAATATGATGGGCAATGGGTTGATGGGTTGAAGCATGGCCATGGAGTCTATAGGAGTAAGGGGCTCAAATATGGGAAAGGTACATTTTATCCTACATGTGGCAATCAGACTAGGCTATGCCACCTTTTGGAATCCTCGCCTTCGAAAGTGGATCAGCATGACGATCTCTCCGTTGATGAGCAATCTTGTTGGAAGGAGAGAAGCTCTTCTATGTCTAATTTTGAGGTTTATTTGAATACTTCTTATGCCCCTAGCTCCAAAACAACATCCTCAAAAACCCTTGAATCCAGAACAATAAGAACCTTTTCCTTTGATGGGATAAGAAGCTCAAGTAGTGAGGAATTTGATGATAATGATGAGGGTGTTAGAACTTGTGATCCCAAAAATTTTCCTATGCAATCTACTATTAAGAGAGAATATGTTCAAGGAGTTTTGATTCATGAGGTATCCAGAATAAATGTGCCTTCCAAGGCTATGAAAAGAGGGCATAAATGGCAGCCAAATGAAAGTAAGAGACCGGGTGAAATTATCTATGAAGGGCACAAAAATTATGACTTAATGCTCAATCTACAATTGGCAATCAGGTTCACATATTTATTTGCATATTCATGCATATGACTAGTGACTTGCTCAATATTTTACATTTATATGGATATGCCTTGTAATGTTTATTGATTTTGCTAACAAGAAATTCAGAGTCAGACTAACAAGAGAATGAAAAATGTATATGTGTAATATTTGAATGATGAAAACAATATGATTTTAAAATGTGTATTTATTTTTAGTCAATTTCTTGTTATTGAAGAAGATTGTATTGAAATATACTGTTGAGTTTGTGTGTTTGTCCCTAGACATATTGGATTCACAAAATTTTGAATTTGCCACACTTGGTTTTGGGTGTACAAGAGATTTACATTTAAACACCATGCATACTAATTTAGTCTCATCTATGCAATTTTTGCAATTAGTCAAAGAAAGTGGGAGTTATTATTCTTAGTTTATTTGGCAATTTTTGTCAGCATCCTTGGAAATTGATGCATCTTTGTATCTTAAGATGCTAGTTGTAACTAAACAAGTCCTTTAAGCTATACATTTAGGTGTTCTAGCTAACTAATGCTAGTTGTAAGGTACATAAATTTTATATTGTGGGATTCCTTAGTTTGCCTTAATGTTCCACAGGTTTTCAGCATCCTATTATTTTTCTTTTCTTCATTGTTTACCAGTGTGACCATTTTATAGGTACTTTGTATGCTGCCAAATTACTATAATCTTGTTCATACTTATGAAAGCACATTGATCACTAAATTTTTTGGTCTACATAGCATCAAAGCAGTAGGAGGAAAAAAGGTATTTTCTATACCTTCTTACTCTGTTCTCCATTTAATTGTTGACATAATATGTCAATTTTTGGTAACTAGATGTTATTTTCAAAATTAAACATGGTGAGTGGGCTTAAAGTGGCAACTTGGTGGGGCAAGTTGGCGAGCCAACTTAGCGAGGCCATTTAGAGATGTGACATGGTGAGCTGGCTTGGTGAGCAAGCTTGATGAGCAGACCTCAAGACTGACCTTGATGAGGCACTTTGGTGGGGTGACTTGATGACCAAACTCAAAGAGTCAACTTGGCGAGCATACTTATATACACCCCACAGGAAGTACGTTTGTGTTTCATAGCAAACCGATAGTGCAGGAAAAATGTGGGGTACTTGTCGAGGTGTAAATCTTTAGTTATTTAGCCAATTAAAGTCATTCATCTGAACATATGGCTACTAAAGCTGTTCATCTAGACAACATGATGAAGATGAGTGGTTAGTATGTTCTTCAAGTTCCTTTCTAAATTTTTTACTATGAATTTGTTCCAAGTGCAATATAGTAGTTTTACAAACATATTTCCATGGATACTACATGGATCCTCAAACTTGAGTTTATAGACATCTTAGAAAGTGCATCTTTTAAGCTAAATTTCTCTCATGGATCATATGTTATAGCTATCAAATTATATATCAGATTTGTGTGATCTCCATTAGGCAATTTATGGCAGGTCTTGCCTGGATTAATCACAACTGCACACATTTATTGGAACTATTGGAAAAAAGATAATGGGAAAGGACTAACACCATGCTGCAGAAAACTATATATGTTGGGTTGTTTATTATTTTTTTCTTTTTTTTCATAAGTAAAAATGGATTTGTCATTTAACTATGCACCTCTAGCATAGTTATTTTATTATTGCTTTTTACTACATAGTATTTCGTGGAGTTTGATATATTTATAAATATTGTATGTTGTCAACATATTTATTCGATGGCTGTAAATAGTAACACTACCTATGATTATGAGATTCATGCTTGCCTTATAGGTTTTATGAGATTGGTGTTGCAGCTGCTCTATATGCAAATGTTGGATATTCTCAATCTAATATATTTATTGCTTTGGCTCACCCAGGATGCAGTTTAGTAGGACTTTTTAATCATTGTATATTTTGGTGGAAATGATTCTTTGGATCCTCACCCCTCAGGATTAGGTCCTCATGTACCACTTCCTGAATACATTAAGAACATTAAGAGAATGGCAACCTATCTCCAAGTACAATTTTCATCAGTATTATGTGTTTAGATTTCTTCAATTTCATTTGAAAGATACATATATTTCAATTTTTATGATGACAATTATCTAATTTGAGTTTGGGGTAAACAAATTAGGACCTCTCAGAGTCGACATGCTTGATTTTTTTAAGTTGCCCACTTGTTAATGAAGATTTGATTAGTAGTGCTTCAAGGTACTATTCTTCTTATGTGTGTGTAATGGTTCACAATTTCATGATTCTGTAATCTACCTATTTGGCCTAACTTTTTTGGATTCTATAGTAGTATTTTTGCTCCAATAGTATGGACAAATGAATTGTGTCATTAGTATTCTGAAGCCTATGTGCAAGTCTACAAAGAGATGGGTGTCAAGGTTATAGATTCATTACTACACTCAGGAATGCATTCATCTTCAATCTTTAGAAGATTGAATATGAGCCCATTCTAGACTATAGTAATGAGCCTCAAAGCTCCTTTAGTGTGAGCATATCATCTCCTTTGGACGATCTTTCTGAAGCTACTCTAACATTGTATCCTTCAGACTTTAGTTTATATCTGCCAACAACAAGACTACTTTGCGTCATTAGAATCTATTGGTGTAAATAAGTATTTACTTATTACACTTACTTAAGTTTACTTAGTTAATGCATTATTTATTTAGTTTACATTATTTTATTTGTGAGACACTTAGGAGTTTGTGCACTCTTGTGAGATTTCATGTTGACATCACAATGGTCCACACCTCTTTTAAGCACATGTTGTCTACAACACAGGAATCTTCTACACACATGACACTTTTTCATTCTTATCCATTCATCTAGAATGATGGATAAGGTGCTTAGTTGTTTTATCTTCTGGTTTTTTCTAGAGACATTCTAGGTGCTTCCTAAGAGGCCTTTATATATAGGCACTCCTAGTGTGTTGCAAATAACATTCTGAATAGAGCAATGTATTCAGACATACTCTAATTAATTGATCATATCCATTTTTGGTCTATAGTTGTGCTTGTGTTTGAATTCTTAGTTCCTGGGTGAATTTTTCCCTTAGGCAAATTCTTACATGGTATTAGAGCAACTTGGAGATTTTCTCATCACATAGCTGTTCTAAACCATACTTGCTTCATCACCTCAGCCCAAATCTGGAGTGTTGCAAAAATTGAGAGTGTCCAACATTAGATCTAACCTCACCATTATATTTGGAACACTGATTCGATGAAAATCGGCTACAAAGTTGCCTACCCTAGGCCAAAGTCGATTGTGAGGAAAAAAAAATTTTGCAAATTGGCACTCGAAGGACTGATTTGCAAAATTAGTATGATCATTTCAGATCTGTACATTTAGTTTTTAGATCTACATTTTTTCATCTACATCTTTGCTCTTTTTTTGGATCTGCATTATTTTTCAAAAATCTTTTGGCCATAGGGCCATAGGAGAGATTTTTTGCAGGTGAAGATTGAAGCTTGTTGGTGCAAATTTGATATTTGCATCACATTCAGAAGGTCCAAAAACCCCTAGATCAAATTTTGTTTCATCCAAATCAAACATTTGGGGCAAAATCTATAGCCATTTGTTTTTTGGAGGCGTGATGGCGATTTAGAAAAAATAACAGCAGCAACAATTTTCAAACAACGATATCTTCCTCATACATACTCTTTTTTGCGAGAAATTTTTTTGTTTTGGTGTAAGATTTTGTGATCTACACATTAGTGCAGATAGTTTGAGATCTTTGTTTCTAAAAATTTTTTGTAACTCCAAAATCTCAAATTTTGCCACTTAAAATGCTTGGTACGGGCTCATCTGGATTCCAAATCAGGTTCTATTTTTTTTAAAAGTGCATATATTTTTGTCTACTTTTTAGATCTGCAATCACATTATAGGTTCTGTAGACAAAAATACTACTTTTAGAAATAGGCCTTAAATTGGAAAGTGGCTTTCAAGTGCCAACAACATCTTTTTTAGGGGGGAGTTCTTTGATTTTCTTTAATTCTTTGGGGGTTCATTGATTGATCTCATGGAGTCTTGTTAGATTTGTCAGTTTGGTATTAGACCACAATTAACAACAAGAAACTATTACAAATGGAGAACTTTGATAATTGACCATCGAAGAGAACATCCTTGATTACTTTCTTATCTCTATTCAATGCCATACTTTGATTGGACATATATTATTAACCTTAATAAATTTCTATGTAAAAGTATGAGTAGGGAATCTTTTGGTCCTCTTAGATTGGCACATTTCCCTTGTGATATTTGGTGGTCTATTTGGGAAGCATATGGAGATCCATGTGATCCTCCATCTCTAGTGGACTTTCTACATCAAGTCACTCCAGCTATGGTTTCTTCAACCTCAAATGAGATCACACCTCTAGCTCCTGTTGCGCCTACTGATCCTATTTCAACCATAGATGCTTTGAAATCAATGCAGCAGGATACTTTATGTCTTCCTACTCTACCTTCATGTGAAGACTTCCTTCTAGACATTGCACAGTTGTTCCTAGAGTCTCACATTGAAGATGTGGGAGACATTATTGATGGAATTTGTCTTCTTTTTGAGGCAGATACTTCATCCTTTTCTGTAGTGATAGATTCATGTACTTCAGCACTGCAGGGTACTCATGGTCTTCCAAGTGATGATTTCTTGCTAGACATTTCAGTTCTATTCTTAGAGTCACACACAGTAGACATGGGAGACTTTTATGATGATTTCTCACTTTTCTTTGCTGAGGAGTCTTCTATAGTTGTTGCAAGGGTCCACTCTACCCCTCAACTCTATGCTCTACATGATCAATCCTTCCAGATTGGTGTGATTGTGGATTCTTCTTTACAACATCTACAGGAGGTCTCTTCATTAGTTCAGAAGACTGTTGGTTTTCTAAAGCAAGTTCTACATCCTTCCTTATTCGATCTGCTCTTCTCTTTAGCAGTTTTGGAGGAAGCCATCATCAGTATCAACACAGGGACTTTTGAACAAGTTTTAGAGATACCAATCATCATAGAGATTCCTTCTCCATATAGGGGACACATCTCATAGGTACCCTTGCCATTGTTTCTTCCAAATGGGAGGAACATCATACAAAGGTCATGGATTAGCTTCTACATAGGAGCATTCTTCACTGATCAACACACTACTTTTAAGGGGGGGGTGACTACCTCATCTCCATCTTCTCTTTTTTGGGGGGGACTTTTTCCTCATAGGAGGTTTTGTCCTTCTCCATTCTTTCTTGTATATACATGGATGTATGTCATAATGGGGGGGTCTTGATTACTCCATCCATCCATGCATCCATATTTATCTCTCTTTTTGGGGGATGGTTTTTCCCATGAGGTTTTCCCTCTTTCCCCGCTTTATGAGAGATTGCATTTTCATTATGCACATGGGTACCTAACATGGCCTAGTAGCTAGGACCCATTATGCATCTTCATCCTAGTTTGTAAGCTTGAGGGCATTTGGTTTAAATAAGTATTTACTTATTACACTTACTTAAGTTTACTTAGGTTAATGCATTATTTATTTATTTTACATTATTTTATTTGTGAGACACTTAGGAGTTTGTGCACTCTTGTGAGATGTCATGTTGACATCACAAGGGTCCGTACCTCTTTTAAGCACATGTTGTCTACAACATAGGAATCTTCTATACACATGACACTTTGTCATTCTTATTCATTCATCTAGAATGATGGATAAGGTGCTTAGTTGTCTTATCTTCTAGTTTTTTCTAGAGACATTCTAGGTGCTTCCTAAGAGGCCTTTATATACAAGCACTCCCAGTGTGTTGAACATAACATTCTGAACAGAGCAATGTATTCGGACATACTCTGATTAATTGATCATAACCATTTTTGGTCTACAGTTGTGCTTGTGTTTGAGTTCTTAGTTCTTGGGTGAATTTTTCCCTTAGGCAAATTCTTAGAGAATCATAAATAAGGAATGCAGAGGTAAGCTTTTATGGGTTTTTGCTGAGAAAATGTTGATATTAAAGTAGTGGGGTTGCTTAGCATTTTATGCAAATTTGTTATGCATAAATAGGAATAAATTGAGTTTGAAATGATATATATCAGTTGTTATCTCATTCCAAAATGTGGTTAGCTTTAGGAATTCTTTTATAATATGTTATATGAAATGATTGCTAGCTAACACCTGCCAAGGAAACATAACTTGCTTCTTCTCACATTGAATTCTGCTCAAGGTTTTTGTATTGTGAAGTGTAGCCCAGTTCTTTATGTGCCAATGGAAATACTAAGAATGCTAAGAGATGGCATGGTTACTCTCGTTGATGTTATTTCTTTGTTGCATTATATGAGATTCATTACTACACTTGGAAATGGGCTCATCTTTAGTCTTCAGAAGATTGAAGATGAGCCCATTCCGAGTGTAGTAATCAATCTCAAAGCTCCTTCAGCCTGAACATATGGTGTCTTTTGGATGATCTTTCTGGAGCTACATCAACATTGTATCCTTCAGGTGTTTGATTATTCATATTTCTTCTTTATTATTCTATAGAACAATTCTTATGGTTTAAGTTTTTTAGCATCAATTTATAATTTTAGTCGAAAATCTCTATATATCTTTTCTTGCTAGATAGGTTTGCTTAGTTTTTATATAAATATATTTGCTTTTACAGCTTGGACTTGAATTCACCACCACTATTCTTTATACTTAGCCAACAATATATTTGTACCAAGTATAGTGCATTGTAATGGTATTGTTCATACAATGTTGATGCTTACTCAAGAATACTATTTTTATTTAGTTTTATTTGCCAAGTTTCCTTTTTAGTTTGATTTTGAGGTTGTGATGCTTGAGACTCAAATGCCTACAAATACTTCATGTAGTGTCCAGTCTCAAGCCTTGATCACTAGGCAAGCTCCTAGCTCTTATTACAGTTTGCTTATTGCAATGTCACATCTAGTTTGCATGTGATTCTACTAACCTAAAGGATCCTTAACCACAAACAATAGTAGTCTCCTCTACCCAAGATAATACAACTTTGTTTCGATTTAAATAAGAAAATTGCAACAGCATTATTAGTGAGGATTTGTGTCTGCTCAGAAACTTCTTATCTAAGAAATCCTTCCTGAGGGTTGTGAGCTTGTGTACTTCTCCTTTACATCAAAGGTTCAATTTGATCATGTTGCTAAGACCCTACCCAAAGTTACAAATGGAAAGTGAACTAGTTTTTAATGCTTCTCACTAGTAATAAAGCATGTTTTATTAGCCCATTATCTAGTTGGTTCACCTTTATTTCAAATTTAATGCAAGGACGAGGAGCTTCTTGGTTAGGGTCTTGCATTGGATGATGAATTAGATCGTGTGCTAGGGAAACACAACTCCATTACTACAGGGTCTCTTGTTACATGAAAAAGAACAAAAGAGAGTAAACTAGAATAAATTTGGTAACTTTCCACATTTCAAATGTGGATTATACCTTTGAACTATTGCATAGAGAGAGAGAGAGAGAGAGAGAGAGAGAGAGAGAGAGAGAGAGAGAGAGAGAGAGAGAGGGTGGTAGGGTGTTGCAGAACTATTGCATATCCAAGGAGACAGCAAAGAAGCCTCCTTGTCTCCCCTGCCCCCACATGTGAGAGAGAACACTATTGCATAGAAAGGTATGTAGGCAATAGAGCAAGAACATTCACTAGAGTTTTCCCTAAATTGGGTGTTCCCAAAGGTAAATAACTGAGACTATTCCACTTGTTTATTTTCATATTTTCTATTTGAATGTATGCATTAGAATCTATTATCAATAACTCGGCATAATATCTATGTTGGTGACTTTGTCCATTGGAATTGGAATGTGGAAGACAGGTATGTGCCAACATTTTATTCTATTTGAGAGCACATGCTTTTCCCTCTTTATTTATGGTCTATGGCAATCCAAATGATTGTTAGAAAAACCAATCTCAAAGTTCAAAATGGTAGAATGATAATATCTTCATGAGTTGATTTATAATCTTGTGTCGTTTACATTGAAATATAAGTATAATAGGTTAAATTGTAGGTTCAATTCGGGGAGGGGTTAGGGTACATCTTGTTTGTGAATTCTTGTAATTTTTAAATGTAAAGAATTAGTTTCTGGGTAGATTGTTATTCATGATCTTTGCCTTTCCACTGGTCTATTGGCAGTTGCTTTGCTAATGTAGTGCTTCAGTGCCTGATACACACAAAACCTCTTGCAGCCTATCTACTCCATGGATCACATTCTCAAAAATGTATCTTATCATTTCTTAGTAGATTTATCCTTAGACACGGGCATTGCAATATTAGTTGCGGCTTGCAAAAATAATAACCTATACTATTTGTTGGGTCTGCTCAAGTCAGAAGAAAGACTGGTGCTTCATGTGTGAGCTTGAGTTTCTTGTCTTGAGGGTGAGAGGAGGAGATGGTGCCTTATCACCAATTAGAATACTTTCTAGAATTAAAAACATTGGCAATCACCTTGGCAATGGAAAACAGGAAGATGCTCATGAGTTTTTGAGGTAACATGAATTGCAAAGTGCTTAGAGTCTTTCAATTTTTAAATCATACCGACATATATCAAGATAGAAATGCTCATAGAAAGGAGTATTTAGGGATATGCTAAAAATTATGTGTACACAAAAATTAATCTCCATTGATGTGCTTAAACATACTTACATGGTACATGCATGCATGCTCCCATGTGCGCGCACACACACAGATTGATATCTTGTTTTTCTTTTTCCTTTTAGATTTCAAGTTGATACTATGCAGTCAATATGCCTTGATGAAGCTAGTGGAGAGGAAGCCATTCATCCAATAGCACATGTGACTATGTTCATTCAATAAAAATTTGGTGGTTATCTTCAATCAAAGGTGGTGCTAGTATTAACTTTAAAATGAAAAAATGTCAATGAACAAATACATGTGATTTGTAGATTTTGATTATAAAATTTATTTCTATATAAGGAGTTCAGATTAGGGCAGTCAGCCTGATGAGCTGACATGGTGAGTCGACTTAAAGTTGCGAGTTGGTGGGGCAAGTGGGGGTGACTTGGTGAGCTAACCTGGAGAGTTGGCTTAGGGGGCAGACTTGGTGAGTGAACTTAGAGAGTCGACTTGGTGAGTGTACTTCAATTGTAAGCTTGGCGAGCTGACTTGGGGATCCAACCTGGCGATCTAACATGGTGAGTGGGCTTAAAGTGGCAACTTGGTGGGGCAAGTTGATGAGCCAACTTAGCGAGGCCACTTAGAGATGTGACATGGCGAGCTAACTTGCTGAGAAAGCTCGATGAGTGGACCTAACAAATGACCTTGATGAGACACTTTGGTGGAGTGACTTGATGACTGACCTCAAAGATTCAACTTGGCGAGCATACTTGCACTAGTACATTTGGGTTCATTTTTTGACCTTTATTGGTCAAATTTTTGACCCAATTTTTGACCAAATTTGACCAACCCATTGGTCAAATTTTTTTTGGTTGAAATATCGACCAACTCACTAGTACATGATTTGTCTCAATCATATAACTAATTATATATTCTTCCTATTAGTTACTGTCGGTGTTTTTCAAGCATTCTATAAAATAGTTCACATGCCTTGCATATGATATGACATTTTGCATGCATCCTACACTCTCTTTCATCCAGCTAATGATGGATTACACAGAGTCCTCTGAAACCATGATGCTAAAAAACACACAATCAAATCCAAAATGAACTTGCACTACAAATGGATTGTGGAAATCTGATATTGGTAAAATTGCATGCATGTCTACCAAGACAATCACAACTTAAACATACATTTTTCCTAGTAGACATGCATGCAAAATTAACAATATCAGATTTCCACAATCCATTTGTAGTGCAAGTTTATTTTGGATTTGATTGTGTGTTTTTTAGAATCATGGTTTCAGATCACTTTGTGTAATCCATCATCAGCTGGATGAGAGAGTGTAGGATGCATGTAAAATGTCATATCATAAGCAAGACATGTGAACTGTTTTATAGAATGCTTGAAAAAAATTTACACCTAGTTGTTGGTGGAAATTTCCACCTTCATTGGTCAAAATTTCCACCAACTCTTGGGCTTTTTCTACCTTTGTTGGTGGAAATTTCCACCAACGCTTAAATTTTTTTCTACCTTTGTTGGTCAAAATTTCCACCTTCGTTGGTTGAAATTTCCACCAATACCTAAATTTTTTTCCACCTTTGCTGGTCCAAATTTCCACCTTCATTGGTCGAAATTTCCACCAACATGCAATTTTTTTCTACCTTTTTTGGTCGAAATTTCCACCTTCATTGGTCAAAATTTCCACTAATGTCTAAATTGTTTTTCCACCTTTGTTGGTCAAAATTTCCACCTTCATTGGTCAAAATTTCCACCAATGTCTAAATTTTTTTTCCACCTTTGTTGGTCAAAATTTCCACCTTCATTGGTCAAAATTTCCACCAATGCCTAAATTTTTTTTCCACCTTTGTTGGTCGAAATTTCCACCAACGTGCAAATTTTTTTCTACTTTTGTTGGTCAAAATTTTGACCAATTCCTATTTGAACCCACACAATGGCTTTGGTAGGTTTTCAACCAATAGATTGGTCAAATTTTCAACCAACCAATGAGTTGGTCAAAAATTTGACTAGAATAATATCAACCAACAGGTTGGTCAAATTTGGTCAAAAATTGGGTCAAAAATTCGACCAATAAAGGTCAAAAAATGAACCCAAATGTACTAGTGTTTGTAGTGATGAGATGATGAGCAATAAATAAATGTTGCAAAACCTACATGAATGTTCACATTTTTTAAATTTTTGATTATGTATAACCTGAGTTGGTCAAAATTTTGACCAACTTGGGAAACCCTAAGTTGGTAAAATTTTTGACCAAATCAGGCATAAAAACTAAAAAAAAGGTATTGAACAACTCTCTTGAGGAGTTGGTCCAATAAAGAGGCTATCTTTTCTTAGGTTCAACAACTTATGACAATGGATTCAATATTGAATTGAGATTTCTGGTGGACATTGGCAAGCGACATAGTTGGAAAATTTATATCATTTCCTATGCTTTCCCTAATTTTAAGTGTTGTAATATTGATCTCCCTGGAGTAATACAATAGGGTTTAGGGTACAATGATTATGGAATAGGCACCATCATTCTACTTAAGCCTTAAAGCATTAAGTGGTCTTGTCAAGTTTAGTTCATACATTAAAAAAAAGGAGTAAGTGGTGGTTAGGAGGTAATGACAATAGTCAGTGGTTAACAACATTGATGTCACCACCATTTTTGGGCATGTCCCAAGACTTTTGCCATGTGGTTGACTCTCTACACCCTCCACACATGCAATTCCAGATGGTAATTTTGTTTATTTTCTATCACATTTTTGTATTTCTATAATCATCAGATTCATGGATAGCAACAAAAAATATTTCTCACAAGAAATTAATATGGGTGAAATGATTGTTATTCCAAAGGGAGCCATTCTTTTTCTTCAAAATTTGGGCGATAGTCCGACAAGTTTGATAGCTTCTTTTAACAGTCAAAATCCAAGAGTTGTTGTGACTCCATTTGTTAGTTTTCATACAAATCTAGGCATTCCTCTAGTGATTCTTGTTAAGGTGTTTTAGATCAGTGAGGAGGATGTCAGTAAAATAAAATAAAAATCTTGGTGGTAGCTAAAATGATTCTATTTTTTAATTAACTCATTTTTTAATATTTGTCATCATTGATAATGTAGTCATTAATAAGTGATATCACAACAATCCTATGATTCCACCTAGTTTAAAAAAAGTCAAATACATAAATTTGTTTTCTCTTTTGATTTGGGTGTTTCTTTTGATGATCATTCAATTAGTTGAAATGACAAGATGGTTGATAGTATAAATGATCTTAAACTAATTTTTGATATAGGTTGTGTATCATGGAGAACTATACAATTTTTTTTATCTAGTCTTTTCAAATGAATATTAGCTAAATCAAATATCTTGTAACATAATTTTCTATAAACATAGTATATGTGTTAGATTGTGGTGACTGATCAGGAAGGTACTATACATACTTCATAATTAAGAAATTTTTTTGGTACTATTCACCATTCATAGATTTTCCACTAAAGCTATGGCTAATTTATGGCCAACATGTTATAACCCTAAAGCAGTTTAATACTTCTATAAAAAGGTTTAGGGTTTGGTATTTTTATTATGTTGTGATGCGAAATTGCTTCTTGCGGCGGTATTGAGATGTAAGGGATTAAGAATTGTAATTAGGTTGTAATTACTAGATTGTAATAATATTGGACTTGCTATTTGGTGGATGTAACCCAGGGATTGGGTGAATCACGTTAAATCTTGGTGCCTTGTGTTCATTTTTGTGTGATCTATTATTTTTTGTTATTGGTTATATTTGCATGTAATTTTTTATTTCTGTCTGTGGTTTATCCCAACAAGTGGTATCAGAGCGAGGTTGTCTTTTAGTTATCCCATGCAGGAAACTCTCATGGTTAAGTGAGAGTCTCACGGTTGAGTGGGAGCGATGGTAGATGAGGGTAAGCTGAGGGTTGATAGGTTTAATGGGCAGAACTTCCAGTTATGGAAGATGCAAATGGAAGACTATCTATATCAAAAGGATTTATGGAAGTTGTTGGAAGGCAAAGCCAAGAATCAGGGAACTATGTCAGAGGTTGAATGGGATCTTTTGGACAGAAAGGCACTCGAAAGCATTCGGTTATGCTTGGCACCATCGGTGGTATTTAATATTACAAAAATAAAGACGACAGAAGATTTGATGAAAACCCTAGCAACATTGTACGAAAAGCCCTCCGCTTCAAACAAGGTATTTCTCATGAAGCATTTATTTAATATGAAAATGGCAGAAGGTGGATCTATTGTAGATCATTTAAATGAGTTTAATACTATTACTAGTCAGTTATCTTCTGTGGGTATCAATTTTGATGAAGAAATTAGGGCTCTCTTGATTTTGTGTTCTTTGCCTGAAAGCTAGAATGGCTTGGTAATGGCGGTGAGTATTTTTGTTCCTGGATCTAGTACCCTAAAATATGATGATGTTATTGGTGTTGTTTTGAGTGAGGAAACTCATAAGAAATCCTCAAGTGGATCTACATCAAGAAGTGCTTTGAATGCACAAAGCAGGGGCAAAATGACTGAGAGAGGAAGTAACTCTTGAAATCGTGGGAAATCAAGAGGAAAGTCAAAGGGGAAGAGGTCTCAATCGAGAGGACCAAATGATTGCTAGTACTATGGGAAACTAGGGCACAAAAAGAAAGATTGTTGGAATCGAAAGAAAAATGAAGGAGATAAATCAGATGGAGACAAGGAGGAAAATGTGGTAAGTGACAAATCCAAAGAGGATGCTTTGCTTCTATCTTTAGAAAGTGTTGATGATTCATGGGTTTTAGATTATGGTGCTTCATTTCATGCTACACCTTATAGAGGTTATTTCATTGATTATGTCCAAGGGGATTTTGGGCTTGTTTATTTGGGGGATAATGAACCCTATCAAATTGTTGGAAAAGGAAAAATTAAGATTAAGTTGCAGAATGGGAATCATTGGCTACTACATGAGGTAAGACATGTTCCAAGGCTGAGTAGGAATTTAATTTGAGTGGGGCAACTCGGTGATGAGGGTTGTGTAGTTACTTTTAATGATAAAAATTGGAAGGTTTCAAAAGGTTCCCTTGTAGTAGCAAAAGGTGTAAAAGTAGGCACGTTCTATCTTTGTACAGGTCATATTTTTCCTTCTACTTTGATTGTTTTAGAGAAAAATGAATTTTTAGGAACAATTGTTGCAGTTGAGTAGAGAGAACAAATAGCTACTGTAGATTTTGATACAGCATTGTGGTACAACAGACTTGGGCACATGAGTGAGAAAGGTATGAAAGTACTTCATTCAAAGAAATTTTTACTGAAATGTGTTAATATGGATTTCTGTGAAAGTTGTGTGTATAGAAAACAAAAGAGAGTGAGTTTTGTAAAGGCTGGGAAGGAAAACAAAAAGGAGAAATTAGAGCTTGTGCATACAGATGTATGGGGACCAGCTCAGGTGTCTTCCCTTGGTGGCTCTCATTATTATGTTACATTTATTGAAGATGCAACTAGAAAAGTATGGGTTTATTTCCTTAGACAAAAATTTGATGTATTTCAAACTTTTAAGAAATGAAAATACTTGGTTGAAAATGAGACTGGTAAGAAATTAAAATGTCTCAGATCTGATAATGGTGGTGAATATTGTAGTCATGAATTTGAAGATTATTGCTACACTAATGGTATCCATAGACAAAAAACTATTCCAAGGACTCCACAAGAAAATAGAGTGGCTAAACACATGAACATGACTATAATGGAGCACGCAAGGAGCATGAGGTTGCATGTTGGGTTTCCCTTACACATGTGGGCAGAGGTTGTCAATACTATAGTATATTTGATTAATAGAGGTCCCTCTACTCCTTTGGGATGTGGTATTCTAGAGGAGGCATGGACTGGTAAGAAGGTGAGTTATTCTTTTCTCAAGACCTTTGGTTGTGAAGCTTTTGCTCATATAGACTCTAAAAATAGAACCAAGCTAGAAGCAAAATCAAAGAAATGTGTCTTTGTTGGATATGGAATTAATGAATTTGGTTATAGGCTTTGGGATTTTGAAAATCATAAAATTGTTAGAAGTGGGGATGTCATATTCAATGAGAAAGTGTTGTACAAAGATCTGTTGCAGCAACATGAGAAGAAAGAAGATGATTATGTAGTGTTGAATGATACTCCAAAAGCTAATGTTCCAACCATTCCTCATGATGTGCAAAAACTACAACAAAAAATACCACACACACCAGTGAATGTTAGATGGTCAACAAGGAAAATTAGACCTCCACAAATATTTTCTCCCTCTTTTTATTCTATTTTACTTATTGATGTTGGTGAACCTAAAAGTTGTGATGAAGCTATGCAGGTGGATACTAAGCTTCAATGGGAGTCTACAATGAAAGATGAAATGGACTCTTTGCTGAAGAATAAGACATGGGATCTATGCAAGTTGCCTGTAGGTAAAAAGGCTTTACAGAATAAGTGGGTTTACAGGTTGAAAGAAGAGGAAGGAGGTAAGAGAATATTTAAGGCCAGGTTAGTTGTAAAAGGATTTGCACAGAAAAAGGGAATTGACTTTGATGAGATATTGTCTCCTGTTGTTAAAATGACTTCTATCCATACTGTTTTAAGTTATGTGGCTACTGAAGATTTACATTTAGAGCAGTTGGATGTTAAAATAGCCTTTCTTCATGGTGATTTGGATGAAAAAATATATATGGCTCATCCACGGAGATTTGAGGTCAAAGGTAAGGAGAACTTAGTGTGCAAATTGAAGAAAAGTTTATATGGCTTGAAGCAAGCACCTCAGCAATGGTATCTAAAATTTGATAGGTTTATGCATGAGCATGGCTATAACAGGTGTCATTCATATTATTGTGTTTATTTTAAGAGGTTGGATGATGATAGCTACATTATTTTATGTTTATATGTTGATGATATGCTTGTAGCTGGGTCTAACATGGATCATATTTAGGGGCTGAAATGCTAGTTAGCACATGCATTTTCTATGAAGGATTTTGGGGGTAGCAAAACAAATCCTTGGTATGAAGATTTGTAGAGATAGGAAGAACAGAACATTAATGCTATCTCAGGCTGATTATGTTGAGAAGGTGTTGAAACGTTTCTCTATAGAGAATGCTAAAGCTATCGACACACCTTTACTTGGTCATTTGAAGTTGATTAAGGAGATGTGTCCTAAGACACAAGAAGAGGAGGATAAGATGTCCAAGGTACCCTATGCTTCAGCTGTAGGAAGCTTGATGTATGCTATGGTATGCACTAGGTCAGATATTGCACAGGCAATGGGAGTCGTTAGCAGGTATATGAGTCATCCAGGATTTGAGCATTGGAATGTTGTCAAGTGGATTCTCAGATATTTGAGAGGAACATCCAATAAGTGTTTAGACTTTGGGGGCTCTATTACTGATTTACAGGGCTATGTTGACTTAGATTTGGCAGGGGATATTGATACCAGGCGGAGTACTACCGGTTATGTCTTTACTATTGGTGGGGTAGCTATGAGCTGGGTTTCTAGGTTGCAGAAGATTAATGCTCTATCCACTATAGAGGTAGAGTATGTTGCTGCTATAGAGGTAGCCAAGGAGATGATATGGCTTTAGTTCTTCTTGGAAGAATTGGGACATACTCAGAAGGATAATTATTTGTTCACAGATAGTCAAAGTGCCATTTATCTTGCAAAAAATTCAGCTCTACATTCTAAGACCAAACACATACAATTGCGGTACCATTTCATTCGGTTAGTTTTGGAGGATGGATAGTTAAAGATGGAGAAGATACATACCAATGACAATCTAGTAGATATGTTGACAAAGGTTGTAACACGGGAGAAGCTGAACTCCTCTTCAACTTCTGTTGGTCTTTTAGACTGAACATGAATAAAAGAATAGTAGAGTCCAGGTTGGTTTTATCCAGTGGGAGCCCCATATGGTAGTGGTATTGATATAGGATTAGTCTCCAAGTGGGAGATTGTTGTTTAGTGTGGACACTGATTAGTCCCCAAGTGGGAGATTGTTAGATTGTGGTGACTGATTAGGAAAGTACTGTACATACTTATTAATTAGAAAAAAAAATTGTTATTATTTTCCATTCGTAGATTTTCCACTAAAGTTATGGCTAATTTATGGCCGACATGTTATAACCCTAAAGCAATTTAATACTTGTATAAAAGGGTTTAGGGTTGGGTATTTTCATTATGTTGTGATGCGAAATTGCTTCTTGCAGCAGTATTGAGCTGTAAAGGATTACGGATTGTAATCAAGTTGTAATCACTGGATTGTAATAATATTGGACTTGCTATTTTGTGGATATAGCCCAGGGATTGGGTGAACCACGTTAAATCTTGGTGCCTTGTGTTCATTTTTATGCATGTAGTTTTTTATTTCTATTCGTGGTTTATCCTAACAATATGAGGCAATTGATTCTCTATTGCTTATGATTTTTGTGAGTAGTGTACAGAAATGGCAGAGGGAAGCAACTGCAAATATTGTGCAAAAATGGCAAAGGGAAGTGATAGTATGCACATGAGTAGTGATTGATATGGATTTGCTAGAAAGACCTAGCTAGACAGCCTAGAGGTGTCATTTTGATAAATCAATTATTACAATCCATCCAAGAGAGAAAAGAATAGAAAATGCAAGGGTAAGGTAATGGTCAAGGTATTCTCTCTAAAGGCCATATCCACTATTTTGGAGAGGCCTCTTCCACCATAGATTATTTCTCATATCTTGGTTTCAACTCTCAAATTGCAATGAATCTAGCAGATTTTTTGTTTGTAATGGGAACACAAGATATTTCTTTGTCTCAAACATTAAAATAGATAACAGTTAAGGCTAAAGATATAACACAAGTACAAATATATATTCATAAACAATTTACTTTCTTGATGCATCTATAGTGGATTGAAATGAATGTTAAAGTTTATTTAATTAATGCTAGTTGAATTAGCACCAATTGGTATATGCCTACAAATCTACAAGGCAAGGCAAATAAAGCTTTAACCTTTAAAAAAAATTGGTTATGTAGGTGTTAGCCATAGAATACCAATAAATGATTTTCTAAATATACACTCAAGCATTCTATAAATATGACATTAAAAAGTTATTTTGATAGGGATATGCTTCATCTAAAAATGAGAAAAATAATAAAACTGAAAAATAGAGATATGCTCCTTTTCAAAATGGTAAAAATAATATAACTAAAAGAGAAAAATGTGAACTTGAAAGTTGTAATTGTCTAGGAGAAGTAAAATATGAGATAAGTTGGGATAAGCCATGGTTGTTTATGAATAGTGGAGATAGGAACAAAATGATTCACTATTTAACAACATAGTATGTAATCCAAATATATTTCCCAGGTGCAAACCCATTGAATCATAGCTGGTGCATTCATTGAGATTAGATATGTCTATCACACTTGAGTGTAGTATTAACTTTTCTAAATATCAAGCCAAATTATTTTAAATGCTTAGATGACAATAAAAGCCAAATCATACTAGTAGATCTAAAAAAATCTCCAAATTAAAGTTCCCCATATATACAAGCATTAAAATGTGTTTACCAAATATATTTGTTGAGGCTTGTGCACTATCCCTACCTGGAGAAAAAAAATTGGTTAAATTTTGTTTGGTTGATTATAACCTAGGAATTAATGGCATTAATTTTGTAGGAGTAAAATTAGAGGGAAATATCATGGTAGAGATTACCATCCGATTGGAGATTGGAGAGATATGATAATTGCATATTGGATTGGATTCACCTTGATTTGATTAGCAAGCCATGACCAGAGAAGAATAAGATGGTTTAATGGTGGGAGACAATTACTAACTAGAGGCAAGTCTAGAAGGAAAGCTTATTGGCTAATTAACTTATAACTTCACTTGCATTAATAAAATAACAAGTTATAACCCACTTAGAGTTTTTTAAAAATAATTAATATTAAAAAACACACTTATAAGAAAATAAGTAGTATTTATTTATTTAATTTTCAAAATTAATAACAATTTTTTTAATTAATAATTTTTTTAATTTCAAAAATTAATAATTAATCATAAAAAAGTTTTTTTTCTTTTTTTCTTTTTTTCAATAAATAAATCCCCAAATTAAGTTATAATTCTATAAAATAAAAATAAATATTCAATTAGTATTTTCACATGCCTTTAATCTCTCAAATAATGCAACCATAATACACTTAATTTTCTATATTTAGTATTTTTTTTTTCACATTCATTTGTAAGTTTAGCTACAACATGCTTTCCTCTCAATTAATCTTTTGCTTTTCCAATAATATTTTCAATTAAATTATTTTAGATATAAGAAGAACATTTATCTTTGTTTAGAAAACTCATGATAATCACATGACAAATCTAAATTTCAAACCCTAGCTATTCAATTTGTTTTCTTCTTCCAATTTTCTATAATCAAATTAGAAAGAGTTTTAAAATAATATAGTCATAATAATTTTCTAATTTTTTCTACAGTTTTCCTCAGTGAAGCTTTCTTGGTTAATAAGTTTTCCTTTTTCAAAATCTACAACATAAATCTTTATCCAAAGATTAGTAGAATAAATGAATAAGCATTATGTAAGCACCCATGAAGACACAAAGTAGACAAATATTTCAATAAAATTCTACAATGGGTTTTCAAACCCTACCCCAAAACAATAGCTAAAATTTGAGACAACCTGTGAATGTATACAAATCGAAACCCTCAAAAAATTTCAACAATTCTTTTGCTCCAATTCCAAAATTTTCTCCCCAAAACCTGTTTGTAGATAAACAAGCTCTAGTTTCTTAATAAAGAGTTTCTCAACCTAGGGTTTTAGTTTTACTAACATGCAAAAGCCTTTCTTTTATTATTATTTTAATTAATTTAATTCTTTGTGCATACTTTTTATGTTTTAATTAAAAATAAAGTTTATTTAAATTTTTCACTTTCTTTTATTAAATAATAAGACATATTTAGAAAGTATATTTATTAGTTTAACTAATAATAATATTTAGACATCATTATTTTTCATTTTATTTTTATTAGTAAACGACTTAGGCCTTTTTATTAAATAAATGAAAATAAAACAACTATACAATGTTTCTTTGTTCAAATGGGCACTGGTAGGAAAGAATGGAAAAGAAAACCTCCAGTCTTGCCTGAGACTTTCATCCTATACAAATTACAATTTAAAATGGGCATACCTTAGTTTATTTTCACCATGACTGATACATATACATGATAATTTCTATCATTACAACTATTTCGAGTTTTTACAAGTGTATTCCTTAATTTCTTGGGTGTATCACTAAGATGATAGTTTTTATCTTCCTTTACCTATTATTCTATTTTTGAAATTGAAATGAGATGTTAGTAATATCAATAAATTCATAGTTTCATAGCTTAGTCCCATTGATTATTGAATTTCTTATCCTGATTTAAAGATTTTGATTCCATTTTAAGAATTAGGTTTCAATGTTTAATTTAAAGATTGCTCATAGTCCTATTTCAGATTAAGTTTGAAAAGAAAAGGAAAGAGGGCATAAAGCCTTAAAAAAAAATTTGGGGATACAAGTTGGGAAAAACTTACATAACTTTAGATGAAGAAGAAAGGATAAAAGAGACAAAAGTTCTAACGTTTCAATCAAAGATAAGATCTATCTAATTCTATAGGATAATTCCAAATACAAACTAGATCAGGACCCAATCTAACGTACACACTCATATGCATCAATCAATTATAGAATAGGGGAAAGGGAGAATGAAAACCCCTAAATTATATAATAGATATTTCAAAATTTACTCACTTTATAGTTAACAAATAGATACAAACAAAACAAAAGGGAAAAAAAGATGCATATCAGTAGATAATGCTTCCAACCAATACCACACCATAACATACTGCAAATATTAATTAACATAGTAGAATTATATACCGTCAAATATTTACAATCAATGATAACCATAGAAGGAAGAGAAAAGATGCAACTAAATCTGATATTTGAGCCCTAATAGACCTAAACAATTTTTCAACTTTACACAAAAACCAAAGATCACCAAAATGCAAAGGGGGAGTTTCAATACATAAGATATTTAGAGATTATTATTGAAATGAAACTTCTAAATTAATTATTATTAAATTAAATAAATATAACTATGGAAAATTTGAACTTTTAATTAAATTTTTTAATTTATTACCTCTATTTAATTAATTTCTCAATTAAATATAATTAAATATTAGTTTTTCTTTATAATTTTTTGTTAAATTAAATTATTTAATAATATCTATAATTGATTTAATTATAACTAAAAATCACAATAGATCCACTAACTGAGTAAGAAAATTCATCTAAAAGATAAAGTATGAATTCAAACTCAAGGGTCAAAATATTGAATTCATGTTACTTGATGAATTCAAAAAGGTAAATAACTCTAATACTTGTCCTATATTTTAGGATTATTGGCTCAGGTTTAGGATTTAGACTCAAGAACTATCTCCCCTTTTACTATTGAGATATTGCGATAGGGCACACTCATCCTAGAAATTCAAGGAATTCGATGCCTGGTACCTGTAATTTGCATAAAATTTGATTATTTACATATGCATATAAATCTAAACTAAATAGGCAATGGTAGGGAGTGGTACATCATGTAGATCCTAACTAGCAAGTGACTGTGACTTCCTCCCTCAACCACATCAAAAATGTTAAACATAAAGTAAACATACTTGTACACCATACACATGCAAGTATGGGGTAAGTAACCATAAAACTCATATATAAATCTCCATAACAAGAAGCCAACTAAGATAACAAGAATGAAATATACAGTCACAAAATAATGTTTGAAACACTAGGTGTTATGAATCCAAGTTTTATTTTTATTGTTCTATTGTTTCTATTTTTTTGTTTTTATTTTTAGTTGTTAAGTCTTGTTATTTAATCTTGTTGCAAGTTTAATTATTTGTGAACTAGTGGTGCACAATATGCCTAGAGTTCCAAATGTTGAAACTCTAGCTCTTATACCATATGTAATTCCCTATCAAGGAACCCGAAAGAATTTAATCTATTATGTCACTAAGTTTGCTAAATAATTCTTTTTTTAATATTAAAACAACAAGAGATAACATAGCATAAGCAATAACTTACATACATACATAAGAAATATATTAACAGTTAAATATCTTAAGGGTTCCATGACATTGAATCACATGCATAAGTTTTATTAAGATTAAATTTGATACATAACAAAGTCCACATCATAGGATAACCATAAGTACAAAATCAAATGAAATAATATATAAGTACATAAAATGTCACATGGCATAATCAAATCACATAATCATTCTCTATACAAGTCATGGGGTATGAAATGCTAAAAGAATATACATCATGATAAGATACAATATCTCAAAGGATCTCAAATAATCAAAGTACAATAAATCAAAATATGACCATAGAACAAAATCAAAAGATTAGAAGGATAAAACAACTACACAAGTACATCTAGTAACAACATCTACTAGTCAGATCTCAATGGTATAAGAAACGCTATTATCCAACCTTGTGGAACCTAAATGGCCCACTCCCATCATGTTGAGGAGATAATCTCAAGTCCCAAACAGATAACAATATAAAAGTCAAAGAAGAATCTAGGTCAAGGAATCCTAATAGCAATCTATCTCTAAGGTACCAAGCACACAAGTAACATCTAATCTCAAAGGAAACAAAGACATGCACGAAACCTAATATGCATGTGGGCAAGTGTCATCACATGAGCCAACTCTAAGGTTATCCTGGCAGCCTCTCTAGACTCTTCCCCCCAATGACTCTATGCGGCATCAATATCCTTTCTTACAGATAAGGCATACTAATAAGGAAAGGTCACAACCAAGCATCCTCTCTAATTCCATCCTAGCTTGTACTAGCACTCGAGGCATGGGAAAGGTAAAACACTAGATCTTGCTAATTCTTTTAAAATCATTTAATAAAATATTATCACTTATTAAAAGAACTTACAATGGGTTACCCAAGCATCCTCTCTAGGGCTCTAACCTCCATTGCAAGCCACTTCCCAACATACACATAGATAAACTACCTAAGTTCATAAAAAGTATATCTCATAAAATCATAATATTCACCTCAGTCCTATACAAAAAACTAGAAATCACCAATAGATAAATCACAATATTCACCCTAGTCCTATACAAGCAACTAGAGAGCACCAATAGATAAACCACAATATCTACCTCAGCCCTATACAAGCAATTGAAAAGCACTAAAAGATAATTGGTCAAAAACCTCATAGGTTACACCAAAAAAATCACAATACATGAACATACAAAAAAGAACTCGATCTCATCACACAAACACATAGATATAGCACATTGGTTGGGAAAGAAATAATTGGGACTAAACAACATCACATAAAAGCATCACAAAAACAACCACTTCTCAAGCCTCTGGTAAACATGCCTATCTAGTCAAACTACTAGGTTTCCCCTAAACCCACCACAAAATAAAACATGACATCTCAACATGCATTTAAAACAAGTGTAGTTATTAAGTCTTTTTAAAAGTTTTTTTAATATTAATTCCATAAAAAATTGATTTCTATCAAATTCAAATTTCCATTTCATAATGGTTTCATGGTTGGCTAAAGGTTATCAATCATGCAATATTATCATGTTATTAATTTGAACAATCTTAAATCATGAATGATTTAATTAATAACATAAATGTATATTATTAGATTAAATCTTAATATCAATTTCATTTCTAAAATATTAATTTAACCTCTATTTAAGTCTATTACTAATATTTACTTTTCCTTTAATTCATAATGCAACTCGAGATAACCAAAACTTGAAATTATAATTATAATTCAACTATTTACAATTTCTCTCATAATATTTAAATATTTATAAATAGATGATTATAAAGTTAACTCAACTATAACTCTTCTTAAAATGTAGCTACATCACAAATATATATTTATTAACTTATAGCTCCACTTCCATTCATAAATACATAACAAGTTATAACCCACTCAGAGTTTTTAAAAATATATATATTAAAACCCCACTTATAAGAAAATAAGTAGTATTTATTTATTTAATTTTCAAAATAAATAAATAATATTTTTTTAATTTTTAAAATTAGTAATTAGTCATTAAAAAAAAATTTATTTTCAATAAATAAATCTAAAAATTAATTTATAATTTTATAAAATAAAAATAAACATTCAATTAGTATTTTTGCATGTCTTTGATCTCTCAAATAATGCAACCATAATATACTTTGTTTCCTATATTTAGTATATTTATTTTCACATTCATGAATAAGTTTAGCTACAACATGCTTTCCTCTCAATTAATCTAATAATTTTTTCAATAAAATTATTTTTAGATATAAGAAGAATGTTTATCTTTATTTAGAAAACTCATGATAATCACATGACAAATTTAAAGTTTAGACCCTAGCTATTCAATTTGTTGTTTTCTTCCAATTTTCTATACTTGAATTAGAAAAGGTTTTAAAACAATACAATCATAATAATTTTCTAAAATTTTCTATAGTTTTCCTTAGTCATGTTTTCTTGATTAATAAGTTTTCCTTATTCAAAATCTACAACATAAATCTTTATCCAAAGATTAATACAATAAATTAATAAGCATTATGCAAGCACCTAGGAAGGCACAAAGTAGACAAATATTTCAATAAAATTTTACAATAGGTTTTCAAACCCTACCTCAAAACAATGGCTAAAATCTTAGACAACTTGTGAATGCATGCAAATCCAAACCCTCCTAAACTGTCAGTAATTCTTTTGCTCCAATTTCAAATTTTTCTCCCAAAAACCTGTCTTTGGTGAAATGAGCTATAATCTCCTAATAAAGAGTTTCTCAACCTAGGATTTTAGTATTATGAACATGCAAAAGCCTTTCTATTTTTATTATTTTGATTAATTTAATTCTTTGTCCATATTTTTTGTGTTTTGATTAAAATAAAGTTTATTTAAAAAATTTTCACTTTCTTTTATTAAACAATTTAAGATATATTTAGAAAGTATATTTATTAATTCAACTAATAATAATATTTAGAGATCATTATTAATATGAAACTTCTAAATTAATTATTATTAAATAAAATAAATATAACTATGCCAAATTTAGACTTTTAATTAAATATTTACATTTATTACCTCTATTTAATTTTTCCTTATGTTTGGTTAAATTAAATCATTTAATAATATCTTTATTTGATGTAATTATAATTGAAAATCACAAGAGACCCACAAACTAAGAAAATCCATCTAAAAAATAATGTATGAATTCAAACTCAAGGGTCAACATCTTGAATTCATGTCACTTGATGAATTCAGAAAGATAAATAACTCAAATGCTTATCCTATATTTTAGGACAATTGGCTCAAGTTTAGGATTTGGACTCAAGAACTATCTCCCTTCTTTACCATTGAGCAACTACAATAAGGCATGCTCATCCTGGCAATTTAGGGAAGCTAATGCTCAGTACATGCAATCTGTATAAAAGTCCAACATGTACATATGCATATAAATCTAAACCAAACATGCAATGGCATTGAGTGGTACATCATGTAGATCTTGACTACCAAGTGACTACAAATCCCTCCCTCAACCACATCAGAAATGTTAAACATAAAGTAAAACATACATGTACACCTTACACATGCAAGTATGGGGTAAGTAACCATAAAACTTGTATATAAATCATCCATCTAACTATCATCATGAAATAACTAAAATCACTATATGAACATACAAAACATCATCATCAAAAGAATAACCATGAACACATGAAATAACCAAATATCAAGTAGCTCATCAAATAAATAAGTATAAAATAACATCAATCAAATCAAGTAACCAAGTACCACTAAATCATAAGACATAATCATAAAAGCTGGCCTAAAAGAATTTAATAATATAACATAAGATGTAAACTAGGGGTAGGCACTACACTGTGAAATACAATCATGTTTCTTGCTTAGTTAAGAAACTAATCTTCCTCAAAAGAAAAATGTTTCACTGTTGGTGCTCTCTTTATCATCCATATTGCCTACCCAATCTATATCAATATATGAAAACAAAGAAAAATCACTTAATTGTCATACCAAAATCTGAAATTAGGTGTACCCTTAAAATATTTGAATATTCTCTTTATTGCTGCATAATGTGATTCCTTAGGATCAACTTGAAATCTTGCTACTATCCCAACTACATTTTCTATATTTGGTCTAATGTGAGTCAAATGTTGAAAATTTTCTATCATAGATCTATACTTCCTTTTTTGAACTCTAGGTGACTCATCTTTGCTAGATAACTTGTGACCAATTATCATGGGTGTACCAACAAACTTACAACTTTCCAAGACAAATCTTTTCAATAAATCTTTCAAATACTTAGCTTGTGATATGAAGATATCATTCCTATTATGTACAATCTATAGACCTAATAAAAAATTCATCTCACCAATCATATTCATCTCAAATTCATTTTTCATTTTATTGACAAATTTTTCACTTGCTTCATCATTACTTCCATAGATTATGTCATCCAAAAATATCACAATAATCAACAATCCATTCTCAATTTTTTTCAAATAAAAATTGTTATTTTTTGTACCTTTAGCAAATCCTAACTTTGTCAAATACTTATCCAACCTTGCATACCAAGTTCTAGGTGTTTTCTTTAGACCATACAATGCTTTCTTCAATATGCATACCATGTCTTTGTATTTTGCCAAAAGAAATCCTTTAGGCTTGTTAGTAAACAAATTTGTCCTTCAAAAAGAATTGCAAAATATGATTCAAAATACCCAAATGGAAGAACAAAAAGCTACTTATAGTTGGACGAGTTATCATTGATTGATAACTCTCCTCTAAATTGCAAGGTATAACTGCCTCATGAAAAGATATTCAATGAATTAGATAAATTGATTATGTTTTTAACCTGAAGACATGAAGGTTTACTAACATTCACCAATCAACATGGAATGAATTCAATTACAAGGTTTATGAATAGAATTAAGAGAGAAAGAAAAAAAATAGCCATATGACCAGTCATTCAATCCTCCTTACATCACAAAGAAATGGAGAAGAAAATTATTTTATTCTGTAACTATAAACAACCACAGGACTAGATTTAAAACATGAAAGAGGTGACCATAAGATCAAAAAAAATCCAAAAATTACATCTTCAAACCATAAGATATGATAATCATGACCTATCTCTATTATGACAAAAAAACAAGAAACCATATGATTAAATTGTCCTTGCAATTACAATTGAAAAATAGAATATCAAACTAATCCCCTTATCCTCTGTTACACTCATAATGTATCTTTTCCCCTAGTAGCCTTAGGACTTGTAGAAAAAGAAGAATATTTTCTCTCTAAAAATATTTCCAATAAATAATTCTTCATAGTTCAGTTTGTGGCATAACTGATTCTTGGAAATATTATCAATCAATTCATCTCCAATATTTCTATTTTCTTTGATGACTTTCCTTTTTCTATAAAGCTTTGCCGCCTCTTTTTATATTTTTTTCCTTCCTCATGGACTTAATAACTTTATAAATATTTGAAGTTTATAACATCATCACTTTATAAATTGTGAATGTTTATAATCAAATTAGAGAGGTGGAATTTTTAATGTACTATAATAGACTTTATGCCAACCAAAATCAATGTTTTTCTTGATAGAAAAATTGAGTCTCCATGCGGGTGGCATAAATTTTTATCCCACTATTGGATCAAGCTCATTTTTGGATATGTATTACCAAATGTAGTTATCTCTAGTTTAACTAAAGTGATTGGAAAAATATTGATGGAGTTAAAAGATATAAACTTCTAAGTGCAGGTGTATATGATTAGCATGAGCTCTAAACTTAGTTTTGAAGTTTGAACTTGAGGACCTGTACTTTGAAACCTTAAACTTGAACTTGAACTATGTGGTTCAAAGTTGTTCAAGTTCAATATGAACTTGAGGCTATTGGTATTTTTTTATATAAGGTTGTACTCAAATATTAATAACTTTCACATATGATAAAATTTTGAAAATCACTCATAAATTGGAAAACTTATCTCTCAACAACATATCCAAAATGGAGAGAAATCCAATAGTTAAATTTGAGGATATTGTTCCTTTACCAACACTATCATTTTGCAATTATTTGAACCTTGAACTAAAATTTGAATTGAATCAATCAACATGTTCTTTGAAGCTAAACTTTTGATCTGCACTTTCATTCCATCGAATCTATATTTTGAGCTTTCAACTTTGAACTTTTGAGCTCCCAGGTTTAGGTTCAATTTCAACCCAGTCCAAGAACACTACTTCTTCATAGATCAAACTTTACAAAGGAATCATTAGTAACAAAAACTAATAAGAAAGTGAACAATTTCTCCATAGGGCCATTTTGCAATGTTTAAAAACTAAGATGTTGAAAGCATGCTTACAACTAGGTCTAATTGGGGATATGGGTCACAAGGACATGAAGAATCTAGAAGCCTCTAGTAGGAGACTAGTGCTTATCCATTGGGAAAATAGAGTTGACACAAAACATAGAACATGAGATTACTTACAGAGAGGGGCTAGAGTAGGGACATGTAAAAACAACTAAACTACCAACAAGCCAAAAAGAAACAAACTTAAACTAAGCACAAAAAAAACTTGCAATGCTAAAAAATATCTATAGACATGTACATTGGCAGGAGACTCCCACCATAAGAACTAGAGGCAATGAATACTTATACAAAGCATTAACAGGTTGAGAGAAGAAAGAGACTATTTGAAACAATGAGTTGCATCTTGAAGAAAGAACTATATAATACCTCGATCTGTTGCACTCTTTACTATAATAGGTTGAACTCATTATCTATAAAGACCTTGCTAACCAACCATCATGTCTAAATAGCCACATCTCATCATAGCATTTTGATTTTTCATGTGCTATTTGTTTAAAATTTCCTAGACAAATTTCAATTCCTGGATGAAGAAAATAATGCTCCAATATCTCCTATGAAGATACCATGCCATTCTCAAAAAAATCTCCAACACATTCATGATGCAGGGGCATCCAAGAGTCAAGGTTGTTGACTCAAATGTGGGTTTTCATCAAGATTTACTTCCAAGGCTCATAACTTTTGACTCGGATGTGGGTTCTAGCTGAAATTTTATAGGTAGTTGCAGTAGAAGGAGCTATTTGGATTTTTGATGAGCTCAGCTTGATAGGTGGCCATTTCAACATTTTTTCAAGAACTTGAAAACTGATCTTGACCTCCAAAATTGTCTTTTAGGGTTTTTCCCAATTTTTTTAGAATTTTGTTTTTGTAATAAATCTAAAATTGTATCTTTGATTTCATTGACTACTTGGCAATTCGTCTCACCTTAGTTGGGGGCTTTTCCTAGGAAAAATTAGGATTCATAAGATAAGTTTTAAAACATACCAAAAATGGAAACTTTTGTTTTTTTCTAAAAATCTACCAAATATGGTAATTTTTGAAATTGTAATAAGTAGATTTTTTTTTCATTGTAGAGGTAGAGTAGAGTTATAGAAAAAAAATTTAATGAAGAGACATGTTATTCTGAAATATTTGTCTTGTGTCAAATTCTGCTTTATTGTTTAATGATATTGGGATTTCATCATTTGGTATTAAAGTGTAATGTCTCACCAAGGGATCCAAAGAATTAACCTAGAGTTTCACTGAGTTTGGTAACATCTTCTTTTTTTTTTTTACATGAAAGTAAATACCATACATAACTTGTTCACAATAACAGAAGCAATAGCAATGTCCATATGAAAAGTAAACATAACATACATAACAGATTACATTCTTTAAGATCTCTTAACGTTGAATTACATACATGAATCCATCTAGTACAACAACCACATGAAATAATAATGATAAGTCCAATGTACATACATTACATTTCCAAATGCTCAATCATCCACTATACATGTCACAGGGTATGAAGGCTTAAAATAATATACATATGTGAAATAAGGTACATCATCCTATTCTAATCCATGATACATCAAAGACAATCACATGATACACATGATACATCATCATAGAATACATATACATCCATCATAAGATCAAACATAACTAACTAAGTGCACGATTCCTCCCAACCGTTAATAGCATCATTAGACCATCATGGGCCCTAGCCATCCCTCCATGCATAACATCCCAAATCATCGAAGAGATCATCGGTATTAACATAGAAGGAATGTCACTCCTAACATATACAACATCATATGTAGAAATTAATCTAACATGCAAATATAAGCATAAGATAACATCATCTAACATATGCTAATCATCAATGAAAGAATACATATCCACCATCACGAAGGACGCATCAGCCACGATGTCTCGATGAATCTCAAATGATAAGAGTGGAAAATACACTACCACCCGACCGTGTGGTACCTAAGTGGTCCACTCCCACCGTGCTGAGAAGATAATCTCAAGTCCCAAACAGGCTATCCATAACACATAGAACAAATCTCTATAGTCCAAGAATCCTAAAAGTATACTAACTCAAAGGTTCCAATCACGAAACTGACATCTACTTCTCAGAGGCACACAATGACATGTAGGAATCTACTATGCAAGCACGAAAGTGTCATCACAATTATCACATACAAGTTACCCATGGCAGTTAGCTAAACTCCATGGGTCCATACTGATTTCATGCGGCCACTAGTATCCTCTCATACTGACGAGGCATACTACGGAATGCAAGGTCGCAACCATGTGTCTCACTACACCCATCCTAGCCTGTACAAGCACTCAAGGCATGGGTGAGAACAAAACACTTATCTTTTTAGGTTCATTTTGTTAGTATTAGGTGTGAATGTTATCACTTATTAATCCAACTTACAATGAGTTACCCTAGCAGCCTCTTAGGGCCCCGGCCCCCATTGCAAGCCACTTCCCCTCACTACATGCAGATATCCTACCCTAATGCTCATGGACTCATAAATCTCAAAATCACAAAAGATAATCCATAAAATCATCAAATATGCATAAAAGCATCAAATCTCCATGAGCAAACATCCATAGAAAAACATGAACACAATAGCTCTCTATTGGCAACTGAAGTATCACTGATAATCAAAGTATCCAATGGTTCTCAATAACCAAAATATATATCTCAATCATATTGATCGAAGACTCCAAAAATAGTTGAGTCAAACATGTCACAACATGACATCATCAAGAATAAATTCACATCTCAGTCTCATCATGGCGACTAGAAAATAATCAAAGATAACTGATCAATAACTCAAAAATGACTAGCTCAAGTGTCTCATACACATACATCTCAGCTTCACACATGAAGACTGATGAACAAATAGAAACAGTAAATACAAACATTTCATAGAGCATACAATCACATTACCATGGTTGGGCTTATACAGATCGAGACCAAATAAGATCAACATGCCAACACATCTCATAACCCCCGAGCCTCTGGTAACAACCTAGAACTGGTCAACACTAGTTAACCCAAAACCCAAAATAAGAAGCATATAGAATACACGATGCAAACACATGTTTTGGTTTTTGCTAAGTTTTCAAATTTGAATTTAGAAGTCTCAGTTTACGTATTCCCAAATTATATTAAGTGAAGAAATTTCACATTTTTCCTAACCCATGTATTTGTTTGATAGATAAAAGTTTCTCCTCAAAACTATTAGACTCCATTTTCTAATTGCACCAATAATATTTTGTCTATTAAACGTTGTTTGAAAAAGTTCCCTATCACAAACCAATAAGACTCATTGTAGATTTTAGCATGAATAATCTCCAAATTCTTAACATTATCATCTTCATTAAACAACTCTAAAATTGTTTAATATATTAAATAGTATTCAATATACATTATAAAAATTCCACTATATTAATATCTCTTTTCTTTTAATTTTCTCTCATTTAAAAATCCATTTACTTAGATTGACTAATAATTAATTACACTTCTTCTACTATTAACTAATCTTAATTAAATTTGATTTAATTAGATTAGATAATAAACCATATAAAACTAATGCATATTAATAAGATTCTAATAAGGGAAGATTGCAATAATATCTTTAATCCATTCCATGCTTTGGTATATTATTTTTTTCTTGTGAAGTTTTAGCATAAAGAACTCTTGGTTATGGGAAATGGAGAAATATCTGTCTTTGAATAAAATAGTCTCAGTACGACAGCCATATCTCCCTAATGAACTGTTGGATTGGGCTAAAATTGAAATATGTTGGAAAGGGCCAAGTCGCTCCAATTCTGACTGGAGTGATCGAATAAATTCGATCACAATTAAAAGTTATGAATGACTGAGTTCGGGTCTATCCAAGGGGCAGCGACAGGGCAGTTTGTGATGAATTAAAAAATTTCTCTTAAAAATAATTGTTCTCTAAATTTAACCATAAAAGGGTTTATTCAACGCATCCAAAAATATAATTGATAGAAAGATTACATCTAATCATTCAAATTTTCACCATAAAATTTCTATTTTAATTCCAAATCGTGTCTTTCTAATTTAATATAAATTCGAACTCAAATCCGAATTCATATCTAATTATTTCTCCTTAATTGGATCTAGGGTTTTTCTATTGTTTTCTTCTCAACCAAATAGCATATCTAGATTCCAATTTCAAATTACAGATTCAATCATAGAGAAGTTTCAGACACATAAAACAGACACGATGAAGACAGGAATGCATGATGCAGAAATAGCATAAGTAAAATCACAAGAATCTACCCGAATTCTGATGCTAATTCGCTCTTCTTCAGAAAACCCGTAGAGCAAGCTCCCTTCTTCAGAGTTCTTGAGTCCTCCAATGCTCCAATTGCTCTCCACCTTCTCCCTAAGCTTCTATGAATGCCTAAATACAAAAAGCTCTCAAGAAACTTTTGGAATGCTTCTTGAAACCGCTGAAAGGTGTCACCAACTAAGCATGAGTCTTTTCCAATTCTTTTTGATGAGTCATAGAATTGTAGACACCTTATGCTTAATTGATGCCCTAACCCTCGTGTTGTTGACACATGTTAATTCCCATGCAAGCTTATAACTCCAATAATTTCTATTTAAATTTCATAACTTTCATTTTAATCTTTTATAACTTTTATTATTATTATATTATTTATTATTTTATTATTATTTTATAATTATTATTAATTTTAATTTCTAGTTTTCTTTTATTTAATTCCTTTTCCCCAATAATTCACATTACAATCAAAATATCAAAGATCATGATATTTTATTAATTTTTTCAAATAAATAATTTATTAATTAAATCTATATGTTAAGACTTAATTAATGGAAAATTCACCATAGACCTCCAAGATAAAATATGAAAACCCATCATAGAAAAAATCATACAAAATAAATCTAAAGGGTTAAAAATCACAAAATATGTCATCCGACACGTTCAGTGGGTATTCAACTTTGATACTTGTCCTAACTCACTAGGACAAATGGTTTTTAGGTTTGGGATTTGGACTTGAGAATTTATCTCCCTTCTCTTATCATTGAGATAGTATAATAGGGTACACTCATCCTGGCAATTCAGGGAAGTCAATACCCGGTACTTGCAACCTGCAAAAAAACCATGCATGTACATACAATATATAATGCTAAGCTAAACAGACAATGGCAGGAAGTGGTGCATTGTGTAGATCCCGACTAAGCAGGTGACTATGACTCCCTTCCTTAACCACATTAGAAACGCCATACAATAAGAAAACACACACACCATACACATGCAAGTATGGGGTAAGTAACCATAATAAAACACATGAGATAATAAACCATCTAACTAATCATCATTAATAACTAAAAATGATGTAATGATCATCATACATACATAAAATGTAAAGTCTAAATGATCTCATCATATATCAACTAAATCCTTATCATAATATCTGATAGTGTCAAAACAACACCACTAAACCATTAATCATAAAACTAGTCTACATAGTCTGATAATAATAGCAACAATAAGTCTAGAAAAGATGTGAACGAGGGTAGGCACTACATCCACCCCCCCTTGGATTAGGCTTACTCCTGCAAGCCTACAAACAAATAGGGATATAACTCCCTCAATCTAGCTGCATCCTCCCAAGTAGCTGAAGAATCATTAGTAGGGTCCCATTGGACCCTTACCTGCTCGATGGTTCGACCCCTGAGGGTTAACTCCTGCTGCTCCATAATACAAACCGACTCCAAAGCCAGCTATCTATCCTCTACCTGCAATGCATTCCAATCAAGAACATGCACAATATCAGGAATATACTGCCTAAGCACTAAAATATGAAAAACTTCATGAATGCGAGCTAGGCTGGGCAGTAGAGCAAGATGGTAAGCAACCGGGCCAATCCTCTCCAAAATCTTGAATGGTCCCACAAAGCGAGGTGCTAGCTTAGAACTCTTTCCGTACTGGATCGGACTCTTTCGCAGTCGCACTCTCAAGAAAACCTTATCACCCATAGCAGACTGCTTATCAACCCTATGAGCATCGGCATACTTCTTCTGCCTATCCTATGCCGTAGTCAAATGCTCATGGATACGCACTACCTGTTGCTCCATATCACGAAGCATCTCAAGACCCAATAGAATGCAATCCTCAAGGCTATCCCAACTCAGTGGTGTATGACAAGGATGTCCATATAATGCCTGAAAAGGTGCCATGCCAATAGAACTATGATACCCATTGTTGTAAGAAAACTCCACTAGGTAGAGATAGTCCTCCCAATGTGTCTGCCTATCCATCACATACATCCGTAACATATCCTCCAAAACCTGGTTCACCCTCTCTGTCTGACCATCAGTCTCTAGATGATATGTCGAACTGAAGTTTAGCTGCGCTCCAAGCTCATGTTGCAGTGATGTCCAAAATGTAGATGTGAATACAGGATCCCTGTCAGAAATGATCTTTCTAGGAATACCATGTAATCTCACAATGTCACGCATGAAGACATTCGCTACAAAAGCTGTTGTGTAGGAAGACCTGATCGGTGAAAAAATGTGCCACCTTAGTCAACCAATCAATGGTAACCATGATAGCATCATGACGTCGAACTGTCATAGGTAATCCTACTATAAAATCCATGGAGATGATATCCCATTTCCAAGAAGGAATGAGATTAGGCTGCAATAGTCTTGTCGGGTGTTGGTGTTCTGCCTTGACTCTTTGACACTCAAGACACCTAGCCACAAAATCAGCAATATCTTGCTTCATCCCGGACCAAAAGAACAAACGTCTCAAATCAGCATGCATCTTCTTGATACCTAGATGTGCTGAGTAAGGTGTACGATGGGCTTCTTCCATAATCAAGGTGCAAAGCTCATCCAATAATGGCACATAAATCCTCCCCAAATGTCTCAAAAGACCATCTAATTCTCAAACGTAACTTGCAAACTTACCTTCCAAATATCTTCCTGAATCTATCTCTCTGCACACTTCCTGATACCAGGAATCCGTAGGAAGTGCCTGAAGAATTCAACTCCTCAAATCCACACTAAGAGTCATTGATGTTACCACATGTCTCCTGCGACTCAAAGCATCTGCCACCACATTCTCCTTACCCTAAATGGACTTAACCTCAAAATCATACTCACATAAAAATTCCATCCATCATCTCTGGCGAGCATTCAAATTAGGCTAAGTAAAAATGTACTAAAGACTATGATGATCATTATGTAGCTCAAATTTGTGCCCCAACAAGAAATGTCTCCACCTTGTCAAAGCATGAACTACTGCTGCTAACTCAAGATCATGTGTAGGGTAATTTAACTCATGATCCTTGAGCTTGCATGATTCATACACAATCACTCGTCCATTCTGCATCAACACTGCTCCAATTCCTTCAAGAGAAGCATCTGTACACACCATGAAATTACCTTCTAGATCAGGTACAGCTAAAATTGGTGCACTAGTCAAAAGCTCCTTGAGCCTCTGAAATGCTTCCTCACATTTCTCTGTCCACACAAACTTCTTACCTTTCCTCTGAAGAAAAGTGATAGGATGTGCTATCCTAGAGAAGTTCTAGACAAATCTACAATAATAACCAGGTAAACCCATGAAACTATGAATCTCTAACACATTAGTCGGGCTAGGCCAATCTATTATTGCCTGAATCTTTGTAGGATCCACTAAAATACCATCACCTGAGATAACATGCCCTAAATACTGAATCTCCGATTTGAAGAATTCACACTTAGCGGCATTGGCATAAAGTTGATTGCCTCTCAAAAATTGTAATTCCAATCGCAAGTGTTCCTCATGCTCCTTCTAAGTCTTAGAATATATCAATATGTCATTAAGAAACACGAGAACAAACCTGTCAAGATATGATCAAAAAACACCATTCATCAAACTCATGAACACTGATGGAGAATTAGTCAACCCAAAAGGTACCACTGTGAACTCATAATGCCCATAGTGCATTTGAAAAGTGGTTTTGTGAATATCTGCTTCCTTAATACGAAGCTGGTGGTATCCTGACTTAAGGTCAATCTTGCAGAATACTGTAGCCCCCTTGATCTGATCAAATAAGTCATCAATCCTAGGCAAAGGATACCTGTTCTTAATAGTCACCTTGTTCAACTGTCTATAGTCAATAAGGTGCAAAGAACCGTCTTTCTTCTTCACAAAGAGCACTGGAGCTCGCCATGGTGATACACTAGGTTGAATGCTCCCTTTGGCCAGAAGTTCCTCTAGCTGAAGACGTAGCTCACCCAGTTCCTGAGTAGTCATATGATAAGGAGCTTTAGAGATAGGCTCTGCTCTAGGAATTAGATCAATGCTAAAATCAATGTCCCTCTTTGGAGGCATGCCTGGAATCTCACTTGGAAAGACATCTGCGTACTCCTGTAAAATTGGGTGATCTAAAGTCTTCCTCACAGGATCTTCCTCATCAAGATCATTTACCATAACAGCAAATATCTAACATCCCTTACGAAAAATTTGCTTCAATTGCATAGCAGAAATCATCTGCAGAGATATAGGCCTCGGTATCCCAACTATCCTCACATCATTCCCTTGGTCATCTTGGCACAAAATAATCTTCTTCCTACAATCTATACTGGCTCTATGAGATCCAAGCCAGTCCATGCCTAGAATCACATCATAGGAACCAAGGGGTATGACTCAAAGATCCACTACCATATCAAAGCTCCCTAAGCTAAGCCCACACTTATGAACTACAGAATCCGTAGAGGCCTTAATCCCTGAGGCTAGTTCCACTTGCCAACCATGATCTTGCTTCACTGCATCCAGCTTACACTTAGAAACTATAGATGGTGAAATAAAAAAATTTGTAGCTCCTGAATCAAACAATACTGAAAGAGATATACCTTGAATAGCACCTTTGGTATCAACCAATGTTCCCTGATGATCTGCCTGACGCTGGTCAACTGCTGCAAAAACTCTATGAGCTCTCCCTGCATCACAAACTATGGGTTCTAAAGCTGTAGGCCTAGGTCCTGAAAACTAAGGTGCTCACTGTGGACATTGAGCTGCATAATGTCTAATCTGACCACATGAAAAACATTATGTATTCCTGCCAGATCCTCTTCCCATAGGTGGTACATTAGATTGCTGGTGATTGTTCCTACTTACAAAAGACTGGCTACTCTGAGCTGGCTGATTGGACTAATTCTGTTTATTGCATTGAGCATTGCGGTTGTTCTTAAAGTTAGAACCTTTGCCACCACCTTGAGCCTAAGAATTTGATCCCTTCTACTGCTGTGTCTGTTGAGACTGCTGCTGATACTGTTTTCCCTTAGAAAAGAAAGGCTTCTTGTTACCACTTGAATTGAAGTTGCCTTTAGATCCTGATGCTACTGGTGCTCCTACAAAAGCTCCTTGACCAAGGTTGACACTTTTCTCAACAAGGATTGCTCGATGTACCGCATCTTTGAGAGTTTTTGGCCCAAATACCTTGACACTCCAAATTATATGGTTATTCAAACCCCTAATAAAGTGTTGTGTCAACTGAGCTAAATTTTCACTGAACCTTGAAAAAGGCATAAGCTCATAAAACTTACGCTCATACTCGATCACTGAGAAAGTGTACTACTTGAGATTATGAAACTCATCTGCCCTTTGTAGTTTCCATTCCTCTGGTAGGAATAATTCATAGAAACTCTCTAAGAATAGTTCCCACCTAACACTGATTCCCAGCTTCTTCTCCTCAATTGTCCACCAAGTGGCCCCAAAATTCTCTAAATTAGTGATCACAAATCTCGCCTTAACATTGCTGTCAAAATCCTGCATGGAAAAAATGCTGTCAAGGGAAATCAGCCACTACTCGGCCACATAACCAGAACCTTGCCCATTGAAAGGCTTGACCTTGGATCTTGAAAGATCCTTCATCTGAGTGGACACAATGGACCTCTGACGATCCTTTCGAGGACTTCTAGATCTGGGTCTATGCTCTTGTTTTGTCTAATGCACTTTAGACTATTCTTGAATAGGAGGTAGACGTTCTAAAATAGTCTACATCATTTGTCTCAAACTAACCTCTTCAGACTCAGCTTGGTCCTCTCTATAGCTCTCTTCCTGCTACCTATTAGAGTGCTCTTCCCTGCTCTCTACACGAGCCGATCCCTCATGGGCAAACTCATGGGCACTGACAGCTCTGCCACGACCACGACCTCTTTCTTAGCCTCTACCACGGCCTGTAACAGAAGACCTAGTCCCAGACACCATCTTACAATAGAACAAGGTACTATTACAATCAAAAGACACATGTTTGCAATAGACTAAGTTCAAATCTATGTTTAGGTTTAAGTAAAATCTCCAATTTTGGAAACTAAGTGTTGAAGTATGAAAAATATTCAAGTAATAGTTCAGGTTCTGTTTCAGTTCACCTAGTTTCAAGTTGAAGAGATACACTTAATAGTTCACAGTTCTAGTTGTTCCAAAATACCCAGAGCTCCCAATGTAGAAACTCGGGCTCTAATACCAAATGTAATGCCCTGCCAAGGGATCCAAAGAATTAACCTAGAGTTTCGCTAAGTTTGGTAACATATTTTTTTTTTTTTTACATGAAAGTAAATACCATACATAACTTATTCACAATAACGAAAGCAATAGCAATGTCCATCTAAAAAGTAAACATAACATACATAATAGATTACATTCTTTAAGATCCCTTAACGTTGAATTACATACATGAATCCATCTAGTACAACAACCATATTAAATAATAATGATAAGTCCAATGTTCATACATTACATTTCCAAATGCTCAATCATCCACTGTACATGTCACAAGGTATGAAGGCTTAAAAGAATGTACATATGTGAAATAAGGTACATCATCCTATTCTAATCCATGATACATCAAAGACAATCACATGATACACATGGTACATCATCATAGAATACATATACATCCATCATAAGATAAAACATAACTAACTAAGTGCACGATTCCTCCCAACCGTTAATAGCATCATTAGACCATCGTGGGCCCTAGCCATCCCTCCATGTGTAACATCCCAAATCACCGAAGGGATCATCGGTATTAACATAGTAGGAATGTCACTCCTAACATATACAACATCATATATAGAAAGTAATCTAACATGCAAATATAAGCATAAGATAACATCATCTAACATATGCTAATCATCAATGAAAGGATACATATCCACCATCATGAAGGATGCATCAGCCACGATGTCTCGATGAATTTCAAATGATAAAAGTGGAAAATACACTACCACCCGACCGCATGGAACCTAAGTGGTCCACTCCCACCATGCTGAGGAGATAATCTCAAGTCCCAAACAGGCTATCCATAACACATGGCACAAATCTCTATAGTCCAAGAATCCTAAAAGTATACTAACTCAAAGGTTCCAATCATGAAACTGACATCTACTTCCCAGAGGCACACAATGACATGTAGGAACCTACTATGCAAGCGGGAAAGTGTCATCGCAATTATCACGTACAAGTTACCCTGGCAGTTAGCTAAACTCCACGGGTCCACACTGATGTCATGCGGCCACTAGTATCCTCTCATACTAACGAGGCATACTATGGAATGCAAGCTCGCAACCATGCGTCTCACTACTCCCATCCTAGCCTATACAAGCACTCAAGGCATAGGCGAGAACAAAACACTTATCTTTTTAGGTTCATTTTGTTAGTATTAGGTGTGAATGTTATCACTTATTAATCCAACTTAAAATGAGTTACCCTGGCAGCCTGTTAGGGCCCCAGCCCCCATTGCAAGCCGCTTCCTGTCACTACATGCAGATATCCTACCCTAATGCTCATGGACTCATAAATCTCAAAATCACAAAAGATAATCCATAAAATCATCAAATATGCATAAAAGAATCAAATCTCCATGAGCAAACATCCATAGAAAAACATGAACACAACAGCTCTCTATTGGCAACTGAAGTATCACTGATAATCAAAGTATCCAATGGTTCTCAATAACCAAAATATATATCTCAATCATACTGATCGAAGACTCCAAAAATGGTTGAGTCAAACGTGTCATAACATGACATCATCAAGAATAAATCCACATCTCAGTCCCATCATGGTGACTAGAAAATAATCAAGGATAATTGATCAATAACTCAAAAATGATTAGCCCAAGTGTCTCATACACATACATCTCAGCTTCACACATGAAGACTGATGAACAAATAAAAATGGTAAATACAAACATTTCATAGAGAATACAATCACATTACCATGGTTGGGCTTATATAGATCAAGACCAAATAAGATCAACATGCCAACACATCTTATAACCCCCGAGCCTCTGGTAACAACTTAGGATTGGTCAACACTAGTTAACCCAAAACCCAAAACAAGAAGCATATAGAATACACGATGCAAACACATGTTTTGGTTTTTGCTAAGTTTTTAAATTTGAATTTAGAAGTCTCAGTTTATGTATTTCCAAATTATATTAAGTGGAGAAATTTCACATTTTTCCTAACCCATGTATTTGTTTGATAGATAAAAGTTTCTCCTCAAAACTATTAGACTCCATTTGCTAATTGTACCAATAATATTTTTTTTATATAAATGTTGTTTGAAAAAGATCTCTATCACAAACCAATAAGACTCATTGTAGATTTTAGTATGAATAATCTTCAAATTCTTAACATTATCATCTTCATTAAACAACTCTAAAATTGTTTAATATATATTAAATAGTATTCAATATACATTATAAAAATTCCACTATATTAATATCTCTTTTCTTTTAATTTTCTCTCATTTAAAAATCCATTTACTTAGATTGACTAATAATTAATTACACTTCTTCTACTATTAACTAATCTTAATTAAATTTGATTTTAATTAGCTTAGAAAATAAACCATATAAAACTAATGCATATTAATAAGATTCTAATAAGGGAAGATTGCAATAATATCTTTAATCCATTCCATGCTTTGGTATATTATTTTTTTCTTGTGAAGTTTTAGCATAAAGAACTCTTGGTTATGGGAATGGAGAAATATCTGTCCTTGAATAAAATAGTCTCAGTACGACGGCCATATCTCCCTAATGAACCGTTGGATCGGGCTGAAATTAAAATATGTTGGAGAGGGCCAAGTCGTGCCAATTCTGACTGAAGCGATCAAATAAATTTGATCACAATAAAAAGTTATTAATGACTGAGTTCGGATCTATCCAAGGGGCAGCGACAGGGCAGTTTGTGATGAATTAAAATTTTCCTCTTAAAAATAATTGTTCTCTAAATTTAACCATAAAAGGGTTTATTCATACGCATCCAAAAATATAATTGATAGAAAGATTACATCTAATCATTCAAATTTTCACTATAAAATTTCTATTTTAATTCCAAATCTTGTCTTTCTAATTTAAAATAAATTCGAACCCAAATCCAAATTCATATCTAATTATTTCTCCTTAATTGGATCTAGGGTTTTTCTATTGTTTTCTTCTCAACCAAATAGCATATCTAGATTCCAATTTCAAATTAAAGATTCAATCATAGAGAAGTTTTAGACACATAAAATAGACACGATGAAGACAGGAATGCATGATGCGGAAATAGCATAAGTAAAATCACAAGAATCTACCCGGATTCTAATGCTAATTCGCTCTTCCTCATAAAACTCGCAGAGCAAGCTCCCTTCTTCAGAGTTCTTGAGTCCTTCAATGCTCCAACACCCTCTCCCTAAGCTTCTATGAATGCCTAAATACAAAGAGCTCTCAAGAAACCTTTGGAATGCTTCTTGAAACCGCTGAAAGGTGTCACCAACTAAGCATGAGTCTTTTCCAATTCTTTTTGATAAGTCATAGAATTGTAGACACCTTGTGCTTAATTGATGCACTAACCCCCGTGTTGTTGACACATGTTAATTCCCATGCAAGCTTATAACTCCAATAATTTCTATTTAAATTTTATAACTTTCATTTTAATCTTTTATAACTTTTATTATTATTATTTTATTTATTATTTTATTATTATTTTATAATTATTATTAATTTTAATTTCTAGTTTTCTTTTATTTAATTCTTTTTCCCTAATAATTCACATTACAATCAAAATATCAAAGATCATGATATTTTATTAATTTTCTCAAATAAATAATTTATTAATTAAATCTATATGTTAAGACTTAATTAATGGAAAATTCACCATAGACCTCCAAGATAAAATATGAAAACCCATCATAGAACAAATCATAGAAAATAAATCTAAAGGGTTAAAAATCATGAAATATTTCATCCGACACATTCAATGGGTATTCAACTTTGATACTTGTCCTAACTCACTAGGACAAATGGTTTTTAGGTTTGGGATTTGGACTTGAGAATTTATCTCCCTTCTCTTATCATTGAGATAGTATAATAGGGTACGCTCATCTTGGCAATTCAGGGAAGTCGATACCCGATACCTGCAACCTGCAAAAAAACCATGCATGTACATACAATATATAATGCTAAGCTAAACAGATAATGGCAGGAAGTGGTGCATCGTGTAGATCCTGACTAAGCAGGTGACTACGACTCCCTTCCTTAACCACATCAAAAATGCCATACAATAAGAAAACACGCACACCATACACATGCAAGTATGGGGTAAGTAACCATAATAAAACACATGAGATAATAAACCATCTAACTAATCATCATTAATAACTGAAAACGATGTAATGATCATCATACATACATGAAATGTAAAGTCTAAATGATCTCATCATATATCAACTGAATCCTTATCATAATATCTGATAGTGTCAAAACAACACCACTAAACCATCAATCATAAAACTAGTCTACATAGTCTGATAATAATAGCAACAATAAGTCTAGAAAAGATGTGAACGAGGGTAGGCACTACATAAAGCAGTAAGATGGCTGGGAGAGGAAGGGGAAGAGGAAGAGGCATCACGCCATGCAAAGATTGGTACTAGATATGCAAAGGGAGATTGAATGACTCAATGAGTGGCTAAATAATCAAGAAATACAAAGAGCAAATGATATTGATGAAGAGGGAGAAAATGAAGATGAGAGAGACTAGGAGAAATGAGATACAAAGATAGAGTTCTCAGGGCTTTAGAAGGAAGGAGCGAAGCAATAAAAAATGATATTTTAGACTATATTGGTAGTCTTATACCAAAAGAACTAATAGACTAGCTAAATGAGATGAGAAATTTTTTTGAATGGAAGCCCATGACAGAAGAAAAGAAGATGAAGTTTGCATGCACAAAGCTAAAAGGACATGCAATGATATGGTGGGATCACCTCCAAAAGGAATGAGTTAGAAATGGAAAGCAAAAGATTAAGACATGGATCAAGATGGAGAAAAAGATGAGAGAGAAATTCTTACCCATGGATTATTCATAAACCCACTTTCATAGATTCCAAAATTTGAAGCAAAACTTGTCCTCGGTGCTAGACTATACAAATGAGTTCTACAAACTATCCATGTGCATAGAACATCAAGAAAATAACAAGAAAATGGCTGCTAGATATGTTAATGGCTTTAAATTCCCTATTCAAGATGAACTGATCATGCATCATGTTAATAGTATGGAGGAAGCCTACCAACTAGCACTAAAGGTTGAAGAAAAACAGAATAGTCAATATAACCAGAGGAATAGAGGTGGTCGAATGGCACATCAACTCCATTTCAGGGAAGTTTTAATAGTGGCTAGGGAGAGAGTTTTCAAGGCTTTAAAAAAATTATAGATGCTAGGCAAGATCCTCTAAATCAAGAATGAGGAAGGCGGTTTCAGCGAGGTCGAGGTTACGGAAGCAAAAGAGGCTAGGAAAACTAGAGAAGGCCTTTCACTTGTTTTAGCTGTGAAGAAGAAGGCCACAGGGCTTTTGAGTGTTCCAATTTCAACATGCAAGATAGAAATCAAGGAGGATGTGCATAGACAATCAAGCCATCAATAGGATAACCATCAAGTATCATTTTCCTATCCCAAGTTTGGATGACATGTTGGATGTTCTTGCTGGAGCGAAGTATTTCTCTAAGGTTGATCTATGAAGTGGGTACCATCAGATCTACATCTAAGAGGGGGATGAGAGGAAAACAACTTTAAAAACTAGGGATGGTTTGTGTGAATGGAAGGTTATGCCTTTTGGTTTATCCAATGCACCTAGTACTTTTATGAGACGCATGAACACTTTGTTGCATCCCTACATTGCTAAGTTTGTAGTAGTTTATTTTGATGATGTATTGTTTTTTAGTAAGGGAAGGGAAGAACATATACAACATTTGAGGATAATATTGGGGGTATTGAGGAGAGAAAAGCTCTATGCTAATTCAAAGAAGTGTAGGTTCATGCAAAAAAGCTTGGTTTTTCTAGGATTTGTCATTTTTGCAGATGGTGTCAATATTGATCCAGAGAAAGTTTGAGCCATTCTTGAATGGCCTAGTCCACATAGTATCACCAAGGTGAGAAGTTTCCATGGCTTGGTTACTTTCTATAGAAATTTCATTCGTAATTTAAGTAGCATTGTAGCACTTGTGATAGATTGCACTAAGGGTCGAGAGTTCTCATGGGCCAAAGAGGCTAAAGACAGTTTCCAATACCTAAAGAAGAAGGTCACTAAAGCTCCAATACTAGCACTACCAAATTTTGACAAAGTGTTTGAAGTGGATTATGATGCCTCACATGTGGGCATTGGTTTTGTACTTAGCCAAGAAGGTAAACCCATTTCCTTTTTTAGTGAAAAATTGAATGATGTGCGAAAGAAATATTCTACATATGATATAGAATTCTATGCAATTGTGCAAGCTTTGAGGCATTAGAAGCATTAACTCATACCCAAAGAATTTGTGTTGTTTACAAACCATATTGCTATGAAATACTTGAACACAAAGAAGAAATTGAACGCTAGACATGCAAAGTGGGTCTCTTTCCTACAAGGGTATACCTTTGTTCTAAAGCATAAATTAGGGAAATAGAATCAAGTTGCAGATGCATTAAGTAGGTGAGTTGTTCTTTTGAATATCATGGAAATAAAGTTGGTTGGATTTGATGCAATCAAAGACTTGTATGAATCCAATAGTGACTTTTGGGAAATTGTTAGTCAGTTGAAAAATCCAGTACCTGGACATGCAAAAACTATTGAAGGTGATTATCTATTGCAAGATGGTTACTTATTCAAGGGAAAGCAGCTATGTGTTCCTATAGTCTCAATGTGAGAAAATATTATTCGAGAATTTCATAGTAGTGGTATGGCAAGGAATTTTGGGAAAGATAAAACAATAGCTTTGGTGGAAGATAAGTACTATTGGCCAAAGATGAAGCAAGATATCACCAAGTTTGTGCAAAGGTGTCAAGTTTGTCAAGTAGCTAAAGGGCACTCCCATTATACATGCCATTACTAGTACCAGTTAGACCATAGACAAATTTGAGTATAGATTTTGTATTGGGATTGCCACATATATAGCGAGCTAATGACTCTATTTTTGTAGTTGTGGACAGATTCTCAAAAATGGTTCATTTCATTGCTTGTAAGAAAACTAGTGATGCTACTAGGGTGGCTGAGTTATTCTTTTTTAAGATAGACAGATTGCATGGGGTTCCTAAAACAATCACCTCTAACCAAGATGCCAAGTTCTTAACTCATTTTTGGTGGACGTTATGGAAGAAAATGGGAACAAAATTGCAGTTTAGTAGTGCTTACCATCCAAAAATAGATGGACAAACAGAGGTTGTCAATCATAGTTTGGGTAATTTATTGCGATGTATTTTTGGAGAGAAGCCCAAACAATGGGATTTGGCATTGCCTCAAGAAATTTTTGCTTATAACAGCTCAGTGAGTAGGTCGACTGGTAAGTCACCATTTTAAGTTGTTTATGGACATAACCCTCAAGGTGTTCTTGATTTGGTGCTACTTCCTTTGGGTGATAGAGTTAGTGATGATGGAGAAGCCTTTGTAGAGAAGCTCCACTAGTTGCAAGAAAATGTAAGATAAAAGTTGCAGCATAGCAATGAGCAGTACAAAGCTTCTACATATGCTACTCAAAGGTATCAGGTTTTTAATGTAGGGGATCTAGTGATGGTTTTCCTTAGAAAGGAGAGGTTACCTACTGGGACTTATCATAAATTGAAATATAAGAAAATTGGTCCCTACAAGATTTTGAAGAAGATTAATGATAATGCGTATGAGGTAGAGCTCCCAAGTGGTCTTGATATATCTCTTGTGTTTAATATTTTTGATTTGTATGCTTTCCATGGTGATTATACCTCTGTTGAAAAAGAGGATGAGGTAGACTAGACACACACCATACCCATCAAAAAGAGAGAAAAGGTTGCACAGATTCTAGACAAGAAGACTGTTCAGACTTGTCAAGGTGACTACAATAGATATCTTGTGTAGTGGGAAGGGTTGGCACCAACAGATAGTACTTGGATTACGAAATGGAAGTTGTAGAAGTTGGATGAGCCTAAATGGAAGCAGTTTGAGGATTGAAACTTGTAGGAGCTTTGTTCTTTTCAAGCAGGGGAGAATGATGCAAGGGCATCCAAGGGTCAAGGCTGTTGACTCAAATGTGGGTTTTAGTCAAGATTTACTTTCAGGGATCATAACTTGTGACTCGGATGTGGGTTTTGGCTGAAATTTTATAGGTAGTTACAATAGAAGGAGTTATTTGGATTGTCAATGAGCTTAGCTTGATAGGTAGCCATTTTGACATTTTTCTGGGAGCCTAAAAACTCATCTTAACCTCCAAAATCTGCTTTTAGTGTTTTTTCCAATTTTTTTAGAATTTTGTTTTTGTAATAAATCTAAAATTGTATCTTTGATTTCATTGATTAGTTGGCAATTCGTCTTGCCTTAGTTGGGGGCATTTCATGGGAAAAATTGGGATTCATAGGATAATTTTTTAAAATTACCAAAAATGAAAATTTCCATTTTTCTAAAAAAATTTGCCAAATATGGTAATTTTTGAAATTGTAATAAGTAGATTTTTTTTTTTTTCATTGTGGAGGTAGAGTAGAGTTACAAAAAAAAAAAAATTAATGAAGAGACATGTTATTCTAAAAAAAATTTCTTGTGTCAAATTCTAATTTATTATTTAAGGATATTGGGATTTCATCATTTGGTGTCAGAGTAGTAAGATGGCTGGGAGAGGAAGAGGAAGAGGAGGCATCACACTGATGGAAAGATTGGTACTAGATATGCAAAGGGAGATTGAACGACTCAATGAGTGGTTAGATAATCAAGAAATACAAAGAGGAAATGATACTAAGGTAGAGAAAGAAAATGAAGACGAGAGATGGGAGAAATGAGCTACGAAGATAGAGTTCTTAGGGTTTTAGAAGGAAGGAGTGAAGCAGTAAAAATTGATGTTTCAAACTATACTGGTAGTCTTATGCCAAAAGAACTAATAGACTGGCTGAATGAGATGGAAATTTTTTTTTAATGGAAAGAAGATGAAGTTTGTGTGCACAAAGCTGAATGGACATGCAATGATATGGTGGGATCACATCCAAAAGGAATGAGTTAGAAATGGAAAGTAGAAGATTAAGACATGGATCAAGATAGAGAAAAAGATGAGAGAAAAATTCTTACCCATGGATTATTCACAAACCCTCTTTCACAAATTCTAGAATTTGAAGCAAAACTTGTCTTTAGTGAAAGACTATACAAATGAGTTCTACAAGCTATCCATGTGCATAGAACATTAAGAAAATAACAAGAAAATGGCTGCTAGATATGTTAATGGCTTCAAATTATCTATTCAAGATGAACTGAGCATGCATCATGTTAATAGTATGGAGAAAGCCTTCCAACTAGCTCTGAAGGATGAAGAAAAGCATAATAGGCAATATAACTAGAGAAATAGAGGTGATCGAAGGGCACATCAACTCCATTTTGGGGAGGTTTTTAATAGTGGTTAGGGAGAGAGTTTTCAAGGCTCTAAAAAAAGTATAGATGCTAGGCAAGATCCTCTGAATCAAGAACAAGGAAGGGGGTTTTAGTGAAGTTGAGGTTACGAAAGCAGAAGAGGCTAGGAAAACCAGAGAAGGCTTTGCACTTGTTTTAGGTGCAGAGAAGAAGGCCATAGGGCTTTTTAGTGTACCAATTTCAACATGAAAGATAGAAATCAAGGAGGACCATCCAGAGCAAACCTAGCCCAGGCTGACAATGATTCTGAACAATAAGTACCTCTAGATATGAGAGAAAGCCTCATGATGAGAAGGACAATGATTATTCTAGCCAAGGAGGATGTGGAGGAGAAAGGCATAGATGATTCATGGCTCAGGATCAACATATTTTGGACAAGGTGTACCTTAAGCGGAAAGGTATGTCAAGTAATTGTTGATGGAGGTAGTTGTGAGAATATGGTTTCTAAAGAAATGGTAGATAAACTAAATCTACAGTGTGAAAATCACCCTCGTCCTTATTAGATTGCATGGTTTAAAAAGGGAAGTGAATCACAGTAGATAAGAGATGTCTTGTTAAATTTTCTATAGGAAAGGTCTATAAGGATGATCTATGGTGTGATGTGATTCTGATGGATGCATGCCATGTCCTCTTGGGTTGTCCATGGTAATATGACCAAAAGGTTGTTGTTCATAATGGGGAAAAGAATACTTACACCTTATGGAAGGATGGATCTAAGGTAGTCTTATTACCTCTAAAAGGTGATGGAAAAATTGAAAGTATGTTGTCTGAAAAGGAACTTGACAAGGAGATGAAAGTGACAGGGTGTTGTTATGCATTGGTAGTACAAAAGGGGAAAGAGGAAGACTTGACTATACCACTAGAAGCAACTACAATATTGGAAGAATATTTAGATGTCATTCAAGAGGAGCTACCTAATGGACTTCCCCAAAAATAAGATATCCAACATCATATTGATCTTATTCCAAGAGAAAATCTTCCCAATCAAGCAGAATATAGAATGAGTTTGACACAACATGCAAAACTAGACAAACAAGTGACTGAGCTCATAGAAAAGGGCTTAGTAAAAGAAAGCATGAGCCCCTGTGTTGTCCTAGCTTTATTAACTCCAAAGAAGGATGCAACATGGAGGATGTGCATAGATAGTTGAGCCATCAATAGGATAACCAGCAGGTATCATTTTCCTATCCCACATTTGGATGACATGTTGGATGTTGTTGCTAGAGCAAAGTATTTCTCTAAGATTGATCTACAAAGTGGGTACCATTAGATCCACATTCAAGAGGGGGATGAGTGGAAAATAGCTTTCAAAACTAGGGATGGTTTGTATGAATGGAAGGTTATGCCTTTTGGTTTATCCAATGCACCTAGTACTTTTATGAGACGCATGAACACTGTGTTGATTGGTAAGTTTGTAGTAGTTTATTTTGATGATATACTAATTTTTAGTAAGGGAAGGGAAGAACATCTGCAACATTTAAGGATAACATTGGGGTATTGAGGAGAGAGAAGCTCTATGCTAATTTAAAGAAGTGTAGGTTCATGCAAAAAAGCTTGGTTTTTCTAGGATTTGTCATTTCTGCAAATGGTGTCAAGATAGATCTAGAGAAAGTTTGAGTCATTCTTGAATGGCCTAGTCCACATGGTATCACCGAGGTTAGAAGTTTCCATGGCTTGGCTACTTTCTATAGAAAATTCATTCATAATTTCAGCAACATTGTAGCACCTATGACAGATTGCACTAACGGTCAAAAGTTCTCATGGGCCAAAAAGGTTGAAGAGAGTTTCCAATACCTAAAGAAGAAGGTCACTGAAGCTCCAATACTAGCAGTACCAGATTTTGATAAAGTGTTTAAAGTGGACTATGATGCCTCACATGTGGGCGTTGGTGCTATACTTAGCCAAGAAGGTAAACCCATTGCATTTTTTAGTGAAAAATTGAATGATGTGCGGAAGAAATATTCTACATATGATATAGAATTCTATGCAATTGTGCAAGCTTTGAGGCATTGGAAGCATTATCTTGTACCCGAAGAATTTTTTTTGTTTACAGACCATATTTCTCTAAAATACTTGAACACACAGAAGAAATTGAACACTAGAAATGCAAAGTGGATCTCTTTCCTACAAGGGTATACCTTTGTTGTAAAGCATAAATCAGAAAAATAGAATCATGTTGCAAATGCCTTAAGCAGGTGAGTTGTTCTTCTAAATATCATGGAAATAGAGGTGGTTGGATTTGATGCAATCAAAGACTTGTATGAATCCAATAGTGACTTTTGGGAAATTGTTGATCAGTTGAAGAATCCAATACCTGGACATGCAAACACTATTCAAGGCAATTATCTACTGCAAGATGGTTACTTATTCAAGGGAAAGCAGCTATGTGTTCCTATAGGCTCAATGCAAGAAAATATTATTCGAGAATTTCATAGTAGTGGTATGGCTAGGCATTTTGGGAAGGATAAAACAATAGCTTTGGTGGCAGATAAGTACTATTGGCCAAAGATGAAGTGAGATATCACCAGGTTTGTGGAAAGGTGTAGAATTTGTCAAGTAGCCAAAGGGCACTCCCAAAACACTAGATTATACATGCCATTACCAGTACGAGTTAGACCATGGATAGATTTGAGTATGGGTTTTGTATTGGGATTGTCACATACACAGTGAGGTAATGAATTTATTTTTGTAGTTGTGGATAGATTCTCAAAAATGGTTCATTTCATTGCTTGTAAGAAAACTAGTGATGCTACTAGGGTGGCTGATTTATTCTCTTTTGAGATAGTCAGAGTGCATGGGGTTCCTAAAACAATCACCTCTAACTGAGATACCAATTTCTTGAGTCATTTTTGGTAGATGTTATGGAAGAAAATGGGAAAAAAATTACAGTTCAATAGTGCTTACCATCCACAAACAGATGGACAAACAGAGGTTGTCAATCATAGTTTGGGTAATCTATTGCAATGTATTGATGGAGAGAAGCCCAAACAATGGGATTTGACATTGCCTCAAGAAAAAATTTCTTATAATAGCTCAGTGAATAGGTCCACTAGTAAGTCACTATTTCAAGTTGTCTATGGGTGTAACCCTCAGAGTGTTCTCTATTTGGTGCCACTTCCTTTGGGTGATAGAGTCAGTGATGATGGGAAGCCTTTTTAGAGAAACTCCACTTGTTGCAAGAAAATGTAAGACAAAAGTTGCAGGATAGCAATGAGCGGTGCAAAGATTCTACAAATGCTACTCAAAGGTATCAGGTTTTTAATGCATGGGTTCTAGTGATGGTTTACCTTAGAAAAGAAAGGTTTCCTACTGGGACTTATCATAAATTGAAATATAAGAAAATTGGTCCCTACAAGATTTTGAAGAAGATTAATGATAATGTGTATGAGGTAAAGCTCCCAAGTGATCTTGATATATCTCCTGTGTTTAATATTTTTTTATTTGTATACTCTCCATGGTGATGATACCTTTGTTGAAAAAGAGGATGAGGTAGACTAGACACACACTGTACCCATCAAAAAGAGAGAAAAGGTTGTACAGATTCTAGACAAGAAGACTATTTAGACTAGTTAGGGTGACTACAATAGATATCTTGTATAGTGGGAAGGGTCGGCATAGACAAATAGCACTTGGATTATGGAATGGGAGTTGCAGAAGCTAGATGAGCCTAAATGGAAGCAATTTGAGGACTAGAACTCACAAGAGCTTCGTTCTTTTCAAATAGGGGAGAATGATGTAGGGGCATCCAAGGGTCAAAGCTATTGACTCAAATGTGAGTTTTAGTCGAGATTTACTTCTAAGGGTCATAACTTTTGACTCGAATGTGGGTTTTGGCTGAAATTTTACAGGTAGTTATAGTAGAAGGAATTATTTGGATTGTGGATGATCTCAGCTTGATAGGTGGCCATTTCAACATTTTTTTGAGAGCCTAAAAACTCATCTTGACCTCTGTGATTAGCTTTTAGTGTTTTTTCAAAAAAAATTAGAATTTTATTTTTGCAATAAATTTGAAATTATATCTTTGATTTCATTGATTAGTTGGCAATTCATGTTGCCTTAGTTGGGGGCTTTTCTTGGGAAAAATTGAGATTCATAGGATAAGTTTTAAAAATGACCAAAAATGGAATTTTTTGTTTTTCCCAAAAATATGCCAAATATGGTAATTTTTGAAATTATAATAAGTAGATTTTTTTTTCATTGTAGAGGCAAAGTAGAGTTATAGAATTTTTTTAATGAAGAGACATGTTATTCTAAAACATTTGTCTTGTGTTGAATTCTGAGTTATTGTTTAATGATTTTGGGATTTCATCAATTGATTAACCTTAGGATATGAGAACATTTCAGCTTTTAAAACATAAACTACTTCCAAAGCATGTTGAATTTTAACCACTTGGACCAAGCTACAACCAATTTAATCTCCAATATGTTTATTTAAATCAAAAATCTCATCAAAATGAAATTGATCAACATAAATATTTTGCTCAGCTAGAAAACATGCATCATGAATCACACCTTTTTTGACCCAATCTATTGTGTGTGAAAAATGTGGACAAATAGAAAACAAAATTGTATGAATCCTTACACTTGAAATCCTTCAAAATAATACCATGAAAATACAAGATCTCAAGAATTGACTCATAGTTTCCTATCATCAATGTGCAAAGATCTTCAAAGGTTTGAAGTGGTGGCTCTTATATGAACATCAGTCTTGGTCTTCAAAAGTGCATCCAATGAATAGAAGATTCAAAATGATCATAAAAATGCAAGATATCTCCAAGTCTCCAAGAAAGCTTCAAAAACGTCTATACTAATTGTATCATAAGAAATCATCATGATCAAAATGAAGGAGGAGGTCTCCTTTAAATATAAATCCAAAGAGGCATTCCCAAGTTGAAGGGAAAATGAAAATTAAATGAAAGGGTATGACCCATATAAGAGAATGTGCAATTAACATTTAATTAAGGGATGTGGAGTGTAACTTCATAAAAGTTATAAGATGAGGGGTGTTTCTATTTAATTTAAATGTAAAATAATCCCTTTTCTTCTAAAATAACGTGTGTGATAGTTACTTAATTATTTCTTTCAAAATAATAATTGTTGCACATAAAATTAAGTCAAGAGGGGTTTTATTTAATTAAAAGGGAGAAAACTCCTTTAATTAAATAATACAAAAATCAAGATGATCAAACCATTTATTTAAAATAATTAAATAAATGAATTCCAATTTAATCAAGGAAATTGATGTAAAATAATAATGATTAATTAAATAATTCAAATAATTTAATTTAATCAAAGGAAATGATGATGCAAATATTGATTCAAGCTTGACATAAATTATGAAACCGGGGCACATAGTTGAGGTGATCATTTTTGTGTGCTTACATTTGCCTCTCTTTGACTAATGTGTGTCCACATATATGACAAGTGCATTAAGTCAAATAACCATAAGATAAAGTGTGTATAAATATTGATTTATGTCAAAAATATAAATATTAAGCATCCAAATCTTGTTCCCTCAACATGCCATCAGGGGTCTTACAGTGCCTAGAACACAATATGCCCCTATGGGTCTTATAATTGTAGGTCTGCCCAAAGAGTTTTCAGCAAATATAAATTCATGAAATGTATATAAAGGCAAAAGAAAAATATCAACACCCAAAAAAAATGAAAAATCACACATTGACTTGCCTTAGGTACAATAATCATCTGCCCCAAGCTAGGCAGAAAAAGATGGGTAGATTTTGAATCAAGTTTGCAAATAATGAATCTCAATATCTAGTGTTCTTGCACCCTTAGGATTGAAATTGAGATGAAAGAGAGGATAAGAAAGAACACACATGTAGACAACAAATAGGCACCCAATCCAAAAACAACTATAATAATAAAAGGACCCAACCAATTATGCTCAAATTTTCCCATGGCTATACAGCCACGAAAATGCACTTCCTTTACATTGCTTTTTGTAACTTTTCAAAAAAAAATCTAAGTTCTCTCCTTCGTAAGAAAGTGCATTTCTGTGGTTGTATAGACATTGCCCTCAAATTTTCTTTTTTGATCTCTATTTTGTTGATTCTTAGGATTCTCATGCAAAATAAGATCTCTCACTAAGAACTCTCTAAAGAGAACTTTCTTGTTATAAGTTTTAGACAAACTTTTCTGATAAACTCTCATGTGATCAAAAGAAACTTTTTTCTTCTCATCAAGTAACTCAAGTTCTTGTAATCTCATAACTCTGTAGTCTTCATTTGTCACTAACCCATTGAAATTAACCCTCAATAATGAAATCTCAACCTCTAAAGACTCAATATTATAAATATTAATAACATCCTCACTGGCAACTAAAGAATCAGATTCTATCAAGTTCCTCTAATTTCACTTGAATCATAAAGGTGTCTAATAACTAGAGAATCCATATCATGACGAATATGAGAGTTTGAAATCTCATTAATTGTATTGGGTTGAGCATCATAAGCATGAATCACATCAATACCCAAATCAACTATAGAAGGCTCTAAAAATAAATCCAATTCATACTTATTTGAATATGTTCTTTCATCATTATTTTCTATATCTAAATCATTTTGAATTTTTCAAGTTTAAGCTTCATTAACTGAACCATCTATCTCCCCAAAAAAGATTATTAAAAAGGATCAAATCATCACATATATCATGTTGATCAAGTATATACAATTCCACATCATCATCATCATAAACATCAAATATGGGTCTATCTTTATTTTCTTCTTTGTAAATCCAATTTCTAACAACAATTTCCTCTTCCTCTTATTCCATAAGAAGTAAAGGTTCAACCAAAGCATCACATTCAATCTTATTAAAAGAAGAACATTTCATCTCATGTGAAGGTAACTCATAGGAATGAGGTGAAAATGGAAGAGTACCAATAGAATCCATCCTATATTCACCCATTCATGTGTCAAGATATTTAAGTTTATCTTCACAAAGTTTGAAATCACTATATATCTCATCTAAAAAATTTGAAGAAACAAGATCACATCCCTTTGTTTCACTATTAAGTGTCTTAGATTCTGTCACACACTCTATAGATTCTTCAACTATCTCATCTGAAAATCTATCCAAATGTATATGTGATTTTGCTGAAATATTATTGATAGCCAAAGTATTCACTCCTAAAATACACATCTCAATCCCATTATCTGGAAATGTAACACATTGATGATATGTGGAAGGAGTGGCTTTCATTTCATGTATCCAAGGTCTACCCAATAAAATGTTATAAGAAAGGGTACTAGTATCAACCACATGAAATAGAATATCTCTCTTAACTGACTCTATCCAAATAGGTAAAACAACCAATCCTTTAGACCGTCTTTCACTACCATCATAAGCTTTAATAGTAACCTTCTATCTAGTATCAATATCTTGTTCTGAATATCCCAACTTTTCAAATATGTTGAAAGGAAAAATATTTAACCCAACACCCTTATCTATCAACATAGGTCTAACAAGAGTTTTGTAAATCATGACTTCAATATGTAAGGAAAGATTATGTGGATGATTCAAATCCTTATTATTTTCCCTAATTGCAACCATGTTGATAACATTATCTACATCAGAATGTCCATAATTTTGATTGGAATAAGTATAATTCACTTGAGCTTTCTCATTCTTAAATGATTCACCCTTTTCACACTTAGCCAATGGATCTTTAAAAGCTTGATGATCATTATTAGTAGCATAACTAACACCATCAATTGTTAACTTTCCATTATCAATCAAATTTTGAATATCATGTTTTAACCTTTGACATTTTCTATAGTATGACCAATTTTACTTTGATGATATTTACAATAGGCATCATCATCCCAAAGTGGACCCTTTACAAGAGGTGGTTGCCAATTCTCAATCAAAGTTAATATCTTGCTATCCACCAACTCTTTTAAAACATGCTCATAAGGTCCACTAATCTTTGTAAAATTTCTTATTTCTTAAGGGTTTCTATTATTGGAGCTATAATTGCCTCTATTATTCTGTTGAGAAGTTGCTTGAAGTTTCATAGCATGGATGCCATCTAATAATCTCAAAATAGCTTGACCACTAGACATGGAGGTGTCAACTACACCATCATTAACCACATGTTGATTTCCTTTATAAGAAGTACTCCTATTCTTATTTCCATTGTTGTGGTTACTCTTGTTGTGATTCTAATTGATAATTCCTTGATTCTTCAAAACATCCTTATGGAAAGTTATTTCTACCATATTATGAAAAGTCTCAAACACCCATTTGCCAATTTCATTTCTCAATTTACAAACCAAATTACTCACAAGTATATCAGTTTTCTCATTTTCTAGAATTTCTCTAGAGTAACAAGAACATAACTTTCTCCATCTTTGTAAAAAGGTAACAAACGGTTCTCCTTGATCTTGTTCGAGGTTGCATAAATCTAACATAGAAATTAATTTTTGAACATTTTAAGAGAAGTGTTGGATAAATTTTTGAAAAATTTCCTCAAAATTATTAAGTGGGGGAGTAATCTTAGTGAACTATTCCATAGCTTGGCCTTGTAAACTCATAGGGAACAATCTCATAAGATAAACATCTTTATGTTCAAATTCCAAGCTTAAAACATTAAACTATCTCACATGATCACTAGGGTCTCCATTCCCATCATACTTATCATAATGTGGAAATTCTATTTAGGGAATTCAACCTCTAGAATTATCCTCTCAAAAGGTAGAGAACACACACTCTATAGAGAAAATGGATTCTTAGGTGTAAGTTTATCCATTAACATCTTCATATTTTTCTCAATTTGTTCTTGAAATTAAGGATCTAGTCTCTTGATATTCTTATCTAGATCAAAATTATAAGGTACTTGAACACCTTGGTTGATTAAATCCATGAAGTATTTATCCTTATTAGTTTGAATATATTAATCCATGTACTTGTGAAATTCTAGGTCTTTCTCTAATAAATCATAATCCACACCAAAACCATGTGTAGTAAATTGAGGATGTTATTGTAAATTCCTTGGAGGAAACATTTTCTTTTGTTGATATCTAGGAGGGGGAGATGGTTGTCTCCTATTTCCTTAGGATATTGTGAAGGAAAAATATGTCTAGTAACTCTTGGAGGAGGAGAAGGAGGTGGAGAACCACTACCACCACCAAGAAAAAGCATATCATTAAGTTTCTAATGGGCTATTTCATGAGCTTTGTTTTCTGCCTCACAATGTATGAATGCATCCATGTAAGCTTGTTTTTCTTGTAGAAAATGTCTCTCTTCATCACCTCTAGGAGATCTAAGAGGTGGAGAAACATTACCCCTCTAAGAAAGAATATCATTAACCATTTGTTCAGCAATGTCTTTAGCCATATTTTTAGCCATTTCTCTAGCTTGTGCTTCTACATACATCTTACTCACTTTACTAAACTGACCATTAGGGGTTCTTGGAGTTTTGTTGAGAAATTCTTGAGATTTAGCCAAAATTTCATTGATTTGGTCTGCTACTTTTCCAATTCATATTGTTTTATTTTATCATCCATTGGGTGAAAATATTTATGTGACAATCTAGGAGGAGTAAGAAATGGAGAGTAGTGTTGATTTCCTCCATGTAAATCTCTATCAAAATCATTTTCCAAGGTAGTTCCATAGATATCTTCCTTAGTTTAGTGAGGTCCCAAAGGTTCAACTCCATGTTGCCTCAATAATCTATCATTCATCATGTCATCCATGCTTTTATCTTTGTTTCTACTGAACATCATCTCTTGCTCAAAAAGCGAAGAGGCCTAGGTATTTTAAATTCACTAAGATGACTAGAAGGAGTAAACTCAATTATTGTTTCCCCCTTAGGTGAATGATTAAATATAGGTTCTTTTCCTTTATGTTTTTGATGAGTTATAACTAAGGGTAATTGATCAAAGTTAAGTTGACGTTGTTTATCGTGACTCGCTTGAAACCTAGTCATAACCAGCATGAGAGGGAAAACACTAGTAAATATGAAGACTCCAAGAAGTGTTGGTATCACTCTTAGGTAGTAAAGTAATCACTTGTCAAATTAATAAGGTGTAATAATGTAACTTTCTATCACTCTTGTTAACTATATTAGCCAATAGAGGTATCATGATTGGTTAACACAATATGTCATTGTTGGTCTTACAAATGCGAAATTATCCAAGAGTTGTAATGTTTTGTAATAAAAATGTAATAATATGAGACAAATTGATATGTTTAGACAAGTGAATACTTACAATCCAAGGATGAGATCAAAGAATCCCAAATAAAACCTTCTTCACTAGGGAAATCTCTAACCTAGCAAGTTTTAATGTTGGCAATAAGATAAGACAAGATTTATTAACTGAAAGATAGCTATGATGCAAGGATCCAAAGTGACAACAAGTTTAGACACTCAAGCTTAGGTCCACAATGGTCAAATCAACTCAATAATGAAAAAAAAAGGTTACCCTAGAGTCATATTAATAAATTGAACTCTCCAAATGATGAATGCTAACTAGGAAATAGGTTCACAATAAGCAAAGTGGCAGCTAGATAATAAACTAGAAAGTTGGATTTGGGGAACTCAGTTTAGATTATTCTTTTTAACCAACTAAGATCAATTTCAGATTTATAAATAATAATTAGGAATATAGAACATCAATTAGGGATTTCAAACAAATGTCAATGTTCTTTCATTCCTTTAGAGAAGAAATTGAAATGTGATCTATAAAAGCACGAAATCACTCAAGTAAGACACGCGAGAGGTTAATTTTAATGAAAGGAAACCAAATGGTTTTTTTTTAAATACCTAGTAATCCATGAAACATGCTTAGATTTTACCTTATTTTTATTTTTTTTGAGCTTTTCATGCAAGCGAGTGATGAACTCTCCAACAAGCAAGACAAGCAAGCAAGAAAACAAGATATATATATTCAACTTGTACAAACCCTAGGGTTAGATCTTTAAAAAAATTGTTAGGAGAAATTATAACTAGAAAATAATACAAATGAAAACTCATATCATGCATTAAACTATATGAAAAATAAGTGCAAGCTAATCATTACATGCCCATTTTTTTAATTTTGATTTTTTGACCTAGTCAACAAGATTGGACATATATAACATGAATTCGAAATCAAAAACCTATATGAAGAAAAGAGACCCCTATTATAAAATAGATATATTTTCAAAAATGGCATAATTTCGTAAAAATATGTTCATTTGTGTTCTAGGGACCCATTTTGTCAAAACAAAGAAAATTTTGTAAATTAAGTGTTTGAGCCCTCATATGATCTCTAAACTCAAAACACAAAGAAACATACCTATTTATAGTTAAAATACCTTTCCAAAAATGTAGAATTTTCTAAAATATTCTCTAATTTTCATCCAAAAATTATTTTCATGAAAAATAAAGAAAAAATTATTAAAAATACAAATTACCTTAGAAAACTCTAAAATTTAACTAAAGCTTCTCTAATATATCACCAACCTACAAAAAAAAATTAGACCAAATTATCGAGTTGTTCAGGAGATATGATCCAATCTTTGAAAATCTAGGGTTTTCTTCTCCAAGCACATCTACACAAGTGGTTAGCTCCAAAAATATCCAAAACAAGCATGTAAAAGTGGGTTGCCCCACGGTGAGCACCAAAAATGTGTGTGAAAATTGTGGACAAATAGAAAACACACTTCTATGAGTCCTTACACTCCAAATCCTTCAAAATAACACCATGAAAAATGAAAGATCTCAAGAATTGACTCATAGCTTCCTATCATCAATGTGCAAAGATCTTCAAAGGTTTGAAGTGGTGGCTCTCATATGAACATCGGTCTTCGTCTTCACAAGTACATCCAATGAATGGAAGATTCAAAATGATCATAAACATGCAAGATATCTCCAAGTCTCCAAGAAAGCTTCAAAAATGTCTTTAATAACCATAGTATAAGAAATCATCATGATCAGAATGAAGAAGGAGGTCTCCTTTAAATATCAATCCAAAGAGGCATTCCCAAATTGGAGGGAAAATGAAAATTAAATAAAAGGGTATGACCCACATAAGAGAATGTGCAATTAACATTTAATTAAGAGATGTGGAGTGTAAAACTCCATAAAAATTATAAGATGAGGGGTGTTTTTATTTAATTTAAATGTAAAATAATCCCTTTTCTTATAAAATAGAGTGTGTGACAATTATTTAGTTATTTCTTTTAAAATAATAACTGTGGCACATAAAATTAAGTGAGGAGGAGTTTTATTTAATTAAAAGGGAGAAAGCTCCTTTAATTAAATAATACAAAAATCAAGATGATCAAAACATTTATTTAAAATAATTAAATAAATGAATTCTAATTTAATCAAGGAAATTGAAGTAAAATAGTAATGATTTATTAAATAATTCAAATAATTTAATTTAATCAAAGGAAATGATGATGCAAATATTGATTCAAGCTTGACATAAATTATGAAATTGGGGCATAGAGTCAAGGTGACCATTTTTGTGTGCTTACAACTATATACTACAAATTGTTGGGATTATTTATCTCAAGGTTGAATATGGCTTCACTTGACCACCATCTGATCATATCACATATTCTCTCATAAGATGAACAACCATAGTATCATCAATTTAGTTGCAAGTGGTTCCCAATATTAATCACCATGGCATTTCTATGTATGAGAGTACAAAACATACCATAAGCAATTTCTTCTTCTTCCAAGTTTAAGGTAGCTCTGCAAGTTGAGTTTTTGTAGACCATGCTAGTGCCAAAATTTATGTCATCAATATTAAACATGAATTTGTGTAGCTTCTACAAATTCTAGGGGATATTTCATTTGTTTTTCTCCATCTTGGTATATTTTAGGTACCACATATCTTCACAACATTGGGATTGAATTTTTTTAGAACTATGAAACAAATCTTCAATAATACCATGTTTTGATTCATATTTGTGACGTGATTTTGAGTAATCTTGTAAATCTTAATCTTCCCTTCTAAGGTCCTCTTGAGGATTGGAAAATAAGAGTCCCCCTATGGTCTCTACTTTAAAAGAAGAATTCTCCAAGTTGTTTAGTAATCCTTAAGGTTTTGATACATTGGCTGAATTATTGTCTTGTTCTTTATATGTTCCAAAAAATTTGTTTTCAAGTGAATTTTTAGAATTAAATGACTTCTTTTTAGAGCATGAGTTCACTTCTCTTTTAGTATGTGTTTCACTATGAGGCCATGGGATATCCTTTTAGTGTGAATGGAAAGGTTCTAGAAAAGGATTACTACATTATTTTGGGTGAAAAGAACTATCAGCTTGAGGTATAAAAATTTCATGACCATTTCCAATCCATGGCTAAATAAAGTAAGGCTTAGGCACTTTTAAAGAAAAGGCCATGTCATTCATATGATCAACACTCATGGGACCCTAATCTTTGAAAGAATTTTCAACATTTAAAACACTTTGAAAATATGAAAACACTTCATTCAACATAGGATCAACATTTGCTAAAATAACTTCATCTTTCCCTACTACAACCAAATGTGAAATCTTTTTATCCAAAATCAATGTATCAAAAAAGTCAATACCTGACTTTTGGGCATCTTCTTGCTTAATATCTAACAAGCATCTTTCAATTACTTCTACCTTGTGCAAAGAACCGCCACTTGAGTGGATCAATGATGATTTGGGCTGCAACACTTCAACATTCTTACCCTCATTAAGTGTTGCATACATTTTAGATTTTTCCTTTTCATTAAGATATGCAAAGTCTAAAGAACTTTTAGCATGGCACATATTAGCTTCACTTTCAACACAAACTATTTCATGAAAGTAGATATATTCTAATATAGACTCATTTGAAGAGCCACATTCATCGTCATCCTAAGAAAAATGGAAGGCCTTATATTTTGATTGAACAAGAGGCTGAAAGTAATCATTTTAAATTTTTCTAGAAAAGGGATAAATTTCAGCACTTTTAAATTCAAGAAATAGAATGGAGCTAGATAGATTTTCTTTCCTTACACCATTCTCCTTTACTAATGTTTGATAGTTTTTCCAAGTAGAAGAAGAAATATTTTTGATAGTTTCATCTTCACAAGCAGATGTGTTTCCTAGGTTGTCCAACAATCTTTGAGACTACACTACCTCTGGTGAGCCATCACTATCTTGCTCATACTGATCTTTCATACTTTCCTAAACAATATCAATGGCTAAAGTTGCATTAGAAGACACAAATATAAAAGATTCAAATTCTAAAATTGAATTTTTTCCTAAATCATCTTCATTTGATTTTCCACCATCAAGTTTCTTTGTAAAAAGAGAAATATCAAGACCAATTGTTGAATCAACCGTTTGTGAGGTGTATGCATTATCATACTCAACATGTAAATGATAGGTTCTAAGCACATCATGAAGATTTCTTTCAATCATAGAAGTCATTAGAAAATATTCTTCATTAAAAACTGTCAGATTTTGACAAAAAGGGACAGGGGGTGTTGGTTTTACTGTTTTAGGAACAAACCTTTTCTATGTAGGTTTTATCTTTGGATAATATTGATGTTCTTGGAGGAATATTTCAGCCTATAAGGGTTTAGCACATTTCACCCCACTAATGATCATATCATCATCAAAAACAATAGCCTCCCTTTGTGCATCTTGCAATTTTTGCACTTTTAGACAATGAAGCAAGAATCTAACTTCAGTTTGTAAGGCAGTGATGAAAACACATAGATGATTTTTTTTAGTTGGTTGACAAGTTTGAACGATCTTACCAACATATCTATTGGATATATCAAAAAATTCCCTCATAGTTTCACGTTCCTTCATCTGAATTTGATAGAAATGCAATAGTAGCTTGACAATGTCAATAGTGGGCTTAAACATTTGAAGAAATTTTACCTCAAGGTCATTCCAAAAAGTGATGCAATTTCTTGGCAAATTCTACAACCAATTTGTTTCACTTCCAATAAGGCTCTCAAAAATTAATCTGACAAAGATATTCTCCTCTTACACACCAAGAATCTCACAAGCAACTGTAACCACTCTAATATGATCATCTAGGTCTTGAGTTGTACTACTAGAAAACTTTGGAAGATATTCCATTAATCTTCTAAGTAAGTTTGAATATTGGGGTAAAGTGAATTGCCCAATATGAGCCCCCCATGGTTGGGCTACAACCAAAGCCATAACACACTGGACTTCTTTTACCAAATCAAACCAAAGTCATCAACCTCTGACCTCAGGGAGGTGTAGACACTTAAAATTGTCCCAATTTATATATTAATTAATTTAATATTTTCTATGACATTATAATTAATTATTTATTAATTAATTATATTTTTTCATATTCTTCTAGTTATTTAGTTAAATAAGTTCTTTTCCCTAATGTATTTAAATTTAATTTGAATACAACACATGTAATGTATTAATACATAGTGCTCCATAAATCCCATTTTAAATAAATTCAATTTATTTAATCCCCTCCACTTTATTAAATTCCTCAATCCTATGATTAAGTCAAATATTATTTAACTTAATCCTAATCCTATCCTAAAACCTAGTCTACACCCATCACTCTCATCCTTCTAAGCCTACCCACTACTTAATCCCACTTATTTACCTTAAACACCTTTTAGCTCCTAAGTGTTTGCTCACAGATGTGTGAGAAGCTCTTGATCCAATAAACCTTCCACTTCATTTATACCTCTTACACTTCTTACACCTTTGTCCCCCCACTCCTTCCCCCAGGGTTGCTCACACATGTGTGAGCACACCTTGAGTGTCTCAACCATAAAGGCTCTTTTTGACTTTTGCATGGCTTGTCCTTTAGCCCATGCATCTCCCTTGTGGCACCTATGTGGATACCACCTAGATGCCAATAAATAGAGCCCTTGTCTCAAGCATTTCTCCATCTCCTCCATATGCATTGTAATCATGCTAGTATAGTTCTGGAGCTTTTTAGAGATTTTATGCTTAGAACTAACTTTTGATAGTTGTTTGCATTACTTAGATTTCTAGTTTTTGTATTACTTTCATGGTAGTATGATGTTGTAGGTTTCTTTCTTACATTGCATTTCCATCTCACTTCTTTGAATCTTTTGAGGATTGGCTCACTCATAGTCATTTTTTGAAGGTATTCTCCATTCATCTTAGCATAGACTCATTTCATATTGTATTTTCATCAACAAGGGATTCAATAATTGTGTTTGGGAGAGCACATCTACATCCGTCACACTTGGGCACACCAACAAGGCCTCTTATGGGTGCCCTTGTTGAGCTACTTTGAGGTTGTGTGAGGAATTTTAATTTGTGGTTGTATAAGTTGTTAAACTCAAGTTGATTTTAGTTGTATTTCTATTTGTTTCTAATTTTTCATATACGCATGTTACAAATAATGTTTTCTTGTTTATGCATGCTCCCAACAGGTTAGGTTTCACATATACATTTTGGCATGCCCAGTGGGACCCATGTCCCTATTCCACTTTCAAAAATTGTTTAAAAATCATTAACTCACTGTTGAAACCCATGCACAGTCATCTCCTCTAGGATGTAGTGTTATCTACAAAAACACTATGTTGTCTATGTAGATCGACATCTCTAAAGACCAATGTCTATGCAAATTGGTATAACCAGCACTGTCACTTTTAAAACCTAATATTACATTAAATCTAAGTTTTGTTGTCTCTATTTGGGTTTTAGTGTCTCAAAAGCTTGTTTTGTCATCTCCGCTAATTTACCATATTGTCATCGTCATTGTGGATGGCCATTAAAACTAGCTATTAAACTATACTGTTGTCTATGATTTTTATTGAGTTTTGTCATCTCTAATCATTATACTGTTGTGTGCATTGTATGTTGCAAAAATTTGTATTGGCAGTACTTTGTTATCTTTGCATTCTTGCATCTTTGAGTTTTGGCATCTGCAACCCTGTTCTATCATCAACGACTTACAACTTATTAGTCAACATTTAACCATACATCCTAGTGTTCTATTATTTACAAGTTTTGATGTCTGTGCAGTTTTTTCATCTACATCTAGTTTCTGTCATCTCTACTTTTTGATAGATTGAATAAATTTTCAACACTTAACTCATTGATTAGATGATTGATAGGGATTTCTAATCAGTCTTATTATAGGAAACAAAATTTGAAAAACTTTTCTTTAGTGATTTCGATCATTTAAAAATTTGTATTGATTTTAATCATTTAAAGGTTTATAGTGATTTTAATCACTTGGGGAATTTGTAGTGATTTTGATCACTTGTAGGATTAGATGGTGAATGAACTTGTATGAAATAATCATTTGTCTTTGGAATGTATGTTGCAAACTAACACCTAAAGGCCAAACACACTCTTGAATGCATTAAGGTAAAAAGATTATAGCGAATATTGAGTTCCTTAAGGAAATTTACACACATTTCATTGGAATGAATGATTCTCAAATATGGGTTCCTAATAGACACAACTAGAGGGAAAATGGCTCTCAGGTAATCTACCTATGTTTCAAGCTAGGGCACTTGTGCCCTAGCTCTATCTAGTTTTCTTAGCACTATAAAGGTGGCAGATCGGTGGTTGTAGGGTTTGGATTGGGGTGGTTCATCCTACTAGTTTTTCAACTGGACCATGCATCCAAAGGAGGAGATTTGTACCGCATGTGGGTAACTACTTGTGCATCCTATTTAATCTAAGTTTAGTGTGGGAAGTGGATGTTGTTGTTGGTGGTTTGCTAGCTTGTGGCCTTGGTCTTCACTATTCTATGGGGGATGGGGGGATCAAAGGTGTAGGTTTGAATTCAGGATGGGTTTGGATTAAGGGTGGGGAGAGATCTCCCTTCCCCATTCTTTGGTTCTTGCAAATGGATGATGCTAAGGGTGAGATGGTAGTGAGGAGCCCTCACTTGGATTTTTGGGTAGCATTAGGCCCTAGGTTTTCAAATCAAGGGATGAAGACCTTTGACAAAAATCTATTTGCTCCAAACACTAAGACTATTGATTTGGGGTTATTTAATTGCTTAAGGATTATGAAGACTAATGGATGTCTCAAGAGGTGCAAGGAGAGGCCAAAATTCCAATTGAGATGATTACTGATGATGTTGAATATTATTCACATCACTCCTTATATTGTAAGTTTTTGGAGATGAGGGTTTCCTTGCAATTTTTAGAGGTTTGGGCCTAGAGGACTTGGGAGCTAGAAGACAAAATGGAGATAATGTTGCTAGCAAATAGTTATTTCATGGTTACTTTTAATTTCACTAATAATCATAATCAGGTGTTTGAGGGAGGTCCTTATTTCCACAATAAGGTAGGGTTGTTTATCAAGCCATGGCATGCTAGCTTCAACCTCATAGAGGAGCTTCCAAATTGTGTCCTAGTGTGGGTTCATTTATCGAGGTTCCTAGTGGAATTTTTTCAAGAGGATGTGTTGCATCTTTTGGCCTCAGTGCTTGGAAAACATGTAGGGACTTCATCACAGACCTTGGGTAAAAAGGTGACAAATTTTGCATGCATTTATGTTGAAATTGATCTAAGTAGACCTTTACTTGATGCAATAGAGATGTGTGCGGGTTCTTATTCTTGGGTGCAACAATTGGACTATGAAACCCCTCATTTTTGTTATTGTCTTTGTTGAGAATATGGTCATTTTCAGTAGAGATGCCCAAGGAACAAGCCTCAGGAATCCCAACCTTTATAGCTTGTGAGAAATTCTCCTAAGATAAATAAAGGGAAGAACATTTCTCATGATGAGGTAGGTGCTTTTGATGGCTTTGCTTTAGTCAGGGGTAAAAAGAGACCTTTTAAAGAAAGGCATGATAATGGTACCTTCAATAGATTTGAGGTTTTGGATAAACTCAGGCAACAAGAGGTGAACCTGGGGTTGATCAACTTCGATCATGGGCTTGTGGGCTTAGCTCAAGAGGACCCTGTTATTGATTCTTCTATGGATCCACTAGGGGATGAGTATTAGCAATTGGAAGTGGATCAAAAAAGGGGGATTTTTGTGGTGCAGAAACCATTGGCCATTGTTACAATAGCATGAGTGGATTCTCTATCTATTGGGCAGCACATTGGTTTAAGCTCGGCAATGAAGATTAAACCTCCTCCCAAATTGGGCATTCTACAAAAATATATCAAGAAGTGTGGGGTAGAGAAATTTTTTAAACCAAGCCAAAAAAAGGATGTGGACAAGATTAAATTAGCTAGTGAAAATTTGGTGGATTCGGGGTTAGTTAAGCCTCTGGATTCTATTTTTCATGCCCCCTGAAATGATTGTTCTATCATAGAATGTGTGGGGCTTGAACAGTGGCCCTAGACGAAAGGTGGTTCATGAGTTAGTTAGAAGGCAAGGTCTTGATGTTGTCTTTATGTAGGAAACTAAATTATCTATTGAGAATATGCAAGTTCTAAAGCCTAGGTTGTGGAGAAGTGGGGAGTGTCAATGCATTGGAGCCCATGGTGCTTCGGGGGGTTTGGCTTGTTTATGGAATCCTCAAAAAATCCAACCTCTTTGGTGGATTTCCTCTAAATCCTCTATGTCTATGATTGCTACTAGCTTAGAGATAGGGGACATCATATTATTTTCCAATATTCATGCTCCTACTAATTTCTAGGGTAAACAAGCTTTGTGGTCTCACATCAAGTTGATTCGTAGTATGTTGCCTTTTCATCCTTGGATCTTGGCTAGAGATTTCAATGCTATTTATGAGTTGGCTAAGAAGTAGGTGGTACTGGAAGATTGGAGCCTTCTACACTACTACTTTGAGACAATATCAATACCTTAAATCTTGTGGATATCAAACCTAGCAATGGTCAGTTCACCTAGAACAACCATCGGAGTGGAGAGTTTTATATTATAGAAAGGTTAGATCAATTTTTGGTTTCTTGTTACTAGATTGGAGGGATGTGGTCATCTTACTCTAAGATCTTATATTGGAGAGGATTAGACCATTGGCCTATTAAAATTTCTATATAGTGAACTTGGGTGCTTCGAAAGCCTTCTTTTAGGTTCCAACTTATGTGGCTACAGGACTCATCTTTGAATGATTTGGTCTTTGATTGGTGGAAGAAAGGTAGACCAACCTTTGGCACCTCAATGTATATCTTCACTAAGCTTCTTCAATATTTTAAATTTGAGCTCAAAAGGTAGAATCATTTGCACTATGGGAATGTCTTCCATGAAAAGGTAGAGACCCGGGAAAATTTGGATGGTATCACAAGAAGCATAAGGGAGGATGGGGTAATAGATGAATTGCTTCAAGATGAGGATTAGGCTATGAAATTGCTAGAAGAATGGGAATTGCAAGAGAAATGTATTGGAAATAGAAGGTGCAAATTGAGTGTGTCATGCCCAAAACACTGGGAAAAAACACACCAAAAAAAATTTTAAAATTTTTTTTGGAAGTGAAAATAGGATTAAATGTAATACATAAGTATTCGAATAGAATTACTTAACTTCCTCGTACTCATGTATAATTACAAAATTTAAGTACAAATCAAATGTGAATTTTCTTAACATATTTTAAATTTAAATTGTATAACTTGATATATAACATTATGTTATCTAATTAACCTCAATCAAATGAATATGATTTCGAACCATAAGAATGCAACAAAAAGGGTAACACATCATTGAATCCATTTTTTGATAAACACATGCATAAAAATTGAATTGCAATAAATATCATATGACAAGATTATACTCCACTTTTTTTAATTCAAGGACTCCCTCGAGAAAGAACCAGGGAAGAAAACCTAAGATCGTAGTCATATCCACAAAAAGTTTTAAAATAGCATTTTTATACAGGATTATCATCCCAAGGAGAAGTCTCCCAACATTTTTTAAATTTCAATAACATTTTTGAATTTCCTTCTTGGCTCCACAATAGGGAAACTATTACAAAGTCTATAACACATTAGGGCAATCATGGAGAGAATGAAAAACTAACCAGGAGACAACCAAACTTAACATGAAGACAAATTCAAATATTTACTCCCATTCAGGTTTGCACAACAGGTTCGTCATTGAACTAGACTAGGGAGAAGGTAGATTTTTCCAACAGAAGATGTTGACCACAACACCATAATAGGTGTCCTTTTAGGGATATAAACTCAAGAACTTCCGTTCTTCCATTTGTTAAATTCCAAAACTCAAAACATGGTTTGTGTTGATGACTAGGGGCCAATAACATCCTACTCTCTCTCCCTCTTCTCATCTTGAGAAGAGACTCTGCACTGTTGGAGTCCAACTAAAGACCTCTTGTACATGGCCACTTCTACCCTATCTGAGGCTAAGTAATGCCAGTACAACCCATACAATCCCTTCAAAAATCAAATGCAAAATACTAAGAAAAAACATTTAAGAAAACCCATTTCAATCCCTCCCAACCATATTCAACAAACACATGAACATACAAATGCAAACAAAATAACTTAAGCATGAAACACAACATGATTAACATGAGCTTGAGCGATTCCCACCTTCACAATAAGGTTATGGCAATTGAACAATTTGACATGAGCTTCCCTTCCTTCTCCTTCTCCTTCAATCCTAAATTGCTCTCTAAAACTAGAGGTTGGGTGAACAACCTCCCTCTCTCAACTTTGCCTCTAAATAAGATATTTACTCAACCACCTCCAAAATGAAATAACTTCTCCACTTGCTTAAAGGTTATAGAGTCTTCTAACTCAACTTTTCATAATGCTAACCTCAAGGTGGAGTTTAACTAATCCAACTCATGGTGAAACATTCAATTTTCGCAATAAAGCAAAAATGGGATATTTGGGTGACCATAAAAGTCAACAAAAGGGACTAAAGGGGTAGAGAATGCCCTCAACCCATACCTATACCCCTCAGGTACTTAGTTTTCATGATTTTTGGCCTCTAGGACTATTTAGGGACCTATTAAAAAAGCTTAAAAATTTGGACTTCCTAACAACCCTCAAAAATTCAAATTAATCACTAATCTTGATTAGGGTAATTAATTTTGATTACTAACTGATTATTAAAAAGGTCACTAACCTAGCCCAACTTAGATCTTTAGATTACTTAGTTAATCCTAACTTTCATGCAAAAATACATATACAAATCACAAGTGCCAAGCAACACTATAAAATCACTATTACAAAAAATTAACACTTACTGATTATAGAATGATATATTCATTCAACTCATAATACAAATAAAATATGAACAATGGGGTTTGCATCTTTTGTTAGACTCAACCTTGGTTTCCACAAACGGTACATAGGGTTTAGTTTCAATTTTCTATTAGATTTTTTAATTAAAATATCTTGCACACATCAGTAGCTCAAGAAATCACATACATATATTCAAAACTTATCTAGATAGTTACATAAATCAAAACATGAATCTTTCATATAATTAACTATTTAATTCATTTCTACTTACATTTAATCATCAATAATCACATAATTAATATAACATAAATTATTCATTAATTTAGATTAAAATACTAGAATAATCATTGTTAAGCATGCATATACCTAACATCATAAACATCACCAATTAAGGAATACTAAACTATCTAAAAGCATAAAATATAATCATTGAGGTACCAAAATCAACACCCTTATCATCAGGTGAAAATGCCTCGTATCATCATTAGTGAAATTTTAATGTTTAAATAGTCAAGATAATGTAGTAGTTCTCAAATCATTGAGTATTAAAACATGGATGTATCAACCACTCTCAATTTCATTAGGACATTCACAACATAAATATTACTTCATATCCCTTCTAATATTGTACAATAGATTTAACAAATAAATTCATATTTAATAAGTACATGTGAGGAGGGACCTTATAGAGTGGCTTTAGGAAGGGGACAAAAATATAGCTTTTTTCTTCAACTCTATGAAAGCCAGGAGACATGGTAACTCTATCTATGGTCTAGTAAATGATAGGGGAGAGAATCTTTCTTCCTTTCCATAAATGTTTAGGGAGGTAATGTAGTACTTTGGATCTCTCTTTCGAGAGGACTCGTAAGGGGGGTCTCCTGAGGAAGCGCAAATTCTTTCATGTATCCCCTCTTTTGTGACTAAAGATATGAATCAGCAGCTCATGAATGATATCTTTCTTGAAGAGCTTGAAGGGGTTGTCTTTAATATGAAGCAAGGGAAAGCATTGGGTCCTAATGGCTTCCCAATTGATTTTTTTCAAGAATTATGCGATATCATCAAACTTGATCTCCTAGCTGCAGTTCATTAGTCTCAACACAGTAGGTAGATGTTAAAGACACTAAATGCTACATTTCTTGATCTTAATTCCAATAATGAGGGAGCTAATAGGTTAAGCCAATTTTTGCCCATCTCTTTATGCAATGTGATCTATAAAATTATTGCTAAAACTATTGTTGATAGGTTGAAGAAGGGGCTTGTAGATTTGATCTCTAAAGAGCAAAGTGGTTTTGTACCGAGTAGGAAAATTCATGATGGGACTCTGATTGCAACTGAGGTCATTCATTCTATGGCTAGCTCAAATAAAAAAGCAATGTTTATCAAGTTAGACATGGCTAAGGCTTATGAAAAAGTGAGGTGGTCCTTCCTTTGTTAGATTCTTAGTGCTTTTGGCTTTGTGGAAGAATTGATCCAATGGGTTCAGAGTTGTGTAACTTAAGTTTCCTTCTTGGTGCTTATTAATGGGAGCCATTCTAAGCTATTTGGGGCTTCTAGTGGACTTCATTAGGGAGATCCTCTTTCCCCTTACTTGTTTATTCTTTTAGCTAAAGGCCTTGGGAGATGGATTAAACAAAATGTGGAGGGTAGCATTATTCAATGTTGGAGATGGGGTGGCACCTTACATCCGCAAACTCATTTATAATTTGTGGATGATATTGCATTGATGGGGATAGCTACAATGAGGAAGGCCTCTAATATACAAAGGGTCTTGGATGCTTACCTAGTTGCTTCTGGTTAGTAGATTAGTGAAGGAAAATCTTCTATCTTCTTTTTTAACACTCTAGGCCCCATTTAGCAAAGGATTTCTCATACTCTGAGATTTCAGATCAGGAATCTCCCATTGATTTATCTTGGCATTCCCATCTTAGTAAAGAGACTTCCCAGGGAGTCTTGGCAGATAATTTTGGATAAATTTTGGGGAAAATTTAATCATTGGACTCATCGAAGGTTATCCTTTGCTGGTCATGTCTAGTTTATTAATTCTATAGTACAGGCTTTGCCCATTTATAGATGCATGCTCCAGGTTGCTCCTATGGGCTTCCTAAAGGATCTTGATTCTATGGTGAGACAATTTTTATGGGTTAGCTACTTGGAGTCCTCCAAATGGAGTTTGGTTAGATGGGAAGTGGTTTGTAGTCCATAACAATATGGTGGATTAGGTTTGAGGTAGTCAACTATAATAGGGGAGGCTCTGGCTGCTAAACTATACTAGAGGTGGTGTGATGAGTAGGATAAGAGCTAGGCCAAGTTCTCTCCCAGAAGTATCTTCCAGGGATTTCTCAACTCAAAGTATCTAGGTACCCCCTTGTTGGTAAGGAATCTATGATATGGGACACTCTTAAGAAAGGGGCTTATTAAGGATGGATTATTTTGGATCTATAAGAGGGTGACAGAGACCCAATATTGTCTAATTCTTGGGATGGTTTTCCTCCCATTATTTCTTAGTATCCCAACTTATTGGTTCTTAGTCAAAGATTCCTGGAGGCTAGCTAGTCATAGGTGAGTGATTTTAAGTCCTTTGTCCCTTATGGTTAGCTGATGATGGTTAGCTGGAAGTCCCCAGATGAATGGTCAATTGCAAGTTTGCAAGAGGAATGTTTTGTATTGTAGAGTATCCTCTCCAATAGAATATGTTTCTCTCTCTAGGAAGATGACATGTTTTCTTGGTCACCCAATCCTATGGGACTCTATACTATAGCTTCTAGCTATAATAGGTTATTGTCTCAGAAGTTGGTTGGGCCTAAAATCCAGTGGTGGAAGAAGGTATGGAACAAGCTTTCTTGGCCAAAGTGTAACTACTTTTCCTAGATGTTAGCTTTGAACAAGTGTTTGACATGGGATGATATTCAAAAGAGAGGTTTCCTTGGTCCTTCTATGTGTGTTATGTGTGGGGCTAGTGAGGAGGATTCTATCGATTTGTTCTTTCATTGCTCTTTTTCCCTACAACTTTGGCATTTTTGGTGGAGCGTTTGGACAACTCCTTGTGTTCATGCTTCCTCCTTGATTGAGTTTTGGTAGGGGATAGATTGGCCCCCTTTTGTGGAAACCTTTTTGCAAGAGATGTGGTTTGTGGGGCCTATGTGGTAGATTTGGCTAGAATGCAACCAAAGGATTTTTTGGGGAGAACAAAGATTAGTGCAGCAAGTTTGGCAGAGGTTATTGGGCATGATTCAAGAGATAGTTGAAGCTAGGTGTGAAGTGGAATTCCCTTTGGGGAAAAGGGATACAAAGTTGGTGGAGAGATTGGGGATTATAGGGTCTCAATTAGCCTTGACTAGGGCTAAGAGAAGGTGTCATGAGAAGTAAAAGATTGATTGGAATGGGAAATGGCAACCTCCCCCTTATTATGTTTTTAAGATCAATACTAATGGATCTTCAAAATGAAATCCTATTCCAGCTAGCATGGATGGGATAGGTATGGATTCTCTAGGCTTAGTGATCTTCCTCCTTTCAATATGTGAAGGAATATAGACCATCAACCTAGTGGAAGGGTTCACTATTCTGGTCGCTCTTGAGAGAGCTCATGCTTTAGGGTTGCGAAGGATAGTTTGTGATTTTGATTCTCAGGTTTTGATCCAATTTCTTATTGAACAGAAAGTGGCTAATGTTAGCTGGCAGTTAGCTAGAGTTGTGCAATAAATTTTATGAGTTAGCTCTTTGATGGAAATGATGACTTTTGTCCATATTCCAAGGGAATGGAATAGGGCAGCTAATTTTTTGGTGAAATGGGCTTCAGAGCATGCTGAGGGATGGAGAATTGAGGAGTGGGAGTTGGTTCCATAGGAGATCCATCTTGACTTAATTAATATTCTTGATGAGGATAGGGTTAAGGATGGTGACAAATGATGGTAATGGTTTGATGATTTTTCTTTTCCTTGGGACCTTAGTCCCTTGCTATCTTTGTAATGTTACTTTTTGATCTTTAATAAAGTTTTGACCTCCTTGTTTCAAAAAAAAATGAATGATGCTCAAATACACTCTTGAATGTCATTAATGAATGAACAAGTTTTTCATTGGAATACATGTTTAGACTAGTCAAACACAATCTTGAATGCCTTAAGAAAATTTACATGCTTTAATTGGAATGAATGTTTAGATAGAAAATACACTCTTGAATGCCTAAGGTCAATGAAGCTTTCTATGAAATAATTGGATTTGGTGCTTAAATTGAATTCACTCAATCTTGAATGGCTTAACAGAATTGGTTTATTTTTAGCATTTTGCATATGTTGAATATGATTGATATACTTTATGTTGACAAATATTTCTCACTTTTTATTATGTTGATGATGTTGTCAAGTTGGAAAGAACAATGCATGCTTAAACATGAGTGTCTTCAAGAGTAGATTACAAAACCTAAAGCTCCATTGGGAAAGAAAAAATGTCTTTTAACCCCGAGGCGACTTACATATTCTCTCCTCTCACAGATTTAGGTGATGTTGAGTGCACGAGAAATAAGTGGTCTTGTTATTTTTAGGAGACCTACTTGTGGATTTCATCACCCCTTGGGATGACCTCAACTCCAGTGTTCTGGTAAACTATAAAAATCAAGGAGTGAATCAAAAGACACCTCTCTTGGAAGTAAAATTTTGTCACTCTTGGCTAAGCCCCAAATAACTTTATACGTATGGGAAGTGAAGGCAAAGATTTGGGTTACTGTCTCCCCCCAACTATGTGGCATTATTTTACTTCATCTACAGATTTGGGCCTCACATACCTAGTGTATATTGAGGACACCATCTAGATAATATTTGTACATCCTAGTGGCAACCTTATTAGGATTGTTGATGTGTTTAGTGTGCTTGATTGTTTAGACATCTAAAACCAATACCAAACATCAAACAAGTTCAAAAATGAGTGAAATGGTGAGCTAAATTGTTAGTGAGTGAAATAGTTATAAGTGGGTCCTCTTGACCTACAGTCATTTTTCAAGAATTCCTATAGTTGGTCTAGCATTTGAAATTCATCAGGTCTTTTAGCCACAAGTTTATTTGCAAAATTTTTGTGCTTGAAACTGGGTTTGTTTTGTTCTTGCCATGACTGACAAAGTCAAACCTAAGAAGGTGAAATTGTCCAAACCATTTGCTTACGAGGAAATGAAATACCTAGTACACAATGATAAATAATTTTGATATGCTATCAAAGACATCAAGAAAGAAGAAGCTGAATAGGACCATTGTGATAGAATTGAATACAATGCTAAACTTCAAAATTGGTCTATTTTCCCTAGAGTGAACCCAAGATTTTTGTTCCCAGTGAGAGAAGATTGAGTTAACTGCATAGTGACCATAACACCTTCATTTTCCACATCAACCCCATTTCCAAATTTGTAGCCCTCCATTTGCAAAATTTTCTTTAGAGAGCTTGATCATTTGAACCTTAATCTTTTGGCATAAGAACATATTCTAACAGTACAACACTAGATCTTTTTCCATAAGCAAACATGTATCATAGTTACACTCACTCATTTGGGATCACAAGTCTGTCTCCAAATAATGGGTAATCAATTTGGTGTCCTATCTTGCCAAAAGATCACTTGTCCATCTTTGGTAGGAGAAAGATACTTTTATCCTATATCACACTTGGTTTGTTAAATCAACAAGGTCTTTTGTTTACATTTAGGTTGTTGGCCCCTTTTATCACATAAGGTTCAATTGCTCTCCCACATGTTCTTCTCTTTCTTCCACAATCTTTCACCCATAGGTTTGGTCACTATTGTATGGTGCATACACAATCTGACAGATTCACATTTAATCCCATGTCTTGTTTGTTGAAATAATTAAGGCAACAAGAGATGGAGAATCAGTTTCCTCCATGATCACCCTAATTGGGGAGCACATTTCCCCCTAGCACAAACGTTGGCATGCCTAGCTCAACATCCACACAAGATCTAGAGGATCCTTTTCACAACACAACTTTGGGAAGTAATTCACATGATGATGAAGAAGTATACCAAGATGAAGATCCTATTGACAACAACAATATCCCTAATGATGTTTGAATATTTCTTGTAGATCCATACAACTTGGAAATGATGGAAAAGTCTATTAGGGCAAACAAGACTGAAATCTTCCTAAACTTGGTTAAAGATGGTGTTAATGTCCCTATGAGTTTTGATGAGATCACTTTGTATAGACTGATTACCGAGGTGGTGCTCTCGTATTACCAACTTCAAACATAGCCCAAACATCTAGTAAAGAGAAGGAACCTATTGCAAGGACTTGTTCCATAACTACATCAAGTGTTTCAACACAACCAATCTTCCAATTAAGTGCAGAACATATCTAACAAATAATTAGTGCTATGCCCAACACTACTAATGCTAGTATTTTTCAATCAACCTTGACAAGTCCAACTGTAGGATGCTTAAACATTGGGCAAGTACCTACACAATAGATGGCAATTCCAACACAACCAATAAATTCCTCTTATTTGTAAATGCCAATGAGTATGGTGAAAACATCTGTGCCAATTCTGATGACTACATATGAATACATTGGCCAAAGTGGAGCAATTCCATCACCTCATAATATCTCTGGGACTCCTTACAACTTAGGAGGTGGGTTTATTAATTTCCAACAATCAAAAATGCAACCAAACCAAGATCTAGCCTAGCAATTGCATGAACTTTGAAATTTGGTCCATACCCTGAGCAAAAAAGGGGTGAAGGATTTCTCATTTGAGGAAATTTTCCCCTTTCCATTTGATAGATCCATTAACATGATACCATTTTCATAAAACTTTGAGATTCTTAAATTCGACAAATACATGGGAGAAACATGTCTTATCACACATCTGAAGGAATTTTCCATTTTGTGTCAAGAAGTAGCCTATAGTGAGGATTATCTTAAGAGGCTCTTCACATAGAGTTTTGGAGGCCCTACACTAGAGTGGCTAATGAACTTACCCAAGGCTTCCATTACTTCCTTCAATGATTTAATGGGGAAGTTTGTAGCACAATACTTGTATAACATTGTATATCATGCCTCATTAAGTGATTTATGCAACACAAAACAACGAAACAATGAAACCTTTGCCAACTTTCTACAATGGTGGAGGCATCTTGCTAATTGCATGCCATACAAAATTGAGGATTCCCACCTTGTGGATATATTTATCAAAAATTTGATACCAGAGATGTATTTCCACATGAAGATGCCTAGTCCTAAAGACTTTGCCACCTTAGTCAAGAAAGGAAAGAAAATTGAAAATGGACTTCTAGATAAGGGTTCCATTAAACATTATAGCTCTTCATCCTTGAACAATGACACAAACAACAACAAACTCAAATTTTGGTCCAAAAACAAATGCGTCACCCATGATGGTGTCACTGGTATCAAAAGCATACAAAACCTCCAAGGTGGGAACAACAACAACAAAAACTATCATAATTGAAACAACAAAAATTCAAACCATGACAATCAGAATCAAAACAATTAGCAATATCGTAATCAAACGCAATTTTTCCCTCAAAACAACAACAATTACAACCGTGACTATGATCAAAATAGGAAGTTTACTAACTTTCATGAACCCTTGGATTCCATATTCCAAAAACTATGGGATCATAATTTGATGGTGTTTCCCAACACACAATCCTTGATGAAAATCAACCCAAATCAAAGTGGTAAAGGGATAATGAATATTGCAAATACCATCAAATCAAAGGACATGACACAAACAAGTGTATAAAAATCAAGGTCTTCATTCAACATGTTGTTGATGACAGAGAAATTAAGGTAGAAGCGGGACCACCCTCTAAAAATGCAAAACTAAAGATATTTTAAAAGCCATTTCCTGACCACAACAATGACAATAACAAGTAGAAACAACAATACAAACAATGTAAATCGAGCTTCCACATCAAATGCATTACACTATGACTATTATAATAACCACATATCTAGATTTGACTCCTTGTGTGGTAAAATAGAAGCCAATGATATATGTGGTTTTGATTCCATGTGTAGTCACATTGAAGAGGTAGACACTCATGTGAATACCCTTGTCCTAAGAGTAGCTAATTGTGATGCAACCACTCGATGGGGAAGAACCACTTTGCAAGCCACCACTCCTAACCCCACTAATCCATCAATTCCACATGCACCTATTGTGCCATCCACTTCACAAATACCCACTTCTCACTATGATGTATCATCCCAATTAGGGGAGTCTCCTACACAAACATTCATTCTAGAGCTCCTCACCACCTCACTCATCCACAGAGAGATTTTGAAGACTACTCTTTTAGAGTCTCATGTTCTTGAAAACATTAATGCATCCCAATTCACCACCATGATTGTAAATCTCGCCACACAACAATACCTTGTCTTGATAAACAAATATTTCCAAGGTTCTAACCAACACAACAATTTTTCACTCCACATTGAAGTCCTTATATAGTGACATAAGATAAAAAAGAGTCCTTATAAATAATGGATCCAATTTAAACCTTTGTACATTCAAGATGATCTATTTCTTAGGGCTTCCAAAAGGCCTCCTAGATATCAATAAAAGGATAACAATCAAATCATATGATGAAAGAGAACAAGAATCAAAAAGAGTTATCATGCTACCACTAAAGGTTGGGTCAGTTGTCATTAACACTAAATGCCATGTCCTAGATTTGGATTTGCCATATAATATCTTGCTTGGTTGACCTTAGATACACACACTCAAGGTGGTCCCATCTACATATCATCAATGCTTGAAATTTCCCTCCCAAGGAAGAAAGGTCACAATTCCAGGTGATAGTTTGGCTTTTTGTTTTTGTAAGAGATTGGAAGGGGCACCAACAAATTTTTGTCCAATCAATGAGTTTTGCTAAGGTTATACCTAAAAATCTCACCATAATGAAATCACCTTCCACCACAATGCTAGAGTTATCCAATAATGATTCTAGTTCCCATAAAGGAAAAGAGAAGGTCAAAGATATTAAGGTCAATACTAAAGGGAAGAAGGTTACTTTTTCTGACCTAGGAATGGGAGAGTATGAATTTAAAAATGACTTTCGCGTTGGAAAACTACCACTCTCCCCTATTCATTTGGAAAACCTTCACAAATACCACCTTCTACAAATAAGGCTACTATGCATGTTAACAAGACAACATTTGGACATTGGGGTTCACTTAGTGATGAACACGTGGAATCTAATATCCTAGATTGGCTATATTTTGATGGAAAAGATGAACTTGTGGAATTCCCTAAAGATAAATATGTTAAGGCTCCTCCCATCATTAAAAACATGGGATATCATGGTACCATACTTGGGCCTAAAGAAGATTGAATCAAAAAACCCCTTGAGGCTAATAGCTATCCTAAAGGATGTGGTTTGGGTTCCATTACACCCAAGGTGTCCTTTGCTAACAACTATTGAATGGTTGAACCTGATTCTAAGATTGAAGAGGAGGAATTCTTCAAAGTACCCTTCCAATACATTGAGGATGACCTAGATAACCATGTCGTTGCCATTATCATAGCTGACCTTTCATCCACTGACCTACCTCTCACCAACCCTAACATGATAGACTTGGACCTTCAAGGTACACCAGTAGCTCTTGATATCTATAACTCTGATGAAGTAGTGATGGCACTCTTTGGTCATAAGAATCTCCAAGATTATGAACATGAAATCCAATACAATGAGGAAGCCTACTTTGGTAGCTAAGTCAACTCTCATAGTCACAAAAGTAAAAAGAAAACAAAAATAAAAAATAGAAGAGACATCCTCTAGTGAAAACTCTTTTGGAGTGCTTTTGGATGAAGAAAATGATAAAATAAAGGATGTATCTTCTAGTGAAAACCTTCTAGAGGCACCAAAAGAGGGAGAGGTTGACTTGTCATTCAGATCTTTACCACTAGAAAAGTCATCTATGCTGAATGAGGACACAATTTTGATTAAACTAGGCACGATAGATAATCCATAAATCACCTACATTGCTACCACCTTAAGTCCTAAATAACAAAAAGAAATGACTGAGTTCCTAGAAAAAGGAAAAATCAATTTTGCATGGACATACAAAGACATGCCTAGTTTAGACACAGATTTGGTTGTGCATCACTTAGTAGTAAATCCAAAGATTAAACCTGCGAAACAAAAGTTGTGCAAGATGCATCTTAAGGTAGCATTTTTAGTCAAAGCATAACTGCAAAAAATGCTAGAGGCAAATTTTATCCACCCTATTGATTATCCTGAGTGGGTCTCCAACATTGTTCCTATAGGAAAAGCATCTAGGGGCATCTGCGTCTGTTCATATTTTTGAGATTTAAATCTCCCATGTCCTAAGGATGATTTTCCACTTCTTAACATAGACATCATAGTGGATTTGATTGCTAGACATGAAATTTTGTCTTTAATGGATAGTTTCTCTAGTTACAATCAAATCAAAATTTTAGAAGAAGATCAACATAAAATGTCATTTACTACCCCCTTGGGGACCTTTTGTTACCAAGTCATGCCTTTTGGCTTGAAGAAGGTCAACACCACCTATCAACATGCAATGGCTATAATCTTCCATGATCTTCTACATGTCATAATGGAGGAGTATGTTGATGACATTCTAGGAAAATCTAAGACATGTTATTCCCACATTGATGTACTCACCACCATTTTTGAAAGCTTAGAGAAATATAAAGTGCACCTCAATCCAAAGAAGTGTGTTTTGGGGGTCAAATTAGGAAAGTTGTTAGGCTACAAAGTGTCAAGAAGATGCATTGAGGTAGATCCCACCAAAGTAAAAGACATCATGGAAATTCCTCCACCTATGACATTGAAACAACTCCGTAGTTTGTAGGGAAAGTTACAGTCCATTAGATGGTTTATGTCCTAGTTAGCAGTTAAGGTCCATCCACTTCAACATTTTCTTTGAAAAGACACTAAGTTTCAATGGGATTGCCTATGTTAGAAAGAATTTGAATAAGTTAAGGTATACTTGGCTAATCCACTAGTTCTAGTCCCTCCAATTATAGGATGACCATTGATTCTATACATTTTAACCACTTCAGTTGCCTTAGGTGCCCTTTTGGCACAACTAGATGACAATGGTAATGAGCAAGCCATATACTATCTTAGTCGAACATTAGTTGGCTATGAGTTGAACTACATTGCTATTGAGTGAGCTTGTTTGGTAGTAGTTTTTTGCAAATAGAAACTACACCTTTATATGCTTAATCATACTACACATCTCATTACTAAGATAGATCCACTCAAATATTTGCTATCAAACGCCTCCCTCACTAGTCGAGTTGCAAAATGGGTCTTGGTTTTAAGTGAATGTGATATTGACTATAAGGATCGTAAGGCCATTAAGGGACAACTAATTATAGACTAGCTTGCTGAAGCTCCTCTTCAAGGAGACCATCTCATTATAATAGATTTTTCAAATGACACAATTATGACTGTTACCCCTAGTACACAATGGAAGCCATTTTTTGATGGTTCCTTCACACAAAAGGGATCAGGAGTAGGAATTTTTTTTGTCACACCACAAGGAGACCTTATTCCTAAGTCTTATAAAATTTCATTCCCTTGCACAAACAACATTGTTGAGTATGAAGGATTAGTAACAAGGCTCCATCAAGCTATCAGATGGAATATTAAGAACCTTCTTGTCTTTGGAGACTCTTAATTATTAAACAAGTCACATATGAATACTACACAAAGGATAAAAAATTGTTGCCATATCACTAGATAGTTGAAGATCTTAAACAACACTTCACAGAAATATTCTTTTAGTAGATACCACAGACTAATAACAAAGTAGTAGATACTATGGCCACCATTGCCTCCATTATTGTCATGCTTGAATACAATCCTAAGTGTGAGTTTCTTGTTGAGAATCTTTTTCTTCCTAATTATGAGAAACTTGATTCACAGTTACTGTGTGAGATTGTCATTCCTAAGTCTCCATGGTACCTAACATTTTTTCCTACCTTTGTCACAAAACCATCCCCATAGCCCTCTCCTCAAATCAAAGAAAAACCTTCATTTGTAGCACTACATGATATAGTATCCTAGGTGATACACTTTTTTTAAAACACTTCAATGGAACCCTCCTTTGATAACTTAGTTTAGACGAAGCTAGAATAATGTTAGAAGAGGTCCACCAAGGAATTGGTAGTGCCCATTCTAGTAGCCTTATGTTAGAAAAAAGCTCCTCAGAATGGGGTTACTATTGGCCTATTATGGAAATGGATGCCTATCATTTTGTGAAAAGATGTGTTCCTTGTCAGCAACATGGTGATTTGATACATGCCCCTACCAAATACCTTCAGCCCACCATCACCCCATGGCCCTTTTCTCACTAGGGATTCGATCTTATTGGTCAAGTATATCCAAATTTTCCAAATGGCCACAAGTATATTATTGTCACCACTAAGTACTTCACAAAGTGGGTCGAGGCTATCCCATTAACCTACACCACCAGAAAATAGGTTTCAAAGTTCATCTTGAACTACATTATCTATCATTGTGGTATACCTCAAGACATCATGACTGATAATGGAACTCCTTTCAAAAATCAAGAAGTTACCACATTATGTAGGAAATTCAAAATCACCCAGCATTTTTCAACCAAATACTACCCCCAAGGCAATGGCCGAGTTGAAGCTACCAATAAACCCATTTTGAAAATCCTTTAAAAAATCATTAATGCAGTTGGCTGTGACTGGCACCTCCAAATTGCTCCTACCCTTTGGGCCTATCACACCTCCATTCGTACCCAACAAGAGCCACTTCATTCTCCATTTTTTATGGTTTTGAAGTGGTCTTACCCATCAAAATTGAGCTCCCTTCCCTTAGAATCTCTCTTAAGAATCTAATGTATAAAGAACAATATTGCACTACTCGCTTGCAAGAGCTAAACTCCTCGATGAGAGATGTCTCAATTCCCTAAAGAACCTTTGCATGTATCAAAATTTCCTTTAGCTTCAGTGTCACAAAAAAGTTAGACCTTGGGAATTTGAGGTGGGTGACTTAGTTTTGTAGAATAACATGAGGAACCTCTACAACTGTGAAAATAAAGGAAAATTTGAAGCTAATTCGCTTGGTTCATTTATCATTACAACCAAATATGGTTATGGGGCATATTAGATTGCCACTTCAAAGGGAGATCTACTCCCTGAACTTGTAAATATCCAACACCTCAAGTGATTCTATGTTTGAGTCTTGTAGTTCCTATATAGTGTTGTTATAGTTCCACAAAATACAAAAAAAATAGAAAAATCGAAAAACTCCTAAAACATTCATAAAATGTTCTTGAAGAAAAGACTAAAAAGAAGAAAAATTTCCTGAAAAGGTATTTTGGTCCATTATCTATAAGGCTCATCTCATTTCACCCCTTTCCACCATTTCATCCCACCTTTGTGCAAAAATCGTATTTGACTTGCACTTTTCATGCATCTACTAAAAGACCTCCTATTTGCAAGGCATCCATGCACTTCCATCTTTCAAAAGGCCTCTAGTTTGCAAGGCATTTTTCCCATTGAGTGTTGATCCTAAAACCTATTAAACTGAGCTTTTTCCCATGACAGTGACTACAACAGAACCTAAACAAAATCACTATTTGAGACTTAATGATTCAAAACATTTTTCTATTCACAATGCTTGCCAAACTTTTGCAACAACATTAGACAAACACATAGGATGAATGCTTCCTATGCATGGTACAATAATTTTCACATTTTGAGACTTAACATTCTTGGCAAGAACTGTGAACTAGTTGACTACTTGATCATGAGGTCTCTTTTGGTTGATTTCATTTTGTGTGTTAGTGGTAGCCTTTTATGGTGTGCCTTGATCCTCCATATTTTGGTATCACCTGAATGGTCTCAACTGACTATGCATGTCATTTTCAATATGATCTATTTTTGATGCTTTAATACATGTATGTCAGTTTTGAGTTATGATTATGCATTACTCATTGGGGGCAATGGGTTAGCACACTTCTCACCAAACACCCCCAAAAAGGCTTTGGGTGTGTTGAGATCTCTCCAAATGCATATATGTCATTTTTTCCATCATAACTATGTAGACTACATCTATCATCCTAAAGTATCTATTGTGTTGAGAGTCTAGTCCATGCAAAGGAAACTTCTCATCTATCCTTCTATAGCATATGGTGCATCACTTCTTTTGCAAAATCAAACTAGGGTGTACTCTCCCATATAAACAACTCAGTATCATGTAGTTAGGATTCATGTAGTCTAGGGTTTCATTGCTCCCTACTTGAGACAAGGGTTATGTTTATTTTCCCACTCATATGCTACGCTACTTGGTTCCTATGAGTGAGGAGTTTTGACACATGTCCATTCATTAGGTTCATTCATATTACATTTTCATCTCATTTTTACACTTCACTTTGCATTCATTAGTGTCTTTTTCTATTACTGACATTTTCATTTAGGATATTCATTGCATTAGGCATGTTATTCATTATTCAATTTCACTATTGGTTTATTACATTAATCCATTAGGTGCATACATTATAATCATTATATTTAGTGGCATACACATCATGATACATCTCACAAAGCATATAGTACATCCATACATGTAGTATAACAAAATGCATACATCTCATATATCACCATGAAACCTGCATCATTCACACATTAATCATCATATATAAATCATAGGAAACATACATCACACACATCCTACATCACAATGTCAGTAACCACATCATAGAAATCATGTGCATAATAAATAATCATCCATATACACCTAGGCTCATCAAATCATGTCATATATATATCAAAAAATAATTAGTGTCTGTGTATAATCTGTATATAAATAATCATGTAGTATATCATGCATCATGCATCATCAAAAAAACTCACTGCATCTGCATCACTGTGTCAAAACTGCTCACTATCGAAATCATGAAGCTAGCTATGAGGGCCCAACCCCTCTTGTACCCCCTCCTTGTGGAGGCCTACCCTATCCCACTGACTATTCTGACCACTCACGGCCCCCTATGGTCCATGAACTAGATGCCTCTCAAAAATTGGGTTGTCATTAATATGCAGGCACAACATCATGATATAAGGACCTATAGTAGGTAGCCTCTTGCATAGCTCATGTCTCTTGTTGGTGGGCTGTAAGGACCTCTTGCATAATAGCCATAGCCACCCCAAGCTGTACCATCTATCAAGCTAGATCACACTAACGATGGTACTTATCCACCTATCTCTTATGTATCTCTTGCTCTACCCGTAGAGTGGCCATCTCCTACCATAGCATTTCTATCTTAGCTAACTCATCTACCTCAGCCTCCATCCCAAAATTGTTTAACTCTCTAGCATCTATCCTCGCTTGCAGGCTGCCAAAGCCTCTTAGGCACTGTCTACCCTTGCTCATTGCACATGTACCTCAGCCTATAGGGCTACCAAGGCCTACTAGGCACTATTTTCCCATGCCCACTCCACTTGTGTCTCACCTTGAAGATGGGTAATCTTTGTCTAGAGGCTATCTCGCTCTACCCTAACCATATCTACGTCCTTTGGCTAAGGTAGTCCCTATACTTGTGGCCCTTGTGGCCCTGATGGCCCCTATACCTATGGCTCCACTAGTGTTGTTACCCTCCTCTAGTGGGCTCTATGCCCCCAAGGACCTTGTTGTGCCCCCTATACAGTGGTGGCACCACTACTACCTACCCACCATCCCTTGCTCCATCCCCCTCACCTTGTGCCTGCTCAGCTGGTGGTGGTGCTCTAGGTACTATAAGTCATACTAGCTAATGAGCCACTCACCACTATGTGTATTCAGGTGTCATCCCTACATCTCCCTAGTCCTATCTGTGCACCCAAGGCACTGGTTGCATCCCCTGCCATGATATCTTAGCTAACCTCATGGTGGTCCCATGACCCCATAATCTATCATACTTCTGGGATACCAGTGGATATACAAATCTATCTAGAACTGCATCTTATGTCCTCCCAAACTATTAATGCACCCTAGAGGATATACATCTCATCATGACATGTATGGTTTTAACGATCAACCAATAGTCTTTCTATATATATCAGAGGTACAACTAATCCTTGCTATCATCCTTGCCCCTAGTTGGTAAAGTACTCCCCCATCACTCCACGTCATCATAAGGTGTCCAATCAAACATAATAATCTCATCTAGACATCTCCTCCGAAATCCAATAGACTTGGTGGAGGTGTACTAGATCAGTGGCTTGTATCAGCATGCAAATGGCTTGTCAGGCTATCAAGTCTCTTGTCTGGTGATGGGATGTATGACACCTATGTGCTCCCATGACCACACCATTACTAGTGTCAACCCTAGACCTATAGTCTATTATGTCTTGTAAGTGCACATGTGTAAGTTGTGGTATAGCTCAGCCAAGATGGTCTAACCCCCATAAAAAACTATGATATCATCCTGTAGCAAAGTGCTCAACACCCATGCCCACCCAATCGGGAACCCATGCCTAGCATGGTCTAGTATCATCCTCCATATGAGTGAGGCAAGGTACAGGACAAGTCAAGGAAAACTCTACTCCAATGCCTCTCTCCATGTCAGCCATGATCTCTGTATAGGTAGCCTCTATAGTCGGTGCCTGAAGCACTCTCAAAGATAGGGATCGACACCCTCTAGAACATACTTTGGGTACATCTCATAGATTGGCACTCACAAAATCTACAACACATCGAGCAAGGTAACTATCACCTCTCTAATATGTAGATGGAAACTAGAAGTCAATGTATGTCACCACTCTATCAATGTTGATAGTTGTGCTGAGTGAGCTCTCAAATCCAGCCACTCGTGGACATGCTCTAAACCATACAATCTACACTACTACATTTGACCTCATTTTTCTACCAAAATTTTCAACCATCAACTAAAAAAGTTTAGTTTTGTTAGAATGTAGAAGGAAAAAATTTATTTATTTTACATCTAAGCCCTGTGTTAGTTGAAATTTTGAGTGTTGATCAAAATTTTGACCAACACAGGACTTAGATGTAAAAAATAAAAACAATTACTGCTCACGAGATCATTTCCTATTTGTTGCTATCTCTACTTCCTCTGCCACTTTTTCGCTCCATCTGAGAGACTGTAAATTCTCTAAAAAATTTCCTCTTGTTAACAGTTTTCCAATTATTACTTTGAGCCATTCTCTACATGACCTCCTTATCTATGAGTTCACTATACAAACCCCCTCTATGGCCTGGTAAGATCTCTACTTGGATTCAGTCAACCCTCTTATAGGAAAAATAACAACGGAATTAAAGGATCGTATAGAGCTTCAAAATGATGAAATGGAAGAGAACCAATAATCATGAATCTTCTCATTGTGCATTCTTTATAAAAGAAGAACTGAGAAATATAAGATGAAGAATTTCAATCATTTCATCTTCTACAATCAAGATAGAGGTAACTGCTATTTTATCTAGGGCTAAGTTCAAATTGTAGTTGTCTGTTAAATTTAGTAAACAAGACTAAAACTAATATTTTATATTGAAATGTGATCACACTGTAAGAAACTATAATCAAATCATAATCATTTCACTAAATTACAACAATTTAAAATAAGATATGATCACTAGAAGTTCCACTTATTTGTTTAGAATTCAGAGAAGTGGAAATCAATTCTTGAATGACTTGCTCTAGTATATGAAAGCTCTATGAATTTGTGACTTCCAAAATATAAGAACCAAAGAAAATAATATAGGATTAATGAAAAGCAGAAGGTAAACTCTATATATTTGCGATTTCAAATTTATAGAAAATTGTTTACAGACAACATAAAGAAAGAGATGGATAGAAACACAACTCTCTTACCCTCTTAGGAAACAAAACACCTTGCTCTCTTCTTTTTAGCCAACTTTAAAATATCCTTCACAAGCTATTACTGCACAAGACTCCTCATTTTATTCTTCATAGGTCCCAAAAGGAACAGATGAGAACTGTCGACACAAATTGGTTGAGAATATGATGATGGTCTCCCAACATTTGAATTTCCCATATTTCAAATGGCATCTTGAATAGAGTTTTGCAAGAATCAAGAGTTTTCTCAGTAAAAACCTTAGAAATTTGATGGGTGTAAACCTTTATAAGAACCTGCCACATTGCTAAAGCTTTAGTACTGTTGTTTGTCTCTAAATTGAGGCCTTAGTGGAATAAACTAGCTACTTTTTCCTTAGCATTTTGGCATACAACTCTGCAAATCCAAGATCATCACTAGATGGCTTACCAGTGTTTCACTTTGCTAAGAGTGATCTCTAGGTGACCAAAAAGCATAATTTAGGTTCTATTTTAGCAATTTTTTCCATTGGGGTTAAAATATTGATATTCTAAACCTAGAGAGAGAATGAATATTTACTTCAAAATCTTATATTAGATTGCTGCTAGCCAAATAGAAAAGCTTTAATATATATGTGGAATTGCTTTCCAAAGGTTAGCAACTGGGTAAGGACAAAGGTTGCATGCAATTTTGGGTATCCTACATTGGTCTGTAGTTAAAACATTTCATAGAACTAAGAGCAATTGGAAAAGTGATATTCTTACCATGGTGACATCTATATCCAAATCTAAATGGAAAATAATGTAGTATTTAATGTTTGTGGTGAGTTTAACTAAAAATAGAACATCATGGAAAAAGTAATCCCACGAAGTCCTAGTGTTCATCTCTATGAGCATCACCTAGATCCAATGAGTGGTAAGTATTCCATTCAATCTTATGAGAGATCGGTTCATGTGAATCACTACTCATGAAACATGGGTCAATGAGTTGGACTCAAACTACACAGTTGAATCTTGATGGCAATATCATAATGGAGAGTAGTTTTTGTTGTCATAATCCTACTTGTTGACCTACACACCATCATTTTTGGGCTTATAACATAAATTATCAACTTCTCTCCTAGAGTTGATAGTGTCATATTCAGGGCTCAAGAATTTTTAAAGTTTTTGTCTTTTGTTATTAGTTCCTTTGTTTTTTAATTCTGATTTATTGGACATATATGGTGGTCAAGCCATTTTCTGGAGATCTTAGTCTTGAATCTCTTTCATAAATTGAATAGTGGAGAACCCTTTCTTTATGAATGCAACTTCTTAACATTACATTACAACCATTTGGACCATTTAAAGAGAATCTTGTATATGTTTTTAATCCCAATTTTGTTTCTTCCTTAAGGGAGAATAGAATGTGGTAGTCTTAACTTTTATCTTGAGTCCTTGAGCTATTGTAATGTCCTAAAGAAAGGTAAAGTATGTGTTAGAAAATACTGGTGGTTTGCCTAAGGTGCTAGGAATTAAGATAGATCATAATGGTAAAGATCATTGAGAATGTGCCATATAAAAATCAGAAAATTTCTTCAAAATTTTAATAGTTTTTGTGGACATTGGTTTTAGTGCAATAAAGAAATTGAGATAGTTTAATGAACTAAAAAGTGGAAAGATTATTTAGTATTCTCTAAGAGCTATTTGTTCTTCTTTATTAAATATGTCAATTTTTGAAGATAAGACCTAAAAACTGTAGAGGAATTTCTATACTAATTGGATGGTCAAAATCATTCTCTTAATTTGTTGCAAATTTTTTGCTAGACATCTCTTTGAGGAATGTGCTTTGTATTCTAAAAAGAGCTAACAATAATGCATCCATAATCATGGGTGATATTATATGAATTCAATTTTCTAGTTATTTTATTACAGCATGCTTTTGCTTTGCTTTACTATTATCTAGCTAAAGCTAATAGTCTGTTCTCATTCCCCAACTAGACATGAAAGAATTTTTTATTTGGAAATTTTTGAATTATTTCTCTACTTTCTATTGCTAGGAATTAAGATTCGGATCTCAATATGAATGTTCTGATCAATTCTCAGATGATTTTGGATATAGAACATGCGTAGATATAGTACATTCTTATCTTTTTGCACATCCAAATTTAATGAGAAAAATTTGACTAGCTATATTGTTATATTTGTCCTATGTACTTTTGTGTTCCATTGACCTTTCTCTAAATACTGCTAATTCTTCATGCACGAGTCTATTTTATTGGTGGGTAAAGATGGATGTTTGCATCTTTTACTAAGAAAAAAAAATGTAGTCTCAATCATATTGTTAAGATTTCTCCCTTTATTTTTATTGGTAGATCCAACACTGATCGATTATGGTACTCTTCTTCAGAACATAAGGGATTTAAAATATGGGAAACCTATAAAAATTCTTGTATATGATCTTAAGCTCAGTTGTCGCATTGGCTATAGGTTTGACTTTTAGTTTGCATGAAACATATTAATTGTAATTGTCACATGTTGTAATATAATAGTTTTGAATTTTGAATGCTTTGCAAGAAATATTAAATGCTATCTAGGAATTGCATGAACTGAAGTTTAGAGTTGGCTAACATCTTATGTGAATTATTTTCCAGGGATCTTGAAGTTCCATCATGTAATATTGTTATCATTGAGGGTATACATGCTCTAAATGAACAATTATGGCCATTACTAGATCTTTGTGTGTCTGTCACTGGAGGTGTTCACTTTGATCTTGTCAATTGGGTTCTTAGGGATATTGGTTTTTGTGGTCAGGAACCTATAGAGATCATTTCTCAAATATTAGAAATAGTAGGTTGACTTTTCCTTTTAAAGTTTGGCAAGGGAGTTCCTTTTGGGGACCAACATACCTATATAGCAAGTTGAATAATCTCATCTTTGTTGGTTCATTTATTTATTTAAGGGCCATTACACAAGATAAATTATAGGGACAACATTTTTACATATTTAGTTTTCTTATGCATGTGTCATATGGCTACTACTCTCATGTCTTTCAAGTATTTAAGCTTACACATTGTATCTAATCATAAGTCTGCATCTTTTACCACAGGACATGCAAGTGCACATAGTTGGCTTATTTTTACTTAAAGGAGACATCTGTTCTAGTGTTATATCTTTTAAGAATCACAACATCACTGTCACCAATTTTCCATAGTCAATGACTATAGCATATTGATAACTTTACTAGGTCCTATCATGCTTAAATCTCCTTTGTGTAGTACTATGGGTAGGTGCACAAGCAAGACAAACATGCTCAATTCTAATTGGAAAAAATAACTATGAATAATAATTCTTGGCATATCTTTAACTTAGACCTATTACAATATTTGAAAAAATAACTATCATAAATTCTACCTTTGTGATTAATGAAACTTTGCTATTGAAATGCTTTTGTTTGGTCTCAGACCACACCTGCATTTGTTTTTGCTCCCCATAGATAGTCTGGTGTACACTTTTCCCTTAAGCTCCAAAACACATCTCAAATGATTTGTAATTTTATTTTAATTTCCTCTTTAAAAAAACATACTTAATTTTAATATATAATATGATAATTACAGTAAAGCAAAAAATTATTTTAACAAAACCCTACTGATTGAGGAAGTGAGACATGGATGCACAGTTTTTGTTGGCCTATTCAATGTATAATGGTTCAGGCATTCCTATTGTTCTACTATAGTCCATATCTACTATCATGAATGTCATACTTTACGTCAAGATTTCTTCTAAGAAACTCCTCATTTATCCAGGATTCAAGTGATGTCTTTTAAGCATGTATTGCTACTAATTGTGGATTCAAAACTTCCTTTCTAAATTTAGATTATTGTTGAACAATACATTAGTCTCTAGTCCAAAACCCATTGCTTTGTGTGACTAGAACCAAGATATGGAGTTCACTCCTAAAGCTTATATTACTTCTAAGAATTCCTTTTGTAAGCATGGGTTATTGTCTGCCTTTGTCTTTTGTATATTGTTATTATTGATTGATCATTGGAATAAAGAAACAAGAGAACAATCTTCAAAATTTAATTTGCATTGCTGGTTGGATCTTATGTATTTTAAATGGTGATGATGCCCAAGAAAAAAGCTACTTGGTGTATGTTGTCAAGAACTATAGTTTGGATTGTTATCTATAGATATTTTTCTTTGTGTTCTCTAATGAGAGCCATTTACAAATGATATTTTTTTAAAAAATTAATTAAATGCAAGAATGAATTTTGTAGGTTTATCCAATGCATAAGGTGCTTATTGAACCTCAACTAGAGACTACACATATTAAAATTATCAATAAATTTAATCCATTTTCTGGGTTTCAAACCCCAACTTACATTTTGAAGGTATTATAATATAACATCTTATGATCCGATGCAGATCATAATTTAGCTAAGTGTCTCAATGGATAAATGTAGTTAGACACTTTAGTTGCCTGATACATGTACCTGCTACTTTTTTTGTAGTCTATTCGCATTATTACAGAGAACCAAATTAGGGAAGTTTTGTGCATAAAAGATCTTGGAAAAACTAAAGAAACTTACATCTATCTTTTTCTCCCTAAGGAAGATGTAGAGAGATGCCAGTCTTACCTTTACCTAAGGATGCAAAGTAGAGAGGAAAAATACAACCTTATGTTTGAGGTAATTATGACTCTGTCCCTCACCTCAGTTTATAATAGAATCTGACATTTTTTTGAGTCGCAAAATCTAATATGTAAATTTAATGTTTGTAGTTGCAAATATCTTCCAATTTAAGAAAGACCCATTTCTTTCTTAGTAAAAGTGAAATCCACTTTATCTGAGAAGTTGTCTTTGAGGTAGAGAAAGTCTTTATTTCAAACTAAAAGTAGTAACTATGTCATTGGTACTTGGTGTACTTTACTTTTCTAAAATGATAGAATTCCATTGTGATAGTAGGAATGGGTTACAGATCATCCATTTATCATATCTCCAAGGATAACATGTGAAGTTGGTCTCCATCTTCTTGGAGGCTTGATGGCCCTACGATAAACAATAACTTCATCATTGAAGTGAACAAGTCGTATATTCATAGATGATAGGGTGACAGTGAAAGTTGATAAGCTTGACAACTACAATGGAAGTACATACAGGTATTCAACACATTTCAAGACTTTTTGGGCTATGAAAGGCATTCATTTGGGAGGTACTATTGTCTTTCTGATGTTTTGAAATTTTTTGATTTGAATTATTGTGAATTCATCATCAGGTCTAAGGTAAGGACAGGTTCTTAGTTGTAGAGGTTTCTTGAAAATTGGTCCTTGATGGGTCATATATTCCTCGCTCCTATATTGAGAAAATACAACTTGAGAGGTTAACAGTGAAATAATGGTAGGGATTGAGTCACAAAGCTTCATATCATATTTTTATACACCAAACAAGTCACCAAGTTTTCATTCAAGTTACATTTTGTACTTATGTATTGTGTGTTTTGATAAGTACTTCCCAATGACCTTAAGTCCAAGTTATTGCAATATGATTCTGAGGCTACTAGTCCCAGGTCATTTTCCTAGATATCTGATGCAAAGCCTAGGTTAAAGACTTAGTATAGTAAAAGGTATTTTGCTAAAATCCTGAAAAAGTGTTTTTGGCCATATCATTTTCACCATGTAATAATATGAAGGCCTGTATTCACATTCTTTTCATGTATATATTTTTTGTCTATTAAATGGCTTAATTATCATTATTATTTCAGTTAGTACTTTTTTATTTTAGCTAGACATATGGTTAGTTGAAGCTGAGATACCTTGATCCTCCTTTGCTTTTTTTAAACTAGAAATATAGAGACATACTATTAAACTTTGAGGTATTTCCATTTGCTATATATTTTGGTTGGAAGATACTCTTTGCTTTTAACTATTTTGCTCCATTGTTATAGGATCTAGATTTGATTTCCACAACATACATTATTATCATTTTCACCATTGTTATTGGCCCGCATGATCTAACATGATTGGTATTTTCAATCTCTTTGTTCATTGTGTCAAACATGAATTTATGGATTGGGTGTCTCTCAGATTTTGATACTCGTCTTTCCTATGTTCTTTTTCTAATGCTAGATATTAGAGGTTTTCATTTTTATACAAAGAAAAGAAGTATAGAATAGTACTGTGGTAGTAATTGAGAAGCAATGTTTTAGTCATATAATGGGTTTTCCATATTGTTATTCGTTTGCAATATGTGAAGAATGTCACCTATGGATCATGTTTCAAATTATATCAGAACTTCTGGAAGACAGGTTTTATGGAAGATTCATATTATAACAATCTTCTAGAGAGTATGTTTACTGAGCTTCTTTGATGGGCTTTAAATGGCTGGCAATGAAATTATTATTTTACTTTTTTTGTTCCATCTATAGTTTGAAATATCACTCAATAAAAACTTGCAAGACATACCATGATTTTTCAAGTCAAAAGTTGCCAAAAATTCACCAAAACTAAGCTAGGTGAGTTAATGTGCAAATTTCTTGGCTATAAAATTAATTCACTACTTGTAAGATTCTTGATTATTATAAGTTTCCAAATAATTTCTATTTGATTGCTTAACAATTCCTAGTATATTTATGGAAATTATAGTTATTGCATTATTTTTATGATAGTTGGTACTTTACTGTGAATCTAAAAATTGTTGCAAATTCGTAGGCATTTTTCACTATAGTTGTGAGGATTAGTTAGAGTGGTATGATTGATATATAAATGCATTTTGAAATTCAGTGCTATCTTTATTTAGGGTTTATAATGAGTCTAATTTCACTCTATCATAACTTATTTTTATGATGCTTTTTAGTGTGTCCAATTTTGTTCGATTGGGAAAATTGCATTTCTTATTGATTTTTTGAGTTTAAATCTAATGCTTCAAGTTTATTCACTAAAATTGGGCTTATTTAAAGATTTATACATACTTATTGGTTATTGTTACAAAGAGTTTAAATTGGTTATTGCTTTTGCTACTATTAGAATACTAATTGTTTTCCATAACATCCATTGCATCTGTAACTATACAGAAAATGGTAATGGTTGAAGTTATCTAACTTAAAAAGATTTGACAGAGGCCTAGGCAGTGAATTTACTCTAAAGAGAAGATATCTTTATTGAGATGCCTATTGACTTGGTTCCTGTCCTCCAACATCATCTTTTTTATACATGCGAATTCTTTCTGTGACACGTGGCTCAGAAATTATTAATTTATTGTATTTTCTTTGTTTGGAAGTTGTTGTAACGTTCCCAATAATATCATCGTTAAGAGGAAAACATCAAGTGGCAAGTTTCAAGAGGAATTGGGAAAATAGGGTTAGCTCAAGAGATTTTACTATCAACCACTTGGAGAGCTTTTAAATAGTATCTAGACCAAGGCTCAAAATTAATCTTCAAAAGCTTAAAAAGCTTTGACGGTGATTTTAGATTGGTTGCTAATTTGCCAGATGCAATTTATGTTCATGCTTAATGCTATATTTGTATTGACAAGATTTACCTCTACATCTTGCAAAATCATGTGGGGTCTTTAAACTCTTTGTAATAACCTAGATAGTTTTATATCATTATTTGTTATGTTGTGGAACACACATCTCCAACCATAATCCTTAATGCTGGAGAAATTCCAACTTCCATTATCAAATTCCCCTACTTTCTCCCATTTATGTACTATTTTTCTTAACAATCTCCATAATTTTTCATCCTCAAAACTTGTATCTCTTATGTGAGTGGAGCCATCATGAAGTAGCCAGTCCATCAAATGAGAAAAGTGATATTGTAAATGTGCATGTTTTTAAAATCAACACAATATTCGTGATCATTCTATGAACTCTACCCTAAACAAAAGAGAGCAATTACTATATTAGATTGGTGGATACCAACCCCAATTAGGTTGATTTAGCGATATTTTGACTAAAAGTGTTCATCCAGTAAAAGAAGATTTTTCTCTTAGGGACCATTGGAAGAAACGATTATATTGATAACTGTCATGCTATGTTGTATTTCTCTTAATATCAAATGCATAACAATACTTTCCAAAGTGGAAAAACTTGCATAGCTTATTTGCTACATTTAGGACCAACTGAATACTACATGGGAAGATAAAGTTGTATATTTCAAATCAATATATCTCCTACAAATGGGATTCAAATATTGTTTGTCATAGATTTGTAAGTGCTAGCTTGTTCAACTTTATTTAGGACTCAAGTTTTGCCATTGATTTTCTTAAAAAACATATATTTCTTATGTGTTGTATAGAGCTGCAATAGATGTAATGACCAAGAAACACACTAATGATTCATTCCTAGTTGATCAGTTCAGTATCAAACTTGAGAATCGGCATGGGGAAAAGATGTCATCTATTTCAAAGACTGATCAAAGGTATTATTTTATGATGGCTTTTAATGTTTCTTTTGTATATGGTACCCATGTGGTGATACATGACATAATTAATTGTACTTGGCAAAACTACAAATGTCAGTTTCACTGCCAATTCTGTGAACAATATATTTGTTGTACTCGCAATCAATGTCCCTTACTAATGTTTTTAATCCTAATTGTATAAACTTGTATAAGTCTTTTCTTGTGAACCATATTGAATTAAAGGATGTTTTTCCTTGAACAGGGCTATTATAATGGGACTAATGCTTCATGCAAAAGGTCAACATTTAATTGAAAAGTCACAATATAAAGAGGCTCTTAAAATACTTTCCATGGGAGAGGTATCTACTGCATAGACAAGCATTTGCAAGACAAGCATTTGCAATGATGGTTGCTGATTTTGTCTCACTCGTTGAGGTTAGCTTGTCAAATTCCAAATTCTAGTCTTCATATTTAATTTTTTTTGTAGTTGCTAACCACTTTGTTAATTATCCATATGTTGCAAAGTGTATTGACTATTGTGCTTTGAATTGGCAATCTAGTGGTGCATTTTATGTTGTCAAGGTACATAAGTGCCACAGCTCCTCCTCCATCTATCGTAAAGAGGCATCCTTGTTGCACATTTCTTGAATACACTTAGATGCTTTAGGGAATCCACCTAGTTCTCCTTGGATGATTCCAAGTGGAATACACTCTCTTTGGTCTGATGGTGCATTTCCTCTTTAGCAGCAGGCCACATATCTATTTGCAACATTTATATGGTATCAATTTTGTCATATCCCCATTTCCTTCCATGTAATTGCTAGCTCTTGAATCCTTTCTTATTTGACAACTACATGAATTCTAGATTGACAAACTGAATGCGTGTTTGTAGAGAAATATGATATTTCTATTTTATTGCAATGGTTGACAATTTTTGGTCTATTTTAAAAAAATATTGTTGATCTCTTATTTCTATTTTGTCTAAATTTGGTTCAATAATTATTGTTTGTACGGCATTAAAGGAATACCAGATTAACAAATATCTAGTTTGCTTTGCAACAAAATATGATGTTTTTGTATCCACTGCTTGTGGAGGGCTTGACTTTATTTTGGAGCAAACAACATCTATTGCACAGGCATGTGTAGAATTATTGCAAAGTAAAAGCCTTGGTATTGCAATCATTTGGAATAGCTTAAAACTCGTGCAAGAATGGAATCAGGCTTAAGTCATTCCATGTCACTTGTTTAGTAGGCTTAATATGGTCGATCATTCATTTATTGTCTTTTGTAGAACAAGATGCATTTTTAACCATCTTAGATAGGAAAAACTATGCATATTCCTCCCAATGCCCTAATGTGTTCTCTCGTATACATTTTTAGATATTTGTAACATGTTAGTCATAAAAGAATGGAATTGGTCTTAAGCCATTCCATGTCACATCCTTTGTCAACTTAATGCTATGAGATTTCTTGGGCAGCCCTTAGTTGATGACTAGGACTATCTCAAAATAATGGTGAGTCCTTAATCTCCACACCTACATTTCTCTTCATGGTTCCTGATAGTGAAAACAACTTAATTAAAAGCACACAAGGTCTAGTTCATTCAATACAAGAACATAAGAGGACTCTTTGAGTATGATTATATTATTTCTTGTTGAGATTTTTTGAGATTATGTATTAAACTCAAGGAGACTTGAACTTAAGACCTCCCAAATAAGAAGCTCACAATTTATCATTTTGTAAATCCAAGATGGCCATGAAAAGACAAGGATTTTGTGGATGATATTGTCAATGAAATTTTCATCTAAGCTCTTGAAAATTGCCACATTCCATCACCCAAGACATCCGAACTAGAAAACTACTCAATTTCTTTAGTAAACTTGCCATTATCATCTATAGGAGACAACACTAGAAGCTTATATTTCATGCTAGTCAAAAATCTTCTTGGCTATGGTGTAGAGCAGTATGAACCAGCCTTGTTCTAGATTCTATCATTATGTAATCTCCACCCACAACACTTCTTGATATGTCTCCTCTAGATACTCTAACTTAGCCTTAGCCAAAGCCATGCCAGATGAGGGACTCCAATGAATCAATTTTCAGCCTCTATAAATATGGTTCCAAAAAAATATTTGCCCAAATACTTCAATCTGTCAAGCTTCATACTCTGGAGCAAGTGTCAAATAGGGATTGTTCCACTCTCCCCATATTTTGTATCTCCTAAATGATTTTCTTTTAGAATATAACTTGTTGTGCATAATTGTCAAGTTCACTTATTGTATCAGGCATATTAATGAAGAAGCATATTAGTTACTATCAGTGTTTAAGACAGTTTGATTAGTTACTGTTGGTTTTTTTTAGGCATTCTATAAAATAGTTCACATGCCTTGAATATGATTTGACATTTTGCATGCATTCTACTTTCTCTCATCTGGTTGATGATGGATTATGGAGAGTGATCTAAAGCCATGATGCTAAAAAACACACACAATCAAATCCAAAATGAACTTGCATTACAAATGGATTGTGGAAATCTAATATTGTTAATTTTTCATGCATGTCTATCAAGACAATCACACTAGAACCTCATTTTCTTTCCCCAGTAGAGTCACCAAAGAATTGCAAAATATGACTCAAAATGCCCAAATGAAAGAATAAAAAGTTACCAACATTTGGACGAGTTATCATTGATTGATAACTCCCCTCTGAATTGTGAGGTACAACTCCCTCATTAAAAGATATTCAATGAATTAGATAAATTGATTATGTCTTTAACTTTGAAGACATGAAGGTTTACTAACATCCACCCATCAACATGGAATGAATGTGATTACAAGGTTTACAAATAGAATAAAGAGAGAAAGAATAGAAAATAGCCATATGACCAATCATTCAATCCACCTTACATCATAAAGAAATGGAGAAGAACATTATTTTATTCTAAAACTATAAATAACCACAGGACTAAATTCAAAACATGAAAGAGGTGACCATAAGATCAACAACAATCCAAAAATTACATCTTCAGACCATGAGATCTAATAAACATAACCTATCTCTATTATGAAAACATAACAAGAAACCATATGATTAGCCTATCCCTACAACTACAATAAAAATATATATATATCAAACTAATCCCCTTATCCTTTGTTACAATCATAATGTATCCTTCCCCCTGGCAGCCTCAAGACTTGTAGAAAAGAACCTTTTCTCTCTAAAAATATTTCAAATAAATAATCCTTCATATTTCAATTCTTAGCATAATTTATTCTTGAAAATATTATCAATTAATTCCTCTCCCATGTTTCTATTCTTCCTCAAAGACTTTCCTCATTTTTATAAAGCTTTTCTGCCTCTTTTTATATTTTTTTCCTTCCTCGTGGACTTGATGAATTTATAAATATTTGAAATTTATAATATCATCACTTTATAAATTGTGAATGTTTATAATTAGATTAGAGAGGTGGCATTTTTAATGTATCTATAGTAGACTTTATGCCAACTGAAATCAATGTTTTTCCAAGCAAAAAAATTAAGTCTCCATGCAGGTGGCATAAATTTTTATTCCAGCATTGGATTGAGCTCATTTTTAGATGTCTTTCCAAACTTAGTTGTCTCCATTCTGACCAAAGACATTGGTAAAATATTGATGGAGTCAAAAGATATAATCTTTTGAGTGAGCATCTATATGACTGTCATGAGCTCTGAACTTAGTTTTTAACTTTAAACTTAAGGACCTGTACTTTGAAACCTTTAACTTGAACTGTGTGGTTCAAAGTTCAAGTTCAATATGAACATGAAGCTATAGGTCTCTCTTTTTTATAAGCCTATACTCAAATGTTAATAACTTTCACATTTGATAAAATTTTACAGATCACTCCAGTGATAAACTAGAAAACTTACCTTTGAACAACATATCCAAAATGGAGAGAAATCCATATTGTGATGTGGAGCCTAATTAGACTCAGAGGTTTATTCGGCATGGTTTTCTCCTCATATTATTTTTATGTGAGTTTGGGGGTAGTGCCCCAAGTGCACTCCCTATTGCTATATAGGTTGGGGTTGAGAGACAATGACCCCATGGGGGTTTTGGGAGGTAGCACCCCCAAAGCCAAAAATGACCTTATATTGTAAAAGGCATTGGCTACTATTTTTTTCATTGGACAACTTATTCTAGCCCTAATTTTATAAGCAGCAAAAGCTTGTATTAAAAGGCTTAGGGTTAGGGAATTCATAATATAATAGTGATATTGTAGCTTCTTGCAGTGGTATTGAGTTGTAAGGGATTATGGATTGTAATAATTGGATGATAATAATATTGGACTTGTTGTTGGTGGACGTAGCCTAGGGATTAGGTGAACCACGTTAAATCTTGGTGTCTTGTGTTCTCTTCTGTGTGATCTATTATTTTTTGATATTGGTTATATTTGCATGTAAATGTTATTTTTGTCTGAGGTTAATCCTAACAAGTGGTATTAGAGCCAAAATACCATCATTTTTTTTAGCCATACCATTGTTATTTTTTTTAGTGATCCTCTATAGGAAGGTCTCATAGTTGAGTGGGAATCTCGTGGTTGAGTGAGAGTCTTGCAGTTTAGTGGGAGCAATGGCAGATGAGAGTAAGCTAAAGGTGGAGAAGTTTAATGGGCAGAATTTTTAGTTGTGGAAGATGCAAATGGAAGACTATCTCTATCAGAAGAATTTATGGAAGTCATTAGAAGGAAAATCCAAGAAATAAGGAGCTATGTCAGATGAGGACTGGGAGATTTTAGACAAAAAGGCACTTGGAAGTATTTGATTATGCTTGGCACCATCAGTGACTTTTAATATTAGAAAAGCAAAGATGATAGAAGAGTTGATGCAAACCCTAATGAAATTTTATGAGAAGCCCTCCACTTCAAACAAGGTATTTCTCATAAAGCATTTATTTACTATGAAAATAATAGAAGGTGGATCTATTGCAGATCATTTAAATAAGTTTAATATTGTTACTAGTTAGTTATCTTTTGTGGGTATTAATTTTGATGAATAAATTAGCGCTCTCTTAATTTTGCGTTCTTTGTCTGAAAGTTGGAATGGCTTGGTAATGGCTATAAGAAATTTTGTTTTTGGATCTAATACCCTAAAATTTGATGATGTGATCAGTGTTATTTTGAGTGAGAAAACTCATAGGAAAACCTCAAATGGATCTACATCAAGAAGTGCTTTGAATGCAAAAAGCAGAGGTAGAATGACTGAGAGAGGAAATCAATTTGGAAATCATGGGAAATCAAGAGGAAAGTCAAAGGGGAAGAGATCTCAATCTAGAGGATAGGAGATTGCAAGTACTGTGGTAAACCAGTGCATAAGAAGAAAGATTGTTGGACCTGAAAGAACAATGAAGGAGATAAACCAGAAGGGAACAAGGAGGCAAATGTGGTAAGTAAAAAATATGAAGAGGATGCTTTGCTTTTATCTTTAGAAAGTGTTGATGATTCATGGGTTTTAGATTTTGGTGCTTCATTTTATGCTACACCTCATAGAGGTTATTTCATTAATTATGTCTAAGGGGATTTCGGGCTTGTTTATTTGGTGGATAATGAACCTTGTCAAATTGTTGGAAAGAGAAAAGTTAAGATTAATTTCTAGAATGGGAATCATTGGCTACTACATGAGGTAAGACATGTTCCAAGACTGAGTAGGAATTTAATTTTAGAAGAGAAACTCGGTGATGACGGTTGTGTAGTTACTTTTAATGATAAAAATTAGAAGGTTTCAAAAGGTTCCCTTGTAGTAGAAAAAGGTGTGAAAGTAGGCACCTTATATCTTTGTACAGGTCATATTGTTCCTTCTACTTATATTGTTTAAGAGAAAAATGAATGTCCAGGAATAGTTGTTACTATTGAGTAGGGAGAACAAATAGCTACTGTAGATTCTAATATAGGGTTGTGGCACAATAGACTTGGGCACATGAGTGAGAAAGGTATGAAAGTGCTTCATTCAAAGAAATTTTTACTAGGTCTAAAATCTGTCAATATGGATTTCTATGAAAATTGTGTGTATGGAAAACAAAAGAGAGTGAGTTTTGTGAAGACTACAAAGGAAAAGAAAACTGAGAGATTAAAGAATGTGTATACAAATTTATGGGGACCAGCTCAAGTATCTTCCCTTGGTGGCTCTCATTATTATGTTACATTTATTGATGATGCAACTAGAAAAATATGAGTTTATTTCCTTAGACAAAAATCTGATGCTTAGTTGAAAATGAGACTAGTAAGAAATTAAAATGTCTTAGATTTGATAATGATGGTGAGTATTGTAATCATGAATTTGAAGATTAGTGCTCCACTAATTGTGTTCGTAGATAGAAAACTAAAATGGAGTGGCTGAATGCATGAATAGGATTATAATGGAGCGTACAAGGAGCATGAGGTTGCATGTAGGGTTTCCCTTAAACATGTGGGAAAAGGCTATCAATATTGCTATATATTTGATTAATAGAGGTCCCTCTACTCCTTTGGGTTGTGGTATTCCAAAGGAAGCATGGACTAGTAAGAAGGTGAGTTATTCTTTTCTCAAAACCTTTAGTTGTGAAGTATTTTCTCATATAGATTCTAAAAATAGAACCAAGCTAGAAGCTAAGTCAAAGAAATATGTATTTTTTGGATATGGCATTAATAAAGTTGGTTATAGGCTTTGAGATTTTGAAAATCATAAAATTTTAAGAAGCGAGGATGTCATATTCAATGAGAAAGTGTTGTACAAAGATATGTTGTAGCAACATGAGAAGAAATAAGATTATGTAGTGTTGGATGATACTCCAAAAGATGACGTTCCAGCAATTCCTCATGATGTGCAACAACTACAACAAAAAATACCACACACCTTGGTGAATGTTAAATGGTCAACAAGGCGAAGTAGACGTCCAAAATGATTTTCTCATTCTTTGTATTCTATTTTACTTACTGATGCTGGTGAACCTAAATGTTATGATGAAGCTATGTAGGTGGCTAGAAATATTCAGTGGGAATCTGCAATGAAAGACAAAATGAAGTCTTTACTAAAAAATAATACATGGGATTTATGCAAGTTGCCTATAGGTAAAAGGATTTTACAAAATAAATGGGTTTATAGGTTAAAAGAAGAGGATGGAGGTAAGAAAATATTTAAAAATCTAGGTTAGTTGTAAAAGGATTTGCACAAAAAAAAGGCATTGATTTTGATGAGATATTTCCTCCTATTGTTAAAATGACTTCTATTTGCACTATTTTAAGTATTATGGCTACTGAAGATTTACATTTGGAGCATCTTAATGTTAAAACAATCTTTCTTCATGGTGATTTGTAGGAAAAGATATATATGGCATAGCCACAAGGATTCAAGGTCAAAGGTAAGGACAACTTAGTGTACAAATTGAAGAAAAGTTGATATGGCTTGAAGCAAGCACCTCGGCAATGGTATCTAAAATTTGACAAGTTTATGCATGAACATGGATATAGTAGGTGTCATTTAGATCATTGTGTTTACGTTAAGAGGTTGCATGATGACATCTTAATTATTTTATGTTTATATGTTGATGATATGCTTGTAGTTGGGTCTAACATGAATCACATTAATGGGCTAAAATGTCTGTTAGCACATGTATTTTCTGGGAGGATTTGGGGGCAGAAAAACAAATCCTTGGTATGAAGATTTATAGAGATAAGAAGAATAGGAAATTGACTTTATCCCAGGCTGATTATATTGAGAAGGTGTTGCAATGCTTCTATATGGAGAATGCTAAAGCTGTCAGCACACATTTACCTGGTTATTTGAATTTGACTAAGGAAATATGTCCAAATACAAAAGAAGAGGAGGATAAGATGTCCAAGGTACCCTATGTTTCAATAGTAGGAAGCTTGATGTATGCTATGGTATGTACAAGGCCATATATTTCACATGTAGTGGGAGTCATTAGTGGGTATATGAGGATCCAGGAATTGAGCATTGGAATCTAGTAAAATGGATTCTCCAATAGTTGAGAGGAACATCCAGCTATGTTGACTTAGATTTGATAGGGGATACTAATACCAGGTAGAGTACTATAGGTTATGTATTTACTATTGGTGGGGTAGCAGTGAACTGGGTTTCTAGGTTATAGAAGGTTAATGCTATATCTACTATAGAGGCAAACTATGTTGTTGCTACAAATGCAACCAAGGAGATGATATGACGTCAATTCTTCATGGAAGAGTTGGGACACCCTCAAAAAGATAATTATTTGTTTACAGATAGTTAGAATCGCATTCATCTTGCGAAGAATTCAGTTGTGCATTCAAAGACAAAACACATATAGTTACGGTACCATTTCATTCAATCAGTTTTGGATGATGGAAAGTTAAAGCTAGACAAGATACATATAGATGATAATCCAATAGATATTTTTACTAAGGTAGCAATAAGGGAGAAGTTGAATTCCTTTTCAGCTTCAGTTGGTCTTTTAGAATAAATAGAATAAAAGAACAACAAAGCCTAGGGTAATTTGATATTCCAATGGGAGCTACAGGTTTAGCAATGCTATGATCAGTCTTCAAGTGAGAGGTTATTATTATGGAGTCTAATCAGCCTCCAAGTGGGAGATTTGTGATGTGGAGCCTAATCAAACTTAGAGGTTTATTTGGCATAGTGTTCTCCTCGTATTAGATAGGGTCAAGGGGTAGTGCCCTTGTGGGGTCCTGGGGTAGTGCCCCAGGTGTGCTCCCTATTGTAGTACATGGTAGGGCCAACGAGCAATGCCCCCATAGAGGTTTTCAAGGGTACCACCCCCAAATCCAAAAATGACCTTATATTGTAAAAGGTGTCGGCTGCTATTTTTCCCATTGGACAACTTATTCTAGCCCTAATTTTGTAAGTGGCAAAAGCTTGTATAAAAAGGCTTAGGGTTAGGGATTTCATAATGTAATGGTGATATTGTAGCTTTTTACAATGGTATTGAGTTCTAAGGGATTGTGGATTGTAATCATTGGATAATAATAGTATTGGGTTTACTATTGGTGGATGTAGCCTAGGGATTGGGTGAACCACGTTAAATCTTGGTCTCTTGTGTTCTCTTCTGTGCGATCTATTATTTTTTTGATATTGGTTATATTTGCATGTAACTATTATTTCTATCTAAGGTTAATCCTAATAATCTAATAGTTAAATTTGAGGATATTGTTCCTTTACCAAGACTGTCATTTTGCAATTTGAACTTTAAACCTTGAACTAAACTTTGAACTAAATCAACCAACATGTGCTTTGAAGCTAAACTTTGGATTTGCATTTTCAGTCCATCGAATCTATATTTTGAACTTTGAAATTTTGAACTTTGAGGTTCAAGTTCAAGTTCAACCCGATCCAAGAAAATTGCTTCTTCGCAAATTGAACTTTACAAAGACATCATTAGTAACAAAAACCAACAAGAAAGTGAACAAGTTCTCCACATGACTATTTTGTAAAGTTTAAAAACTGAGGTGTTGAAAGCATGCTTACAAGGCTGCTCAATGTAGACTTCTGTGTCAAGTTCTCTATTTAGAAATGTTGACTTTATATTCATATGATATGCTTTAAACTTCTTACTTGCTACATAAGCCAAGAACATTTTTACTGCTTGAAGTTTGTCGACAGAGGAAAATGTCTCTTCATAATCTATGACTTCTTGCCATGAATATCCTTTGCATACCAATCTTGTTTTATTCCTCATGACCTCACCTTGTTCATTCATCTTATTTTTGAATACCCATTTAGTTAATACAACATTCTTGTCTTTAGGTGGGTGAGTGCACCAAGATGGTTTAATAAAAGGGGGTATAAGGGGACACCTTTTTTTTGAAATCAGGTAAACCTAAACTTGGATGAGACATTTGAGGGTCATCCACTAAAAATGACAAGATGTGTAAAACATATAAATTGTTGTACTCTAAATCTACTTTCTAAACTACTAGCATTTTTACAAAATGGATAAGATTAGATGGGTCAAACCTTGGGCACATGAAAAATAGTTCCTAATTTTTTTTGAAAATATAACATAGTTATTTTCATGTGCAGCACAAAAGACATAGTTATAATTAGTATTTTGCATATCCCTTTGGTAGGATGATAGTTAAGAGTTAGTGTATTTTTTTGTAATTTTATGATGAGTATTTTTTGTTATGAATTATTGAATAGACTACATCCTAAAATTTTGGTACATGTTCATGTGTTGAGCATAACTTGCATCAAAATAATTGAAAATGGAAACTCTTTTTTAAAAATGCGTATATAATCAAGTGCAAAACAATAATATAAAATTTATTTTTAATTTGGTTAAGTATATCAGAAGTTATTAAAAAAATGGTAGACATATGTTTGTGAGGAATGTAAAGTCATTGATAAATGTAATTAAAGTTTACAATTCTAATGTTGTCCAAAAATAGAAAAAAAAAATATATTGTTAGAAACCTAAGAAGACATGTAAGATTATGGTGGTGATTTTAGAGATACCCACTTCACCATTAACCCACCTGATGAAGACAAAGATGAAAATTGATCTTAGAAGATATAAAAACATCTAAAAGAAAAAAAAAATGGATAGAAAACAACCTCCCAAGCCTTTCGATCATTTCCCTAGGCTATCACCAAGTCATAACCTGATCAAGCTTTTTGGATTCAAATAACCCAATTGGGTTATGAAAATAAAAAATGCATTCACACTAGTACATTTAAGGTCATTTTTTACCATTATTGGTCAAAAATTTGACCAAAAATTTGACCAAATTTGACCAACCCATTGGTCAAAATTTTTCTCATCAAAATTTCAACCAACCTATTGGTTGGTTAAAATTTTGACCAACACATTAGTCAAAAACTGCACAAAATTGTTAGCACAATTTCTGCCAAGCATTGGTTGAAATTTTGACCAATGCTGGTAGAAAATTGCATAGCATTGGTCAAAATTTTGACCAACGCATGGTTGAAATTTTTTTGAGGCTCACACTTGTTGAGGTCCACTTTAGCAATGGCCCTTCCTATGAAATTGCTATCTAAAACCTTTCTAATGAGATAATGTGTTATGAGCTCTTCATCAGTGGGATGGAACGTGAATCTAGTAGGCAGTTGTGCATCACCCATATCATGAATGTAACTAAAGTTAAGAGCCTCTATTATTGAATTCTCTTCCCTATCACCCATATTCATTTCCTTTGCTATTCATACTTCACATGATGCACTTATCAATCAAAATAAATTGAATAAATGCATCATGTGAATTATAAATAGTAAAGGAAATGAGTATGGGTGATAGGGAAGAGAATTCAATAATAGAGGCTCTTAACTTTAGTTACAGTCATGAAATTGCTAATGCACAACTACCTCCTAGATTCATGTTCCATCCCACTAATGAAGAGCTCATAACACATTATCTCATTAGAAATGTTTTAGGCAACAATTTCACAGGAAGGACCATTGTTGAAGTGGACCTAAACAAGTGTGAGCCTTAGGGAGGGTTCAATTCCCTCCTTTATTATTCACTATTCATATAATCCCACACACCCATTTGATCTCGAATGATGATATGTACTGAATGTTGAGTGTTTGTGCTAACTGCTCGAAAACCATCCATTTCATGCCTTCATCTGTACTTAATGTCTTTCTAGTTTCTTTCTACTCACACACCCATCTCATTTCATATGATCATCTAAAAATTGTGTCACTCTAAGCTCTCAATTGTTTCTTCTTGATTGATCATCTCATAATTGCTGAATGAGAGCTTTGGGATAAGTGATAGGCATCCATCAAAGCATAAAGGATTTTGTTAGACAGTGTAGATGAAGTAGTAGCATTTGACTTGGGAGACATGCTTGCAAAATGGAAGCATAGATAAGTCATGTGAACTATTTGATAGGATGCTTGAACGTCATGTGGTCATCAAAAGCCATGGTTGCTGGATATGCATAAAATAGATATATTGAGAGAATATATTTGTTTAATTTGCAACTGCCATGGTAGACATGCATGCAAAATGTGGAATCCTAGATGAATAGTTCAATTGAATCCTCCTCCTAGAGGAAGGCTACAACAAATACATAGTTCAATTGAATGGTCTATAGATACCATTAGGATCAGCATTTTGAACAATCCATGGATGTTGTAAAAGCTTGTGTAAAGGTAGCCTCTTTGAGGAATCTTCCTGCAGTAGCTATGTAACCATGATAAAGTGTTACCATGATAACTAAAAATTTATATAAGTAGTAAGATAGACATATCTAACAAAATTGTCTTCAAAATATCAAGGCAACATATACTAACTTGAGATATTAGATCTTTAGCTGCAATAGAAACAAGTGGCTTTAAAGGAAATTTCAAATCCACTTTCACGATCCTGCATAAAAAAGCTAGCCATAGTCAAATCCATGCTTGAAATAAGAAAATATAAGAACCCTTCAAGTATAAGGCCTAAAACAAAAATATATATATACTAAGAACTGAAACATAGCATGGCTTCTTAGACCTTTTGTAAGTGTCTAAATGCTCCTTTGCTTCAAAAGGAGGAAACTCATCTACATCATACATGGAAGAATTTGAAGAGCAGTCAATACACATCAACATCATGAGAAGAAGTGATTTGGTTAATGAGCCGATTACTAAATTAATATGGAGTGATGTAGAATAACAAATGAGGAATCCGTAATGGGTATTCTAGTTCCCAAGTGATGATAAGTATGATAGCTACTATGAAGACCAAAAGCCAAGTGATAATTGATCAATGATCATATGTATATCCAATGATGGTCCATGATTACTATGTAATAGGATGATACACAAATCAGGAGAAGCTGTATTAATAAATATAAATAATCAATAGGACATCAATCAACATATGACTGAGAAATAATAAGCATACATCACTCATAACCAATATCGATATGGAGGAATAGTAATTATGTTATGATAATGATTAAGTGAAAAATGAAAAACTTTGAGATCTATTGAACCAATGAACCATATTATTATACTAGCTCATGCACACTGACTAGTGAGATTATTACTATTGGCATCCAATAAGGAGAATATTATAATCAATAACTAATGGTTGATTAATTATTGAATGAAAGGATGCAAATCTAACAAGGAAAAGGTGCATCTAGAAATGATCATGAAGGGATACAATCTTCATTATTAAAAAATGTTATACTAACTGATCTTATTGTTAGAAGACTTGTAATGGAAAGGTGTGATTAGCAAAGGAAATGAAGTGACATGAGACATGTCCCATACAATGGCACTCCTCAAGGATGTAGATATAAGAAAGCTTTTCCATTGATCATTCAGAAATACAATACAAATTAGACAAAACACAAAAAAAATTAACACAAATGTCTTATATTCATTTGAAGAGGTTCTTCTTTTAGTCATTTTATCTTTATTATTCCTAGCTAAAAGAAATGAATATTTCTATGTTTTGAATCTACATTAACAGTGCACAACTTTTATTCAATAGAGGTACGAAGAATACTCGTGATAGATAGTCATTGTCAGTAGGCTCTAGAATACTATCAACTAGCTTGTTCTCATATGTTTTGATTATCTCCAAGTAACGAGCACACTCTTCCACACTACAATCTCCAAACAACAATCCTAATTAAAGACAAAAAAAATCTCCCATTTAAAAGAAAAAAAATTGCATAGGTTATTTAGAATAGGAATAAGGGGCAATATATCCTTAGACTGACGGTCTTAATCTTTGTTGTGGGCTATGGACTGGGCAATTCTTCATTTGGAGAGAAGGTTTCTATCATTGCAGCAATGCATGAAATATCTCAAGGTAAAATTGATATAAGTTGCTTGAGCTCAAAGTTCTGTAGTCTATAGATGAAGAGGTAAGGAAAGAGTTCACACCCTTGAAATGAAGAAAGAAAGCTACTCAATTTGCCAAGAAAATTTTTGATGCTCAAAGGAAATCATATAGGAGATACCATGTCAATACTTCAAGGATTTTGTTTTTCAAGACTATCTTCAAGGCTCCCTAAATGAAGGATTTGGCTTCATAAACTTTAAAACATTTGAACTCAAGGATTCTAAGGCTCCAACACAATTTCAATACCCCAATACAACACTCTCTCAAATTGTTCCAATAGTCCAATTCTCTACCCTTTAGGCCTAATGCATACTTGAAATGATGATGACTTTGGCTTTTCCCAAGATATGTGAGAATGTAATGATGCTCATTGATGCCCTATTTGGTGTATTACAACATATCATGGATTTCCTTATGTTTGTTTTGGATTAGCACAACTACCCTTGATTGGTACCATATTTTTATGCATAAAAATGACTACTTTTTCAAAGGAAGTATCGTCAAATGACATCCAATCAACCCCAACTCTTGTAAAATGACTTATTACCTCTTCAATTGCTTAATCCCAAAGGAATTTCTCTCCAATATCCTCCAACGTCAAAACCCCGAACTAGCACTCCCAAACCCTTGAACTAGGGCTTCCTCAATCCCCCAATTACACACACTTCCAGTCCAAATTAACAATGGATTTTCCTTCACATGAACATTGTTCAATGTCTCCATTCATCAAATAGACCCCTTGTTTTAGTAGAATGTCTACTACTATACCCGATCATGCATTTTTTATGCATTGTCATGTCGTTGTTTAACTGAGATTACTCCTATCTTGTTTAATCTTGCATGTGCCTAGTTAGTAACTTATAATACATGTCAATTCTGGCCATTCCATGAATATCAAGCTCACATACTCATGGAGTGATTTCCATTATTCTTAAATTCTATTGCAGCAAGTAAATAGTTAAAAGAAGTCATTGGTTCTGCAACTAGTGCAGTAGCAAGTTTAACACAATGTGGAAAACATCAATTAGAAATGTGGATGGTTAATAACTCCTATCAATGCATTAATAAAGAAAAATAAATTGATTTGAGACTCCAAAGGATCAATGAAATCTTGTCAAAATTGAAGTTTTATTGCTTGTGGTATTACACCAGTCTGTACACTCAACTCCCTCTTCTATATCTATAACAGTAGCTCCCTCTTACATATATAAGACTTCATAGTATAACCAATTCAACCAACTATCTTTTGGTTGAAAGGTTCAAGTCTAAAACTAATACTTCCCTCCAAAATCTAAATGACCATTATATGTTTGAAAATTTGAACTTAAAACATAAATCAGCTTATTAAACATTAAAGCCCTTTTCTCATTATTAAAGTCTTTCACCTAGTTTACTAATATCTCTACTAGACTCATCCTCAACCTATATTAGAATCCTAGAAACCTTATTAAGAACATTGTTGAAACTTGGACAACATTGTTCTCAAGCTGAAACTAACGTATTATACTAAGGCCCAACACCTCAAAATGTTGGAACACCTTTAATTTGCATGCAAATCTATAACTCATATTGGGCCTACAAGAGATGAATTATGCATCAATCCCCTATGGACTAGTATAATTCACTATTGCCATGCATAATTTCACCTTGATTCAGATCTCCATAAGGCAATGCATTAAATGTGAATCAAACAGTCTTTTATAAAACCTCAACAAAACTAAAATGTGATCAACACTAAGGTATGCCCTTACTAATTAAGCATCAATCCCATATAGACTAGTGTAATTCATAATCACCATGCATTATTTGATGTTGATTGATATCTCCTTCAGACAATGCATTAAATTGGAGTGAAACATAGTCTTCTAGAAAACCTTTAACAAGACTTAAAAGTTAAATGTTATCAATAATAAGGTATGACATTTGTAATGAGCAGAGCACTTTCAGAATTATACTAGGTGATTAATCAATCAAGAGGAAATAGTTGAGAGCTTAGAGTGACACAATTTTTAGATGATCATATGAAATTAAATTGGCATGTGAGTAGAAAGAAACTAGAAAGACATTGTGTACAAATGAAGGCATGAAATGGATGGTTTTGGAGCACTCAGCACAGACACTCAACATTCAGTACATATCATCATTCGAGATCAAACTCATATACAGTTAGCACAGATTGAAAATCAATAGTAAACATAATAAAAGCATAGAACATTATTAAATAAGGCTAGTAAGCGATAACTCTCCACTTGCTAGAGCAAAATGGCCCATCTAAGGATGGAAATAACATAACTTCATCTGCTAGCTTCTAAGTAGTGTAAAACAATCACAAATATAGTTAGCAAATTGAGAAACCCAATTAGCAATTCTTGTCCAATAGATTTGAAGCATTTATTGGAAGCATGGTGGTTGTTTCATGTCCTTGGTTGGGAGACTCAATTAATAGATGTATTAGAAGTCAATAATCAATAAAAGATAACCTACTTCCAGCCCTCAATTCAACCTTAAGATATCTAATGATCATTAATGCAGTTCTACTTTCACAATATCAATAATCCTAAGTATTAAGTCCCAGAGATCATATCCATCCTCTACCTTGACTAAGAATCTGGATTATAATTAGCTTATCATTTCAATACAAGAAAGTCTCATTACTACTTGGTACCAATATTAATGCAATATCCAGTTAACATAAGGTTGCTCCAACTATTAAAACATATTGATATCAACATTAAGTTATGTGTGGTGATCTCAAACTATGAGCTACAATGGTTACTTATATCTATTTGACAAAATAATTTCTTCAATAATGACCAAAGCCTAATCTACAAGGCTATTACACCCATGCTTTGCATTTTTATTAATGTCATAAGTCTACAAAGCACAATACATGTTATTAATCATTGTGAGCAAAGAGAAATTGAGGCCATTACTAGTAGGGAACAATATAGTAACTTACACTAAAATGTGTTATCTTAAGAAATTATGATAGAAATCCTCTATTTTAGTAAAAGTCCTCAAAACTTGGACAGAAAATAACCACGAAAGACAAGAAAAGAACACGATAAAAGAAATATAACAAAAGAATTGAAAATGCATATTTAAAAAGTAGTAAAATAATGCCAAACAAAAATCTAGCAATCTGATCCATATTTATTTATCAATGATTTCATATGACTATAATTTAGAGAAATAATTCATATTATCTAAGTAAACAATAGTGTTGAGTATACCACATTATAGCATTAAACTTTATGAAAAGGCATAAAATCCACAAGTTGTGCTTCATGCATAGAACCCTAAAACTTCTAATTCTAGATAGGGAAACTTATAGACCAACTCAAATCCTCTAAGTCCCACAGAATGCTAAGATGTAATAGATTTGGAACCATAGACACAAGAAGTCTCATGTATAGGGAGGAGGACTCTACCACTGTACCCACTTTCTTGTGGTAACAATATTTACACATAATATCTCCATACCATACCACATACCCCAGATCTCTAGGTATATATAACCTTCTCCATATCTAATTTTCTAACAACTATAGTAAATATTGTGTACTTAAAATCATATTCATGTACTTATGTACCCTGAATCTATGTGATATTACCATCCCTGCACCCTTCTGTCTATATATCCTTTTCTAGGCATCCATTGCCATAAAAGAACAAATTGTCTTCTTATCTATTGCAGACCCTAATTCCACACTAGTCAATGAAAGAGGGAAGTAGTTTTAACATAGGTAATTAAAAGGTGAAGAGGTGAAAATGAAAGCATGTTCATGCATTTCTACTTCCATCCATGCATGCTCAACCATTCAAAATGAATATTTTATGAAATAAATATATTTTAAAGCCCCAGTCATGCCCTAAATCTACTATGAACCCACCATCATGCCCTAACTATTATTTTCCCTATGGTTTCGCAGGTCAGCTATCCAAAGTAAAAGAGTGTGTAATAGATTGTATTTAGTATACCATCCTTTTTAAAACTTTAGATTCTCATAGTATACCCTAGGTATTATTGAGGTTTTATTATTAAAATTTTAAGGTTTTAGAATCTTTTCATAAATTATTACTATTATACTCAAAAATAGAAATCACAATTTTGCCCATAATGTGAAGATTCAGATATAATGATGCTTGCCTGTTATTCTTTGATGAATTTAGACCCTAAAGGTAATTCTTTGACAAATTTAGCCCCTGAAGATAATTGTGGAAATGATCCTTAAAATCTTTGCAAAATTATGTGTCTTAGGGAATGATATTTCACTTCCTACTTCACAATCATGTGTTCTGCATCTCAAGAAAAGATCAACAAAAGGACATAATCTAATAAGCTAGCCAAAATTTGCACATAAATTGTAAGAGTTGCCGACACACTGCCCAAAGAAATAAATTGAAACATTTCTGCAACATTAAGTAAATCCATAATCAAAAAAATCAAAACCATAATCAATATATAAAGGAACATACCTACAAAAATTGGTTGCAATCAACAGGTTTCTTTCCAAAAAAAAAAGAACAACCTTTTGTTGCAGTTCTCTCTTTATAGTGATTTTGGATAGTTAGGTTAAATATGTCTGCTACATCTCTGATGCAAAGGTAAGAAAAAAACCTATAAAGTAATCTATAACAGCCACTAAAACTAAAGAAATAGGAGATAAAAATAAGGTAAAAATAGTTAAGGGAGATTGACATAAAAATTGTTTAGAAAATGAATAATGGAAAAGGCTGACTATTTTACAAGAGCTTTGCTCCCACACAAAGCCTATTAGCTAAAATAAATATCATATGCTTCACTTCCAAAATGCTTTGAGTTAATTGATGAAATTAGTGATTTATAAACTATTAGCCAATGATCCTGCAGATTGTTCATAGAAAATGGAATAGAATATCATCTTCTAGCAGGTCATAGATCAATGTGAAATGTACATGTCACTATATCAAATACACATGGCATGCAATAATAACAAAATTAAAACAAATAGCGTCCAAAGATGAACTTGCTAACTAGAAGCATCCATACCAACACATCACATCAAGGCACTTTGACAAATTACACAAATGAATCAGAATAGTCAAGGAGAGTTTACTAGTTATTAAATATTTCTTAAATAGCCACTACTTTCTTCTCAGTTGGTCCCTCATTTATATAATTGCTGCTACTACTATTATTGTAAATTTCTTTTATTTTGGTTGGTCTTATTTCTCCAATTGCCTAGGAATTATTATTTATGAGTGTAGATTGTATCTATTCTTAGTTTAGCAGGGGTATAACACTTTAGACATAGGACATGAGATGGATTTTTGAAATTTGACTATATTTGTTTCATTGAATCCCTTTTGCCATTTGTTACCCTTCCCAAAAATGGCCTCAAAACATCCCATACCTGGAATGTGTCTATGTGTCCTAGAAAATTGTTGGAACATAGATCTATTTCTTTTTCTATCTCCTTCAAGTACGTATAATTGATGATGATGAACCTCTAGCACAATTTGCGGTGGCTTTTAATAGAGCTTCATGGACAGATCCAAACTCAATTGTGTTGATGGTTATGCAAACAATTTTGGGGTCTTGGAACAAAGGTGTTGGAGGTGGCAAGCACATGGGCTGGGTCCTTTTTGAAGTTGAATGCATATTCATCTCAAGCTATATGTTAAGAATTATTGCAACTAAGTGGTTAAGATGATAGTTCAAGACTTATTTTAGATTTCTCATTTATTAGTTGATGGTAAATAGATATTTAGAAATACTCGTTTAAAAATATGCAGGTCATTCCTTGCACAAAAGGTTGCAATAAATGATTTGGCTGAGAGTATAATGGCTTTTAACACCAACTATAAAGACATGGGATAATTTGGAGTTTATTCTATAGCAAAGGTATGATATCCATTTTTATGCATTTGTAAAGTTCTATATTTTTATTTGGCATTTCATATTATATAATAATAAAGCGGTAATAAATGCAAACTAGAATTCTTTTTACAAAGAGGGTTGTGCTTCAGCCTTCAGCCTTACATAGGCCTCTACTATCCAGAACTAAGCTTTCGTAAGCCATTTCAAGGGGTGGAGCTGGACCTTTTTTTGTCCCATTTAAACTTATAATCTTATCTATAAATTTTAGAATTTGGTCTTAGATATTCCCATCAAAGGCCATTTTAGAATTGCAAGCTACATAAAGGTGTGTAATTTGTTTCCCGTGGGCTCTTGTAATTGAACATTATTTGGATATTATATTGAGTTATAATAGTTATATAATTAATCCTTTTTACTATGTATTTCAAAGGTACTCCAAGAGTTTTTGCTGATGACTTATGCCTCCAGAATCCAAACAAATAAATCATTTCATATATCAATAATAAGGGAAATCTCAAGTTTACGTCTTGATTCTTCAAGATATTACTCTAAAATTGTAACTCAACTTTTGGTATTTTCTAGATATTAGTATTTAACCCATGCATGAACATCAATTAGTAAAGGTTACTCATGTTAAAATTCTAGGTTATATGTAAATATGTTTAAAATAGTGTCTAGTAAACTTTTTAACATGACGGGTGACATTGACATGACACATTGACTGGCTCCACGTGGAATGCCATTGATCTAGATCTTATTAAAGCTGAAACTCAAAGCACAATCACATTGGATCACCATTGGCACAAAGCAGCAATCATAATGGCTTAGCGGGTTTTTACTTTAAACATTGGTGTATACACCACCACCACCTCCCATATCCAACACACTGGGAAGAACCCTCAATTGCTATTATTACCAAAGAGATATACCAACTTTTGATTGGCAACTTTTTTTAAGAAATTGTAAGATAAATAGTGAGGTACTTGGAGTTCCTCATATATTCTAGAGGCATAAGTTTTGTATAAGTCTGAATGAGATCTTGGTTTCATTTGTGAGTAGGTTATCATTATAACTTCTAGTTTGAAAATTTTAGAGATCTGATGCATTTTATTTTTCAGTCAATAAGGCTCCTATCCATATATGTTATGAGGTGGTTGTGAGAGGATGTGGATATAGAAGGTATTGGTAGATTTTCAAATGACCAAACATCAAACGCATCATTTTTATCTGACAATCACTGTATGATCAAGGAATTGAAAAGTCCTATTATCATGCTAGACCAGAGAATATCCAAGTTAAATAATGATAAGTGCTACAACTTACATACTTTACTTTGTCAAAAATGAAGACGTTTGTCTAATTATTGCCCTACAAAAGATTAGCTTGCTAAAATAATGGATAAACCACTTGGCTGAGAGAATTTGGGATTGAATTTGATTGACTCAGTAGTGTGAACAAAAAGATATTGCAACATTAGAAATGTCAAGCAAGATAGTCATTTGTGTTCCCCAATATAGGGAACTAGCTATGCCTAAATGAAAAGCTTGTTATTATTTTGTTTCATTGTTGTTTTTGCATTATCAAGTTCTACAAGTTTTAGTTAGATAGCATTGTAGCATATGCAATTTAATAATTACATCAAAATTTCTCTTTTGCCAAAATTAATAAGATATTTTCCCAATATGTTGAGAGGTAAATGTTTATTTCCAGCATTGTCTAGTTGCTTGTGTTTAAATGTAATATTTTTATTCTGACAAGAGGGCTAGAGCTAAGATATTAGGTATATCCATCTTGTTTTCAAATTAGATTTAAGAAAAAACATTTAAGTCACCTGCAACTATAACATTAATTGGTGGATGAAACCTTATTATTAGAGGATGAAACTTCCATATACATCTTCATCATCAGGTTCACTCAAGTTGCATTACACTCTTTTAGAGGTTATATATTCAATGTTCATACATGGCGATACACCTACTTGTACTACAATGCTTTATATTACTCTTTTTTCATATTGATAATTTTTCTTTTCTTATTAATCCTACCCTAAGAGTGACATTATAAATTGTTGGACATAGTTTGATATATGTATGTGTTGTATGTTTTCAATGTGTAAAACTTGGATAACAGATTATAATGCGAAGCATTAAACTTGAGCAGTATGGGGCCTACTATTATATCTGTGTTAGTTTGATATATGTATGTATTGTATGTTTTCAATGTGTAAAACTTGGATAATAGATTGTAATGCAAGCCATTAAACTTGAGCAGTGTGGGGCCTACTATTATATCTTTGTTTAACATCTCATCAAGGGTGTCTATTATAATCTTTAATTGTATGTACAAGAGAGAATATATTCTCTTACATTTATTATAGAGTTGTGATGTCTTAGCTATTGTACTAAAGTTACTATAAATGAGTAAACATATGTACTTTTAATGATATTTGTTTGAACTTATCATTAGCTTTTCATATTTGCAGCCAAATGGCTTGGACAATTTATCACATGTTATAATGCATGAGATCTGCAAATTGATGTATTGAGTTATAGAAGATGATGTTATTCAAGCATGCAATCAAGTACCTCATTTGGTGGTTTAGTTTAATTATCAAGCTTTATTAAGATGTTTGTATTTTATGATGCATGTCTAAGCAAGTTGTTTAATTTGATAAAGTGATTTCTTATTTTATGCAATTTTATTTATAGATACGACTTGACTGAACATTCAACAAATACACTAAAATAGCTGGAAGATGTTACTATTGTGAGGTTGTAAAATCACTTTATAGTGTGTTTTGATAATATTTTAAAATTATTCTAATTATTCTAATTATTTATATTTTACCATTGACGTTTGAAGCTTTGTACCTCTATTTAGTATGTTATCCTTCACCCACAAGAGAGTTAAAGTGGAAAAGCTTCTTCAGTAATGTGTAAAGAAACAAGTAGTTTTCTTTGTTGATAATTTGATTATATTTGATAAAGGTTTCATAGATGGCAATATATTATATGCAACAAGATAGAAAAATGAGGGAGCTCAGACTTAACTGGGTTTTCATGTTTTTTCAAAAAGAAAATTGTGTAATAGTGCTAATTGATGTAATTGAGAACATGAGCAGAATGGGGGAGCAGCCAGATTAGGATCTATTAACAAAAATCAAGCCAAACATTTGGGAAAGATGAGGAGCTCAGACTTAATAAAGTTTTCATGGTTTTCCAAAAAGAAATTATACTGATGCAACTGAGAATGAGTAAAACAGGAGAGCAACCAAATTGGGATCAAATGAAAAATGAAGCTATTAGTCTAGGTTTAGGGATTCAAGTATTGGTTGGTAGGGCAATTCTTTTTTGGAGCTAAATGATTTTACACCAAAAACATAAATATTCATATTTTAGACTGAAATCAGAATTTAAGTTCAGATAACTACATAACAGGCTCACAATAAACAAACCAACCATAAATATATATCCCGTGCAAAGTACAAAGCTACAACCATTGGTGAGGGTAGAGAGAAAAATCAGAATCTAATAATTCCAATGTTCATATGCATTAGACATTGAAGACCAAGAACAGTTGTGAAAAGCAATAGAAAGCTCTAACAATTCTTAGGAAGAAACAATGGGTTCACGAGTTATGAAGGTCACGGCCTAGTTCATGATGTATAAGACATGTACTATAACTCCAACAAGTTCAAGAATACAAGAAGACTAAAAATTTGTTCTTATTCACAGAGAAAGATAAATGAAGTTTAAAATAGAACAAATTGATCTAAAAATACTTTGCTCTCCTTGACATAAAAAAATGTAAGCTTCTTATGAAAATCTAAAGTCCAATCATGATTTTAAAATTTTTGTATCTTTTTTTATCTTTCTTTCATCTTAGATTACATTATTAATTGACACCAATACAAACTCATCTATGTAAAAATCCTAAAATCATAATCAATACTAGTACAAGCTTAGTTTTGTGAAGCTTTATTAGTTTTGTATTCCATTGGAAGAGTACTAATACCCACTCTATGCTTAAAAGACACATGAAACTGACCTTTAAAATTCAAGCTAAAGCAAATGCTTTTCAATTTTTCGTGAACAAACTTCACCTAGAAGAATAAAGGAAATGTATAACAACTTGAGCAACATCATAAGGAACACCTATAATGGAGAAGTTGTGATTGTGAGATCTCCCCTTTTCTTGCTTCAAAAGGTTTTTCAGCACTGGAGAAGCAATTCTCTGTGCATAACAAGGCAATTTGGAAGAATATAAGAAATGGGAACTAACAAATGTTAAATTCAGGACAATCCAAATCAAAGAAAACATAGCTAAAGATTAAAAGTTTAAAATAAGAATGTGCAAAGTGAATTTTAAACAATATATAATTTACAATAATCCATTCTTGAAACCTCAGTAAGTTGCCACGGTGAAGTTGGCTAGCTCATAAAGAGCTCGCTTAGGATGAAGTGAAGAATGCACTACATTCAAATGGATGAGGCTAGGGACGATAAGTACACTTGAGATCTTGACCTTTTAGCTCAAGGAAACTTGTAATTCATAAGCTCTATAATAAAGGGTATGGATATCAATGATGATATTATATCTGACATCAATTCTTCAATGGATTGTAGTCTTTGTAATCAATTTATGCACTCAAAACTTAATCTTGAAGCTAAAATGCCAAGCTTGGAGGAGGATAATTTATCTAAAATTGAAACATCCTAAATCCATAGCTTAACCCCAAGGATGTCAAGCATGGATGGAATTTTACATTCTACAGTGTCGGACAAGCCTCATGTTGCTGCTAATGATTCAAATGAATAGAAATATCTTGAAGATCAAGATGGGTTTTTAGATCATTGTTTGCTCATTGAGCCAAACATTAGAATGAGCTAGAAAGATGCCAATAAGGGAGCTTCCCAATTGGTCTAGACAATCCCTAGAAAGGCCTTGCCTCGGTTTATCCAAAAAACCATTTTAAACCCTGGAGTGGTTCACACAAACTCTAATAAGGATGATACAAGAACGTTACTTTAAAGTGATACAACCAGAAAACAAACAATTAGATACACAATCACCTGTGCAATTATAGTTGGCTCGCACACAAGATTCAAAAGCTTCTCAATGGCTTCTTTTATTTGCAAGGCAAACAAGTTCTCAATATTTTTAACAATACAAAATCAATGACAAAATATTTATAGCAATGACTAAAAATCCATCGGTTTGGATCTCCATACAAGCACATACAATATTTGTAAAACTCTATACATAGAAGGTATATAGAACATTTTATTAAAAAAATTTCTAGACAATATATGGAAACCTCAATGCATAGCAAGTACTTCAAACATTTTACTAAAAACTTCTCTATGCTTATGTAGGGTTAGACATGTGGATTCAAACTCATCTTTCTCAACTATGATTTGGTGGTTCATTTCCCTTCTTGTTCCACAACCATTTTTTATAAGTGACCAAATTCACCAAATGTATCAGCAAGCTAGCAAGCTAGGGTAGAACCATGAGCAAGCTAGGGTAGAATCGTGAACAAAATACAAATGATCCCACGCATGGGAAAAACAACAAACATGAAATGCTTTTGTTTTTAACATCTCCCCGTGTTGGTCAAAATTTTGACAAACCTATTTCGACCTACATGTGTTGGTCAAAATTTTTACCAACACGAGGCTTAGATTAAAAAAAAATTGCCTTCTACATTCCAACCAACCTAAAAAAATGTAGTTGATGGTTGAAAATTTTGGTAGAAAAATGAGGTGAAATGTAGTAGTGTTAGAACCCAATCAGGGTTTCTAGAACCTAACCGGTTTATGTATTACTAATACACAAGGGTAGATTGAGGGAGGGAGTGAGAGAGAGAGAGAGAGAGAGAGAGAGAGAGAGAGAGAGAGAGTAGATTATTTATTATACTAAACAAGTGTCTATCATATCCCTAATCCTTCTCTCCATCCCATCCTCTCTCTCTCTCTCTCACATTCTCGCTCTTTATCCTATCCCCTAATTGGTCTCTCTCATTCTCTCTCTTTATCCTATCCCCTCTCTCTCTCTCTCTCTCTATATATATATATATATATATGTATATCATATCCCCTAATCTCTCTCTCTCTCTCTCTCTCTATATATATATATATATATATAGATATATATATATATATATATATATATATATATATATATATATATATATATATATATATATATATATATATATATATATATATATATATATATATATATATATATATATATATATATATATATATATATCATATCCCCTAATCTTTCTCTCTCTCTCTCTCTCTCTCTCTCTCTCTCTCTCTCTCCCTCCCTCCCCTAATCTTTGTCCCATCCTCTTTCTCTCTCTTACTCTCTATCATATCCCCTCTCTCTTTCTCCTCTCCCCTTCTTTCACTCATTCTCTCAATATCTCTCTCACTCATTCTATCATATCCCCTAATCTCTCTCTCTCCAATCCCCCCTCCCTCTTTCTCCTATCACCTTATCTCTCTCATTCTCTCCATCTCTCTCTCACTCTTTCTATCATATCCCCTCATCCCTCTCTCTCCTATCCCCCTCCCTCTTTCTCCTATCCCCTTCTCTCTTGCATTCTCTCCATATCTCTCTCACTCTTTCTATTACTACTATAGAAGGGTAGATTGAGTGAGGGAGTGAGGGAGAGAGAGACAAAGAGATATTAGGTTATGTATTATCCTCTTTCTCTCTAACACACATTCTCATTCTTTATCCTATCCCCTAATCACTCTCTCTCATTCTCTCTCTCTATCCTATCCCCTCTCTCTCTCACACACATATTCTCTCTATCATATCCCCCTCTCTCTTTCTCCTATCCCTCTTCTCTCTCTCTCTCTCTCTCTCTCTCTCTCTCTCTCTCTCTCTCTCTCTCTCTCTCTCTCTCTCTCTCTCTCTCTCTCTCTCTCTCTCTCTCTCTCTCTCTCTACCTTTGTGTAGTAGTAATACATAACTCAATTGAGTTATTGAAAATTGTAAATAAAACAACATGTCAATAGTTATTATGTTTCTTTAGTGTGGACCACTAGATTCTACTGATGTTCACATGTATTTCCATACCAGGTATGCAAGTATAAGGTTTTTGTTCTTGGAAATGCTAAATTTTATATTTTTAATGCGCCAACATCTTATTTGATGTTTGTATCTTGTGATTGAGCATAAAATAATCATGCAATTTTTTTCATTTTGTATTAGATTGTGTATTTTATTCATGTTATTGTTTGTAGGGTAATTTGCATATATAATCATGAGAAAGAACAAGAGATTAACAATTGAAAAATGAGAGGTATCAAAGGCAAAAACAAGGGAGCATATGAGGAGATTGCATGAAGGTACATCATCAAATGCCTCCAATGTAAGTGATGAACATATACCTATTGATATTGATGTCGCAAATGCACCTAATTTGACAAATGAAAATGTTCAACATACCCTAATTAAAATTATTATGACAAATACACTTACGTCACCTAATGCCCCTAATGCGACATCTCAAGTTGAAATGATGAATTCACATAATGAAAGTATAGAGCATGCACATATGTCAACATCTCCTAGAATAATTCATAGAAAACCAAAGTTTCTATGTGACATTGATGAAAATATTTTGAAGCCAATGCATGATAAAATGTCAAAAATAAATTGTAGGAGAATTGTTCAAAAGATTCGAAATAACTATTTTTAAAATTTAATTCAAAGTGGAAGATGTCGACTTGTTGTTGAAATGGTTAAAATTTTGAAATTTAGAGAGGCAATGAGAATTTTTGGGTTAAGAACATTTGAAAATAGTAGTGAAAGAAGTATTGTTAGAAATCTATTTGATGCATACCAATCCATTGGTTCAAAAGCACATACTAAAGATGCTAATACAAGTCGATGGATCCTCATATCAACCATAATGGAAAATGAAATGGGAAAAAATCGTATGGTAAGAAAAACAAGTAAACCATTAAGGATGTCTAGAATAATGTTAATCAAAGCAGTAAGGCAAAAGAAAATTAAGAATTCTAATGAGACTTCTTTCCAGTCATTCCAAGGTAGACTCCCATGTAAGGATAAAGTTATTGTTGATGCACTAAGAACATTAATAGAAAAATTTTGTTGTGACAACACAAGAGCTTCACCAAACCAAAATGATGTTGTCCAAAGACAAATTGGAAAAACAAACTGTGACCCACATGCAAAACATTTTTTGGATATGACTCAAACACAATTTTATGAAATGTTTCTTCAAAGATTTCCTCAAATTAAAATCAGCCAAAGGTTTTTTAAGATGACAAAACCATTCTATATTAAGATAAATCATACACACACTAAATGTTGTTGTAGGGTTCATGTTGAGTTTTCTATGCATTATGATGTTTATCATTATGTATGTTGTACTTTTCGTACTAACAAAATATTGTAGGAATGTGGTCTATGATTACCTCCTAAGTCACGAAGAGAATTTATTGCAAGTGTACTATGTAAATGAGATGATGGGTGCATTTATTATAAGACCATGTGTTTGAAAGGTTTTTTCCCTCAATGTGGTGGTTTGTAAAAGTTGCATAGATGCCAACATCTAAATAGCATATATGAAATTGGTAAGACATTAGTTTCTTTTGGAAAGTACAAGTTAGTCAAGATGGAAAAGAATTAAAGAGGTGTGAATTAGTGAAAAGTGATGTATGTGTAGCTAATTTTATGAAATTATTTCAAGAGAAAATAGTTTATGACTACATAGGTCATACACATAGAGCTAGATGGTTAGATGAGCAATTCAAGTTGTGTAAGGACACTTTTCCCTTGGGTACGATTGTGTGAGTTGTTGACTTCACTAAAAACTATACACTAAAACCTCAAAATGAAGTGCAAACAATGTATTACAACTCTATACAAGTATAATTTTTTGTACACATAGCATTTATCCATGCACATGATAGCACAGAGGATGACATAAAAGTATTAAGAGAGTATCACTTCTATATCAGGGATGATCAAACTCATTCATTAGATTTTGTGCAAGGATGTTTTAGATTTCTCTATGGCAATTTGAGGAAAGAGATGAAAGATACAATCAACACATTATATGGTCATACAATTGCACCACACAATTCAAGAATACAAGGATGTTCTATTGGTTGAGTAGGATGCATGTAACAAGTGGAATGCAACATTTTTGGAATTTCACTAAGGCAGGACATGGAAAGAGAGAGCATGATGGTGTTGGAGTATGTGTGAAAAGAGCCCTTAGTAGATATGAATTAAAGTACAAAGGTGGTACAATATTAGAAAATGTTGAAACAATTGTCCAATGGTGCAATTCTATGATGGGTCTAGGTAATACATGTAATTCTATGGTTTCTAAATATTTTTGGTTGATATGTGAACCTAACATTGAAAAATTGCAAGATTTTTGTACACTTACATGATCAAGTGAGATGCATTCATTTCAAAGTTCAAATGCAACATCACTAGCTATTCATACTAGAAAGCTTGTATTCTTTTTTTCTTATTGTATGTATCATTTATGGGATGAATATAAATCAAAAGAGTGGGTTGAACAATGGTGTTGTAGACTTTTGCATCCAATTGATTCATATCAACTTCCTAAAACACTACAACTCAACCTGATTAAAGTGTTTTTTGAGCATGTATATGACCTAGTTGAACCAAGTAATAAGTTATCAATTTAATAATTGGTTAAAATAAATTACATTCAATTTTGGAATTAACTTATCTTTCTATATAATGCAAGTCATGTATATGCATTTATTGCATATGATAATAATGATGAAGGAATATATTACTTTCTATATCGGTGTATTGAGCCAAAAAAGAAGCTAATAGCTAGAGTCATTGATGGTGAGGATATTGAGTGCCTAATAGGATCTATCATTGTGATAGGCACATGGCTTAGAAGGTAGTATGTTTTTGTTCCCCTACTATGAAGATCTCTTTAAGTCAATTTTCATGTATAATGCGTCAATTTTGACTTTAAATTGCCTTTACAGTTAAATGTAGGTACCCTATCAATAATTCTATCATGTGGTTATTTGAGGATTTTGAGACACATAAACATATTCTCCATTACTCTAACCTTATTCTTGCAACAAATATTAAATTGATATCATATCATGGTAGGCCTCATAACAAGAAATTGTGGAAAGTATGTGAATCTAATCACAAGGAAATACTTGATACAACAAGGGTTAGAGTGATCTAGAAGGTTCCCTTGATTGATTAAGCTATGTAGATGAATCATTCTAGATATGGTAGAATCATTTTTAAATTTTTGTATATATATTATGTGAAATGTTTCAACTTCGCAGTGATGTGCATATGTAGATGCCAAATTTTGTATATAAAAAAGAGAAGACATGTAACATGTGCATATTTATATGCCATATTTTGTGTAAAAATCTAATAAGAGATGTCACAGATGTATATTTAGATGCCAAATTGTATATAAAACATATAAGAGATGTAAATATTGTACATTATTGTAATAAAAAAATTATAAATTTGTCCCTTGAAATTTTTTTTGTGGGTTTGATGATATCCTTAAAAAAATATATTCAATTATATTCAACTTATATGGATTTAGATGGTTGTCCTCTTGCATTTTTCTCCCAAATTTCCCAAAACATCAGCAAAATAAATTATAGATTTGGATACACATTTGGCTTCTCTACAACATATGCAAAGCTTGGATAGGATTATTTTGGACTGTGTCCTTATTGTCACACTATGGCACCCCTTTTAGGCTTAAAATAGCTTTTTGATTGACACAAGGCATGATGATGACATCATCATGAGGTCAATAGGGTCTAGGAAGAGTTAGGGTGAGGTTTTTACCATTGGTAAGGTTTGTGGTTAAGTTTGAGAAGATAGGAAGGTCATTTGACCAAATTGGTGAAAAGTTGCATTGTGCAACTTTGCAAATTTCAAAAGTTGCTTGAGCAACTTTTGGCAAGAAAGTTGCAAAGCATTGAAGAGGATTCATAAAGGGTGAATAACCACTCAACCACACTATATAAAGAATGAGAAGACCTATGATCAGAAGGGTTGGAAGTCTTATGGATTGTGTATTCCTGCAAACAGCATCTTGAAGAATTTTGTGAGCAATTTCTTTGTTTTGAATGACAGTAGGTAGTTAGGAGTTAAAGATCCACAATTTCACTTGTGCACTATTTAGTTCTCATGTTTTCTTGAATCTATGTGTTGGTTCATACCAATCCAAGAACAACCCAAAACAATCTTGTTTGTAGAAGCAACTAGTTGGTGCAAGAGCACAAGGTAGACAATGGGTCTAGTTAGTGGAATAATCAATTTTTTGTGTAATAAACTCCAAGGGAAACAAACTTGGGTAGGTTGAGCCTAGATACCTTTGTGGTAATGTTTGAGAGGTTGGCGAACTCATTTGGAGACCAAAAGATCACTTAGTGTTTGTTGTCTAGGTTGGTCAAACATAGTCAACATTTGGTCAAAGGTTGACTCAAGGTTGTATTTGATCTTTTTTTTTCATCTTTAGTCTTTAAACATTATTTGGGATCATTTCATACCTATTTGGAGTCAAATTTCATAATAGTGCAAAAAGTTGTTAAAAAGTTGCAAAGTGCAAAGTTTGAAAAAGTGCAATTTTTGCAATTTCTTGCAAAAGTTGGCAAGAATGAATAACCAAGTGAAAAAGTTGGTTGGGAAATGACCAAATGACCTGGAGGAGTGTATATATGTTGGAGATCACTAGATTTTTGGGTTGGAATCAAGAAGACAAGTTTTGGAGCAATTTTTTGTGCCTTTTAGAGTACTGATCTATACTTTTCAAAGATCTTTTTTTGTGTGTGATGAGTTGATTGAATTTAGTCCTTGGATTTCTTTCAAATGTTCAAGGCATTGATTTGAATTAGTACAATAGATTAGAGCAATAGATTTCATTCATTTTCCTTCATTTTGTATTTTCCTAGCAACTAGGGTTTTGAATCTTCTAATGCATTCTTAGCAATGACTATTCCATTAGCTCTAGTTGGTCAAGTTTAGGCTAGTATCAACCTCATTTCAGCCACAATTTCCCTTTGATAGTATCGACCACACTGAATGAAAGCATCCCTAAGGGTCTCTAGGCACCATCGAGATGCAATCTTTGATCAGGCATTTCTCTGAGCTTGTACAAGGTATTGACAAACTGTCAAGTGCTACAAGATCGCATGATCTAGGACTATAACAACTTATCTCATTTTTTAGAGATTTGACTTTGTTTGGATTTGGCATCCGTATCTCATCTATTGCCAAAAATTACAATATTGCTTAGTTCAAATGAGCAAGGTTGTGTATATTTTAAACCGTTGGTCCTAGGATCAAATCGTCTGTTGTATTAGCTCTAGTTGGTTAGGTTTAGGCTAGTATCAACCTCACTTCAAACACAACGTCCCTCCAATGATATTGACCACATTGAACAGAAGCATCCCTAAGGGTCTTTAAGCACCATCGAGTTGTGATCTTTAATCGAGCATTTCTCTAAGCTTGTACAAGGTATTGACAAACTGTCAAGTGCTATAGGATCACATTGTCTAGGCCTACAACAACCTATCTCATTTTTTAGAGATTTGACATTGTTTGGATTTAGCATCCGTATCTCGCTTATTGCCAAAAGTTGCAATGTTGCTCAGCAAGGTAGTGTACCTTTCAAATAGTTGGTCTTAGGATCAAATTATCTACTCCATTAGCTTTAGTTAGTTGGTTTTAGGATAGGACCAACCTTGTTTTAGCCACAACATCCCTCCAATGGTATCGACAACATTGAATGAAATTGTCCCTAAGGGTCTCTAAGCACCATCAGGTTATGATCTTTGATCAAACATTTCTCTGAGCTTGTGTAAGGTATTGAAAAACTATTAGGTGATACAATATCATTTTATCTACGCCTATAGCAACCTATCTTGGCTTTTAGAGATTTGACTTTGTTTGGATTTGGCATTTGTATCTCACCTATTGCCAAAAGTTGCAATGTTACCTAGTTCAAATGAGCAAGGTTGTGTATACTTCAAACCGTTGGTCCTAGGATCAAATTGTCTACTCTATTAGCTTTGGTTGGTTGGGTTTAGGCTAGGACCAACCTTGTTTCAACCACAACATCCCTCTGATGGTATCAACCACACTGAACGGAAGCATCCCTAAGGGTCTCTAAACACCATCAAGTTATGATCTTTGACACAAATACAAAAATCATGACATATTTTTACTTTTCATATCTTATTACATCAAAATAAGTGACATATGAGTTTGATTACATGTAATAATGAATTTGATAAACATGATACATTTTTCATATAAAATAATGAACGTTCATGTGTTTGATTAATTGCAAGAAAGTAAGATGAAATACAAGTTTGTATGCACACACTAAACAAGTTGGATGGAAATACAAGTTTAATGTATATCAAAATGAACAATGTATTATGCCATATCAATCATATAGTTACAAAAAGATGTTATGTCTCATCGGTACAATACAAAATTCAAATACTCAACAAATATTGAATGTGCACAATACAAATCTTGAATATATACAATACAAAAGTTGAATATTTTAATGTCATGTGATGAACACAACTACATATGTATATTAATATCAATATCTATGACTATGTAGGATCATCAAAATCGAGCCTCTTTGATGTAGTCTATGGCTCGCCAGGTGTCTACAAAATAAAAATTAAAATACTATATCAAATATCTTATCTATAAGTAATATGAAAATAACTATAAATTGGGTTCTAAATTGTGGATAGTTGATTTGTTTATTACCTCATCCTATTGTCCCATAGTTGGACTAAATGATAATGATAATGGGCTCCTTCATTGATGGGTGGGGCTCCTAAAAGATTGATGAGGTAGAGTGATAATGGGAGACACAACTACTGATGAATCAATGCTCACGAGTGGCACAACCACTAATGAATTAGTGTTGGTATAAGGCACAACCTATATGGTAATAGATAAAATTTTAGAAATAGAGAGTGGCATTAGGATTCCAAATAGAGTAAAAAAATAAAAAAATGTACTGCAGCCTGAGCTAGGTCTCCCATGCTAGCAGGAGGTACAACCACTAATGAATCAGTGTTGGTATGAGGCACAACCTGTATGGTAAGTGATAAAATTTTAGCATTATTGAGTGGCATTAGGGATTCCAAATAGCATAAAAAAACTCAAAAAAAATGTACTGCAACCTCAGCTAGATCTCTCATGCTAGCAGGAGGTATAACCATTGATGAATTAGTGTTGGTATGGGGCAGAAATTTTATGGTAAGTGATAAAATGTTAGCCTTATAGAGTGGCATTAGGGATTCCAAATAGAGTAAAAAAATAAAAACTGTACTCCAACCTGAGTTGGATCTCTCGTGCTAGCAGGAGGCACAACCACTGATGAATCAATGTTGGTATGAGGCATAATATGTATGGTAAGTGATAAAATATTAAAAGTGTAGAGTAGGCATTAGGGATTTCTATCACAAGCACAAAAAATCCAAATTGAGATCACAAGAGGACTCTAACTAAGAATATACATACATATCTCTAGCCTCTATTGTGTTTGACCCCATCTTTGATGCTCAGGACTCCTAACAAAATGAAATGGGAAAGGATTTGCACAAAGTCTCAAAGAGTGTTGTAATAGGTAAAAGATAAATAACACATGTTAATAAGACAAATTGTTGATAATTACTATAAAACTAGAAAAAAGAAAAAATATGTACTCATTTGTAAATGGAACTATTTAATATGTATATAGAACAAATGCATACTATAACCTAAAATTTATGAGAAGGAAAATAAGAAATTTTACCTCTTCCATTGCCTCAACATTGGTAGTCTCGGGTGCATTCATCAACTCTACAAAACTTGATTGTTTATACATATATTCAACAAACAAGTTAGCACATATTCATCAATATTAAGTACATGTATATACATGCATTCATAATAAATTTCAAAATATAAACTTGACTTTTATTTAATACCTTTTATTTTTTTGGTGTTCTTGTTGATTTCCTTCCCTTTCCTCCAAACCTTGAGCTATGTGGAGTACCCTAAAGAAGAAACAAATATAACATAACAGGAATCAATAAGACACATCATGAATTTAACTCAAATCATAAACTTGATAGGTGTTTAAGATATGAAACCACATATCTATCAAGGCCAAAGTTAATGGCAGAAAGTGTAGCATCATCAACTTGAGAAATTCTAGCCCCTGACAAGCCCTATAAAATAGTAAAGAGTAATATTATAAATATGAGATAATGATGTAAATGGCAAGAAGGTACAATAAAAACAAGAAGATAATAGGAGGACAAGAAGACACAAGAAGAGCTTAAAGGACAATATTTGAAGGATAGTTGAAAGAAATGAAAATGTGGGACTCAAAAAGGCTACAAGGCCTAAATTGAAAACAAAGAGACTGGGAAGGAAAAGAGAGATGTGAATAAACTTTTGACACCTTGTCAAGAAATACAAGTGGAGATTCATGATCTCCACACTCCTACGAGACACCCTATGTAATATGGAGGTTCTTCAATGTAGATGGGTATATAGAGAATGAACTCATGAGGTTCACTAGATGGAGTTCGGGTATGCTGGGAGTAAGATATGTGGATGGGAATTGGATGGATTTGATGAATTTGGGAGGGTTTCAATGATGGTAGGAGATGGAAGAGGATCTATAAGCAAGTTGGATGAAATAGGGATGATATTTATGAGACATGGAATACAAATGATGAGTGCAGTAGATGGAAAGGTTTCAACGTGCTAGTAACTTCACATGATGTAATTAGATGAAATGTCCTTGTCAACTTAACTTGGACATGGATATTCTAATGGCTTCCTTGTAGGACTTCTTAGAGACTGGGTGTTCATTGTAAATAATTAAGAAACAACATTTATTGAACTTTGTGTTGTTAGTGTCATACCAATTAAGAAACAATATTTCAAAGCCAATGTATTAGTATACTTTTAAGAATATTTTAAAAACTTTTCCTTGGGTGTTCTTGCTCTAGCCTTGCACCTCTAGCATAGCGAATACTATGTGGTGTTCTCGTACCGCTTGCTACACCCTGCATTGCATATTGTTCACATATCAATCTAAAGTTCTCTATAAAATAAAAAATATTTAATTTTACAATATTTAGGTGATTAAATAATATCATGTCAAAACTCATTAGGTTCATTAGATGGGGTTTGGGTAATGCTAGGAGCAAGAGATGTGGATGGAAATTGAATGCATTTGATGAATGGGAGGAGATGGAAGATGATTTATAAGAGGGGTTTAAATAATGGTAGGAAATAGAGGAAGATCTATAACTAGGTTGGATGAAAGAGGGATGATAGTTATGACAGATGGAAGAGGAATGATGAGTGCGAGAGATGGAAAGTTTTTAACATGCTAGCAACTTTGCATGATGTAATTAGATGAGATGTCCTTGTTAACTTAACTTGGACATGGATACTCTATTGGCTTCCATGTAAGACTTCTTAGAGACTCGGTGTTCATTGTAAAACAATTATAAATCAACATTTAGGGAACTTTGTGTTGTTAGTGTCAACCAATTAAGAAATAATATTTTTAATCCAATGTATTATTGTACTTTTAAGAATATTAAGTGTTTTTTTACCTCGGGTGTTCTTCCTACTAGCCTTGCACCTCTAGCAGAATGAGTACTCTATGGTGTTCTTGTATTGCTTGTTGCACCCTGCATTGCATATTGTTCACATATCAATCTAGAGTGATCTGTAATTATATTTATTTATTTTACTTTTAGGATATTTAGGTGATCAAATAATATAATGTCAAAACTCAAACAAAAAAACTTGTCTCTTGTCCACCAAAGACCGTTGCCATCAATTCATCTATGAGTGTGAAATCCCCACCTCTATATGAATAACAAGTATGCCTATAATGTACACATGGATGAGATGACACTCCATCCTAAGATGCTTTAATATCCATCCCATCACACATGTGTTGACAACTATAACGAAAAATTTGATTGGGCCCTGAAGCCTATATGATGCACATGATGATGATGGAGGTGGCACAAGTGAGGATGACATTGGTGGTGCATATGACACAAGTGGAGATGATACTGGTGGTGTAGGTAATGCTGATGGAGTTGTTGTAGGCTATGATGATCGATGTTCTATAGGTGATGATGATGGAGCTATCGTAGGTTGTGATGACCCTAAAGGTGCATCTAATGATGGTCAAGGTATTGTAGGTGAAGGAAAACCACCTAACTATGAACCATGCTCAATGATAACATTTGTCAATGATACAATCACATGAAGAGTTTGTAAATCAATAGACTCTTTTACAATTGATGGGACCACAACATGAGACATAGTTTTTCATGTTGTACATCTCCTCTCGTGTTGTGGTAACACCCTATGAGCCCTAGGTCTATCTTACACATAGCTTCTCCCTCTACCATGGAACTCATGGATGTCAAAGTAATTTGGCTTCTCGCCAATGATGAATTCACAATATAGCTTTCTAAAAGTTATAGTGGCACCTCATAATTATTACATGGTGGTAGGTCAAATACCATATACCACCTACCCCAAAAATATGATCTCATCCTAGTATGAGTGCACCAATGAATAGGAAAAGTTTTGGTTGTGTGTAATTGGGAGTTGCCAAATATAGGATTGATGAAAAGAGAACATAGAGTATGTTTATTTATGTCCTTACCTTTCACCTGTTGATATGATAACCCATCGACATAAAGTGCACGACACCTATCCCTCCATGTACCCCATTTCATAACCTCCCTAGACACCTCATTCACATTTTGGACCATTTGTTCAAGTGTATTCACCATGGTTGAGTGGTGAGAAAGTGTAGATGACTGCAACCTATTAAACATTTGGGTAATGTTAGCACTATTTTGTTTAAGGCAGTTTATGATGTCCTCTTGTGTAGTAGTTAAATGATGTAATGGTATAGCAATGGTTGTTGAATGGGAACATTGAGTGGAGGGTTTTGTGATTGTGTCACTATGGGTATAGAGTTTTGTATTTTTGTTACAATGGGTGGAGTGTTTTGTGGTTGTGTCATGATGGGTGGAAGGTTTGATTGTGTAGGAGGTAATCTTTTGTCTCTCCTCATTTTCTTGGATTCATTGATGCATCTATATTACATTTAAAAAATAATCATTACAAATTATGAAAAAAATTACAAAACTTATAAATTACAAAACCACATTACAATATTTGATGGAAAAACAAATAAACGACGAAAAGAATGAAGACCTACCTCATTTGTGGGGCACCATGGATGAAAATGCAATAAAAAATCTCTTTTCCTCCCAAACTTGATCAAGTTTTGTCTTTCTCCTTTGTACTCCACATTGCTATTATTGTTTGAGGATATAAAAATGCCCTCAAATGTGGGCAACAAAAAAAAAAAAAATCTTAAAACTTGATCAGGTTTTAAGAAACCTGATTAGGTTTTAAGAACCATAATTTTAAATAACCCAATTGGGTTATTAAATAAGATAAATTTAATATCTTATTTAATAACCCAATTGGGTTTTACAAAACCTAATTAGGTTTTTCAAATTATAATGGTTAGGCTTGGATACCAAGCTTGACCCACACTTCATTTTTAAATAACCCAATCAAGTTATTGAAAACCTGATTAGGTAATTGAGATTTTTATTTTATTTTATTGGGTGTCCACTTTTTTTTAGACCAACTTGGTGCACTCACCCAAGTCTAGAAACCAATTCCCATGTCTCATTCTTCATAATATGATCTAGTTCTTCCTTCATTGCTTGAATCCAATGATCATCCTTGCATGGCATGTCTACACTCTTTGGTTCAAGTTGAGAAATCAAACATAGTTCTTCATGTACTCTGTTTCTTGTCATAACTATCATTTTTCTTTGCTTCCAATAAACTTATTAGTCAGGTTACTCTTTGTGAAATTATTGTTTGTTGTAGGTGTTGTTGTTACAAGTCTTACTGCTTCTCTAGGTTCAAATGTGTGTTCTTCTCCTTGTTCAACAATATGAACATCATTCTACAAATCATTTTTAGTCTCAAAGAAAACTTCAATATTCCCTCTGATAGGTTTAGTACTATCTTATTCTTCATCAGAATTATAATCCAACATTCTCTCTTGAACTCCAAACTTTTCATCCACTTTTACATTTGTGCACTCAACAATAGTTTTAATTCTCTGATTAAAATATATATAACCCTTTCTTTTTAGTGAATAACCAAGGAAAATACCTTCATTGCTTCTTGCATTAGACTTACCAATATCACCATCTCTCTTTATGTAACCCTTACTTCCAAAAATTCTAAAATATTTTATTGAGTGTGCATGTCCAAACCATAATTCATTTTATGATCTATACAGATTCATGGTTTAGACTGTTGTATTGATTGCTTCTCTCCAAAATGTCTTGGATGCATCATTCTCAAACATCATGGCTCTTATTGCTTCTGTTATAGGCTTGTTCAATCTTCCAATAATCTCATTTTTCTCTGGAGTTTTAGGTGTTGATAGTTGTCTCTTAGTGCCATTTTCTTGACAAAAGGTGTTAAACTTAAACTCTCTTGTGGTAAATTCTCCACCTTTATCTAATCTCAAACATTTTATCTTTACCCCAAACTCATTCTCAACTCTATTCTTGAACAACTTAAACTTTTCAAATGTTTCAGACTTTTCTTTAAAAAATGATACCCACATCATTCTAGTGAAATCATCAACAACAATCATAAAGTACCTTTCACCATATAATCCTCTTGTTCTGGTAGGACCACTCAAATCTATATAAATAATCTCCAATTTCATTTTGGTAGTGAACTTCTTGCTAGGAAAAGAAACTTTCTTTTGCTTAGCCATAACACATTCTTTGCAAACAACATTAGTAGGTTTCATAATTTTAGGTAAATCTATGACAACAAATGTACTACTAACCTTCACAATATTATCAAAGTTTATATAAAAATATCTTCTATGTCATAACCAATTGTTATCCACCTCTGCAACCAAAAACATCATCTCTATAGGGTTCAATTGAAATATGTTACCTCTGGATCTTGTACTAGTGCCAATCAACTTACCATCTTTATCTTTGATAATGCATGTATTCTCTATGAATTGTAGCTAATAACCATTATCAATGAACTATCCAACACTCAATATGTTATGCTTTGATCCATGAACCAAATAGATATCATCAATGTTACTCTTTCCATAAAGAGTAATAGATCCTATTCCCTTGATATGACAAGTTGTGTTGTTACTAACTCTGACAATTCCTCCATTATGATTACTAAACTTAACAAACTTATTCATGTCTCCTGTTATATGATGTGAACATCCATTGTCTATAATCCAATCATATTTCTTTCCAACTTGTGAAACTAGACCTTTTTCTTCTCTAACTTCTTTTTCTGGAAAATCTTTTATAGCTGCAAATCCTAATTCATCATCACTTTCACTCTGAACTCTTTCTTCAAACCCATCATCTTCATTTGAATACAAACAATCTTTAAGCCTTTTACACTTTAAATTCTTCTTATAATTTTTCTATATTTTATGACATTTAGAACCATAATGATCAAATTCATTGCAAGTCCAACATTTAAAAATTCTCTTACAAATTTTTTCTCTTCTTACAAGAAGAGCAATTAATTCTTCAATTCTTCTATCCTCCAAAGACATGGATCTATTGCTGCTAGCATAGTCTCCACTGGTGCTTGCACTTCTTGATAAAGAAGGAGGAACACTCAATGCACTAAAAATTGTTTCCACTCTAGGAAATTCTTTAGATTGCTTGAAGCTCATTTTTGTTGCTTCCAATCTTCCAAGTAAAGTCTCTCTGGCAAACTTCTTAGTACAAAGTATCACTTGCTCAATCATCTAGCTTGTCTATCTAAATGGTGGTATCAAAGTTTTCAAGATCTTCCATATAATCTCATCTTCATCTTTAAATCCACTGCGAGACTTAATTCCTACAACAATTTATTATATTCTACCAATATAGCTTCTTACAGATTCATCTCCCACCATTTTAACATCTTGAAACAAACATATCCAATTATGTAGTCAGATTCTTTTAGCATGCTTATCACCCACAAAAGTAGATTCTAAGGCTTCCCAATTTTCATAAGATATTTCTAAGGATTTTACCTGATTGTATTTGTTCTCAGGAAGAGCTAACAATAATGCTTCTCTGGCAAGCATATTACACATAAATATATCTCTTTCAACTTTACTGCAATCCTCAAGTTTTCTTTCTTCCACAATCTTCTTTCCATTCTTTGTCATCAACCAATATCCTAGACCCACACATAGAAAATGAGTCTTCATCTTCTCCTTCCAACTATCATAGTTATCTCCATCAAATTTAGGACTTTCTTTTCTAAAGTGACCTGTCATTGATCTCCTTAAGTTGTTAAGATTTTTCTTCAAGGATCTGATGCTCTGATACCAATTGTTAGAAAGTAAAGTCCACCAAGATAACTGAGATGGGGTGGGGGTGAATAAGTTATCCAACTATTAAAACACTTATCAACCTTATTAATCCTTAACCATGTGAACAATGTAATTAGAAACCATAAGAATATACATATACATAATAACACTAAATATGTAAACTAGGGAAACCCTTAATCAAAGAGAAAACCTCGGTGGGGATGGTACCTAGAAAATGATGTACTAATATAAAAGTTCTTTGTAAGAGGATGGACTTTGTCAGGAGCCAATGAAATACATTCAGTACATATCATTCCTTTTTAGGAGACTTTGAATCCCTATTAGGAGTTGTGCCAACCCTATTAGGAGTTGTGTCAACCCTATTTGGAGTTGTAGAGGGAAGAAGGACCCATTGTCCAAACAACTTAAGGGGCAATACCACCAAACTCACTATCCAACTAGCTTATGTATTATTCCTTGCAGAATAATATAAATGTTCAAATAACCTCATATCCTTCTCTGTCCTCTTGACCAAACCAAACCTCTTCTAATCTAATACCAATCATCAACTTCACATCCAAAAATCCCTTGGATTGCTTACTCACATTTACCACATACTTCATATATCACACTTGAATACACATTCACTTACACATCACACTTCACCATAAGGAAAATAACCTCCCTTTATACCATATCCTCAAAATAATTCATTGAGTCAACCTTGAGGCTTTCCAAATTAATTATAATAGGAATTCATTAAGATATTACAAAATATTACATCTTTTCATAATTACAAGTCACTGTCGGCTCATAATCTTTGCAACTTCTCACATGTGTGACTGTTGACCTTGCACACTCACTAACATCATCATTAGCTTTTCTACTGCCACTATCTAACTATGCTCATCACAATTCTATCTCAATTAAGAGATACAATTCAATCATCAGAAACCACTTATCAGGTACTATGTCTGCACACTATCTTCTACTATTCATAAATAACTTCCGCATGTCTTCGATTCCCTATATGCCCACTTGTCCACTTCATAAAGACATAATGTAGAATATGTCCTCAACTACGCTTGACCTTTTTATCAATAAACAATGTTTGTGACCTCATTCTTTTTCTACTACTTTACTAGTCTTCACATAAACAATACTATGTTGACATCAATGACAAAAACAATCATGAATGCAACTTGTCAATCATGTAAAGAGTCTCTCCAATGCTTATGATACTCCCCCAAAGGAATACCATTAGCATGTATGCTAACAATTTTATTGGTATATATCAAGTGCATAATGATTGTTTGACGTATGATATGAAGTCTTGTTGATCATATGAAGTCTCATAGTATCAGAAGCAAGATCATTGAAGTTGAATGGTGTATGGGTATGTCCAACTGATAATAATTCAATGCTAGTATGTGAAGGAAGATAAAAGGTTGTTTAACATTATGAAATTCATGCATTTAGAGAGTATTAATAGAGAGGTAGAAGTGTATTTGATTAAATAACAACAATCAAGGCGACCAGTAAGCAGGTTATAGAGATCTTCTGGAGAAAGTCAAACGATGTTTAAGTGTGCTTGACAAAAACCCTAGTTGTGAAATTTCAAAAGGTATTTATCCATTTCTCTATACTTGAATTTATTACTTCAAAGAAACCACACCTCAAGTGGTTGATGTTTCTGAGAGGCCACAACCGAAATTCAAAAGGTATCCATTTAAATCAATGGAAGATGACTAGGTAGGTGTCCTATCCAATGTTCCCTACAATGTACTACATGTCAAATACACTAGATCATATTTTCTTTGCATGTTGGAGATTTTCTATTCTAGGATCATTTTTCAATTAATCTAAGAAACTTTGTGATAATTTTGTGTTGAAGGAAGAATACAAGAGGGTTTTAGACAAGGGCTTTATCTATGTACTCAAATTTTCAAATGACTTTACTGATGAACAGTCAAATACATTTTCAAAAGAGTGTACATTTACTTTATGTGGTTTGATCGACCATATAAGATCACAAAGGAGGCTATCCATGCTATTATAAGGTTTTGTGCTACTAGAGAAGTACTGATATTAAAGTCTATGCAAAAGGAGGAAGTCACCTATCTAACTAGATCTAAATGGGATAAATGAGAAGTGACAATCAATGGCATAACTAATCCAAAGGTGAAGTTTTTCGTGATAGTTACATGCTACAAAGTATATAGTTCTAGGAGGATGAATAGTGTCATGGGATTCACAATTCACACAACATACTAGATGATTGGGAGGATGCTAATTATGATGTGTGTGAAGCAATAAGAGAGAAAATAATTCTTATAAAGAAAGATATGAAACAACCATTCAAATTTAGTTAGGCACTTATGGGAGTATTATTTTATTTCCAAAATTTGTTTCTTGGTATTTAAAACATTACTTGGTCTATGGATATACCACCGGCTATTCAAATCAAGAACACCATTAGAGTTCTTGGCAATAAGTTCACAAGTGAAGTATGGGGCTACTTCAAAGACTTTCAAAATAGACTAAATCATAGACAAATTTTCATTTGTATAAATAGTGAAAAATGCAAGGATATAATCTATTTTATGGTAGATACCGATACATACCTCACGGAAGCAATTGAATTAACAACCTCATGACTCATACCTATAAGTTATAAGGTGGAGGCTAATATACTATAAATCTATGCAAATGAGTTATTGTTAAAATTGATAGGTCCAAATGTTTCTAGGTTTAGAACTTTTAATGAGAGGTTTGTGGAGGTCTATAGTCAATTGACCATATTGGAAGTGGATAAGAAGATAAAAAGCAAAGTGGAGGAATATGCATTAAAGAAGTATTTCACCAAGGAGATGTAGATGCCCAAAAATGGATAGACTTACGATTTTAAATTGAGTGCACTAAATATATTGCTATTAATTAAGGGTTCTTAAATCATTAATTAAAAATCTCATTTGTTCTAAAATTGAATATTTGCATCACTTAATCATTTTTCATAAATTAATTAAATAATTAAGTCTATTTAATTAATTAATTAAAAATAATTTCTAAAAATCCATAATTTAAATAATTATAATTAATTATTTAGGTTAGGTACTGTATTCATCTTATTAAATTCAATTGTAAATTTAATTTAATTTCTAATTAATTTCATCTAAATTTCTCTGAGTTTTAATTTCTATTAATTTTAGTTAATTTCTATTAATTCCATCTGTCTAATATAACTAAATAATAAATTCAATCAAATCTTCTAAAATCTAAAAAATAAAATTTATGAGGAATCATGAATTCTAAAAATTAGAAAATCCTCATAAACTGAAAAGTCTTTTCTTTTTTTTTGAAAATACAAAATCATAAAATATCTTAAAATTTTCATTTTTCATTTTTGGAAACTTTATCTTTCCAAAAATCTAAAATATCTTCAAATTTCATGCTCTATCTTTTCCAATTCAATTTGAAAACTTACCAAAATATTATTTAGTCTCATTTCTTCTTGTCCATCGATCTGAAAGATCTCACTCTCGTATCAAACCTCTATCAGTTTTGATATTATTTGGAATCATATCTTTTATCACATTTCTTGGAGTTTGGAGTCAAGGTGTTGCCCAATTCAAAACTAAATGCTATACCTAATACGAATGAAGAGAAGCAATAGAGGCTTAAAACAATATCTCAGTTTGCATGTCTAGTTTTTTGTTAATTTTTGATTGATTATGCTTTCATTTATGTTGTTTGTAGAGTTAAATGGATTAGTTAGTTTAGTATTTTCATAATTCAATGCTACTAACTAGTTTATTTGAGTCTTGCAAAATTTCCCCTATGACAAGAGATGATAGACAAATAAAGCGATAAGTTTAAAGCAGAACAAGTAGGTACATCTACAACAATGGCATAAGAGGAAGAAGTAGAAGCTATTTTTGCAATAGATGACACTGCCCTCACTAGTAGAAAAACCTTTCCTCTTGCAAAATTGCTAGTAAATAAGAAAGGGGAACTTGCAAAGGCTGCTAAGCCTAATCCTATAAAGGTCAAGGAGACAACTATAAAAAATAAGGTTATCAAAAAGAGGAAGAAGTAACAAGTACAAATAATCTACAAGGGTGCTGAAAGGAGTAAGGAGACAAATGGAATCGAATTAGATGATGACCAGAAGGAGCTCAAGGCTAATGGAAGGAGATCTAAGGTGGTTACATTCCCTAACCAATAAATATATTCAACGTAGAGATCAATGTTCCCATTTAGAGGGGTAGGATGGTGTATTGAGGGCAGGATGACGTCCTGAGGGTAGGATGACATACTAATGAGGGGGAGGATGATGTACCAAGGGGAGCATGGTGTATCAAGTGGGAGGATGGCATATTGAGGGGGAGGATGGTGTATTGAGGGAAGGATGACACACCAAGAGAAGGATGACATTCAATATGGTGTACTAAGGAGGGGACAATGTACCAAAGGTAGGATGGCGAGGGCTAGATGGAGAAGAAACAAGTGTATAGAGGTAGCTTGTAAGTCACACAAATAGAAGTTGGATGAGGGGGGGGGGGGGCGGGGGGGGGGGTGGATATACTTGCACCAAGGATTGAATAACGAAATGTGTGATGTTGAATCATAGTGCCAAATCATGTAAATATGATATTTATTGAACCCACAAAAATATGCCACCAAGAGAGACCAATCATAGATATATGCTATGTATCACCAAACTTATATTAGCGAAAAAAGATAGTGTTTCGATTATCCAGATCTAAGAAAGTAAAGCAAAGAATGAAATAGGGTGGGAGATGAATCCCATTGAAATTGTGATAGCCAAGTAGGGAAGATCTTTCACTTCCAAAATGAAAAAATAATAATAACTATAACATGAATTCTCAATAGAAATAAACAAACCAAATCACATACCAAAAACATCCTACATGTTCGTCATAAACAACCCTTTGGAGAAAACTCCTAAAGGTCTACAAAAGAATGCTGACATGACAAACACCCATGTATAATTAATAATAATTGTGACCCTTTATTGAATAATTAAAGATCCATTTATAATATTATTTAAATTTTGGGACCATTAATTATTTAAAGTATTTAATTAAAATTGGGGACCTTACAAATCCTTGCACACCCAAAGATTGCTTGTCCTCAAGCAATCCTCAAAATCCAAGATCCCAAAGCATGTGTAGATGTTGATTTATTTGGAAGTTGATTAAAAGAGTTTTAAGTTCTTGTACTGGTTATACGCTTTTTATCATACTAGCATTCCCATATAAAATACAATTTGTAGGAAAAGGAAAATTTAGAATCTCTTTCTATTTTTGTGGCGTAGCTATTTTTATCAAATGAAAACAAGCTTTGGAAAAAAAGATGGGGCTAGAAATAGGTGTTGGCTAATCTCTAAACAAAATGCACCAAAGACAAAAAAAAGTCAAACATGATTCTTTTTCAGATTCACGAAAACACAACAAATTTTTCTTTAAAACTTTGTTATTTTTTATCACAAAATATACAAATCATGAAAATCAAATGCTAAAAATTTCATAAAAATTCATTGTTTTTTCATTTTTTTGAAATTTAATTAAAGGTGCAATTTGTAGGGGGATAGCCACATCCCTATAAGTAAGTAGCAAGTGCTTATTAAAAAAAGTGACACATGTCTTAATCATTTTTTTTCTCATCTTTATTTTATATGTCTACAATTTAATATTTAAAATTATTTTAAACAAGATTTTTTTTTGATTTAATTATTACGAGACCACTAGCTTTCACAAATTATGCCAAAAAAACACGAGCTAATGCTAACAAAAATAAGCTAAGCAACAATTCGAGAACATCTTCTTCCTTAAAAGAGACCTCGCCATTTAAAGCTTGAACCCCAAAAATATTCCACCCTTAATAAAGTGAATTAACATATTATAAAGAATTTTTATTTTCAGTAGCAGCCACTAAAAGTTTTGAGAAGACTGCCTTTATAAGAGGGCACCGTATGGGAACCTTGCCTAAATACTTAGGCATTGGTGTTTCACGAGTATCGTGAAATGAATATCTATTTCTGTAGTTTTCACATTGTTGATTCCGAAGATATGAAATGCCTTAAATTATTTCTCATAGTCTTCTCAGCGAAGTAATGCCCTAGCAGTTATTATTATTAATTATTTTTGGGTTTAGGGTTTCTCAAGGATTAGGGTTGTGGACATGTCGGGAATTTTGGCTTGTCTTGGTAATCTTCTGGGCTTCATATAAACCGGCTTCAATGCCGAAAGAATCATTTTTACTCTCTGATTGTTTTCACTTCATTGATTTTCCGAAGGAAATTTTTTTGAAGTATTTGATAGAAGATATGCTCGATTATCTGTATCTTTGAATTGTCTTAATATTGGTCTCGGTGGGTAAATACCAACATGGATAATCTAGAATTGTAGATATATTTTAATCGTTTAGATTGTTGGTATTCGGACATTTGCTGAAACGAGCATTCCTGTGATGATGGCATTTGATATTTATAAAAATATCGTTCCAATTACTGAAATATCAATGTGGAACTGAAGAGACATCTGAGGAGCAAGTAATTATATGTTTTCATTGAGTCTGATGGTACGCTTTTATTTTGTTTCCGAATTTCAGGGGTTTTCTTGCTTTTTTTATGTATCTTTATATTTCCGCGATAAGCGATATTTACTAATTCTGATTATCACATCACAAAACTGAGAGCATAAAAATTGTGGTAATTGTTTTCTTTTCTATAAATGTGTTTTTGTCTGTTCCTTTTAAGCTGGGGGGTATTTGACTAATTAGTTCATGCTTTAACTAAAATCCCTCTTAACCTTTCACTGAGATTGGTTTACAGTGATTTATATTTAGGCATGAACCGTGATTCATATAGCAGATGTCACAACAGTTAATAAAAAATAGTCTTATAACCAAACTTGGGTGTTTGTTTTTCACAATCTATCATAGTTAAGTGGCATTCAATCAAAATGATACCAGGAAGATATTGTTCTTGGCCTTGGTGGAATACCCAATCTCATGGTATTGAATGTTCATTTAGATTTCCTCTTTGAGATCCCCATTCACAATGCAATGATGCTATGACAGTCATCGATGCTTGCTATAATTTTATTGTTTCGGTGTCATTTTGATCTTACGGCACTGTCTGTTAAACATTGAAGACCTTTGATACGCACAATACAATGACAATCCTCAAACACTAGTATCGATACGAGCCAAATTTCAGCATTTTGAATTTTGACATATGAAAAACCAACCAACAGCTTTTCTACTTGTACTGATCTCTTTTCTTCACACCAGCTTCATCTTTCCAATTTTTATTTTGCTTCTCAAAAAATTTCTACTTGTATTGATCTCATTTCTTCGCATCAGCTTCATCTTTCCTATTTTTTGCTTTGCTGCTCAACTTTTTTTTATCAACATAAATGATTTCTCTGTTTCTTTCATATGCACAAACCCATGCATTTGAAGATTAACAGCTCAATTCAGTTATTCTACTTTAAAGAGAGACTAATCCTTCAGGGATCAATTAACAGCCCAAACCTATTTGCCGGCTTGAGGATGTTATGCAAAGCTATAAACATGATGCAGTGCAAGGCAGAGAATCTTCAAAGGAGATGTCCCAGCCCCTAGCAAACAACCACACAACAGAATATAAACAGTAACACAGAGATTTAGATACACATAATGCCAATTCTCATAATAAGATTTTCATTCAACATGCCTGGCTGTAAGGCCTTCTGGGTTACGGCCAAATGCATCAACAATTACACAATAAGGGTCTGTTTGGTTCGTGGAATTTAAAAAATCTGGATTTCTACAAACCTTGGTTTAACCAAATCAAGTTTTGCATATCTTCATTCCGATTTTTGGGATTTTACTGAAACTGTTTGTTTCACTCGGAAGATGCGTGTGAAGTGCGTAAGCTTGGAGTTAAGGCAAATTTGAATAAGTAGTCCAATCTATTGTTTTTAGACTCCTTAAAAAACAAAACCAGGTTTTGATTTTCAATTCCTGCCTGCTAATAGGAATTTGGAAAACTTGGTTTTGAGGCAAAATTGGAAGTCGTGTATGCTAATTCCATTTTGCAAATTTTGAAACAAACGCACAAATTTTCAAATCTGGGTTTTGAAAAAGCCAATTCCCGTCATCTTCCATGAACCAAACGGACCCTAAAAGTTCAACAAGATCTCACAAGAGCCAAACTACTAGCTAGCCCAGATCCGCATCTTGGTAGAGAACTCCAAGAAGAATCTCGAACTTGTGGTCGCAAGCCACCAAACAACTTTCTTGTTTTCCAAGCCACACTTTGCTCAACTTGTGCTACTAGCTTTACTCATAAACTTTGGTCCTCTCAGCTACTTCATGCTGAGCTGAATAATGACTCTAGACTTTACAAGACCCGTCTACTTAAACTAAACCAAGCCACAGGTCAGCCTAGCCAATTAAATACTCCCCCAGCCAATTAAATACACCCCCATTAAATATAACCATCAAGCAACAAGTCGGCTTGGCTATAAATATTAAATACATAATATATATTAAATGCTTAGGACAAACCCCAAGTTTACAATGCATGACTAACTCATAAGACTACATAATATCACACACACTTAGACATAGGTCTACGTGCCATTTAATGATCCAAATCCAAGAGGGCACACACCAACTCCCTCGTATTGAAACTCACGAATGTCATCTCCAAAACTCAGTCAGTAAATAGGAACACATTACTAGCAACCCACTAAAATGTCTCTAACTCCAAGATGATGACTCCAAACATCATGTGCACTTAAGGAAAGGTTCCCCAATATGCCTTGAACAGATCCTCAAGTGGGCGAATCATAACTCCACAAACTCGAGCATGAATCCCCTGCATATAGGATTGCCGACTTTCCTAGGATGCTTCTGCATCAGACACCCTAGGTGAGAAGAAAAGATGTTCTTAATAGCTGGAAGAACATCTTTCAGTGTTCAACACATAAATCCCGAGCTAGTTCTTCACATACATGTCCTTCTCCGCATCAATTTGTACACTCTTGTCTTTGTTCCACTTCTGCAACTATCTTCGCTGTGTGATAGATTTTCTTTCCACGCTGATCTCCAACCCTTTCAAAATCCTTCAATTCAACTCGGCTACCAAAACTCAAGTTCCTCCTACCAAGTTTTTCAATCTGCAAAAGAATCAATGAATGCTTCCTGCCACCTTTCTCAACAATAAACACATTCTTGACACAATCATGCACAACCCTGCAATCACAGTGCCAAGGTCTACCAAGTGATATGTGACAACTACTCATGTTCACAATATCACACAACACTTGATCAACATAGTGCCCAATCTGAAAATCAACAAGACATTGCTCCCTCACCTCCAAAGCATGTTCATCTTGTAACCAACCAATACTACAAGGATAAGGATGTCTTACCCTCTTCAAACCAAGTTTTTGAACCATCCCTTCAGCAACTAGGTTATCAGTACTGTCACCATCCACAATCACATTACAGATCTTACCTCCAGACTTACAACGAGTCTTCAACAAATTCCTCATTTGACAAGGTTTTAGTGCCCTTTTACCAAGCAACACTCTTTGAATCAACAAGTTATCCACATCTTGCTCAAGTTCATTCACCAAGTCTTCGACCTCTTGCACCACAACACTTCTTCTATCACTAGCCTTAGGACATTCAAAAGATTTGTAACCTTCTTCACCACATCTGTAGCAAGTACCCTTGAAGGAACCTCTTTCTGTTCTCTTCCTCTATTCAACAGGTTTCAGTTCATTTTCAGCAATATATTTGTTCTTCACCAAGTGATCCTGCTTCTCCTTCCCTCGACGATTACCTTGATGTCTCCTCTTTAGTTTCTCTTTTGCTCTCAAAGCATACTAATAAGCATCCTCAACTGAAGCAATATTCAACATTCCAATCTCATCTCGAATATTGAATCTCAAACTATTAATATATCTAGCCACCTTTTTTTTAGACAACTCTCCATGCCCAGACCGAATAATCAACTTGTAAAACTCCTCTGTATAATTTTTCACGGTCATATCTTTCTGCAACTTCTTAATCAATTCAAATTCATAATCAGTAGGAATGAACTTAGCCTTCAATTTAGTCACCATTAATCTCCATCTAGTGATCTTCATTTCACCTTCCTCTTCTCTATCTCTTTGCAATTCCTTCCACCATAAAGTAGCATGTCCTTTCAACTTAGTTTGTGCCAACCTCACTCTGAGCAGATCTTCAATATCCTCTAACTCAAAGTAGTCTTCAAATTCGCCAATCCAATCAATCAGATCTTCAAGATTTGAAGTACCTGAAAAATTAGATACCTCCATCTTGTGCTTCAACTTCAACTGGGATCCAGATCTATCAAACTAACCAGCCCTATTTCTCATAGGTCTTTGAACTCGATTAGTTCTACCTTCACCACTCGATCCAGCAACTTCAAAGTTTTTAGCAGCGTCCTCATAACCATCTTCAGTACCCATATGCCAAGGTACACCACCTATAGCACTTATGATCTCAGCGATCATATCACTCTTCATCAGTGCCATCTCAGATTTGAGTTCTTCTTTAATCTTCTCTAAAATCCTCACTTCCACAACATTACAGAGATCTTCAATCGCCCTAGGGTCTAATTGTCTCGGAGGCATCTTACAAGATTTTTGCAAACCCTCTACAACAAATCAACCAGATCCAACCTTGTTCTGATAATCTTCACCCCAAAACGTGGTGCAAACTGCCTCATGTTCGACGATCTGTCCACACGTTGAGGAACTCTAGCTCTAATACCACTTGATGCAATGCAAGGCAAGAGAATCCCCAAAGGAGATTTCCTAGCCCCCAACAAACAACCACACAACGAAATATAAACAGTAAGACAGGATTTAGATCCACACAATGCAAATTCTCATAATAAGATTTTCATTCAACATGCCCGATTGTAAGGCCTTCTGGGTTATGACCAAATGCATCAACAATTAAATAATAAAAGTTCAGCAAGATCTCACAAGATCCAAATCACTAGCTAGCGCAAATCCACAACTTGGTAGAGAATGCCAAGAAGAATCTCAACTTGTGCTCGCAAGCCACCAAGCAACCTTCTTGTTTCATAGGAATATCACCAACAGAGATTCGGAGGTACCTCAACATCTATCAAGCTCTCAAAATTCATCAGAATGTATGACCCCTTATATCTATGTCATCACAAGGTTTGAATTTGTTTGTTTGTCCATAAAATTGGAATGAAATTACGCAAGGGTAAAAATTTGGAAAAAAAAATGACATTTAATACTAGTGCTGGGGCATGGCGGATGGTGAATGGTGGAAAATGGGCCTCAATTTTGAGATGGCGGGGGATGGCCAAGGGATGGTAGCAAGGGCACGATGGGGTAGGGAGGGGGTATAACATGTCAAATTAAAATACTTGAACATAGCAAAATTGCAACACGAACTAGAACTATTGAACATCCAACATAGTAACATACTACATACCCAATAGTAAGATTCAAAAAGCAAAATTCAAATAGAAATTCAAGTACCCATCCTTGCTGTGGCGGCAAAGGTGGGGTGGCTACTCCAAGTACCTACTGCGAGGACGTCTCGGGGATGGGTACTTCGAGGTCTGGGAGGAGGTGTGAGTCCTTGAGTTTCACTGTGAAATTCAGATAAAGTTTGGAAAGGATAAAAATTTGTTGAAATTCGATGTATCCTATGACATAGCCTAATATATAAGAGATATAAAACATGACATTGTTAAATGGTATTACAAAACTTAAAACCATCTAAACAAAAAAAGGTGCAGGAAATATCTGTCGGGAACCTTTTGCAATCCCTGTGGTTGGCATTGTCCTCTTGAATCCCCATGGTTGAGGTTTCTGCTTCTGAACCTGTCTCTCATCTATCAACAATTGTACGTGTATCAACAATTGTTCATGTATCAACATTAACCTCTTTAAGAGTCACCATTTTTCTAACAAGAACACTCTTAGAATGATATATTTGTATGTGGTCTTGTCATCTCAAACTCTGCTGCAAGGTCAGATGTCAAAGCTCATTTATGAAAGCCCAATCAGAGAACGACGTATAGCCATGAAAACATCTTACTTATCTTACTGATTGTGGTCAGCTCGAATTTGAATAATCAGCAGGGACATAACCTTGTTTTGGTTACAGAGTTTTTATTATAGGTTTTCACTATTTGTTGCGGTGGGCTGATTTTTTCTGTGATTTTAAGTGCCCCGTCAGTAGTGTTTTCCTGTGATTTTAAGTGTCCCTTGGGTTGCTAGTATCCATTGCAATTAACTGACGCCTATCCACCTGGTAAATATCGTAGTTTTTGTCTATAGTAGTCAGGCTAGTAGCCTGGACGAGCCTAAGTGTAAATTAGGGAGAGAGTAGGTCAACGGGATCTGAATTTGTGGTAAATTGTTCAGTCCCTTTTCAGTTAATAAAGCCCTATTTCATGCTGTATTGTTTTAGTTAATAAATGTCTAATATGTGGGTTGCTTGTGAATCACTACTTATCCATTTGAAACATTTTGAACTTATGTGAAATCACAATGAGAGTCTCTATTTGCTAGGATGAGTGCAAGTTTTTGAACACCAAGCTGCCATCACTGATAATGTAGATCGGCTAGAGAGTCAGTCAATGGATGCTAAATTAGTGGTAATTTATATTTCTTGTTTCAGTGTATAAAGCCCTATTTTGTATACTTCCATTTCAGTGGTATCATCAGTGGAGTCTATTCTGCATATCTTTGCGTTATATGCAGCAAATCATTTGAACGAAAGGTGTTTCTTTTTCTCATCCTTTTGTTTTGTTCATCTCTTCTGTTTGCATTTCCTTTCACATGGTTGCTGGGTCATATTTTTTTGAGCATGGTTTTAAAACTTTCTTAGTAGTGACAAGAGCAAGAGGGGTAGAACACGGATTAGAAAAATTAGTAGCTCTAAAACAGAGCTTTCCAAGTTGCAGTTTCAGATTTTTTTTAAAAGTTGGTCAAACAGGGGGGCAAATTGGGGTGGTGGAGAAATTTGACCAAGAAATGAACATGCTGCCCTTAGGAGTAGATCTATGGAAAGATTGATCATGTGGATGAGTTGAAACCTACTATTGGAGTGCATCATCCAAGTGGGAACAGAGAGATGGCAAAGCTAAGCCACAATCTTGCTCAAACTTGAAGGACACCCAACCCTTGCAAGTAATGCGTATGAATCCTTAAAAGAAGAGTTGTGATAATGGTCAATTGACACATAAACTAATACAAAAATCTGTTGAATTAGTTGACCATGGTTGTTTTTTCAATCTTAGAGGAGGTTAGCAATATAAAGCTTACGAATTCTTCTACAGTTGTTTGATAGCTTGATTCTCTCTAGTGTTAAACTGAAACCAATAACTGGGTTATTGTTGAAGAATTAGAGAAGAAAAATGCATGGGAGTGAAGTTAGAAATTTTCATTACGTTGTACATTGGAAAGACAAGTCACTAGAAGAAATGGAAACTGGCTGACAGATTTGGTGAAAGTCCTTTGAAGTAGAAGAAAATCAAATGAAACTATTGCAAGAAATAGGTTGCTATGCAAATGATTGTAGAAGGAAACAAGAAATCTTGTAGGAGCAAACTTCACACATGATTGTTAGAAGACAACAATAAATCTTGTAGGAGAAAACTTCTAAATGTAGCTATAATCTGAAATATACCCGACAGGATTATTGCTCCTTTTTACACCCAAAACTTAAAACTTCAAAGGTTCGACATTTCGTCAAACAATTAGCAGTCGAGCTCTGATACCACTGAAGATAACCCTTCTACGATATGGGTTAAAGAAGAGCAATACTGGATTGGGACGTTTGTTAACTACTTGCCAAGAAACCCTCAGATTGTATTATGAAAATGCCAAAATGATGCAAATAAATCTACTAACAATATTCATGGAAAATCTTATTGCAACAATATTCATTACTGATTCAAAGTCTGAACATCAGAGCCTTAATATAGATAAATAATATCTAAAGAACCTGGTTTTGCATTGGCAATCATTTTGCTTCCTCCAATGTTCTTAATCCATAATAGCGATGTGGTCCCTTTGACAACTGGTGACAGATCAGAAAATTGCATAGACGCCCTTCTTCAAATCTTCGATCTCGAGAGCACTAAGTAAACGAGACCATACGAACCAAACCTAGAAAAATATGTTTCCACTCTCTCCAATGTCAAACCCTGGCACTTGTACGCGCTGAGAGCCCACGCCAAATTCAGCGGCACCTGAATTCTCTTAGCCCCTGCAATAACACTCCCGTTCTCATCAAATATATCCCAAGATTTCGGCGTCACAATGTGCACCGATGAACTAACGCCTTCAATTTGAACAACAGGCCATACATTTCCAGGGCTAATATCAAGGCTTTCGTTTGTATGCTGAATCCCTAATACTCTGCCCCTCATTCCATTCACCAGCCCTCTTTTCGAGTCCAGATTATGACCTCAGCTTCGACGCAGAACTTAATCTTCTTCGCTGCAATAAGCCTGTTGATTGGGCAATGATCTCTATTCGTGATACATGAGCGATCGGATTTGTTTGACTCCATCGCAACGATCCTCGACCTCCCTCATCGCAGACTTGGATATCATAACCGAACATATGCGACTCAATATCATTTGTTACGGCGGTGATGCCGGCTTTACCACAGATGAGATGTCCAGCTTCTCCTTCGAATTATGACACGGACTGCCTGGGCCAGAGTCTTCTCAGATCCCCTATTCGTGCACAAATATCATCATTCTGAAATTGCCAAGTGATGGACGCTGATACCCAAGTCCTCCTATAACCTCGACAGACCAGAACTTAACAAGCTTTCTTCTACTCGAACTGCACGATCAACTCTTCCGCCCGACCGGATCACAAAACACAAAACTGAATTCTGCACCCGGATTTCGCAGAAATGCTCAAATTTTCCCAAAGTTACTTTAGTTCTCCAAGAATCCCCTCAAAACCCAAAGGGTCAAAATGCTCACGCTAAAAACCCTCCTGATCTTCAATCCGATATTGATGCTGCCCTGAGATTCCGTAATGGTGATTTGGATTTCCGGTTGTTCTGAATCGGATCCTTGTTTCTTTAAACTCTATTCCCAACTTCCTTCCGAATTTCCTCTAATACTGCAATTAGTTAATCCCTTTCTAACTAAACCTCCAATGATCAATGAATCGCAAGATTTGGCCTTAGGCCACAGATTTGTCCCTGATGAAATGACTGCAGCGTCACCTCCAATCTGCAATAATTCGGATGATATTTCGCACCCTCAAAATCGCGTACCAATTGAGAGTTATCGTTCTCAATGGCCAACTGTGACAATTGCCGAAACCCTAGGTTTCCACAATGCACCCGTGATTGAATCACAATCTGAAAATACAAAGAGAAATAATCAACTGCCTTCTTCGAATGGAGCCCTGGGGTGCCTATTTATTCTTTTCCCTCCATCCTCTCCAGAGACTTCTAGAACATTTTTGATCTTATCCCTTAAGTGACTTTATTAAATATTTTCCAAGTCACTTTATTAAATACAAGGTTATCTTTTAATATTATTTATTTAATTAAAATAACTAATTAGTCGTCCTTGGACAACCATTAATTAAATTAATTAAATCGAACTGTCACCAAAAATTTGGGGACATGACAGTCCGCCCTTCCTGAAATTGCTTGTCCCCAAGCAATGGCTGAACCAAGAACCAATCAGTCTGCCTGGATCCCAAATGTAAATCTGTGTATCATCCCAATCCGCATCATACTCCCGTGGAGAAATCATCAATACCTGTAGCTGAGAAACTGTACTCATCATCCAAACAACTGACAACTCTGATGAAATCATCTGAAAACCAACTGTAGATGTCAGTAGAAGAACCCATTCTGCGGAACTCAAGCCAACTGAAACATCAACTCTATCAAAATTCAAGCCCCTGTCAGAATGACACCTGCACCCAACTGCATTGTAGATATGACAACAGCCATAGGTACCTGAATTACTGCCATCAACTCCAATCTCTGAAAAACTGCTTCGGGCGTTTCGATGCTGCAGGCTGAATAACTTGCTACTACCACTTCTTTTTTCGAAAGAAGGTGCCAATCTATCCCCTAATGGATGATAAGAAACTGGAGCCAGTCTACATCTGCGTGAAATAAAATCTTCTATCTCTGTGTCAAAAGAGAAATGATGAGCGTACCCTACCGTATAATGCCGGTAAGAACCTCCAAACTCTGCTGCTGGCTCATCATCACTGAACTGGGAATCAACAGATGGCTCCATTTTCTGACTCCAAGTGACTGTAGGCTGGCTAGGATCCCGGCCATTCTGCTCAAGATCCCTGTGAGGTAGCATAGTAGAAAGGACCCTTATAATCTTCTCAACCAATCCGCGAATAACACTAGTATCTCGGACGAGAACACCTTCTGTCACCTTATGCGAGTCTAACTGAACACATGCACTATCCAACAAATACTTCATGAACGGTTCAGTGCAGTAAAAATTATATGAGGAAACATCAACATACTCTCCTTTACACCACAACTGGTCCTCCTGTAAGGGTGGCATACTCAATTGTACCACACTATCAACTATCTGGGAAGAATCAGTCTGGGGACTTGACTCTACCGGTATCCCGAACTCATTAGAACCAGCTACTACCAAATCCTGAATATGTGTGTCGACTTTAACAATATGCTCCCTAGTAGTAACTGTGGAAATGTACTTACCATCATCCTCCTCAGTAGTCAAATGAACTGGGTCTGGGGCTGGTTTTGACCGCAAATGCTCCAACTCCACGGTCACCTCCTTCAACTGAAACTGCGACTTCTGTAGATCTCGCTGTGTGTCCTCTAACGCCTCAGTAGTCGCTATGAGTTCTTGGGAAAGCTCACTCACCTCCTCTTCACGATCCAAGAGTGCCTCATATGCTGTACTTCCCCACTCAGCCAAGTGATCACGGTCGGCTACCAATCGTAAATAATCCTGCTTCAAAATCCGAACAGCTTCACGCAAGGCATGAATCTCTGCCAAAGAAAAGTAACCACCGCTGGACTCATCTGTCATAGAAGAACCCCAACCAGTAACAGCCAATAACTGACGAGCAGTATCAAAATGCTCACAAGCAATAGTAATGTCTCGCTCACTAACTTTCAACTGGCTAACCACATGATGGCTCTGGCTAGACTGTCTTCTATAAACTTCCTCTGACACATTGACTGGAGGAATGTCTTCAAAAATACTGGTCTCTGGATTATTACCATCTATATTTTTCGAATCAACCTCGGAACTCATATCAACATCCAGAGTGTCAAAATCTGTAGTTCTGCTGTCAAGCTCTTCTGTACCCCAAGAAACCGTCAAAGAAGCTGTGTCTTCAAAACTGTCCATTTCATCCTCCTGGATGTCATCAAGGCCAAAACGATCCTGGGACTCATCTGTACATGCTTCCAAATATGAAAAACCTTCAACACCTTTCAGCAAGGATGGTTGACTGGAAATATGAACCAAACCCAACAACGGTGCATAAAAACTAATACCAACATCAGATGTTCTGCTGGCACAAGGAAAGATAACACTGTATATTCTGCTAATCAAATCCATGATAGTACTCAAACAATCATGGCTATCATAAAGTGCTAAAGATCTTCGGTTGACTGAATCCCAAATGCTGCTGAAACATTCCCGAATCCATATGCAAGAAACAACTGGTAACTCAAGCAAACTACTTACCTGAGTAATGTGACCAATACCAGCTAATTTCACATACCTGTCTGCCATTGTCCTTGTATCCTGGATGTGAATGCAAGATGAACTCGTAGCATTATCAGCAACCTCATATGATCCTTCTACTGCAGGGAGCTGAATGTCAGGCATGTAAGATGCATCTAAACCTAGCTCCACGCCATGCTTATTTCTATACCTCTCCCAGTCCTGTAATGCCAAAGTTGCTCGAGTGTCCTCAAGCTCGCAAGAAAGCTTGACAACTTCCTCCTCCTTCCTCCTCAAGGCATCCGAATAGTCTTTGGCAAGGCTTAGAAGATGGTCGCGATCTGATAGAAGATGTAAATAGCTCAGCTTCGTCGTCCCCATCCCTTCACCAATTGCATGTAAGTCACAGCAGGAAGAATTTGCCTGAACTCCCTTATATCTTCCTCGTAACTGAATCATCTGGATGTGCGCTTCTAACATCTCCCGCATCCTGTCATGATGAGATAAAGAAGCCACAATACTATCTTTGCTTACCTTCAGCTGGCTGGACAAATCATGTGAAGTACTGCCATTCTCATCCTCATATGACGAAGCATCTAACTGAGCCTGGTACTCTCTGTCAGCAAAATCATAAATGCTCGATGTCTGCTCATTTTCACCAAGTATCTCATCATCATGCCCAATGACATCTTCATCATCATCTGAACTCACTTCACTGTAATCATTGCTTGTAGGAACCAAACTACCCTGAGTACATGAGACATCACCTTTGGAAAGCTCGTATTCAATTGTCTCAACTTGAGTGTCAAGTTGACAGTTACTATCCATCAGCGTAATGTCCTTCACCGCTTCTTCCTGTGACCGAACTGAAACCTCTGACCGGTTGCACACTTGTTTCTCGAACTCCTCATTAAGGTTCCTAGTAACATCTCTCATTGTATCAGTCAACGCTTTGTGAGAAGGTTTGACAAAACGAAATCCAGTTGATTTATTCACCTTAGTTGGGACGGACAGCCTGTCAAGCATACGGTAGTGTTTAACCAACAGTTCAGACATGTTATGTTTGATCTTTCTGAGCTCATCCTGAATGTCTGAATAGTCCTCCTTTCCACAATTCCGACTCTGAATACTGCGTCTATTACTTGTCCGAGATTGTGTCCTTGGAGACTTTGTGTTGTACCTGTCCATCTTGGTTGAAGTAGAGTGCTGATCACTCATGTAATTCGGTTCTCACCCCACAGGATGGCAAGAAAACCGCTCTGATACCACTGAAATATCCCCGACAGGATTATTGCTCCTTTTTACACCCAAAACTTAAAACTTCAAAGGTTCGACATTTCGTCAAACAATTAGCAGTCGAGCTCTGATACCACTGAAGATAACCCTTCTACGATATGGGTTAAAGAAGAGCAATACTGGATTGGGACGTTTGTTAACTACTTGCCAAGAAACCCTCAGATTGTATTATGAAAATGCCAAAATGATGCAAATAAATCTACTAACAATATTCATGGAAAATCTTATTGCAACAATATTCATTACTGATTCAAAGTCTGAACATCAGAGCCTTAATATAGATAAATAATATCTAAAGAACCTGGTTTTGCATTGGCAATCATTTTGCTTCCTCCAATGTTCTTAATCCATAATAGCGATGTGGTCCCTTTGACAACTGGTGACAGATCAGAAAATTGCATAGACGCCCTTCTTCAAATCTTCGATCTCAAGAGCACTAAGTAAACGAGACCATACGAACCAAACCTAGAAAAATATGTTTCCACTCTCTCCAATGTCAAACCCTGGCACTTGTACGCGCTGAGAGCCCACGCCAAATTCAGCGGCACTTGAATTCTCTTAGCCCCTGCAATAACACTCCCGTTCTCATCAAATATATCCCAAGATTGCGGCGTCACAATGTGCACCGATGAACTAACGCCTTCAATTTGAACAACAGGCCATACATTTCCAGGGCTAATATCAAGGCTTTCGTTTGTATGCTGAATCCCTAATACTCTGCCCCTCGTTCCATTCACCAGCCCTCTTTTCGAGTCCAGATTATGACCTCAGCTTCGACGCAGAACTTAATCTTCTTCGCTGCAATAAGCCTGTTGATTGGGCAATGATCTCTATTCGTGATACATGAGCGATCGGATTTGTTTGACTCCATCGCAACGATCCTCGACCTCCCTCATCGCAGACTTGGATATCATAACCGAACATATGCGACTCAATATCATTTGTTACGGCGGTGATGCCGGCTTTACCACAGATGAGATGTCCAGCTTCTCCTTCGAATTATGACACGGACTGCCTGGGCCAGAGTCTTCTCAGATCCCCTATTCGTGCACAAATATCATCATTCTGAAATTGCCAAGTGATGGACGCTGATACCCAAGTCCTCCTATAACCTCGATAGACCAGAACTTAACAAGCTTTCTTCTACTCGAACTGCACGATCAACTCTTCCGCCCGACCGGATCACAAAACACAGAACTGAATTCTGCACCCGGATTTCGCAGAAATGCTCAAATTTTCCCAAAGTTACTTTAGTTCTCCAAGAATCCCCTCGAAACCCAAAGGGTCAAAATGCTCACGCTAAAAACCCTCCTGATCTTCAATCCGATATTGATGCTGCCCTGAGATTCCGTAATGGTGATTTGGATTTCCGGTTGTTCTGAATCGGATCCTTGTTTCTTTAAACTCTATTCCCAACTTCCTTCCGAATTTCCTCTAATACTGCAATTAGTTAATCCCTTTCTAACTAAACCTCCAATGATCAATGAATCGCAAGATTTGGCCTTAGGCCACAGATTTGTCCCTGATGAAATGATTGCAGCGTCACCTCTAATCTGCAATAATTCGGATGATATTTCACACCCTCAAAATCGCGTACCAATTGAGAGTTATCGTTCTCAATGGCCAACTGTGACAATTGCCGAAACCCTAGGTTTCCACAATGCACCCGTGATTGAATCACAATCTGAAAATACAAAGAGAAATAATCAACTGCCTTCTTCGAATGGAGCCCCGGGGTGCCTATTTATTCTTTTCCCTCCATCCTCTCCAGAGACTTCTAGAACATTTTTGATCTTATCCCTTAAGTGACTTTATTAAATATTTTCCAAGTCACTTTATTAAATACAAGGTTATCTTTTAATATTATTTATTTAATTAAAATAACTAATTAGTCGTCCTTGGACAACCATTAATTAAATTAATTAAATCGAACTGTCACCAGAAATTTGGGGACATGACATAATCGATCAAAACTCCTAATATGTTTTTCAAGAACTTTTAATATATTTTTCAAGAGGCCGTATATGATTCTCCATGTTGTAGGGTTAAGCAAAGATTTGTTATATATTAGCAAATTCGCTAATGAGAGGATAAAAGTGGAATTTGACTTGTAAGTTGAGTGTGCCATGTTTCTTAAAAAAGATATCACAGTTAGATTTACATTCAATTTAACATAAATATATCAAAGAAACATAGCACAATACAAGAGCTCTGCAGAGCTAGAGTCCCGCTTTGTGGAAAACAGCAGAGTAATGGAATATTGCAAACGCCACAGCTAAAATGAATCCAAAAATCAAAAGAAAAGCAATATGGATCAAGGCCCCATTCATGTATTTACAAAACATTAATAGAACAAGAGCTCTTGATGAGCTGGAGTCCCTGCCTTTGGGGACAATGTGCTTTTGAGTGCGTGCATGTGATTTATTCAATTAGCAGAATAGTGATTCTTTTTGAAATAATAAGTGGAAAGAACTGGATGTACTGTAAAGAAGGTTGATAGTTGAGACATTATTTGTAAGCTAAGAAAAAGCATAATTGTTATTTTTCATTTGTTGAAATTTATACAAGTTCATATGTGCAGTTGAGTTTTTTGTGGGTACAGATATAGTTTCAGGATTACACAAAATACAGAGATTCATTGTTCTGTTTTAATGATGAGGAAGTGGACAAAAATGCTATTTTCTGCTTAAAATATTAGCTAGATTTGAGGGTAGATGTTTGGTCCTTGTGAGTTGTTGCTACTGTGTGCCATCATTTTTCCTGCGAGAATTCAAAGTGAAAGAGTTATAATTGGGCATTATGACAACTGGAACTATTTACTGTGAGGCTGTAAGAATTGCCTGAATTTCATTAGTGTCACCTTAATCGCTGCTATACAATTGTGCGAAAATTTTGTTTAAGCTGAGTTTGTGATTATGTACTCTGCAATTGTCAGACGAGTAAGAAGTAATTAGTGAACGAATGATTATAAATGCAAGAACTATGCAGGAGCAAAAGTGTGTAGTGGCTTACACTGGCAGATTCTTGTGTTATCACTTTGATTGAGTGATCCATTGCAAGAGTGAATGTTCCATGCACCTCGAAGTGTCGGATAAGGTGCACTGCCCTTGAAATGTTTTTTGTGTACTTTTGGAATTGGAGTTTGTAGAGCTCAGGGAAGTGTTGCTGTAGGAGATCTCCATGTAAGTTGCATTCAATAATGTCATTTTCTGTTTCTATTGTGCATTGGCGATATGGTTGAAAAGTGAATGTTGTGCTTTTTCCACATTCAGTGCAGTGAGTATTGGTTGTTTTTGTAGTTGATGTTATAGATATTGTTTGCTGGTAGAACATTCTTTGTCTTGAGTGTGACTGTCAGCTGGCATGAGATTAGTGGAGTTAGTAAAAGCATGAGAAGCATTATGAGTGGAGTAAATGGTTTTTGAAATAAAATATATGTGTATTGTCAAGGTAATAACCTGGAGGTGTGATGATGCTACTGTGTGTAACTGCATTGTGTTGTATTCGTCATTCAGCAGATCGATAAATGTGGAAAGGCTGGAGCAGATTGTTGCTGAGCCTCTTGGCCCTTTGTGGACAACATTTTTTAGGAGAAGTGGCACCGGTGTTGTTGGAGCTATTAAAATCTTTTGCAAGCTGTTGTAGGGTAAGTTGTGGACTTTTGGAACTGCAAACTGTTGGGAGAAATAAGGTTGTTAGCTAAATGTTAGATTACAGATAAATTGAGAACAGTGTGTGGTAAGTGCACGTGTTTTGAATGTATCTTACAGAAGTTTTTAGCTTTAAAAATAATAATGTAACATATAGCATATTCATCTAACAACTTATGACTTAAGATGGTGAAAAAACTAAAAGAAATAGAGACAATATAACCAACTGTATTGAATTTCAGACAGTACTTTCCTTCCAACCTAGTTCATGTGACAGTACTGACCTGTTTTATTGGAAACGTGCGACCTTAATATGTAAACGGTGGCCTGCAGTGCAGCCAACAATAATAATTGCATTAGTGTACAAAACAAAGAAATTTTACAGTTTGGAGAAGGGAAAATAATGTATTATGTAAATAATTATTAATATTCATAGAAATAGGACTCATTCAGAACCGTACTGTCTAAACCAAATTGGACTGGTTCAAAAATGCTGGATATTTCTAGAATTGTATTAAGTGAATCTCTTCTCTTCAAGCTGAACATTTAAAATTCAGAATTGAAGATAGAACAATAATTGTAAAGAAATCGCTGAAATATCTTTAAGCTACTGGTAGGTCAATTAAAAAAGAAATGTATGCAGTAATTGTTGACTGTGAAGCAGTCATGGATTGTTCTTTACAGCAGAGCATATTTTGAAAAATATATTAAATGGGCCAGTTTCACCGACTCCATGAGTCCATGTATGTAGGCCAGCTTCACATTTCTTCGACTTTCTTATATCCTGCCAGAAGTATATTCTTATGATCTTCGGGAGGGTTGTTCTATCTAGCTTAGTCCGAAATCAATGTTGGTAAAATAACAACTAATTAGTAACCTTATGAGTCAAGGAGTTAAGATGGATGAGTAAAAGAAGCTTTGAATTATATTTGGCAATGCTATGGCTCACAATCTTCGACCCCAGCCTAGCAAGGAATTCAACATGGAGAAAGTCCAGTCAGTGGCGATTTGCCCCTCCTCACACACTCCATTGATTCATCTCTCTGCACTAATTTCTCTTCTACCACATACCAACATTTTTATTTATGTCCAGCCTTTAATATTTTTTTTCATGAGTGACACAAACCCTTCTCCCTGCTGCGCCATAGACTACACTTCTTTCAATTTCTTGAGTTCGAGGTGCTTGACTGTCCCAGGAAACCACCATTTATATTAGCAGAAATAGTAAATTACCCTTGAATTCACTTCATATTTCTTAGTTCTTAATATATTTTGTAGAAGCTTGTAGGATTTATTCAAGTTTTTTGCAACTTTGGTTCCAAATATTTGACATTCTTCGTATCGGCTTCTATTTTGCAACTTCTGCCATGAGATATTGCAGGGGATTGGACGAGATTCAACCTTAGCAGAAGGGAGAGTAATTAATTTTTAAACCCTAGAAAATGGAGGAGAAAGGCTGGGATAGCCAGGACGTCTGTTGTGTTTATGCAGGTGGACTTGATGTGCGTTGCGGCAGAAGAGGCTATGCCGACCAAAACAAAAATAAAAATGATGATAAGTATGAGGTAAAGATTCTATGGACAAATACAATGATTATACGTTTAGTTTAGATGATGATTTTCCTCAGCAGGAAAAATGTTCTTTCCATGAAACCATATTACAAGCTTAGTCAAAAAGCTGAAGAAACAAGTTTAAAAAAAGGGGATTTCGCATTGTTATCTGGCCTCATTGTAAATGACGAATAGTTATGCTGATAAGCAGAATAATAACTATATTTCCCTTTGAGCACACCGCCGGCTGAAAGGGAAAAACATGTTTGAAAGTAAAATAAAATAAGTGGAATGTAGAGCTACATACTAGTAAACCCTATGCACTATTTCTCAGTTCTTTGTTACAGTCACTAACAACACTACTTCTATGGAAGAATATGTCGGCAAGATTTGTGGGGATTTAATGTTATTAATGTTTTTGATTAAGTAAAACAAGATTTACAAGGATCTTGAAACTCGAAAGCATTATAACATATCAAAAATAGAAGTATTCAGTAAAGTCCAGCACAAACAAAGCAGCTTATCAAAAGTCAATCGAAAAATCGGCCTTCGGCCAGGAACAAAAGCCAGTAAAATTAGATAAAAAAAGAACCAGTAACACTAGGAAAGAAACAACAACCTAACTATCAATTCTTTTTATCAAGAACCTGCAAGGATTATGCAGCTTCCATGGTCTTCTTGTTGTCCCCGTCCTCCTGGTCCTAGTTCTGAGCATCCACCTGGTCCTGGTTCTGAGCATCCCCCTGGTCTTTGGTCTCTTTCGGATAATCCTTAGCCTACCCATTGTCCAGGTTGATCTTCTCCAGAATTTTCTCGCCAAATCCAACACTAATCAGTGATTCACCTAGGCTGTTAATATTTTCATTCAAGGTATTCAAGGTGGCGATCACCTAATTCGCCAAGTTCTGGTGGAAAAACTCCATCCTTTGGACTCTTTTTCAACCTTTGTGATTGTCCTCCTAGTCGGCCCTGTGATCCTGGACATTGATATGCAGTTGGCTTCTAACCTGGCTTCTATCCTCTTCATTGATCCCCTGGTCGTTGCCTCTGTTTTGGTCACCTTCCTGGCTGTTTCTCCCCTTGAGTTATTCAATTTTAGGGAACAACCACTTGATAGACCGAAAATTATCTATCATGTTGTTCTTGGCGTTGTTCAAAAGGTTAAGCCCAGTTTCTCTGACATTGTCTGAAATCACAACCAGACTAGGATCGATGAGATCATCATAATGGGTTTTGCCATCAATATCCTCCATCACTTGAATATTCAAAGGCTCCCTAACAATCCCCAATTTGGCTTTATTCAAATTAAAATTCTTCTAGGACCGCCTTCTATTTTTCGTTATCCCCTCCCCACTCTCTTTTCCCAAAATGTCAATTAATGTTATTAATGTTTTTCACCTTTTTAACAGTGATTATATTCCATCTACTCACATGCATAGTAAATGTACTTGTTGCACTGTCACTTCTAGCATTTTTTCCTTCATTTTCTTGTCCACAATAAATCATTTACCTTCATTTTCTTGTCCCCAATAAATTGATTAATCCCCATGAAATTATCTATTGACCAATTAAAAATTAACATTTTCCATAATGAAAATATTTTTAAAATCTAACCTTTACGTATTTGGAATGACATATGCTTAGCCAAAAAAATTAATTGCGATAGAGACCACCAAAAACATTAGTTCCCTGCCTTATAGAGCAGGGACTAATAAGTGTATGGGAAACCATTCTTATGTTCAATGAAGTCATCTATTTTGTCCATCAATTAAATGGGGGATCTAACTTGGATATAGCAGGAGGTAATATGAAAATGAAGGAATCTAAGTTTTTAGTAGTGAGGAATAGCACTACATTTGAGAGAATTATATTTTGGTCAAATTTGAGTTTTTCTCATTTTTCATAAGATTATTTTAATTAACATTATAGAAATGTTATATGCATATACAAAAGAGGGTATTAATGATTGGAAAAGTTCAAGTTGAAGGTACCTAATGCAGTTGGTGATGGAAGAAATCGAATTTCAAATGCAATATGAATAGATAATTGATTGGCTTCAATATGATTTTCCTTCACCATTGCAGTTGTTGAAATGACTACAAATATCAATTCAAGACAAGATTTTACATGAGATAAAAAAAATTGATAAATCCTAATATGCATATGTGATTGTTTAGGGTGTACACATTTTGCAAAAAGAATGTGAGAGATGATATCTCATAAAATTCTCATGGAATGATCTTTAGGTAAGGGAGTGCGCTCATATATGCACCTATCATACCACATTGTGGGGGCACTAGGTTTTTAGTTATTATGGTTCTGACCAACTTTAGCCCAATAGCTAATACTAGAGCTGGACTTGTTGTGATGGATGTTGATGGTGCCTCCATAGAACAAATGCTCTTGCAAGTTTGTTCTGAAAGTGTTTCACGAGGTAAGGCCTTCCCTGATGTTGTTCTCAACATTCATGATTTTGATAATGCCTATGAATGGTTAGAGAAGTATACCTTGATAGGGTATTTTGTGGGTAGAACTCCATGTGAAAGCATGCTTAAAGAATGGGTTGCTAAGTCTTGGACTCCACATTGGGTCCGACTTGAAGGCGTTCAAAGCCTCACCAAGGGTTTTTTCTTATTTCAATTAGCAAACTCTTCCCAGACCGACATGGTTTTCAATCATGGACCTTGGACAATTAGGCTCAAGTCTCCCTGTTGCCTGCTGGTCATGTATCCATGCCATTGTACAAACCCTTGACAATGTGGTTTGCATGGAACTTGAAAAGTTTTTCAATGCTCGTCCTCAAAGGAGGGTTTGCATTGAAGTTGACCTTTCTCATGACTTTGAAGGAACTATTGACATCCAGGTTGGGGCTTACCCCTTACCCAAAAGGTCCTTTACTTTAACCTGCCAAACTCTTGTTATCAGTTTCAATTGGTCGAGCACAAGATCAAGGATTGTTTGCTAGCTGTACCTCACAAGTCAGCTCCTAGAAAAGATTTGTAGGCCAAGCCTACCGAGAATGGTAAAATTGATGGGTGGATAATTGTTGTTCGCAAGGGTAAAACTTCCTTGCCACCAAAACAACCAGCGTCCTTCTTCGCCCAACCTTCGTTGGAGATTGATCTAGTCACTTTTGTTATTGTGCTAATTACATTGGTGGTGCCACCACTCATTTCAAACCCTACTTCTCAAGGGATCGGGGCATCAATGGGTGTCTCTTGACCCACTTGGGTCCTCACTCCGCATGTGGCTTCTATGATTGTTTCCCAACCTTTGCAAAGGTCTTGTAGCTTAGATAGCCATGGAGACAACTTAGATGGTGGTTTTGAGAAGCAAAGAATCATTTTTAGCGGAGATTCTTCTCCCACCTTCACCACCAATTCCTTTTTATATAACAATTTATCCTCTCTTGGGTACGAGGATGAAATGCAAGAGTTGTTATCATAAATTTTCTCTCATGGAATGTGTGGGGTCTTACAAACCTTCCTCACAAATATTATGTGTGAGGCACCAGACACCAACTTGGTATCTAGTTTGTCTCCAAGAAGTTAAAATTTTAGGGTTTTCGTTCAATGCTGCTTGTGGTATTTGGCTAGACAACGTTATTTTTTCTTCCTAGCATGAGGCTAGTCGAGGTGCTATGGTTACTCTTCTCTCCCCTTGTTTGATTTTCTTAGTTATTTCTCATGGTTCTGAGCCCATATACAAAATTGTACAGATTTTGTTGTCTTTCAATAACCATTCCTTTAGTATAGTTAATGTTTATGCTGCCAATGGTACTGATGAAAGATCACAACTGTGGCATTGGATGATGAACTTTCTGCCACCTGCCACTTGGGTTGTATGCGGGGACTTCAATATGGTTGAGTTGGCCTTTGACAAAGAAGGGATTTTACCTTTTTGATGGATAGGTGGGGAATAGGAAGCCTAGTACTACATTCGTAATAAATTAGGCCTTTTGGAACCCAATACTCATCGCTACCATTCTAGTGGAATTTGGCACACTTGTCTAATTTTAGAGTTGGATTTGACAGGATTTTTAAAAGGCTTGGTTGTGCGATGATCTTTGCATAATATTTTTTCTCTTTTTCTTAGGAAAGAGAATTATCTATCATTCCTTTGTAGGATTTGACTTTGTTAGATCAGTATCCCATTCTATTTCCTATTCTCTAGCAAACAACTTAAAGACGTCCTTCTAAAATTCAATTTTTCCTTAACACATCACTCTTGAGTCATGATCTCACTGTGGCTCATATTTTGCGTGTTTGAAATTTGGAATCTTGACCCCACACCCACATTTGATGGATTCAATGATGGAATGATGCCATCTTCCATACAACAAGATTTCTCCGCATCTACTGTAGGCAACTTGCCTTGTACCGTAGACATTCCTATGACACAACCACCAAAGATTTGTGCGTGGCTTCTAAGGCCATAGCTATGAATCCGTTTGATTCAGATTTGCAACTTCAACTAGCCAATCTCTTCCATCAAAAGTAGGTTGCTGACAACAATGCTGCTAGGGGTGCTTAGATTAAGGATTGCCTCCATTGGCTTGAAGTTGGAGACCAAGCTTTAAAGAAGTTCTTTCAAGTTCTCAAAGCTTGTCACACCTCAATAAAGATCAAAACAATTAGGGAAGGACAACAATTCCTCTTTGACCTTGCTGACATTCTCCAAGGTTTTGTACCTCACTATTAGAAGGTTTTCACTACGTGGGACAATTATGTAGAAAGGGACCAAGCCTTGAAGGAATGCATTGTTGTTACTCAAAACTGATTTCCAATTGAGCAACACACTTTCTACGAGCAAATGCTCACCTTCAGTGACCTCAAGGAAGCTATCTTCTTTATGGTAGATGACAAGGCCTCTAGGTGTGATGACTTCCTTTGTGAATTTTACAAAGCTTTATGGGATTCCATTGGGCCAAATTTGTTCAAAGTCTACCTTGAAGCCTTCCATTCTAAATCACTCAGCAATATTATTAACAAAGGAAATATTATATTCATACCTAAAGCTAGTGATCCCAAAGATATTTGCAATTGGAGACCTATAACCTTGTTGAATGTCTCCTACAAGATTATAGCTAAAGCTCTAGCTCTCAAAATTCACCATTTTTTGCCATTGATTGTTCACCCAAAGTAAACTGGCTTCATCAAATCCAAATACATCCTACACAACATCATTGTTGTTTGGGAAGAGGTATGGAATGGGCCCATCAGTCTAAGTAGTAGACTTTCTTTGTCAAGATTGATTTTGCCAAGGCTTATGATCGTATCGAATGACCTTTCATTCTTGCTATGCTTCAAGCCTTAGGATATGGGCCAGTTTTTCTCAAATTTGTGGAGATGCTCTTCAGGGATGCTTATGCTTGCATCACCATCAATGATCCAGGAGGATCTTCAGGCCCTGAAATTGAAGTGTTCTAGTTTCTCTCAGAAGCAATGCCATTGCGTAGAGCACAAAATTCTAAATCCGGTGCAACTTGAACGGGTGAAAAAGGAGTCCATACACTTAAGTTACAGCCAGTCAAAGTTGGGTCAACCTCAGGTACAGAGGCCATCTGAAAGGTGAAAATCCACACTCTCCAAAACTGGTCAACAATGGATTTCAAATTGAAGAGCTCTCTGAGAGCTTTCTAATGACGGTCGTTTCATTGAAAACGGAGGCCAGATGTAGAAGATATAATCATTTGAAGTTACAGAAAAAAGAGGGAAATGATGACGTCAGCATTAATGGGACCAGCCGGAAGTTTACACATGGCAAGGAGAGACCGCTTTTACCAAAAATTAATTTTGGTAGCCACCGAATTCGAACCCGTGACCTGCGGGCTACAAGTCACGGCCCGTGGCCATTGAGCCACCACTTAGCTTTAAAATATAAAAGGCGGACTTTATATTTAAACATTAGCCGCCGGCAGGGTTTGAACCCCTGACCGGCGGCCTGCCCAAAATAGCGGTGGCCGTTGCGCTATCTTAGCGCTTTGAGATGTTATAGGCGCAAATCACTGTTAACCCTTATCAATTATCCGACCACCTATTAAAAATAGGTTTATTTTGTTAAATTTTTAACAACTCGCCCCCAAATTTTGATAAGGTTTATCCCCTTAAATGGAAAAAGGGGGGATTTCGGATATGGGATAATAAATAAGTCCTTTATCCATTTTAGCCTAATTTTGGCATTTTTTTTGTATATAAAGGGGGTAATGAAGGCTTAGAGGGCACTCTCATTTTTTACAATTCCTCATTTTTATAATCCTCATTTTCCCATTCATTCTTGCATCCTGGATTTATCGTTCTTTCCAATTCGAAAGACATTCGAGGAAGGAGAGGATTTTAGAGGAAATTGTTGGAGAGCCACTCTATGATGCAGTTGTTCTGAGTCTATAGTCAGACCTTGTTTTAGGCAAAGTCATTCTGACTCTTTAGAAATCGGTCTTGCGCCTTGGTGCTTGTTACAAGACAATTTCGAGTCTGAATTTTATACGACTTTGTGGATGGACTGTAGCGCATTGGAATCAACTTTCAGAACATAATTTATGCATCGGTCACTCAATTGAGATAGACCCGGAGACGTAGTCCGTTCAGCCAGATGAACTCCGAGATCAAACTGGTTCTCTCTCCTGTTCACTGTTTCATGTGCTTTAATGTGCTTTTAAGTTTTAATTAATTTTTATTTGTGTATTGCACTAGCACATCGAGGGTGTTTCTGAATATTCAAATTCTCTGTAGTTATCTTGCATCTAGTTTAGGTCATTCTTAATGTTTAATGTATTTTAAGTTAAACATTATACATTAAGCTTCTGTACACTTATTCTGCAATTTTCCACTTAGTATAACATTGCCTTGGTCCTAATCAGATCAAGTTTGGTATCAGAGCAAGGTTTGGCAGATTATATACGAGTGATTGTAGGTGTATGTATAATGACATCAGAAAGAGAGGAAGTAACTCCAGCTATGATGGCGAGTATTCACTCCATCACGGAGAAGGTAGAACTACTCATCCAAGACCGTCGAGAAGAAGATGATCGAATCCAAGAATTGGAGGAGGCCAATCATCAACTTCGACTGGAGAATGCTAATCTTCGAAGGCTTCTAAAAGAAGCTAATCGAGAAAAGCAAAGTTTGCATGAGATGTTTCGAAGGGAGAATATCGAAAAGAGTCCTCTTCACTTGGAGAGTGTGGGCATGTATGCAGCAAGCCCACGAGTAGAGGGAAGTTCCACATACTCTCCCCTCACCCAACCAGGGAGCTCATCATACTCTCCACTTACCCCACCTGGGAGTATGTCCGCATCGTCAGCGGTAAAATCTTTTTCGAAGCAAAAATTCCCTTGTGGCCATGGTAGATGGGCTAATTTTGGCTCAAAGGAGAATGTCAGCCACTGTGTTTTTTGCGAACAACTGGAGTACCTGAGGCAAGCTCCTACCAACCATGGTGGTTGGATAGAAGCATCTTCTGCATCAGAACAGAAGGAGGAAGCTGAACATCACTCCATTGGAAGCTTTGAAAAGCACACGAAGGGCATCGACGGGAAGCTACTGTCCAAGATGGGATACAGCGGCAAAGGCTTGGGCATTCAGGAACAAGGCATGACCCATCCTCTTGAGGCAAAGCAGAGGCCTTGAAAGCTAGGATTGGGATTCAGAGAAATTGACAAGAACTCTGAAGCCTTGTCGAAGACGAATTCTCTTGACCATGTAGAGGCTAAGTCTTCTATGAAGAAGCAGGTCAAGTCACATGGTAAAATCCAAAATTTCTGTAGCCATTGCCAGATAAGCGGCCATTGGGTAGAAAAGTGTTGGAAGTTGCACCTAGAACTTCGACACTTCCCTAAGTTTGTTGTAGAATCCAATCAGCTCGGAGCAGGCAGGGAAGGGATCAAGGTGGTACCCGACACCACCAAGCAAGAGACTAGGGCACAGGTAGCACCAATAGTCTCTACCACTCATGAAGCAGTCCTTGGGGAAGCGCAACGGAGGAGTGAGAAATCCCAGAAGGGAAGTTCTGTTGAACAACTCCGAAAGAGTTGGGAACAGTTTTCTGCAAACTAGCAATATCAGCTTTTTGAGTATTACCTTTTTAGGGTAATGTTGATAGTAAGCTAGTATGTTTTTGAGTATATTACTCTAAATAAAATTGTATGTAATGAAGTTGTATAGTCCTAGGGTTGAGATATTTGTTCGGCTATTGAAAGCCATATCTCTTGTAATCTAGATAGGAGGATACTTTGAACTTCTTATTACATAATTTGTTTGGTGCGAGGCTCTTCAGAAGAAGCACCTGTTACGGCTATTGTGACCCCGAGTTGCAGAGAATGGCTAGCGAATGCCTTTAAAATTCTTTGCTTTATGATTCGGTCAAAGATGGTCATTTGGTGACCAATGTTCCTTCAGGTCTTTACCACGACCTTGATGAGTATGCAACCATTTGGAGCTTTATGGTGACACCTTTAGTCAGCTTTTCCGAAGTACAAAGGTGAAGGAATGTTTCAAGCTGAGGCTTTGTTACCATCGCTCGTGCAATCTGCAAGAAGGAGCATCAAAGTGACTAGGCTGGAATGCAGACGTGAGCTACCATTGTAAGAAGCATTGAGTGATAGGTTTATCATGCTCAGTTTTTCTTCTTACTTTATGGTTTGTCAAGTTCCATTTGTACTGCATTCCTTTTCTTCAGAAGTCCTAGTGTGACTCAAGTACGAGTCAAATGTAAGCATTGTAGTGAACGCTTCAAAGGTGGCAACAGAACTAAGATTTGTAACTAGGGAGCTTAAAGTTCTACTGTATATGTTTTTGGCGGACCAAAAGCCTTTTTAGTGCAAAGCTTCAGTTGAAGAGCACTTTTCAGTTAGAGTTGTTGAGAATGGTCAAGAGTGACCTTGTATGTTCTCAGCTTGAAGACTTAGTTGAGGCCATTTTGGAGATACGTCTGAACTTAGTTGAAGTTCTTGAAGGATGTTATCGATGACCTCGTTGTTTCAAATGAACGTGACCCGAGCTGTATGGTGGAGCCTTGAATCAGCTATTCCAATGTACAAAGGTGAAGGAATATTTCAGGCTGAGGCGTAGATACCATGCTCGAGCAGTTGGAGGAGCAACAGAAGCATGTCCGAAGATGGCGAGAGATGTAGAATGTGAACTACCCGTGAGAAGCACTGGGGGATAGGTTTATCATACTCAGTTTTTCCTTCTTGCTTTGGGTATTTTAAGTTCCATTTTTGAACTGTATCATGGGGAGTTGTGAATTCTTGCATTGCCAAAGTGTAAGGCCACACCAGGCAAATGTGACAGTCTGTTTGAGAGATTCAGATTGTGGCGAGTGGCAAGATGTTGAATGCGAGATGTTTTGAAGGAACTATATACTTTTGGAGGACCAAAAGTTCTTCAGTGGGGAGGTTTGATCCAGGAGGATCTTCAGGCCCTGAAATTGAAGTGTTCTAGTTTCTCTCAGAAGCAATGCCATTGCGTAGAGCACAGAATTCTAAATCCGGTGCAACTTGAACGGGTGAAAAAGGAGTCCATACACTTAAGTTACAGCCAGTCAAAGTTGGGTCAACCTCGGGTATAGAGGCCATCTGAAAGGTGAAAATCCAAACTCCCCAAAACTGGTCAACAATGGATTTCAAATTGAAGAGCTCTCTGAGAGCTTTCTAATGACGGTCGTTTCATTGAAAACGGAGGCCAGATGTGGAAGATATAATCATTTGAAGTTACGGAAAAAAAGAGGGAAATGATGACGTCAGCATTAATGGGACCAGCTGGAAGTTTACACATGGCAAGGAGAGACCACTTTTACCAAAAATTAATTTTGGTAGCCACCGGATTCGAACCCCTGACCTGCGGGCTACAAGTCACGGCCCGTGGCCATTGAGCCACCACTTAACTTTAAAATATAAAATTCGGACTTTATATTTAAACATTAGCCGCCGGAAATTGGCTTTGGCAAGACCGCCGGCAGGGTTTGAACCCCTGACCGGTGGCCTGCCCAAAATAGCGGTGGCCGTTGCGCTATCTTAGCGCTTTGAAATTTTATAGGCGCAAATCACTGTTAACCCTTATCAATTATCCGACCACCTATTAAAAATAGGTTTATTTTGTTAAATTTTTAACAACTCGCCCCCAAATTTTGATAAGGTTTATCCCCTTAAATGGAAAAAGGGGGGATTTTGGATATGGGATAATAAATAAGCCCTTTATCCATTTTAGCCTAATTTTGGCATTTTTTTTTGTATATAAAGGGGGGAATGAAGGCTTAGAGGGCACTCTCATTTTTTACAATTCCTCATTTTTATAATCCTCATTTTCCCATTCATTCTTGCATCCTGGATTTATCGTTCTTTCCTATTCGAAAGACATTCGAGGAAGAAGGAGAGGATTTTAGAGGAAATTGTTGGAGAGCCACTCTATGATGCAGTTGTTCTGAGTCTATAGTCAGACCTTGTTTTAGGCAAAGTCATTCTGACTCTTTAGAAATCGGTCTTGCGCCTTGGTGCTTGTTACAAGACAATTTCGAGTCTGAATTTTGTACGACTTTGTGGATGGACTGTAGCGTATTGCAATCAACTTTTAGAACATAATTTATGCATCAGTCACTCAGTTGAGATAGACCCGGAGACGTAGTCCGTTCAGCCGGATGAACTCCGAGATCAAACTGGTTCTCTCTCCTGTTCACTGTTTCATGTGCTTTAATGTGCTTTTAAGTTTTAATTAATTTTTATTTGTGTATTGCACTAGCACATTGAGGGTGTTTCTGAATATTCAAATTCTCTGTAGTTATCTTGCATCTGGTTTAGGTCATTCTTAATGTTTAATGTATTTTAAGTTAAACATTATACATTAAGCTTCTGTACACTTATTCTGCAATTTTCCACTTAGTATAACATTGCCTTGGTCCTAATCAGATCAATCAATGACAAGCAATCTGAGGCCTTTGGTCTCTTCATGTCCATTTGCTAGGGATGTCCTTTGGCTCCAATTTTGTATGTTCTTGTTGCAAAAGGGTTTGGGTAACTACTTGCCAATGCCATTTCCTCTGGCTATGTTAGAGGCATTGCGCAACATGAGTCTCCTACTCAACTTGTCAGTGAGCACTTTGTTGATGACTCCTTCCTCACTCTAATTGAGGATGAGGAAAATATCTTGAATATCCTTTACTGTTTTGATACCTTTTGCTTGGCTTCTGGTTTTGCCATCTAATGACACAAAACCCTATGCTACAGGGAGTCATTTCTACCAACTATGCCTTGCATTTCCCAAAGTTAGTGGAAATTGATTTAACATGAAGAGATTTTTCACTGCGTGGGTATTCCCTTTGGCTTTCAAGCTTTAGCTGTTGATCTTTGGAATGTCATGCTTGCCAAGATTTCTAAGAAGTTGGATTATTAGCTCACCAAGCCTCTTTCTCTGGCTGGGAAATTCTAGATTTGTTCCAAGGTTTTGGCAGCTACCCATTTTTATTATTCTTCCCGTTGGGCTCCTTATAAAGCCTCTTACTTAACGTTGGAGAAGCTTCTAAGAGATTTACTCTTTTGGCTTCGAGAGTTGAGCATCATGGATTTCATTGAGTCGCTTGGGGATATTGTTGTTTGCTCAAGGAGTTTGGAGGCCTTAGCTTCATTTCCACTTAGAAACTAGGTATTGCTTTATGTTCTAAATGGGTCGTCTGGGCCCTCACTAGAGATGAAGCCTGGAAATCCTTCTCAGGCATTGCATTTCCTCTAGATTTCTAGTTAAAAGACTTGCTTGGAAGGGGATTGGGTTTCAAACCCTTCTCATCACACAAAAACCTAAGCAAATCTAGCGCTCTTTTGTTGTCAAAAGCATCTGGAGAGTGTGGGAAGCCATCAAGCTATGGCTTCATTGGGTTGGTGATGACCATATTGCCAACAATCTCCCCATTTGGGATTGATGGCAACATATGGGGAAATTTGCTAAGTCCCAAAATGTTATACAAAAACTTCGTCAAAATTTCCAAGTTACAAAGATTGTGGATCATTACATTTATAACCATCTTTTCTTTATATCTCCTAATACAATACTAAGTAACACTGCTCCCCTGTAGTGTATACTTGTTACTCCCTTTTACACTATATTCTACACAATTCGCTACTTTATACAATTTTTCCTTAATCTTCTCCCCCTTTGACATCAAGGACAAAGGTGTCAAAACTTATATACGTGTCAAAATTGTGATTCATTACCTCTATTCTAGGCTGATAAGTGAGAAATAAAGTCTGCAAAATTGACTGTCAGACTCTTCATGATTTTCTCCCATGAGTCTTTTACTCCCTCTAAAATGCTGAGGAGAGCGCACAACCCATAAGATGCGATCTCCACTGCATTCAAGTCTGAGTAAATGAACTTATCAAATGACGCCTTTTCTCCAAGGCAATCCTCTAACTATTGCTCAATTGTGCTCAACTTCATAGATAGATATTCTCTCAAAAGTGAGAACATCTTTATAATCCTTTCCTTGTGGACTTCCAACATACTTATTTCATCATAAGTCTTACTAACCTATGTTTCAATTCCTGCAATCTTCACACTAGGTTGGCTCGGCTGATTTGCTAATACTTTCACTTCATCATGCTTTTTCCTTAGTTCCTCATCAATTCCCTTGGTGAATTTAAAGGACATGACACATTTGGTAGATAATGCCTTTCCTTCAAGTTCACACCTTCTTAACTCCTTGATGCAAGCATCAAGAGCTACCGAATCATTTCTGATATTTTAACACACATTGTCAAACATCTATACATCATGTTTAGCTTGTGCTTGAGCTACTGCTATCTTTAATAAATTTGTGAATTCAACATCAAATGCTTGAATCACAATATTGTCTTTGCCCTTTGGATTAGGATCTAGAGATTTAACTATTAATGTTCCTTGTAACTTTTGATTTACATCCATAAGAGTTTTATGCAAACTCTTTACTTGCTTATTCTTGCTAATGATCTTCCTTAGAGATGATGTCAATTCAGTTTGATCATCATCATCCAATCCTATTAGTGTAGCTAGGGTGAGAGATGTGTTGGGTGCACTTGCCTTCTCATCCTCCTCTTCTTTCTTCTTCATTTGTTCTTCTTCTCTTCTATTTTCCTCATCCTCTTTCTTCTTCTTATCTTCCTTTCTTTTGATTTCTTCATCATTTTTCCTTCCCTCCTCTTCTTCTTCCTTCTTTTTCTTCTCTTCTTTCTTATTTCTTCTCTTCTTCTCCTTTCCTCTTCTTTTCTTCTTATTCCTTCTTTCTCTTCTCTTCTTCTTCTTTCCTCTTCTTCTCCACTTCTTCCTTCTTTTCCTTTTCTTCCTCCTCCTTTTTCTGCTCTTCTTTTCATTTCTTCTTGCTTTGTTCTTCCTCCTCCTTTTTCTTCTCTTCTTCTTGCTTTTAATTTCTTTCTTCTTTTTTCTGTTTCTTTTCATTTTATGCTCTTTTCTTTTTCTTCCTCTCTTCTTCTTTCTTCTCTTCTTCTATTCTCTTTCTCTCTTTTGCTTCATTCTTTCTCTTCTCTTCCTCATCTGAGTTGGAGTAATTAATGATATTGTGGTGCAAGGAGGAGTATGAACAAGTAGGGCCAAGGGCACACCTAATTGTCCAAACACCTTGTTGAGTAAACACAACGGAAGAAAATATAGAGAACAACACCAAGAAGAGAGAGAACAAACACTTTTATTGGTTCATCAAGTTTTTAACATGCATACCCAACTATAAGGCCTTTTCAATTGCGACTAGTTACAAAAATACAACTTCAAGATCTACAATACAACATCTACTCTGAACTCTCTAAGTCCCTCTACCTCCTTAGTTCTCCCTAAAGTAAACCAAATACCTCTACTTATACTTTCCAAAACAACTTACAAACGATTCTTCAACATTACATAAAGAAAGGTTGACCTTAGAATGGTCAACACTCATCCCTAGAAAAGATCCTATCATTAAATTCACGATCGAAATTAAATACAAGAGTTGGCTCAAACTAAGAACCAAAACACAAACAACAGGTTAACTTGGTGCATGAAGGAATACTTGGTTAGCTCTGAACAACTTGGTTAACCTTAAATGGACTCGGTCAACATTGATTAGCTCAGTTAGCACTGAACCACTCGGTCAACACTGCACTCGGCAAAGACTACAACTCAACACGCTCATAAAGAACTCGGTCAACAATGGGGAGCTCAGTCAACATAGCTGGAGTTCAATTAAAATGTTAGAATGAACAAAGTGTAGGATTATAAGGCAACCCAAGATGCTCCTACTCAGATTAATCCAACTCAGATTAAGAAATCCATGTAGTGTTTTCAACTGGTCTATTCTTCCACTTCACCAAATACTCAAAGTAATCTTTTAGTCTTGTGCTTTTACCAACTCTTTGATCCAATATTTGTTCAACCTCTTCAATCTACTTCTTAGGATAATCATCTGTTACAATAACTTCATCATCTGACTCATGATATTTATACAAATTAGCAATATTGAATACAAGAGATATATCCATGTCATTAGGTAACTCAACTTCATAAGCATTACCACTATCAAATTTCCTCAAGATCTTACAAGGTCCAAACTTCTTCATCTTTAGCTTATTATATGTTCCAATAGAAAATCTATGTTTCTTCAAATGAACAATCACCTCATCACCAATTTTAAAAACATGATGCCTTCTAGACTTATCCACATTCTCCTTATACTTCTAATTACTTTGTTTCAACTTCAACTTAACTTCCTCATGTAAAGACTTCATATAGCTTGAAAATTCTTCCCCTTCAACACTTCTCTTCTCTTCACCAACAACATCCCTCAAATCTGATATTCCTCTAGGTTGCATTCTAGTAACAATCTCAAAAGATGTTATTCTTGTACTTCTATTCACAAAATTATTATATGCAAACCCAACTTTTGCCAATACCAGTTCCCAATTACTTGGTTTGTCTCCAAATAAGCATCTTAGCAAATTACCCAAGCTTCTATTCACAACTCTGTCTATCCATCTGTTTGTGGATGGAATGTAGAACTAAATCTCAATTCAATACCCATACAAGGTTTACTTTAGTGGCGAATATTTACCAAATGGCGAATCTCACCAATCAGGGACCCCAAATTTGGCAATTTTTTTTGCACTTTTTGGGTGGCACCACGATTCATTATTTATGAAAACTGGGTCCCATACTCAAACCAATCACCAATAATGATACATAATCATTTTTATTGTGATGATGACTTCGACAATGGAATCTAATCTTTCCACATGGTAAATTAAATATTTTCGCCCACAATTTTCAAGACATGTTTCAATAGATGGTGATATTCGCCAATCTATGGTAAAACTTTAAGTTGGGTTATATGTAAAGTACATAGATTTGACAAGTGTCTCTATTTCAGAGACTTTCTAAGGAACTTTTTATCCTTCTAATGTTTGGCCCAAAATAGATTATATTGTGACAAGTGTCATTATTTCAAAAACTTTCTCTGAAACTTGTTGTACTTGAACTTTTAAGCCCAAACTAGGATTTTTACCATTAATTTTAGATCATTTAATGATCATTAAAATGGGCTATTGTATCTTGCATGATACAAATTTATGGTTTCTAGATATTTTTTCTTTTGGTTGTGATTTTCTAAAATAATTAAAGATTCACCTCAGTTTTACAAAATTTTCATACAACAGAAAAAATGGCCAATAAATTTTATTTTTTTCCTATTTTGAAAAAAAACCAATAATACAAAAAAAAATTTGCCCCTAAAATAATGTTGGATTCGCCACAATTTTATACATTTTTTTGAAGGGGGGTTTCTTAAAGTTAACCCTGTACCCATATTCTTCCATAAAGTCCTCCAAAAATAACCAACAAACTTATTTTCTTTGTCAAAAATAACACTTTTTGGTAATCCATGCAATCTAACAATCTCTTTGAAGAAAATCTTAACAACATGCTCAGCATCTAATGTCTTCTTACATGGTGTGAAATGAATCATCTTAGAAAATCTAACCACAACAAAAAATATGGAATCATACCCTTTTTCTATTTGAGGTAATCCAAGAACAAAATCCGTACTGATGTCACTCCAAGGTTTCTCAAGAACATAAATAGGTGTATACAATCCAGTATTCTAACTTACTCCTTTTGCAACTTGACAAACTCCACAACTCCTTACAAATTTCTGAACATCCTTATACATTTGTGGCCAATAATACTTATCCTTCACCAAGCTCAATGTCTTATCAATTCCAAAATGTCCAGCCAATCCACCACAATGCTTTTCCTTAATCAAATTAACTCTCATAGAACTTCTAGGTATACATAACTAAATTTCTTTGAACAACATATCTTCTTGAATGAAATACTCATCATATTTACTCATGTGATCTAATAGATTAGGTTTTCCACACTCTCTCCACGCCTTAGAAAAATCAAGGTTAGTACCATACAACTCTTTCATTTCATCAAAATCAAGAACTTCAACCTTCATCTTAGTCAACAAAGAATTCCTTTTTCTCAATGCATCAACAACTCAGTTAGTGACTCCATTATTATGTTTGATAAAAAATGTGAAACTTTAAATCTTTGTGATCAATATACAACACAAAATTTTTAGGAATCAAATAATGTCTCCACTTCTTGAAGGCTTGAATAATAACATAAAACCCTTGATCATACACAAAATATTTTCTTTTAACATTATTCAACTTATCACTAAAGAAAACAACTGGTTTACCTTCTAGACTCAACACATCTCTTATTGCACTGCCACTTGCATCACATTTAACTTGAAATACCTAATCAAAATCAAGAAAAGCCAATACAAGTAACTCATTAATCTTTTGTTTCAAAGTCTCAAAACTCTTATCAGCTCCATGTGTCCATTTAAAATCTTTTTTTATCTCCTCTCATTGTCTCAGTCATAACATTACAAACAAAACTAAAATTCTTTTATAAAATCCTGTAAAAACTAGTCAAACCATGAAATAATCTTACCTCACCCACATTCTTAGGTGTATGGTATTCCATAATTGCTTTAACCTTCTCAGGATCCATTCACAAACTATTGGCTGAAATCACAAATCCCAAATACACAATCTCCTCTTGCATAAAATAGCACTTTTTCAAATTAATCATCAACTTCTTTTCTTTCAATCTCTGTAATACTTGTCTTACATGCTCAAGATGTTCTTCCTTAGTCTTACTAAATATCAAAATATCATCCAAATAAAGAATCACAAACTTACCCAAAAATCTCTTGAGAACTTCATTCATCAACTTCATGAAAGTACTAGGTGCATTAGTCAAACCAAAAGACATTGCCAACTATTCATACAAACCATCTTTTGTGTTGAAAGTAGTCTTCCATTTATCACCTTCTCTAATGTTAATTCGATGATAACCACTCTTCAAATCTTCTCTGAACCCTCAACGTCTCCTTGAATCATGGCATTTTTTTTACCTTGTTCATTTTCGAAGGATCTACACTCAAAGGATCTCTACCCTTCTTTGCCACATCTGAAATAATTACCATAGAAACCACCTTTAAAATAAGAATTACCTCTTCCTTGGTGAGAACTTGTACCTCTTTGATAAGAACTACCATCTTTTCATTTGGTCTTGCCTTTGTCATCATTTTTCCATTCAAATTTGCCCTTATTTTGCACAGAATTGTCAAATTTGCTACCTTCTCCATAAGATCTACCTTTGCCTCTCTAGAATTTACCACCTCTACCTCTTTGTCTTTGTTCATGCTTCTTTATCAAGACCTCTTCAACTTTCAAGGCATATCGGTATACTTCTACACTTTTCAAATTTATAAAACTTATTTCATCTTGAATTCCAAATCTCAATCCATTTAGATACCTTGCAACTTTCTCAACATCATCATTCACATGTCTAGATCTGATGTCCAATCTATAGAATTCCATAGTATCCTCCTTCACAGTCATGTCCCTTTGTCTCATATTTTGCATCTTCCTCAACAAGCTCACTTGCTAATCAACAAGAAGGAACTTCTTGTTCACCTTGTTCACCATTTTAGCCTAGTCCTGATCTTTCTCCTTTCCTCTCCTTTGTCGATTAGTTTGCAAATACTCTCACCATAGTAAGACATGAACTTTCAACCTAGTGATTGCAATTTTCACCTTCCTATTATTAGGAGTGTTTTCAAACTCAAAGAACTTCTCAATATTAGAAATCCAATCCAACATAACATTGGTGTCCAATTTTGCATCATAAGGAACAACTTCTACAATAGGATTTGAATGTGCCCTAGACAATACTCTCAACAATCTTTTCTTATCTTGATCTTGTTCAATTTATGGATTAGGGTTTGGTGCTATTGCCTTATCATCACTCACATAATCAACATGTGCTCCTCTCCTCTAGGTTGTCTCCACAAAATATAATCTGGCTACAATTTGTCTCAATGTATCCAATATGGCATTGTCAACATTTCCTCTACCTTGAACCGCCTTTGTAATCAGTTTCCTACAAGATCATAACTCTCTACAATTTATAGGTTAAATCCTTAGGTCTACCACCCTACAACCAAATTCGCTTAGGGTTCTACATGATCCAATCTCCATAAGAATGAACCTCAAGCTATGATACCACCTAGCGCAAGGAGGAGTATGAACTGGTAGGGCCAAGGGCACACCTAATTGTCCAAACACCTCATTGAGTAAAAGAAATGCTACAAAGGAGTACGAACAGGTAGGGCCAAGGGCACACCTAATTGTCCAAACACCTTTTTGAGTAAAAGAAATGGAAGCAAACACAAAGAACAACACCAAGGAGAGAGAGAGAACAAACACTTTTATCGATTCATCAAGTTTTCAACATACATGCCTAACTGTAAGGCCTTCTCGGTTACAACCAAATACAAAAATACAACTTCAAGTTCTATAATACAACTTCAAATTTGCAACATCTTCTCTAAACTCTCTAAGTCATTCTGCCTCCTCAATTCTCCCTAGACTAAACAAAATATCTCTACTTATACTAGTCAAAACAACTTATAGAAGATTCTAGAACTTTACATAAAGAAAGGTTGACCTCAAAATGGTCAATACTCATCCCTAGACAAGATCCTATCATTAAATTCATGATCTAAACTAAATACAAGTGATGCAGTGAGAATCTAAGGGTACCCCTACTAGAGGTAAAATGGATCCCTACAAATAACCACACAACACAAGATAAACAATATGATACCAAATGTAATTTATTCATAAAGTAACCATTTGTATGCAATGTGTCAGGTTGTAAAGCCTTCCCAGTTACGACCAGATATAATAGCTTTACAAAAATAGTTTTGCAAGATCCCTCAAGATCCAATCCAAACCCTAGCTAGTCTAGATCCACACCCTCGTAGAAACCTCCAAGGAAGATCTCAACTTGTACTCACAAGCCCACCAAGCAATCTCTTTATTTCCCAAGCCTTAGCTAAGGACCCTTCTCAAAATTCTCTCCTCCACTTCATCCTCTTCTCCAAGCTGGATGATCTAATGACTTAAGACTCTACAAAACCCCCTTACTTATACCCAACTAAGCCACAAGTCAGCCTAACCTATTACAAATTAAAATAAACCCTTACGTTAAATGCATATGCAAGCCACAAATTAGTTGCAACACCAATTCAATACTTGTACACAAATTAAATGCATAGGGTTGGCCCATAGAAAACTCAATTAACACAAAACCAAGACTAGAATAATCATCAAAGTAACTACAACAAGTATCAACAACTCCACAAGCATAATCAAGCCCTTCATTGACCAAGACAACTTGAGAAACACTAGTGTTGAGTTCCCAGTGTAAGTTGAGCCACAATATACATTGAGTTCTTCCTTTGATGATTGAGTTCCTTCAATAAATGAGCTACTTGATTAATACATCAACCATGAACAACTCACTATCAACCAAGCTACACCTATTCCTTTGACCAAGTCCTCCAAATCGAAGGTCAAACCACACCAACATGCAAGATTTCTAGCCAACCAAAGATGCTCCTACAATAGACACCCCAAATTCAGAAACATATTCTTAATAACTGGAAGAACATATTCTTGGATTCAACACATAAATCCCAAATTTGTTCTTCGCATACAAATCCTTCGAGTCCTCAACCTGTACACTCTTTCCCTTGATCTTCTTCTGGTTCTTCACATCCATCCCCAATGTTCCATATGTATGCTTTCCACACTAATCTCTAACCTTCTCAAAATCCTTTAGCTCAACTCAACTACCAATACTTACACTCCTTCTACTGGGCTCTTTATTCTGCAAAGGAATTAGGGAATGCTTTCTGTCACCTTTCATAATTGTAAACACATTCTTGACACAATTATGCACAACCCTACAATCATACTGCTAAGGTGTATCAAGCAATAAACTGTTCATGTCCACAATATCATACAACACTTGATCCTTAAACTGCTTAATTTGGAAATCAACAAGGCACTGCTCCCTCACTTCCAAAGCATGCTCACCTTGCAGCCAACCAATCCTATAATGATAAGGATGTCTCATTCATCTCAAACCAAGTTTTTGAATCAGCTCCTCAACAATAAGGTTTTTAGTACTACCACCATCCACAACCACATTGTAGACTCTACCACCAAAATTACAAGAAGTCTTGAACAAACTAGTCCTCTGACAAGATTCTAGTGTCCTCTGCAAATTAGTATTCATTGAGCTAGTAAATTATCTCCCTGCTCAAGTTTACTGGTAGGGTTTTTAGCCTTATTCACAATACCAACTCTTCTATCATCAACCTTAGGACATTCATAAGATCTATTCCTACTTCACCACATCTATAATAAGTACCCTTAAACTCACCTCTACCTGTCCTTCACTTCTGATCAATAGGTTTTGGTTCATCTTTAGCACTCGGTTTAGCTTTTATCGAGCTATCCCCCTTCTCCTTCCCTCTAGAATTACCTTGACTTTTTCTCTTCAACTTATCTTCTGCCTTATAGGCATACTGATAAGCATCTTCAATCAATTTAATCTTCAACATTCCAACCTCATCTTGGATATTGAATCTCAAATCATTAATGTACCAAGCTACCTTCTCCTTTGACAATTCTCTGTCTAGACCAAATAGTCAACTTGTAGAACTCCTCGGTATAATCTTTCATAGACATATCTTTCTATTTAAATTTTGCAACCTCTTGAACAACTCAAGTTCATAATTAGCATGAATGAAATCATCCTTCAACTTAGTTACCATCAACCTCCATCTAGTGATCTCCATTTCACCTTCCCCCTCTTTGTCTCTTTGCAGTTCTTTCCACCAAAGAGTAGCATGTGCTTTCAACTTAGTTTGTGCCAACCTTACTCTAAGTGGATCTTAATATCCTTAAGCTCAAAGTATTCTTCCAATTCACCAATCTAATCAATTAAGTCTTCAAGATTCAAAGTACTTGAGAAATTAGAAACCTTCATCTTATGCTTCAACTTCAACTAAGATCTAGGCCTAAAAAATTGACCAACCCTATTTCCCATAGGTCTCTCCACATGATCAGTTCTATCATCATCACTTAGTTCAATAGCTTCAAAGTCTTCAACAACCTCTTCATAACCATCTTTAGTACCCACATGCTAAGGTACACCACCTATAACACTTATGATCTTAGCTATGGTATCACTCTTCATCAGTGCCATCTCAGATCTAAATTATGCTTTAATCTTCTCTAGGATTCTTTCTTCCAAAACATTACTAAGATCATCAATCACCTTAGGGTCAACACTACACTTGGCAAAGACTACAGCTTGGCAAGCTCTGAAAGAACTAGGTCAACATTGGAGAGCTCGCTCAACATAGATGGAACTCGGTTAAACTGTGTGAATGAAAAAAAAGTGCGGGATTACAAGGCAACCTAGGATGCTCCTGCATCATATTGCCAACAATGTTTGGCCCAAGATCCTTAAAAGGATCTTCTACAATATTGACTATTACCTTTGTGACACCAACTTGCATGGTGTTAGTCCCAACAAAGATTTGTGAAGATACATCTATCATCTTGGTGTCCTTAACTTCCATTATTGTTGTTGGTGTACTCTACTAAACAAACATAGGGATTAATCCCTCTAACTTCGCACTTTAATCTACAATTTTGGGTATAGAATTCATGTATTTAACAATGACTTCTTTTGTCTCCTTGTTTACCTCTTTGTAATTAGCTCCCATCAAAAGAATATCTCTTCTTTTATTTCTCAGTAAGGGCTCAATACACTTCATTATCCCATTCATGTCATCATCATTACTAACTTCACAAAGTTTCTTTATTAAATTTTCTCTAATTTTCTTGTCCTATTCAATGATTGTTCTTCTTCTATTAATCAATCTTTTGTAATATTTATTCAACTAAATGAAATTGTCCTTATCAATAATTTGCACATTTAGATTTTCTACCTTGGGTTTCCAAGTCTTCTTTCTAGTTGATGTCCTTGCTTCACCAACTACTTATTCAATTAATCTATCTTTTGTTTCCTCTTCTTCTTCATCTTTTGATCCTAACTCAATCATTTGAAAAGTCTTTCTTCTCTTTCTCAACCCACTTGATAATTGCTTGGTTCTTTTCTTGCTAGGTGACTCAACCTCTTGTTTCACTTTAGAAAGTCTCCCTAATTTCCTTTTGTTTGGAGGAGTGGATGATTTACCTTCTACTATATGTACCTCCTAATCATCAGTCTTCTCCAATAGATGTACAATAGTGGGTTGCACCTATTCTACTACAGAATAACGAACATTAGGTATCCATGAAGTAGATCCTACTACTGTCACTCCCTCTGAGGGTTTTGCTATGGCAATAGGTGTTACTATCAATACTTATATTAGCCCACTAGCCTTCATCTCCAAGGGTATACCCTTTACCTCATTGAATTCTTCTCTGGTCATACCAGATACCTTCAAGATAGCTTCTATTTTCTTATCTACCTTTTTCTTAATATCTTTGCTATAAAATTCACTTTGAACTTCTTTCATCTTTTCCTCTTAAGTCCCCCATCTAGGGCATTCCTTATCCCTAGTAGACTTTAGGATGATCTTCACATAGCCTTCTACAAGATCTTTATTCATTTCATAGCCCATAGGGTCTACAAACTTAACTCTGGGTTTAACTGCTTCCATACATTTGACATCAATTTCAACCATGAAACATATGTAATATTTTTACTTCTCCACTAGTGATGGAGGGATCCTTAATATTTTCTTTATCTTAGATTGGAAGTTCTTTATCATCTCAATTATATCAACTGTCACCTTTTCTTCTAATAGCTTCCTCTAGAAATGTATCACCAAATTCACAGTACACTGACTGTTATCCCATTCCCTATTAGGTATGATAGGGAATTGTCTAATTTCAAATAAGAGTATATGTGTCAATAGGGCTTAAAAACTAAACACCACAGTCTTAGTTTTCTTCAATTTCTCAATGTTGTCCAATAGTTGCCACTTGACTATCTTACACATATTCACTTTTTTTTCTCTCTTGACTATCATCAGGTAAGCTGCATGGATAAATCCAACACGCACAAAATTTAATATTGAACTATGGCTCATCTTGTATCTAATTATCTTGTTGATTACTCCTACATCAGTCTCAACTATAAGATCAATTCTCACATTTCTTTCATCAGATTTGGTTCTCAGATTTGTCTCCACCAATTTCTTTACATTATTTTCATTTACTAGGTTGCAACCTTTATTATATAGACCAAAAAACTTGTGAATCAAGTTATTGTCAATCATTATAGGAATGTCTCCTACCTAGAACATGCCTTCACGTACTTTGCTCAGAATAATTCTGCTCCATTCGTGATTATCGAAGTTTGTGTGGAACATATAACTTATGATATTCAAATCCTTCAAATGTGAGAACTCTTTCTTTAGGATAGGTCTCCATTGTCAACAATTTCTAAGTTGTGACAGGGGTCACTTTCTAGTTTATACATAGTCTATGTCCAGTTCATCTAGTGAGGAGTCTTCATGATCTCCTTCACCTATCAGATCACCTCATGTTCAAAGATTGCTCTCTATAAACTTACAAAAAAATAAGAACCCCTTATATCAAGAGGATCCTGAAACTAGCAAAGGTCATACACCTCCAAACAACACAACATAATTCTTATTTAGACAGCCTTTCCAACCAAAATATTTTGAAACCATTCACATTCCTAGAATGGTTGATCAAGGACCTGAAAAAGGAGAACATAGTAGAGACCAAGATCAAAATAGAAATGAAAAACATAAGGAACCTCTTCTTATTGATGAGAATGAGGAAGAGGTAGAAATACTCCTTAAACACATCAAAAAGTGTCGTAAGGACAAAAACTTCTAGAATGTCATGGAAATCCTGCTTAACAAAGGAAAAGAGAAATACTTTCTCAAACTTTCCCAAGAGGGAGCTAAGCTACCTCATCACTTCAATGTTGAAACTATCATTAAACCTAAAGAGGAAACTGAAACATCCAAGTTGCAAAAATAGTTGAAGATCATGTAAGACCAACTAGCCCAAATGATGCATGACAAAGACAAACCTGCAAAAAATACACCTTAGACACTCTTTGTCCATTCCCATTTGACAAGAGTATAGACATGCCTCCTTTTCTAAGAGGAGTTGAGTTACCTAAGTACGATAAATAATTTGGAACTACCGATCCCCAAGATCATTTGTGAGAATTCGGGACCTTGTCTATGGAATTTATGCATAATCAAACATATCTCATGTGTCTATTCCCAAGAAGTCTAGGTGGTCAGGATATGGAGTGGTTTTCACACTTACCTACTGGTATCAAAATATTCGATGAGATTACTAACCTATTTGACGAATAGTACTCTCACAACATCCAAGACCCGGTTAACATTTGAGACTTGTGTAACCATAAATAGAAAGTTGGGGAACCTTTCCTCATATTTCTTCAGAGATAGAGACAACTTTACATAAAATATTCACAAAAGATTCCTAAAATAGAAAAGCTTTACATCTTCATTTATAACCTCCTACCTAATTTTGGGTATAGAGTTCAAATTCAAGGTCCACACACCTTTGAAGACATGGTGACACAAGCTATCTTTATAGAGGAATTCATGGTCAAAAAAAGTGAACTAACCCTTCAAAAGGACACTAAACAAGGATCTGCCTCTAACAAGGATAAATCCAAGTATGTGAACAAAAACTAAGAGGTTGTGCATGATGGAGTTGTTGACAATATTACTCCTAAACCTACTAAGGCAGCCTTCAATCTTACAAACATTCTCAAAGCATCCAAGAATGTTGAGAAACCTCCTTCTTATAATAAGACATCTGGAAACAAATTGAAGAATACCTCTTGGGTCTCACACCCAAATTGAGAATATACACCTCTTGGTGAACCTTTGGATGTGGTCTATAAGACCATGCTGCAAAACAAGCTCATTTCTCCATTGGATAACTCTCATCCTTATGATCCACAACCATGACCACCATGGTGGAATGAAACTGCATTTTATGAATATCACCAAAACAAAGGTCACAAAACCAAAAATTGCATCACCTTTTGTCACAATGTCCAAGACCTAATTGATGATGGTGGCATTGTTGTGGACGGACATAACAAGAATGCAAATCACAAGGCTTTCAAAGAGTCATTCCTGTCTTACAAAAAAGGAGAACCTCAAATTATAAATCTCATAACAAGATCAACTATATATACTCTAATGATGATGATGAGATAGTCCCCATGATTGAACCCGTGGATGTTGAGTACTGTGATTTCATAACCATCAAGGGCAAACAAGACAAAACTAAACCTAAGACACCATTTGTCTTAAGGGCCCCTTTTTCTAATACATCTAACAATGAACCATTGCAATCTTGTGCTAATGTTGTTACATGTTCTTGTACCAAGTTGGTACTAAAAGGTCCTGTGTGTTCTACTCCTAATCTCAAACAACATAATGAAAAACCTCTTGTTGGTCCTTTTGGCAAAGGAAAAAAACTTGCAAAAACTTCTGCAACTACTAGCTATAGTATCCTTGATTAGTTATAGTGAACTAATGCTCAAACCACAACCTTTAAGCTCCTTAAAATCTCACCTGCTCATAGGAAGATTCTTGACAAAGCCCTCATCAAGGAAAATGTACCTCAAGATCTTGATCTTGAGAGGTTCCAATCTATGGTAGGTCATCTAACCTCACCTTACTATATGTCCTTCTTTGAGGAGGATGAAAATTCACTAAGTCATCTACATAATCAACCTCTACACATTGAGGTCATGATGCACCATAAACATGTCCATCATGTACTCATCAATAATGGAGGTGGTTTAAACATTGTCTCTATCTCTCTACTCAAAAAATTGGACTATTCTGAAGAGTCCATTGATTCCCATCCCAAGATAACTATCAAAGCATATGACGAAGTCAAGAGAAAATCTTTAGGTCTAGTGGTGTTGCCTCTTTGTGTTGGTCCTATAAAAAGGGATGTAACTTGTCAGGTCCTCAACATTCCCTTAGATTATAATATACTGCTAGGAAGACCATGGATACATGAGATGTGTGTTGTGTCATCCACTTACCATCAATGTGTAAAATTCTCATTTCATGGCTTTGAAGTCACCATACCTACAAGTGCTAGCTATACCTATAACATGTTGAAATCTACTCAAAAATATGTACTTGATAATAGGGAATCTATGGATTATCATTATAACAAGCTAAAGAAAATTGAGTACTCACTCAAGCTGAAGGAAATTGGAATGGGTGAATATCACATGGAACTAGTTCTGTCTCTGATATCTCTTCCTAAATATCCCCATCACTATGGGAGACCATCTAAAGCAAAGAGACCTTTTGTGTTGAAACCTCAAACTAAGTACAATGGTACTTTTGTCAAAGCTACTATTCCTCTCAAGGAGGAAGCTAAAAATAGAACTATTGTTGCATGGATCTATAAAGAGGAAACTCTAGTTGACCGCACTAAACAGTCTCATGAAATTACTCCTGAGAAGTATGGTCCCAGTCTTAGACTCATGAAACACTTTGACTAAAAGGGGATTGGTCCTATTGGATGCAACAAAAATGGTTTGATTGATCTTGTCAAAGTGATAGCTAGAAGGAATCAAGACACATCTAGTCTAGGCTTCAAGAAGATTCCCTTCCATATAGGAAGTAACAAGTTCATACCAGAACCTGAGAGTTCATCTGAACATGAGTCACAAGATAAGTTTGATGACCATGAAGATAATGTTGATGATGAGGATCCCTATCCTTATCCAATTCCTATTGATCTGGCTAAATTCTTTGTAGAACCATATGACTTTGTACCATATGTCAGCACCATGGATGTGATAGTGATTCTTTTGAGGATACTATTGGTTCACATCATACCCAACAAGAAAAAGGAGAGTCTAGTCATGCTTTACACTTTGAGTACCTTTCTAAAAATCCAAATGATGAAGGGAAGTTTTTTCCTATCATTTTTGGATAATTCTACAATCTATCTCCATGCAGTATAGATTCTTGAGAGTATGAATTCAACTCTCTCTCAAAAGAAACTATAGACAAAAACATAGATCAAGTTCATGTTTATGAAAACATCCTTAAAGTAGGTGAATCATCTAGAGTTAGGTCAGATGAATCCTATCTAACTAGTGTCCTTGAGTATTTGATTAACGATGTTAGTGCTCGAAGGCATTTGAACACACTTGCAGATGAAGCCGCTCTAGGTCTTGAACTGCTTGTCCAAGCATCTAATGATTATACCATGAACACAATTGAATCTATCACATCTCTTTCACTCACCTATCCCAGGCTCATAGACTGAAATTCTAATGCATCTAGTGAAGTCATCACATTCTAGAAAAACTATGCTCTTGCCTAGTACTTAAACACTATCGAACCAGTAATGTCTTCAACCAACAAACAATGCATCAAAATGACTAAAGCTAACATCAAATATCTCAGTTATAGAATCAAAAAGAAAAGAAATAAAAGGTATGATGGTGAAAACCACATTGTGGTAGTGTTAGAACCTAAAATAGTAAAAATAAAAGATGCATCCAAGGGTGAAAACCTCTCTGAGGCACCTGCAGATGAGATATTTGATGCACTTCCTAGTCATTTTTAGGAAAGATCATTAGTGTTGATAGAACCAACACAACTGATCAACTTGGGAATAGAGGAACAACCTCACATGATACATCTTGCATAGTCACTATCTCTAGAAGAAATAGAGAAATTCATTGCTTTCTTCCAAGAGAAAAATATACACTTTGCATGGACATACTCAGACATGCTAGGATTAGATCTTGATCTCATTATGCATCACTTGTCTATCACACCAGGAGTTAAACAAGTTAAACATAAACTTAGGAAAATGCATCCACATGTTGCATTGCTTGTCAAAGCTAAATTGGAAAAGCTTCTGAAGGCTAGTTTCATTTGCACTATTGATTATGTTGAATGGATATCAAATATTGTTCCAGTCTCCAAGCATGAAAAATCTATCAGATTTTGTATAGATTTCTAAGATCTAAACTTAGTATGTCAGAATGATGATTTTCCACTCCCTAAAACTAATATGATAGTGGACATGACAATATGATATGAGATGTACTCACTCATGGAAGGATTTTTTGGTTTTAATCAAATCAAAATTGAGCCAGAAGATTAGGAAAAGACTACTTTCACTTATGCATGGGGAACTTTATGTTGGAACATAATGTCATTTGGTCTAAAAAATGCTGGTGCTACATATTAGAGAGCAATTACTACAATTTTTCATGACATGATGCATAAAAAAATGGAAGACTATGTAGATGATACTCTGATTAAGAGTGCAAAATGCAACACTCACCTTCAAGATTTGGGACCTATCTTGGATCACATAGATAAATTCAGCCAAAGACTTAATCCCAAGAAATGTGCGTTTGGTGTAACATTTGAGAAATTACTTGGCTATATCATGTTTGCAAAAGGAATTGATTTTGATCTAGAGAAAGTTCAAGCAATCATGGACATGCCTCCAACTTGTAATATCAATCAGATGAGGAGCTTACAAGGAAGACTTCAATATATTCATAGATTCATCTCATAGCTAGTGGATAGTGTTGGTGTTTGAAACTACTGAACAAAAAAATGCTCAATACCTAAATGATAATACTCAAATAACCTAAGGACTAGCCAATTCCTATTAAAAATTACATAAGTAAACCATTTGGACCCAACTTCAACAAAACCAAGGGTGGTTACCTACTCTTTAGGCTCTACAAAACCAAGTTGGGTATACCTAGGGATGATTCCAATGTAAATTGTTGTGTGGAGATTATCTTAGTTTCATTCTGATTCTCATCTCTTATCCTCAGACACATGCATAGTTTACCAATTTCTTTAATGCTCTCAAATTTATATGCATCCCCTATAAGGAGATCTAGTCATAATTCTCCTAGAATTTACAAGTATTCCTAGAATAGTAGCTACCTAAAACTCGGAAAGCAAATGTAAACAAGTGGTGACTAGCATTATAACCTTGAACACAATGGAATGAAAATGATTTTGAATTTTAAAAATGTTTTGACATGTAGAAGAAGAATTTACTCTCAAACACCTCTAATTTATATGACCAGTGCTTTATCCATGGGGGCAAAGAGTCAACTATTAGTAGGAGATCTCATTCAATTAACTTGTAATTGAATTTATCAACTGCAATCACCTATTTCCATTCTTATGAGATATCCTTTTCATAAAATCATAAATTCTACTTATCTATCAAAGCATTTGCATAATCCCTTGAATTAAAAGTAACAATAAACCAATATAAAAACCATCCAAACTGCATTCAATCAAATGAACCTTATTCAAATGATCTCAAAATTAATAAACTCATGAAATGGAGATAGAAAATGGTGACACAGATCTAGTGTAAATACCCTTTTATATTATCCTTTTGCTGAACTAATACAAGAACCAATAGAAATTCAATGAAGAGTCCATGAATTCATATTGATACCATCATTTCTATTTTTCATCAAAAAAGTACATGACTGGAAGTACAATAAAAAATAGATACACATGACTGGACTGAATGTACTTTCTTAAAAACTGAACACATACAAAAGTTCAGACCCTTTTTCCAGCCTTGGGATCTAACTTATATATGTGAGATTCAACAAGCTTCAAGCTTGGAAAATTTGGTAAGTGTCTAGAAAAATAAAACTTAATGTTACAGAAAGCTAACACATCAATATATACTTTGGTAGGTTCCATTTCTGTTACATCATAACAAGTTAGTAGCTCTTTTGATTTGCCACCACTATTCTAACTCTTATGAATATGCAGCCACTAGGCTAGCCAATGATGAATCCTGTGGTAATGTTTGCAAATCAACTTCTATTGGTGGGTTTTCACTATTCTCATCTTGAACCATCAAAACCACTTTGACCCTTAATTGATCTTCTGTCATGTCCACATCCTAGATCTCTGAGCCTGTAGTTGGAACCATTTGGTGACCTTGATCTTCCTTATCTTTTGGATATATTATTTTTGTGTCAATGATTTGCACCTCATCTTCCTCTTCTTCATCATCATCTATACCAACCTCTTCTAACTACTCACTAGAGGCAATATCTGCCATCCAGTAGTCAAATTGTGCATCATCTAGCTAGTTGAATTGCAGAATATCATTTTTCTTCTTTAGTATATAGTTAGCCTCATTATCAATAGCAACAAATTATTGTTTCAAAGAATTAAAAAAAAACTAGACTTTAACCAATTCCTCTAACGTGGGTTCCACCAAGCATGTCCTTTTTCATTTTCAATTTTATTCATCCTTAGGTAGAATAGGTCATCCAATTCTTTAGCCCATTCATCCTTATTTTTCAATTTATTCTTTCTATCCAAGACACAAGGAAACAAATCAATTTTTTTATTCTTCTACTTGCTTAAATAAGAAACAATTTTTAGTTGCAAAGCAACTCTCCTGTTATCAAAATCTGATAGATCATTAGCAACATCATATGTTTTTTCAATATGGTCATGAGAAGAACTTATGATTGAATAACACAAAAAAGTAATTTCTTTCTTCCTCTTTGCCTTTGTGGGGTGTCTAATATTTCACTAAGAGGAGTGGACTTAAAAGGCTCCACTGGAGGATGAGGATATGCTATTTTTGGCCTGGTAGACCTTCCCATAATTTTATTTTCCAACCCAATCCTCTTCTGAACCTCTATATTATAAGCTTCCAAAATTGTTTCATACTTACTTTGTAACTCAAACATGGCCTTTTCTTCCTTCTTTGCAATGGCCAAAACAAATTGAGATGAATCTACATTCCAATGTGCAGCCTACTCATGAGAAGTATTAGCCACCCTTCTTAAAACAATACTTCCCATCAAACTAGAATCATCTGGTTGTGATGAGGTGGCTCTTGATCCTCTCTTTAATGACCAGATAACCAAGGTAGCATGGTCTTCACTAAAAGTAGTGCCCTGGAAGTCCTTATTTTGGTCTTGTAAATCAATCTTATTTGAAATAGAATTAAACACAAGAGCATCAACAATGTCCTAATTGGGTAAAAAAAAATGTTTGATGCTCTGACCATTTTCCTACCTTCCTCAAGGCTTATACTCTAAAACTCTCTCATCATTTCTTCTTTCACCTAATTTTGCAGGGTAGTTTCATCCATTTTTGGGTGCTCTATTATCAGCTTATTGCACCTTTCTTCAAACCTGCCCATATTTGCCCTCCATGCAAATTGAAGAAAATCCCTAGATCTAAAAAAATTGTTATCAGACAAAAATTGATAGCTAGCCTGTTCTAGTACAAGGTCCAATTCCATGCCTCTATAGTTTGCAACTGTCAAATCCAAACTTGGTACAAGAGGCTCTTGAGGGTTTTCCTCATCTAGTTCTACTTGGGTGATAAATACACCTCCTTGTAACCCTATTTGTTCAATATGCTCACTAGTGAGTTTTTCTTATTCAATCTGCAAAGGGGATTGAGTGGGTGAATACTCCTCAACTTGCGGATTATTTTCCTTTATTATCTTCTACCTCTTAGGAGAAGGTTCATCAAGTCTCTCTTCTATGACTGCACTGGTGGATCCCATTATTTGCTTGCCCTTATCTATAGGAACTTTTTTATTCTGAATTACAGTATAACCAAGTCTCTTTTGAACAATTATTTGACCAACTCCTACATTAGGAGTCAAAGCCGACCTCCTTATGACCTCTCTAGCCTTATATGGGTATAAATCAATAAAAAATTATTTCTTCTCATTCATAGCTTCCATTATTTCAGGGAAGATATTCATGAGCTTATTTATTTTATCAACCTTTGTATTAGCATTATCTAGAGGACTATATTTCTGATCAAGACAATGAATGAATTTTAAAACCTGGGAATAGACTCTCCACTTTTCCTTTTTGGTTTGCTATTCCTACAATGAGAACTGATTCCTTATAATGTCCTCTTGATAGTATGGGTCATGTTTGACCTATCCCAATTTAATCCTATGTCTCAAGGTCCGATTATAAAACCCCTTAGTATCACAAAAATGGGGATGGGAAAAAGCCATTTTGTACTGATCCAAAATTTTATGCAAAAAGGGTCAACCCCCTATGGTAATCACAAACTGGTGTGCCACAATACAAGTAGGAAAAATTGACCCTAGTGACCTTTTCAAGAGAAACATCTCTTCCACTCCTCCTAATTGCCACAAAACTTTAGCCATTCCTACCTTTAAAGGTATTTGGTAGAGGAACACATGAGGGCTCCCCTTAAAACCATAAACTCTAAAAATAGTAGAAACAAAGTAAGGAATAATATCTCCCCAATTGTGTGAAACTTTCAAATCATGGGGGTTATCCATAGGCCTAATGAGATTCATTAGTGCCTTGGGGATTCTGGGATTGTCACTAAATATGAGGCATCTCTACTTGGAGGCAAAATACCTATCAAATCTGACAAAACTAGCATTATCAGCATCCCAAGTCATATCTACACTCCACAACTAGACTGGTAGTGCTTCCCCATCCTCCTCTCTATTCAACTCCATCTCTTTACCAAAACATGTTACTCCCTTAAATAAGAACATATGCATCAACAGAGAATAATGGCCAAAAGTTTTCTCTACTTTCCCTTTTGCAATTCCAACCAAACCAGTATGAATTTCTTCAGCCAAAAAGGAAGCAAAGTCAAAAATAACATCTACACCAAAGGAAGCAATTTGAACCATCATATACGTAAGGCCAATGGGCATGAAATCCTATTTGTCTTCACCAAAAATACAACATGGGTCCTGTATATTTCTATAGCCTAAGAAGTGAAAAGACTCTTTTTAAAAGGTTCCCTAGAGGTTGTTGTGATTACTGGCAAAGTTCCTATTGTGCCAATATGTGCCCTCCGTGCACCTCCCCTAATCACATCCTTCTTTTCCATGTATTCATTTTCTAGTTCTTGCAAATTAATTGGCACATGATAATTTGTTAATGGCTCTAGGCAAAAAACCTCTATAATTTCCTCAGAGGACTAATTGAGATTAGAGACACACCATCAGTTCTTCTCACCACCCTAACAGCTTGGTCATAATTCTTATCAATGGCTTCAAGTAAATCATAGTCCATGAAAACACTTGGAACTACTAGTTTTCCCAAATCAAAATTCCATATATTAGCATGTGGGGCAAACAAATTTCTCTCTGAAAACCATTTTTTGAACAAAAAAAGACTAGCTTGCGAAGTTGTTGCATCCCTAACCCAGTTCCCTTTATCATATAGGCCATCAACAATCTTAAGCCTAGGGTTTAAGGAAATTAACTTCTTAACCTATATAGTTTCGGTGGTGGACTCTGGGAGTAATTCTAGCAAATTGTCATGAACATTTCTATCCATATAATTTACTTGCCTAGAAAATGCTTTCTTAGGAGGCATCTTGACTGTAATTCACAAGAACTAGAATACTACAGAGGTTATAATATGAATACTTACTTGATTTTCCAAACTTATTCTTCTCTAAACCTTTGCAATAACTCATGAACAGATGGGAGATTGCTTCACATTTTTTCCCGGCTTGACACAATATTCTCAGTAGGTTCTTGTGCTCAGAAAACGTGAAAAATTTGTTTGCATGAGACTGGAACTGATGAAATATTTTGTGTTATTCTCTATTTTCTCACACGCGAAGCTTTCATTCCTCATAAATGCACAGAATAGAAAAATAGAGTGGCATCACCTTTCCTTTTAAATTTGCATCATTGATCTTTAAAATATCCTATGATCTAGGGATGAAAATAGGGCTGACTCATCTTTCTTGTCAACACACTGGTAGTCAAACCAATGAAATACTTCCACTTGTATCTTTCCTTCACTTTTGGCACTTTGAACTAGACCCGCTTTTCCTTGAGGACACGTGTCACTAAATTGCTACCTCGCTATACATAAAGGGTGAGCACATTGCTATAGCAAGGAAGCAATAACCCTTGATCTAATATTAATCTGATGGTAGGCATTTTAATGCATTCTTATTATTATAATGGTGGGTCCCTCGTGTACTTTCCTTGTTCCCTATGTTGCTATACATAAAAAGTGAGCAACTTTCAATAGCGACAAAGTGATGATCGTTGATTTCTTTCCCTTTGATCAAGTGGAGAACATTCAATGCATCATACAATAAAAACATGGTGGGCCCCACCTTTACCTGCCTTACTCGCTATATCACTATACATAATCTTTGAGCAACTCACCATAGCGAGCTAGCAATTATCGTTGATCTAAACTTAATCGAATGACCACGATTCTTTACCTAGCTTCTAACTTGGAAGTGGGTCCACATTTCTTGGTGACGTTAAGCTAGCTTGATGTGCGGGCATATATATATTATTTTAATCCTTAGTGACATCATATCTCCTTAATTTTGTCATGTTTTTTATTTTTCAGGTAGATCGCTACCTCGCTACCAAAAAAAGTCATTAACTTTTCGGTAGTGACATAGTGACTTCCAGTGACCCATCAAAATTTGGTGTCAAGAAAAAATAAACAAAATAATCATAAATGACACGTCTATCACAAAAATTAAGGCATCTTTTGCAGAATATCTTTCTTGGGATCCTCATAATCACCGCGCCTTTCAAAAGTGTGTCATCTTTTGCATTATCCGAGCACTTGCTATGTCACTATCAACGAGGCACAATGATTTCCCGATCACAACATAGTGACCTCCAGTGAGAATTGATTTTTGGTGATGGAAAAATATAACACATTAATTGAATTTTCACCAATGAATACTGTTGTTAGAAATAGTGGTCATGCACATTTATGATACTACATGGGAATTTTGCGGTCACCATCAACTTTAAAAGGTTTTCACTTTCTTTGAATTTCAAGCATTCGCTATGTCACTACTGGCGAAAGTCATTAACTTTCTAGTCGTGACATAGTGACTCACTGGAAAAAATCAAATTTTGGTGACACCACTTGCAAATTGCTCTACATGCATCCTTGCTAATACTGACAATCCTAGGACAAAGCACGTGACCATAACATTTTCAAATCAAAACAATTTTCCAGTGTCGGACCTCATTTTTAAGTACCATAACAAAGTTTTTTGATAGTCACTATATCGCTATAGTAAACAGCCTTGCAACTTTTTATAACGAGCACATGGCATTTGTGGATCCAAACAAGATCCAATGGTGAGACAAGACTTTTCAAAAAGGACTCAGCAATGACTTCAAAGCATGTGGGAATAGAATATTCAGTGTTTTTAAAAGATTTTGCACCACGATAAATTTAAAAGGGCAAGACCTAGGGTTTTACACAGATTTTAAAGTGCATCAAAAATACAAGATCAAAACCTAAAACCCTAGGATCTAATAAATGGACTCACATTTGATTTTTTATACCATGATTTTAAGAAAAGTTATTATGCAAAAAATCAAACCAACAGATAGGTCACAACCTTTTACCACGACTCTACATAAAGATGTCAAATATAACTAGAGCCAAGATTGCAATCAGTGTCTAAAATAGATAAAGAAATACCTTGCTAATCCACCGATCTTGATGCCTTTGATTCATGGGACACCTCTTATTCTGTACATCTCAGCAATAGAGATATCTCTAGGTATCTTACTGGCTCAAGAGGACAATGATAACAAGGATGATTTGATTTGCATGATGATCTCCTATGAAAATAATTGCAATATCATCAAGAAGGCTTGCTTGGAAATCTTCTTTGATTCCCAAAATTTGAGACACTACATGCTTGCCCATACTATGTGACTGGTTGCTAAGATTGACCCACTAAAGTACTTACTCAACAAGGAAGCTCTAATAGGGAGATTGGCTAAGTGGGTCATGATCTTGAGTGAGTTTGCCTTTCAATATGTTGAATGAAAGGCTATCAAAGGACAAGCAATTGCTGATCAGTTAGCAAAGGCATCCATGCAAAGTCTTCTTCCACTTGACGTTGACTTCCCTAATGAATCAATTTTGACACTCACACATCAAACTTGGATGATGTTCTTTGATGGTGCCTTCATACAATAGGGATTTGGTGATGGGCTACTGTTCATAACACCACATAGATATTCATTGCCTAAGGCATACAAGATTTTGTTTCCTTGTATGAACAATGTTGCAAAATATGAAGCCCTCATTAATGGCATGAAGATGGCAATTGAATGGAGAGTAGGTTAGTTGAACATCTTTGGTGATTCACAACTCATAATCAACTAGGTAAATGATGTATATTATATGAAAGATGAGAAATTGATCCCTTATAAAAACATGGTGGATGATTTGAAGAAATACTTTTCTCATATCACTTTCAACAGGTTCCTCGAGAAAACAACAAAGCAGCTAATACATGGCTACTCTTGCTTCCTTGTTACAAATGTGAGAGAATGATCTCTAACATGAGTTCCTAGTGGAAATGTTACTCTACCTTACCTATGATACCCTTGAATCTTGGATGATTTTTTCTATTGTAGGACATGATTCATCCTGCTACCACCATATATACTCCTATTTACATGACCAAACCATTTCAGACAGTCTAACCTGGAATGAAGAATGTCACCTTATCCACAATGCTTCACGGTATTTCATTATTGCTAATGGCTTGTTTAGGAGAGGTTTTGATAGAACACTCCTTACATGTCTAGAACCCAGTGAGTCCAAATGCACTTTGATTGATGTCTATGAGGGCATTTGTGGATCTCACTCAAATGGCTTGACATGAGCTTGTAAACTTATTAGAGCTAGTTACTATTGGCTGAATATGGAGCAAGAGGCAATCAAATATGTCAAGTCCTATAAATAATGCCAGCTCCATAGGAATCTGATTCATGCTGTAGCTAGGGAGCTAATTCCATCTATCACACTGTGGCCATTCCAATAATGGACCTTTGATCTTGTGGGTTAGATTCACCCACCTTCTTCAAATGGACATTAGTTCATTATTTTAGCTACAGACTACTTCACTAAGTGGGTGGTCCCTCTCTCTATCAAAAATGGAAAAACTATAGCTTTATTCATCATGAATTATATCATATGTTTCTATGGTGTACCTTCCTCTATTATTACTTACAATGGAGGATAGTTTAAAAACAAGGATCTTAAAGAGTTATGGAAAAAGTTCAGAATCATGCAACATTGGTCTTCTATCTATTAACCCCAGGGTAATGGTGAAGTAGAGGCATCCAACAAGGTGATTCTTAAGATCTTACATTGCATAGTAAATCTGGAAGGGACTGGCACCTTTAGATTAATCTAGCTATATGGGCTTATAGAACAAGTATCAGAAATCCAATGGATACAGCACCCTTTTCTTTGTTCTATGGAGTGAATCATGTGCTTCCAATTGAGATTGAGATCCCTACTCTAAGAATCTCCATAAAGGGCCTCATTACTAATGATGAATATAGAATATCTTAGCTTCAAGAGCTAGTGGCATGTGATCATCTTTGAGCTTATTAGCAACGCATGTCTAGAAGTTACAATAAGAAAGTCAAGCCATGTGACTTCCAACTAGGTGATCTTATTCTGAGAGAAAACCCTAAGAATCAGCAACAAAGAGTACAAAAAGAGAAGTTCAAACCCAATTGGCTTGGTCCTTACATAGTCACTACAATATTCAAATCTGGTGCTTACCAACTTTCTATAGTTGAGGAAAAGGTGCTCAAGGAGCCTACCAATACTCTCCACCTAAGCAGTTCTACAGTTGATCCGATTTCCAAAGATCTTAAATGTCTTGATAAAAAGTCTAAAAATTACAAAAGGTCTTGAAAAAAAAATCATTACCCTGGTGAAAACCTAGGAACAGGCACCTTGGTAATACCAAAAGAATACAAAAATACAAAAAAAGAGAAAAATACAAAAATACAAAAAAATTGAAAAAGAAAAAAAGTGCCATTGATAAAAACTTGGCAAAGATGCATCATGGTAGCAAAAAAAAAGAATCTCTGATAAGAAGATGAAAACCTGGTAAACAGGCACCACTTGTTTCAAATGTTATATCTTGTACTGCATCTTCTAGCTCTTATACAATTGCTTTCCTGCTTTTGGTCATGTATCCAAGGATTGAATCTTGTCATAACTTGAGGGCAACACCCTATAGTGTCATAGGAATCTCTTTTGTGATAGTCACTAATTGTTCTAACTACTTCTGCCTACTATTGCTAGTGTCACTTTTCAAGATTCCTCTCATGGAAAATCTCTTGTGATAGTCACCATTTGTTCTAACTGCATCTAGCTATTGACACTAGTGTCACTTTTCGAGATTCCTTTCATGGAAAATCTCTCACGATAGTCACCAGTTGTTCTAACTACATCTGCCTACTATCGCTAGTGTCACTTTTTGATATTCGTCTCATGGACAATCTATCGTGATAGTCACTAGTTGTTCTAACTGTGTCTACCTACTGTCACTAGTGTCACTTTTTGAGATTCCTCTCATGGATAGTCTCTCACGATAGTCACTAGTTGTTCTAACTATGTCCGCCTACTATCACTAGTGTCACTTTTTGAGATCCCTCTCATGGAAGATCTCTCTCACATTAGTCACCAATGGTTTTAACTACATTTATCTACTATTACTCAATTTCCTACTAAGGTTCTTCTTACTAAAGATTCCTCTTTGACTTCAGTCACTAGTTGTTTTAATTGTGCCTGTCTACTATTGTCACCCTACTAAAGAGATTTATTTCATCTGTGTTCTAGAAATTGAAACTTGACATCAATCCTATAACACAAAAAATGAACTTAAAATGATAAATTTTCTTGGTATATGCTAAGCTTTTCTTTGTTTTTTTTTCTTTCTCTTTATCATGTCTCTTTGAGCAACTCAATGATGTATCTTTCGAATAGAGAAGTGACAACTGGAGCATGATCTTTTCTTTGCTTTTTGTTTGTATTTTAGTTCCAATGATCTGAAACATCCACATAAAAGGGGTGTCCACTATAAGAGCCTCCATCTCATATTGGATGGCCATATGTACCTCGAATCCTTTTATACAAACTCTTCATTTGAGGTTGGCTCTTTTCCTTACTTGTTTGAGTGAATTCTCTATGCTACAGTAAATACTGATACCTATCCTACTAAGTGAACATATGGGTCACTACAAGTATACCTAGCACACTTTTTTCTCAGGTTACGAATGCAAGGGTCATTGTAGATAAAATACTTACTGATTACTTAGCATAAGAATGATCTCTCATGTGTCTAGTGTGTTTGTACACAAGAAAATTTTTGGTCATCCTAGTATTTTTGCTTTGATGCTTACGTTCACTTCCTACATTAAAAGGGATAAATGTTCTGGTCATTATGGCTTCTTTGGCCTTGAATGCTTACATTTAATCCTTACAAAACTAGAATAGATGTCCTATTCATATTCCTATGATTGCAATGTCAATGTGGATTGTATGACATCTGGGGTTTCATTTAATACTTGCAATGATAATTGCCGAAGCTTGATAACCAAACCTAGGGTTACATCTAGCCTACGAATTGCATCTAGTATTGGCTTGCATTGCATAAGTACATGGTTTGATCACCTACATCCTTTGTGATGAGGGATTTTTTCTTCCTCAAGTATCATGTTTCATCATGAGTATACAAGCATTTAGTCCTTTGGTTCATCCTATCGATCTTCATGGGATACCTATCACTATCAACAACAAAAAAACATTACATGAGATGTTAGTTCATTCACATTTTACATTTCATACATAATCTCATGATCCACTACATTCATACATCCAAATCAAATCTGCATTCATACATCACCTCATATTTGAATTCATAATCAAAGCATAAACATCTCACATACATCAAACTATAAAGAATGAAAGATGACACATGCAAATGGTGCTCAAATCAAGATCTCGTGTGTGTGTGTGTGTGTGTATATATATATATATAAAGTGTACACCAAGTGCAAAACTATATGCTACTCTAGTGTTGTCGATCTAAAAAATGATACAAAATGGTGCTGGCACACCAATCGCTACATAGCTAGATCTATTAGAATCTAAAAAGATTAATAACCCAGAAAACTAGTGCAAAGAGTAAATATCTAAACTATGAATGCAAATGATACAAAATCAAAATAGCATCATAGAGTTAGTCTCCAAGAGAGTAATGCAAATGCTGGAAGCAAAATAGCATTAAGAGGATGCAAAAACAAGAGATGCAAATACAAGCCAGGTAGCATGCTTATATAGGCTAGGAAGAGAGAGGATGTGGCAACACCAACCAACGAGGAGCAACCATCTATCGGACTAAAGATAGCAAAGTATCTTCCCAAGATAGCTAATGGATGCTCACATGTAGGAAGGTGACACCTCACAACCATTCACCTAATAAGACATGCTTTATTAACCTAAGCGAGATTATTAAAAGTGTAGGAAAAACCTAGCAAAATAGGAAAAATAAAAAACTACACTAACACCCCCCCATAAGCGAAGCTTAGGTGGATGTAGAAATGGGTCCCGGCAAGTCAAGCCTGATGAGGTACCCATGTACATAAAATTCCCCCAAAAGAGAGAGAAAAGAGACTCCCCAAAGAAAATTAGGACTCCAAGTGAGAGGAAGAGGCCCCCCCAAAATATGAAGCATCCCGCACCTCCAGCAAAGCTTGCAAATTTTGTCCGGTAGATCCACTTACATCGAACAAGTTTTCTTCCCTTAGGAAAAGGGACAAGATCCCAAGTGTGGTTTCTCATCAAGGAACTATACTCTTCCTGCATAGCTGTATCCCACTCAGAAATACCAAAAGCCTCATGAAAGGACTGTGGATTTGAGGCAGTAGCAATGAAGATATGTAGAGCATCCTGGAATTGTGAACGAATATGCTTGGTGTCTAATGGATCTCCAACCCAATCACCTGCAAACTGCAAGGTTTGTCTAGCCCAAAGTGGACCAAAAGATGGAGAATCTAGAGGAGAATCATCAACCTGTAAATGATGACTAGGAGAGGAAGGAGGTGAGTCCTCTGAATCACTCTCTGCATCAGAAGTGGAGGTAGAAGACTGCTCAAGTGAAGTTGACCCATTAGAAGATATATCATGTATTCCAAGTGACTCCAATGTCAAAGTAGAAGGCAACCCTGTGACCATGCTCTGCTGGTTAAGCTGATGCAAGTAGTGGAAGTTAAGATGGCCAAACCGCTCATGCCATAATCTGCTCACATCATTAGAGTGAGTGAGTGAAACAGTCAAAGGAGGATCAGGAACAAAGTGAGAAAACATATAGAGTCGTGACTGATGATCTGCTCTCCCAACTGCAGCTGTAGAATCATTGTGAACCTCACATATCTCCACTGAACTAGGAGTGAACTCAACCTGCTTGCCTAAACTTGTGTGAGTGATCTGGTATACCGATAGGAGATTAGTTGACATTGTGGGTACACAAGGAACATCATGGAATGTCCCATCCTCCACATCAACAGACCCTCTCCCACACACCTCAACAGGAGTGTTATCACCCACCAACATAGAAGGCATAGTACATGGCTCTAAGGATGCAATTTCTTCCTTAGATGAAGCCATGTGGTGTGAAGCACTCGAATCAAGAACCCAAGTGGATGTTGAGGAAGCAACTGCAAAAAGAGCCTTGCCCTTTCCTTTCCCCTTGCTATTTTCTTTTTCTTTGTTAGACCCTTCAATAGAACTTTGTTTGATAGACTCAGGAACACTGATATTATTCTTCTCAAGAATGTATCTCAAGTGATCAAGTTGTTTCTGCAAACATTTATGTTCATCATGACCAGGTCTTTTACAATAGGCACATTTGACCTTTTCTTTCTTAGGCTTATCACCCTTGGAAGATGGTGTATCAATAGTTGCTTTTGAAGAAACCAACATCTGATTCTTCTTCTCCTCGCTATTCTTTTGTTTCTTGTCCTTACTATTGTTGTTACTACTTTGTCCTTGTTGTTCTTTTGTGCCTTGGTTGGCAGCCAAGGCATGTGACTTAGAGGACTTAAGAATGCCCATCTGGATTAGCTTGTCATGTTCTCGAGTGAGATTGACAGCAAAATCATCTAGAGATGGCATAGTGAATTGAGTACCAAGTGCACCCTTAGTAGCATAGAAGGTAGAGACAAACACAAAATATTCTGAACTTAGCTTAGAGAGAATATTGAGAATCAGTTGTTCATCTTTCTTTTCAATTCCACATTGTTTTAACTGCAGCCTTAGTGATTTCAATTTGGTGAAGAAATCTTGGATTGTGTTGAAATTGCCTGGACTCAAACTTATTAATTCATTTTCCAACATATGACCCCTCATTGAATCTTGTGTGCCAAATAGTGTTTCTAGCTTTGTCCATACTTCATTTGGTGTATCCAAAGACTCAATGTGAAATAGCAAGTCAGGAGAAATAGACAAACACAATGTTCCAAATGCCTCATCACATTTGTTAAACCACTTAGGCTTATCTTCATCTTTAGCAGGTTCAGTTTCAAGTCCCATAGTTATCCTATTTAATCCAGCTTTTCTTAAGTGAATTGTCATGCGTGATTTCCACTCAAAGTAATTGTATGGAGTTAGGATGGGCATATTTGTTTGATCCATGATGAAGAAATGCAGAGAAGAAATGCTAGAAAGAAGAGAACCCAGCCACAACAATGGCCCCCCCTTTTTACTCAATCAAAGAACCCCCCCAAATAAATATGATTTGGCACTTTATTTTAGTGCATTTACAACTACCACTAGAAAGAGATACTTAGTGGTCTTGATTTCAATGCATTACAAACCCTCATGAAGAGCATATGCTAAAAGTGAAACTTGGGCACAATAATCAAGGAAACAAATAGCACCACTGCGATATACTCAAAAAATCATGTACTTTCAAAACAAGAATCGCCTCGATACAAGGTCGTATGAGAAAGTTATGATCCTTCGAAGTTTCCAAAACGAGAACTGTACACAGTCACGGCTGAGAATCTGCAATTTCTGAAGAATTCATGCATGAAAATCAAAAAACAACTCCACTAGTGGATAGAGCACAAAAAAATAGCCAAGTTCATAACAAGAATCATCAAAATCGGAGTCCGTATGAGCAAGAACAAGACATTTGAAAACTGCATTTAAATCTGCTGCTGCCAACGGAGAGGGGTATGGCTGTAGCTTTGCATGCTCGATTCTAAAAAATATACAGCTTGCATGCAAAATCTAAAAGATTCCCAGATGGTTTTTCGGGGCTGCGAACAAAACCCAGAAAGCGTTTTTCTTGCTGATGTACAGAAGATGTTGTTGTAGTGTAAATTAGATGCCTTTAACAGTAAAAAATGGCTCCAAAAATCAAAAAACGACCCCAGCAACCAAAATATGACATGCAAATGCTAGATCAGCTTCTTAAGTCCATCAATGACATGCTAAAACCTGCAAAACTGATTGAAAACTCCAAATATGCAAGTTGGTTGTCAGATTTGAGATTGAAACCCCAGAGAAAAACTGTTTTTGTCAAAACTTTTCTGATTCTCAGGATCTTCCAAAGATGCAAGAGAAGAGCATACTTTGTTTTTCAAAAAACTGCAATAAAGTTTATTTCCCCCCCCCCCCCCCCCCCCCGAATCTCTCAAATAAGGAAACTAAAATCTACTCTTACACATAGAAAAGCTCTGATACCATGTTAGAATCTGAAAAGATTAATAACCCAGAAAACTAGTGCAAAGAGTAAATATCTAAACTATGAATGCAAATGATACAAAATCAAAATAGCATCATAGAGTTAGTCTCCAAGAGAGTAATGCAAATGCTGGAAGCAAAATAGCATTAAGAGGATGCAAAAACAAGAGAGGCAAATACAAGCCAGGTAGCATGCTTATATAGGCTAGGAAGAGAGAGGAGGTGGCAACACCAACCAATGAGGAGCAACCATCTATCGGACTAAAGATAGCAAAGTATCTTCTCAAGATAGCTAATGGATGCTCACATGTAGGAAGGTGACACCTCACAACCATTCACCTAATAAGACATGCTTTATTAACCTAAGCGAGATTATTAAAAGTGTAGGAAAAACCTAGCAAAATAGGAAAAATAAAAAACTACACTAACAAGATCAAAATCAGATCATATATGAATCTAATTCTCTCCTTCCCCCTCACCTCCTACTGGTAGCAGAGGAGGAGGAGGAGGCATATCTTGTCTCATTGTAGGCCGTGCACCCCCAGACTCTCGTGCTTGGTTTCATCTAGTATAACTGCTACATAAGCTACAAAGTAATAGGTTTCTCTGGCTAACTGCAACTAGATCTCATCTTTTTGTTGCTCTAATCTCTACATCGCTTGCTCTAATTGCCCTCACAACTCTTGGATCTCAAGCTCCCAGTTAGCAATTTAGTAGTCTCTCACAGCTACCTGTATCTACAACTGTCCTAGCTACTACTATGCAGTGCAAATCTGCTCTCTAGCTCTCCTCAGAGCATCTTGGGTCCTTGCAACAGGTCAGTCTTGCATCTCCTCATCTCCCTACTCAGCCTACTCTACTAGCTGCTCTACCTCTATCTGAGGTCTTTGTGACTCACCTCTGATGGATCCCAAGGATCCCATCTCCCCTTGTTGTCACCTCTGACCCATCCCACTCCCACTAGCATTTGGGTCTAATCTCATTTGTCTAGTAGGAATCTGAACATATTAGGTCCTGTGCCTCACACACTCCTACTAGGGCTATTGTGGTGGTCCCTGGGGTGCCTATACTAGCTGTCTAGGTGCAACCATCCCCACTAGATCTATAAACCTAGGGAAAGGATGACTCACAAAGTAAGCCTGATATGCAAGAGTCATCCCCCCATCTACTACCACTGGCAGGTAGTCCCACTATATCGCAACCAAGTTGCACACTTCTATCATCGATCTCCTAGGATCCAATCTTGGGGACCACCCCTGGTCCAAATCTCTAGCTAACCACACATAGGAGCAGTACTCCTATGATATATCTTGTGGCCTCCCATATTGTCGCCACATGTGAGTCAATGGGAATCTCTCCACTATCTGCATAGATCAACCTATCAGTGTTCGTAAAGTGAACATGTGCCCTAGCTCCCGGGGCACATCATCCTAATCCTCAGTTTCTCTCCAAGGTCATCATACTACTACCACCAAGTCATCAAGATGACCTCTCCACTGCTTAGTCTTCTCTAGAGCTATCTAGGTAAGTTGGCCTCTGTATCTGTAAATATATAGCTCCATTGGCTATCGCTCATCAGCAAAAATGGGTCTAGTAATTAGAAGGTTCTCCTAGAACTAGATCTAGAGAACATAAACCCCGATAGCCATGATCTTCCTCTCATGATATACAATCTCATGCATCACATGGAACATGTGCACGAGCATGCACTATCCCCACCCATATCTCTTTGAGGTCTCCAACATCATCTACAACATCCTACCCCATCTGCACTCTAGTCCATGCTGGCCTCTGTCAGGCATCAAGAAATAGCTTATAAATATCCCTAACACTGCTACCAATATGTGTGTGCCCATAGGTATGCACAAGCTCATCCTAGGTGATGAATCAACCCATGATCAACTTCTCATGAAACAGAGCTCTCAGTGCCTTTGTGCCCATCCACGATATTGTGTCATACACTACTCTTGACCCATAGAAGGGTATCTACAGTATCCAGTAGATGTCTTGTAGTGTCACTATCATCTCTCCATGTGGCAAGTGGAATGGGATCATCTCCAAATGGAAACACTCCACTAGTGTAGTCAGAAAATCATTATTCATCAACATTGGTGGAATCCAGAAAAGATATGATAAGCCCAATCTATCAATGTGAGCCATATCGATGTTAGCAAGTCTCCACAACAAAGCTCTATACGACAGGTAATGGGATCAAAGTCCAACATCCTCAAAAGTAACCTGCACACACATGAAAACAATAGGCAAACAATTAGTCTCCTCTAAACAAACATGATGAAAGAAAGCACAAAATTGCAATTAAAAATCAAATTTCACATTCTAAAACTTGCATTTAACACCAGTATTTCACACAAGATCTCATGTTCTCATGCGAGATTGCACATCTTTGCATGAGGATACACTTTCTCATGTGAGAAGTGCTCAACTATTAAGTAAAAAATGAACCAAAATTAGGGTTTTTCACGTAAAAGATGGGTATCCACCATGCAAGAAAACCCACAAAGCCATGCGATGAAGTACTAGGCTAGTACTTCTTTGTGCGAACTCAGATTGGCTTCACGCGAGGAGAGACATCCTTGCACAAGAATCGACAGGCCAACAATTAAAAACACCTAAACATGACCTAAACTACCTTGAAAAGCATGAAGAATTAAATGCAAAGAAAGGCTATTGACCACTCATTGGATTCCCATAATCTACCAGCTAGTTGTGTCATCAGGAGCATTCGAATTGATGTATAGATAAGGGGACCACCATTTTTGCCTCAGAGCTCTCTTCTCCACAAAAGACAAAAGTGCAAATGATTTGAAAATGACCCTTTGGACCCTTATATAGGTTTTCGGCCTAATTTTTCAAAGTGCTCTGATTGACATGAAAATCCCCCTAGCTAATTTGACTATTATGAATCCATTTTTGGGATCAAATTCAAAATTTGACACACTTAAATAGCTCAAAGTCGCATTTTAAAATTTTGGGATTGACACAATCAAACACTTGTGTAGTCCATCTTTCTTATACTTTTTGATTCTTGGAATCTTTTCAAATCATAATTTCTTCAAATTTTCTGAAATTTCTAGGAAAAGTCAACTCAAGTCAACTATGGTCAAACTTTGGTCAAACTTGGTCTTTTAGACCTCAAAATCACTCCAAATTTTCTTTTGACTCTTCTAATATGTTCTACATTCTTTTGAATCTCAACTTTCTTTAGTATCTTTCAATACACTACTCTACATCACTATTCTGGTGTGTCATCTTTCGATTTCACTCCCAAGGGGTAGGATGATTACATCATTGAATCTTTCAAAACTAGCTTCAATTAAGTCAAAATTTTATGTCCTAATCACTTGGGGCATCTTTTTCCCCTTTATATCTGACATCTACTTCATCTATCTTATCTTTTGATCAACTGATCACATCTTATAAGTAGTGCTTATCAGAGTTTGATGAACAGGTATCGAGACAGTCTAAACCCCCACTCCTGAGGGTCAAGCCTCATTCTAGGGATGATTCTATGAATCATGATGGGATCTTGCTATCTTTTATGGATTGGTATCTAGGTGTTCTACCTAGATCCCTTAAGGTTAAGCTCCATTCTAGAGATAAACTTTAAAAGCTTATCAATCAAGGTATCTAGGTGTTCTATCTGGATCCCTTAAGGTTAAGCTCCATTATGGAGATAACCTTTAAAATCCTATCAATCTAGGTATCTAGGTTTTTTATCTAGATCCCTTAAGGTTAAGCTCCATTCTGGAGATAATCTTTGAAAGCTTATTTATCTAGGTATCTAGGTGTTCTATCTAGATCCCTTAAGGTTAAGCTCTATTCTGGAGATAATCTTTAAAGCCTTATCAATCTAGGTATCTAGGTGTTCTATCTAGATCCCTTAAGGTTAAGCTCCATTCTAGAGATAATCTTTAAAAGCTTATCAATCTAGGTATCTAAGTGTTCTATCTGGATCCCTTAAGGTTTAGCTCTATTCTAGAGATAATCTGTAAAAGCTTATCAATCTTGGTATCTAGGTGTTCTATCTGGGTCCCTTAAGGTTAAGCTCTATTCTGGAGATAATCTTTAAAAGCTTATCAATCTAGGTATCTAGGTGTTCTATCTGGATCTCTTAAGGTTAAGCTCCATTCTAGAGATAATCTTTAAAATCTTATCAATCTAGGTGTCTAGGTGTTCTATCTAGATCCCTTAAGGTTGAGCTCTATTCTGGAGATGATCTTTAAAAGCTTATCAATCTAGGTATCTAGGTGTTCTATCTAGATCCCTTAAAGTTAAGCTCTGTTCTAGAGATAATCTTTAAAAGCTTATCAATCTTAGTATCTAGGTGTTCTATCTGGATTCCCTAAGGTTAAGCTTCGCTCTGGAAATAACCTTTAAAATCTTATCAATTGGTCTCCATATCATCAATTTCAAAACCAATCTCATTTCTTGATCCTCACATCATACTTATGATTTCTTTGAATTGAATGTGCTACTCGCACTTTCATTCAAAGAGGGGCAAATGTAATTACCCAAAATTGGCACATTTCTATGTAAACCAATTCTAGTCTATTTTGATCAACCCTAAGTCTTACTTTACTAGGAAATTATTATTCTAGTTATTGCTACTTGACCTAATTGTCAAATGTAGAAAACCCTAACCTACATTAATCACATTCTCTATTTAATTCCTAAGTATCGACTCAAATTAGCTACATTAAACCTATTGATCAAATTTGATTTAATTGTAAGTGTTCATACTTTAATTAAATCAAATTACTTCTATAAGCTAATGCATAAAGGAATTAAACATATTTAATTTAATGAGATAATGTCTTTATTTCAATTATTGGGTTTAATTACTCAATTAATTAGAAATATGCATTTATGAATTCATATCTCATTTTATTAAATTAAATAATCTTCCAAATATTATCTTTAGTTCAGGAATGAGAATTCTATTTAAGAGGGTTCTAATTCCTCATTATGGGGAGGGGAATTGAATTACATCGAAATACTATCAAAATAGATACTCAATTTCTTAATACTGTCATAGCTTTCATAATTGCTTTGCATTAATATCATCTATATTAATTGCACTCATATAGCTTAATTTTCTTTTTATGTTATTAGACTAGAATTGCATGTCATCTAGATTAATTGCACTATCATATAGTTGCATAAATTCTTTGTACTAAAAGGTCTGGTTGCTCACTTCTTAGTCTAAAAGAAAAGGCAAAATCCTTCTAGTTAGAAGGCAATAGGTCAAACTGTTGGATTACTCGGATGAATGATCTCATATTAATTCTGGGATGATCTTCCAGATAATGACTATGTTGAAGTGTGTGTAAGGATCCAAGGCTCACAATTCACATATGCAATACCTACATACATACATACATACATGGTTAAGTGCTACATAACTATGTCCAAGGCTACCTAACTATGTCCAAGGCATCTACACACTGGAGGCATACTCTGTCTTCCAGGCTACCTATATACCTATATCCATAGATCAAGACCCTTGAACTACTCACTCTAATGAATATGTAGTTCTAGTTTCTAATTGTTTGAATGTAGTTGTATTCCTATAACTACTAATGACCTTTACTTGTCCAATATAGCTTTTCACCATCATACACCCACTTAGTCAACCCAGCTAATCAGCAACTAGACCAATTGAACTAGGTTATGGCTTGTCACTTAGCATGGGTTGAGTGAGTTTTATTGTTTTATTATTTGGATTCTAGAATTTGTATGTAGATGGAATAATTTTTCTATTGTGCTAATATGTAATAAGCACCTTAGAAAAGATATCTCTATATACATAAAGACTACAAGTTGTGCAATTGGTCATATATTGCATTTGCATTTTCTTTGCCATTTCTTAAGTTATAAGAGTGTTTCAAGTTTGAGAACCACTTCAATATCCTTTGAATGGTTTAGAGGTAATGTCATTGTGACAATGAGAATAAATTCAATGAAGAGTTAAGTGTAAGGAGTTACTACCCTAAACCTATGCTACAAATTCCTGGAAGGCAAGGGACCCTAAACCTATGCTACATTTTCTAGAGACATGAGAGAAGTTACTACTAGCTTCAATACTTCATAACATTCTAGATCATATAGTAATCAAACTAGAGGAAATCATTGATAAACCAAACATATAATGAACAAGAAACTTGAAAACTTGAATATTGAAATGTTGAAATCAAAGCTATCGAGGATCAAACATCTATGCTAGAGTTATAACAAAATGAGAAAACATATATTCCTCTTATACATAATCAGAATTATGTCAAAGATGAACTCAATAAATTGAGCAATATAGGAGGTGCTCAGCCAGATATTCTAGCCATCTTGGGTGATTTGGTGAGAGGCTTCTACAAGGGAATGAGCCTCATGAGTTAACATATAATGTGTTAAAATAGTTAAGTGCGACCTAACTATGTACAAGGTGTCTGCACACTGGAGGCATACAATATAGCATGTAATACCCTGGTGCAACCTTTGCGTTGTAGTTTATAGTTAATGTAAGGTTAACCTATATACATCCTAACTCACTCCTTGTATAGTTATGTTTAAAAGCTTGTGACAATACAAGTGGCCATGCTACCTATTGAGTGAGTTTTATTTTTTTTTGTGTCTCAAGATCTCTCTATTTATATAATAAATACATACATATACATATTTATATATGTTTGTACATACATATATACAACAATCACAAGGGCACGACAATGAAATCCTATATCTCCACTGACCTCCACAATCCACAAGATCTCTCTATATGTACATACATAGATATGTATATATATATATATACATACATACATATAGATACATACATATATATTCACATACATACATATGCATATGCAATTTTATCACCTTCGAAGGAATTGGAAGGCATTTGATTATAAATATGGAAAAGTTGCAAAAATTGACAAAAAGTTGTTATGCAACAAATATTGTTGCCAAGCAACTTTTTTTGCAAATTTGGAAGGTGAATAGTTAGAGTTTTATTTTGATCAAACAAGTAGGAATGAATATGTAAGGTCAAGAGATATACCCTATAAATGAATGTTCTTCAACCTAGGAAAGGGTTGGAGTTGATATGTACAGATTTGAATCAATAAGAAAGCAATTTTGGTGGGAAAATATGTGTAGACATCAAGTACAATATTAAGATCTCCTTGTTGTTTTATAGTAGGTAGATGCTTATACTATGAAAAGTTGTGTTTTTGCTTCCTAGAAAAAGTGCTAATTAGTTTTATATATGTAGGTTAAACTTGAAGTACTTTTGATCTATTTTGTGTCTGTTGGTTATCCAAATCTATGCTTAGGTTTTTAATTGAAATGGAGTCTCCTTCCTAATCCCCATGGTGTAAAACCCTATTTTTTTCATATAGAAGGGGTATAGGATGGAGATGAATGTTTTAATTTTTATTTTTAGAACACCCACCTTCTTGGAGTACCTAGTTTGAGGACAAGTAAGTAGAGATAGTGCAAGAGATGAAGCCACCTAATACGTTTTAAGATGCCAACTTGGAAAGACTTATAGTTCCCTATAGTCAAAATCCTTATGAAAGGATGAATTGCAAAACTCATTAATTACAATGATAGATTCCTTATATAACAATTATAAATGAAAACATTGTAAAATTGGAACCCCTACAATGTTGTATATGCAAGATATGGCTCCAAAAAATGAATAGTTCCATTATGCACACAAAAATTGCACTACAAAATTGAGCTGGCTAGAGATCTACACTATGGTGACCAATATGAGTAGATAGCATTAATCATGTGTGTAGGTAAATAGCCAAGACTGGTCAAGGGCTTCAACCAACGGACACAAAAAAATCACCTACCCATAAAATATGAAACTAATTATGTCAAGATATCACAATAATTACACATGCCAATGGAATATGTTAATTAAAATGCCAATTATAGGGATCAAACATTGTGAATGTAAATTTTACAACCTATAAAAATCCATTTAGGTTTATACATTTTGATAAGTTAACTCTCCAAATCCTCACAAATAGGTCCAAATGTATTATCTAGCTTATTGCATCTTTCCTTGATCTCTTGTAAGTGTTGTCTTTCTTGGGCAATAAACAATTTTGCCTTCTTAGCTTTTTTGTGACCACCCATACACATATCTTTTGTCCTTTTAACATCTTCAATAGTGTGATGAAAAAAATCATGACCTTTACGCCTCGAGTCCACAATATATGTCTCATGTGCACCACTATCAACTTTAGTATGAACATAGGAAGACTCAACCCTGTTATTGAGTTCATGTGAAATGGATGCTACCTCATGATCAAAACTATTCTTACAAAACTCAAAATAAATGTCATACCTTGGTTACATGTTTTCAACACCTATAATGGGCTAGGCCATGATTATAATTTGATCCATTTTTTGATCACTGTGAAGTCTCAATGGTGTATTATGTGCCTCCTCTTGATCCAAGGTTTTTCTTCTTCTTTAGGGATACTACATGATGATTGATTTTTACATTGATTTTGATGAGTTGTAGTTCACAATTTGCAAACAAGTGACCCTTTCCCTTTCCTTGTTCTTGCACAATTAATTCTTCACTTCTCCCAATGATTCATTACTATATTTAGATTTTTTTTACTTTTTACATTTGATTTGATACCCAAAAATTGTGTGAATGAAAGTATGTCTTGTATCTTATGAAGGAGGGAGTGACGTTTATCATAACTAGCCACAATTTCTTTATTTTTTGGTAAGGCTATGAGGATTAGCTATTTTTGTACATGGAGATGAAGCATTAGTGTGACAAATTTTCCTTTATTATCCTACTGTCCATTATCCTATATTTACTAGAAGATATAATTTTATAAACCATTTTAATTTTTTGGCTCATAGCATTAGACTATCATCCTTTGATACTATTTTGTGGTTCAATTTTTTAATTCAATGCATACTATGATTAATTTTTTTTACATGGCTACAATCTTTATAAATATTTGTACAGCCATGACCAAGTTTGATGGAACATGGGACAAAACCATTAGCAAAACACCATACCATATCACTACACATGTAACCAAAACCATGTAAGGATTGATAGCTTAGCTAGAAGATTTTCACATCATAGTTAAGAAATGTTTCACAAAGTTGGAGGTGCAAGGAGGATTCAATATTATTATTTAAGCATTAACAAAAGAGGCAACCGATTGACTCTATTGATCCTAGACGAAGTTTCAAGGTCTTTTGCATAACTTCTATGATACCTCCTTTACCTTATGGTGCCATGCAACTAGTTTCCACTTATTTTTCAATCATAAGATATATCATTCAATAGTCTCCTAAAAAGGGGGAGCATCAAAAACTTAGGAATTAGAATTCATATTGTGGGTGAATAGGGGCATGTTGGACATATACAACCACTGCTTAATCATTCCATCCTTTTTTAACATTTCCCTCTAGATTTTACTTCCATAAGTATAGGTGATTGGGCATATTTACCTAAAAAAATATATCTACAGATAAGTAGAGAGCCATAAATATCATGGAACCATTAGCACAAAGAAAAGACTCATAGAGAATTTAAGCAACATCTACTAAAAATTTATTTTCTTGCTAGCTAGGGCATTCACTTAGGTTGGCCACCAATGCCCTTGAATTAGAAAGAGTCTAGATTATTCCAAGGTTGAAAAGAGGATATTAATAGAAATAAATTTAATTAAGGTAGTAGTCAACCCCATAATGTTCCCTTTTCATCACCCTAATTCGAGTCATGAATCTCAAATCTTGTCTACAAAGTTCCAAACATTTGTACATAGGGCTCCGTAGAAACCATTAAATACCAATGGGCTATGAGAGAAATTTAAAAATTAGTGAATCCAAAACATTATGAGAAAGTGATTATGTTGATTCATGCTCAAAGGTATCTGAAAAGTTATTTTTTAAAAAATATTGCAGGGCATGGGAGACATTCTTGATTGTGCTAGTTTTTTATTCAGCATGGGTTTCACCATTTGAATTTTCTTTTATTGATGTGTTGTGTCAAATCCTAAAATTTTATATATGCAAGATATGGCTCCAAAAAAAAATAGTTCCATTATGCAAGATCAAAGCACTGAAAACCCTTACCTTGAATGGCTCTTCATCACGCCTCTAAAGCCTCCCACCCACACATTGTCATGTGAATAAATGAAGTTTCACTTTTCTTTTTTTTGTTTAAATACCCAAAAATTTTGATGATAAACTTAACTAACGTCAAGATTTTGACATTATCGAGATTATATTTTTATTAAAAAAATGAATTTGATAAGCCAAATTGGTCTACCTTCAAAAATTTAGGTCAAAAATGCAAGCCAAGTGTACTAGTGATCCATTATCTCTTAAATGTTTTCTAATGCAATTCTCGAGAACATGTCCATATTCTTGACAATAGTGACAACTATACCTTGTATTGTAATCCCAATCATAGGATTTTCCATTTTGTTGTACCTTTGTCTACTTGGTTGATATCTACTTGGCATTAGATCTGCATTCATATGCTTTATGTCCATACTTATAACAATTGTGGTAGTATCATTCAAATCTTTAAGTTCTCATGGACTTGGTCTTGCATTCATGTGCCTGATGTCCTTTCTTGTTGCACTTATGATAGTAACCCTTGAATTTATGCTTAGGTTTTTTATTTGCATTGTTGCTCTTGCAAACATTTGTTATATGACCTAGCTTTCCACAATTATGACAAGTGGATTTTTAGTTCTTACCTTTGTTATTTTTTTTTTCACCACTTTTAGATTATTCTCCTTCCTTGATGTTGGTGTAATCCAATCTAGCAGTATCATTTTTAGGTCTTGGAGATCTCATCAGTTTCTCAAAGTATTTGATGGCTTCACTAGGTTTGTTGAAACTTTAAAAAAATTCCTTTTCCAAATCTTAGTTCATTCCTCAATTGATCATTTTGTAACTTCAAGGTTGTGATCTCAATGTCCTTTCCATTAAATTCATGGTTTGTAATCACCAATTGATTCATTGTATCCAGTTGCATGTTAGCAAGCTTTTTCACATCTAATGTCTTCTCTTCCAGTCTGTTGGTCAATGTTCTTTTGTCATCTTCAATCATGACATTGTCTTCCTCGACTTTTTCTTTTCTTTTTGGTTGCCTCACATAGTAATACTGATTGGAATTATTGTTCTAACTTAAGATTTCTAACATCTTTAGTTATGGCATTGTTCTTTTCCATCAGATCTGTAACTATTGCATCAAACTCAGTTGAGTTTCCATTCTCAAATAATTCAGTAGTATCTTCTTCTTGGTAATGAGTGTCATTTTGATCAATAGCAAGTTGTTTTCTTCTCTTCAATGAACATTGAATTTCATCTCTTGCTTCATTGAGTATGTGTAGGGCAAGTTGTACTTCAATCTTCTAGTTCTCAATAACCTTTCCCAACTTGAACACTTCCATCTTCAAGATCTTTACTCCAAAAATATAAAGCTTTCCTTTCTAGAGAGCAAGTCTCTAATACCAATTGTTGGAAATAACAATGGGAAAGTAAACTATGAGAGGTAGGGGGAGAATCAGCATTTCAAAACGTTAACCATAAAACATTCACCACACATCTATCTCATAATTTAGCTCATAAACTAAAATAGCTAACTTCATCCATAACATGAAATAAATAACAAAACACGATAAATTTGTTACCCAGAAACCCTTCTTTAAGAAGGTAAAACTAGGGTGGGGATGACACCCACAAATCTTCACTACTACAATTGTAAAGTGTAGCCAATTATGGTTACAATAAGTTTGACCATAAACTATGATCTACCCTGTGAGGGGTCTGCCCTATTAAAGACTTACAAAGATTGTTAGGTCTCACCCTATTAAAGGATTTCAACACCCTTCTAAAAGTGTTCCTTGTTAGAGGACTTAAAATTACAATAAAAAAAGCACTCAGTTAAGAGATGTACACAAGTCTGTTAAGACTAATCTGTTAGGAGATTTACTCTGTATCACCTGTTAAAACTATTTAGCACTATGATAATTCGGCTAGCACTCTATTGCTACATGTTAGATCTTCTCTTTCATGATGAATTCTTGATCCTTCTAATCAGATATGTCTCCTCTATCCTCTCTCTTCTTTCCTATGTTCTCTCTAATTGATTTTGCAATTTAGATCATTTTCACAACCTTCATAGCCACCATGAATTCTCTCTCTACACTTAGCATTCATCTCCTTTCACACATTCACTCATCTACAAACTCCTTAGGGTTTTCTTCCTTCAGTAAACATATATGGGCTAGGGTTAGGTAAGAATCAACAACTGATGTTGATCCATATTATTTCTTAAAACATTCCTAAATTTGATTGGTTGCATGTACTGCATAGGGATTCATAATATACCTCCATACATATCTTCTAGAATCGTAAAACAATCGTTAAGTCGCCCTAAAAATGATTTACATATTATTTTGTTTCATTACAAACAAGTATGTCCAAAACTATTCACTTGGCATCTAAGGCTCTATTGCTTGGCCATCACTTTATTCTCAAAGTTTTAACTTGACTTCCAAATGGCTCAAGATACAACTCGGCTCCTGAATCAGTCGACATGCATAGTTTTCTTAGCTAATGAGTGGCTCGGCGCATACTAGGTATATTGCTTGGAATGTATTGTCTAATAATTGATGCTTGACATGCTTTGATCACTCATCTCACACTAATTCCTTGGCTCACTTTAATCACTTGGTGTGCATTGAAATACTAATAGATATGACCAAGTCTTTTGGCATTGCCTTGTCAAATCTAATCTAAGATTAACAAGTATGGAGGTTGATAGTAGAGGGGATGGTGGACAAGGTTTGTAGGAAGTGCCAATACATAAGTGTTATCATGGGGATCATGGGGTAGAGGGACATCATCTAGTGGGGGGATGATGGGCTCACATCCAAGTTCACATCCTTGGAGTAGACACATACAGTGGTTAGTAGGTTATTATAGGACATGTTGGTAGAAAGGGACAACTATAGGATAAGATAGGGAGGTCCTTATAGGGACAGCTAGAGTTGACAGAGGAGAAAAACATGATTAGAAAAAATTTGGAAGGCATGTAGATAGATAAAGGTTTCCTATAGAGGGAGAGGGGCCTGTTAGTCTAGGATCTAGTGGTGGCACGACCTTGGGCACTGGTTTAGGGGAGCAATTCCATTGCAAACATATTATTAATTGGAAAAATTTGGTATTGAGAGGGTGGTGAAGAAGTACTAACAAAATTTATGTCAATTGAAACTTTTAACCATAAAATATGAAACTATACTTTATATTAACCAATAGTGTTTGTTCCTTTAGTTTTACTGACATTATATAACTATAAATTACAAAGTAAATGATAGTAAAATATAACAAAATTCACCCAACCATAACACAAAGATTTTTTGTCTCATAGAAACCCTTGGTTAGAGGCAGAAACTACAATGGGTATGGTATCCACAACTCTTCACTATAGTTGAAAGAGGTTTTTTTATTAGGATGGTAACATGTCACCTTCTAAAAGAATCACAAAGTTAGGAGTAACTGATACATTATTAAGTATATCTATAATTCTATAAGGAACAACTCCATTAAGAGATTTGTTCCCATCAATATGATGTTCACCTTGTTAAAGGATTTATAAAGCTCATACATTGAAATTATCGGTCGTATCAAAGATCATCCAATTAAAGGATTTTAGAACATCTTGTAGAAACTATAAGGAATTCATACCTATATTAAATGACCTATATTATACTTCCCTTCAAAATCTTATCAAATCCTTTTCACTATCTTACCGATCTCTAATCTCAATCCTCTCTCCCTATTCACTGCTCAATTTTCTTATCCATTTTCTTAGTCCTCGTAACCTCTTGATCGATCTTCTCCTTAATTATTTATCCTTGATCTTGATTCTTGATCATTTATTTCCCCTAATTAGGTAATCCACAATCTTAATCCCAAAACTTCCTTAGACCATTTTTCCTTTTCTTTCTCATGTCAACTACATTGTGATTCTCCTTTCAATCAATAGTTGTCATTTTTTGATAGCTTCCTTATTATTTTGATAGACTTATAGTGTTTTGATAAATCCTTTCCTTATGCTAATAGTATATTATTGTTTGTTGATATGACATAAATTTTCACTCCCTTGTTTTGGTTGATCAATTGTTTTACATCCATGTTAAAATAATTATTATCATCATAATATGTCAACAATATCCCCCTTTGGCATTAATGGAAAAACCTTGATTTACAAAATATTCTAACTCCACAATACTATAAACTCTCCCCTTGACAATAGTCCTTGTTTTTCTAAATATTTTTCAAAATAGATTTTGTCTATCTGGATTCTTTCCCTTCTATAAAATTTTATTCCTCTCTACTTCTCCTTTTGTTCTTCTCTCCCTTGTGAAAATTTATCATTATTCCTTCTTCTCTCCCTTTTTGTAAATAATTCAAAATGATAACCAAATTATGCTTCCCAGGGTTTATACCTGCTACAGTTATTAGGTATAAACTGGTATCAACTATGCTCAACTTAGGTGTTTGTACTATTTCTTCTACTTTCTCTACATAGTCCTACATAATTTCCATATGTGGTGTGATTATTCTGTGTAGCTCCAATATCCACATTTTTGTCTTATCCTCTTTTTCCTTCGACTCTTGTTCCTTAGAAATGATTTCTCTCATTTTGGTTGTGTGCTCCATAAAATAAAAACTCGATATGTTGTATCTACTGAATCTATATGTTGATAATATTTCCTTCGATATCCCCAATAAACTCTATGAAATTACACAAACATGTATCAATTTTTGTATCACTCTTTAATGCTTCCTTCAGTACTTTAATAATTCAACCTTTAATATTACAATTTTAGTTAATAGTTTTTCAACTATTACTTCTTCCATTTTCTTCTTAGTATCTTTGAATATTTTATGCTCTAAATCTTGTCCATAATTATTGATAAATTCTATATATACATATGTTGGTTGTTGAGTGAGTTGGCTTCATCAACTATAACATCTGATACTAGTTCCTCAAATCGATTCAATGCATTAGTTAAAACTCTTTGTTTGAAACTTTTTCGATTTTATTTTTCAATTAGGGTCTTCTTCTCAAGTACTTTGGCATATTATTGTTTCTCCTTTGGTCTTTTAAATCTCCTTGGATCTTGTTTAAGTATAGAAAATTCTATATCATCATCATATATAGATCCATCCTTGTCTTTGTCTTCTTCATCATCTTCCTCTTTCCTTTAGTATCTTTGGCTTCATTTTTCTCATCTTTACCAATATCCTTATCTTTATCATCTTTCTCTTCTTCTTTCTTTTCCTCATCCTTCTTTTCATCTTTTTCTCCTATATTTCTTGATTCACTTGGGGCTTGTGAAGATTGGCCACCTATTTATTGTTGACCATTGTAGGTATCTATTGTGTCCTATGATTTTTTAGTGTTAAGCTCCTTGTTGGTGTCATGTGGTTGATGCAATGGTGAATATTGTTGATCTACTAATGTAATATTCTACACATTCATGTCTTCATCTTGATTGTTCATTTATTTTAATACTTCCTCTATTGTCTGCAATTTTGGGTCTATAAAATCCATAATCTATATAGTAGGTGTAGTGATTGGTTCACTCTCTATTTGGTTAACATATGTCTTCTCAATTGTTTGATTGATATTGGTGTCAACCTTGTTAGATTCCGATTTAGTTACATTCACCTGTAGTGAGGATTTACAAATCTCCTTCTAAGAGACACCTAGTTAGAGGATTTTACAATAAGCTTGCTACTAAAGCTTTCCCTATTAAGAGCTACAACTAGATGCAATGGTAAGAAAGAAAACTAATGTATAAGACTTGAAATGTGGCATTGGCTTTTCTTGTAGATCTCTGTTGCATATCCCCAAAGCTGAATTTATCTTCTTTTTAACTTGGTGATTTATTTGGTCTCGCCTCTCCCCTTGGTTGTTCTAAAGAATTTGTCAATGTATCTTCTTTCTCTGCATCTACTTCACTCACTAGTTTGCAGCTTTATCAATTATGTGTGTTGTTTCACACATACTTCATCTCTCTCTGGCTTCTTCTCCAACACTTTGCATTCTTACAGAAACAATACCAACTTATCTATGTTCTAAGCACTTATATTCATTATATGATGTCAGGGAACAATTGCCCATAACAAAATTATCACGCTTGATTTCAAATTCAAATTTTGAATTCCATGTCTAATCTATTCATAGGAAACCCATGACTCCTACTCCTAGGGTCTAGACTAGTAACCATGTCAATCTATTTGTGAATCGATGGCAGCCTTCATCCTTGCCTATTTTTTTCATTTCTCTTTTTGCTTCTATCACATTCATTATGCCTCTTTATCTATCCCATGATATCCACAATGACTCACTTCATTGATGATCTGGATCAACAACCTTTTACTTTTATCTATAGGTGGTGGTGTGGGGTATATGAGTGCATATTGGTTCACTCTTCTTCCTTTGATTAGTTGTCAATCAATGACAAAATTCTTTATATTTCACAATCTCCATGTTAATGAGACTTGCGGGACCAACAATACCTCTTATTAGTTCTATTGCATCTAAGTATGTTGAAGTAAGATTCAATTTATCCTTTTGTAAGGGATAAATAAGTTTAACATTTTCTTATAGGTCCTTAAGAAAAACTTACTTTCGTAGTTTGATGATGAATCCTCGTGACCAAAGCTTGTAGGGTTACCTTCCTTCTCATTTTTCCTCCTTCTTAACCCAAAATTTATTTATATCATTCCTTACTTGTTCTTGATTAGCTATTATTTTTCCTTTTTTATTTGCATTATTGGCTTATTGGTATCCACAACTTGTGCTAAATGGTTATACTTGTGACAAACAAAATAGACCATGCATGTTGTCCTCCAAGGTCTACAATTTCCTCTTAGATTCCTCAATCTGTAATTCATTGTCATGTGTACAAAGTGTCCACATATATTACATGTAGATAGAATATTTCCTTCTATGTTCAATATGATTATCAAATTTTTTGGTATTCTTATTAGTGGAACTCTAGATTTACAATATTTAGCTTTATGTACATACTAATTACATGTATAATCAACAACTTCCAAAATTTCCCTCCAATGATATGATGTATGTTCTTGATCTATAGTTTTTATCTTGATTTCCAAACTTATTGCAATTGTAACAATATCCATTGAATTATGTACCTCTCATAACATTAACCAATCTACTTTTACAAACATTTGAATTGTGATCAAGATTTCCATAGTTATAATATGTAGGTTTAGTTGATTTATCACCTTGTACATTGATATATTATTTTGGCTTTCCTAATAGGTTCGTGTTTATTAATTTGGATGATTCTTTGATTTTAAACTTATTGTTACCAATATAACCAAGACCATTTCTGTCTTTGACTCTTCTTTAATTTTTTAGTTGTTTGTCAACTTTCTTCATTCTTAGATCGAACTTTGTGAGTTTCACATTGACTTCTTTATCAACATTCAAATTGTTCCTCAAGTTTTTGAATTCTTTTCTCATCTTTTCATTCTCGATAAGTAGCTACCTATTTCCTTCATTTGTGTTGTTCAAGTATTCATTTAGTGTGTTTTTCTCTTGTTGTAACCTTTGAATTATGTCATCCCTGTCCTTGATTGTTCTTTTAAGATTTATCTTTTTTGTTTTAAGACTTTTCTTGGCTTCCTTAGTTGTCATCATTCTTTCAATTACTTATGTTATCCTAAGAGCTTGGCTTTCAAGTTCCTTTTGGAATCCAATTGGATTTTCTTCCAAACCTATATTCCTTTCTATCAAGTATGCATTTGTTGCATCAACTTCTTCATAATTTGTTTTATTTTCCAATAGTTCTTCAAGGTTGTCTAGGCTTATTTGCAATCATTCTGATGATCCTTTCCTTTTTTTCAAATGATGCTTTCAACTTTTTCTTCAGATCCTCTATCTATGAAGAGCTTCTTCCATTTTCCTTTCTCTCATATACCTCTCAACAATCCCAAATTTAATTGCAAGCTATTAAAATTTCCTTTTAGAGGACTAAGCTCTAATACCAATTGTTTATTGGAAAGGTTGGGTACTAAGAGGGAGGTTGAAATGATACTAACAATTTTTTTGTCAATTTAGACTTTTAACCATAAAATATGAATTTGTAATTTATATTAACCAATAGTGTTCATTCATTTAGTTTTACCATTATGTTACAATTGTAAATTGAAAAGTAAATAATAGTAAAACATAACACAATTCACCCAACCATAAGATAAAGATTTTTTGTCTCACAGCATCCCTTGGTCAGAGGGAAAAATTGTGGTGGGAATGGTACCCACAACTCTTTAGTGCAGTTGAAAGAGGTTATCCAATTAGGACTACAATATGTCACTTTCTGAGTGACTCACTCGGTTAGGAGGTGACTGATACATTGTTAAGTGTATCTACAATTCTATAAGAAACTACTCCTTTAAGATATTTAATCCCACCAATACAATGTTCACCCTATTAAAGGAATTGCAAAAGCTCATACATTATACTTATTAGTCCTATTAAATACCACTTGAATAAGGGATTTAACAATACTTTCTAGAAACTATTAGGGATATTGTATATTATAGGTGTAACTCTAATCATAATTCAATCAAAAAATGAAGTATCATTTTATTTGTGTTCATAGGAATAGGATCAGAAGAGTGTTCACTCTCAATGTGTTGTGAATTACTAAAATATTAGAATAGAGTCAATTATGTCTATTATTAATATGCATTATGTTATGCTAAAGTTGAGAGTAATCTTCTAAATCTACAATATTAATTTCTATTTGTTCAATTTTGTTAATGTTGCAATAGGTTCACCCACATGGGTTTTGTAGAGCCCAAGGTGAATGACACAATCCTTAATTATGAGGATTAATCAAATAGTTGGTCACTAAAATGAGGTATTTAGTCATAGGTGAAGAAAAATTCTTAGGCTCATCCCAAACATCATTTGGAAACACCAAAAAATTCAATGGTGGATAATGTAATTTTAGATTGTCTTTTACTCAGCCATCTCGTTACACCTTGAAACAAAGTAAGCACATTACCCTTGTGGACCTTCAATTATCCAAGTCACTTGACTAATCCCTATCAACAAAACCCTATATGTCCAATTACTTATCCACATCATTAGTGCCATGATAAACCAAACATAAATAAAAAGTACCCCACAAATATCCTATGGCCCTTTTAACAAAATTACATTGCTCTTGATCAAGCTTCGATGTAGACTTTCTTAGAATTCCCACTACTAGGGTTATACTTGGTCTAGTATAAACCATTGGATACATTAAATTGTTAATTAAAATAGCATAGGGAGCATTAAACATCTCTTCAATATCATCATCAAAATTAGGATACAATTCTAAACTCAACTTAGCCAACCAATAATAGAAAATTTATTGACTTATAGTTATGCATTATAAATATTTGCCAAATGGTGTTAACATACTTACTTTGACTCAACCAAAGCTTTTTGTGAGCCTAATCCCTATTTATTTTCATCCCAATAATATATATAACAATTTTAGAAACTTTCATATCAAATTTGCCTAAAAATTGAGTTCTAAGGTCTCTAGTCATTGTCTTATTACCAAAAAACAACCAACCATCAACATGCATGACAATAATTAACAACTAATCATCAATAACCTTTAATGTAAATAAAGTGATCCTATGTGCTTCTAACATAACCTAGCTTTAGTGCAAATGTAAACTTTTGGTACCACATCCTGTATGACTATTTCAAACCCTACACTTGCCATTTTAACCTACAAACCAAGTTTTCTTTTCCTTACTTGACAAAAAGGCCAAATTCTCACCTATAAATCTCTTATTCAAGATTCCCACGCAAGAAAATACTTTTAACATACATCTTCTCTATTTCAAAATCACAAGCAGTAGCAATAGATAATATGAATCTAATAAAATTATCTTAGCAACATGAGAGAATATTTCACCAAAATCAACTCCCCTATAGGAGTAGCCTTTGACCACCAACCTAGCCTTGTACCTCTCTAATACATTGCTTGCTCCAAATTTCTTCTTAAATACCCACTTGCATCCAATGGTCTTTCATTGGGAAAACTAACAAGATACTAGGTGTCACAATTATATAAAGTTGGCATCTCCTCCTACATGGCCTACAACCAATACTCACATTCTTCATAAGAGAGTGTCTCTCTATAAGATCTAGATTTTTTGTTTATACTAAGTAAAGAAAATTTTCAACAAAAATTTGGTTAACAATATTGTGAATTGGATTTTGCATCTCAGGGAGCTTCTCAAAGGTGGAGTAAGAGGTTCTTCCTCATGTTCATCCTCATTATGATCTAGTTCTTTTGTCACAACAAAATCTTTTGAGCTTTCACTTGAGCTCTCTTCTACTTCTCAATCTTCTTGGACATCCCTCTATTCTTATGCATGTGCATCTTCTTACTTAGTTTCAAAATGTACTTCCTTTAAATTTTCCTTTGGTTGTTCTTCACCCCAACCAACTCTAAATTCCCTAAAAATCACATCTCTAGAAAATATCATATTTTGCATTAGAGGATTCCAAAGCTTACAAGCTTTTACATCCTCACCATTTCCTACAAAGATGATTTTTTGAGCTTTTGGATCTAATTTAGATCACTTTTCTTGAGGCACATGAACAAAAGTCTCACAACCAAAGAACCTTAATATGAAACCAAATCTCAATATTTTATCTTATAATTTGATTGTTTTCAACTAAATCCCTAAACTTTGTGAAAATTGCATATTTTGAATGCATAAAATAAACACACATATATCTTGAGAGATCATCAATGAAGGAAACATAATACTAAGATCTATAATGAATAATCTCTAAAAGTCTCTTAGCTTTATTAACTCTTCTAGGAAATGAAGATTTATTTACTGTATCAAATACACAATGCTTGCTGAAAATCACTTACTAACAAAATAACGTGAGATCCCCTTTATTAGTCCCTTATTAGTCCCTTATCTAAAATGGTCTTAAGACCTTTTTCACTAATATGACCCAAAATACAGTGCCACAACAAACAAGCATTTTTCAGTCCTAGTTACAAAAGATAAAGTACAAATAGTAGCGTTGATGTTAGTTTTTGTACCACTACATAACATATTAGCAATTGAACACTTGATATAGAATATCAAACCCTCAATTCCTGTCTTGAAAAGTCAATACTCATGAAGACATGAGAAAAAACTCCAATGTTCCTTACACCTGTGGATACTAACTCATTTTTAATGATGTGATTTGCTGGTTAATCACGTAGGCGGCCTTATGTTATTCATTCGAAGATAACTCGGTGGTACTTCGCTTGCTTGACTTGTTCTTTTCTCCTTGATCACTTTCACTTTCAACTACTCTTACCACTAAATGCTTATTGCGCTACTACCACTCCTATAGATGGAGAAATTAGGAAATGGATGGAGATCTAACCAAATAAAAGCTTGCCAGTTGCACTACCTCCATTGGTGCAATGATTCTAAGGGATACTCTTAGGATTTTCACATTGACACCCATCTTCCAACCCAACTTGAAGTACAAGTGGAAAGATGATATGCAAGTGGAACTTAGGAGCGATTGGACTAGATTACCACACAAGGCTTCCTAACAAGCTACTAGGATGCTAGTGGCCTAGTATATAGGTCCCTATCAAACATTCACTAACATCACCATAAAATTAGCCATCTACTTCTACTCTAACAACATGAAATGAAATCCTACTTTAATTTGAGAGATGAGAAGAACCATGCAATACACCAAAATGATCATGTATATCCACCATGCAAGCCACAACAATGAATGGAGAACAAATTTGATAGTATTTTGGCAACAATTCTCCAACATAACTCCCTCACAAATGAGAGAAAAATGGCCTTATATAGAGGCTCCAAATTACAATGAATAGCCGAGATTAAGAGGCAAAATCAAGGGCCAAGATTATATCTTACAAACCCTAATTAGGGTTACCATTATTCAACCAATTACATGAGAGCACCAACTTTGTGGGCCAATGAGAAAATTACAATAATTTGTCAACCAATGAGAACATAGGACACTTGGCATGATTTGATTGCATGCACATGAAAGTGCCACCTCATCAACCTTATCTTATAAATCTATTCAATCCTTGAGATAAGATGAAGTCTTGGATGCTTGAGCTTGTCCTTAGAAACTTTCTCATCACCACTCGAACTTGCTTGTACTTGATGTCCTAACCCTGAAAGGATGAAATCTTCATGCACTTGGGGTAATCTTGCCTTGGCCTTGGTAGCTTCCCTAGATGCAAACTTCTTTGCAACTTGAGAGCCTTGCTCTTGGCCACTACCTTGAAATCAAAATTAATCTCCCCATTATCCTTTCCTTTTTGGTCTTCCAACCTTCCCATTCAAATTCAACCAAGCAAGCTTGCATGAATAGCCAAGCCTTGCCCAGCCTCAAATATTTTCAAATCTCTTCTACTAATCTTCTCTTTCTTGAAATTGCGGGGCTTCTTGAATCCTAATCTTCAATGAAATTCGCCCTTCACCCGATTTCATTCTTCACCAAAGCTCGCACTTCAACCTTTGTCAGTTTGCAATCAACTAGAAGGGCTAAGACCCCATGTGGAATTGCTTCTAGTTTTGCACTGCCCTAAGTTGTAATTCTATATTTTCATTTATAATTCTAGCCCAATCAAATTTGCCCCTTCCATTTGCAATTTCATCAATAAAGAAGTACATTTAGTTTTTAAATTGCATACCTTGAGCTAGGCACATGATCCAACTGAGAAGCACCATGAGATCGCCATATTTTGATTTGAAGTCTGCCATTGTGAGCCTCGATGATCTGGTCACTCCTTTTTTTCCTTCATATAACCAATTCTATTTTTGTAGATATTTGCCATAGGGAATTGTCCTTCCTTTAGTCTGTCCTTTACCTATATCATATTTACTATACCGACATTGGTATCGGTTATTTGCCTCATTTTCAAGAAAAAAGTTATTTTGGGCATCATATCCTCTTTGTCTTTCTTAATATTTGTTCCCTTAGGGTTCTTGCTTGCACTAACATCTACCATCCTAAACACTTATTTATGCCCCTTCGTTCTAAGTGATATGGACTACCCTTATCGATCTCCAACCTTCTTTCTATCGATAGATTCTACACTTATTTCTGCCTTGCCAAGTCCTATCACTACACTTATCAATCTCCAAATCTTCAACCTAGGGGTGGGACTGCCACTTATTTTTGCCTCTTCATGTCTTAGGATGAACTACAATTATATTTCCCAGCTTCATTCCTAGGGTGGTCTAGCTTATTTCTGCCTTTTCAAATGTCCTATCATGGATTCTACCCTTATCAATCTCTAATCTTCAACCTAGGATGGGATGATGAAGTGGTGGATGATAAATGCAAGAAGAACCAAGAGAAACAAAATTGGACAAGAACAAAAAAGCAAAATCCGCTTAAGGACCACTTTCAACTCTAAATGAATTGAACTTACCTTTACCAATGGCTGCGTCTTCCTTTGAATTTCGAATCAAACCTAAAAATTTCAAACCCCTTGCAAATATTGATGCCCTAGCTGAAGAAATCAGAATTCTACCCACTTGAAATTGCCCATGCATGTGCCAAAAAATCAAATTTTAATCACCTATTTTCTTTGCCAAATAATACTGTCCAGATCTGATGCAAAATCATAGCTCCTCAAGAAAATCAAACTTCCACAAATTTCAATTCCACAAAAATCGCAGCTCCATAAAAATCATAGCTCCACAAAATTCGCAACTCCCTATGAAAATCAGACATCAATTAAGAATCATCTAGGGCAAGGAAAATTAGATTTGTCTTATAAAAATTGCCAAGAACTACCCTATAAAAAAAACACCAAGGAAGAAGAGTTGCTCCCATATGCAAATCTGCCCTTTGCCAAAAATCGTCCAAGGAGGAAGAGCTACTCCAAGCATGGAAGAGGAAGATGGAAGAATGAGGAGATGAGGGGAAGGAGAGCCTTCTTATACCCAATTCACTTGGCTTCCCTAGCTAGCCAATTTGCACCTAGGAGAGGAAAAAAAACAAAAAACATTAATTAGTGCACAATCTGATCCCAATTAAATGATAAGCCAAATATTAATTTTGCCATAATGAGATTCACATTATTGAATTGCGGCAAGCCAAAATTGATTTTTTCAATTTTAAATTACTAAATTTCTTTAAAGACTTTAAAATCTTCAAGGCAAATTTAATCCATTTAATGTCATTTTTTGCAATTTAATCCAAAATCGATTTTGCCATGCAATTTTAACTTTTTAAACAGAAATAAATCATTTTTGTAAAATCTAAAATCGATTTCAATTCAATTTCACTATTACAAAATCAATTTTCACCAAAAATTTAAAATTTTCTGAAACAAATAAATCTAAAAAATTATTTTGAAAATGCTAAAGATTATACAATTATATCCAATTTTCCAAATAAAATCGTCTAAGTCCCCAAAATTTTGTAATTTTATCCTGCCAAGTATAGTTCTTTGAAATTTGTTTGGCCTAAGGATAAAATTACTTGTTCCGAAAAATCAAACTTAAAACCAGGGTATAAAAAAAAAACTAAACCTCCTCCCTCCTAGCCTAAAGGTGTCCAAGACATAAAATTTTCTAAAATCAGAAATTTTTTGGACAACTTCAAAAAATTATTTATTGCCAAGACGATCGAAAAAAAGAAGGCCCCCAAAGTTTTGGGGCGATGGTGTGAAAACTTCACGACAAGTAGAAGCACACAACTTAACAAAGTTCATGTCCAACATCCATTAGCAACAACCAAACTTCCCTTTACCAACCTACAATCAGATTTATCACATGTCACATGCATTCTGCAATCATTCTACTTAGAAACCAAAAGCTAATTTCTTGTAAGATTTGGCATATGTAAAACTGAAACACAACTTTACCTTTCCTTTGCTAACAACGTATGAGATGTTCTCAACAAGTAAAACTTCTCCTACATCGCATTCCTTACACTTAAAAACCACTCCTGAGGAGTCATATGGTAGGAGCACTACAATGAACAAGCCAAACATCATTACAAAAAAAATTAGCTGAAAATATTAAGCATCAGAATCATCGTCATTTGAGGACTTATCCCTCAAAGTATTAGTTCTTTTTTTCTTTCTACACTCCTTCACATGGCCTCTCTTACCACAATTCCATTACTTCATTCTACCCTTTTAGTGGGTCTTTGAACATTATTTTGACTTGTCCTCCTCCTTATTCCCTTTACGTCTTTCTCCTTAGGCCTTCCTTGCACATGCAAGGCATCTCGGGAGGCAGCATTTATGGTCTTTCTCCTCATCTCTTCCACAAGAATGAGAGGAACTATATGGTCCATCTTATGCTCTACACCACCATTACAAATGGCAACAACTACATTAAACTTATTCCAATTAAATAGTTTAAGAAAACTTAGTCTTAAACCAACCAAAGAGTTTAAGAATATTCAAATTATATATAATAGTTTCAAATTATAACTTTTATGTAACTATTTGACAGTTGACTAATCTAGCTTTAAGTACCTTTCTATTTATGGAACTGTTAAAAACTGTATTTGAGTTTGTAAAATGTGTACCCTTTACTTTTGGTTTTAGAGATAAGGCCAGTTAGACTCTTGTTATTTTCATCCTTGAACCCTTTGAGTCTTTTGGACACCATCTTATACCGCAGAACACTGTAAAATGTTCTGTTGCAATTAACCGTTTTCTGATTAAATGTATTGACACAAGCAGTTTATGTTATACTTCAGTTATGACGACGTGCAATCTTTTCAATCATATAATCAACCTTTTATTAGTAACTATTAAATTGGTGCAAGTCTTTTCAACTCATACAGTGTTCTGCTGCAATTATCCGTTTTCTGATTAAATGTATTGACACAAGCAGTTTATATTATACTTCAGTTATGACGACGTACAATCTTTTCAATCATATAATCAACCTTTTATTAGTAACTATTAAATTGGTGCACGTCTTTTCAACTCATAACAAAGATCCATAAGAGCTAGGTTCGCTGTTTCATCCATAATACTTCAAAGTTTTTAAACTGTGGATTTGTGGAAGCATTCTCTCATCAGTACCTCCACCGTTGTCCAGAACAAGAGAAGTTGTCAACGGAAAAAAGTTACGACACTGCAGCCTCAATATGGAAGATTCCACTCTTTACAAAAATACATATAGCTTTTAACGCTATATTTCTCAGTACATTCTTAGTACAATCTGAAAGACAATATACAAGTTGGAAAGGAAAACAACATAACAAAACTAGTGCCAGTAATGTGGCACCAATCATGTATGAAACAACAGCCAATTTAATTGGCAAAGAATGGATGTGTCAAAAAATGACCTGAACCCACACCATTTTACCACAAGTCCTTTACATTTACTTTAAAATAACCTCTATCACCCACGCATGTTGGATGCTGCCATTTTCATCTGTAATGGGAATGATTTTTGAGAATCAATGATATAAGTATAGCAAGGACACCCTTCCGTGCAATAGTGGATTGCCAAAATTGTATCTTTGCTGGCAAAATCAAATTACACTTCTTCGGAATTAAATGTAACTTACTGTCTCAAACCATAGCCTCTTTGATTTTAATGTAGTAGTTAACTCAATAGCAAGATGGGTTAGTCTGCTTTTGCTTCAAGTCCACCTACTACTCCATTCGAAGTGATAAGCATCATGCACTTGCTCCAAGTTTTGAATCATGTGCCCATTTAGCAGTGCCGAAGTCATCAATCAGACCATCAAGACTCTAACAAAATTGTTATCTATGCTCATCAGATAAGAATTTGTCTGACAAATTCAATTCCACGCGCAGGTTAGAGACAAAAGGTACTATAGCTGCTAACAATTCTTTTGGACACTCTTCATGAGGGAGGTGCCCACAACCAGAAATTGCAACTAGTTTCTGTAACAACATGAGCATCATGTTATGTTTTCACTCGAAATGCCAACAATCAGCTGCTTTAATAATACACAAAATCAAGTTGATTTCCAAGAAATGACATGATAAGGTAATCATATGTAAAATTTACTACTTACAGAATTAGAGATCTTAGATGCTAGAAGCTTGGAAGATCGTAAGGAGACTAAAATATCTTCTGCCCCAACTGTTACCAGTACCGGTAGGCCTTGCACTGCTTTCAACAAATCCGAGACATGGCTTGCTGAGAGCATAGTTCCTATAGACAATTTGCTAACTTCTGCAATTGCTTTATCCCATCCTTCAACTCGCAATGGTGCCTGCATTGCAAGTGAGATCACATGTTATTTCAGGTTGGAAATGCTCACATAAAGTCAGTTTAAAATATATTGAAATTACACTTACCTTATAAAGGTCCAAAACATCAGCTGTTAATTTTGATGCATCATGCCAGGAGCGACGGTTAGCTACTTGGATTATCTCAGTCCGTAGAAGAGGACAGACCAAGTGTCGTCCCAATGATGTATGCAACAAGACTCGAGCAAAGGTTGGTACAACCTCTCTAGAAATACTCACACTAACCAGTACAATGCCCTTCACTTCTACCTGAATAGGTAGGGCATTCATTAGCTGACATTAGATGGAGTTATGAAATGAGAAGTGTAAGTTCTGTGAAAGCCTACCGGGGAAGCATCTATACAGGTTTGTGCTTTCTCAGCTGCCATTAGAGAAAGCAAGCCACCATCATCATGTCCCACCAGCACGACAGAAAAAAGGCTCAGTTTCTTACAAAAAGAAAATAGTGAATCTACCTGCAGGGAGCAAATTTATAACATCAAATAACTTCATATAGTATTCACCTGTTACCACATAAACTTAAATCAATAAATATTTGACTTCCATTTGTTCAACTTGGTGTAAAATTGGGTGCTTTCGAGAAAAATAAAATTGTTATATATATAAGGGTATGGATCAAAATAATCATTTTACAATATAACCAATCACCATGATGATCAATTCTCACATAACATTACTGGTTTAAAATTGCAAAAGCAAAACTGAAGCACTCTCAAAAATCTCAGATGATTTCTCATTTAGTGAAAAATAAGAGCAAACCGCAGTTCTTTGTTAAGAAATCACACATTGAACAATAACTCTGTCTTACCTGGGATCGAAGCTCATATGGGTTTGGCAGCCTTTTTTCTTCCCATTCCGCTCTTTGAGGACGAGAAGTCAGCCCCCAACCAGGCCGATCAAATGCAACAACTGGACAACCTGTATGTCGTGCTAAGGGAGTCATGAGATTTCTCCAAGCAAAAGCTCCTCCGCCAAAACCATGAATCAAAACAATGCCATCTAATCCTGGTTTTTGTTGCCCTGCTTTTGTCACCAAATTTCCACGATTTAAACACTCTGGCTTAGAGTCCACCTCATCATGCATATACTTCTCTGATTTCAGATGAGCAATGTTCTGAGGAAAAGGAAAACACTCATCAAAGCCACAGCTTGATGTTGAAGTCCCCTCCTCTGTGAAGCTGTCCATTAATGGAGCATGTAATAATGTATTTGTTAAACTATCACTTATACTCCTGCTAACAGAGACAACCTTGGATGGATTATCAAATGTTGGCCTCCCAGATCTGATGCACCAATCTCTATCACTAGCATCTCCAAAGAAGTTGTGAATTGTCAAACCCGAAATCGGTTTTTCATTAATTATTTTATAATGGATGGCCAGACCTTCACACAATATGAAGAGGCTATCAACATCAGCAAGCATTTTTGCAGGTATATCTCTCTCTTCATAAAACGGATGCATTTTCCCTTCAGAGTCAACTCTACCAAGTTTTCGTGCATTAGGAGATCGAAGGAGTTTCTGATAACCATTTGATGCTGCTTTGGACATGAGAACCTATAAAATACAAAACAGAATGTGCTTGCAAACTAAGTGATGAACTAATGATCCTCAACTCCCTAGAACTAAAATATAATGCAAAAATGGCATATGAAAAAAAAAAAACTTCTTGAGAGGAATTCACAATTGAAATTTTGCACAAACAAGAAGTATTGTGTTGAATCTTTAAATCAGAACCCTTACAAGCTTACACGTCAACTTTCAAGGCAAACAAGTGAAAAGTATATAAAATATTGATCCAGAAAGCATACAAATAGTAAGGTTCTCATCTTACAAATTGCATTGTAAGAGGCTTTGAAAAAGTATTTCAGGTCTTATTCAGATTTTGAATGCTAGAATATTGTTGTAAATATTTATCAATATTGCAAGTTGTGATTAGTAAGCAGTTACTGGTCAAATCTCCCAAGAACATGATTGTGAAATAGGAAAATGCCAAATTTTCATATCTAGTTCATGATCCACGATCCTGAACTAAGTAAAGTGAGGAAAAAATAGGTTCAACATAAAAACACTAGAAAAAAGGATCAAAAACAAAATAGAGAGTACCCTTCAATAAGCAATTATGACCTGAAGGAAACAGCATCATCATACACATTTCAACAGAAAACCTTCAACTAGAATTTTCACAATTGGATAGTATTGAAATTAAGATTATGACTGGTAAAATCAAATAGAATATAAAGACCAAGTGATATTATAGATGCATATTATCTTTAGAACTTAAGGCAGAAAAAGATGTCATTCAAATTTTCAGCAGCATTGTCCAAGATTTCTCTTAGATGTTAAAAAAATGGTATTTGTACAAATATGCTTTGAATGCTATCAAACTAAGTTATAAACTTATAAGTAGAAGTTTACTAAAGATCTCAAATTAATGACTCAAGTTTGATCAGCTGAGCTCAATGAATGGACAAGACAACCAATAGAATGTACATATTATCCACAATTACAGAATATGTAAAAGTAAAACTATATTATCATTTAATCAGAATTGTTATCAATGTCCATACAAATAATATACCAGTTATACATGTCATCAAAAAATCACAGCTGCTATTGTTATTACAATAATAGATAAGACGTCTATTATTAGTTAATGGTTATCTTGTAAATATCTTTAGCTTTAGTTTGCTTTCGTTTTTTGCTTTCTCTAGAATAGAATGTTTCTATTCTTTACGATCGTTTCTTAAGGAAACATCGTCTCTTCCTTTTGTATAAATTGACCTTTCGGTCTCTGTTATTAATAAGCAAGTATTTACCAATTACCTTGTAATATGGTATCAGAGCTAAATACTTAAATTTTTTCGGAAAAATTTATAATTTCTTCTTGAAATTATTTGTTTAAATTTTTCCAAAATTATTTCAGCTAATTTCTCCAAAACCCACCTAGGGTTTTTCTGCTTGGAGAAATTCCCGAATTACGGGTCTGCAAATCGCGTGGAAATCGTGGCCATTTTTTGAAGACTCGCGTTTTTGGGGTGAAAATCTGCATGTTTCTGTATCAAATCTTCATGCTCTTAGCCGTCTCAGTCTGTCATCGTGCTTTGGGAAGTAGATTCAACCATTTTTCATCAAGAAATCTGAAGTTTTTTCAAGCTTTTTTCAGCTAGGGCCGTTTTTTTTCGAAACCCTAATTTTTGGGGTCGAAAAAATTGTTTGTTTGCAGATTTTTGGTGGGTTTTTCGAGAGCTCAATTGGGTTGTCGTCCGTTTTTTTTGGGTGCCTCGATTTTTGTGCCTCGATTTTCGAGCCAGCGGATTCAAAAAATGACAGCAGATTCCTTCTGGGTTTTTCGAGCTCTCTTTTGGGTCATTCTCTGATTCTTCTGAGTCTTCCGTACTTTTGCCTCGAAGAACGTGCCTTCATAGATTTTCACAGTTTTTCATTGAAAAACGTGCCATGGCATCTCTGACAAATATTCTGCTCGACCATAATTCCAAATTCAATGGTCGCAATTATGGAACCTGGAAGCAGCGCATCATCGCAATCTTCGAATATCGAAACACCGATCAACTTGTTCTGGGTGTTAAGCAGCGTCCGACTTCTCCGGGTCCTGATCAAGATACATGGGATCTGAACAATCGAGAGGCAGTAATGCTTCTCAAACTCTCCGTAGCTGATGACCAGCTTTCTCAAATTCCATCCGGCAAGACAGCGGCCGAAAGCTGGACACATCTAAAAGGTCTTCATGAGACTTCCGACAAGAGCAGAGCCTTCTTTCTGAAAAACACTGTTTTCTATTGTCATGGATGAGCGCACCTCGCTCCAGGCACACTTGAATCGGATTCAGGAAATCCGTGATCAGTTACTTGCCATCGGTCACAAGATGGAGGAAGAGGATATTGTGGTAATCACTCTTCGGAGTTTACCAAATTCCTATGAGCATTTTATCGAGACTCTCAACATCACATCTACTGGTGTTGATCTAAAGTTCACTGATCTCTGCACCCTGCTACTTCAGCAAGATCGGTGGAAACAACAGTTCGGTAGCAGCTCCAGTTCCACCTCCACTGAGCAAGCCTTTGTTGCGAAATCCTTTCAGAAGGATAAGGACAAGTTTCAGCAACCATCTCAGCAGAAGTCTTCTGCTCCAACATCCAATGGTACCAAAAAAGAAGAACATTCAATGCAACTATTGCCACAAGTATGGTCACATGAAGGTTGCATGTCGGAAACGCTTAGCTGCCCAGTCTAAGCAATCAGGTTCGCAACCCAAAGCGAACAATGCAGAGCACACTGAGCAGGTGGAATCTGCCTTTTACGCCTTCATGGCTAAAAGACCCGCAGATCATGTACAGTCATTTGCCTGGTACATTGATTCAGGTGCCTCTCGACATTTCACTCACCGTAGAGACTGGTTTACTGACTACCAGCCTTATTCAGATTCTGTTATCTTTGGTGGTGGAGAAGAGTACACGGTTGTTGGTAAAGGCAACATTCAAATTCAGTCTGTTGGGAGGAAGCTCATATTCCTTGATGTGTACTACGTTCCAGGGATGGAACTAAATCTACTCTCGGTCAGTCAGTTGCTGCAACATTCTCCACACTTGGCAGTCACCTTCAGTTCACATCAGTGCACCATCACTGATCGGGCGACTAAGTCTACTATTGCAGTTGGTCTTGAGGATCATGGTCTTTTCAGACTTACTGATTCTGGTGATTCTCAGGACTTAGCTATGGCTGCTCGGCAATCTTCCATCAGCTCACTTTGGCATCAGCGATATGGGCACTTAAATGTGCATTATCTCTCACAACTTGCTCGGGATGAGCTTGTTCTTGGTTTGCCAGAGATTCAAACCCAACACCTTGGAGTTTGTGACGCATGTCAGGCTGGGAAGCAACATCGCACACCTTTCCCCAGTGGCGATTCTTGACGAGCTTCTCAAGTACTTCAGCTTGTTCATGCTGATATCTGCGGCCCTATGGCCACTCCTTCTGTTCTTGGGTACAAGTATTTTCTGTTGTTTGTAGATGATTTCAGTAGAAAAATGTGGGTGTATTTCCTTAAAAAGAAATCCGATGCATTTATTGTATTTCAGAAGTTTAAACCCTTAGTTGAAAAAGAGTCTGGGAAATCTATTATTACTCTTAGATCAGACAATGGGGGGGAATTTTGTTCTAATGTTTTCTCCAGCTTCTTGGATACACATGGCATCCAACGCCAGTTCACCACACCCCACACGCCACAACAAAACAGTGTAGTTGAACGTCGGAACAGGACAATCACCGAGATGGCTCGTTCCATGCTCGAACACAGACATGTTCCGAAGCGTTTTTGGGCAGAAGCAGTTAACACTGCAGTTTATCTGTTGAACTGATCACCCACAATGGCGGTCAAAGGTAAAACTCCGGAAGAGGCCTGGTCAGGTCGCAAGCCCAAAATCAGTCACCTGAAGGTTTTTGGCTCTCTTGCTTTTGTTTGGATCCCTGATGCTTCACGCACCAAGTTGGATGCCAACAGTTAGAAACTGATGCTTGCTGGATATAGCAGTCTTTACAAAGCCTACCGCCTTATTGATGTTGAGACATCTCGTCTCATATACAGCCGCGATGTAGTCTTTGATGAGCAGCGAGGACCATTCATGCCTGTTTCTCTTGTTCCTGATCCAACAGACCAGCCTATACAGGTTCATGATTTGGGAGTTCGGCTTCCATTAGGTCCACCTGATGGGAGGGCTCCAGTAGCTCCTACAGCTCCAGTCCTGCCAGTGATACCTGTACAGCCACCTCCGGCTTCTCCTGCAAGATCACCTCGTTTTGAAGATGCTTCACCTGAGTTTGATCCAGATTCTTTTGATCAGGATCCTGCTGATCAAGCATCTCCTAGTACTACTGTTGGTCATTCTCCTCTCCAGCCTAAGTGGTGGGCTAAGACACTTGCTGATCTTCATGATGATGAGCTCATTGATGGGAGAACTACTCAGAAAAAGAGCAAAACTATAGATTCTGTTAACTTTGCTCTTATGGCCAACATTCACAGTGTGTTTGAACCTCAAACATATTCCGAGGCTAAAGGAATTCCAGAGTGGGAACAGGCCATTCAATCTGAACACCAGAGCCTGCTGAAGAACAACACTTGGGTCCTTTCTGATCTTCCCCCAGGGAAGAAACCCATTAGCTGCAAATGGGTCTACAAAATCAAATACAAATCAGATGGTACTTTGGATAAGTACAAAGCTCGTTTAGTGGCAAAGGGCTTTTCTCAGCGTCAGGGCATTGATTATGAGGAGACCTTTTCTCCTACTGCAAAGATGAGCACCATCAGATTAGTCTTAGCCATGGTAGCACAGTTTGGCTGGAAGGTCCATCAGATGGACGTAAAGAGTGCTTTCCTGAATGGTGATCTCCATGAAGAGGTCTACATGACGCAGCCTCCTGGTTTCAAGGTTGCTGGTAAAGACCATCAGGTTCTCAGATTGGTAAAAGCTCTCTATGGTTTGAAGCAGGCCCCTCGGGCATGGTACATCAAGATTGATACGTACCTCAGTGATCAAGGCTTCAAGAGGAGTTCTTCAGACTCAAATCTGTACATCAAGACTACTGACAGTGACATCATCCTTCTGGTTATCTATGTGGATGATTTGATCATCACTGGCAGTTCGGCATCTTTGATTCAGGGAATCAAACAACACTTATGCCAGTCTTTTGATATGACTGACCTTGGGCTCATGCATTATTGCTTAGGTGTTGAAGTTTGGCAACAGTCTTCTGGTATATTCATCTCTCAGTCCAAATATGCCAGAGCCTTGTTAGACAAATTCCGAATGTAGGATTGCAAACCTGCATCTACACCTATGGAGAAAGGTCTCAAGTTATCAACCAAGTCTGATTCTCCTTCCGTTGATGATACTACGTATAGGCAACTAGTAGGCAGCCTCATCTACCTATCTGCTACTAGGCCTGATATCAGCTTCGCAGTCAGCTATATTTCACGCTTTATGACAGCTCCTAAGGCTGATCATCGGATGGCAGCAAAGCGTGTGCTTCGTTATGTGAAGGGCACTTCTGATTATGGACTTCTGTATTCTCGAAGTTCTAATCCTAAACTCAGTGGGTTCATAGATTCAGATTGGGCAGGCTCTGTTGATGATAAAAAGTCAACATCTGGATATGTGTTCAGTTTGGGATCCGGTGCAGTCACATGGACCAGCAAGAAGCAGCAAGCAGTTTCTCTCTCTTCTACAGAGGCTGAATATAGAGGGACTGTTAAGGCAGGATGTGAAGCTGTCTGGCTTCGTCGGATGCTTGGGGATATGCAGATGTCACCAGCAGGACCGACTACTCTGTTTGTTGATAACGAAGGTGTTATCAAGTTAGCACGGAATCCAGTCTTCCATGAACGAACCAAGCATGTGGATGTTCATTGTCATTACATACGACAGCTAGTTGAAGACGGGACTATAGATCTGCAGTATGTTCCTACCTCAGATCAGACTGCAGACATTCTCACCAAGCCTCTTGGTCCTGATAAGTTTGTCAAATTCAGAGGACAGCTTGGTGTGTTAGGTAGATTAACCATTAAGGGAGGGTATTACAATAATAGATAAGACGTCTATTATTAGTTAATGGTTATCTTGTAAATATCTTTAGCTTTAGTTTGCTTTCGTTTTTTGCTTTCTCTAGAATAGAATGTTTCTATTCTTTACGATCGTTTCCTAAGGAAACATCGTCTCTTCCTTTTGTATAAATTGACCTTTCGGTCTCTTTTATTAATAAGCAAGTATTTACCAATTACCTTGTAATAATTGTCCCATGCCAGAGCACTAAATAAGAATGATTTCATCAGTTAAAACTTAAGAAATGTAAGAACTATTCCTGCAGTCCTTGATTGAAACACACATAAAGATTAGTTGACAATTACTCATTTCATTGACTCTGTATTTCTGTATTCAGCAAATGAGTCGGTTTCTATTCATAATGAACATCAATTCCCTCAGCCCACTTCTTGCAATTACCATTGCGTAAAATATGTATGATGACATGGCAGAATTGTATACTATTAAAGAAGTTTAAACATGGAAGCGCCTATCCTATCAAAGCCAGGATAATGTTGAAATCAAAGTTGTTGACAACTGCTACTGCTAGACATGAAAATAGACTAGCTAAATTACTTAAGGAGATCACCTATGGCTCTAAAGGCTTTTTTCTTGAACATCCAACACATATACTGACTGCTTCTGAAAATTATGTAAGTATACCATAATAAGTATCATCTCCTAAGAATGTTAAAAGTATTCTCAAATAATAGAAATGAGAAGTCATCATGACTTCCATAGGTACTTGATTCAAAAGACATAGGCCTCACAAGAGTAATGCAATGGTGGAAGATTCAGGGGTAAGGAAAAGCCAGGATTTAACATTTATAGCAATATCATAATGTCAAACATCTGAACTGCCTTCATATTTTGCCAAATTTTCACATGAAGAAATGAGACCTGAGTTTTTTGTCTTAGTTTTATATGAGACTATATTTTTTATTATGCCACCCAATAATACATCTATATTTTATAAAGTTCTAAAATAAATTACTATAATGTAAATAACAATTAATATCTTCTATCAATATCACTACAGCTCTTCCTAGCTCAGACTGTAATAAACCCAAGTGAAAATTCACATGCGGGAGACATACACAAGCAAAAAATGTGGATATGAAGATATTGGGAATGAAGGAATGAATTATATTCTTATAATAGGTGGATTGGTAATATCAAGTTTACGACCAAAGTTGGTCATTAGATCTAAACCCAGGGATACACGATTTGGTGAATATATAAGGTAGATGCAAAAGCAGAACCTCTTCAGGTCTTCCATAAGGGATGTCTCTTTCACCAAATTGGATCTCATTTGATAATCTTATTGAAATGGCAAGGATAGTCATTATGACACAATTTAATCACAGGTACAGAATCTCCAACAAGAAGCATCCAGACAACATATATGTCCGCCAAACAATTTAAAATGTGTTGGAAGCAAATGCAAATTAAGTGGATTCCTCTTGTAAATGTAAAGTTTCTTAAAATAGAATATACTCAAGTTTTAAGGCAGAGGAGAGTGAAATTTCAGAAAAAGGGTATAGCAAACTAATTTAATAGAAATTCTATAAGAGGATTCAATAAAAACACAAAATGGCAACTACAATTATATTACTGTTTAGAATCACTCACAGATTGATAATCTTCAGTCATTCCAACTAATATAGCAAAAAATGACCAGCATGGGATGAATATCTTACAGCTTCTGGATCAAGTCGTTGAAGAAGTAGCATCCGTCGAGACTGATATCGTACCTTGTATGCCACTACTATGTGACCAAGAGCTAGCACCATAGAGGATAAGAACATAGCAGGCATACCCCATGACTGCTTGAACCGACGGCTTCTAGGTGTAGTTGGCGAGGTCTGTAAAGCCTCTAAAATAGTGAAGAAAGAGACCTTAATTATCAGAATCACAGCTGATGCAAGACCACATATTATGGTGATTCCAAGATAAGGACCATTGGAGAGGCAGTGTACATCACAAACATAATAGGCACCTGACAAAAAAGTTCAACTCAAATCAGCCACTTCCACAGCCTTCCCCTGTTCTTTCATTGAGGGTAGCAAAACACCTGCCATTTACATCCATTTCATATCATTTCAAGTCCATTCAAGGACATGCACTGCTTCCTATGAGAGACTCCCAAAGTTCAATTCTAACAAAAGATGTAGAAATTGGAATTCCAAACAGAAAGATCATGTCTGTAAAGTTAAGGTGAATCTAACCGAAAATGACTTGTTTCAAACATCTAAGAATGTGTATTGACAATATATCAGGGATCCAGGAAGGAAAGAATGTCATAATTTACAATGAGCCAGGATCGAGGCCATCAATTTGTAACAACTCATGTCAAAAATTAAAAATGCAAAAATGTCAGTATTGTCTATTTGTGCACCCTTACAATATGAACTGCAATTATGAGGCAGACCTTGCTATTCTGAGCAAAGCAAAACAAAATGTCAAAAAATTCAATTTTATTCTGTAAGGTCTCAGTTTTGCTATTTTGTGTGCAGCAGATAAGTATGAAAGAGTTTTAATGTCTTCAGGCCAAAGAGGCCTACAGAACAATCCAAGGTGCATTTATTTGATAAATAGTAGTTTATATTATATAACTCTTGATTGAGATATCTGTTCTGGACTATAAAGGCATATCTAGGTTACCGTATTCTATATCATTGCAACATCAACCGTGAATATTTTAGCCAAACTCTTTCAAGCATTCTCAAATCCTCTGTTTCAATTTCAAAGCAGTAAAAATCTAAAACACAGCAGTATTTCATTATAAAAATGTCGATTAGTAACTTTCTCGTTGTCACTCAATAAGCCAGCAAAGGATTTTCCTCATTAAATTCTAACCGTGTGTTTCCAGCAATGTTCATTAAATTTATCCAATAGCCTTTAATCGATTGAAGAGGATTACTGAAATTTTTTTTAAATGATCACATTGTAATTCACCATTAAAATAAAAGTAAGAGTGTGAGCCTAAAGTTCAACAAAAGTAATCACAATAAGAAGATTTTAGCGTCCAGTTTCAAACAACTAATTCTCATGTTTCTCCCAGTACCTTAAGCCAGCCATTTGAAGACAGAAATTCGCCTAAATTTGAACGAAAGACAAAATTTACTTTGGTCATCCAGTTCCTTCTGTCAATTTCCTTGCATAAAGTGTTGACCAGTTTTACAGAATTGATCTATTTTCTGCTTTTTAAAGATTATTAGGCTCTCTCATCTTCCCTCTTAATCTCGATTTCTATTGTAATAAGATTTGCTTTGATAATTGGATACTGAGTGATTGGTCCCATGGAGGGGCTACTGCAATTTAATTTTCTAGTGATGCTTCGAGAATTTAGGAGGTTTTCACCTTCAACATTTACCTTTCACCCTATTTCTGATATATATAACAATTACAAGAGTAAATATTTGTGAGTTAAAGTATATTGTAAGATTTAAAACATTAACTGTGACTTAGCCAGACAAAATGATCCTGAAATTTCTATATCAACTACAGCCCCACTTACAAATCTCTGTTCTCTAAGCAATCGCAGTTCACAATTTGAGGAAAATATTCTATTTTATGTAGTCTAGTTTTTCGATTCAGCCGAATTCAAACCCAAAAAACAGGCAACGTTAACCCCTCCGCGGGAGCTTGCTATTACTGACAACTTTATTTTTTCCCTCTTAGAATATTTTTCAGTCCAAAATGGAAAACTGTGTTCTGTAATAATTTGACGACTCTTGTGAATCTCTTCCGAAACCTATTTCCCGTTTACAAACACTAATCTTCTCTGTAAGAGCTTTTTCCCCGAAATAACCCCGACATCGTTTTTCCCCACTGGACCATTCTTACATTGATGCGCCGCAAACAAGCTAATCTTAAACAAATATTTCGTTAACAATTCACAAGCATGTGCATTAAACACCTACAATCTAAAGAAGACTACCAAAATATTTTTCACAATTGTCATAAAACTCAACGGCTATTTTAATGATAGGGCTACCAAAAACTTGATTCTGATAATAATAATTCTGGCTTGATTTTGTTTCACATAAATTCGAAGCAAATAAAAACATATACATACATAAAATAAGGAAGGATCGAAACAGAGAAAGCAGGGGAATATCCGCCAAAGACGATCGGAAACTGTAAGTATTCCACTCAAACGTCAACGTATAACAGGAATGACAACATGTGAAGATAGAAAGAATCACGCAGGGCATAATGACATCCGCCATGGCCACAATTACCGAAGCCGAAGAAGTAACCAGCGAACCCACCATCATCACCATAAAAAGCACAGTCCTCGTAGCCCTGCGAACGCTCTCCATTCTTCCTCTTCCCGAACCCATTCTAATCAACTACCGAAAGTCCCCCCCACCAACAATTATATCTGCAGATGCCAACAAACGAAATCAAAATCGGTTTTAACTGAATCTCCGCACTATTTTATTCACGCCTTGGAGAAGCGGCAATTGAAGATAGGCGCAGAGGCAAAGACAGCGCGTAATTTAGCTTGGACGCGGAAGCAACACATTTTTTTCAGTTTGACAGTTGACCTCGCCGCCAAATTTAGCAGGACCCCGCTAGTTTTGGCAGAGCGCTAAAGGCCTCGCTAGTCTGGTCGAGATGCTTATTCTACTAACATCCGGCCGCCCCTACCGAAAAGTCTTGAGCTGTTCTTTTCAGAAGCATCTTTCGTACTGCTGGGGATTCGAACTCTGGTCCTCCAGAAATATATCGAACGCTTTCGATTTCGCTTTTTGTTCCACGGGGGTTTAGAGTTGGACGGAACAGTGTAGTATCTTTAGGATTGTTTAACCAGGGTTAAAGGACCGCTTACTGAAGTTAAAGCCGGCTTTTGGCTTGCCTTGTTGGGGTTTTCCTTGTAACGAACTATTCGGCCAATTAAATGCGAGGATTTTGACAGTTGTCAACGGCGGAATTGCAGTTGGCTTATGCAACGGGACTTTCAAAGCTAATTGAGTACGATGTTGTATTTAGGCTCGTTTGGTCAAGTGACGGAAACGGAGAATGCATTTTAAAGGCATTTTTTTATTTAATGTCATTTGTGCCAAACTTGGGCGTTAGAGATTTTTAATTTATTTGTAGAAGGGGATAGTTGATTTGGTCATTCTACTTTTCTTTTTTCTAATTGGTCTGGTCGCCTTTTGTTTCTTATTTTGATTATGATTTTTTTTGGTTTTTTAACTTTTTCAATCCGGTAGGTTCTCGAATCTATCTTCACAATCATTTAAAGTGGAAAGTAGAAAAAATAATCAATATTTTACTGAATTGTTATGATAGTTAAAAATATTTTCATTTGTATTTAGATATTTGTGAGATTTTATATAAATATATAAAATTATTTGAGGTAAGTTTAGTTTAGATTAATCATTTGTAGTAATGATTGTATTAAAGTAATAGTATTTATTAAAAAAATATCAATTATAGAAGAATGAAGTAGCGTTTTTATTGGGAAAGGGAGGAGGAAGAAAATTTACAAACAATATATGAAATCAAATATAAATGTTGTCTTAATTAACAATAGTGTTTTGGTTTCATGAGAAATAAAACTAAAACTGTGCAAATAATACAATAAATCATGAATCAAATTGTTCCTTAGGTCCTCTAAGCTATTAGGTAAATCTGTTGAAGTGTTTGTACTCCAATCTGGGTCAACTATAATGTAGAAAATTGATTCAAATGTTGCGTTGAAGTCCTTGTCTTCCAAGCTAGATCAACCATAACGTGGAAAATTGATTTTGGTCCCTAGGAGAAACATGACAGACTACCTTCCATCTAACTCTTCCTTTTAAAGAAAAAAATGACTCTTATCTGCATGTGTCATGTTCCAAGATCATATGTTGTTGATTTGTATATTATGGACCTTACGATTTGCTTCAAACACCTTCAGCTGAGTGTAAAGGTCATCAAGTAATATTCTAAGCTTAATATTGTTATAGAGAGTAGCTTGAAGAGAAAGGAGTAGGGGATAGAAATTTGAAGTGATTATCAAATACTTTACTTGAAGAGAGTGGAAGGTGCACAAAAAGGTAGGTATACATCCGATTCTCTAAATGTGTTTAAGGGTAATGTGTTTAAAAGATTGCATGATAATGTTAAAGACAGAGCAGAGTTGTTTTCCAAGACCAAGCTTGAGGAAATAGGGAAAGTGGAGAAGAGAAACTTCTAGAGTTGTCGGGTATGAGCAAAGAACCAAAATGCATGCTTGATAGTCTCTTTTTTGGAGAAGGGGCAACACGGAGGAGGTGATAAATGAGATTCGGTCACAAAAGGAATTTTGACATGGAGAACTTTCCAAGCTAGCAACTGGTCTTGTGCATCAACTTTAGAGGTTGCTTATTCCTAAATGGTCTTTTGAGGTTGTAATATCACATGATATTAAGTCAGTAGGAGCTCTTATACATTGATCTAAGTGAGAAACTTCAAAAGTTGTGATTGTTGGGTCAATTCCCATCCTAAAGGAAATTGGCATGACACAATTTGAACATAAGACACCATAACTCAAGTCTCACAAGTTGTTGGCTTTTTAGGATTGGGCTTTGTCAATTTAGGACAAATTGAACTCTAACATGGTTTGGTCTCATGATTTCCAGTAAAACCTCAAAGGGTCTCATAAATCATGAATGACTCCAAATACTATAAGAATGAATTAGTATTGAATTAACTAGTTGCTCTTGAATTAAAGATAATTCAAAGTTAATCTAAGAAAACTTTAAGGAATGCAAACAAAGTTGATTATTAATGTATTGAAATGAGCTAACAAAATTAACTTTTAATATTTCTTACTCCTACTTTAATGTGTCAACGTGGGGTCTCAGAATATTGTTGGGACATAGTGGATAACTCGATAGACAAATGTATCCTCTTAGGACGATTCTTTTTGGTAGACCAAATTAAAAATGATGATTGATATTGAAGACGACATCGCCAACATGCAAATGACACATACATAAATGGTGTGGTTCTATTTGTTTACCCCTTAAAAACAAATTGTGATATAGTTATTTTCCTTTACTTTTAGATGATTCTAGTGTTATATATAACTAGTGTACTTCTAATTAGAAATAATAGATGTAAACATGTGATGGATATTATTAATAAGGTGATAAAAAATAAATCAAATTCAATTTTTTATTTTTTAGTTTAAGTTTAATAAATTGAATTTTAGGCTCACTCTCATATGTTGCAAGATTGAAGTGAGACAATCTTGAACCAAGTAAAAATTAACCTTAAGGATGTTGGAAGCATGAATGCTGATGATATTCCTATGGGGGAGTATTGTAGATACATGGCTAGATCATTATCATGATGATATGTTACATTCATGACTGAGTTTGTCATTGATGTCAACAGAGCAGTTTTCTGTAGTATCTAACAGAAGAACAACAAAAAGATCAAGTTGGTACAAATGATTAGTTGAGTATTCTCACTATCTGAGGTTATAGGAGATACTTCTAAGTATCTAGTATATCCAGTTAATGTTAGGTGAAGAAATGTTAAGTCTAGAAGAAGTTATGTAAGTTTTGGTGATGTATGTTCTAAGATAGAGTTTATAGAGGCATATTCAAGTAAAATTGTTATATCTCTTAGCAAAATTGTTATTCTGAGAATCAAGGTTGAGGATGTGAATAAGACATGTTGATGATGACGTGGTTAAGCTCGCTTGTCATAATATTGCATGTACGAAAATATATTCAAGTTACAAGGCAAAAGATTAATGTTATCACTAAGTGTAACGTGTTGTTAATGTGGTCTTATAATAATTAATTGAGAAGGTGTAACAACCAACTAAGGGAATTTTTTTATGGATTTAGTATAAAGGAAGGACATTTTCCTTTATCTTAGAAGTATGATATGAGATGATTGTAAGCAGCACAAAGAGTAGAATGTGAAGTTGAGCAAAGTAGAGTGGAAGTGAAGGAAACTTCATTGTCAAGGTTTTATTGTGTGATTCAAGGTTTGATATTTGGATCTAAGGTTCATGACCTAGTCTACAAGGTCTGACAGTGATTGGTTTGATTGACAAAACAAAGGAAAGAGGAACTCAACAATAGATTACTTGTTTGGGTAGTGAGATCTTCTTGTAATTGAAATTGCATGTTTGGGTGGTGGGCTCTTCTTGCATACATTGCACTACAACTCCTAACAAGGTTGCAATCTCCTAATAGGGATTCAAAGTCTCCTAACAAGGACTCTATGTACTAAATATTGCAATAGACTCCTAACAGGATCCATCCTGTAACAAGGAATATTTATATTAGTACATCATCTTGTGGGCATCATTCCCACTGGGGTTTTCCCTCTGATCAAGGGTTTCCCTAGTTAACATATCAGTTGTAATTGTCTATGTGCATCTTGTTATAGTTTTTGTTTACTTTGGTTGAATGGATAAGATTGTTTAAGGTTAATAAATGTTTTAATTATTGGATAACTGATTCAGTGCGCCACCCTCCCCCCCCCCCCGCCCCCCCTCTTAGTTATCTTGGTGGAATTTCTAACAATTGGTATCAGAGCATCAAGTTTTTGAGGATAAAGTTTAACAACTTTGGGAGATCCATGGCAAGCATGTTTAGGAAAGATAGTTTGAAGTTTGATGGAACAAATTATGATAGCTGGAAAGAAAAGATGAAGACACATCTTCTGTGTATGGGTCTAGGATATTGGATCTTGAGAAAAATATCAAAGACAATCATTGCTGAGAAAGAATTGGAATCTTGTACCAAGGAAGAAAGAGATCTTTTTATGTGTGACATAAGAGCTAGAGAAGCCCTATTGAGCGCACTTCCTAAAATTGAATACAATCAAGTAAAGTCACTTGTTACTTCACATTTGATTTGGAAAGCTTTAGAAACTACTTTTGAAGGTGATGAACATTCTAAGAAATTGAGGCTACAAAATTGGATTTGTGCATTTCAAGATGCTAAAATGATGGAAGATGAATCTATAAGATCATATGTAGGTAGAATATCAAAAATCACTGCAGGTATTAAATCTCAAGGAGGAACTAAAGAAGATGATGAGGTCATATGGAAGATATTGAAGACTTTAACACCGCTTTTTAAGTTAGCAATTCAAATGATACAATTGTTGATAACTTATACCAAAGCTTTCACAAAGGAGACATTCCTTGGAAGACTTGAAGCAATTAAGAATGAGCTTAGATAGTTTGGAGAATTGACTAGAATAGAAACAACTTTCAATGCCTTGAATATTCGACCTAGTTTATCAAGGAGCAAAATTGCTAGAGGAGACTTTGCTAGCAGCAACATATTTGATGAGGATAGAAAGATTGAAGAAGGAGTAGCCCTTATGGTAAGAAGAATAAAAAATGGTAAGAAAATCTTTAAATGTTGGACTTGCAATGAATTTGGTCATCATGTATCTAAGTGTCCTAAAAGAGAGAGAAATTATAAAGGAAATTACGAACCTAGAAGAGATAGAGAGTGCCTATATGCAAATGAAGAAGATGAATCTAATGAACAAGTAGCAAGTGTTAGTGATGATGAAATAGGTTTTGCAGCAATCAAAGAAGAAAGCCAAGAGAAAGTAGCTTTGGTATCATAGTTTGAAAAGAAATCTGATTGGATAATTGATAGTGGTTGTTCACATCATATGAATAGTGATATGAACAAGTTTGTTAACTTCAAAAGTTAGGATGCAAGCATTGTCAGAGTTGGAAACAATGCAACATGCCAAGTTAAAGGTTTTGGATCTATAACTCTTGATGGTAAAACTAACACTTAGGATGTATATTTTGTTGATGGTTTGAAGCACAACCTTCTGAGTGTTGGACAACTAGTGGATAAAGGTTATCAATTGCAGCTCACAAAAAAGACATGCATGATCAGAGAAAAAGATGGAAAGGTAATTGGAACAGGAACCAGATCTAGAGGTAATGTATTTTAGTTGAATCCTACTAAAAGGACATGTTTGGTTGCAAAGGTATATGGTGGTTGGTTATGGCATAACAATTTTTTCATATAAACTTTGACAACATTGTGAAGACTAGTGGTATGTTTGCAGTTAGAGATTTTCTTAAAATTGTAAAACCTTCTAACACAATTTGCACGGAGTGTGTTTTGGCAAAGCATAAAAAAACTTCTTTTCATTGCAAGAAGTTTACTACCATAGCAAAATTGGACATTGTACACACAGATCTCAGTGGTCCTACAAAGACTAAAGGATTCTATGGTGAAAGGTATATCATGATTTTAGTTGATGACTTTTCTATAATGATGTGGGTTGCATTTTTTAAAGAAAAATTTGAGGCATTTGATAAGTTCAAGATATTCAAGAATAGAGTTGAGAATGAATTAGGCATGAAAAATAAATTTTTAAGATCAGATAGAGGAGGAGAGTTTACTTCAAATGGGTTTAACATGTTTTGTGAAGAAAATAGAATCAAAAGACAATTATTAGCTCTAAGAACCCCTGAACATAATGGTATAGCAGAGAGAAGAAATAGGTCAGTAATAGAAGCTGTAAGAGCTATGTTAGCTAAAAATGAAGTATCCAAGATGTTTTGGAGAGAAGCTATGAATACAATAGTATACACTCTAAACAGATTATAGGTCAAGAAAGACACAAACAAGACCCCTTATGAACTATGGTTTGGTCACTCACCTACTGTTACGTATTTTAGAATTTTTGGCAGTAAGTGTTATATCAAAAGAGATGGTGATATTGGTAAGTTTGATGCTAGAAGTGATGAAGGTATGTTTCTTGGTTATTCATTCAAAAGAAAGGCTTATAGATATTATAATTAGAGAACTAAGACTATTATGGAAAGTGCAAATGCAAGAGTTGATGAGAAATTTAGGATACAAGAAAGAATAGTTGATTACAATTTAGATGATGATATTGTTACTAAACCAAGGAATGATGAAGTATTCTTTGAGACTAAGATGATTTGCAAAATGAAGGAGAGTTAAGGTAGGAACAAAGCTTAGAACCTTTAGTAGAGCCAAGAATTGAGATAACAACTCCTACTTTGGGTAAGAATATAACAAAGAATCATCCACTCCAGCAGATCATCAAAAGCAAAAATAAAGGTGTGATGACAAGAAGTAGAGTCAATGAGGAACTATGTTTGATATCTCAAGTTGAACCTAAGAATGCAAATGAAGCATGTAAAGATGACTATTAGAAGAAAGCTATGAAAGAGGAATTGGATCAAATAGTAAAGAATGAGACATGGGAATTGGTCCCAAAACTAGTAGACAAGAATGTGATAGGAACTAAATGGGTATTTAGGAACAAGATGAATGAACAAGGAGAAGTTGTAAGGAACAAGGCAAGATTGGTATGCAAAGGTTACTCATAGTAAGAAGGAATAGACTATGATGAGACCTATACTCCTGTGGAAAGAATAGAAGTAGTAAGATTATTCTTAGCATATGCAACATATAAGAAATTGAAAGTATATTAGATGGATGTCAAGTCAACATTTTTGAATGGAGAACTTGAAGAAGAGGTATACATTGAACATCCTGAAGGTTGTCCTTTAACAAATGACAAGGACATAGTATGCAGATTGAAGAAAACATTGTATGGCTTGAAGCAAGCACCCAAAACATGGTATGCAAGGTTGGACAAGCATTTGACAAAGCTTGGATATAAAAAAGGTATGGCATATAGTAATCTCTATTGGAAAGAAATTGACAATGGACTAATGATTTTGGTAATATTGGCTGATGATATCATATTTGGAGAAATTGATGAAGAAAGTGAATAGTTTGTGGAAGAAATGAAGAAAGAATTTGAAATGAGTATGATAGGAGAAATGAGATATTTTCTAGGATTACAAATTGTACATAATAAAGAAGGAATATTTATTTCTCAAACTAAGTATTTGAAAGATTTTCTACAAAGGTTTGGTTTGGAAACATGTAAACCTGTTGGAACACCTATGGTAACTGGACACAAGTTACCTACAAAGGATGAGACACCTACTATTGAGTAGAAGAAGTATAGATCTATGATCAGCGGTTTGCAATATCTGACTCACACAAGGTCAGATATAGAAAATGTAGTTGGAATTTTTGCAAGATTCCAAGTTGATCCCAGAGAAGCACATTATGCAGCAGTTAAAAGGATATTTAGATATCTGAAAGGAACACCTGAGTTTGGATTGTGTTATGATAGATCTAATGATTTCACTCTAAGTGCTTATACTGATGTTGATTGGGCAGGGAGTATGGATGATAGAAAAAACACTAGTGGTGGAGCCTTTTTTCTTGGAGGAAGATTAATTTCTTCCCTGAGAAAGAAGCAGGATTGTACCTCACAAAGTACAATAAAAATAGAATCTTTTGCAACAGTAAACAATTGTAACCAAGTTGTTTAGATGAAGCAGATGTTGAAGGATATAAGGATATAATTCAGTGAACCTATTGTCATACATTGTGACCACACAAGCATAGTAAATGTGTCTAAAAATGTAGTGTTACGTTCTAAGACCAAGCACATTTGTATCAAGTATCATATGTTAAGAGAGAAAGTTGCAAAAAAGGAAATTAATTTGGAGAATGTGAGCACTAAAGAGAAGATTGTAGATATATTCACTAAGCCTCTTTCAAAAGAGACTTTTGAGTATTTGTGAGGTATGCTAGGGGTTATGCCTCTTCCTACATCAGAGTAGAAGATGCAAGGATGCATCAGTCCAGTGTAACAAGCACTATTGTCTATCTAGATTGAATGTTGATGTTTCATGTATAGGAGAGTATCTGTGATGGATAGAGTCATTAAGGACTCATGTTGGACGTTGTTTTTGAGCAGTGTGTTTGGACATTTGAGCTAGTAAGAATCAGTTGTTGCAAAATTTTGATGGATGCTAAAACCCTTGACATTGATGTCAATGGGGGAGAAGATTAGCATGAAAAATAAGTTGAAAAACAAGTAAGAGAAAGTACAACATGTTCGGGAGAAGTTTAATAGTTGGGGAGAATGATTGATGAAGAGGAATTGAAAAGAAAGGTTAACAGTCTTTAACTGTTGGTATTCTTGGAACTAAATGTTTTTCATCTATGTTGTCATCAATGCCAAAGGGTTAGATTGTTGGAAGCATGAATGTTGAGGATATTTCTATGGGAGAGTATTGTAGATACATGGATAGATCATCATCATGATGATATATTACATTCATGACTGAGTTTGTCATTGATGTCAACATATAATTTTTTTGTAGTATATGATAGAAGAACAATGGAAAGATCAAGTTGGTATTGATGACTAGTTGAGTATTCTCACTATCCGAGGTTATGGGAGATACTTTTGAGTATCTAGTATATGCAATTAACATTAGGTGAAGAAATGTTAAGTCTAGAAGAAGTTATGTAAGTTTTGGTGATGTATGTTCTGAGATAGAGTTTACAGAGGCATGTTCTGGTAAACTTGTTATATCTCTTAGTAGAATTGTTATTCTAAGAATCGAGATTGAGGATGTTTAGAATACATGTTGATGATGATGTGATTAAGCTCGCTTGTCATAATATTGCATGTACGAAAAGTTATTCAAGTTGCAAGGCTAAAGATTAATGTTATCGCTAAGTGTAATGTGTTCTTAATGTGGTCCTATAATAATTAATTGAGAAGGTGTAACAACTAACTTAGGGAAATTTTTTATGGATTTGGTATAAAGGAAGGATGTTTTCCTTTATCTTAGAAGTATGATATGAGATGGTTGTAAGCAACACAGAGAGAGGAATGCGAAGTTGAGCAGAGTAGAGTGGAATTGAAGGAAACTTCATTGTCGAGGTTTTATTGTGTGATCTAAGGTTTGATATTTGGATCTGAGGTTTGTGACCTAGTCTACAAGGTCTGAAAGTGATTTTTTTGGTTGATAGAATAGAGGAAAGAGGAACTTAATAGTATATTACTTGTTTGGGTGGTGAGCTCTTCTTGTAATTGAAATTGCATGTTTGGGTAGTGGGCTCTTCTTACATACATTGTACTACAACTCCTAATAGGGTTGGCACAACTCCTAATAGGGTTGGAATCTCTTAACAGGGACTCTACGTACTAAACATTGTAATAGACTCCTAACAAGGTTCATCTTCTAACAAGGAATATTTATATTAGTACATCATCAACAGTTTCCCTAGTTAACATATTTGGTGTAATTGTCTATGTGCATCTTGTTATGATTGTTGTTTACTTTGGTTGAATGGATAAGATTTTTTAAGGTTAATAAATGTTTTAATTATTGGATAACTGATTCATCCCCCCCTCTCTCAATTATCTTGGTAGACTATTGTTTCTAACAAAGGATGAGGTGATCATTTTGAGTTAGAGAGTGAATTTTGTAGACACCCTAAATGTGAACTTGACAAATTATTTAATTTATTTATATTGATTTGTTGTAGGATTCGATTGTGTAAAATTTTTTACCATCAACATAATTAATTTAAATAAGTAATTATATCCCCCCCATTCTTTTAATGCTTCATTAATTAAGCATACCTAGTCATTTATCGTAAGGTTTAATTAATTTTAATTAATTAAATCTAACCCTTTGAAGTAATATCTTAATTACTTTAAAATATTGTTAACTAATTGATCCTTATTAATAATTGTTTAATTATTTAATCACCATGAATCCTAACTTCATTAACCATTTCTCCTAATTTTAGATTTATCCTCCCCATGTGACAATTTCCCTTCAATAAAAAATTCACCTTCCCCAAAAGTGACACACACATGTCACTTTCTTAGCCTCATTTCTTCTTCCAACTCATATGAATGACCAAATATTTTATTTGATGCTATATGTGGGGGTTGATACCTCACTTCTTGTAGCTATCCTACCACTTAAAGTAATCAAATTTCCACAATCCATTAGAAATGTATGTGATTTTTTTGGAATTCGATTGTGGAAGAATTTTTTAACATCAATGTTTCAAATCATCCACAATGATCCATCATCAGGATGGAGTGAAAGAGGACAATGATCTCTTGCACTCTTTCATCTTAATGATGTATCACACTGTGTGTGATTTGAAGTATTGATGTAAAAAATTCTTACACAATCAAATTCTAGAAAAATATCACATGCATACCCTGCCACTTCCTCTTTTCTCCATTTTCATATTTCCTCCCTTGCACTTCTTCTATTTTGTCATAAATATATCAATTTTTCATCATCTCATCCATCCAAAGTTATTAACACATGTGTGAGCACATATTTTCCTCTTCCCCATGTCAAGTGGAATTTCCAAGACCTTTCCACATGCCACAAGATTATGACCTCAATCCATGTTACCTCCTTACATTCAATCTCAATCGGGCTGCCTTAAAAAATTTATATATATCTAGCTATAACTCCCACTATTTAGGAAATGTTTTTCCTAGCATAGATCATAGCATACATCAAATTTCTAATTGCACTCTAGTTAGAAAAGTTGTTCATGTCCTCCATCATGTTAGGAAATAATGCATCGATAACTAGTTTATCTAATTCATTTCCTACTTATCACATGAGAGAAAATCATGTATACAAGCTTCCAAAATTATGCATGGATCAAATAGATAAGCTAAAAGATGTACCCTCAAAATTTACTCTCACGAGGGAAAAATAAAACCTCCAAAAGTATTCATGCCCATTGTAAATGCTGTAATAAAATATTAGAATGGAATTGTAAAGCCTACATCAACACATATGAAATATCAAGCCTGTCCAATACATCTTTCATGTATCCAAGCATGAATCTACACATCTTGTACCATGCTTCATATATGAAATCTTAAGAGTAAGACTCAATACCTCAAACTAACCAACGTAAAACAACTACCCTTTTATTTTATTTTAAAAAAACAAGCCCATACAACACCACCAAGTGGTATTAAATAAAACCATAAGACTAAAAAATGATATTACAAAACCATCTATAAAGAAATTAAGGCAGTCTCACAACCTCCTACACTGACCTTGAGAGGAGGGTTCTTTAAAACTTTTCAAATCTTTATATAAATAAAACAAAAAACATCCATACCATAACATAGTGCGAGGAAATCTCTTTTAAAAGAAAAATCTGACACTCTAAATGTCACCCAATGTTTTTTTTACAATCAACAATAGAATACAATATACTTGCAAAGTAAGATTCTCATAAGAGTATCACCAACTTGAGATTTAGAGATAGCTCATTAGTTATAAGAGTTTTACACACAATCTACATCTATGCAGCTAATGTATAGCGGATAGAATTGATGGAACTATCCAAAAATATTATAAAATCGTGTGCAAAAATTATAGGGTCATATATTGTGTCCCTTCAAAATTTCATACTTCTTTTTAGGGCCTTTCTTTAATGTTTCTTCTCATAGCTAAATTCAAGTTTATTTTTTACCTTTTTTTTACCAAATTATCATGATATATTCATTATGTCACTAGATCTTTTTGTAACTCTCAAATTGGTTTTGACAAGTGAGTGTCTATACACTTAAGTCATTTACTTAGTTCATGCCAAACAAGTAATGTATGCTAAGCACAACATGTAAGTTAGAGCATGCAAAGTAAATAGTGAGTGTCAAGTCACTCATATTCTGAGTTACTCAAGTGCACAAACTACTATGTAAACCATTTTTGGGCCAACTTAAGGATTGAATTGCGATATTTTGTTGATAAGGATGAATTTTAATTGGGAATCCCTATGTATTACATGTGCCCAATCAGATAAAGGGAAGGTTTAAGTGGCAATATGAATGAATCACAACTGTTGATTCATACCTATTCCTAAGTCACCTAGGTCTTCTTAAGGAGGACAAGCCCTAAACTTCTAATGAGTGGATTGGGAATGAATGAATGATGAAGGAGATTTTTGCATGTGCAAACCAAGACATTTATGGTGATCAAGGTATTATGATCTGAATTGTATTGCAAAATCAGTTAAAGGAGAACAAAGGAAGGGAACAGTGAACCACAGAGAGACATTTGATCAAGTACACAATAGTATAGAGGTGATCTGTCATCAAGCAACAAAGTGCTAATCATAGGATTATTGCTGAGACATTCTAATAGGTGAATTAGTTAAATCTCTTAATAGAGTATTCCTAACAAGCTGTATTGAAATCCTCTAACAAGGTGCTTACTTAATTGTGAGTTGAAGTCCTTTAATCAGGCACACTTCAAATAGCGTGTTGAAATATTTTAACAAGGTAAGACCTAATAGTCTTTGTATGCTTTTAATAGGAAAAACCTTTCATAGGGTAGATCATGTTTCATGATCAAACATTGCAACCTTCATTAGATACACTTTATTACTGCAATAGTGAAGATTTGTGGGTGTCATCCCCACCCTAGTTTTACCTTTGCATTGGAGGGCTTCTAGGTAATCATATCTTGTGTCATATATGTGTGAACACTTACTTGTTTACATACTTTAGATGTATATGCTTTACATGGTATTTCAGTTTACTAATTGAATATGTGAGATGGATGTGTGGTGAATATTTTTATAGGTTTAAAGCAATGATTCACAACCCCCCTCTTAGAGTTTACCTTTCCTATTTTTATTCCAACAATTAGTATCAGAGCCTTGTTCTCTAAAAATGAAGCTTAACAACTTTGAGGAAAGATTTTGGAAATGGAAGTCTACAAGTTGGGAAAAGTTATTGAGAACCAAGAGATTAAAATACAACTCATTCTAGATCAATTGAATGAAGCAAGAGAAGATCTAAAGAAATCATCGAGAAGAAGGAAGGAAATTGCTATTGAGGAAAATGACACACAATACCAAGAGATGGACACTACTAAGTTATTTGCAAATGGAACTCCAATGAATTTGATTCAATAGTTGTAGATCTAATAGAAAAGAATAGAACCCTAGTTGAAGAGATCAAAAATCTTAAGATAGAACAAGAATCACAAGCCATATTACTATGTGAGGTGACCGAACAGAAAAAGAAAACTATAGAAGACAAAGTCATGATTAAAGATGACAAAAGAGTTTTGACTAGCAGACTAGAAGAGAAATTATTAGAAGTAAATAGGGTTGCTCACATGCAATTGGAAACAATGAATCAAGTCATGATTGCTAATCATGAAATAAATAGTAAAGACATTGAGATAACAACACTAAAGTTGCAGAATGAATAGTTGAGCAATGATCTAAAAGGGGAAAAGGAGTTTGTTGAAAGTTTCAATAAATCTAGTGAAGCTATTAAGTACTTTGAACATTTGATGAGATCCCCTATATCTAACAATGATACATCTGGGCTAGGATACACGAGTACTAAAGAAGGAGAATCATCCAAAAGTGCTGAAGAAAGAAGTATCAAAGGTAAGAACTCAAAACCTACTTGTCATAATTGTGGTAAGAAAGGACATACTGCTAATGTGTGCAGGAGGAAGACTATAAATCAAAATGTTAAGTAGAAGAGCATGGGTCATTGCCATAAGTGTAACAAACAAGGTCATCAGGTACATGAATGCAAAACCAAGACCATGCACACTCAAATATTTGAAGGATATTGTTATAACTATCAAAAGTATGGACATAGAGCTTTTGAGTGCAGATCCAAACCCAAGTGGTCATCAAACAAGAAAACAAAGGTGAAGAACAATGGAAATTCTTATAATTTAGATTATACTACAAGGTATAGTTGTCACTACTATCAAAAATATGGACATGTTCCTAAGAATGGTATTAGAACACACTTCAGAAGTGATTACAAAAGGTGGTTGAGTCAAACCACATGTTTCATCAATTTGAAGATTGGTCACATCAACTGATATTGTCCAACAAGGTCAAAGGCACCAAGTTGTGAGTTCAATAAAGGCAAAGGCAAGTTAGATATTGAAAATGTAAGAGATGAGATGAACAATACATGGAAGAGAAAGGAGGATTGCAACACTTCAAGTGCAGATGGGATCACTTCATCCAATGGCTTAGGTGATCACATCTCATCAAAATAAGCAATCAAGAGGTATTTGGGACTAATATTTAAAAGATATACCATACATCAGTTCCAAGGATTTTTTTCTAAAAAGATTACATATGCATGAATAAAGATGCAAAGTGTTATTAGAAATCAAGGAAAAATGTTTAAGTTTTGTCAGTTTTTCATGTTACTGATGAGCATGAAAGGTTTCTTATGGTTGCTGAGTAAAATGTTAGTGGTTGCTAAGCTAATGAAATTAGTTAGTTGAGGTTGAGCTCGTAATAGTTTCCAAGATAATGGAAAGACATGGATGTCGAGTGAGCCAAAAATCAATTGATGTCGAGCTTATAGTTGTGTAAGCACTTAGCATTAATTGCAATGTTTTAAGGGCTATTTGATCGATTTATACTCATTTAACATCATTTGAATTTGAGAAAGAATATGAAGAGATAAAGGTGATCTAGAGAATTTCATCTAAAGTGTTTGCAGAGGATTTGAGTGTTTGACACTATTTCATCAGGATTTATAAGGTATTTACCATGTTTCAAGCTATGCAGTTTCAAATTTTGCAAACCCTAGATATATGTAATGGCATCTAGTTCTTCTAAAGCAAAAGGTGTAGAGGGAAAAGAGGTTTTAAATGTTTACTTAATTGGAAATGAGATCAACCAACCTATTTTTAAGGCTATTCTAGATATAGTGTACAAGTAGGATCCCTTCAGTGTGTTGTCTATGATACCACCATGAGTCTTGATGATTCAAGATGTCAGGAATTGTTACAATTGCAAGATTGGAAGCATAGGAGATATGGAAATCAAAGATGAATATGGAAGACTATGTGAAAATGGAGCATTGAAGGAAGAATACAAGATTGTAGAGAAGAAAGGGTTAACTCGTGTCCTAGATTTCCCCAACATCTTCAAAACAAAGTGGATTAAGATTATCTTAAGAAGAATTCATGATGGATTTGTATGGTTAGAAGATGAGCCAGTTAAAATCACAAGGAAGATAGTTCATAGGGTAACAGGATATCCAACCCTAGATTGGCCAAAGACTATGAGAAGTGAGGCAAAGGAAGTCATTGAAAAGAACACAAGGGGTGTATGGAATAAGAGGGGAATGATTGTTGACACTATCATAGATCCCCTAATAGCACACAAGTTTTATCAATCAAGTAGATTAAACAATGTACCTTGTATTGCAGTGGATATGGGCTACAAAATTGTGAAGAAAGATCATACTTATGAGTTGCAACAATTGATTGAAAACCAAGGAGCTATAAGGAAAACCAAGAGTGCTTAGTGTAAATTTGGATCTATTTGGGTATGTATTTTCTTCTATGTTCAGAATACATTTCCTACATTTGGTAATGTTGCATGGAAGACAAATAGATTAATTTTAGTTCAAATAGGAGAGTTCATTGACCAATTAGGTAATAACTTTGAGTCAGTGATGACTAGTTGTTTTGAATATTTTAAACAATCTATGAAGAAAAGATTAAGGATACCAGTCTCACTAGTGGAGAAATATTATGATGATGTTTTCTTCCTAGTTGATACTAATCACTCATATGTACAAGAAACAATTCCTAAGGTGAGATGGCTAAGGCCATTAGCTTATGAGATCAATGTTGATGAGGCCTCTACAACAATCACAACATTACTTGCAGAAGAAGTGGACAAAGAAGCCAAAGCATTTGGTAATTATGAATTGACCAAATTAAAGATTGCTATGGAGTTGAAGACTGCTTCTATAATTAGGAAGAAGAAGAAGAGGAAGATGATGAAGAAGAAGAGGACACACATGTTCAAGCACCATTGGTACTAACACAAGGTCAGGGAGAGGATCATCAAGAGGAGGAAATAGAAATTGCAGAAGGCACCAAGGAAGAAGAAGCTGAGGAAGCACCTATTCCTACGAACAAGAAGAAAAGAAATGCCAAGACACAAGTAGTGACAAGACCAAAGAAGGTTACAAAACCAAGCTAGCCTAAAACAATAGCACCTTACACAAGGGCTAGTAAAAGGGTCACTGCATTGAAGGCTAAAAAAGTAGCCAAGCCTAAAGAGCAAGAAGGTGGAGCATAGAAAAGACCAAGAAGAAAGTATGTTGCTTAGGCTGATTCTGATGAGGAGAAGACTAAATCTGATGACAACAACCAATTCCAAGTGGTGAGTCACAATTCATCCTTAGACCTAGATAATTTATGTGAGAATGTTAGAAACAATGTCAATTTATCAGGTTTCTCTCAGATTGAATTTGATAATCTTGGAAATTTTGAGAAGAATCAAGTAAAGGAGGCACTATATGCCATGATGAATACATTTAAGAAGGCTCCTCTAGAAATTGCCAACTCCATAACTAAGAGTTTATATGAAAGAGTTGAGTGAAAATGGCACTATTGTTTAGACATAGAGAAGCAAATTAGGGAGACATCCCTCATTCAAGATATGCTAGAACTCAGAAAGGTTGAAATGTCAAAAGGCATTAGGAAATATGTTGTCATATTTTTGCCTAAGTATAGGGAATTTAACATATTATAGAACAACATAGAGGATGATGTCCAAAATTCCAAACAAATGTGGAAGATTACATATGGACTGGCCACAACCAAATATATTGAATAAGAACCTATTGAGGTAGGAGATGATGAAGAAGATGATAAAGATCAAGGCATAGTTGAGAGGAGGCATTGATATGAATGTTGACAATCAGGCAACATCTAAGGAAGGGAAACAACAAGAACAAAGTGTACAAGATACACTAATGTCAAGTGCCAACCCTCCACGGGTGACAAGTATAATCACTGAAACTATCAAAGTAAAGGATGTCTTTGATCCTACTAATCAAAACATCAATCCCCTAATAGAGGAAGATTTGAAAAGGATATTTATCCAATCTACTTTCTAAGCCAAATTATGTGACAACTCTGTATTGGTAACTGTGGATGAAATTCAGAAGTCAGAGACTATAACTATAGGGGAGGAGATGAAAACACAAGAAACATCTATAGTCACTCCTCAAGTCACAACTGTACAACTTTCACAACCCATAGTTGTATATCAAAGGAAGGAGACAATAGGATGCACTATCAGCACACTCATAGAAGGTGCTTTAGTCTCATAATATATACAAAGACCTAAAAAAGACAAAGTTGAGACAGTTGGAGAAGACAAGCTGGAAACACTAGTAAATGATGGGACACAAAGCCAAACAATTCAGGTAGATACACCTGCACCTCCAACACAAGATCAAGGTGCAACTAAAATCAAAGAGGTAGAAAAGGACAAGTCTAAAGAGACAAATTTTATACCCAAGCCAAAGCAGGTAGTTGCAATCCAAGCACTGGTGACATTACCAAAATTTGGAACTCCTTCTAGTCAAACTCTTCAGAGGCCGAGCACATATGCAACACCTTTGCAATTCTTAGTTCCAAATCCTAGCTCATCTAAGGTAGAAGAGGTAATTACTTATGGAGATGTTAGCCTAGAGGAAGAAATTGTATTGCCCAAATTTGATTATGCAACAATAGCAATTGAGCAGATCGGTATATTACAAGAAGCCCTAGCAAGGAAGAAACATCAAGAACTGCTCAAAAGGGAGCATAGGCAGAAGAAAGCTTTGATTGAGATCAAAGAAATTTTCTTAAATGCATTCAGTCTGCCTACTCCAAATAAAACAAAGTCCATTATTGAACAATTGACCAATATAGTGGAAAGAGTAAGTGACACAGACCTAGATACAAATGTCAAACTATTAGAATGGTCTGAGAAGAAGTTTCAAAACAAAGTGAATGAGAAGATATCTAGTGATATTGCACTCACACAAGTTGCATTGGAAACTAAGATAGTTAGTTTAAAGAAGGTACTAGAGAACATTTTATCTCTATACACAAAATTGTGTAATCTCACACTCTTCACATAGGAGATAAGGAATCACATGCTGAGTTTGGAGAGTCAAATGTAGTCATCTGGTGCAAAATTGCCCATGTCTCCAGCTCAAAGTGAGAAACACTTTAGGACCCTTTTGCAATCCCAAAGTTAGTTAATAGCATTACAAGTAGATGAAGCCAATATCAAGGCTAAACTAATCATCATCCAATCTACATTAACTCTTCACATGGAGATTTTACACAAGGAGCTAGGCTATGCAGAAACACCTATGAAGAAAGACCCCAATCTTTCTACATTAGATGGCTTAGTACACCTTACTGCTAAGCTGGGCATCCAAATTAAGTCTTTGGAGGTAGCTTGTGATAACTGGGATGTAACTCTTAAAATTATACTTGAGGTCCATAAATACTTCTTGGAAAAATACACTATTAGTGTATAACCCATTAACATCAGTGTCAAAAAGGGGGAGTAAGAGAAAAGGGAGAGTGATAATGGGGGAATAAGAGCAAGTGCGAGAGCAAGCAAGTAGAAACCACAGAGTGGGAGATCAAGAAAGTAGAAACTAGAGAAAGAGTATCAATTGATGCAAATCTTAGCAGGAGAAAGATTTTGTTATAGAGTACATAATAGAACAGATCAAACAACTCAGGGGGAGTTATGTGATTTTGAGGTATAAATCATGTTGCAAAATTTTGATATTTTGATATTTTGAATAGAAGCCAAATAATCATTTATTTTATGCTTGTAAGAATAAGAGTATTAATGTATGACCAAGTGTTTTTGACACTCATGTCAAAGGGGCAGATTGTTAATCTCATATTGGTTTTGACAAGTGAGTGCCTATACACTTTAGTCATTTACTTAGTTCATGCCAAACAAGTAACATATGCTAAGCACAACATATAAGTTAGAGCATGCCAAGTAAACAATGAGTACCGAGTCATTCATATGTCAAGCCACTCAAGTGCTAAGTAGATAGTATGTGTTGAGTGATTCAAGAGCCAACCAGGTAGTGCATGTTGAGTCATTCAAATGCTGAGTGATAGTATTGAAGTTATAGTTAGTGCCGAACACAAGGGACCTCAGATGTTTAGTAACATAATTTTAACATAGTTATTTGTATTGGCACAAACTACTATGTAAACCATTTTTGGGCCAACTTAAGGATTGAATTATGATATTTTGTTGATAAGGAAAATTTTTAATTGGGAATCCCTACGTATTACATGCAACCATTCAAATAAAGGGAAGGTTTAAGCGGCAATATGGATGAATCACAGTTGTTGATTCGTACCTAACCCTAGGTCACCTAGGTCTTCTTAAGGAGGAAAACCCTAAACTTCTTATGAGTGAAGTGGGAATGAATGAATGATCAAGGAAAGTTTTGCATACACAAACTAGGACATTCATGGTGATCAAAGTATTATTATTTGAATTGCATTGCATAATCAGTTAAAGGAGAACAAAGGACGAAAACCATGAACAATAGAGAGACATCTAATCAAGAAGGATCAAGTACATAGTAGTATAGAGGTGATATGTCATCAAGAAACATAGTACTAATCATAGGATCATTACTGAGACATTCTAATAGGTGAATCGGTTAAATCTCTTAACAAAGTAGTCCTAATGGGCTGTATTGAAATCCTCTAACAAGGTGCTTACTTAATTGTGAGTTGAAGTCCTTCGACCAAGCACACTTCTAATAGGGTGTTGAAATCCTTTAACAGGGTAAGACCTAATAGTCTTTGTAAGATTTTAACAAGGTAGACCTTTCACAAGGTAGATCGTGTTTCATGATCAAACATTGTAACCTTTTTTGGATACACTTTATTACTGCAATAGTGAAGATTTGTGGGTATCATCCCAACCCCAGTTTTACCTTCTCATTGGATGGTTTCTGGGTAATCATATCTTGTGTCATATATGTATGAATTCTTACTTGTTTATATACTTTAGATGTATATGCTTTACATGGTATTTCAGTTTACTTATTGAATATGTGAGATGGATGTGTGGTGAATATTTTTATGGGTTAGAGTTTAAAGAACTAATTCACCCCCCCACCCCCCACCTAGATTTTACCTTTCCAATTGTAATTCCAACACTTATGTCCAAAGATATCCAAACTTGCAAGTGTATTCCCTACTTCTTTTCTAGGTGGACTAGTGTGCCTAGAGTCATAGTCCCTTCAAAAAGGTAGCAAAAAACATGTTAGAGTGTTGATTCTTACCATTTATTCTACGATATTAATACTTTGATATGACCATTGAAATTCATCCTAAAATAGGAAAAACCTTATGAACCATATACAGAGGCATCATCTCTAATTCATTTTCATCTAAGAATATTGTACATATATCTTATAGAAAACATTATTAAGAAACTATCTTCGTATATGGGTATTATGGAACAATAAGTTATAATAATCTACATGTTAAGTATATATTCATGATTGATCTTGTACCATCCTAAATTGGAAGCACTTCAATTTAGTGATCATTTAGCTCCTCTTTAGTGTGTTTTCATTGTACACTTGCACTTTGCACACACTTGGATTGATTTCCCTCTCTTCCCTAGGTGAAATTGAGGTAGGATCTAACACATCCTCCTTAATCCCCTTTCTTTCATATGAAAAAATTGAGGTAGGACCTAACTATTAGAAATTTGTTCAGTGCTCCCCTCAGGATTCATGACAAGGGCTTAACCGCCTCCTATGTACTATAGGTTGAGTGGTTGTATCAAGCATTGACAGATTGGTCTTTTGGTTCAATGACAACCCCACTCTAAAAAATGGTATCAAAGCTTGTTCACATGTTCAAATCCTCAGACCCTCGGGTAAAGCTAAGGGGGAGATTGTTAGAAATTTGTTTAGTGCTCCCCTCGGGATTCATGACAAGGGCTTAATCACATCTTTTGTACTATAGGTTGAGTGGTTGTATTAGGCATTGATAGATTTGTCTTTTGGTGCAAAGACAACCCCACTCTAACAATAACTCCTATGTATCCTCTTCTTTTCTCACTTTAACCCTAATTTTTTACTTAAATTCTTGTTTTTTATTTATTTGTCTAGAAAATTCTGACCAAATATGCATATTTGAGATCTTGAGGGATCTTGTACATTTGGAACATCTTAGGGTGGAGGAAGAGGTCATCCCCTACCTAGGATTCAGGGTGATGTCGTCATCTAGCTAGGGTAGATGGTGAGGTCATCCCTTATTGGAGATACCAAAATTGTAGGATATCATTCCCATTTCAATTTTGGCATCTTCCTACCTAGTTTAGTTGGCTCTTATGGGATTTCATCTCCAAATTTGTATAATGCACCATCATTCGCTTCATTCAGAAAACTAAGCATGAAAGGCATTGTACATGGCCAAGAACACACTTTGGTGGACATCCTAATTGTCTAGATTGTTAGCCTCGTAATAAATTGAAGAAAAATCTTTAAGCTATATATATATATATATATATATATATATATATATATATATATGATAATATTCATAATTGATGATAAATCTATTTAAGAAGTCTGACTGTAATATATATATATGTATGTCTATATACGTACATTTATATATATATATTTGTGTGTGTGTGTGTGTACATATATGTATATATGTACATGTATATGTATATATGTATGTCTATTTATATATATATCTATACATATATCTATACACACAAACACACACACATATATATACATAATATATCTATACACACACATATATATATACATGTATGTATATATATACTTATATACATACATATATACATATACATATCCATATCCATATATATAGATACATATACATATATATACACAAATCATTTTAATCTTATATTTTGATATACCAAATTACCAATCAAATGTATCAGTTATAATCTTATACATACATATGTACATACATACATACATACATACATACGTACATACATACATACATACATACATACATGCATGCATGCATGCATGCATGCATACATACATACATACATACATACATACATACATACATACATACATACATACATACATACATACATACATATATATATATATATATATATATATATACACACACACACACAAATCATTACAATCTTATATTTTAATATACCTAAGTACCGATCAAATGTATCAGTTATAATCTTATCATCTTCAAAACAACTATGTATTAATGTTGATGACATTTGTATTGGGTATTGAATATAGCTGATAATAATGTTTATGGGTATTAGTGTTTTGTACATTGTTCAAATGTTAATCACACTAATATTATGGTATCGTCAATAGTATATGAATCAGTGTCTTCAATAGTCATATTGTATATGTATATAAGCATGACCATGTGGGGTCATGCCCCTATATGATCATGTCTTAATGCATATGTAATATGCATTTGCATCTCCTGAGATATATCAATAAAATTGGCAATATAACCCCAATTTATAAAATCAAAACTGCATACATACATATACTTGAATTAAATTAGTACAAATACTAAAGAAGGAAAGTCTACATACTTTAACCAGAGTTATTATTATCAATACAAGATATATACATATAAAAGAAATAAGTAAACTCATATATAAATCAGAATCAGAGTTGAAGATTACTCAAATATTGAAAATATAATTTAGTTAGTCTCCAACAATAAAGATCCATTAAATTTATATGGTATCAGAGCCAAATTGGTAGAGAGACTGGTAAAATAAAATCTTAAAATTAAAAGTGACATCATGTCAAACAATGTTAATGTCAAGGATAGACTCGAAGGAGCAACAAACTTCTTCTCATGGGAAATTCGAATTACAACAATCCTTGAAGAATTGGAGTTGGAATCATTCATTGAATCAGGCATTTGAATACCTAAAGATGAGTCAAAAAAGCCACTTGGAAAAGATGAAATAACAAAGACAGGAAGATCATTGTTGATTTAGTAAAAGATCATATTCTTCCTTCCATATCAAACCTTAAGAAAGCATTTGAAGTATTTAAAACAATTAATGATACATTTGAGATCAACAACTCAAGTAGATTGCTTGCATTAAAAAATCATGTTATGAATATAAAAATGATTAAAGGAGAGTAAATCTCATCCTACTTTGGAAGAATTTCTGAAATAAAAAACCAACTATCTTCTATTAGAGACAAAGTAGAAGATCAAGAATTATCCATAATAGCACTTAGAGGATTACCTATATCTTGGGAAGTATTATTCCAAGTCAGTAGACCATCAATACCATGTTTTGATCAACTTAAAAATGATTACACCTATGAAGAATCAAGACTAATTTCTAGAGGGATCATTTCAAATCAAGAGGGAGAGAATCAAGCTTTTTTTGTTAGTCTCTAATAACAAAGGGAAGAAGGGAAAATTCAAAGGAAAGAAAAATGATAAACAAAAAGGAAAAAATAATTACAAAAGAAATGATTTCTCCAAAGTTCAATGTTACAAGTATGATAAATTCAAACATACCTTCAAACATTGTCTAGAAAGGGGAAAAAAATCTAGCCTCTTTAGTTGAAACAAAAAAGAAAGAAAATCCATTATTTTACTCACCTCTATCAAGTGAGATGAAATCCAATGAATATGTGTGGATAATAGATAGTAGTGCATCCCATCATATGATATGGTTTAGAGATAAGTTTGAAACTTTTGAAATTTATACCACTGAAGGAGTCAACATTGGAGATAACTCCACCTATCCAGTAAAAGGAATTGGGACCTGTTCTATACAACTAAAAATTGGGGTTACTCTAAACTTGAACTTTTTGTACTTGGCATAAAAAGGAGTCAAGTATCTATCTCTGGACTTGTTGATGAAGGGTATCAAGTCACCTTTAATGAAGACAAAATTTTGTACTAGCCTAAAAATACTAACATCAAGAATGTTATCACCATAGGGACTAGAGTTGGAACACTATATAAACTATGTAACATTCAAAAGCAATCCCTAAGTCGTGAAGTAACAAATCCTAATGAAATATGGCATAGAAGGCTTAGACATATTGGATTCAGTATAGTATTAAATATAGAAAAAAAATCACCACTGGAACACCTAACATAAATTCAAACCATATAGGCATTTGCAAAGGATGTGCTCTAGGAAAGAATGTAAAAAGACCTTTTCCTCCTAGCAAACACAAGTCTAAATTAGTTCTAGAGCTAGCCGAAACTGATTTATGTGGACCTATGCCAACAATTTCCCTAGGAGGATTCTCATACTATATGATCTTTATTGATGATTTTTTTAGGAAAACGTGGATCTATTTTCTAAAGGTCAAAAAATCAAATGAGGTTGTTGATGTAATGTCAGGTAGTTTGCTTCTTTAGTCCTCACTTTCTCCAGGACTATCTCAAGTTTTATCTTAGCCTATTAGGGTTTCCTTTAGTTCCCTAATCTCTATAGGATCTCTATCCTATCCTCTAACTACTCACTACCTAATTACGCCAATGGTTTTAGCTTCTTCCTTCACCAAATGCCTTTGCAAGCTGACATGCCAACTTCATTTCTTAGTCTTTCTTGATATGAGACCTTCTAGAATATAGTCACAACACTCACCTTTCATCCTTTTGCAACTTTTGGTTTGAAGTATCCTTCACATCAAACCTCAAAACCTTCCTGCAAATATTGTGATTGCCTAAACAAGTGTCAATGACTTTCCTAGGACATCACATTTGAATTGCTTAACCAACTCTCCAGGGCCCCAAAAAAACTATGTAAATTATGTGCACTAGATCCACTCCCATTTCCCTTAAAACCATGAATAACTCATGGTAAGAACTCATGGGGGAGCCATTCTTGCAAAGATGGTTAAAACTGGACTAGCATATAGAATATTTACAAATGAACTTCAAAACCTACTTAAATATACACCTACAAACTTGCAATCTGAATGGAAAAGTATTGTAATAACATGACCAATAGGGAACAAACACAAAAATGAGTATTTCAATCCATTATTCCATACATGCAATCAAGAAACTCTAAAATTCTTAAAAACTAGATTGTAATTTGTGGATCAATTTCCACAAAATTATTGATTATAACTCCCAACCCTGCATTAGAAATGACATTGGTTTTTTATACAAATTCCCAACTCATCCACTTCCTCAAAATTTCCTTGAGACTAGGTGAAACTAAATTTTGTAACTGCTTGTCAGTTCTGCAACTATTCTTCCTTCGTTTACCCTCTCCAATGTATTGTCAGAAGTATTTCCCTAATGATGTAAGAATTTCTTACGACCTTATGATCAATCCTTTGGTAGCAAACTATTTTAATAGGATGGAAAAGTCACAAAAAAACCTATTACCACCTCAATTAACACAAACTTTAAACTTTAGTGGTGACAATGTGATCCAGGTTAGTTACATGTCATCTTTCTAGAACACCCTATGGGTAGTCTTGTGCTTGACCAAAAACATCCCAAAATTCAATCACCCTTAGCCACATATCATTGTTCCTGGACATTCATTGGAAAGTCTCACACCTAACCAAAAAGTCACTCAAAATCAAATCACCACCATAGATTCAACCCATTGGATCAAGAACCAACAAAAATTCACTTAGATCAGTAATTACCAATCTATTCATTCGACTTTGTTCTACCCAAAAACAAAATTGTAGACTAGAGTTGGAGTATACCCTAACATGCTCCTATGCCATACTCCCTTAAACAAAAATAAGTCAATCCATCCTTGGATTAGGTAAGGTAGACTTAAAACCAAACCTCTTAAATTTTGGCTGTCAAGTCCAAGAAGCCTCAGCATCATCCTTGCCAAGCCATTTAACAATATGTTCCAAGTAGTCCTTCTTTCAAGTCTGTTTGTAGACCCTTGAATCTAGTATCCTATATAGTTGTAGATGTGGAGTATGGGTTAGGGTTAGGTATACTATAGCTTGTGTGACCTCTCGAAGACTCTAATCAACATCTTGAATAGGTCTATTATAGGAAATCAAATCTACAACATTAAAGATGGGGGATAGTCCAATGTCTTCACGAAGTGCCACCTTGTAACCATTGTTGCCATACTTGGTAAGTATTTTGCAAGGACCCAAAATTCTCATCCGGAGCTTGTGTGGTATCCCTTTTGTTAATATTTATTTTTTCAGGTGTACCATCACAAGATCCCCTATCTAAAACTGCACCTCTCTCTTTAAGGCATCCACCTTTTGCTTCAATTTATTAGCATGTTTAGTTAGTGTCTTCCTGACACTTTCATGAACATCCCTCATGGATTGGGAAAATTCTTCAACATAACCACTACCTTGGACTCCATTCTTCAACTTTCTCAGCTCCAATATCCCTCTAGGATGTAAATCATAGACTATTTCAAAAGGACTCTTACCTATTAATCTATTCATTGTGTCATTGTAAAAATATTCAACTTGTCCAATGAGTTGATCCGAAGTCTTTCCATACTCCCTAGTAAGACACCTTAGGAGGTTTCCAAGACTCCTATTTGTAACCTCTATTTGACCATCAGTCTGTGGATGGTAGGCAAATCCAAAAGATAAGTCAGTTTCCAATCTCCTCCATAGGGTTTTCCAAAGGTGACTCATGAATTTGGTGTCCCTATCTGACACAATACTCATTTGTACCCATGAATCCTAATGACCTCTTTGAAAAATAGATTAGCTATCTGAAAAGCATCATGGGTAGTTTTGAAAGGCCCAAAGTTAGCCATCTTACTAAACCTATCCACAATCACATAGATGTTATCAAATCCCTGCCTTATTTTTGGTAAACCAACTACAAAATACATATTGATGCATTCCCATGGTCTACTAGGGATTGGAATTGGTTGATAAAGACCAGCATTTGAGGATATCCCCTTGGATTTTTGGCATACTATGAAACTCTCAAGATACTACTTAATGTCCCTAGTCATCCTAGGCCAAAAATAGAACCTAGTCACTAACTCTTGAGTCTTGTTGACTCCAAAATGACCACTAAGTGCTCCATTATGCTTCTCTTGGATCAAATTCTCCCTCATTGATCCTCTAAGAACACAAAGTTGACTTCCTTTAGACACGAGGTCATTCTGCAATGCATAATCAGCAAATTTGCCATGAAAATTGTTTTTAAACTCATTGCATACCTTATAAATGTGAAAAAACTCTTAATCATCAACATAGAGATCTTTGAAACTATCTATACCTATGCTTTGGAGTTGAATCTCTTGGACTTTGAGGAGTCTCTTACTCAATGCATCAACTACTTTGTTCTGAACTCCCTTCTTGTGCTTGATTGTAAAAGTGTAGGCTTGCTAATATTCCACCCACTTCATATGCTTGTTGCTTAGCTTGTCCTAAGAATTTAGGAAGTTGGGGGCTTGGTTTTCTGAATACACCACAAATTATTTTGGAAGCAAATAGTGCCTCCATTTCCTGAGAGCTTGGACTAGAGCATACAACTCTAGGTCATAAGAGTAGTACTTTCTCTAGGCATCATTGAGTTTCTCACTATAAAAGGCTACTGGTCTTCCTTCCTAGCTTAGGACAGCTCCAATGGCTACATTACTAGCATCACACTCCACTTGGAAGAGTTTATCAAAACTAAGAATTACTAGGGTAGGTAACTCTGCTATTCTCTTCTTGAGAATCTCGAAACCTTGATCTTCTTGAGGTGTCCAAATGAACTTTGTCTTCATGCCTACCTTGATCATGTCCAATATAGGAGCACATATGCCACAGAAATGTCTGATGAACTTCCTATAATTCTAAGCTAGTTCATGGAAACTCCTCACATCTGATGCAGTCTTAGGAGTAGTCCAACTTATGATGGCATCTACCTCTTCTTGGTCCATTTTAAGGTTACCTTGAGATAGGAAAAAACCTAGATATACTAACTCCTACTTCATGAAATCACACTTCTCCAAATTGATCATTATTTTCTCATCATGCAATTGCTTTAAAAAAATCTATAGATGTCTAATATGTTCCTCTTTAGTTTTGTTAAAAATCAAGATGCCATCTAAATAGACAACAACAAACTTACTAATGTAATCTGCCAACACCTCCTTCATCGGCCTCATGAATGTAAATGGAGTATTGGATAGACCAAATGGCATTACAATCCATTCATAAAAACCTTTATTAGTTTTGAAAGTTGTCTTCCATTCATCTCCTTTATTTATCCTAATTTGATGATAGCCACTTTTCAAGTTTATCTTAGTGAAACACTTGGCATGCATCCATGGGAATAATGTCACACAATACTATATCCTTGTACATTCATATAGTGAACTCCACCCATGATTTTTCTCCGACCAATATATGTTGACCCTTATTTAGCCATGTGACCTTGTAAGGACTTGTGTGAGGGATTCTTTTCAACTTCAAACTGTTGACTACCTCTTCACTGATTATGTTATCAGTTGAACTTGAATCTATGATAACTCTATATACCTTTCCCATGATCTTAAATGTGATCCTAAAAAGTGTTCTCCTTTGTCTTGGTTCCTCTTTGATTGGCTCATTAATCAATGTTCTTCTTATCATCATATTCTCCCCTTCCTCTAATTCTAGGGGTACCTTAGAGTACTTGTTGTTTCTTCTAGATCCCTCTTGCACATAATTGACTCTTTTTGTGGCTCCTTGTGAAGTTGAGCCTTTTCAGGGTACCTATAGGTAGGATTTCCTAGCTAATGACAATGATAACACCCCTTGGTGGAAAATTAAGAGGCTCTTCCTTGGTTGTTGCTCCTTCCTCTCCAACTTGTGTTAGAGCCTTTTCCCCTACTAAAACCACCTCTTCCCAAACTTCTCTCTTGATGTTCAACTACTTTATTGTCTCCTTATGACCTATAGTCTAATCCTCTTCCACCATAGCTTCTACCTCTTCCATATTGTCCCTTACCTCTTCCTCTAAAGTTTGAGTTTGCCTTCTTCTTGTTCTTCTCTTCCACTTTCAAAGCAAGTTGGAAGCATTTATGAATTTTTGTAGGAGTCCACAAATTAATCTCTTCTTGAATACTCCATTTTAAACCTCCTAGATACCTAGCTAACTTGGTGGCTTCATCTTCTTGTACTCTTGATCTTAAGCACAAATTTTGGAATTCTTCAATGTAGGTTGCTATATCCATGTCTGTCTACTTCAAACTTTGTCTCTTCTTATGAAGTTAAACCTCATAGTCTTCTGGTAGGTATTGCTCTTTCATTTTGGTTACCATAGCATTCTAGTTTGCAATACACTTCTTCCCAACTTTATCCCTCTCTTTTTGGAGTTATTTTCACCATGTCAAGGCTGGTCCCCTTAGCCTAGATTTGGCCACCTTAACCCTCTGTGCTTCAGTCACTCCTTCACACTCAAATTTATTCTTTGTCTCTTTAATCCACTCCATTACTAGCTCAAGGTCCATCTTCCCACTAAATAAAGGAACTCCTTCTAGGGCCTTTCCACATAATACCTTAATGGATTTTGATAATGGCTCTTCACTTATAGGATGGTTTGGCATAGGAGTAAGATCTTTCTCATCCATCTTTTCTTTACCCTTACTTCTACTTTCACCTTCTCAATCTTTCTTCTAATTTTGTTTTCATTTCCTCTATGGATTCTTCAAGGATTATGTTCTTCTCCTTTTTCTCACCCATCTCTTTGGCCAAATCTTCATTGGTCACCATGATTATTTCTCCAACTAATTCTTTAGTTTGAAACATCTAACTACAAACCCAAATATTCTTGCTCTAATACCACATTGATGTAATGTTAGGTAGTTTTCTTCTTTAGTCCTTACTTTCTGAAGGACTTACTCAAGATTTTTCTTAGCCTATTAAGGTTTCCTTTAGTTCCCTAACCTCTAGAGGATCTACCTATCCTATAACTACTCACTACCTAATTACACCAATGGTTTTAGCTTCTTCCTTTGTCAAATGCCTTTGCAAGCTGACTTGCCAACTTCATTTCTTAGTCTTTCTTGATCATTCCCTCAACAAAACTTGTTATGAGACCTTCTGGCATATAGTCACAACACTCACCCCTCCTCCTTTTGCAACTCTTGGTTTGAACTATCCTTCACATTCAAACCCCAAAACCTTCCTACCAATACTATGATCGCCTAACCAAGTGTCGATCACTTGCCTAGGGAATCACATTTTAATTACTTAACCTAATCTCTAGGGCTCCAAAAAAATATGTACATTGGCTCCACTCCCATTTCCCTTATAACCATGAAGAATTCATGGTAGGAACTCATGGGGGAACCATTCTTGCAAAGATGGTCAAAACTAGGCCAACACACATAATATTTACAAATGAATTTCAAAACCTACTTAAATAAACACCTACAAACTTGCAACCTAAATGAAAAAGTATTGTAATGAATTGACCAATAAGGAACCAACACAAAAATGAGTATTTCAATCCATTATTACATACATGCAATCAAGAAAATCTAAAACTATTAAAAATTGGATTGTAATTCGTGGATCCACTTGCACAAAATTACTGATTATAACTCATAACCCTTCATTAAAAATGCCATCAAGTTTTTATAAAATTTCCCAACTCATCCACTTCCTCAACATTTTCTTAAGATTAGGAAAAACTAAATTTTGCATCTTCTTGTCAATTTTGCAACTGTTCTTTTTTCGTTTACCCGCTCCAGCATACTATTAGAAGTATTTCCTTAATGACATAAGAATTTCTTACAACCTTATGATGAATCCTTCTACCACCATCTATTTTAACAGGGTTGTAAAGTCACAAAAAAACCTTGTTACTACTTCAATTAACACAAACCTTTAACTTTAGTGGCGATGACGCGATCAACAATTAACCACATGTCATCTTTTTGGAACACCTTGCAGGTAGTTTCATGCTCAACCAAAAATCTCCTAAAATTCAATTGCCCTTAGCCATGTTTCATTTCTAGGACATTCTGTGGAAAGTCTTGCACTCGACCAAAATGTCACCCAGAATCAAATCACCACCGTAGATTCAACCCATTGGATCAACGACCAACAAAAATTCACTTGGACCAGTAATTACCAATCCATTTATTCAACTCTGATCTACCCAAAAACAAAATTGTAGACTAGGGTTGGAGTAAACCTTAAGGTGCTCCTGTACTAGTTCTATTAAAATTTAAAGAGTTCAAAGCGATTGTGGAAAATCAAACATCAAAAGGAATAAAAACTCTAAGATTAGATAATGGGGGTGAAAATGCCTCTAAAAATTTCAAAGACTTCTGCACCTCTGTTGGGATTAAGAGGGAGTATATTGTACCTTATAATCCTCAATAGAATGGGATGGCAAAAAGATAAAATAGAACCATTGTTGAAGTAGTAAAAGCCATACTACATGTTCAAAATTTACACTTCTTATTCTAGGTGGAGGCCACTAATATTGTTGTATATATTCAAAATAGATGTGCACACTCTATCCTAGAAAACATAACTCCTAAAGAAGTCTTTACAAGAATTAAACCTAACCTAAGTCATCTTAGAATATTTGGCTACCCCATTTACATTCACAATCCTAAAAAAAAGAGAACCAATTTAGAACCATTTGGAAGAAAGGAATTTTTTTTGGGTACAATGAAAACACCAAAGGGTATAGAGTCTATATACCTAGGCAAAGATTAGTTGAAATTAGCAGAGATGTCAAATTTGAATAAAACACTACTTTAAAACAAACTACTACTATAGAAGATGAGTCAATCACAAAGTTAGATGAAAATCTACAAACTAAAAATTAAAGGGAGAACATATCAGAAGAGAATGAACTACTACCAAACACTGAAAATAGAGACATCTCTAATATCAAGAAAAGGCCTTTATGGGAAAGAAAAGTGATTGAATAAAATAATGTTGGACAAGATGAAATCTCCAAAGAGAGCAAGAAAACCATACATAAATCTTATTAAACTGCACTAGTAACCGAGCTTCCAAAATTTGAACCATCAACTATTGAAGAAGCCTTATCTTGTCAAGCATGGAAAGATTCTATGGTCAAAGAATATCATTCCATATTACAAAATGATGTTTGGGATATTGTACCTAGGCCAAAAGAAAAATCATTTGTTTCATCAAAGTGGTTATACAAAATCAAATATGCTCTAAATGGCAGTATTGAAAAACATAAAGTAAGATTTGTTGCTTGAGGTTTCTCCCAAAAGGAAAGTATTGATTATGAGGAAACTTTTTCTCTAGTTACTCAATATACTTCAGTAAGGACAATTATTGCAATTGCAGCATCCAAAGGATGAAAAATACATTAAATAGATATTAAGACCATATTTTTGAATGGTGTCATTAATGAAGAAGTATATACCTGAAGGCATTGTTATAAAAGATAAGAATCTATATGTATGTAAGCTTAAGAAAGATCTTTATGGCCTCAAACAAGCACCATGAGCTTGGTATGAAAGGATAGATAGCTACCTCTCCAAACTAAGATACTCAAAAAATGAAGTTTATCCAAACATATATTTCAAAATATCTAATGGTGACATGTTAATACTTTTTTTATATGTTGATGACCTATTGATAATAGGTGAAGATCACTTAATTGAAAGATGCAAACAAGATCTTGTCATTGAATTTGAAATGAAGAATCTAGGCCTACGACACTATTTTTTTGGGTCTAAAAGTATGTCAAAAGAAAGATCATATTTTTCTAAATCAAGGAAAGTGAACCAACGACATCTTGACTAGATTTGGAATGATGGATAACAAACCTCTAGCAACTCTGATGGAAACAAATCTACACAAGATAAAAGAAGAAGTTGTGAATTTAGAGTCTATTGATCCCACTCTCTATATATAGATCATTGGATCACTTATATATCTAGTAAATACTAGGCCTAATATCTACTATGCCGCCAATATTTTAAGTCATTTCATGTGTGAACCAAAGAAGATTTATTTAATGGATGCTAAACATATCCTGAGATATCTATGTGGCACTATTGGTCTTGGTTTGAAATACAAAATTTTTGAGATTAAACTTGAATGTTATATTGGTTTTGATTGGGCTAGTTGTTCCTTAAATCGCAAGAGTACTACAAGGTGTTGCTTCAGTCTTAGATCAAAAATGATATACTGGTTCAGTAGAAAACAACCTACAGTTTCCTTGAGTTCCACCAATGCTAAATATATGGAACTCCATGGGAGCTCGTGAAGTAGTATAGCTGAGAAAGCTATTATTTGGACTCTTTGGAAAGAAACTAAGTTCCACATTGATTCATTGTGATAACCAGAGCTGCATCAAACTTTTTGCTAATCATGTCTTTCACAATCGATCAAAGCACATCAAGACTCCTTACCATTACATAAGAGATATGGTTGACAAAAATGTTATCAAGCTGATTTATATCAACACTAATGAGAAAAATGCTGACATTTTCACCAAGCCTCTTGCAAGGTTGAAAATAGAGTACTTCAAAGGTAAACTTGGTATGAAAAATTTGTAAATACATTTGTAAGTTTTATATATTCATGAATAATTGAAAATTAGATTGTTTGCAAACTTGTGTTGTGAAAGGTGATGATCTTTCATATTTGTAAGGTCACTATTGTAAGGTGATGACCTTATCAATAGTTGATCTATCTCCTAACACCAAATGGGTTGGAGCAAAGTGTGATCATGATTCTTCGGGCTAGATTTTTTCAGACACCATGAAAATCAATTGTTATGGTTCTTTGAGGCAGATTTTGTCAGACACCATAACTTAATAGACCACATTTAAAGTGGTGTTTAATCTTGTATTATATTTATTTTAATTTCCTTCTTTCTAAAGAGGGAGTGTTGAGATTGTTAGCCTTATAGTAAATTGAAGAAAATCATTATGATCTTATATATACAAATCATTATAATCTTATATTTTAATATACCAAAGTACTAATCAAATGTATTGGTTATAATCTTATCATCTTTGAAACAACTATGCATTAATGCCAATGACATTTGTATTGAGCGTTGAATATAATTGATAATAATGTTTATGATTATCAATGTTTTAGATGCTGTTCAAATATTAATCACACCAATATTATGATATCATTGATAATATATGAATCAGTGTCTTCAATAGTCATATTGTATATGTATTGAGGCACAACCACATAGGGTTATGCCCCTGCATGATCATATCTCAGTGCATATATAATATTCTGGTAAGATATATCAATAAAATTGGCAATATAATCTCAATATATAAAATCAGAACTACATACATATATATCCTTGAATTAAATAAGCACAAATACTAAAGAAGGAAAGTCTACATGCTTTAACCAGAGTTATTATTATCAGTACAAGATATATACATATAAAAGAAACAAGTAGACTCGTATATAAATCATAATCGAAATTAAAGATTTCTCAGATATTGAAAATACAATTTAGTTAGTCTCCACCAATAAAGATCCACTAAATTTACACCAATTTGACATAAAGAAATTTCAAGGTGAAAACTAAAGGCTTTACATTATTCATACATTGAAGCAAAAGGAGTTCAACATTCAATCAAGAACTACAAGCAACACTAAAAAAGCATTCAAATCATCATGGAGTTGATAATGAATTGTGAAGATGGATAGATTACTTTATCCCTTAGTGGCTTGGTATGGTTTCTATATTATTTTATTATTTATGTTTTGTTTCTTCTTTGTATTAGCAGACACTCAAGCACACATTGATTGCATTAACATACTAGGGTTTCACTTTCTAGGGTTAGATCTTGGTTTTTACATTACATTTATTCTAGATCCACATTCTAGATTCACAAGCACATTACACACTACATCTGTCTTAACAACTATCTGTAGAGATGGAAATAACCAAAATAGGGGGTTAAGTAAGATAAACCCCTATATAGCCACCCACACACACACTTTTCAAATATAGAGAATTTGGAAGATAATTTTGAGCACTTTCCATATCTTTATTTTATTCCAAGTTCTGACATACTAGGTTGAGGTTGCATTCATCCCTTACCTTGACATTTTCAGTAGTAGTTCTATTACAAATCTAGGAGACCATATTAAAAATTTGCATATCTCTTTGCTAATTTTAGGCCCATGTACAAGCTGAGGTCATCCTCTACATGGTATTGAGTTTGAGGTCAACTTTAACCTTCTTGATCATCCATTACCTACTGCATTATAGAGACTTGTTTATGTTAGATTTTACATTTTATGGAGGTTTGGAGTAGAAATCAAATCATATTAGACTTTTAAGTAGTACTAAATAAATTATCTAGGATCATTCCTCCCCTTGCCTTTCTAGATCAAATCCATACATATCTTATATTGCATATCACATCTATCCCACATTTGGCAATCAATAAAAGGGGTCATTGAACTTGTATTAAAGTTGAGGCCTTATTCTTTTTTGGTACATTTTGGATCTACTATATTGATAAGGATTCCTCTCTTGCTTGATTCCATATATAATTGGGGTGTGTCCCATTTCTGCCATTATATTTTGGTGAACTTGTATCTTTTGTTAGATAACTGAGAGAGTGGGTGAATTGGTTAGAATTAGTTATCCTACAGGCCTTAAAAACTTTTCTCACCAACTTAAACTTTTTAAGATTTTAGATCATTAACTCAATAACCAAATCTAGCATCATAATTCATACTAATATAAATTTTGCATCAAACTATCAACTTAATATACCTTACTATATTGATAGTTTATACTGAGTTGTATCATTAAATAGTTAACATGAAATAAATATGCAACACAATAAGAATTCACACATTTTGATACAAGCATATAACGTGGAGACCTGGTAAAGGTAAAAACCACCTGAGAACTGGTAACCCAAATATTTTTATTGTTATGAAGTGAGATATGTTAGGAGAAAACCTTATTAAAGGTTATATACACATTTTTTATGTGATCTTTTTAGAGGATTTACACCAAATGTCATCTAGATCTTATCACTCCTTGACATTTATAAAGAGTGGTCTTCTCTAAAGGACTTAAAAAACATTTAAAAGAATGCTAATTAATAGGAATTCAAAATATTGTTAGGTCCACTAGGCTAAGATATATTTCTCATACAATGGTAAGAAAGTAACAATGAAATGATTTGTTAGGTTTTAGCACTACCTTGCTTGTTCAGATCTCTACTTCACTCAATCTCTTTCTTCTTATCCCTTTCTGGCTGATTCTTGCACTTCACACATTAACTGAGCACTTCCTTTGCTTAATCTTTATAATACTATTACTATTATGCTTGCTTCACCTTATTCCTTCATCAACTTGATCCACTCAATCAACTCAACTAGCCACAATAAACATCATGTTTCATCCTTTAAATAGAAAAAATTTTCTGTTCATGTAGAATCTTCCAAGTTTTCTACTTAATCACAATTGTTACATCTTCATCAAGTTTATATTTATTTAATATAGATGCTCAAGAAATATACTTCCACCTTGAACTTTGTGCTCCATTTCAAACAATTAAATCTCCTCAACTAGATCTTCTTTGAAATTCTTTAGTTGTTGATCTCATAACTAACTTCATCCTTATCCTTGAACTTCTTGAACAATCTTAATTTTCATCAAATGTTAGCCTCAAATTAAATCTTTTCTAAAAAAATTCTTGTTGTTCATGCTTGGTGAACATTACATCTCTTTCGATCAATACTAGATTCAGTTACACTATGATTGCTTGGTTAACACTATATATTCTTCACTTCTTTACTAGGTACTCGATGAAAACTATAGTCACTCACTTAATACTATAATTCTTTCATTCACCAACCAAATTTTCTTTCTTATACAATATTTTATAACTTTTCCATATGTTGATGATCATGTAAAACAATCAAAACAACATTATATTGTCACAATTTAACTCATTCAAGTGCCCATTTAATACCATACACTTATCAACACTTACATCATCATACTTTCTTCAAATATTCTTCATCAATCAAATGATATGGCTGTTGGAAATATTCAGGACTAACAAGGTTACTGAGAGGGGAGGGGTGAATCAGTAAACTTTAAAATTTAAACCAATTCAGCATAATAAAAAATTCACCATTCATTCATCTACTTTACTGTATGCATGAAAAGATTAACACATTGATTTGGTGACCTAGAAACCTTTCAATTTGAAAGTAAAACTGGGGTGGGGATGATGCCCACGAAACTTCAATACTGCAGTATAAAGTTGGCCAGTTAAGGCTTACAATGATCACTTCTGGTGATCTGCCCTGTTAGGAGCAAATAGGACTGCTAGATCCACCTTGTTAGAGGATTTACAAACATACAATGAATTATGCACTCTGTTAGGAGTTTTACAAAAGACTGTTAAGTCTACCCTGTTAAAGGATTTTCAAAACTGATTCACCTATTAGGATGAAGCAGTGGATCTGCTTGCAACTGGTTTGCTGATTAGATCATATGTACTGATCACTTGATGTGATGGATATATCTTTGCTGCTCCTTGATAACCTTGCTGAATACTCTGTTGCTGATTCTCTTTTAATTCGCTCTTACTTCACTGTTACTTCTCTTCATTATTTCTATATTGCAAATGGCACAATACATTACATATATACCATTCCAATATTTATAGCAACAAGGTCGGCCAAACATAAGTGGACAAAACATTACTGAGTCGGCCAGATAGTAGAAAACTCAGGTTCCTCAAACTCACTCAGTGACCTTCTGACACTCGGTAGAGGTAGGGGCTCGGTCCATACTAATCACTCTGAGTAGCTTGGAACTTGGTAACCACTGGTGACTCGGTAAACATTGTGTCACTCGGTAGAAACTAACTCCTTCAATTCACTTGGTAAGCACTGAATACTTCTTTTACCTTTCTGTCTTGGTAATTACTGAAACCTTCATTTACCTTCCTGACTCAGTAAATACTAAATCCTTCGTTTACCTTCCTGACTCAGTAAACACTGAATCCTTCGTTTACCTTTCTGACTTGGTAAACATTAAAACCTTCGTTTACCTTTCTGACTCGGTAAACACTAAAACCTTCATTTACCTTTCTGACTTGGTAAACACTAAAACCTTCGTTTACCTTCCTGACTCGGTAAACACTACTGAACATACTTGGTAACCAACGAATGCTCAGTATGAACTGTAAACTGAGTGATGAACTTGGTAAGCATTCAGAATCAAATAAGTGTTGTAACTAATGACAAATGTATCATTATTCCAACAATGGAACTCTATTGAATTAGCATAATGTATAACCAATTAATGCTTGACATTGATGACAACATAACAATTGATATGACTCTTTCACATATGTTAACAACATCAATGAAAAACCAAGTCATGAATGCAACACATAAGCACCCAATCATCTCCAAGACACTTCTTACAAATATTACTAAGGAATTCATGCCAACACTAACAACCTTGGGCTTATTTTAGAAAGGATCTTTCTCCTTGACCCCCACTCTTGAGATATAGGGCTATCTACACTCCCTTTCAAAATGTGATGTATCAAGACTTATTTCCCTACTTCATATTCCCCCCTATACATTTTGGTGAACTTTAGATATGACATTTCAAGTTTTGATTTTTGGTGACTAGATTGTCTCCTTGCTTTAGTAGATAAGATCTTGCTTGCATATTAGATTAGATTTCTTCTATGTTCTTTCATTTTTATGAAAAATACAAAAATAATCAATTGCATTGGCATCTTAGATTACTTTCAAGATTTTTAGTTTCTTTTATGATTACTTTGATAACAACCACATTAGGCACGAGGTAGAACCCATAAAGAGGTGCTTGCTTGTGAAGATGTTACATTTTTGGATATGATCTTCCAAGATCCTATTCATTTTTCACCTTCCTCTACATCTCTTTCTACAAGGATTTACAATAATTTGTGTGCATGGTTTCCCTCTTCTTCAACTATTTGTACTATTTACACACCTCAAATAAGCTATACTAAGCCCTTGATGGCTATTAAAGTTTGTCCTCTAACTATTGTTAAAGGTAATCCTAGGGGCCCTTTAAAATTCTTCGATGCTCAAAATTTCATTGCTCATACCTATCACACTCAAAATAATCCTTAGCCTACTATCTCACATTTTTTACCACATTCTCAACCTATTCTTCCTCAAGCACCTAGATTACCTACTTCATTTAAGAATTATGACCTATTTGAATACTTGTGAGCTACTTCCACTAAGATTTCCCTTTGGGGGATTCTTCAAACTTTACCTACCTATCATGAGGCTTTACAAAAAACTTTTCCTACTCTTCATGTACCTCCCCTTGATTTGGATAACATCAATTCCTTTTTGGAAAATATCCATGCATTCAAGATAATCTTCCCTCTCATGAGATACAACATAGATATGACACTCTTATGGTAGTTGTGTCTACTAATAAAGTATCATATGTCAAAATTTAATTGATATTTATTTGGATTCGGTTTGAATGTTTGTAGTATGGATATGCTAAAGGCCATAAATGATGATCGTGCATCTATTTATCCTAATAAAATTCTTATTTGAGGATTTCATAACATTTCCAAAAGAACTTTGGGTATTATAATATTACCTATTAAAATGGGTCCAGTGATCTTGGATACTCCTATGTGTGTTATGTATGGATCTCTCAATTATAACCTTCTCTTAGGAAGAACTTGGTTACATACTATGCATGTTGTTCCTTCTACCCTACATTGCAAGGTCAATTTTTTTTAATAACAATCTTATGTATACCCTCCATATTGATGATGATCATAATCATTGTTTAAACACATAATATTGTTGGAATTCTTTAGAATAAGTTTGGGGGGGGGGGGAGGGGGGGTGGGTGGTGGGTGGTGAATTAGTTATTCAAGGCCCAGATGTACAAATAAAACTTTTCTTAACTTAATGAGCCCATAAAACATTCATATTCATGCATGCATCTATATGAATATGCAATTACTTAAAACTTGTATGTTACTATCAAATCAATTTGCATAAATGTAAGGTATGAAACATAACAGATTCATCAGCACACTTGACACAATGATTTAATGTGGAAACCCAATTTGGGAAAAACCCTGTCAAAGGTTACAATACACATTGTTAAATGTGACCTGGTTAAGGGATTTCAATTACCCTGTTAGAAGTGAGCCTTGTTAGAGGACTTTAGGACATTCACTTGCAATGCCACCCTATTAAAGGATTTACTAATGACTTTCAGGTCAACCTTAATCTAAAGGATTTACCCTAGACTGATACAATTATTAGAGAGTAACAGTAGAGCTTTGATCTGATACAACTTACAACTATTCTTACAAATTATAGATCTCTGTTCAGTCCTCCATTTTTCTTGGCTTTCATACTTTGGAGCTCTGACAGCTTGTTGACCCTTCAAGCATTCATCTCCTTAAGCCTTATTGCTTAACATGCCATCATAGACTCTTCTCTTGGGTCACTTGATGAAGAAAAACCCTATGACTCCTTGTCTTCCTTATGTTCTTGCACATGAAAAAAACCTTGCTTCATGAACAGCCATTCCTATAAGTAGGAAATTAAGATCTTTTTTCACTCATTCTCCATTGTCCAAATTAGGATTTTGGATGGATTAGGTAGGATACAATGTATCTACCCCATATCTTGTCTTTTCTAAAAACTTCCTCTAGAATCCACTTTGAATTCACCTAAAAATAGTTTACATCAAATTTTGTGCCACTAGCTCATCAACCTTATCTTCCTCTTGGTTCACAAGTTCCAAGAAAACAAACTTGTTAGCTTAGATTTGACAAATCTTTGATCTTTATCATAATGTAGTAGCTTGGCATTATCAATCTTTTGATGCTTGGCACATACTGTATTGCTCAACATCAACTAAAGTTTACTGGTGCTCAACATCAACTAAACTTTACTCATTATCAACTATCTCACTCAGCATCCACTAGAATTTTTTTGTACTCAACTCCAACTGAATTTCTACTTGGCTTGTACTAACTTTTCTTGGCACCTACTATCCACCTAGTTAAGCTTGGTAGACAAACTTTGTTTAACTTGTTCTTCTAAACTTTCTTAGTGTAGCCAACATTTGTAACCTTAAGTAGATCATCAATACATCATGTGATCACTCTCTTAAATTATCCTTGTACTTCATTACATAATCATAACTCAACCTTTCCTCTAGGTGCTTTTGTTACATCTTATTGATCAAATCCTCCTCATCAATCAACTAAGTGATAGTACTTGAATCTTGTAAGTAATTATCTTACCAGCAAATAGCAAATTTGACATCAATGACAAAAAAATGATTGAAACACATAATAATCTTCAACAAACTCCCTCTTAACAATATTTCTAATCAATGATCTTTTCAATCAGATTTCAACAATCTCCCTCTTTGGCATTGATGGAAAACCAAACTAATCAACCAAGTCAATCAAATGATGAACATCTTGTTCAACCAAACTGACTAGGTTAAAATAATAAGATAATAACAAAAAGAAAACTTGTATAGAAATTTCTTCCTTTATCAACAACTTCCATCTTTTGATTAGGCTACAAAAAATCTTTCTTATAACTCCCTCTAAGTTCCTTCTTATATCTCCCTCTTACAAGGTAGATTAAGATTTCTCCCTCTTTCTTTTATACTAGATTGATTAGTAGAGTGTCTCCCTCTAATGATGATCTTTTTGGCTCTTTTATCTATGTCTACCTCTTTGTTCACTTTCTCCCTCTCTGATCAAAAGATCAATTTAGGACTTTCCCCCTCTTATCTCTTACACTTGATCAGTAAAACTCTTCTTCTGATGATGATTAGTTTAATGTATTTTCTCCCTCTTTGACAACAATGCCAAAGACATATACCAAACACTTTTCATCTTTAATACATGTAGATATAAGCTTTTATAGTTCCTTTGGTTTCTCTAGTTTCTCCCTCTATTACCTTGCTTGTGATTGATTTTTAGTTTCAGTTCTGTGATTACTTTAGGTAGCTCCTAAAGTAAGATCTTCTGCATCAATTTGCATTATAGGAACATTAGCTTGTTTGATGTATGGCTTTGCTTCTTTTATTTAAATAGCCTTTGATAGCCCTATCTTCCCTAATTTACCTCTTAGATGCTCATAAGCATCCTTAGGTAATGCTTTTGTGAAGATATTAGCAATTTTCTCCTTTGTGTTAACATATTCCATCTCGACCTCTTTATCTTGAACTAACTCTCTTACATAATGATACTTGATTGCAATGTGCTTAGTCTTTGTATGCATTTCTGGATTCTTTTAAAGATTGATAGCACTTACATTATCACAATCAAGTATCACTAGTTCCTTGATCTCTTCCTTCATTCTTTTAAGTAGTTGCTCGATCTATACAATGTTTGTGCAATTGATAGCAGCAACAACAAATTTAGCTTCAGCAGTAGATTGTGAAGTACAACTTTGTTTCTTGCTAGTCCCATTAACTAGTCTTTTGCCTAAGAAGAATGCTTCTTCGCTGGTGCTTTTTTTATTATCAATGTTTCCAGCCCAGTCAGCCTCAGTGTAGGCTCTTTAGTCAAACCTTTCATTCTTCTTATAGTATAGACCAAACTCTTATGTTCCTTTCAATTATCTCATTATTCTTTTCACAACCATTAAATGATTCTCCCTAGGATTTGCAAAGAATCTTGCAACTATCCGTAATAAATAATGCAATATTAGGTTTGCTACATACTACATGTTGCAATTTTCTAATCATGGATCTATATAATGTTTGATTTACCTTAGTGTAATCATCATTCTTTGATAGCTTGTGTCCTGTCACCATAGGTGTACTCACTAGTTTGGAATCCTCTAATCCAAAAGTTTTTAATATCTCTTTGATGTACTTTGATTGAGTGATATAGACCATACTTCATCTAATATACATGCAATACCACAAAATATTTGATCTCTCCAAATATAGAAATTTCAAATTCTTGCTTCATCTGATTTGCAAAGTCCTTACATAAAGCATCGTGTCATCCAAATATGATATCATCAACAAATATTTCAAATAATAAAATGCATTTTCCTTTTTCTATCTTCATATATAGATTGTTGTTATCATCAGTCCTTTCAAATCCAATCTTCACAAGATAAGTATGAAGTCTCTCATACCATGCACTTGGTGCTTGTTTCAAACCATATAGGGCTTTGTGTAGTCTACATACCATGTTCTTGTTGTCATCATCAAAAAATCCTTCTGGTTGTTCTATGTAAACTTCTTCTTCTAGTATGCCATTCAGAAATGTAGATTTAACATCCATCTAATAAACTTTGAAACCTTTGTATGCAGAGTAAGCAAGCAGAGTTCTTACTCCCCACATTCTTGCAATAGGGGCAAATGTCTCTCCATTTTCAATTCCTTCTTCATGTGCATATCATTTGCAAATTAATCTTGCCTTGTTCCTTGTGACTTCACCATTCTCATCTAGCTTGTTTCTAAATACCCACTTGGTACCAATCACATTTTTATCTTTTGGTCTAGGAACTAGACTCCATGTTTTGTTCTTCTCTATCTATTCAATCTCTTCTTCCATGACCTTGTACTGGTCATCATCTTCTAATACATCTTTTACTAATTAAAGATCCTTCATTCTTAACAAACATGATTCAATTCTCAATCTATTTCTTGTTATTGGCCTAGCATCTTTGTTTCTAATGATTTGATCAGTAGGATGATGTCTTTTTACATATTTAGACAATCTTGGCTCAGGTCTTGTCTCTTCATTTTGTCTCTCAGATTCAAAATCACTATGTACATTTCTATCAGGTATCTCAACATCTCTTTCATGTGTACTAATCTCAGAATCAGAATGTGCATCTTCTTCATTCTATAACTTGGCATTTGAATGCATCTTAGTTCCTAAATGTAACTCGACGTTCACAGGGTGTGACTCAGCAGTCACTGAAACTTCTTGTTGATTTCCAACTTGATTTGCAGCATTTTCTTCAATAGACATTCCTTCATAAAAGTATACAAATGATTTTTACTCTTCTGGTTCTTTTATAGGTTCAACCTCATGTACTTCTATAAATTCATCAAAATTCACATTTGCACTTTCCACAATTTTGTTAGTGTTAATTTTTAAACACTTATAAGCTTTAATTTTTGTGGAGCATCCAAGGAATATACCTTCTTCACTTTTTACATCAAGCTTTCCATTCCTAACATCTTTAAGAATGTAACATTTACTTCCAAATACCTTAAAATATTTTACATTGGGTGAATATCCATACCATAGTTCGAAAGGTGTTAAATAAGTACCATTCTTGATTTACACTCGATTCAAGGTATATACAACAGTACTTACAACTTCTCTCCAATATTTTAGAGCAACATTCTTTTCCATCATAAGTGTTCTAGCATAGTCTAGTATAGACTTGTTTCTCCTTTCAGCAATTCCATTTTGTGGAGGGGTCATAGGGGCAGATGTGTATCTTTTGATTCTGTATTCATTACAGAACATCTCAAACTCATTTGATGTGAATTCTCCTCCTCTATCTAATCTTAAACATTTCAAACTCTTACATATTTCCTTCTCAACTCTTGCTAAGTACCACTTAAATTTTTTAAAAGCATCAGATTTGCATTTTAGAAACATGATTATCATCATTCTAGAGTAATCATCAACAAATAACATAATATACTTATCTCCTTTGTAGCTTTGCACTTCAATTGGTCCACAAAGGTCAGTACGAATAATATCTAGTATTTATTTAGAGCTATAAGCTTTACTCTTAAAGCTTGACTTTGTCACTTTGCCTAGCTGACATTGTTTACATACTACATTATCAAGTTTCTTCAACTTAGGCAAACTTCTAGCTTTCTTCATGTTACTAATACTAACCAAGTTATCAAATTTAACATGACATAACCTCTTGTGCCATAGCCATACATCATCAAATCTTACAACAAAACAAGTAGCATCCTCTATATCTAGATATAATAGATTACTTCTAGTTTGATCACCTTTTCCAATCAGCTTTCCATCAATATCATATATCTTAGCAGTCTTATTTTCAAATTCAACCTTGCATCCCAAATTGTTCAGTTGTGACACACTCAATAAGTTATAATTTAATCCTTAACATAGTAAGCATTGTCACATGAATCTTGTATGTGAGTTTGATTGATCCTTTTCCTTTTATCAAGTATGGTGCATCATTACCAAATCTTACACTATTTCCATCATAACAAGTTAAGGTAATGAACTTACTTTTGTCTCCTATCATGTGACATGAGTGGTGTAGGAGCACCTAGGTAGGCTAAGCATGAAACCTACTTATTTCCTTATTTTTGTCTTGTAGTGATGCTAGCCACATCACTAGTCTAATAATATGATCAACTAGGTCCTAAGGTGAGGTTAGATAGGTTAGAAGAGCCCCACAATGCAATATTGCTCCTAATTGCTAAAAATTGCTCATTTGGCTCAATAGATAATTTTTGGTTTTTTAGGGCCAAATAGGGAAAGAAAGTGTTTTAAGTTCCTTATTAGGTGTTTTGGATCCATCTTAAGCCTTTTGGAAAGTTTGGTAGCAAGTAGAGCAAGTTTGGATAGATAATTTGCAAAATTGCAAAACTTGCTCATTTTTTTTGCAAAGTTGTCATTGACAACTTTTGTAACTTTTATGCAAAAAGAGAAACTTATTTGTGGGAGACCTTTAACCACTTAAATTAGTTGGAAACTTCCATGCAAAGCCTATATTAGGTCAAACTCAACCTTTTCAAGAGGTTGGAGGAAGGAGAAATGAGAGTTTAAGAATTGTAATCAGCATGTTTACTATGTTACAATAGTTTCTTGCTTTGGAGTGTTTTTCATGCTTTGTACAAATCAGACTTAGGTTTTTCTAAGTTTGAAGTGTTAGTATTAGTTTTCCTTCAATTATTTTTTTAGTTTTTTTGTTTTTATAGAGAGTTGTGTGTGGTTGAATAAATTATTTTGTAAGTTAGCAGGTTGCTGTTCTAAACTAGGCAGCGAATAAAAAACAAAGTTGTAGGGCCTTTTCCCATTGTATAAAATGTATGGCCTCTTGGGATTTGGAACTAGACTCCTTGTAAATTATGTACAGCAAATGAGAGCCCATGGGAATCATGGAAAGCATTTTAAAGTGATGCCCTAGGCAAGCTAAATGCAACTTGGCTAGGGATCACAGTCGAAAAACAAGCTATGGAGGGGATTGAGAGTGAAAATGCCTCAATTTGGCCACACAAATATTAAGGAGAAGGTCTAACCTTTCTCTATTCCAAAGGAGAGGTCTTGGAAAGGTGTCTAAGGTGGTTTTCTATCACAATAGCAATAAAGCCTTTGAAACCCTCATTTTAGCCAAATTTTGTACTTTGGTTGTACGAATAGTTTGAGGGTGGAAAAATTACAGAATCTTGAGGTACTCTGAAAAGGGTATCCATAAATATAATTTTTTTGTAGGGTTGTTAAGAATTTTTCCAATAAATCTTGTTGTTGGCTATTTAGGAGGGTTAATTCCTAGTAGCCTTTTTGGAGCATTTTGGTGTTTGAAGCCTTGTGGGTTGAATGTGCCCATTAAATCAGAATTTTTTGGGATCTTGGATGTTAGAAGGAGTCCAAAGAAACCATAGATGACTAGTTAGCACCCTTGGAGGTCTAGGTGGACTTGAGGGTTGATGGTGGACTGGGGAAGGCTAGTGAGCAATGATGTTACTTTGTTAGTGTGCCTCCAACTAAAGCAATAGGATCTCTTGAGCAAGATCCTAGGAAGCATAGGGTGTGTAGAAGCCCTAGTGGGTCAAGTGAATGACCTAAGGAAGCCCTGAGAAAGCTTGGGATTTGGAAGCAAGGTTGGGGTGTTACATCAATGAGCATCCACTGTCAATGATCCATCTATCATTTTTGTTTACACAAGTCACAAGTGTAGTTGCCTCATCTTCATCAGATTTTTCCTTTAGTGCAACATACACCACTTCATCATCATGTTCATCAGAATCATCCCTACTTCCTTCTTCAGCAATGTAGCATGATTTGTTGCCTTTGTCTTTGTAATCTCTACTATCATCTTCTCTTCTATTTTTATACTTGTTACCATCTCTGCAGTTCTTCTTTTGTGTACATCTTGTAGCAATATAACCAACTTCATTGCAATTGAAAAAAAAGATGGGTAATTTACCTTTGAACTTGCCTTTACCTCTGTGGAATCTTCTTGCCAGTAGTGCTTCCAATTTTTCAACATCTTCCTCATCTGTATCACTATCACTAGATACATATTTTATCTTTCTTTTCTTCTTCTTCTTCTTCACCTCAACATAATCCTTCAATAAAAACTTAGCTTTGAAAGTAGAATCAAGACTCTTTGGTTTGTAATTGTCAAAGTTAGATAGCTCAAAAGCAGTGAGTCTACCTACCAAACCTTCAACAGTTAGATTATGTCCTAGAATACATCTCAACTCTTGAATTATAGAAACTCTAATAGCATAAATAGGTAGTAGTATTCTCAAGATTTTACTTAACACAGTATCATCATCTATATGACCAATAGCACCTTTTATTGCACTAACAACTTCTTTTATCCTAACAACATATTGAGCAACATTCTCACCTTATTCCATTCTCATGTCATCAAACTTACCTCTGAGGCTCTTAGATTTGGCTCTTTGAACATTTTTGTCTCCTCCCTAGATAGTGTATAGCGCATCCCACATTTTCTTTGCAGTGTCATGTCCTTTGATATCATCAAATTTGACATAGCTTAGGGTAGAGGCAATCTCCAACATCACCTAATTATGTTCTTTATTTTTCTTCATATCTTCAATAGTTAGGGCTCTTGCTGGATCAACATGTTCCACTGTAATGGTAGATTGTGCATGATCTCCAAGTCCTCCAAGGTGTAGCTTCATCAAAATTTTCCATCCAAGAAAGTTATCTTTGTTAAGCTTGGGTACATCTCTTTTTGACATCTTGATCTTTGTGCTTCTAGTACCTTCAAACTAGTCCTCTTAAGAAGATGGATCTAATAACAATTGGTGGAATTCTTCAGAATAACTAAGAGGGGGGGTATATCATTTATTCAAGGTCTAGATGTACTACCCCATATCTTGTCTTTTCTAGAAACTTCCTCTAGAATCCACTCTGAATTCTCCTAAAAATAGTTTACATCAAATTCTGTGCCACTAGCTCATCAACCTTATCTTCCTCTTAGTTCACAAGTTTCAAGAAAACAAACTTGTTTACTTAGATTTTGCAAATCTTTGATTTTTATCATAATGCAATAGCTAGGCATTATCAATCTTCTGATGCTCGATACATACTATGTTGCTTGACATCAACTATGAAATCACTCAGCATCAACTAAAGTTTACTGGTGCTCGACATCAACTAAACTTTACTTGGCATCAACTATCTCACTTGACATCCACTAGATTTTTCTTTTACTCAGCTCCAACTAACTTTCTACTTGGCTTGTACTAACTTTTCTCGACACCTACTGTCACTTGGTCAAGCTTGGTAGACAAACTTTGTTTAACTTGTTCTTTTAAACTTTCTTAGTGTAGCCAACATTTGTAACCTTAAGTAGATCATCAATACATCATGTCATCACTATCTTAATTGATCCTTGTACTTTATTACATAGTCGTAACTCAACCTTTCCTCTAGGTGCTTTTGTTACATCTTATTGATCAAATCCTCCTCATCAATCAACTAAGTGATAGTACTTGAATCTTGTAAGTAATTGTCTTACCAAAAAATAGAAAATTTGACATTAGTGACAAAATAATGATTGAAACACATAAAAATCTTCAACAATCTCCTTCTTAACAATCTTTCTAATCAATGATCTTTTCAATCAGATTTCAAGAATAATATGCCCAAGTTCTTCCTCCTATACAAGAGAAGAAGGATCTTGAAACTAAATATAACCCTAAAAAGATGGAAGAACCTTCTTTCATCTCTATATCTAAAGATGATTGGGGTACATTATATTTCAATCATACCTTTATTAGAGAATACAAGGTTTCTAATTTGGGCTTCATGTAGAAATAATTTGACTCTAAAAAGAAATTGTTTACTCCTACCTCTCTCTCTAGTGAATTAGGAAACACTTTTGTAGTTTCTTTTGTCGATGAAACTTTTGAAACTATTAAACCTGACTACTATGATATAGTGACCTATGAAGAACTACTAACTCTTGCAAACAGGGTTGATCATTATGGTCATAGTTAAAGCTTTCTAGGAAAATTTGGTTTCACTTGTAAAGGTTGTGGAATGTTTGAGAAAGGAATAAAGGTTCCTTTAGACAATGGATTTCATGGACATACATATGAATTAGGGTTTAATCCTTACAAGAAACCTTCACTATTCACTTTGAATGTTAATCACATTTATAGTGGACCATTTAAACTCCTTAACCTCAATCTAGTTGATTTTTACCAAAAGGACAAGATGGAAATTTTTCTTCATGATGATGATGGCCTAATGGATTTTTTGGAGGCATATGATAACCTTCCTTCCTTTCATCATAAGAAATTAAGACCATATGTTTTGAGTATTGAAGTTTACTTTAGGAAAAATATTAACTTTGAAAACACACATGATGTTATTTTACCAATGGAAAATCCTATATGAAGTAATTTGTTAACTACACAGATAATTGATGTTCAAATAGATCTAGATGATCCTAAAAAGTGATGAAAATTAGAAACTGTTTGAATCAAGAGGAATACAAAAAATTTATTGCACTATTGGTAGAATTTAAATATATATTTTCTTGGACTTATTTAGATATATCTGGAATTGATCCTAAGCTTGTGATGCATAACATTGTGCTTACACGACATACTAAACCTATTAAACCAAATATATGTAAAATGAATTCAAATGTCACCATTTTGGTTAAGGCTGAAATTGAAAAGTTGTTGGATGCCAAATTTATTCACTATATTGATTATTCTCCTTGGATATCAAACATTGTGTCTATTTATAAGGGTGAAAATAAAATAAGTCTATTCAATAGCTAGGCATGTTTTATTATCTTTTGTGGATGAATTTTCTAGTTGTAATCAAATATTTATTCATTTTCAAGATTATTATAAGACCATATTTATAATACCTTGGGGAACCTTTTGTTAGGTCATGATGCCTTTGGTTTTAAATATTTTAGGTGCAACTTATCAACATGTTATTACTTTAATTTTTCATGATTATATTATTGAGGATTCATTTTGATGATATCATTGCTAAGTCTATTCAATGTGAAGAGTGTATTCTTGTCCTTAAGAATTTTTTTGAAAGGATAAGGAGTTGTAAGATGAGATTGAATCCCCACAAGTGTGCCTTTGGGGTGATAGTGGTAAATTGCTTGGATTTATTAGTTATAACTAAGGTATTGAGGTGAATACTGAAAATGATCAAAGCTATTTTTAACATGCCTCCTCCTAAAAACATATCACAACTAAGAAGCTTACAAGGAAACATACAAGCTATTAGGATTTTATTTCAAATCTAGCTAATAGAACTATTCCCTTTACTTCCTTTCTTAGAAAATATTAAACTTACTCTTGGAATGAGAAATGTGATGGGAGTCAAAATTGCAAAAGGAATTTGAGTACCATATTGAGAAACTTCACTAAATGAACCCTTATAAATGTTTTTCATGCATATGTACTTGGATATCATTTTGAGGTCTATGAGTTGTTTTAGTTGTTCCAAACATTTCATTTAGTATGTGCATGTGTCTCATGCTAAAAAATTTACATTCTGAGTCATTTCATGAAGTTTCATTTTGAGCATTTGTCATAATCTACATATTTGCCAAGTGTCAAACAATGATTATAACCCTAGTCTGCAATTGAATATATTGTACCTGGTAAAGTTTCATGACCCACCACTTTGGGAGTGTCTATTATGTATATCAAAGAACCTAAATTTCAATTTTCAAGTCTCTTTGATATGTTTTGACAAGGTTTTGAGTCCCTCAAAGTTGTTTTATTATTATTATCATGTTGATGCACATTATTCAGAATTCTAGGAAGCCCAATTTGACAGTATATATTTTGTGACCCGTTGATTATTTTGAAGAAATGGTCATACCACTATATTTTAGTCATGAATAACATCCTATATTTATAATTTCAAGATTTTATGAATCTATTTGATGAGTTTTCCAAATTGGTTCCACTTGCAAAAACTTAAAACTGCCCAGTTGACCTTTTTGATAGCTTTTAAGTAGCCTTATTTGATTGGAAATAACCTTGACCTAGTTGACCCTATTAAGAAAATTCTTTTTTTGATGCATTTTAGGGGTCAAAGACATGATATGTTCTAATTTTGAGCCTATGAGTAATTCATTTGACTAGTTTTCAAATGTGATGCTGAATGCAAGTTCAATAGGTTTACTGGTAACCGAATGTGCAGAATGATCAAGAGGCATGTTTGTGATGCTATAGTTTTTAAATCATGATAGATGATCCTAAATGGATTCACCACTATGTTTGACACTGAAAACACTTCAAGTGTGCTAGTTTGAATGTCTTAATGAATCGATCTGTACACTTTCATGGGTCCATGCCAAATGCAAAAATCTTTGTTTCATGAGGTTGCCCAACTCTATAAATTCTAAAGGTCAACTTTGAATGCTTTCCAAATTTTCCTAGTTATTTGTCAAAATCCCAAAATATACACTCATATTCTTCATATAAAGGTGTGTGCCTATGCCCCAATTTTCATATCCCCAAGTGATCGTTTAACTGACTTTCAAAGCCATGTTCGAAGATAATTATTTATTTTTGACATGTTTACTTGCAAGATCAATGTTGAAGGGGAAACATTTTCGGTAAATATCTTTTGACTCAAATGACATTATGAGATGAAAACTAACATGGTGATAGTGTGAGGACTAGAGAGAAAATGTACCAAATGTTGGTGCTCAGTCATATGCTTGTGTCAATTTTTAAGGTTGCTCTTAGGGCTAGTCAACACAAATAGACAAATTTTTAGAAAATGCAAGAGATGACTTTGAAAGTGTTCAATCAATAATTGATTTTACATCTAGTAACTGTAAGGGTGTCATTGGGTTAGTTTGAAGGTAAGTTGTCTAAATTGCAAAAGAAATTATATGGACCCACAGTTGGGCATGGCTGATTTCATGAGGATGTTAAGATGATGTTTGGGGAGTAGGGGTGTTTGAAGTGATCAAAATGATTTTTCTCATTAAAAAATGTAGTGATTTAAAAGTTGAAGATCCAGAATAATGACACAACTAAATTAAAGAGATGAAATTATTTTGGTCAAGGCAAGAATGGCTCATAAGAATATACACATCATTTCTTAAAACCAAATGGGTGTGTGGTTTTATACATATGGTGAGCATTAAAGGAAAAAGTTGAGTATAACATAATGGTTTCAATACTCACATTTATTGTGGTCTATTTCAGCATTGTTCTTTTCATTTAAAAGTGCTCTCAAAACCTTTCCCATTAAGATATATTGAGAAACACCATGAATGTGTGAAACACTTTTCTCCACAAATAATTTAAAAGAGAGGTTAGAAGCACAGACATGAAGAAGGGAATTTCTCAAATATGAGAATGCAGTGGAATCCCATCTTAAACTAGTGATAATTGTTTTAGCTTGTGTCTCTCTACAGCTATGTGACTCTAAAATGAAATTTGATTCCTTTGTGCATTAACCTTGTTGATAGCTAAAATCAATGACCTAACTCCTTTGCTCAGTCATTATTTGTCCACATACAAAGATGAGGGAGTTTTGTTTTGCAAAGAGCTCATGTTGATTGTGGAGGGTTTGATAAAAATATGTAGTTGTACACTAAAAATCATATCATTTGAATCCTCTTCCCATGATAAAGCATACGAATTATTTTAGCCATCTACCATTATATACAAGAAAAGCACCTAAATTTGTTAAGTGCTGCCATAGCATTTTTCTACAAACTCTAATTTGTCTGTTGATTGGAAATACCAAATTGACCTCTCATACTAGCATTAGAGGGAAAAATGGGAAGAAAAAAAAGATTCCAAGTTTTGTTTACATATTGAACAAACCAAATCATTCCTATGTTTTGATTTTGATATATAGAAGTAACATGACACTAATTATTTTATCTTTGGGCATTGCTCTCATAGAATCATGCCCTATTACTCCAGTAAGCCCATGTTCAAAAATATATTTCACTGACTTACGTGGTGTTCAGAGGCTAAATAAAAATGGAATAAGATTTATAGAGTGGTATGGGTCAAAGATGAATACACTGGAAATCGTATTTCCAATTTTAAGATAGGAGATAAATCAACAAAGTTGGTAATTGCTGGTGAGGAGAGTTTTTTTTCAAACTCGATGTTAAAGGAGTGTTTGTTGGAATAATCAAATGGGAAGAATACTTCTGAGAGGGTGGGTGAATCAAAAGTATTGCAATTGAACCTTAAAAACTTTTAACTAAAAATAAACTTCATCCATGTAAACATATCAAACAACCATAAAGCAAACATATGCATCACAACACATAACACCAAATTTGGTAACCCAGAAACCCTCTAAAATGAGAAGGTAAAACTAAGGTGCGGATGATACCCACAAAATCATTGTAGCAATAATGTTTAACCACTTCTAATGGTCTGCCCTATTAAAGGCTTTCCCTATTTAAAGGATTTAGAAACACTGTATCAATAGTGACCTGTTTAAAAAATTTACAAACACTTTACATGAAGTGTCACCCTGTTAAAGGATTTTATCATATTTTCAAAGGATCTACAACCTAACTATAGAGCTAACCTATTAACATAGGATTTTCCTTCTAATACAATTGCTAGAGAGTATTAGACTAATAAACCTGATAGCTTACAATCCTTGATTGATGAATTTAGGCACTTGATCTAATCTCTCTAATCTTGATCCTCTGAGATTTAATATCTATTTGATGCCCTTGCTCTATTCCGATCAACTGAATACTACAATGTTGGTCTATTCCTCTAAGTCTTTTCACACTTCCCATTGAATTTAAATATAGTTTACCCATATCCTACTCTCATCCATGCATACAATGGGGTTTAATCCTCCTTTTAAAGATTTCAAAGACTTAGGGTTAGGAATGAATCTATGATTCATATTGAATCTTTATTTCTTGCTCATTCCTTCCACTTTTTTTTGGTTGCATGCCTTCTCCATTTTTCTTATTGGCTACATGTTGATTGCATAGGAAATATAAAAGATTCATTCTTATCCTTATTATCCTTTGAGATTCTCTTATGTCGGCTCAAAAAATGGTTTACATAGGTGTTTGTGCAATTACAAACAACTATGTCCAATCTGTGTTACTCGACACTTGTTACCTCTGATGCTTGGCTCATATAGAAAAATTGGCTCACTTGACACTTATAGCAATTTTGGCTTGCTCGACACATGTAGATCACTTGGCACCTGAAGATCACTCAACACCTATTGGAATTCTGGCTTGGCACATATTGTGGCTCAGCATATATAGTGCACTTGACTTCTATATGAAAATTGGTTAAGTGTGTTGACACTCAATTGTCAAGACCAATCTAAGACCAACAATCTCCCCCTTTGACATGAGTGTCAAAAACACTTAACTAAGCATTATACTTGGTCTTATGAGTACATTATCCAATCTATTCAGCATATGTACAAAATTTCAAAAAGTTTGTTCAAAATTTTGTACAGAACAATATACCTCAAAATTCTTATAACTCCCCCTGAGCCGATTGTGCCATTTCCATTTGTGTAACCAAAATTCTTGTGTTGAATTTGTCTAATCTATTTCTGCTTTGTTTCTGTTTCTTGTGCTTTGTATTTGAGTTATCTTCCATTTTTATTTACAACTTCCCAAAACATTATATCTCCCCCACACTATGTCTTAACTCCCCTTTTATTATATCTCCCATTTTATTATATCTCCCCCTTTTGACAATAATGCCAAAGGGTGCTAAGGGTTAAGACCATATTTTTCCAAAAATGTACTATTTACCTCCATAATCATCTTAAGAGTTGCATCCCAATTCTCCAAAGCAATTTCTAATGACTTGTGCTGGATGATAGTCTCTGCAGCAAGATGTAAAAGTCCATTTGAAGTAGAAAGATTAGGATCTTTCTTTAAAATAGTCTTTGCATATGCTTGTTCTTTATGGAGTACTTCCAAATATGGGGTAATGGAAGATTGTATCTGCATTAGTTTGGCCTTGATATTGGCCTCCTTTACTGTCAACATAGCTAGTTCCTTCTATGTATGAAGCATTTGAGAAAAATGCTTCTCACTCTGAGCTAGATCATTTGGTAACTAAGTGCTGAAAATCTTTAAATTTCTCTCCAAGCTCAGGATTCTTTGGCTTGTCTCCTGTGTGAAGTATGAAAAGTCACACAACTTTTTGTACAATGAGAATATATTCTCAAGTACCTTTTTCACTTTGTCAATTTTCTTTTCCAATTCAACCTGTGAAAGTGCTATTTCACTTGATATTTTCTCATTTACTTTCCCTTGGAATTTCTTCTCAGACCATTCCATGAGTTTTACATTGGTTTCCTGGTCTTCATTTGTCTCTTGTTCTAAAATTTTTGACAGTTGTTCCATTATTGGCTTGGTCTCATCAGGTGACTGCAAGTTGAAGGCATCCAAAAATATGTGCTTGATCTCATGTAATGCTTGCTTTTGTCTAAACTCCTTCCTGAGTATCTCTTGCCTTTTTCTCCTGTTCAAGGCGTCCTACATCTGAGTAATTTGCTGAATGCTTATTTTTTTTGAGTCATAACTAGGTATGACTATCTCCTCATCTAACTCAGGGTCTCCATAGTGAAGTACCCTTTTCACCTTTGTTGAGCTCAAGCCTAGTGCATAAATTTGCAATGGCATTCCATCAGTGCTTGGCTTCTGAAGGACTTTTGTAGGAGTGCTAGTAGTTGGAAGTTCTATTAATGTTTGTATTGCAGCCTACTCCTCCTCTTTTGATGTCTCCTTTTCCTCATCTAATCTACCCTCATCAATTACAACTATTTTTGGTATGCCTATTGTTTGTACTATAGGATCATATGTAGCAATCTATCTTGTTTGCTCTGTTGATGTATCTTTCTCTACTTCTGCACTTGACTTTTGCTATATGGTATCAACTATGTCAACTGTTGGAGGCATGAGAAGTTGAACTCTTATAGCTATAGAGATTGTAGAAGGTGGTTCTTATGGATTCAACTTGTCTCTAATTGGATCTGCTACTACCTTTTACAACTCATCCACACTCACCAATACTAGATTTGTGCATAATTGTGCTTGTAGTGTTGATTGATGAAGGATCTTCTTGAGATCCTCTGCAGTCAGTGGATTGATGTTCTAACAAGATTTTTCAGTAACATCATTCATAGTTATAGTATCTATAGATGTGGTGATGACATGAGGAGGGCTAGGAGGTGGCAATTATGTGTCTTCCAAACTCTGATCTATTTGCTACTCATCGATTGTTGCCATTTCATCTTGTTTCTCTATCTCCTCCTCTTCACCTTTTTCTTTCTCCTCTTCCTCTTTCTTCTCTTCTTCTCCCTTCTCATCTTCTTTCTTCTCTTCTTCTCCTTTTTATGTTTCCTTTTCTTCCTTTTGTTTCTCTTCTTCTCTTTTTTCTATTTTTGTTTCTCTTCCTTCTCCCTCTCACTAGCCTCAACCTTATTTGCTTCTTCATCCTCCTCTTCTTCTCCATCCTTGTCATTTGTCAAGTTATATATTGACTTCCAAAATCTCATGGATTTATTGACAACTTCTTCAATTTTATTTTTTAAAATGCTAAAGGCTCTATACTTTGATGCAAACTTGCTCCTATGTGTCTCATTAGCCTTAGCAATTCGACCTCTAGTCAATTCTAGCATCACTTGTGCCAATGTGGATTCTCTTATTTATTTTTCCATCTTCAAATAATAATGCCACTTATTTTTAATAAATTCATATAAATCTTAGGGCATAGTGTTATCTAATTCAAGAGGTGTGTTCTCAAATTCTACCATCATGGCATATACTAATTCTTCTAACTTATTCTTATCTTCTCTACTTAATATATTGAAATCAATACTTTTCAAATCAGAGAAGTTTGCATTCTTAACATTTTCACAAATTTTATCAATATGTGACTTGGGATGTTGACTTACCACTCTAAACTAGCTGATGTCCTCTGATTCTGTTCTTTCCTCATCCTCAAATTCTAGTTGTGCAACATATTTTCTTCTTGGTTTCTTTTGCACTTGACTAGTCTACTTAGTAGCCTTCTTCTTCTCTTTAATTTTCTCCTTGGCCTTTTGAGTTGAGGCCCTTGTAGTGGCTCTTGTTACTAGTGTTGGCTTGTCTTGGATTGTCTTGGCAACCTTCTTGGCTTTGGGCTAGGCTATAGGCTAGGTTTTAGCTTTTCTTTTCTTGAGCTTGGCTTGAGTTGGTGCTTCCTTGGCTTCTTCTTCCTATGCACCCTCTTCCTTTTCTTTTCCTCACGTAAGCCTTGTGTCAATTCTAGTGAGCCTTGCCCCTGTTCATCTTCTTCACTCTCATCATCTTCTCCTTCCTCCTCAACTGTCCCTTCAATACCTTCTCCAAATTTCTTCTTTAGTTTCCTCACTAGTTTATCTTTCTTCTTTAAGGTGGAAGCAATTTTCAACTCCATATCTACCTTGGAATGCACAACATCATATGTCCCAAAGTGTGGTGCCTTCTTATCAATCTCCTCTGCAAGAAATGTTGTGATTGCTGCTAATGCTTCATCAACATCTAACTCATAACCTAATGGTCTTAGCCATCTCACCCTTGAAACTATTGCTTGGATATAAGTGTGATCAATATCAACAAAGAAGTAGATATCATTGATGTGTTTTTCCACTAGGGAAATTGGTATCCTCAGTCTTTGTTTCATGGATTTCTTGAAATCCTCAAAATAACTTGTCATTTGAGCCTCAAAGTTGTCACCCATTTTCTCAATGTACTCATTGATTTGTGTAATGGATGACTTGTTTGATTTCCAGTTCACTTTACCAATTGAGGGAAATTCTTCCAAAACATAGAAGAATATGCAAACAAGAACTAACCCAAACTTACATTGAGTACCTTTAGATCTTCTGATTGCTCCTAGATTCTCCATCATTTTCTGCAACAACAATTATGCTAGATCATATGTATGATCTTTCAAGACAAGTTTATATGCCACATCCACAGCAATACATGGTACACTATTCAATCTACTAGATTGATAAAATTTATGAGATATGATTGTTACAAAAAAGTCCAGAAAAGGATCAATGATTGTATCAATAGTCATGCCCCTTTTGTTCCATTTTGCCCTGGTATTCTTTTTAATAGCTTCTTTTGAATCACTTCATAGGGTCTTGTGCTGATCTAGGGTTGGAAAACCTGTAACCCTATGCACTATCCTCTTCATTATTTTGATAGGTCCTCCTTCCAACCATAAACAACCATTATGTATTCTGCTTAGAAAAATCCTTATCCATTCAATTTTAAAAATTTTGGGGAAAACTAGGGCATGGGTTAAACCCTTTTTCTCAACTATTTGCAATTCTTCCTTAAGCACTCAATTTTCACATAGTTTATCATATTCCTTAAAATTTTCTAAGTCTCCTATTGCTCCTATCTTACAATTGTAACATTTCTTAACATCTTGCACCATTACAACTTTGGGTGGAATCATGGATAATGCACTGGCAGGGTCATTTTTATAAGCAACTTTTGAAATTGGTCTAAAATTTGGTTGTTTAACCTCATTACTAACCAATTGAACCTTGAAACCTTCCTTTTCCTTAGAGTTTTTAGAATTGGAAGCCATTTTGTAGATCTAGGGTTTCAAAAGATATTAAACTTTATGATTGCACAACTCGACACTTGAGGAATACCTTAGATCGATGAAAACAATATTGAATCTTATTAAAATCCATGCAAAAGGCTTCAATGCTACTCTTCAATCACTTCAACGCTCTTCTCATTCTTGCTCTACGTTCAAATGATAAGAAATGATCAAAATTTGACCTTATACTCTTTCTGAACCTAGCATTAAATGCTTAGTGCATACAGCTATACACTTGACTCCTTAAGATTTCAACATAACTTGACTTTTGTTGGTTTTCCATTACTCGACATCAACTATCAACTTGGTCACAACTAACTACTTGGCATGCACTGAAACTTTACTCGGCATCTAAGGGCAATTGGGCATTATTTGTAGAAAGTTCAAGTTTGACTTTGCATCTCTATTCATGTTGCTTTCTTCTTTGTAGTGCTTATTTTTCTTGGGATTGATGCTTGATATAGCTTTGTATATCAGTCCCATACACCTATCCATGCTTAGTTGGATGAGGTGTGACCACTTGACCTATTAGGTGAAGTGATCCATTCATTTGATGAGGTACACTCATCTTTCTTCTTCCATGTCTTGTTCATTTGTCCTCTGATGTGTTCAATGTCTACCTTCTTTTTTCCTTTGTTGACTTCTGACTTGGGTGCCTTTAACTTTGTTGCGCAATTCTTGCTGATATGACTAGTCTTCAAGCAACTGAAGCATGTGGTTTGACTTAACCATTTGTTGCAGTTCCCTCTAAAATGTGTTCTTATGTAATTTTTAGGAATGTGTCTATATTATTGACAGTAATGAGAACTCTACCTGGTGTTATAGTCCCAATTGTGGTGATGACCATGGTTACCTTCTCTTGTTGCATGATATGATGTCCACATAGGCTTTAATCTACACTCAAAAGCTCTGTGTCCATAGTTCTTGCAATTGTAGCAGTGACCTTCAAATTTTGGTGACTTGATAGTCCTAGTCCTATAGTATGTGCTTAATGTCCTTGCTTTTTGCACTTGTGATAGTAACTTGTATTCTTAGGCTTAACATGCTGATGGGAATTCTTTCTCCTACATACATTAGTAGTGTGTCCCTTTTTACCACAAAAATGACAAGTGGGTTTAGTTTTCTTACCTTTGTTTCTCCTTTCTTCTACAATCTTGGAAGACTCTCCTTGTTTAGTGCTGGTGTAACCAAATCCTAAAATATCATTGCTAGCCCTTGGTGATTTTAGTAGCTACTTAAAGTACTTGATGGCCTCATTGGGTTTTTTGAAGCTTTCTACAACTTCCTTCTCTCTTTTCAGGTCATTTTGCAGTTGTTCATTCTGTATCTGTAGTGTAGAGATCTCAATATCCTTCATATTCAGCTCATGATGTGCATTCATCATCTGACTTAAGGTGTCAAGCTGCATGTTTGAGATTATTTCAAACTCAATTGTCTTCTCCTCCAGTCTATTGATAAGATTTCTCTTGTCATCTTCTATCATAGCCTTGTCTTCAATGGCTCTTTTCTTTTGTTTAGTTACTTCACAAAGCATTATGGCTTGTGATTCTTGTTCAAGCTTGAGTATTCTAATTTCTTCTGGTTGAGCTCTAGTCTTTTCCATCAATTTTTCTATTGCTGCATCAAAATCTTTGGAATCTCCATTGGAAAACACTTTTGTGGTATCAATATCCTTGTAGTGTGTGTCATTTTCAGCTATGGCTGCATCCTTCCTTCTTTTCAAGGATTTTCTCAATTCTTCTCTAGCTTCCTCCAAGTTGTGTAGGGTGAGGTGCACATCAATCACCTAACTCTCTATGATCTTCCCAAGTTTGAAGACTTCCATCTTCAAATCTTTTCTCTAAGCTATTAGGCTTCTCCTTGTGAAAACCTTGCTCTGATACCAATTGTTGGAATAATCAAATGGGAAGAATACTTCGGGGGGGGGGGGGGGGTGTGAATCAGAAGTATCACAATTTAACCTTAAAAACTTTTAATTGAAAATAAACTTCATGCATGTTAACATATCAAAAAACCATAAAGTAAACACATGCATCACAACACATAATACCAAATTTGGTAACCCAGAAACCCTCCAAAATGAGAAGGTAAAACTAGGGTGGGGATGATACCCACAAAATAACTGCAGCAATAATGTTTGACCACTTCTGATGGTCTGCCTTGTTAAAGGCCTACCCTATTAAAGGCTTAACATTGTATTAGTAGTGACTTGTTTAAAGGATTTACAAACACTTTACATGAAGTGTCACCCTATTAAAAGATTTTATCACCTTTTCAAAGGATCTACAACCTAGTTGTTAAGCTAACCTATCAACATAGGATTTTCCTTCTAATACAATTGCTAGAGAGTATTAGACTAATAAACCTGATAGCTTACAATCCTTGATTGCTGAATTCAGGCACTTGATCTGATCTCTCTAATCTTGATCCTCTAAGATCTAATATCTATTTTATGCCCTTCCTCTATTCTAATCAACTGAATACTACAATGCTACTCTGTTCCTCTAAGTCTTTTCACACTTCCCACTAAATTTTTCTATAGTTTACCTATATTGTACTCTCATCCATGCATGCAATGGGGTTTCATCCTCCTTTTAAAGATTTCAAAGACTTAGGGTTAGGTATGAATCTATGATTCATATTGAATCTTTATTTCCCACTCATTCCTTTCACTTTTGTTATTGGTTGCATGTTGATTGAATAGGAAATATAAAAGATTTGTTCTTATCCTTATTATCCTTCAAGATTATCTTATGTTGGCTCAAAAAATGGTTTACATAGGTATTTGTGTAATTACAAACAACTATGTCCAATCTGTGTTACTCGACACTTGTTACCTCTGATGCTCGACTCATATAGAAAAATTGGCTCACTCGGCACTTATAACAATTCTAGCTTGCTTAGCACATGTAGATCACTTGGCACCTATTGGAATTCTAGCTCGACACACACTATAGCTTGGCATATATAGTGTACTCAGCTTCTATATGAAAATTGGTTAAGTGTTTTGACACTCAATTGTCAAAACCAATTTGAGACCAATAGTGTTGAATTGGAATTCCACACAAGTTGCTTCTATGCAAAGGAGTCAAGAAAACCATAGGCCTCATTTCCAATATTCAAAGGCAATAAGTGTGAATGTCCATAGGCAAGAGGCATTAAGGGTCTATTTCTTTAACAAAGGAAAGAATGTGGCTGTTTGGACCCTCTGTCTGTAGAGGTTTTGAAAGGAATGTAGAGGCAAATAATCACACATGCATAGGTGGGGAGATGTTATCTGTTTGTATTTTTAAACACAATAATGCAAAAGTTAACTGTTTAAAACAAACTATTGTATGACACTATGATCTCTCAAGTGGGCCCAATAGAAAGTTGGAGCTCATTAAGAGAAAATTTTGAACATTGCATCATGCAAACTTGGACATGGATTGCAAAATCAGTGGACAAATAGTATCATGTCACATGGCAACCCGACAATAAAGTGCGACATCATAGAGCCTAAGCCCGGTTAGAAGAATTAGGTCATGATGATGTGATGATCCTTCAAGTGTGACTTTACAAGTTAGTGTGGTGGTTAAGGAGATTAGCCAAGATGGTATGATGTGCTCATAGGTGTGACTTCTCTAGATATAAATTTATTTCTATCAAGTTGGTTCTGAAGTGGCACAATGTTAATACTTAGCAATTGTGGGTCCTACTTAGTGGAGATGTGGCAGATGATGTAGGATCTAAGACCCAATTAGTTGATACCATGTGTCACTTATTAGTTGGTCAATGGGTTTGACCAAAAGGATTAGAGGGAATTTTATTTCAATTTTCAAATTATATAACTCCAACATGCATGCTTGATTTTTTTTAATGAAGTATAGAAAGAGTTCAACTTTAGGTGGGGCCCACATTTTAGGGTAAAGGAGATTTTATTATAATATTTTAACTTTATAATAAAATATAATTATTTACATGCTTTAAGAGGCTTGTACATGGTTTTGATCTGCAACTTCTATCAATCACTAGCGGTATCAATTTTGGCCAAATATGCAAGTATTATATACCGTTGGAAAGGGGAGAGAATGAAATTTCCAATTTTACAATCAAAACACGTGTAGGTCCAACCGGGAAAATTTTATTCACAATTTTGTAAAACTTGGGCATTCTCAAATAAATTGTCCTGTTTTTACCTTGGCGGTTTATTTTCAGTTTCTAGGCAAACGGTTAAGTGGATTCTCTCCAGATTTGGCATAGATGATTCTATCAATGATATTTTTCCTTTGAAACCATTTGTCAAGGATTTTGGAACATGTTTTGGCATCAAATTTAGCATCTTTTGCAATTGATTTCCTTCATCATTGAGTAGTTTCAAGTTTTTTTTTTAACAACAATGATGAATATTTGATATGCAGTTGGAAGAGGAGAGATGAGAGATGCTTTGCAATAGTAGGTAGAAGAATTTCAAGTTGACATTTGGCACTTTAATATCAGATATGGGATTCTTCTACTTCTTATATATTTCTTCTTTCTCTCATTGTACAAGGTTGATTCCATATTTTTGGACAAGTTCCATAGTTGTTATTCCACCATTTTCTTCACTACACTCTCTTGTATGAACAAGAAAAATGAAATTATAGTGTTTAGTTCATATCTATTTGGTATTTTTTAGGTTATTTTCATGCATCTTGAATGTATTTGTCTCAAAGAAATGAATACAAATTAGCAAATTCTATTAGTTTCGTTATGATTCTCATTTCATAACTTTGTTGTTTGTAATCTTTTGTGATTTATGGACAAAGAACATAGACCCTAGTTGTACCTTATTTAAGGTTGTATGTCTTAATGTGTTTTTCCATTGATTCTAGGAATCAAGTATATGCTCAATGTATTATGATAGGGTTGTAGATTTCATGGAAGGATTCTGATAAGTATGAGGTTCATTGTGATCATTGAGGTTTGATTCACAAAGTGAATGTATAGATTCTAATATCTTGATGTATGTTGTAATTTTTGAGATACTTGATGGATTAGGCACTAATCTCAGTTGGATATTGTAATCTTGTTGTCTCATATGTGGGTTATGCTGATATATTTCAAATAATCAATATCTTTTTCCCTTTCATGTTGTAGAGCTGAAAAAGATACCCACACTTAGCTTATCAATTTCATAGGTTGTGTTAGTAGCTATTTCATGCATTTGTCATTGCATAAGCATAGAAGGATTTGGGGTTTTCATCTACTTAATATAGATTTAGATTTATGGTTTTTGCACTAGTGACATAAAAGAATCTATAGTTTACTCACCTAGGTTTTGCAAAGCCTAAAGTGAAGAAGGAATTTAGGCTTATAGTTGGCCCCGATGTCTAAATAGGTGTGTTGAATATGGGAAGTAGCTACACCCTAGATATATTTTTTCTTATCATTGGGTTATTCAAAACTTGTTAAATCAAGAGCTAACAAAATCGAGACTTCATTGGGGATAATGTTACAAAAAGCCTTATAAAAGAACTCAAATAATTGGTATAAAGGTATGAAGAAATTTTTTATAGTAGTAATTTTATGATGTATTTTTCCATTTCATTGTTACAATCATGCTTACCAGTGAATACCTTGTCCATGGCAATAGTAAATTTGTAGATCTGAAATGAATTGTGGTCCTAAGATCATTTGTAAAATACCCCATGTAATTCATCCTATTGTAAAGTTGCTATTAGATTTCAGAGTTAATGTTTATAATTTCCTCAATATTATCAAGTATATGAAATTCCATAGTTGTTATATTAAGTCTTTGATACACCTGCTTTAAATTCTAGATCAACTTGTTATGTTGTGCATGTTGGTTAAGGTATTTTCTCACTAAGTGAGTGTTAACTCAAAGTATGTATCTTTGTACCAATGTATTTTGAATTTGAAGGTATGATGAAGAATACAACAATTGAAAAGTAGATTTGAAGTGTTGATTTATAGTTCTTTGCAAGGGTTAAAGAAACTATGTGGTGTGTTATGCAAGCTTTTCTAATCTTTTAAGAGATCTAAATCTATTATTATTTTCAGTGTTGAAGTAGTTGTAGCCATCTCACATTGAAAGAATTTCCACTTTCATGAGTAATCCTTTCATGAAAGTAAGTTATATAAAGGTATGTTCTTCATCAAGTGACTTCTAGCACAAAGTAGGAAAATAATTTGATATGTTTTCACACACTTCATTGAAGTAGATTTCAGCGAGTTTGTTGAAATGTGTTTGAAGAGTGAATTAGTAGAAATTTGTTTAGATTTTTTGTAAGTTACTAATATGGAAAAAAAAAAATTGGTGAGTAATTTTTTAAGTTGTAAAAATGGATAATCTCATGTCACCTAGTATACAACTAGTTAATGGAGTTTGTAGATCTATCTCTACTAAAAGTTATTTGTCATTATGCTTTATGGCATTCATGGTTTCCCAAATGTTTTCTCATATGATCTTAGAAATCATTTGCCTAAGTTTAGTGGAAGCCATTTTGATTCATCTGGTCATCATATTCAGTTATTTAATGACTTGATGGGTGACTTTGAAATTCCTCATGAGGATGTGCATATAAAGTTGTGTGTTCAATCCTTGGAAGGTGATGCTAGAGACTGGTTTACCTTTTTACCAGTACGCTCTATTTCATCTTGGTGTGAGTTGTATTTAGCTTTCATGGAGAAATTTGGAGAAAGGGAAAGCATATTTGATTCTTTTGGTAAATTCTTGGAGATTCATATTAGTAATGGTTAACTTGTTCCTAAATTTAATATTAGATTTGCAAGAACCTTGAATGAAATCCCTGAGAATTGTAGACTTGATAATCAAGTATGTTTGGTTGTCTACTTTAATGTATTTGATAGGAAAATGAGATACATATTAAGGGATAAGGAACCTAAGACATTATATCAAGCATTTATGACTGCAATGTAGATTGAAAATAATATGAAATACAAATTGACTTAGGGTCATTTTGCTGGGAATGTCTACTGATATAATGCATTTGAGAGTAAGAATGAGTTTCATTTTGATACCTTAGCTTAAAATCAATGTATTAGTACCTCTTCTATAGTTTCTAATTATGTTGAAAGTGCAAATCAAAATATGTGTTTGGATAGGGACTCCTTATCCTAGGAAAGGACTACTCCTATTGTTGATAGGAATGCATATAGTTATGGTTTTACAGTAGAGGGTGGTATTATAAATTTTGATTAGTGTGATTCACTAAATGATCATGCACCTTGTGAAATTGCAGCAACAAATTCTCTTTATAATAGTAATGTATATGGTGATGTTGATAATGTTGCTAACCATGAAGTTGTAGCATTTGCTTCATAGTCTAATGAAGAGAATCTTGAAATTATTTTTCCAAGTGAGAATGATGAAAAATATGGTGTTTATATGTCCTTATGTGAGTTGGATGTGACATGGGAAGAAGGAAGAATTGGTGAAAGTAAATGTTCATTTATAAGTGAGGGTATGAGCTTTTCTTCCATATCTAAAAATCAAAAGCCACTTCATTTTTTGCATTATACTAATCAGTTTGAGTATGAAAATCTTGATAGTGATTTGTCTCCAAAATTTGAAGATAAGGAAATGGTAAGTTAGTGTGTTTATTAAGAAATTGAATGTAAAGATCAAAATAAAGAATTGGTAAGTGACTTTGTATTGAATGGTGAGGTCACAACATATAATGATGAGTTTAAACATTATTCATGGTCTTCACTAATTGGTCATATTGAACAAGAGAATGAAAATAATGTGGATATAGATGCTATATGCTTGATGGATGAAATAGAAAATGAATCTTTGTGTAGTTCTATTTTTTCTTCATATGTTGAGAGTTTCTATGATAATGGAATAGGTATTGAGTTTAAAGTATTTAACAATGCTTTATATTATGAAGATTGTGATAATGATCAGCCCATTACATATCATAATGTTTATAAAGGAGTGTTGCAAGGAGTTATTAACCCACTTTTTGGAGAGCACATTGAATTTTCAGATTTAGTTGGTCCTGATTTCAATGATGATACATTATCATACTACTGTGGACAATCAAATTGCTTTTCTTCTAGATTTCATAGTGATTATGATAAGGATGTTGCATTTTATGAGTTTGATAATGAAATATTTGATGAAGTGATTGTAGATGATCAACCAATGCTTTGTAATAAGCTTAATGGTGATTTCTCTCATAAGATTGCTAATAAGTTATTTGATTGTGAAGAAACATTGGAAAATCTTTAAGTTTTTTCAGAATTTGATGTTGATGACATTTGTGAATACAAGTTTGATTGCTTATTCAAATGCCAATCGGTTGCACATAAAGAGACACAAATTCAAGGTATGTGTAATGTCCTTCATCAAGTCGAGTATGAATAATTATCTTTCAAGATTGATAGCATGCATGAATCATATTATGAAGATGATTCTCAATTTTGGTATAAGTTTTTAGACCATGTTGATCCACACTTTCAGTGAGCAAGTTACAGAGAACGTTTCTAGTTTGTATATGCACTATGAAGATGAAGAGAATGATTATGTTTTGCCTAATGCAATGATTGAAGGTGTTGATATGATTGCTAAAATTTATGAGACTAATATTTTCACCCCACCTTAGGAAGAAAGAAATGAGAATCAAGTTTATGATAGAGGTAAGAAGTTTTATTGAAGTTTTGGTGTCCTGGAGCCATCACTTGTGCAAATAGAAGTAGTGTTTTTCGATTTCAATAAAGTTGTTCAAGGAGATTTGTTGGATTAGTCTACTTATTCCAAATATCTAAATTCTTTCCATGCTTGCAAGGGACATGCATCCCCAGAAAGATCCACTGATGGGACTCAAAATTCCAATAGGAATTTGAGTACCATATTGAGAAACTTTTTTGAATGAACCCTTATAAAGGCTTTTCACACATATGTACTTGGCTATCATTTTGAGGCCTATGAGAAGTTTCAGTTGTTCTACACCTTTGATTTAGTATGTGTAGGTGTCTCATGATGACAAATTTCCATTCTGAGTATCTTGTACAAGTGGTAAAGTATTATGACCTACCACTTTAAGAGTGTCTATTATGCATATCAAAGAACCTATGTTTCAAATTTTAAGTCACTTTAATATGTTTTGAAAAGATTTTGAATTCCTCAAAGTTGGTTATTTATTGGTGTCATGTTAATGCACATTGTTTAGAATTCTAGGAAGCCCTATTTGATAGTAGATATTTTGTGACCCATTGAGTATTTTGAATAAATGGTCATACCAATATTTTTTAGTCATGAATGAAATTATATGTTTTAAATTTCAAGGTCTAATGAATCTATTTGATGATTTTCCCAAATTGATTCCACTTGCAAAAACTTAAAACTACCCAGTTGCCCTTTTTGACATATTTGAAGTAGCCATGTTTGACTGACCAAAACTTTGAACTAGTTGACCCTATTGAGAAAATTCTTTTTCTAATGCATTTTAGGGGTTAGAGACATGCTATGTTCCAATTTTTAGCTTATGAAAAATCTATTTGACTAGTTTTCAAATGCGATTCCAAATGCAATTTCTATAGTTTTACTAATAACCAAATGTGCAGAATGATCAAGAGGCATGTTCATGATGCTATAATTTTTAAACCATGATAGATGAACCTAAAAATATTACACCATCATGTTCTACACTAAAAATTTCAAGTGTTCCATTTTGAGGGTCTTGAAAAATCCATCTACACACTTTCCTAGGTCCATTCCAAATGCAAAAATCTCTATTTTGTGAGGTTGCCTAGTTCTATAAATTCTAGAAGTCAACTTTGAATGCTTCCCAAATTTTCCTATTTATTTTTGAAAAGCCAAAAATACACATTCATATTCTCCATATAAAGGTGTACCTATGCCCCAAGTTTCATATCCCCAAGTGATCATTTGACTGACTTTCAAAGCCAAGCTTGAAGGCAATTAGTTGTTTTTGACATGTTTACTTGCAGGATCAATATTGAAGGGGCAACTTTGCCGGTAAATATCTTTTGACTCAAATGGAATCATGAGATGAAAACTAACATGGTGATAGTATCTATACTAATAGAGAAAATGCATCAATTTCAGCACTTGGTCAGATGACTATCAATTTTTAAGGCCGATTTTAGGGCTAGTCAGGACAAATAGATAATTTTTTAGAGAAGGCAAGATATGAGTTTCAAAGTGTTCAATCAGTAATTGATTTTGTGTCCATTAAATATAAGGGTGTCTTTGGGTTGGTTTTAAGGGTAATTTGTCTAAATTGTAAAAAAAATTAGATGGACCCACAGTTGGGCCTAACTAATTTCATGAGGATGTTAAGATGATGTTCAAGGAGTAGGGTGTTTGAAGTGATCAAAATGAATTTTATCATTGAAAAATGTAGTGATTTAAAGGTTGAAGATCAAGAATAATGGAATAACTAAATCAAATGGATGAAATTATTTTGGTGAAGGCAAGAATGGCTCATAAGAATATTCACATCATTTCTTGAAATCAAATGGATGTGTGGATTTATACATATGGTGAGAATTAAAGGAAAAGTTGAGTATACCAAAAGGGTTTCAATGTTCACATTTATTGTGCTCCATTTCAACATTATTCTTTCAATTTAAAAGTGGTATCAAAACCTTTCCCATTAAGATATGTTGAGAAACATCATGAATGTGTGAGACACTTTTCTCCACAAATAGTTTAAAAGAGAGGTCAAAAGCACAAACATGAAGAATGACATAGCTCAAATATGAGAATGTAGTGGAATCCCATCTTAAACTAGAGATAATTATTGTAGCCTGCATCTCTCTATAGATATGCCAATCTAAAATGAATTTGGAGTCCTCTATGCATTAACCTCGTTGATGGCTAAAATTAATGGCTTGACTCCTCTACTTAGTCATGATTTGCAAGTGTACAAAGATGGGGGAGTTTTTTTTTTGTAGAGAGAGCACATTGAATTTGGTGGGTTTTATAAATATGTGTAGTTGTGCACTGAAAATTGCATCACTTTAATCCTCTTCTCATGATAAAGCATATAAATTGTTTTAGCCATCAACCTTTATATTCAAGAAAAATTGCTAAATTTGTTAAGTGCTACCATAGCCTTTTTCTATGAACTTTGATTTATCTATTAATTGGAAATACTAGGTTGACCTTTCATACTAGCATTGGAAGTAAAGATGGGAAAAATAGGATTGTGAGTTTTGTTTACAGATTGCACAAGCCAAACCATTCCTATATTTTTATTTTGACATATAGAAGTAACTAGGCACTAATTGTTTTATGTTTGGGGGATCCTCTTGTAGAATTATGCCCTATTACTCCAACAAGCCCATGTTTGAAAAGATATTTTATTGACTTATGTGGTGTTTAGAGGCTAAATGAAAATGGAATAAGATTTGTAGATTAGTATAGGTCAAAGATGAATACATTCAAAATCTTATTGCCAATTTGAATATTGGAGATAAATGAACAAAGTTGGTATACACTTGTGAGGAGAGTTTGTTTTCAAACTCAATGTTGAAGGAGCATTGAACTGGAATTCCAAACAAGTTGCTTCTACATAGAGGATTCAAGAAAACCATAGGCCTCATTTCCAATATTCAGAGGCATTAAGTGTGAATGTCCATAGGCACAAGGAATTCAGGGTATAATGTAATGCCCCACCTGGAGATCCTTGGAAACAAGGATGAAATACAAGCCAATAATTATTTTTTTTACAAGTATGAATGCACATGACAACATCAAATAGGGATCACAATGATTGCAATGGAAGACTTCACCACAATCCCGGCAACCAACGAATCTCCAAATGCCACAACCAAAACTAACACACACAAACAAAGCCAACAACGACAAACACACAAGCTGAGGGCTCAAGAAATGACCACTCAACAACAAAACACCAAGCTAGGGTAAAATGCAGAAACCTAAAATTTGGCCAAGCCTAAAATCTTGAAGCCCTGAAAATTGGCTAAGTCTGGATTTTTGAAGTCCTGAAATTTCCTAGAATATTTAACTTATCTCTGAGAGGTCTGAAACCTATCTCAAAAGATTCATCGCATATATTAAAATAAGTCTTAAGTATACATTTTAAACCCCAACTTATCTCTGAGAGGTCTGAAACCTATCTCAAAAGATTCGTCAACTTATACTTAAACAATACATTTTAGACCCCAAGAGACTGACTACAGAAACACACACAAAAAAAATAAAAAAACAACACCAAGGGATTGAAGAAAACCTAAGAGGGTACCCCGAACCATCCCTGAAAATTTTAGATCGGATCACAAAGTGCCCGCTGCCCACCCATGCAGGTTTCATAAAAATTGTGTGACACTTTATTAGCACTGTGTGATACTTTATCAGTGTCATGTGACATTTCTCCAGAAGGAGGGTGACACAATCAAGGGTTGGGAAATACTTCTCCAAAGGGCATGCAATACTAGAAGTGTATCGTACAACATTTCTTCAAAGGGAGTGTGATACTGTGAAGTATCGCATGACAAAACTCCAAGAGGTATGCGACACAAATAGGGTGTGCACGACAGAGTTCAAATGGGCATGCAAAACTTTATTGTATCGCACCATGCTGACACATGGTCACCCAAGAAAAGACAAAAAGACAACAAAGGAAGAACGTTAAGCCAAACAGAGCTAGAACCTCCACACCGGGGAGTATTGGATCCACATAGATCGAGGAACAAACACTCGAGAGTAACAACAGAAAGGAAAGAGGAACATCTATCCATCTAAACCATAATAGTAAGGAACATACTGAAATAAACATAACAATAAACAGAAATACCAAAAGAAACTAAACATCCAAATTAAGTGTGTGCTTCCTCCCAACCGTCAATAGCATCATAAGACCATCATGGGTCCTAGCCATCCCCTGTGCGTAACATCCCAAGCCATCGACTAGATCATCGGTAGTGTCATAATAGGGACATCACTACTAAACATGCTACCAACAAAAGCATAAAGAAATCTAACATGCTAGTCAGATAATCCTACAAATAGATAGCATCACCTATTACATGCTAAACAATAATAAGCAATAGATATGTTGATACAGTAATTCACATCATCTAATCATATGCTAAACATCATAATAAGGGAATGCATCAAATAAACTAACATCATCTAAGCATGATATGCAAGCATCCCAATGAAAGAATAAATCACAAGAAAGCATACTCTAGAAACTGAAGTACCAAGTGAAAACATCTAGCAATGGTCACACTAGGACAAAAAGATCATCTCTATACACCGATCCCTAGTAGTGGTGAAGGTAGCTATGCCTCCCAACCACATGGCACCAGTAGGTCCACACTCACCATGCTTATGGAGATAATGATCCAACCACAAATGCCCAAAAACAACATCCATGGCTAACACTCACACCAGACAGTATGATGGCTGAACCAAGAACCTACGACAATGCAAGAAGTATAGGTCCTAGTCAGACACTCAATAGGCTACTAAGTAGAGGTTGACATCCTAGGGAGTCACTTGGCATCGAAAAGCCCAAGCTTGGATCACATGTGGCAACACTCTCAAGGGACTCCCTTAGACCATCACACAAATGAAGATCTTTTCATTATCTTATGTTTTATTAACACTCACAAATTTTAATTTAGTCGTCACTTATTTAAAACTTCCTATCCTCCATCAACCTTTGACACCATAAATGCTGAGCTACGAGATAGAAGCCCCCTCCAGATGCTACCCTACCCTACCCATGCTCATCCTACGATAAGTGCTCATGGGCATGCATACTCCCATCCCAACCCCAATGATCATAACTTTTGACAAATCCACAGAAGATCGAGCCTCGCAAGTCACCCAAAAAATGTATGCGCACGTACTCATGTGTGGTGCACCACCATCACGAAGATCATAACATAAGGATAAGATGAGAACACAATGCAAAGAGAACACCCAACCGAAAGCAACATGGGAAGGACGAATTCTACATGAATCCCAAAGCCAATAAAACCATACATCATAAAATCACTCAACAAACCTTAATCTGAGAGTATGGATTCTACATGAATCCCAATGATGTAACAAGACCAAAATTCATGAACTTACTCAACCGGCCTCAATTTGAGAGTATGGATTCTACACGAATCCTAGTGTCCATGAAACAACGCAAAAGTCCAAAAGAAACCATAACAGGTATAAAATCACTCAACCAAACACAACGTCGAGAGTACGAATGAAACACACATCCCAATGAAACATAAAAGTGCAATAGTGGTCTGACTGATATCCAAATGGATCATCCAGATCCATAACCCACATTGTGCCAAGAAAACCAGAGAAAACAAGGCATCACGCAAAACGAGGTTAAAAACCCAAATTTTGGACAACTTCAAAATTAAAACCCATTTGGCCTTTAGGCACAAAAACCCCAAAAATCCAAAAATAATCAAGTTTGGACACCGTATGCAAAAATGGCCAGCATAACGGCATAAAATCCCAAACCCTCATCCTAAAAAATAGGAAAATGTTCATACCCGCCCAACTGAGTAGAACTAACATACAGAAACGAAAGGGAACACTAGTTCTCAGCCTCCAAACAAATGGCTACCAAAAATAGAAGCAAAAACAATAAAATAGGAAAGCCCTACCTTACAACCAAAAGGGAAAAATGGGAATCTGAACCATAAAATAAATATCCTGCAAAAGTAGCTGAAAATCACAGCAATCCAAAGTTTCCCCAAGCTGGATCCAATGAGCCCAACCTCGCGACGATCCCATGCCTATAGCTCCTATAACGAATAAAAAAATAAATCCTCATGAAGAGGATTTTGGGTTTTACTCTCCAACTTTCTAATTCAAAAGTGAGAAGTGAGGAATTAAATTTCTCTTTGGATATTTATTCACTTTTCAAGTGAATAATCAATTAGGGAAAATAACCAGCCAACCTAGTTAAACCCTGAATCAACCCAAACAAAAATAGGCTATTCCTATGAATAGGAATTCATCTATGGAAAAGCTGCCAAAAATTAAAATTAATTAATTAAAAGCCCAAAAACACATAAATCTCCTTAACAATTTTCGCAACAATGTGAAACTCTAAATGCACAGACATACTCACTGGTCTAATCACATAATGCAAATGAGTTCAGATTTAATAATCATTGAAAGGTTTAAATTAAACATTTAATTAAGGATATGTCGACCATATAAGGATGACATTGGTAAAATATGAATGGCTAAATCACTAACTCCATGTACTACTGCCAGGATATAAATCCTACACACTAAACAACACGATCAAGTGCAATTGCATATAATAACATAGCCAAAGAAATAAATGTAGAAAATCACCTAATTTAATCATTTATTTAATTATATTAAAATAATCTATTTACATCACTCACGTTCGCATAAAGCATACAACGCAAGAATGAAGTAAATAACCATAGCACTAAATCCATCACCTAAAATACTTAGAGGTATGTCCAAATACCATATATCATCATAAAACACACTGTCATCTCAAAATGCCATCGTCATGCAATATGATTAACTGAATAGCATAGTAGTCTAATATCTATGATACTGAAATCAAAGTATAGCATTTGACCCTCGGGTCGTCTCAAATGTAAAACATCACATAAGAACAGATATCTCTCAAATCAAAAAAAACAAGGTAAATGTCCGCAACACATAATCAAATAATCCCACATGAATAATCCATTTCTAATTACTTAAGCATTTAATAATGATTGATTACAGAATCAACAAAAAGACACTTAAAACACATAAGCAAACACAGTCATAAACATGACTAACCACTACTACAGGAACCTAGTCCAGTGTAGCATGGTAATAGATTATAGTGCAATCTCTGCACACATCTCAAGGTAATCACAAAACAACCTCATGATACCACATCAATCCTGGTAACCACTGGCACAAACCTCAGTGAACCATCAATCACAATCTCATAGATTAGACAAAAGCATAATCAAAGCAACTAATATAGAAACATAAATCCAAACACCTCAACGGTGTAGACCACTCATGGTCACAATCATGATCCATCACAACAAAAGATCAACAAGGTTGCATCCATCAGGATGACTTATAGAATTCAAATGGGAGAGGCACTACATATAATGCTTTAACAAAGGAAATAATGTCTTTGCTTGGACCTATGTCTATAGAGGTTTTGAAAGGAATGTAGAGGCAAATAATCCCACATGGGTGGGGAGATGTTATCCTTTTGTGTTTTTAAACACAACAATGCAAAGGTTAAGTGTGTAAAGTAAACCACTCTATGATAGTGTGAGCTCCCAGGTGAGCTCAATGGAAAGTTGGAGGTCATTAAGAGTAAGATTTGAACATTGCATCATGCAAACTTGGATATGGATTGCGAAAGCAGTCAACAACTAGTATCATGTCACGTGACATCCCAATAGTAGAGTGCAACATCATAGAGCCCAAGTGTGATTAGAAGAATTAGGTCATGATGATGCAATGAGCCCTCAAGTGTGACTTTGCAAGTTAGTGTGGTGGTTAAGGAAATTGGTCCATGAAGCTATGATGAAGTTTGTGCACGACATCGTGAGGTTTTCTAGTAGTCAATAGTCAAGAGCTCTGATATTGTGACTAATTGCTAGTAGTTAGTCACCTCATCTCTATAGTTAGAAGTGATTCTAGGTTAGGAGTCAAGATGTTGTGATGTGCTCATAGGTATGACTTCTCCAAATTTAAAGTGATGCAGGAGCATCCAGAGGTATAAGGGCAATCCTGTGTCACCCAAAAAATGTACTTAGACTTAGTTTTTGTTTCATGTGTTTTCATTTTTGGATACCCATTTGGGTCAAATAAAGGTTCCAACTCTCACAGTTCCACTATTAGTGTGCTAGAAAATCCTGAAAAAATAGGAGCATGCAATTAGGCCATCATTTTGGTAACCTAGAAGGTTTGAATTGGCCATATGAATGTAATTGTGATTTAGAGCATTCCAGAAAAACAATCAAGTCAAAAGGCCCCACGGTTTGAAAGTTATTATAGTTTTTCGAGTTTTGAAGACCTCCTAAGAATGCTTCAAAGTCAGGTTAGGGGCATTAAATGACCTCGAAAAGGGTCAAAAAATGGGGGACAAGAAAAGCTTGTCCATCGGGCTATAGAGCACTTCGAGAGCTTTCTGAAAATGTAAACGGTTTGTCAATCGGAGCTACGGTTCAAAAGTTATGCCTCCCGAAAGTTCGATTACCATTTCTGGATTCTTCTAGATTTGCACCGACTTCTACTGCAACTTCTGGAACCTTCTATTTGGTCGGTGGATTCCTACTAGCACTTTCTAGAATGTACTCCTAGTCCTTAACCCTCTGGGGTCTATTTAAAGAGATTTCTGGCATTGTAAAAGGCAGTTCAGAGTGGAGTTTGAGAGGAGGTACTGAAAGGAGAAATTATCTCCAGATTTATGCTATTGTAAGCCCTTAGGGCATGTTTTGAAGTATATTTTCTCTGTTCGGTTGGTACTAGCTTATTTTCTCAGTTAATATAATTTCCCCTTTTCTGTTGTGTCCATTCTATGCTTGGGTTGTGTCCCCATCATAAAGTTGTTTCTATCAAGCAGGTTCCAAAGTGATCTAATGTTGACACTTAGGCAATTGTGGGTCTCGCTCACTTGGTGACTTCAATCATTCACCAAGGGTATCATTTTTGGCCAAATATGCAAGTATTATATACCATTGGAAAGAGGAGAGAATGAACTTTCTAATTTTGTAGTGAGAACATGTGTAGGTCCAACTAGGCAAAATTTATTCCCAATTTTGTAAAACTAGGGCATTTTCAAACAAATTGTCTTATTTTTACCTTGGAGGTTTATTTTAAGTTTCTAGGAAAATAGTTAAGTGGATTTTCTCTAGATTTGGCATGGTTGATTCTAGTAGTGATATTTTTCCTTTGAATCCATTTGGAAAGCACTTTGGCATATGTATTGGCATCGGATTTAGCATCTTTTGTAGTCGGTTTCCTTCATCACTATGAAGTTTCAAGTTTGTTTTTCGATAGCAATGATAAAGATTTGATATATAGTTGGAAGATGAGAGATGAGAGATGCTTTGCAATAGTAGGTAGAATAATTTCAAGTGGACATATGGAAGTTTCAAATTATATCTGGGATTCTTTTACTTCTTATATATTTCTTCTTTCTCTCATTGTACAGGATTGATTCTAGACTTTTAGACAAGTCCCATAGCTATGATTCCACCATTTTCTTCAATACTCTCTCTTGTATGAACAACAACAATGAAATTATAGTATTGAGTTTAGATCTATTTAGTGTTTTATAGGTTATTTTCATACATCTTAAATATATTTTTCTTAAAGAAATGAATACAAATCAAAAAATGTTATTAGTTTCATTATGATTCTCATCTCTTATCTCTATTGTTTTCAATATTTTGTGATTTATGGACAAAGAACATAGATCCCAATTGCATCTTGTTTAAGGTTATATGTCTTAATGTGTTTAGCCATTGATTCAAGGAATCAAGTAAATGCTTAATGTATTATTACAAGGTTATAGATTTCATGGAAGGATTCTAATAAGTGTGAGGTTCATTATGAGCATTGAGTTTGATTCACAAAGTGAATGGATAGATTTGGATATCTTGATGTACGTTGTAATTTTTGAGATACCCATGGATTTGGTACTAATCTCAATTAGATATTGTAATCTTGTTGTCTCATATATAGGTTATGTTGATATATTTTAAATAATTAATATATTTTTCCCTTTCATGTTGTAGAGCTGAAAAGGATATTTACACTTAGCTTGTCAATTTCATAGGTCATGTTAGTAGAAATTCCATGCCTTTGTCATTGAATAAGCATAGAAGGTTTTGGGGTTTTTGTCTACTTAATATATATTCAAATTTAATGTTCTTGCACCGGTGACATAAAAGGAAACTCTGGTCTACCCGCCTAGACTTTGCAGAGCCTAAAGTGAAGAAGGAATTTAACCTTATAGTTTGCCCTGATGTCTGAATAGGGGTGTTGAATATATGAATTTTCTACACCCTATATATATATATATATTTTATTAACATTGGGTTATTAAAAAAAAACAATTAATCAAGAGCCAATAGAATGTAAGCAATCATTTGAGAAATTTAAGGAATGCCTTGTTAATCCTCCTATTTTGATAACTTCTCCACCTAATAATCCTTTCTATATTTATACATAAACTTCTTCTAAAGTGTTGAGTGGTGTGCTTGTTTAACATGATAAGAAGGAAGAGAACATTCTATGTATTATGATTGCACATTGATTGATTATGAAACCCAATACATAGATATATAGAAACAATATCTTATATTGGTTTTTGGATGTAAAAAATGTAGACATTGTCTCCTTAATGAAAAAGTCAATGTCATTGTTAAATTTTATTTTTTAAAGCATATATTTTCCAAAATAGATTTTTTTTCTCATCTTGCAAAATGGGTGATGCTCTTGGAAGAATTTAATTTAAAATTTATATCACACAAATTAATCAAGGGACACTTAAGTAACTACTTAAGTAAGGCTCCCTTGTTGTATACATTTTATAATCCTATAGACTTTCTTAATGTGAATATCTTATCGATAAATAAGGATGATTCTTGGGAAATTTACTTTTTTGAATTTAGGTGTAGGATTGGCATTGATGGCGGTGTGATCCTAGTCCCTCCTTCTAAGAAACCAATACCTTTTTTCTATAAAATAACTTTCAATGAATAAATAATATTGTGGAATATGATAAGATGAAAACATATCATGAATTATCCCTTGACTAATTGTCCAAATTCTCATCTTATGATAATCATATGGCATGTATAATCACCCAAAAATGGCCACCTAGATCATTAACCCCCTTTCTAGGTTATGTTGATCAAATTTTCAAAAAATAATTTATTTGGTTTCATCCTATAGATTGACCATTGTATCCTAAGTAATTATTTACTAAAAAGGAACTCGTCTCACTTTAATTAAATAAAAGACCCCATTCCCCACTTATCCCAAGTTTTGGACACATGAAGTATCATTCCCACTTTAAAAATAAAAGAAAAACCTTTGTTGTCTTACATGGGGCACAAAAATCAACTCTTGATAATGATTAGTGGAAACACTTGTGCACATGGATATCTCCCACTTTCATCCTCCATCCTTGATAAGATCACTCTTGCCTCATGATCTCCATCATCCATTTTTCTTTAAAAGGTAGAGCTTTCTCCTCATATTACAACACTCATACTTTTAGTAATGTTATTGATGTAGTACAAGGTAAGAGAATCCCTAATGGAGATGCCCTAGCCCCCAAAAAATAACCACATAATGGAAACACAACAATAATGCAACAATAATGCAAGATCTGATACTAAATCACAACTCTTTATTTATAAAATAATTGATTACATGAAATATGCCTAGTTTTAAGGCCTTCTGGGTTAGGGCCAAATACAAACAACAATTACAATATTAATTCTGCAAGATCCCACAAGATCCAACTTATAACCTCAATCCTAGCTAGTCTAGATCCATAATTGGATAGGAATACTAAGAAGAATCCACACTTGTACCCTTAGGTCCATCAAGCAATTCTCTAGTTCTCAAGCTATAGCTACTAGCTCTTCAAAATTTGCATGTACCCTTCATCCTCTTCTCCAAGATGATGATAATCCTTATGCCTAAAGACTCCAAAAAACCCCTTACTTATACCCAATTAAGCCACAAATTGGCTCAGTTCATTACAAACTAAATTAAATCCCTTGCATTAAATATATGTTGAGCCACAATTTAGCTACAACACAAATTAAATACCCCAACATAAATTAAATGCCAAGGTCAGCTCACAAACAACTCGAAACCAACAAGAACCAAGACCAAGTTGAGTGTTAGAGAAAATTAGGCTGAGCATTAGCCAAACCATAAGCAATGTCAAGCTTCTACTACATGCCAAGCTCTGACAGTATGCCAAGCTTCATAGCCAAAACTATGCCCAATAATGAACGAGCACCACTCCTTTGGTGATCGAGTCCACATCTTTAAGCCAAAATCCCTCCAAGATGTAGGATTTCAAGCCAACTAGGGATGCTCCTACATCAAACACCCTAGATTTAAAAAGATGTTCTCTATAGATGGAAGAAAATCTTCTGGGATTCAACACATAAATCCCAAATTGGTTCTTCACATACATATCCTCTAACTCTTCAACTTGTATACTCTTTCCCTTGTTCTTCTTCTACTTCTTCACATCTATCCTTGGTGTGTGACATGTCTCCTTTCCATATTGATCTCTAGCCTTCTTAGAATCTGCAAACTCAACTTGGCTACCAAAAAAAAGGTTCCTCCTACCAAGCTCTTCATTCTGCAAAGGAATCAAGGAATACTTCCTGCCAACTTTCTCAATAGTAAACACATTCTTGGCATAGTCATGCACAACCATGCAATCATACTGCTAAGGTCTACCAAGAAACACATGACAATTGTTCATGTCCACAATATCACACAACACTTGATCCTTATACTGCCCAATTTGGAAATCAACAAGGCATTGCTCCCTCAATTCTAAAGCATGCTCACCTTGTAACCAACCAATCTTGTAAGGATAAGGATGTCTCACTCTCTTCAAACTAAGTTTCTAAACCATCTCCTCAGCAACAAGATTATTAGTACTACCACCATCCACAATCACCTTGCAGACTTTACCCCCAGACTTATGACAAGTTCTTAACAAACTAGTTCTTTGACAAGAATCCAGTATCCTCTAACCAACCATTACTCACCAAACTAGAAAACCTTGCTCAGGTTGACTGCCATGGACTACAACCTCATTCACAACATCAGATTTACCCTAAGAATCTTAAAAATATCTATTCCCTTCTTCACCACATCTTAAACAATTACCACTAAACCCACCTCCACCTATCCTTCTCTTCTAATAAATATGTTTTGGTTTGCCTTCAGCACTTAGTTTAGCCTTTGTCAAGTTATCTTGCTTCTCCTTCCCTCTAGCATTACCTTGATTTTTTCTCTTCAACTTATATTTTTCCTTCAAAGCATACTAATAAGCATCCTTAATTGAAGAAATATTTAGTATACCAACCTCCTCCTAAATATTGAATCTCAAACTATTAATGTACTTAGCTAACTTCTGCTTTGACAATTCTCTATTGCTAGACTGAATAGTCAACTTGTAGAACTCATCAGTATAATCCTTTAGAGTCATATCCTTCTATTTTAGATTATGCAACCTCTTAAACAACTCAAGTTCATAATCATCAAGAATGAACTTAGCCTTCAACTTTGTCACCATCAACCTCCATCTAGTGATCTTCATTTCACCTTCCTCCTCTCTGTCTCTTTTTAATTCATTTACGAAAGAGAAACATGTCCTTTCAACTTAGATTGTGTCAACCTCACTCTGAGTAGATCCTCAATATCCTCAAGTTCAAAGTAGTCTTTTGACTGACCAATCCAATCAATCATGTCTTTAAGATTCAAAGTACCTAATAAATTAGAAACATCCATCCTATGCTTTAGCTTCATCCAAGATCTAGGTCTAGCAAACTGACTAGCCCTAGTTCCAATAGGTCTCTCCACACAATCAATTGTGTCCTCACCACTAGACCTAGTAACTTCAAAGTCTTCAAAAACTTCCTCATATCCATCATTAACACCCACATTCCTAGGTACACCACCTAAATCATTCACAATCTCAGCAATCATGTTGCTCTTCATCAATGGAATCTTAGATCTGAATCCTACTCTAATCTTCTATGAGATCCTTTCTTCCACAGCATCACTAAAATTATCAATTTCCCTAGTGTCCAATCTTCTTGGAGGTATCTTCCAATTTTTTTGCAAACCATAAGCAATTGATCCACAAATCCAAAAGATTAATCAACTCCACTAGATAAACTTTCACTTCAAGTCTTGGTGCAAACTGCCTTAGCTTTAGCAATCTATGAGATACCACTTGATACTGCTCTAATACCATTTGATGTAGTACAAAGTAGGAGAATCCCTAATGGATATGTCCTAGCCCATAAAAAATAACCACACAATGAAAACACAACAACAATGTGACAATAATGCAAGATCTAATACCAAATCACAACTCTTTATTCATAATATTTTTGATTACATGCAATATGTCCAGCTATAAGGCCTTCAAGGTTAGGGCCAAATACAAACAACAATTACAATATTAGTTCAACAAGATCTAACTTACAACCTTAATCCCAGCTAATCTAGATCCACAACTACATAAGAATACCAAGAAGAATCTACACTTGTACCCTCAAGTCCACCAAGCACTCCTCTAGTTCTTAAGTCATAGCTACTAGCTCTTCAAAATTTGTATCTACCCTTCATCCTCTTCTCCAAGCTAATAATAATCCTAATGTCTAAAGACTCCACAAAACCTCTTACTTATACTCAACTAAGCCACAAATTGGCCCAATTCATTACAAACTAAATTAAATACCCCTACATAAATTAAATTCCAAGATCAACTCATAGACAACTCGGCACCAATAGGAACCAACACTAAGCTGAGTACTAGAGAAAACCAAGCCGAGCATTAGCCAAACCATAAGAAATGTTGAGCTCTTGTAGCATGTCAAGCTCCTAGAGCATGCCAAGCTCCCAAAGTATGTCAAGCTCCATAGCCAAAACTATGTCCAATTATGATCGAGCACCACTTGTTTAGTGACTAAGTTTACATCTTTAAGCCAAAATCCCTCCAACATGCAGGATTGCAAGCCAACAAGGGATGCTTCTACATTATTTATGTTGCATGAATCTATTGGAAATAACAATGGTGAAGTAAACTCTAAGAGGATGGGGGGGAATCAGCACTTCAAACTTTAACCATAAAACATTCACCACACATCCATCTCATAATTTAGCATGTAAACCAAAATAGCTAACTACACATAGTCATTCATAGCATGAAACAAATAACACATGACACAATAATCTTGTTACCCAAAAACCCTCCAACAATAAGGTAAAATTAGGGTGGGGATGACACCCACAAATCTTCACTACTATAGCTCAAAAGTGTAGCCAATTATGGTTACAATGAGTTTGATCATAAATTATGATCTACCCTGTGAGGGGTCTGTCCTAATAAAGGCTTACAAAAACTATTAGGTCTCACCTTGTTAAAGGATTTCAACACCCTGCTAAAAGTGTGCCTTGTTAGAGGACTTAAACTTACAATAAAGAAAGCACTTGGTTAAGAGATTTACAAAATCATGTTAAGACTACTCAATTAGGATATTTACTCTACATCACTTTTTTAAATGATTCAAAACCATGATCCTTCGATTAGCACTCTATTGCTAGATGTCAGATCTTCTCTTTACTGATAAATCCTTGATCCTTCTGATCAGATATGTCTCCTTTGTCCTCTCTCTTCTTTCCTATGTTCTCTCTAACTAAAACTACAATTCATATCATTTTCACAACCTACATAGCCACCATGAATGCTCTCTTTGCATGTAGCATTCATCTCCTTCCTCGCATTACAAACTCTTTAGGGTTTTCCTCCTTAAGTAAACATAGTTGGACTAGGGTTAGATAAGAATCAATGACTATGGTTGATCCATATTATTGCTTAAGACATCCCTTAATTTGATTGGTTGCATGCATTGCATAGGGATTCACAATATACCTCCATATTTATCTTCTAGAATTGTAAAATAATCATTATGTCAACCCAAAAATAGTTTGCATAGAAGTTTGTGTCATTACAAACAACTATGTCCAAAATTGTTCACTCGACATCTGAAGGCTCTAATGCTTGGCCATCACTACATTATCAATGTTGTAACTCAGCTTCCAAATGATTTTGCATACATTGTTTACTTGGCTCTTGAATCACTTGACACATACTAGTGCTCAGCACTAACTAGGCATGTTGCTTGGCATGCGTTGATCACTCAACTTGCACTGATTGCTTGACTTGCTCTGATCACTTGACATGCACTATAATACTTATAGAAGAATGACTATGTGTTTTGTGACTATCTTCTCAAAACCAATCTGGGATTAATAGAATCTTAGGTACTCTTTGGAGATTTTGAGATATTGTGGCATTCTTACACTACTTCATCATCATTTGTATTTTATCATATGGCATATAGTGTAGCTTTCCTTTTCATGCATTAGATTAACTCATCTATCCTAAATAGGGGATTGTAACACTTCATGCTTGCTAGGTTAACTTTGAATTTCTCATTCTCTTAGTTTAGTAGTACTTGCATTGCATAACATCTTTGGATCTTGGAAATTTTCACTCTTTCTCTTGTTCTTGAATCTCCTATTTCATGATGCACCTTGCAATTGGTTGCATATCTAAGCTCACTTGAGAGCCACAACACTTCATTTGTGTCATTTGCATGTCATGGCTAGGGAGCTCTAAGTCACCATTCAAGCTTCTCAATCCATGAGATCCCTTGGATAGAAGGGCTTAGAGAAGTGTACCTACTTTTTGTATACATTTTTGGCACCCATCATGTGGCTATAACTAGTTTCTAGCTCTGCATTCTTCTATTTAACATTTTTTTTATTTTCTGCGATTACAAATGAAATGACACTTTTGTGTAGCATTTTCGCACTTTTGTACTCTATTTCAAGACTTTTGCAATTTCATGCAATGTGTTTGAACACTAAAATAGTGATTCTATTTAGTCTTTTAGCACATTTAATTAGTTCTACATTGTTTTTTCCTAATTTCCAATTTTATGTTATGTTACTGTGATAATTTCTATCTAAGGGGTTTCAATGCATTTATAGATTCTTGTAGAGCATTTGAAACTTCAAGTAGTGCATTTGAAACTTACTGAAATGCATTTGAAACTTTGTGCAATGCATTTGAAACTTCCTATAGTACTTTCATAACTTTCTATAGCACGTTTGTAACTTTTTGTAGTGCATTTGTAGCATTTTATAGAACATTTGAATATTTCTATAGCGCATTTGAAAAAAAATGTTTTGAGCAGCTTTCAAATCATCCTATATATCATGTTGAGCTTTTCTCTCTATTTTAGTGCATTTACAATTTGGTTTAGCACTTCTGTGGCTTTCCATAGCACTTTTTCTACTTTTTGTAGCACTTTTATTGCTTTCTCCAGCACTTTTAAGGTTTCTATAGCACTTTTATTCTATTGTGCATTCTTAGAGACTAGATTGCCTTCATTTGATTCTTTGATTTTTTGACAGATACCAACACTAGTTTTGTAGAGATGACATTGAGTTTTCATTATCTTTTTGATACCCTAACTTGGTTATTTTGTAGGGATTGCTCATTACTTGCAAAAATAAAATAAAATCAAAAGTACATTTGCCAAAGATAAATGGGTTACTAACATGTTTGCAGGGTTGCTCAAGCAAACAAATAAACCAAGTATTTCTTGTATTTTATTTCATTTTCAAGTGCGGCATTAGATTATTCGTTTCATTTCATAGGAACATAAGACTTGTGATTATGGTTTATTTTTGGTAGGAGAGTAAGCTCTTCACCTTATAGGTGAATCAAAAATCTTTACCCTTCATTGGATCTCTAAAGTGACCGGGATACTTTACTTTTTAGTGGTTTTAATTGATCTTTTGGCATGTTTGGGGGAAAGCACTAAGGAATAGGAGAGTATGCTCTTCACCTTCTAAGGTGAATCATAAATCTTGACCTCTTCGGTGCAAATACATTTTGTTTCAATCTCCTAGTGAGATATTACCTTTAGAGGGTCTGCTATTGGTGGAAAAATACCAATAGGAATGACCTAAAGTGGGAACAAGAAAAACCCAGCTAACCTGACCCACTATAATCACAAACCCCTTGACAAAGGCCAAAGTCTTTGGGGGCATAACTCTTGTCTTCACCTAGGGAGAGTACTTGTGGGATAGGGACCATGAGGAAATCACTAGGTGGGAATGCTTAAGGTACTCTTGTGACCACGAGGTCTCTTACTTATTGTAAGATAAGGTGTCATTTTATTAGGTAAAAGATGGGTGTTTCAAATGGGACCCTTTCTAAACGCTTTAGGATTTAGAAGCTATCTTTATTATCTACTCAACATTTTGGTGCAAGGATCAATCCTAGTGGACTATCCAGATCACCCCAAGATTTTACACTCACCATCTATGTCCATTTGGTTGTGTTGATAGCACTTCCATGAAAAAGCCAACATCTATTGTGGGAAACCACTTTATGTGAGGCAAGAGGCATTGAGTGTAGTCCAAGTTGTGAGTAATGAATTTTGAATCTTAGGTAGATATTGTTTGATGTGTTCTTGAATGTTCTAGAACCGTGGGAACTATTTTGAACATACACATGATGATAGCATTCATAGGGCTATTATTTTGAAAACCTCACAATGTGCTTGTATTGGCAAGGTTCCTTTGTCCCTTGCTCAATTTTTTGAAGTATAACATCTACTTGCCTTCAAAATATTACATTCTTGTTGTTACAAACTGGAAAACACTCTGTCTAACTATTATTTTGTCCAAAAATGCAAAAAATTGAGTCAAAACATAGACTTTTTAAGCAGGAAGTCACAAAGTACTATTTTTGTTGAACTTGTATCACTCCACTGCTATCAATAATATCATATGATACTTCTAGATTACTATAAGTATCACATCACCTTATAAATTATGTTGCATCGCTATACTATGAACCATTGCACTACCTTTTAGAAATTATCATATCACTCAAAATTTTAGTGAAACTACTATAGAACTTGTCATATGATACTATTTTTTGAACTTCTGCCACCTAGCCTTCTAGAAACTAGAGCCTAGTCTTGTTTCTTGAAAAATCCTCATTCTCTAACCATGTTCTAGTTGGTTAGGGGTATTCTTACTTGGTTTTGTTTTGTCTCTGGTATATAATTTGAATGTTTGGTTACATCTTAGGCTAAAAAGATAAGCTTGGTTTCTTAGATGTCAACTTAAACATCACAAATTGTTCACTTGTCAATACTCGATCATCCTACTTCTCTTGGTTATTTTCTATTAGGCTTCTTGTCTCATTCTTGGCTTGAGTCACCAGTGTCATAAATTTCTTGGGCACTTTTGACAACCTACTCTCTTTCTTACATTTAGTTGACAAGTGAACATCTCTACTATACAAGTTTAATTCTCAAAAGGCTTTATGTCATCCTATTACACTAAAAGACTTACTCTTGCGTGTTGATTGTGATTAGGTTACAAATTACCAATGGAAATCATCCTTCCTTTAGTTTTGAATAATTAACTTCTCCCACTAGGCATCTACATAAATTATAATCTATCTTTAAAAAAAAAAAGGAAGACAAATCCACCACCTGGTATGATCCTTAGCCACTTAGGCAATTCTTTTGATACTCTCCTTGACACTCCTAGAGTTGTGGATAGTGTGTCTCTAACCATGAACCAAGAAGAAAGAAATTATCATTTGGAGGACTTCTTTGCATTTAGGGAAGAACAAGCTAAGTTAGAAAAGGAAAGTCTTGAGGAAGCTAGATGTATATCCTCTAGAGAATCATCTCAAATACATGCAGAAACTAATTCTCACAAAAACCAAGGATTTTGAGATGCTCACGCGCATAACTTTTAGAACTGACATACCAATGCTACTTATAGCAATCCTTTTGTAAATCACCCACTCTTTGGAAATGATGGAAACAACACTTCTCCAAGAACTCCTAGATCACACATTGAGGGGTATGTGTCACCACCTAGATGCTCACAAAATTCTCATCATGGAAGCAAAGTAGACATTGAAGTTAATATTGAAGAGCTCATAAAGTTTCAATAAGATGAATATCTCAAAAAACTTATACTCAAGGATTTAGAAAAAGATGGAGATCAATACTTAACATATATGACAAGTAAAGGTTGAGGAATACCACATGATTTTGATGCCCAAAAAATTATACAAAAAAAAGAGCCAATTGAAAGTGATCTTATTAAGAAAGAGGTTCAAGAATTGCAAAATCAAATGATACTTATGCAAATGGAAAAAGAGAACCAAAAACCTCATTTGTTGAAACTATATGTGTTCTTCCTTATGATAAGAGACTTTACATGATGTAATTTCCTAGGGATATAGTGTTGGAAATATGGTCAGTTAGATGTCTTGATAGTTGTCATTTATGGTAACATATATTCAGCATTTCATTTATGTATTTAGAGTTAGAAATTTGTCTAAGTGTTATATAGTTTACAACAACACAGAGATAGATATGATGTGTACGGATGACACACTTCAAATTAGCTTATGTGTATATGAGGAGATCTTTATGACAATATCAAGATGATGTGGTTAAGTGTGCAGATGTGTATAGATAGTACGGTGCAAGTTATAGTTGAAATACTAGTATGGGTATTTGACACAAAATAACAAAGCATAGTAGAGAATTGAGTTGTACGACTTAAGAAATTATTCTAGTAACAAAATAATTATGAATTCATGATGAGACAACTTTGAGGATATTAATTCATAAGTTATTTTATATTATATTAAGCATGTGAATACATGAAGGCCGATTGAGAATATAATTATTAATTTGTGAAGTATAAGTAAAGATCTTATCTTGCACAGATAAGTGTGCTAGATGTGGAAGTTGTAAGATATGAAAACTATTGTACAGACATATTGAAAGATATATGAGCCTTATGTCATGAAAGATCTTATGAATGATCTAAGAAAATTCAGATTATAGTAGTGAGCAAGTATTATATGTATATCTATTCTTGTGAAGAACTTAATTGTATGATTGCATGTTAGGGCAGTGGGCTCTTCTTGCTACATTGTATTTGATCTAGCAACTCCTAATAGGGTTGAAGAAACTCCTAATAGGTTTGAAGCTTCTAACAAGGCCTAGTCCTCTAACAAGGACTTGAGAGACTATATGTACTTCATAGACTCCTAACACAGTCAATATCCTTAACAAGATCCTTTTGTTTAGTGAATCATCTCATGGGTATCATCCCCATCAAAATTTTCCCTTGGTCAAGGTTTCCCTAGTTAAAAAATAATGGTTTTATGAGTTCTCTATGTGTATGGTTATATTTATTATTTAGCATTGTTGGTTTACTTTCATATGCAAGTTATAAAGTAATTAACAATACTCAATTGTGGGAAAAAGTTTGTAGAATACTAATTCACCCCCCCTCTCAATATTATTTATCTCTAACAATTAGTATCAAAGCATAATTACTATGAAGAAACTTAATAGCTTGAGTAAGATCCCTATGGATATGGAATAGTTAAAGAGAAACCTTGAAGAAGCTCTTGAATAGATTGACCTTCTTACAAAAGAAAGATATAACCTAAAAGATAGGTATGAAAATACAAAAGTTTACATTGGAAATCTGAAAGACTAGATTGATTATCTAAAATCTAGTAAGGAATCAAATTTGCAGACTAGTGATAATGATGTAGGAAATCTCAAGAAAGAAAATGAGATCTTGAAACATGAGTTGAAAATTTTTGAACTTAAGTTGGGTCTTAAGAAAGATGGTAGTAAGAATGAACCTGGTCTAAAATCTAAGAATGCAAACCTTAGATCCCATTCGAGTCAAGTAACATCTGAATTAGATTCTATTGAGATTGAGCATGTAGAATTAGAAAAATACAATATCATTGTGAAAGGAGAATTAAAACAAGCTAAGCAACAGTTAGAGAAATTTTATTCCAGTAGTGAGAAGATTGATGAACAGATATTTCACTAGAGACCTTCTTATGATAAGATAGGATTTGGATATCTTATTGGAGAGAAATCAGCCAAGAAAGTTGAAATTAGAAGAGTACCAAATGCAGTTGTTGAATCCCCTAAAGAATCTAATCCGAGTAAAGTAGAATAAAGCACAACTACTAAAGTATCAAAAGAGATTGAGTTAATTGATTTGTCAATGAAACTTGATGAACATAAGAAAATAGGGCAAGGTGATAAACCTAAGAAAGATGAACCACCCAAGGAAGTGAGATATGAATTCAGAGGTAGATGTTTCATATATAATGAAGCTGGTCATATGAAAAGATATTGCACAGGTAAGTCTTTTAAACCTATTACTAATTTCTATTGTTATGTTTGTCATGGTTATGGACATAAATCAATAGATTGTAAGAAACCTAAGTTTGACGGTAATAATGCAAATCGTAGAATGTTTAGAAACACTAACCCTGTAGGAAATGAAAGAGGGAGATCATAGAGAAGATCTAATAGAGAAAAGAAATAGTTCGTGTGTTAAAAGTGTGATTATCTTGGACATATTGCAAGGAATTGTAGAGCACCTGATAGTTAAAATGGAACCAATCAAAGAAGGAATGCACCTATATGTCAGTTATGTAATAACTTTGGATAGACGGTGAGATATTGCATAATGGATAGAAGGATCTTCAACAGGAATCCCCATCATAGAAGAAACAACAATAAAAATGACAAAAAGAATGATAACAATAATTATAATAGTCAAAAGGAACCAATCAAGGAAGATGTTGATGAATTCAAGGAAGAAATTGTGAAAGATAAGGATCCAAAATGTTATTATACAGCTCTGGAGGAATAGTATTTTAATGCACTTGATCAAAAATTGAAGTCAGCAATTGTTTGTGACACATCCTATCTGAATTGAGTAGTTTTAGTAGAGACAACACATCAGTTGGTCAAAATTGATGTTAGAGAAAGGATATAAGTTGTGTAGTTAACAAAAGGTAGAAGACATAAAAAGGAAGCTATGGTTGAGTGTGCAATAAAATATATGATCTTAGGAAGATATGAGAAAGAAACTAGGTTACTGATAGACAGAGACAATTTTTGAATTTATGGTAGATACACATTTAATGTAGATTGCAATTTGAAATGATTTAAGGATCACAAATAAGATTGTGAGTACCATTTGATCATGTGAAGTGTATAGAATTAATTGAAGAGAAATTTGATAGTAAATTGAAGTATGGAAATAAATTCTTGAAGTGAAAAGTTGCAGAAGCCCTAAATGTGACTTTTAAGGTATTTTACAGAGCTTGAATTACATTTTTAGTGCATATAATTAGACATACAATGGCTAGATAGTCAATTTATGATGTTACTAAAAAGATAAGATATGTATTCAAGAAACATCCATTTGTTTCTCTAGTGGATGATTTGTTAGGCACATTTTCACAAATCCCACAGAATGTGCTTCACATAGAAGATATTAGAAGTTATATCCACTGCAAGATTGAGAGTATAGGTGATGAGGATATACACAAGGACTTAGGAGTCATGTATAATAATGACCTAACTTTGAAGTATGAGTATGTACATCTAAATGAGTTGAATCTAATGAAGTATATATTTTATACTAATTTTGACAACCACGACTAGACCCGAATCATTCTAAGTAGGGTACATGATGAAATTTTTTGGTTAGGAGATGTGCATGTCACAATTGACAATGACCTAATTCACAAGTTCATAGGACTAAGTAATGAGGGATGCAACCTTGTAAATGAAAAGCATGTAAGGAAGATGGTTGAAACAAACCTAAATACTAGATTTGATAGAAGAAAAATGAAATTTGATACAATTCAAGACAAAGGAATAAAGTTATTAAGTAAGATTTTAGGATACAAGTTTAACCATGGTTCAAGGGTTAACTCAGTGTTAGCTAGATTCTTACACGTAGCTTATGAAATGGTTGTTGAGGGAAGGAAAGTGAATCTGTGTGAGATAATTAGACTACAGTTACTGGAAAACATTACAAAACTGAAGAAGACCAAGAATGTAGTCTTTAGATTTGAGTCTTTATTAACTCTATTTTTTTTCTATGCATCAAGGAAGTTCTCAGGGATGACAAATTGGGAAGGTAATGAGTGCACAATGAAGATGGTAACTACTAGCCATTTTTGCCCCCCTTCCAAAATTCAATTATCTAGGGTGACAATCATATCTACATTCATTATATAATTCATTTATTGTCATGCAAGCTAATAGGAATACAACATAAGACCTTGACTTTTCTTTTTTTATTCCTAAGTCTTATAAGACTACCATACCAAAGGAAGCATTTAGGCTGTGAAAATGCAAGACAATGCAAAAACCTCTTTTTTCTCATTCATAGGAAGTCATGGCTTAATCATCAAAAGGAGCACTAGTATATAAAACAATCATATATCACCATCAATGCATGTTCATAGTTGTTAAGGCTAGCATCCAATCCCAAGTTGCAAGGTTGCAAAATGTATTATTGTCGCACGATCGCAGGAGATCCAAAATGGACCATGGTTTATGTAACAAAGTAGAATAATACTTGTGTGCACCATCATAGCATTAACCTTTGGGTTAATATGTTAAGTTGCAGCAATGCAATGATGGTCAGTGTAGCAGCTTTGCTCATTTGTAGCAGTTAATGGAAAGAAGCAAATGGCGGTCACGATGGAGCAATGAAGGAAAAGATGACTATGAGTGTAGCATTGCATGGTTAATTACTAGTTAGGCTCTTACTATTGTAAGGTTGTGATTATGGTTAAAAGATAGTCTTCTCACAGTTACAAGTGTCCAAGCTACAATCAACATTTAAGTTGTGACAGTGCAAAAAGGAATGCTAGTAATTAAAGATAATGATGTCACAACATCGCATGATGTTAAGGGACTTCGTGTCTGGCAGTTGTGAGGGAGACATAAAGGTAAAATATAAGGCCTCACAATATCACAGGAAAACAAATTGTTAAATCCCTAACCATAGTGATAGTGAAAAAGGATCAATTTCATGTGTTCACAGGATCACAACATTCAAAGGGGGTAATAAAGGGATACAAAGTAGTGATTAGATAGGAAATGATGGCATCACGGTTTCACATGGCTAAGCAATTAACAAAGATAACATGTTGTAAACCTACAATAAGAGGTAGTCAGCAGGTTAACTAAAAAGAAGGAAGGATGGTGAGGTGGCAAAGACTTCAATATAATTGGGCCATGTGATAGCAGTTGAATGATTGATTTCATTTGACCATCTAACATGGCTCATTTGGCATCAAAAATACAATTAGATGCAGTTCTTAATGGAAAATTAGATCATTGATCTCTTGCAACCACTTGCTAAGCAATTCTCCATGCCTAATGAATGTAGTTCTCATCTTCCTACTGCTATGGTTGTCCTTCTATCCAATCAAAGTGAGAATGGATGCCACTTCTATCTGCTCAAGCTAGATTTTCATGTAAAAGATTAGATCTTCCAAGCCTAGGGACATGCACTTGATCATGTTCTTCTTTGATTAGTAGTTATTGCTCTCCTTTGCAATCTGACTCCACCTAGTTGGGATGTGAACTCAATGTAAAAGTAGAGTTATGCCTAAACTCTATAAAAGCTAGTTATAAATATGTTTTAGAGGTTCTTCCATGTCTATATTTTGTAGTAGCATTATGCTCTGGTACATTTTCCTTCCATTAATGAAATCTCTATTTCTTACCTTCCCTTGCCATTTTGCTGTCTAGTGCATTTATATGCCTTGTAGTAAATGTTTTCTCTCTATTTTCTGAAGTTTACATGTTGTGTTTAATCTATTGGCCATTGTTGCATAAGTGAAAATTATCTTCCTTTCAACATTTCATCAGTATCAGACCTGCATGTTGCTTTGGGAGATAGACTGAAGTCTAGTGTATTTTGGGTTTTCATTGATGTTTTGTGCAGCTGTAGCTATAGTTATGACCATTAATATAGGTGCATTGCCCCTTTTAGATTAGATTAGGTAGTTTTATTTCATGCATCTCCTTCTCCCATTTCCTCTCAAGAGTAGTTAGGTGCATCCTAATTGTAAGGAAGTCAACCTTCTTTGGAGATTCAACCTCAAAGCATAAGTCCCACACTTGGAAGTCATTTACATGTTACACAAGGTCACTTAAGGTTCATACCTGAAGAAAGGTGCAAACTTCTATATCAATAGTAACTCAGTGTTACAAGGTTAATCTAGAAAATGTTTGAGATAATGACATTGATAGAATGATGAAAAATTTCTAGACTAAAATGAAATAGAGGTATAAAATACCTCCTTCCATGGTAGAGAAGTATAAAGATGATTTATGTCTCATGGTGGAAATAGATAACACATAGATGGAGGCAGTTGAACCAAGGGTAAATTTTATTGAGCCGATGGGTTGTGAAATAAGTGCAAAATTCATTAAAGGGTATGTATAGATCATACTCTAGTCAGGAAGGGATACTGAGTGCCCTAGATGGGGTACCTATGATGAGAAAGTGAGAGAAGTTCAAAATGTGAGAGAAGTTCATTTTGAACTTCACAACAAAGAAAGCAAGAAGAAAATAGAGAAAGTGATAGATGTGATCCTTATGGAGTCAGGCATGACTTGAGAAGAATTCAATGAAGTCAAAGGAATTGCACTTAAAATTAAGGCAAGTGGAAAAATTGAGGTGATAGCAACAACACCTATTATTGTTGTAGCACCTTCCATAGGTGTAACTATTTTTGAACCAAGTACATAAGCACCTTATGCAGCAATTGTGCAAGTGCAACTAGTGAGAGCATAGAGGCAACCAGAGGTTGTGACACCTATCGCACAGAGAAAATAAGAGAGATTGGTGAAGGTGAGACAAGAACCTACATCATCCACCAGAAAAGGGTTAAGCAAACTATAAGTGGACCAAGTAAAAGAAGGAACACTCTATAAGTTAGTGATTCTAAGGATGAAACCAAGGATAGAATACTGGAGCAAGCAGTGCAAGGAGGCAAAACAATAGTAGGAAAGAAAGCATAGAAGCCAAACGTAGAAAACCTTAACATGAAAATCATTAATGAGACAATTTTGTATAGTCAAATAAGTATTATACTTTATATAATAATATGGATAGAAGGAAAGTAGAAAATTCCATAGTGAGGAATATGATTTTGCAGAATAAGAGATTTGATAACATTCAGAATAAGATTCCAGAGGACCAATGTAATAGGTTACTAAATAGAAAGAAAAGAGTGACTGAAGAGGACACCATGTTGAGAGAGAAAATGATCAACAAACTATGTGAACTGAAATCCAAGGAGGACTTTGACAAAAATTTGAAGGGTATTGAGCCCTTGCTAAGGAAAAAAATAAGAGAAATTCTTCTGATGGGAGGTAATTATGAAGATGTGAAGAAGGAAACAAAGGAGGCCATTATGAAATATATGACCTTAGTACCTACAATAGTGAAGGAGAGTGCATAGTCTAAACCTAAGAGCCCAGTGTATGTGCAAGTAAACACATCTTCCAATGATGAGGAAGAAGTTGAGGAGACTCAGTAGGTACCCTCACCACAACACATAGTTATGGGCATTGAATCCATGCAAGTGGACAATACACATATAACAGTGGATACAAAGGAGAATTCTTTTTTAGGGTATGGAACATCCATTTTTGGTAATATCATAGCTTACTCAAGTTCTAATGATGATGAAGAAAAAAAGGGAAAGAAGAAGCAAGCTAAAGAAAAGAAGAAAGAAGAGCCAAGAGGAAGATAAAAGGAAGAAAATAGAAGAAGTTTCTTAACTCAAGTAGAAGTGGAAGATTGTAATGCAAGAATCAACATTCTTGCCCAATCTAAAACATGTGGAGTCAAACCTTAGTAAGCTAGTGTTTTAGCATGAGGGTGACATATCTTATGTAGCCCCAATAATTATACCTATTGCAGTTCCAATAGCTAGCCCATCACAAGAAGTCAAAGTATTATCAACATTATCTAATGATGATGATGATCAAAAGGGATTGATAAGCTCTTTGAAATTTTTTTTGAGAAGAATAAATCTATGAAGTCTTTGGAGAAAATGTGAAAGACAATTACTAAAATTGTAGTTAATCTAGACTTCTAGTCAAAGGTCCAGGAATTGGTGAAGACCTTTGATTAGGAATTCACAACATTATCTAAGGTATCTTTAGTGCAAGCACAAGTGAAGCATGATGCATCACTTTTTGATACAGTGTGCACAAATGTAAGGAATGATTCAAAGGCACTTGATGTATGCATCAAGTAGTTGAGAAGATACATTGATGAGGGTAATAAGTTGTATGGATAGTGCACGCTATTATACAATTACCTAGCAATTTTTCTGAATTAGATAAAGGGTTAGATGAGTGATCTTGACACACTCACTATCAAGATGCAGCTCCCTGAGGCCAACATTGAAGATTATGGAACATAAGTGGAGAAGATCCATAATGTGATCAGAGGTTTGGAGTCTAATAAAGAAAAGGTTGTAAAGAGGTTCTCTACTCTTAGAGAAATGTTGTCACCTAAGATCAACATTTTGTAGAAGGAATTGGAGGAATGTCTTGTAGCAAAGACTTCCTATGATAAGTTTTCTTATACTGAATTGAGCATAGTTGGAGTGGCATCCTATGCACTATATGCACTAATCAATATTTTTCATATAGTGAAGGAGAATTCGAAGAAGGAAGTGGAAGGACTAAAACTTCTATATGCAGATTACTTTTTGAGAATATCAAGTTGATGAGCAGTAGACCACCCAATTTTTGTATACATTTTTTGACACCTTTGCCATTGATGTCAAAGGGGGAGTATTAGTATGTAAGGAAAATTTAATGATTATAATGTATATGTAAGGGGGAGTGTACTTATGTATCAATGTAAGGAGTGATAAGGAATGTAATGATCCATCAAAACATTAATAAAATTGTTATGTTTTGAAGGAAATTTCTATGTAGTTATACTTTTATTTGTTTTGTTATGTATGACATCACTTTGGGACTTAGCCAATTTTCCCAAATGTTGCCATCAATGCAAAAAGGGGAGATTTTTGACAATATGGTCAGTTACATGTCTTGATAGTTGTTATTTATGGCAACATATATTCAACATTTCATTTATGCATTTAGAGTTAGAAATTTGTCTAAGTATTAGACAGCTTGGAGCAGCACAAAGACAAATATGATGTGTATAGACAAGACACTCTAAATTATCTTATGTGTAGTTGAGGATATCTTTATGAAAATTTCATGATGATGTGGTTAAGTATGCAGATGTATATAGATAGTATGACATAAATATGAGTACATGTATTTGATAGAGCACAACAGAGCATAGCAGAGAATTGAGTTCTATAATATAAGGAATTATTTTAGTAGCAAAATAAATACTAAGTCATGATGAGGTGACTTTGTGGATATTAATCCATAACTTATTTTATATTATATCAATCATGTGAAGACATGAAGACCGAGCAAAGAATTATTAATTTGTGAAGTATAAGTAAAGATCTTATCTTGCGCAAATAAGTGTACTAGATGTGGAAGTTGTATGATATGTGAACTATTGTACAAACAACTTAAAAGATATGTGAGCCTTATGTGATGTGAGTTCTAATGAATGATAAAAGAAAATGTGAATTATAGTAATGAGAAAGTATTGTATGTATATCTATTCTTGTGAAGAACTTGATTGTATAATTGCATGTTAGGTCAGTGGGCTCTTCTTGCATACATTGTATTTGATCTACCAACTCCTAACAGGGTTAAGGTTTCTAACAAGGACTTGATACACTATATGTACTTCATAGACTCCTGATAGGTTCAATATCCTTAACAAGATCCTTTTGTTTAGTGAATTATCTCATGGAGATATCATCCCCACCAAGGTTTCCCTAGTTAAAAAATAATGGTATTATGAGTTCTCTATGTGTATGGTTATATTTACTGTTCAACATTGTTGGTTTACTTTCATATGCAAGTTATAAAGTAATTAACAATATTTAGCTATGGCCAAAAGTCTATTTCTAACATGTAGAGGTTCCCAAGTATGAAAAATATGATGTAAATGGTGATCCACATGATCATTTGAGACATTTCTAAGCTCTTAGTATGGATTTCATGCATGAGGACACATATCTGATGTTGTTGTTCCCTAGGAGTTTGAAGGGACAAGCCATGGTATGGTTTACCAAGTTATTACCTCCTCCTAAAATATTTGATGAGCTTGCATGAAGATTCATCCAACATTACTCATATAAAATATAACACCCAATTACCATGTTGAATCTATGCAATATCAAACAAAGAGAAGGGGAACCTTTTTCCACATACCTATAAAAATGGAGAGGACTACATTCTAGATACCCTCATCAAATCCCAAAAAGTAAAAAGATTGATATCATTGTCAATACTCTTGTACCAAAATTATACTATGATCTTAGAAAGAAATAATTCACCTTGTTCAATGATATGGTTGAAAGTTCTTATCATATCAAGGACGTTTTTGTCAAGAAGGGGGGTATTGTTATCAATAAAGATAGGAATGGAAATGTAAATAGAAAGGATAAAACTAAACCATAGAAAAAGAACAAGTATGTTGTTAATTATGGTGTTGTGGATGTGCCTAAAATTAAGGAACCTACCTTTCATTTGGCCAATGTTATCTATGCTAAAAAATAACAAGAGAAAAAAAAATTCTAATGCTTCCAACAAATTACAATCTATTGACAAGTCTTAAGAAGCCTTCTAGACCTAGGTGTGCCTATACTCCAATGGTTGATTCTTACAAAAAAAAAATTAAAAACCTTTCTCACCAACAAGCTCATTACACTACATGAAAACTCACGACCCTACGACCCTCCTATTAAACCTAATTGGTGGAAAGATGACCCATTTTGCAGTTATCACATAAATAAGGGTCATAATATTGATAATTATTTGAAACTTAAAGATGTCATACAAGATCTTATTAATGAGGGGAAAGTTATTACTAATGGCTTAGTTACAAATTTTGATCACAAGACTTTTAAGAAAACATTGCCTGAGTACAAAAAAGGAGAGACATCTAAGGCTAATAAAAAGAGAAATGATGCAAAGATTAGCTATGCATACACCAACATAGACAATGTTATCAACATGTTGGATCTCATTGAGAATGTCTACATGATGGGTCCCAATTTAAATGAGGAACCTAATTATTACACTGCCAATGAAAATCCTAAAGTGGTCCTAAGGACGTATAATCCCTCTCAACACTTTGTTGACACTAGACCTAGGGTTTCACTTAGGATGACAAATTATTATTATTCGCATGGTGACACCTTAAACATTGTTACTAGGGGGAAGTCTAAGGTTGTTATTAAAGTGGCTAATGATCCTTAAAAAGTTTCCTCTTCCAAGAAACCTACTACTTCCATTGAGTCTACGTATGATCTGGTGATTCAATTGCAATGAACCCCTACCCAAATATCCATTTTTGAGTTGTTAGAGTTATCTCCTTTGTGTAAGGAGATCCTATAAAAATTATTGCATGTAGCTTGTGTTCATATTGACATTTACATGGATAGGTTCCAAGCTATGGTAAACCATATTTCTTCACCACATTACCTCACATTTTCTGAAGAAGATGACAAAGCATTAAGTCATCCTCACAATCCTACCTTACACGTTGATGTCCAAATTCATCAAACTCAAGTTAGATGAGTATTCATAGATAATAGTGCAAGGATAAACATTGTTTCCTTTAGTGTGATTCAATAGCTATGATTATCTAAATTTGTCATTGGTCCTAGGGGCAAAATTACCATTAAGGCTTATGATGAGGTCAAGAGATCTTCTAAGGACCTTATTGTTTTACCTGTTTGAGTCAGACCTATGGAGAAAGATGTGGTGTTCCAAATACTAGATATTCTACTTACTTATAACCTTTTATTGGGAAGACCATGTATCCATGAGATGCAAGATTTTTCATCAACCTATCACCAATACATAAAATTCCTTTTTAATAGTGCCAAGATTGTGATTCTAGGGGATAACTCCATGTCAATCAATATGCTAACTATTGTTGAATCCTTAGTGCCACATAATAGGCCTACTAGTGACATTAGGCCCTTACTTGTCAAATGTGAGAAGTAGATGAAAATGAGAGTATCGGTATGGGAGATTACACCTAATCCTCTATTGCAACACTACCTAATTCTCTATGTTTCTATGGCAGACCATCTGAGAAAATGAAATCCACCTCTTTGGCTATGACTATCTTTGGCACTTTTATTCAATCTTTGATTCCCTTAGAGGGTTAAAAAGAGGATCAAGTTGTTATAGGTTGTATATATAGGGAAGAATATCTAGTGGATAAAGTTATACTTTCTACCCCTATTTCTCCCAAGAGATATGGGAAAGGTTACCAATTTCTTAGAAAAATGGGTTATCATTGCCAAGGACCTTTAAATGATAACAAGAATGCTCTTGTAGAACCCATGAGTCACACCAAGGGGTGAAAAAGTAGAGATACTGTGGGGTTAGGTTATGGTGTTGATGATGGTTTAACAATTTTCAACCAAGAAGTCCCTAAAACTAGTAAGTTTGAAGATGAAGTTTCACCTATTATTGTTGCTTTACCACATGAAGAGGACTTTACCCCTTCTACTTTCCTTCTTTGGGGGAAGATATTATATTCAATGATAAAAACTTTGAAGCATCTACCTCTCAAAAACCAAAATTTGATGAGTCATATGTTGAAGACCCTATTAAAGAAAGAGGTAGAAGAAACATCACTCATCTTGTAGCACATAATCAAAGTGTTGATTCGAATGAGTATGAATGGGGGCCTCTTTCTGATGCATCTTGTGAATAGGGGTTGATGTGGTATTTTCTTATGTTGACCAAACCATTATTGTCAATGAATCTCTCATAGGGTCGGATAAGTTTGACTCACAAATTTCTTTAGTGGATCGTGTTGATGCTCCTAGGATTCACCTTGCTTTGGATTCCTTCAAGGATTTTCTTATAGAATTTTATTTTTTTATCACCAAAGAAAATTCCTTCCACATTAATAATATTGAAGCATCCTCCTTATTTTCCCTTATAAACCCTGATCTCATTGAATAGTCTATACAAAATCAAAGACCTGAGCTCCCATCATTCCAAAATGACTATGAGATCGCCTAATATTTGAATGTTGTTGAGCTAGTAGTCTCTTCCACTAGTGAACCAATGATTAATATGATTGATTCCAACATCAAGTACCTTAGACATAAGCTAAAGATAAAAATTAAAAAAGAAAGGTTAGATGGTGAAAACCACTTTGTGGTGATGTCTGGGCCAAAAAAAGTAAAAAGAAAGATGTATCCTTGGGTGAAAACCTCTTCAAGGCACCCAAGATGAGCTACTTGGTAATATACCTAGAGTTATTTCCAAGATAGTTCATCAGTTTTGATTGAACCTATGCATCCCATCAATCTTGGTACTTAGGAATCTCTCAAAATCATACATTTGACTCAATCACTCTCAACAAAAGAGATAGACTAGTTCACTCAATTTTTCAAAGAGAAGAATATCAACTTTGCATCGACATATGCAAACATACTTGTGATTGATACATACCTTATTATGCATCATCTTTCTATAGCTCTTGTAATTAAACCCATTAAATAGAAATTGAGGAATATGCATCCACATGTCGCCCTACTTATGAAAGCTAATTTAGAAAAGCTTGTGAGCACAAAATTCATCAGAGCTATTGATTATGTCAAATAGATCTCCAATATTGTACATGTTTCTAAATATGAAAATTCCATTTGGATATGGATTTATTTCCAAGATCTTAATAAAGATCGCCCACAAGATGACTTTCCCCAACAAATATTGACATGATAGTGGATATGACCACGAGCTATGAGATGTATTCCCTTATGGATGGTTTCTTAGGTTATAACTAGTTAAAGATAGCTCTTAAGGATAAGAAGAAAACAACTTTTACATATGCATGGGGAAACTTTTGTTGGAATGTCATGTCTTTTGGTCTCAAAAATGTGGGTGCTACTTATTAGTGAGCTAGGGCCACAATTTTCCATGAAATGATGCACAAGAACATGGAAGACTATATTGATGATACCCTTGCCAAATATAAATAAAGAAGCACTCACCTAGCTGACCTGAGTTTTATATTGGACTACATGGAACAATTTCAACTTAGGCTTAATCCCAATAAGTGTGTTTTTGGTGTCACATCTAGAAATTTGTTAGGTTATATTATATCAGCTAAGGGCATAGAAGTTGGTCTGAAAAAAGGTGCAACCAATAATGGGCATGCCACCTCCTATGAATATCAGTAAATTAAGGACTCTATAAGGACATTTGAAATCTATTAGATGGTTCATCTCTCAACTAGCTAATAGGTCCCAACCATTTAACAAAAAAATGCATAAAAGATCTACCTATGTATGGAATGAGGAATGTGAGAAGAGCTCGACTCAAATCAAGGACTACCTAACTAAGCCACCAATCCTCATGCCTCTTATTCTTGGAAAGCCCTTGATATTCTACTGTTGAAAACAATTGATCAATTGTATATTGTCTTTGATGTTACACAACATGTCATATCTTTACTAGTTAGTGTATGTCTATCTCACTCAGGCAATGAAAACAATTTCCTATGTCTATTGAGCTTTCCTATATTTGCCAAGTTTAGAAGATAGTGTATGCCAAGTTCACTTGGGCATTGAAGAGAAGTTAGTAGACATTGAGTGTTAACCGAGCTCACTCAATTACCAAAGGAAGTTAGTGAACATGCAATGCTAACCAAGTTCACTTGGTTAACACAGGAAAATCTTTTCTGAGTTAGTGTCTATTGAGCAAGGTCAACTAACAAAGGATTTTCTTATTTTCGCATATTGAGTTTAATTGATTTGTTTGTTGGTTCTAACTGACTAGGGAGATCAATATTAATTATTCTAATTATATTTAAGTTGACCTGACAATATGTATGATATAAGTATAAGGTCAAGTTAAGTATTGAATGTGTGGAAGTGTATGGAAGAATAGAAGATGCTTAGAGGCAGTGAATTAGAAGGATAAGCATAATATACTTGAGGGTTGTAAAGATACATGCAATCAAAAAGGACCAAGTATTCAAGCCAAAATTGAGATCTGAAATTAGCAATATAGTTGCATTAGAAATTAGGTCATATCATTGTTACTCTCTAACCATTGTAGCAGTGAACTAAATCTCTTAACAGAGTTGGCTTAACAGCTATTTGTAAATCCTTTAACAAGGTGGCATTTCAAGATATAAGTTTAAAAGACCTCTAACAAGGCCACTCCTAACAAGGTGATTAAATCCTCTAATAGGGTCACACCTCACAGTCTATTTTGTAACCTTTAATTGGGTTGGCTCCTAATAGGGCTCACTTCAGAAGAGTAAAAATCAATAACTAGTTGTAATTGATGGTTTTTCCCAAATTGGGTTTCCAAGTTAAAGCTCAGTGTCTCTTGTGTTCATGTTATTTCTTTCATGTATATGCAACTAAGTTCATTAAGATTATAAATCACAAATAATATCTTAAGTTTTGCATATTTAGTATTTTTCGAGTAACAGTTTTTATTTTAATGGTTATTGAGTTACAACATATTGATAGTGTTAACCGAGCAATAATAATTTCATCAGAGTTTATGTTTTGTATTGATATCTAAGGGATCTGGGATTGATTTTTGTGGTAACTGATTCAGCCTTCCCCTCTCAATTACTCCTCATATATTTCCAACAATAAATCTCAGCTACAAATACTTCTCTAGGGGCTTTGCTAGCATAACATGATGATAATGGGAAAGAATGAGCTATATACTACATCAATCGCACATTGGTATCATATGAGATCAACTACAATAATATTGAATTTTTGTTGTGGTATTTGTGTCACAAAATATCCATCATTACATGTTTGCACATACTACACAACTAGTGGCTAAGATTGATCCTCTAAAGTATCTCTTAAGCAAGGTTGTACTTAGGGGAAGACTAGCTAAATGGATGATGATTCTCTCTAAATTTGACATTCACTATGTCAAACATAAAGCTATTCAGGACAAGCCATTTTGGATCACATTGTCGATTTGCCACTTCAACACAACTCCCCCATGCAGATAGATTTTTTAGATTAGTCCATCATGTATGTGACATAAAGAACCTAGTAAATGTTCTTAGTTAGGTCTCACACCCAGAATGGGGCTAGTGTTGGCATCTTGTTCATTACACCTCATAGATATACAATTCCTAAGTCATAAAAGTTGTTAGTTCCTTGCACCAATAATGTAGCTAAATATGAGGCCCTTCCTAATGGTATCAAGCTATCTATTGAATGAAGGATTACTAGGTTGCATATTAATGGAGATTCTTGGCTTGTTATAAATCAGATCAACAATGATTACCAAACCAAAGATAACAAACTAGTATCCTACAAGAAATTGGTTGATGCCTTAAGGAACCATTTTGCTTTTGTTACATTCCAAAAAATTCCTAGGGTAGAGAACAAGGTTGTAGATGCTATGACTACCTTGGCATCTATCCTACAATTACAAGAACATGAGTCTCACTTTGAGTTCTTGATGAAAGAACTACACTATCTTGTTCATGATTCCCTTGACAACATAGTCATTTGCATTGTTGTTGGCCATGATTCCTCTCATTATGCCACCATCTATTCTTACTTCTAAGACCAAATTATCCCTAATAATGTTACCCGCAACAAAAAAAATGTTAGCCTATCCACAATGCCTCTCACTATACCCTTGTCTCTAGTGACCTATATAAGAAAGGTTTAGAAAAAATACTTCTTAGGTGTCTAGACATGGATGAGTCTAAAAATGCACTAGTCAAAATCCATGATGACATTTTTTGGTCACACTCTAACTATCTTGTACTTACTTGAAGCTAATTAGGGCTAGTTATTATTGGCCTACCATGCAAGAAGATATTTCTATTATGCCAAATCTTATAAGAAATGTCAGCTATATGGAATTATAATTCATGCTCCTAGACATGATTAATTTCATACATCATGCATTATCCCTTTTAGTAGTGGGCATTTGATCTAGTTGGAAAGATTCACCCTAGTTCTTTGAGTGGACATAAGTTCATCATTATGGCTACTGAGTATTTTACAAAATGGGTTGAGAATGTGCCTCTCTATTTATTCTGAATCACATTATTTTTCATATGGCATTCCCTCCTCCATAGTTACTACTAATGGGGGACAATTCAAAAACAAGGACCTTATGCAACTTTGTAAAAAGTTCATGATCAAATATTATTGGTCCTTTATTTTTTATCCCTAAGGGAATGAGCAAGTTGAAGCATTCAATAAGACATTGTTAAAAAAATTGCATACAATTGTGCACAAATTAAAGAGAGGTTGGCACCTATAGATCAATCTTGCATTATGGGCTTACCAAACTAGCATGCCCACTCCTACTGGAGCTACTTCCATTTTCTCTAGTCTATGTTTTTGAGGTTTTTTTACCTCTTGAATTTGACATTCCCTCCTTGAAAGACCCTTTAAAAGAATTGATCGTGAATGAAAATAATAGTGCTATGTTAATACATGAGCTTGAAATGTTGGATGAACGCAATAAGGTTTCTTTCAATCACATGAGATCTTATAAAAAATTTATGTCTACAAGCTATAATAATAAAGTTCATCCCAGAGATTTTCAAGTCAGAGAGATTGTTCTTAGGGAGAAGCTAAAGAATTAGTAAAATTGGGAACAAAAGGGGAAGTTTGAACGCAACTAGCTGGTCCTTACATTATTACTATTGCTTTTGGATTTGGTGCTTATCATCTATCTATGTCTGAGGGAGAACAACTCCCCAATCCCATTAATATTCTTAATATAAAGAAGTTATATGCCTAAAGCTCTCATTTCTCAGCTTTGTACATATCTTATGATTCTAAAAAAATCATAAAAAAATATTAAAATGTCCTAAAAATGATCATCTTAGTGAAAACCTAGCAATAGGCACTTTGATGTATCACCAAAAATATCATATATGTCAAAAACACACAAAAAATGTATGAAAAGTCTTGAAAAAAAAAATGTGGCCAAGCAGTGAAAACCTGGAAATAGATGCTACTTGAGACCCTTGCACTTATGTCTATCTCTATCTTGCTTTGTGTTAATACACCATTCATCTCATTTTTTTTTGCCTTGGCTATCTTTGAACTGACTCTCGTCTAGGTCTAGGGGGCACAAATTGCTTAGCTTTTTAGGGTCTCTTTTTGCATAGGTGTTTCTTTGGAAACTTAATCAACAATGTTTATCAACTCTCCCCTTTACATCAATTGTTTCTCAACATCTATCTGATATCTTAGCTATAGTCTAGGATGTTGCGATATTTCTCAGTGGTAGATTTGAGTCCTAAAGAGATGATCATGTGACTTAAACACATGCACTTGAACATTAAATTTACTAACACTTATTGAGTTTATTTTCTTTGTGTTTTGTCTATCATAGTTTCTTTTCTTAGTGTTCCCTCCCTAAATAGTCCCTTAAAGATGTCATGAAGTAGAGGACTAGGGGCATGGAGCATGTTTTCTCTTATTTTCTACTTGTGGGTATACTTTGTTGATCCAAAGTGTCTTGAGCATTCATTCTTGTCCTACTCAACATTTGGGACCTCCAAAGTATCATCCTTGTTTATTTTCTACAAGACCACACTCGGGGATAATCCTGACATTCATGTCTTGGTACAGCTATAATCTTGCTATATTAAACTTAGGGAACCTAATTGCACTATTTATCTTGACCTATATGTCTTTGATGCATAGGTAGGGTTCCCACATACCTATCTAATATAGATCATATTCATATCCTTATAGTTATACCAGTGATGATTATATGATCTTCTGATGTCCCTAATAAGGTTCAATGAAGAAAACTAGGGCTTACTTTGTTAGAAATAGATTATATTGAGAGGGGGGGTGAATCAGTATTCTACAAAATTTTGCCCACAACTGGATAATATTAATTACTTTGGAACATCCATATGAAAGTAAACCAATAATGTTAAATAGTAAAAAAAAACATATACAGAGAGAACTCATAATACTATTATTTGTTAACTAGGGAAACTCAGGCCAAGGGAAAACCTTAGTGGTGATGGTACCCACAAAATGATCCACTAAACAAAAGAATCATGTTAAGGATATTAACCCTATTAGGAGTCTATCAAATAAATATAGTGTCTCAAATCCTTGTTAGAGGACTAGGCCCTATTAAAAGCCTCAACCCTATTAGGAGTTCGTAGAAAAATTACAATGTATGCAAGAAGAGCCCACTGCCCTAACATGCAATATCCAATTAAGTTTCTTCACAAGTATAGATATACATACAATATTGTCTCACTATTGTACTTTGTGAATCCTCTAATCATACACCAGATCTCGCATCATATAAATCTTTCATATCACATAAACTTCCTTCACAATAGTTTGCATCACATATTCTCTTGTTCCTAGCTGTGCAAGATATGATCTTTACATATACCTTACAAATAATCAAAACTCTTAATCAGTTAGCCTTAAAGCTTCCACATACTTGGCTCATTATAAAAATAACTTGGGGTAAATATCTAGGATGTTAGCCCATCATAGTTAAGTAATTATTTTGTTGTCAAAATAATTCCTTAAGTCATACAATTCATTTTACTGTCATGCTTTGTTCTTCTCTCTCAGATACCTATATTGGTAATTCCTCTGTAACTAATGTCGTACCTTCCATATAGATTTGCACACTAACACACATCATCATGACACTGTCAACTATCAGTCCTCAACTGTGCATGTGCTAACTTGTACTCTGTCATCCATACATACTGAATCTATCTATGTGTTGTTGCAAACTATCCAATACTTAGACAATTTTTTATCTCTTATTTCATACTGAAATACCAAAATATATATGTGCCATAAATAAAAACACTCACTCATTTTTCTAGCCATATTTCCAACAATCTCCCCCATTGGAATTGATGGAAACATTTGGGAAAATTGGCTAAGTCCCAAAATGATGCCATATAAAACAACAATAAAAACAAAAAGCTACTACTCAAAATTGGTCTTCAAAACTTGAAAATTTTGTTCATGTCTTGATGGATCATTACATTCCTTATCTCTCCTTTTACAATAATTTCCAATATACATAGCAAAGCTCCTCCTTACATATATATACATTTTAATACAATTTTTGTTTACATTCTTCCCTCCCTTTTACATCAATGCAAAGGTGTCCAAAATTATACAGTAAAAACAAAATTGTGTTACCTTACTCTATTCTAATGTGATATTCTTGATATGCAATCTACAAAACCAAGTTTTATCTTGTCAAGCTCTTTCTTCCAATTTCCTTTTATTGTACCTAATGTACTAATAAGTGCGCACAATGTATATGATGAAACTTCTACTATGCTCAAATCTATGTAGAAAAATTTGTCATATGATGCCTTTGCTACAAGACACTCCTCCAATTACCTCTACAAAATTCTAACTTTAGGGGATAAATATTATCTAAGTATAGAGAATCTTTTGATTACCTTCTCCTTTTCAAATTAAATGCCTCTAATAGCATTGTGAACTATCTCCATTTTAGCTTCAATATCTTCAATGCTCACATCTAGCTGATGTAATCTGATAGTGAGTGTTTGAAGCTCACTCAATCTACCTTTGATTAGGTTATCAAACTTTGATAAGTAATTGTATGATATTGTACATTGTCCATGCAATTTTTTTCCTTCATCTATGTTCTTCCTTGACTCCTTTCCGCAAACATTCAGAGTTTGCAAGTCATTTCTGACATTTGTGCATACTATGTCAAATATTGATGCATCATGCTTAGTCTAAGCTTGCACTAAAGCAATGTCAAACAAAGTAGTGAACTCTACATCAAAAGATCTTATCATTTCCTTAGCCTTCTTCTGAATGTCAAGTTCTGCAATAGTGGTCTATACTATCATTTGCATTCTATCTAGAAATTATTCCAAAGTTCTCTCTAAAGTCTTAAAAGACTTGTTCTTCTCCAAAAAATTTCTCAAAGAGGTCATCAAACCCTTTTGATCATCATCCTCATCAGATACTATAGGCAATGTTGATGTTGGGGTAGCTACTACAATAGGTGTAACTACTTGAAGTTCAATCATTTTCATCTCATCTTCTTTCCTCTCTTTCTCTTTCTTTTCTTCTTTCATTCTTTCTTCCTCCTTTCTCTTTTCATCTTCAATTTTATTCTTTTTAGAATTTCTCTTCTCCTCTTCCTTATTATCCTCTTCATCTGCGCTAGAATAGGTAGTAATATTGCCAATAGTGTTGCTCCCATACTCTACAAAAAGGATTTTCTTTATCAGCTACTCTTATATGAGTATTATCCACTTGTATGGATTCAATCCCAATAACTATATTAGGAGGTGAGTCAATTTTCTAAGTTTTCTCAACCTCTTCTTTAGCATCAGTAGGTGTATGAGCCTCGACATATACAGGGCTTGCTCTTTCTAGTTGCACACTCTCCTGAGTGGCTTTTGGCATAGAAGTCATATCGCTAACTATGGCTCCTTTAGTTTCCTTATTTACCTCTTCATAATTTCCTCCCATAAGAATAATTTCTCTTCTCTTATATCTTAAAAAAGGCTCAATACCTTTCAAAATACTTTCTACATCATCATCAGTGCTTACTTCACATAATTTCTTAATCATATTTGTTCGTAACTTCATATCTTCCTCTATAACTCTTATCTTCCTATTTAGTAGCCTATTATACAAGTCTTTAGGGATCTTATTCTAAATACTATCAAATCTTTTATTCCTTAGAATCATGTTCCTTACTATAGCATTCTCTAGCTACCTTCTATCCATGTTGCTGTACAAACTATCATTATCAATGATCTACATATTCAGATTTTCAATCTTAGGTTTCCAGGCTTTCTTACCAAATGGTGTTCTACCTTCACCAACTACTTATTCCATGGCCTTTTATTTATTATCTTCCTCAAACTCATCAGATTCATTGATCTATAGTATTTTCCTTCTCTTTCCCAAACCAATGGTGGTTTGCTTGGTCCTTTTTCTAAGGGATGGTGTAGGTTATTTTTTAACCTTCAGCAACCTTTCAAATTTCCTCTACGTACATGTTGTAATTACAATATATTCATCAGGTTTCTTCATTTGTTCAAGTTGCTCCTTGATAGGTTGCACTTGTGTAACTATGGCATAGGGTGCAGTAGGTATCTATGAAGTGGATCCTACTACTATCACTCCCTCTAAAGGTGTTGTAATGGCAATAGGAGTAGCTGCGAATGCCTCTAATAGCCCACTAGCCTTCATTTCCAAGGCTATACCCTTGATCTCATTAAATTCTTGCCTTGTCATACCTAATTCTTTAAGAATAGATTATATCCTCTTCTGAACTTTCTTCTTTATTTCCTTGTTATGAAGCTTAGAGTGAAATTCTTTCATCTTTTCTTCATATATTCCCCATCTAGGATATTTAGCGTCTCTTTTTTATTGAAGTAAAATCTTTGCATAACCTTCAATAAGTTCTTCACTCATTTCACAACCCATAGGTTTTATGAATTTAACTCTTGGTTTCATTGCTTCCATACAAGTTGTATCAATTTCTACCATTAAACACATCTCATCCTTGTACTTTTCTACCATATTGGGAGGGATTTTGTGTCTCTGTTTCATTTCCAATTAAAAATTCTTCATCATTTTGTCTATGTCTCTATCTCTGACATCTTCAACTCTGGCCCTATAACACTAGGTGATAATCATGGTGCACTATATATGTGGAGGTGAGTCAATTTTCTAAGTTTCCTCAACCTCTTCTTCAACATTAGTATGTGTACTGGTATCAACATGCATAGGGCTTGCTCTTTCTGGCTACGCACTCTCCTTTGTGGCTTTTGGCATAGAAGTCATATCACTAACTATGGTTCCTTTAGTTTTCTTATTTACCTCTTCATAATTTCCTCCCATAAGAAGAATTTCTCTTCTCTTATTTCTCAACAAAGGCTCAATATCTTTCAAAATACTTTCTACATCATCATCAGTTCTTACTTCACATAATTTCTTAATCATATTTTTTCTTAACTTCATATCTTCATCTATAACTCTCATCTTCCTATTCAGTAGCCTATTATACAAGTCTTTAGGGATCTTATTCTGAATACTATAAAATATTTTATTCCTCATAATCATGTTCCTTACTATAGCATTCTCTAGTTGCCTTCTATCCATGTTACTGTACAAACTATAATATTTATTTGATGTAAGAGCATCTTGGGTTTCTCTGATATCTTGCATGTTCTCAATTTTCATTTATGTTGAGTTGCAATGTCTTGCATTGCTAAGCTTCCAGTGGTTGATGAGCATTTTTTTTTTTTTTGAGTTCTCAGTTACTGCCAAGTGATTCCTTTGTTTGCCAAGTGATTTGTTTGGTTTTTTAGTGACTCTTTAAATGCTAAGCTCGTGTGGTTGTTGAGTGTTTGTTTGGTTTTCAAGTGCCTGTGTTTTGTGAAGTCTTCATTTGCCGAGTGGTTTGTGTCTGGTTCTAGTTTGTGCCGACCTTTGAAGCATTTAATTTTGGTATAGGTAGTTAATATTTGATGTAAGCCAACTTGTGGATGTACATGCATTTAATGTAAGGTTTAGTTTTGTGATAGGCTAACCTGTGGCTACATAAGTATCTAAGGAGGTCTAGGATTGAGTTTTAGAGTAGAAGGTAGAGGGTTTTTGGAAGGCAAAGAATATGTACCTAGGAAGGAAAATTTGTGCATGATCATGGATCTGAGAATTGTATTTTGTATCTGGTCATAACCCAGAAGGCCTTACAACTAGGCATGTATGCTGATTATTTAAATAATCAATAAGTGTTTTGCTTCTCCCTACTTTGGTTTTTGTTCTTTGTATTGTGTTTCTACTAAGTTAACTCTTGCAGGGTGGTTTGGATAGTTGGGTGTGCCTTTGGCCCTAGTTATTCATCTCTCCTTACGTTAGGTGGTATCAGAGCTTGAGGTTCATCCTTGTGGTGATTGGATCATGTAGAACCCTGAGTGAATTGGGTTGTAGGGTTGAAAACCTATGGATTTGACCTATAACTTCTAGAGGGTTATGATCTAGCAGGAACCTAGTTTAAAAGATGGTATGAGGTAGAGGAAATGTTGATAATGCAATATTGGATACATTGAAACAAATTATATCTAGACTAGATGCTATGGAGACAACCCAGAGGAGAGAAGAAAATCTTGATGATGTAAGTGATGATGAAGTAGTCACACCAAACCCTAATCTAGAACCTAAAGAAGATCAAGATGAAGCAACATTATTGGAATTTTGTCTAGGGAAAATTCAAAGCCTACTATAGAAGTTTTTCCTTATGATGAAAAATTGGATACCAATGTTGTGTTGGATTGGATCTTTGAAATGGAGAAGTTATTTGAGTATAAAAACACTCCTAATAATAGGAAGGTGAAGATTGCAGTTGCTAGATTCAAAATGCATACCTCACTATGGTGGGAGCATTTGTAAACTGATAGACAAAGGGGAGGAAACAAGAAGATCAAAACTTGGGTGAAGATGGTGAACAAAGTGAAGAACAAATTCCTTCTTGTTGATTACCAAGTTAGCTTGTTGAGAAAGATGCAAAATTTGAGACAAAGGGACATGAGTGTGAAAGAGTATACTAAGGAATTCTATAGATTGGACATTAGATCTAGACATGTGGATGATGATGTTGAGAAGATTGTATGGTATCTAAATGGATTAAGATTTGGAATTCAAGATGAAATAAGTTTTGTGAAGTTGGAAAGTGTGAAAGAAGCATACCAATATGCCTTGAAGGTTGAGGAGATCTTGACAAAGAAGCATGAACAAAGATAAAGATGCAAAGGTGGTAGATTCCAAAGAGGCAGAGGTAGATCTTATGGAGAAGGTCGCAGATCTGACAATTATGTGCATGATAAGGGAAAATGTAAATGGAAGAATGATGACAAAGGCAAGATCAAGTAGAAGGGTGGTAATTCTTACCAAGGAGGTACTAATTCTTTCCAAGGAAGAGGTAATTCTTATTCTAGAGGTGGTTTTCATGGTAATTGTTTCAGATGTGGTAAAGAAGGGCATAGATCTTTTGAATGTAGATCCTTTGAAAGTAGGCAAGGTAATAGAAATGTTGTAATTCAAGGAGACACTGAGGGTTCACCAAGTGGACCTAAGGCTAGAGAAAATTTTATGGTGAGAAGAACCTTATGTAATAAGGGAAGTAATGAGGAACCTATTTTAAGAAGAAGCCTTTTCAAAACTAGATGTAAGATGGCTGGAAAATATTGCAAGGTAATCATTGACAGTGGAAGTACTACAAATTTAGCATCAAAAGAGATAGTTACAAAGTTTTAGTTGTATAGGTTGAAGCATCCTAAACCCTATCATGTTTCATGGATCAAAGATGAGCATAAGATATTGGTAAGTGAGCAATGCCTTGTGAAGTTCAAGATTGGACATTACTTTCATGAAGTTTTCTGTGATATTATGCCTATGGATTGTTGTCATATTTTTTTGGGTAGACCTTGGCAATATGATAGATATGTTATACATGATGGAATATTGTATCAATATACTCTTTGTGTGAATGGGAAGAAACAAATATTGTTGTCTTTGATTGGAAGTGCAAATGAGGTTAATTGTACCACAATAAAAGTTTGCATGATTAATGGAAAGCAATTTGAAAAAGAAATGAAAAAGAACCAAGCTTGTTTTTCTATCATCCCTAGAGGACCAAATTTGGGTATTAATGGCCTAGTGGCAGGAGAAGCTAGTAGTATTGACCAAGTACTAGAAGAAATTGCAGAGTTGTTGAATGAGTATAAAAAGATTGTTATAGAGGATATACCTGATGGTTTACCTCTAATGAGAAGTATAAGTCATTGTACAGACCTAATTCCTAGAGCTAATTTACTGAACAAAGCACCATATAGATTAACACCTAGAGAGAATGAAGAACTTAACAAACAGTGCATGACTTGTTGGAGAAAGGTTTGATTAGAAAAAGATTGAGTCCATCTATTGTGCCTATTGTATTAGCACCTAAAAAAGAATGGAGAATGGAGAATGTGTACTAATTCCAGGGCTATTAACATGATTACTATGAAATATAGGTTTCTTATGCTAAGGATGGATGACATAATGGATAGTTTAAGTGCAAAAAATTATTTTACCAATATTGATTTAAAGAGTGGCTATCATCATATTAGAATTAGAGAAGGTGATGAATGGAAGACTACTTTCAAGACAAAAAATGGCTTGTATGAATGGTTGGTTATGCCTTTTGGTTTGACTAATGCACCTAGTACTTTCATGAGTTTGATGAATGAAGTTATGAAAAGATTCTTGGGTAAGTTTTTCATTGTTTATTTGGATGACATTTTGATATTTAGTAAGACTAAGGAAGAACATCTTAAGCATATTAGACTAGTATTGTAGAGATTAAAATAGTAGAAGGTGATGGTTAATCTAAAAAAGTGTTCTTTTATGCAAGAGGAGATTGTGTATTTGGGATTTTTGATTTCAGCTGATGGTTTGAATATGGATCTTGAGAAGGTACAAGCAATTTTGGAGTGGCCCACACCTAAGAATTGGGTGAGGTAAGATCATTTCATGGTTTGGCTAGTTTCTACGAAAAGTTTATAAGGAATTTTAGTTCTATTTGTAATGTTATGATTGAGACAATGAGAGGAGATAAAAAGGAATTCAAGTGGACACATGGAGCTAATAAGAGTTTTGAGATTTTGAAACAAAAGGTTGTTGAGTTACCTATATTGGCTTTACCTGATTTCAGTAAGGTATTCCATGTTGAATGTGATGCTAGTGGTAGTGTAATAGTAGTTGTATTAAGTCAAGAAGGTAAACCTATTGCTTTCTTTAGTGAGAATTTGAATGATGCTAAAATGAATATTTTGTATGATCAAGAGTGTTATGCTATTGTTCAAGCCTTGAAGAAGTGGAGATATTATTTTATTCTAAGGATTTTATGTTGTATACTAATCATAAAGCTTAATAGTACTTGGGAAGTCAACATAAATTGAATCTGAGACATATGAAGTGGGTTGAGTATTTGCAAAATTTTACGTTGTTATCAAGCATAAGAGTAGAGTCACTAACTAAGTTGTTGATGCATTGAGCAGAAGACATTTTTTATTGACTGAGATGAAGGTTGAAGTTTTTGGCTTTAATAAAATGAAAGATTCGTATGATACAAACCCTAATTTTACTAAGGCATGGAGAGAGTGTAGAGTACCAAATTTAACAGATCACATAAGTAAGTATGATGAGTATTTCATTTAAGAAGGTATGTTGTTCAAAGGTATTCAGTTGTGTATCCCTAGAAGTTCTATGAGGTTGAATTTGATTAAGGAAAAGCATAGTGGTGGATTGGCTGGACATTTTGGAATTGATAAGACATTGAGTTTGCTAAAAGAGAAGTATTATTGGCCAAAAATGTATAAAGATGTTTAGAAATTTGTGAAGAGTTATGGAATTTGTCAAGTTGCAAAAGGAGTTAAGTCAAAATACTAGTTTATATACACCTATTATTGTTCCTAAGAAATGTTGGAGTGACATCAGTATGGATTTTGTTCTTGGATTGTCTAAGATAGTGAAGGGGTACAATTCTATATTTGTTGTGGTGGATATATTTTCTAAGATGGCTCATTTCAAACCTTGTAAGAAGACATCAGATGTTGAGCATGCTGCTACACTTTTCTTTAAGAGATTGTGAGATTGCATGGATTACCAAGAAGTATTATTTCTGACAGAGATAGTATGTTTGTTGGTTATTTTTGGAAGATTTTGTGAAGAAGATGGGTACTAAGTTGAGGTTTATTTCTACATTCCATCCGCAGATAGATGGATAGAAAAAATTTGTAAATAGAAGCTTGGGTAATTTGTTGAGATGTTTAGTGAGAGATAAGCCAAGTAATTGGGAAGTAGTGTTAGCACAAGCTAAGTTTGCATATAATAATTCTGTGAATAGGAGTATAGGGAAGACACCTTTTGAGATTATTACAGGAATGCAGCCTAGAGGAGTATTAGATTTGAGGCATGTTGCTGGTGAAGAGAAGAAAGTGTTTCAAGGGAAGAATTTTCTGATTTTGTGGAATCTTTGCATAAGGAAGTAAAATTGAGGTTGGAACAAAGTAATCAAAAGTATAAAGAGAATTTTGATAAGTCTAGAAGACATCATGTTTTTCAAATTTGGTGATGAGGTGATGGTTCATTTGAAGAAAGAAAGATTTCTTGTTGGAACATATAGTATGGTGAAGATGAAGAAGTTTGAACCTTGTAAGATTTTGAAGAGGTTTGACAATGGAAATACTTATGAAGTTGAGTTACCTGATGACATGGATATATCTCATATATTCAATGTTGCTGATTTTTAAAAGTATCATGAGTCTAATGATGAATTTATTGTGTTAGAAGATTATCCTAAGAAGTAGATTGAAGAACTTGAATAGATATTGGATCAAAGAGTTGGTAAGAGCACAAGAGGAAAAGATTACTTTGAATATTTGGTGAAGTGAAAGAACATACCCATTGAAGATGCTTCATGGATTTCTCAATCTAAGTTGAATTCATCTTAGGTTGTAACATCTCAATGATTTAGGAGAATCATTTCTTCCAAACTTAGTTGTTTGATGCAAGAGCATCCTAGGTTACTCTGATATCCTGCATGTTTTTAATTTTTCTTTCTGTTGAGTTGCAATGTCTTGCATTGTCAAGCTTTTAGTGGTAGTTGAGCATTTAGTTTTTGTCAAGTTCTTAGTTGTTGTTGAGTGATTCCTTTGGTTTTTGAGTGATTCCTTTGGTTTTCAAGTGACTCTTTTGATGTTGAGCTCATGTGGTTGCCAAGTGTTTGTTTGGTTGTCAAGTGCCTATATTTTGTGAAGACTTCATTTGCCAAGTGGTCTATGTCTAGTTCTAGTTTGGGCCAGCCTTTCACATATTTAATTTTAGTATAGGACTTAATATTTGATGTAAGTCAACTTGTGGTTGTACATGCATTTAATGTAAGGTTTAGTTTTGTGATAGGCTGATGTATGGCCACACGAGTATTTAAGGAGGTCTAGGATTGAGTTTTAGAGTAGAAGGTAGAGGGTTTTTGGAAGGCGAAGGATATGTGCCTAGGAAGGAAAATTTGTATATGATCATGGATCTAAGAATTGTATTTTTTAAATGGCCATAACCTAAAAGGTCTTACAGCTGGGCATGTATGCTGATTATTTGAAGAATCAATAAATGTTTCACTTCTGCCTCCTTTGGTTGTTGTTCTTTGTATTGTGTTTCCACTAAGTTAACACTTGTAGAGTGTTTTGGATAGTTGGGTGCGCCTTTGGCCCTAGTTATTGACCTCTCCTTGCATCATTATTTAATTAAACAAAGCTATCATTATCAATGATCTACACATTTAGATTTTCAATCTTAGGTTTCTAGGCTTTCTTACTAGATGGTGTTATGCCCTCACCAACTATTTGTTCTACAACCTTTTCTTTATTCTCCTCCTTAGACTCATCATATTTACTGATTTGCAATGTTTTCCTTCTCTTTCCAGGACTACTGGTGGTTTGCTTGGGCCATTTTCTAGGGGATGGTGTAGGCTCTTTTTTAACCTTCACCAACCTTTCAGATTTCCTTTGTGTAGATGTTGTAACTACCACATCTTCATCAGGTTTCTTCATCTGTTGAGGTTGCTCCTTGATAGGTTGCACTTATGCAACTATGGTATAGGGTGTATTAGGTATTTTTGAAGTGGATCCTACTACTATTGCTCCCTTTGAAGGTGTTGTAATGGCAATAGGAGTAGTTGTCAATACTTATGATCGCCCACTAGCCTTCATTTCCAAGGCTATATGCTTGATCTCATTAAATTCCTATGTTTTCATACATGATTCTTTGAGAATAGATTATATCCTCTTCTCAACATTCATCTTTATTTCCTTATTGTAAAGCTCAGAGCGAACTTCCTTCATCTTTTCTTCATATGTTCCCCATCTAGGATATTCAGTGTCTCTTTTTGATTGAAGTAAAATCTTTGCATAACCTTCAATAAGTTCTTTACTCATTTCATAACCCATAGGCTCTATAAATTTAACTCTTGGTTCCACTACCTCCATACAATTTGTATCAGTTTCCACCATGAAACACATCTCATCCTTGTACTTTTCTACCATAGTGGGAGGGATTTTGTGTCTCTATTTCATTTCCAACTAAAAATTCTTCATCATTTTGTATATCTCTTTGTCTCTGACATCTTCAAGTCTTGCGTTGTAACACTCGGTGATCATCTTCATGGTGCACTCATTACTATCCCTAGTTGTCATTCCATGGAATTTTTTGGTTGCTTGGAAAAAATAATAAGGTCAATAAAAAATCAAATCTAAAAACTACATTCTTAGATTTCTTTAGCTTTGCAATTTTATTGAACAATTGCACTCTAAAAATCTCGCACATGTTCACCTTTTTCTTTTCAAAAACCATCACATATGTTGCATGTAAAAATACTGCTGGCATAGAATTTACCCTTGAACTATGATTAATCTTGTATCTATCTCAAAACTCTAACTCCATTATCCTCAATTAGGTCAACTCTCATATTTCTACCATCAAATTTGGTCTTCAGATTTGTTTGAGCAATCTTCTTGACGTTTCTATCATTTACCAGATTAAAATCTTCATTGCTCAGTCTCTTGACCTTATGAATTAGGTCATTATCAATTACAACAGGTATATCTCCTACCCAAAACATTTCTTCATGTACTCTACTCAAGATAATCCTACTCCATTCATGATTATCAAATTTTGTGTAAAACATATACTTGATCAAGTTCAACTCATTCAAGTATGCAAACTTGGGTTTCAAGGTTAGGTTTCCATTGGACATTATACCTAAATCCTTATGAATGTCTTCATCTCCAATACTCTCAAATTTACAATGAATGTAACTTCTAACATATTCTACATGAAGTACATTAGGTGGGATTTGTGAGAATGCTCCCAAAGGATTATCAATAAGAGAAACAAATGAGTGTTTCTTAAATGTGTACCTTGGTCTCTCACTGACATCACATATAAATTGGCTTTCCATTATGCTAATTGATTATATAAAAATTATAATTGAAAGCTTCATAAAATACCTTAGTTAATGTTTTTTAGGGCTTCTTCAACTTTGCACTTTAGAAACTTTATTTCGCTTTTAATTTGTTGTCAAATCACTCACAAATGCTCTAAACTCTTTACATGAACAAATGGTACTAAAAATCTTGTTCACAATCCTTAAATCATTTCAAATTTAACTTCACATTAAATGTGTATCTACTTCATCTTCAAAAGTTGTTTCTAATTAATAGTAAGCCTGCTTTCTTTTGTACAACTTACTATGATCATAAAAATGTATGTGCATTTAACCATAGCTTCCTTACTATGTCCTCTACCTTCTATTAACCGCACAACTTCTTATTCACTTTCTAACATCACTTATAATTAGCTGACGCTTTTCTTCTACTGGAAATGCTTAATTAAAATAGAATGGGTCACAAACAATTGTTGACTTCAATCTTCCATTAGGTGCATCAAAATATTTCTCTGCTACAATGGTATGAGAACTTTCTAGATTATTAGCTTTCACAAATACTTCTTTGAATTCATCAACATGCTCTTTAATTGCTTCCTTCTAACTGTTATCACTCCCATTGTCATGTCTTCTATCATTGTTGTTATTATTCCATCTTTAATTAGGATTCCTCTTGAAATTCCTTCTATCCATTTTACAAAATCTTATTGTGTGTCCAAATTTATTGCATAACTGACATATAGGCACATTCCTTCTCTGATTGGTTCCATTCTGACTATCAGGTGCTCTACAATTCTTTGCAATATATCTAGGTTTTTTACATTTGTAACATATAATCTGGTTCCTTCCTCCATTAGGTCTTTCTCCATCATTGGATCTACTTTGTGATCTCCCTCTTTCATTACCTACAGAGTTAGTATTTTTAAACATTCTATTATTTATATTACTACTATCAAACTTAGGTTTCTTACAATCTACTAATTTATAACCATAAACATGACAATTATAACAATAGAAATTAGTCATAGGTTTAAAAGACTTACCTATGCAATCTCTCTTCATATGATCAACTTCATTGCATATAAAACATCTACCTCTAAATTCATGTCTGGCTTCCTTAGGCGATTCAACTTGCTAAGGTTCATCAACTTTCTTTTTTTTCTTTGGTTCATTATGTTTCTCAAGAAAATTAAGTTTTTCAATTTCTTTAGATACTTCTATAGATATGCTTGATTCTATCCTACTCTGATCAGTTTCTTTAGGGTTAGGAGTGTCATGAAAAACTAGATCTAGTTCTTTCCTAACTTCAATTTTCTTGGCTTACTTATCTCCAATAAGATATCCAAGGGTTGTCTTATCATAGGAATATCTATGGTAAAATAGTTGTTCATCAATTTTCTCACTACTAGAATAAAGCTTCTCTAACTATTTTTATGCTTGTGTCAATTATCCTTTCTCAATAATATTGTACTTTTCTAATATACATTCTCTATCTTAATAGAATCTAATTTAGATGTTACTTGAGACAACTAAGATCTTAGGTTTGCATTCTCATATTTTAGATCTATTTCAATCTTACTGTCATCCTTTTTCAAACTTTACTTAAGTTCAACAATTTTCAACTCATGTTTCAAGATTTCATTCTATTTCTTAAGAGCTCCTCCTTCATCATTGTTAGTAATATGCTCTTTTGATTCCTTCTTAGATTTCAAATCATCAATCTTATTGTTATCTCTAAAAGTTTCACCTTGACTGAATCCTATAATTCAATTGCTTTGAGTAACATGGAAACACTTCTAGGTAGTGGGTGTACTAGGATTGGAGTGAATCTCTGAGTTCTAGGCTAGTTCCTTATGATGCTTCACCTATTTCCTCTTCAAACATGAATTTTAAAACTTGGGAGGGAAAGCGATAGAAATGATTACTTGTATGAAATGTAAATACTGAAAAGTGAAATTGACAAAACTTAAGGTGATGCACCAAACATTAAGGTGAGAAGATTATGGGCTCTGCTCAAGATAATCCTACTCCATTCATGATTATTTAATTCTATGTAAAACATAGACTTGATCAGTTTCAACTCATTCAAGCATGTAAACTTGAGTTTTAAGGTTAGGTTTCCATTACACATTATACCTAAATCCTTATGAATGTCTTCATCTCCAATACTCTCAAATTTATAGTGAATGTAACTTCTAACATCTTCTACATGAAGTACATTAGGTGGGATTTGTGAGAATGAAATGAGTGTTTCTTAAATTTGTAGCTTGGTCTCTCACTAACATCACATATAAACTAACTTTCCATTATGCTAACTGATTATATTAAAAATTCTAACTAGAAGCTTCATTAAATGCCTTACTTAACACATATTAGGGCTTCTTCAACTTCAGACTTTAGATGCTTCAGTTCTCTCTTAATTCGCTATCAAAACACTCACAAATGCTCTAAACTCTTTACCCGACCAAATGTTACTAAAAATCTTGTTCACAATCCTTAAATCATTTCAAATTTAACTTCACATTAAATGCATATCTACTTCATCTTCAAAAGTTGTTTTTGATTAACATTAAGCCTACTTTCTTCTGTACAACTTACTGTGATCATAAAAATGCATGTGCATTTAACCATAGCTTCCTTACTATGTCCTCTACCTTCTATTGACTGCACAACTTCTTATTCACTTTCTAACATCAATTCTAATCAATTGATGGTGTTCTACTAGAAATGCTTAATTCAAATATAATTGGTCACAAAAAATTGTTGACTTCAATCTTCCATTAGGTACATCATAATACTTCTCATCTAAAATAGTATGAGAACTTTATGGATTATTAGCTTTCACAAATACTTCTTTGAATTCATCAACATGCTCTTTAATTTCTTTGTTCTGAATGTTATCACTGCCATTATCATTTCTTTTTTCATTTATATTATTGTTCCTTTTAAAATTAGGATTCCTCTTGAAAATCCTTCAATCCATTCTTAAAAATCTTATTGTGTATCCAAAGTTATTGCATAACTAACATATAGGCGCATTCCTTCTCTGATAGGTTCCATTCTAACTATTAGGTGCTCTACAATTCCTTGCAATATGTCTAGGGTTGTTACATTTGTAACATACAATCTAGTTACTTCCTCCATTAGGTCTTTCTCCATCATTGGATCTACTTTTTGATCTCCCTCTTTCATTACCTATAGGGTTAGTGTTTCTAAACATTCTACTATTTATATTACTACTATCAAACTTAGGTTTCTTACAATCTACTACTTCATAACCATAACCATGAAAATTCTAACAATAGAAATTAGTGAAAGGTTTAAAATACTTACCTATGTAATCTCTCTTCATATGACCAACTTCATTGCATATAAAACATCTACCTCTAAATTCATGTCTAGCTTCCTTAGGTGATTCAACTTGCTTAGGTTCATCAACTTGCTCTATTTTCTTTAGTTCATTATGTTTCTCAAACAAATCAATTTTTTCAATTTCTTTAGATACTTCTATAGATATTCTTGATTCTATCCTACTTTGATCAGTTTCTTTAGTCTTAGGGGTCTCATAAACAACTGGATATGGTTCTTTCCTAACTTCAATTTTCTTGGCTTTCTTATCTCCAATAAGATATTTGAGACCTGTCTTATCATAGGAAGATCTCTAGTAGAATAGTTTTTCATCAATTTTCTCACTACTAGAATAAAGCTTCTCTAACTATTTTTTAGCTTGTGTCAATTATCCTTTCACAATAGTATTGTAATTTTCTAATTATGCATGCTCTATCTTATTAGAATCTAATTTAGATGTTACTTGAGACAAATAAGATCTTAGCTTTGCTTTCTCAAATTTTAGATTTGTTTCAATCTTATTGTCATCCTTTTTCAAACTTTACTTAAGTTCAATAATTTTCAACTCATGCTTCAAGATTTAATTTTCTTTCTTGAGAGTTCCTGCTTCGTCATTGTCACTAATATTCTCTTTTGATTCCTTCCTAGATTTTAGATCATCAATCTTATTGTTATCTCTAAAAGTTGCACCCTGATTGAATCCTAGAATTCAATCACTTCAAGTAATATGGAAACACTCCTAGGTAGTGGGTGTACCAAGATTGGAGTGAATCTCTTGGTTCTAGTGTAGTTCCTTATTATGCTTCATCTATTTCCTCTTCAAACATGAATTTTAAAACTTGGGAGGGAAAGGGATAGAAAGGATTACTTGTATGAAACGTAAATACTAAAAAATGAAATTGACTAAACTTAAGGTGATGCATCAAGAATTAAGGTGAGAAGATTGTTGACCTGACACAATGAAGCTTCTCTGAAAGGTTAAAGGTTGGTACAATATCGATCTCAAAAAACTCATACATAAATATTTTACAAGAAGGATGGACTTTGAACAAGATGCTAATAGGAATAATAATACTCACAGTTTAACAACTTGAAAAGAAGCACAATCTCATGACTTGTAACCTATATGAATATTCCAAAACTCACTTGTATATAAAACTAAGACACAAACTCAGAGATTAAAAATAAATTACAAGAGTTATATTAGATCGGTGGCTTATATAGCAAGATGAACATAAGAAGGAAATTTTAAATCGTTCCTTTATTCAAGCTTTTAAGGTAGTTCAACAACATTCCTCAATGTGGTTACAAAGTAATCTACAAAAAAAAATTATGAGGGACTCTTGAGAGATCATGAAAAAATGGATTTTTGCATAAAAACTAGAACCCCTAAAACATATTTACAATTATCATTTATAGAGTTCAGACATAACTCTAATGATTACATTGAGTTCAAACTCCAACCAAGTAGAGTTGAGATTGCAGATGAGAGTAGTAACTAAGGATCAGGAAGAAAATCTAATCTGATGCACATTCCCATATAGAAAATCTAATCTTTGTGTGCAAATCTAGCCCTGAAGAGACAAAAGTGGTGGCCATAATTGCTCTAGCTAGTAGATGGATTGCCATGGTATTAATAGAGTGAAACTACATTTACCAAGCATGGAGAACACTCAAGATGGTGGTTGTAAGTTATTAAGGACCCATTCACCATTAAAGGAGTTGTTTGATTCGTATTTGTGACAATGCCAGGTCAGTAATGTCATCGAGTCAACTGATTTCAACTGTCAAACTTTGCCATGTGGCCCTATATCCTTTAATAATTTCACAACCTCCCCTAGCTTTCTTTGTATTATGTTGACCTGTACTTGCATCTGTTTGCAGCTTTGCAACTCATTGTCTTTGCCAATTGTTTGGCCTTGCAAAATTGTGCCCTCTTCATATTGTGCCTTCTCATTGTTTTGTAGCTTGAAATTACTTTAGCCTGATAACCATTGTGATCATATGAGAACATCTCAAACTGCCTTCTTGCATCCTTACACCTACCATGGATCTAACACCTCTTTTGTCTACAATTTTGCAATGCCTTTATCTTTAACATTTATCGCTACTTCACAACCTTTGAACCTAACTACAATTTTAACCCTATGAAGATGTGAACAAGATATTCACCACTTTTTAGCCTTATCTCTAGGTTATTCTTAACTATGTGTGATGATGCAAAAGCTCTAAAACCTAATTGTTATGATCACCATTTGCACCATTGTGACTTAAAATCTTTGTCCATAGCTTAACTGTGTGATGATGCGAAATCAATGAGATTGATTGTTGTAGCTACCTTTTTGTAACTTTGCAACTTGAAAAAAACTATCTCTACATTTGACCCAAAGATGTCATGAAATCTTGCTTTGGTTAATATTGTGTTGAATCTCAACCTCACAGCCTGAAACTAGATTTTAGAATTTAACCCTATAAAGATGCAAGTGTGAGCTTTCATTGCTTCGCCACCTTGACTCTAGGTTAAACTTAATTGCAAGAGATATTGCAAACTCTTGGACTTTGACTGCCTTGATTACCTCCACACACATTCACAACTCGATTTCCTCATTGACCATATTGATCTATGATTTTGTGAAGACCAAACTCATTGTTGATCCCCTCTTCATAGCCATAAACTATTTCTTTGTCCTAACCACTACAAAATGACGATAGCCACTTGACTACATTCATCACATCCTTTTGAATTAAAATACTGAAGCTTTTCAATGAAGTGATATCAATTGAAGCCTAAGTTGCGATTATCAAAAGTGATTATATTAACCTGCCTCATAAGCTTGCGATAATGAAAAATACTTGAACTTGATTGCTATGGTAACCTCTCACACTGTCGCAATTGCAAACTTTAACATTTCCTTTAGTTTGGCAATTTTGCAATGACACTTACTTGTGTTAACTGTCTCCTTCCATGGTAGCTTTGCAACTTGAGATCCATTGAGGAAAAAACTAACCTATGATCATGCAATTGATAGTTTTTACTCCTTCATAACATGAACCCAACTATTAGAGCTAACCACTGTAAAGCCGCACTAACTTACTATCTTGCATCTTTGCAACCGATCTGACAATTAGATCACAAACTAGAGTGATAAGGCAATTGGAAGGGTTTTACACCATCGTAACTTGAAATACTCATAGAGATATTGACATACAACATGAAATATGTGAAGAATTAAAACTTAAGGGATATAAAAGAAGCAATAAATTTTTACATATCCCTTACATGTTTGCATGGAAATAGTGAATAATACAAGAACGTAGGTATGGCTATCACCCTGGGTTTTTTCATGAAGGTGGCAACACTTTCAGAAGTGAAACACATGTATACACTATCTCTTTCATAGGCACCTAGCGAGGAATAATTGGCAATAGTTCTACAAATTTTTCTAGTGTGGTGAAAATTGTTACCATCTTTGGCAACTTCTACTATATGGCTGCTTGCTAGACATCAAACTAGTAGCCTTGAACTGTCCATTGGGCCATAGAGTCAATTTAGGGGTGTGGGATATGAGTAATTGTTTCATTCAACTCTTCAGAAACTTGGAAACTTTTTATTGAGAATAGGAAAACTAAACTAAAGCAAGCATGTGTTGGAACAACACCTAGGGAACACAAAACAACAAACTAGTGCGACAATACTTATTGGAAGCACAAAACCTAACTTATTTCACACAAGGGTGAGACTAATTGGTCATACCTCAAAGCAAGGCTTGAGGTGTATCCCATTCACTGAGATAGGAAAAACATCTCCATTCATCATTGAAAGTTGGAACACATTATGCTCTTTGTACTCTATGATGATGAATGGACCACTCCAGGAAGCATCAAATTTGGAATGTTTGCCCAACTTGCTCTTGAACTCATCTCATTTAAGCACTAGATCTCCAACTTTGAAAACTTGTGACTTTTCCTTTTTTATCAAAAACCCTCTTAGTCTATAACTATTGATACTCCATGGTTTGCATTGCTCCGTCTTTTGTTTCCTCCAACTCCAAAAGTGATGCAGAGGTAAGGGTTAACAACAACAAACCTTGGAGAAACCCAGGTTATGATGATCACTAATCTAACTTGAATAATAGAACACCCAAACTTATGCACCTTTGATTAAGAACATGCTTAAAGGACCATTCCTAATCCATGCAACTTAAGTTTGGAAAAACTTGACTTTTCACCCTCAAATGGTGTATCCACACATTTTGAGTCTATTAATATGCTAGGGGTTGAACACATGCTCAAAATATTAAGGAACCACTATTTAGCAAAAGGTTAGACCCAACTCTTCAATATTTTGTCCTAAATATGCAGCAGGGCCTAGTAGCCCTCTCAAACCCAAATTGTGCCCTTAATGCAAAACTTTCCAAAGGACCCTAAGAAAAAATCATAGTTTCCAGCACCCTTTATTGAATTAAGTATACTCCCAAGAAGGTAGGTTATGGTACCATATTTCACCCTCCTAAAACAACAATTCGTGATAGGCCTAATTACCCCAATTAGGTCTATTTTATAAAGGAAGTGCCAAACATTTAATGAATAAGACCAAACCAATGCATGGAATAGTTAGATTAGGACATAAAAAGAGGGATTCCAAAGTTTCATACATTAGTTCAACCCCCAAGGTGTTCAAATCCAAAAGTTGCAATAATCAGTAGAGTTGTCACATGATGATGCCAACTCAATTTCACTTGTAATGTACAGCCACCAACTGCTCCTACTCTAAAACCTCCAAAATCTTATTGTACACATGCATGTCTCCCATTTTCTTGAAAATTAGATTTCCTCACTAGTGAGAATGGGAGATATTATCATTTCAAATTAAAACCCTAGGTAGTTAGGGTTAGTAACCAGTTTTACAAAAATCCTTACAACTCTAGTCTCCTATCATTTCAAGGGCTCGAAGTAGGCTCATTCGAAAGATAACTCTTCAAACTTTAACAACACCTAGGCCTCCAATCCATTGAGTCTATACAATACATACAAAGAGTAGAAAACAGAGTTTTTGTAGGAAAACAATAGGTTTTTATTGATTCAAAGGCAAATATTACATCCATATGTCCTCCACCCACCTATAAGGGCTTATGAAGACCTTTCCCCAACTGATCCAACCAAAATTTGAAGGTTGTAACTATTGGAGGGAATTATTACAAACAAAAGTTTACTAATATAATGTGTATGTTGCATTATTACCATGTTTATGCAACTTATTATGATTCTATGATTCTAATATGACTTCTAAAAACTCTAACACCTCCTAAGACGTTTATACGTGACCCTAGAAGACTACTAGATCCCTATGAACTCATGAAACAACTAGTTTATACAAACACCAAAGGTTGTTCAAGAATCACACAAATAGGATCAACATACAAAGAAAGAGCCTAATTAGCAAATATGCTAGAATCAAGAGGTGTGAAGGCCTAGGAGACCTTTTGATCACTTAATTTTGGTGGGGTGCTCCTGAACCAAAATTTGGGCATACCTTACTACCATAGGATCACTTGGATCAAATAGGACCAATTGGTTGGTAAGATCCAATGCTGGCATTTCAATAGATATTGGTAGTCATGCTTCTCTCCCATATACTAGCATGTAAGGAGAATTCATTAAGCTCTTTCAAGGCTATTGCTTCTATTTAGTAGGTAAAATAATCTATAGCAGCTAGAACCCACTTGTGCCCTATACTTGAGGGTGGATTAATTGTTCCAATGAAATACATTCCCCATTTCATAAAGGGTTGTTGAATCTAGATGGGTTGTAATGGAAAAGCTAGAAACCTTTCTTTACCAGCAAACATGGCACATTTAACACATTTTCTTACCCAAGCATGAGCATCTTTGAACAAACTTGGCCAATAATAGCCAACCCTCATAACCTTAAATGTTGTGGTCTTAGGTGAATATTGACCTCCTTAAGGTCCATCATGGAATTCAAATAGGAATTTATCAAACTAATCATGTTCTATGCACCTTAATAGCATATTTTTGTGATCCTTCCTAAACAAAATATTGTCAATTAGCACATAAGGAATAGATTGAAGTCTAAAATATCTTATCTTGGCTCTCTCAAGATCAGGCAGAAACTCTCAAGTTTGCAAAAAGTGAGTAATCTCCTTCAGTCAGCTTGTTGATTGATCATTTGCAGCTACTCCATGGATAACTAGAGTTGTTTCTGCTATTTTCTTATCTTCTATGACATCTACATCAACAATATACTCACAAAGGCCCTTTCTTCTAATCAGCTTAGTAATTTGGATATCCATGTCATATTCCATCACCTTAGTTATCCACTAGGCTCTTTTTCATTCAAATCCCTGCTGAGTAAGAACTCTTTGACACTAGGGTGGGCTACCATGATATGTACCTTGCTATGAGAGAATATATGTCTAAATTTCTTCAAACCTTTTATGATAGCCAACACATGCTTCTCAAAAAAGCTATACCTTTACTCATAATCTTTAAGCCCTTTACTTAAAAAGGCAATAGGTTGTTCCAAACTTTCTAAATTCTGATGTACTAAAATTGCAAAAATAACATCATGGCTACCATAAGCATATAATATGAAGTGTTTCTTGAAGTCAAGATTTACCAGTATTGGTGTTGATGCTAAGGCCTCTTTTATTGCTTGAAAATTTCTCATTCCTTCCTTAGTCTAGCTGAAAATGGTATTCTTCTTCAACATTATAGTTAGTGGCTTCAAAAGAGTAGCTATATTAGGTAGGAAGCACCTATCAAAATTTATTCTTCCTATGAAACTTTATAGACCTCTCTTATGATGAGGTAAGGGTAGCTCCAAGATAGCTACTACTCATTTTGGGTCCACTATTATACCCTACCTAGACACCACATAGCCCAATAACTTACCTTCCTGGATGACAAATACACACTTCTTAGGATTAAGGGATATATCGAACTCTCTGCACCTTTGAAAAATTTTTGTGAGATGGCCAATATGATTTGCAACATTATTTGAATAGATAGTGATATCATCAAGATAGACTGACATGAATTTGTACATCAGATTATGAAAAGCCATGTCCATTGCATTCTGGAACGTTGCTTGTGCATTGGATAAACTAAAAGGCATCCTTCTATATGCCATTATACCCCATTTTGTGGTAAATGTAGTCTTAAATTGATCTTCTTCTTTGACCAAAACTTGGTTATATCCTAAATAACCATCAAGAAGTTAGAAATTCTCCAAACTAGAAACAGATTAGAGTATCTATTCCATGTGTTAGGACTCAAAATTGCCTTCCCAATTTGAGTACCATTCCAAACTTTTAAGCCCTATAAGTGCATTTTAATGCAAGTGTACCCGAATGTCCTTTTGAGGCCTAAGAGGTGTTTAATGTTTCTAACACCTTGTATTGAGTATATCCACTCATCCCATGAAGATAAATTTCCATTCCAAGTCATTATGTGAAGTTCCATTTTGAGCAACGTTTAAATCTACATTTTTGCCCAAGTGTCAAACAACAACAAGAGGCCTAGTTTGCAATTGAATATCTTGCACCTAGTTATGTTTCATGACTTTTGGCTTTGGGAATATTTAATTTCCATATCAAATAACCTATGTTTCAAATTTGAAGTCATTTCAACATGTTTTGAGTAGGTTTTGAATCCCTCAAAGTTGGTTGTTTGTTGTTGTCATGCTGATGTAAATTGTTTAGAATTTTGGGAGGCCCTATTTGACTAGTTATAACTTTGACCCAGTTGACCAAAATGAGATAATTCCTTTTGTATCACATTCTAGACATCAGAGACTTGTTAAGTTTATGATTTGAGATTATGAAAAATTCATTTAGATAGTTTTCAAATGTGATTCCATATGCAATTTATAAAGTCTTACTAGTGTCAAGAAATGCAGATTGATGGGTACCCCTATTTGGGATGTCATAACTCTGAATCTATGATAGGTGTGATCAAATGGATTTTACCATTTTTTTCTACTCTAAAAAATATTTAAGTGTGATATTTTGCAAGTCTTGACCAATCTGTATGCATACTTTCCTGAGTCCATTCCATTTGAGAAAGTCACTTTTCTACTAGTATTCCCAGTTCTGCAAATCTGAGTACCTCACTTTGACTACTTTCCAAATTTTCCCAGTTATTTGTCATGAGCCCAAATCATAGATTTATACTCTCCTAGTTACAGTGAACCAATGCCCCAATTTTCATGCCCTCTAATGTCAATTTGACCTATTTTTAAAGCCAAAACCAAATATGTTTTATGGTTTTCTGACATGTTTTCTTGTAGGCAATTCTAAGAGGGCAACTTTGACAATCAATATCTTTTGACCCAAAGTCATCATGAGATGAGATCTAACAAGGTAAGAGATTTTTGAACAAAGAATCAGTATGTTAGCTTTTAGGGCTCAAATGTCAATTTCTGTCAATTTTTAAGGCCAGTCAAAGGACGCTTTGGTATGAAATTGACAAGTTGCAGAAAGAAGTCAAATAAGTTTTGAAGTTTTATTCAGTTATTGAATTTGACCCTAATATGTGCCAAGTGTTGATTAGATCAGTTTGAGGTATCAGTTGTTTGAAAGCCAAATTGTTTTTAGCCAGACCATCTTTGAGGCCCAACTAATTTCATCATATTGCTGAAGATTAGGATTTGGGAAATAGAAGATGTTCGAGTGATACTAAGATATTTTACTTGCCATATTATTCTAGTATGAATGTCAAGCTTTGTAGAATAAATGAATCCCTATAATTTGGTAGTAAATAGAGGGGGTAAAAACAAATGTTGCTGAAGATTAATTCTTATTTTTATGAATTTTTACCTTCTTCTTAAGTAAAAATGACCCTAACCAAAGTGTACAAGCAGATTGATAGTGTTTTAAACAATTTGAATGAGGATTTTTAATATGTTAGTCCATAATAACAAATGAGAATGTCTTTTTAGGAGAGAACAATGTGGTTATGTTGTGAAATAAGAATGTGAACTCTGTCCTTCATTTAGAAGACATAAAATCAAGCACACAAGGTCCAACAAAGCTTTATAATGTTTTATGTCACAATTGTAGCATACACCCCAACTCGTACAACATGATTTTCATGTTGTCATATTCACTGCTCAAAGCCTCTTGGCTGGGGAACCTATGTACCTACACTTGTCTTCCACTAGGCAAAGATCTTTGTTTGAAAATTGGATGAAACTTTACCTATGTTATTTGATGTCATTTACTACTCCATTTTTTTAGATAAAATTAGCTAGAAGAAATGAAAGTTTTATTCTTTTTCCATAACATATTGATGATTTCTATATCCATGCATCCATATCATCCTGGGGACTTATTTCTACCTCCATTGACTTTGTGGGTGTAAAGGGGAGCTCACCTTCAATAATTTTTGTGGAATTTGAGGTATGTGCTTCTTGGAAGCCAACCATCTATCAATCTTGCTCATCCTTTGTTCCAGCCTACATGTTAGGCACAAAATGTAAAGAAGTTGAAATGGGTGTGGAGATGATAACTATAATGTCAATGTTGTGTAAATGATGAAGAGAATTACCAAGGCACCAATGTTGGCAGCAACAAATGCAACCTAGTATTGCGAGAAGTCAAAGATACATAATCAAATAGTTGCATTTTGAAGAAGCTTTTGAAGATAAGGAAACCCATGAATTAGTCATTTACCTATTGAAGTTATTTTTTTTAGTGCATTATGAGGCAGTTGTATATACTAAAGTAGAGCTTAGATGAGGGGAAGTTGTTTCATCAGTTACAGGGAAATAAGTGAAATCACGACAACCAAGGGAGGGTCTCAATCTATAGTTTTCTATGGATTCCTCTATATGGAAATGCATTGTAAGAATACTAGTTAGCTTGATATTTTTTGGCATCTTTTTTGAATGCAATGAAGTTGTCTTAGAAGATCATTAATGCCCTTTTTTCTAGAACCTTCTCCATAGTACTCCTCCTATTCTAGTTGGTTGAAGGAAATGTGGATTTGGCAAAAGTGTGGAAACTGTGGGCTGAGAAGATAAGATGTGTTTCCTTATTGAAATGCCTTTTTCAAATGTTGTAGAATTTATGTGCATAGTGGCAAGGAAGAATGGGAGCCTCAAGTTGCAAAAAGGGAACATTGTGATCATGGGTCTGAAGGACATAGTGCGCAGTAAGATGGAAGAACATTTAAAAGGTTAAATCCTACATGCACACCACAAAGGGATTTTATAGTGTTTAAATACCAAAGCATGTCCATTATATGTGTCTAAAGCTTTATGCTTTATGACAAAGACCCAGATCATGCATGTGAAGTGACCTACCTTGGTGACATGGGGATAATTTTGACATGGACTGCAAACTGAGAAAGTGGTATGGATGATGATATGGTGTACGACTAGATCCACTTGACCAACCAAGAGGTGACAAGTGGCAACCTGAGAATGAGCCACATGAGGAAACACGGTAGAGGATTTAGAGCCTAGCACACTTCCTGAGGTAGCAATGTGGAGAGGAGTGATATGTGGCGCGATGTTGCTATGTCACTAGTAACATGGTAGACCTCGGATTTCATGGCGATATAGCAAAAAGCCACCACATAGTAGGGCCAGTGATGTGGCAGTAGTGACATGGCATGTATTATGAGATGGATGACTAGATGGTGACATGGACAGAGGTGTCACGTGTTGCAACATTGCTATGTCACGATGACATGGTGACCATGTTGATGAGGATAGTGACATAGCGACCCAATCAGAGGTCGAAATGTGGCAGCAGGTCCAAGAAGATGTGGCAAATTAAGGACCAATTTAGTCGTTAAGGACCAATCTAGTCGTGTCATGTGGCACATGGGTGGAAAAGGCACTAAAAAAATAGGTGACAAGGTAGAAATCAAGTGAATCATAATCTGACACATGTCACAGGAAAGTCAAACCAATTTGACCCAAAATACATAGATCAAGGGAAAAACCAAAGTTCATAAAATAATAATTCTTTATTATCTTCCTATTTATGAACATGCAGGTCTTTAAATGAATTTTTGTTTTAACATATAGTTTAAACTTTAGAAAAAAAATATATACTTGCAAGTACAGGCAGACTAGAAAGCCATGCCAGGAGCCTATTTTTCATTTTGAGATTTTGGGCATCTCCAATGTGCCAATATAGCACTATTATATACCATTGGAATCAGGAGAGAGTGAACTTTCCACTTTTATAGTTTTTTTTGCTCAAGAAGCCATTTTCTCAATTTATTCAAGGTTTTATCTCAAGTATCCATTTTTCAACCTCATTCAATTGAGGTAGTTCAGATTTGATTTCTGATGAAATGGTGAAGTGGGTGAATATCAAAGGTAGTATAAATGTAGTTAGGGGTAGATTTTGTCACCTCCACGTTAGTTTGATGAAGGTATTATTAGCATTTCAGATGCATTTCAGATATTTTGGCAAAATAAGGGTTTTCATCATTAAGGAAGAGATATTTCAAGTTTGTTACACAACAATGATGAGAATTATATCAAATTTTGGTTGTAGAAAGATGAGAGATGCATTGCAATAGCAGGGAATGAAGATTCAAGTGAACACATGTCACTTCTAGATCAGATCTAGGATTACATTTCTTTCCTATATCTCTCTCTTTTTCATCCATTATAGGTTCCAGTTCTGGAAAAAATTTCTCATTGCTATGATACCATGTTGGCAGTTTTCACTATGAGACCATAGGTTCTAGTTCTGGAGAAAATTTCTCATTATTGTGATACCATATTGGTAGTTTTCACTGTGAGACCATAGGTTCCAATTCTAGAGAAAATTTCTCATTATTGTGATATCATGTTGGCAATTTTCACTATGAGACCATAGGTTACAGTTTTTTATATGTTCCAATTTTTTGGACATTTTTCACTATTGTGATACCATTTGCTTCAGCATTTTCTCTTATAATGAACAACAAGTAAAAATAATATAGATAGTTATGATCTATTAGGTAGTTTTATTATTCAATTTTATGCATCTTATTGTATTTGTTTCAAAGAAATAAATAAAAGTGCAACAACAAGTTAATCTTCTATCTGAGTTTTGTCTCCTGTTCATGCTATTTGTGATCTTTTGTGATATATGTACAAAGATCATATCGTCTAGTTCTAATCTATTTCAGATCATATATGTTGATATTGTTTTCTTGTGATTCAAAGAGTCATGTAAATGCTTAGTTTATCATCATAGGGTTGCAGATCTCATGAAGGGATAGGTCAAGTATGAGATTTAGAAATATGTAGATGTCTAATTCACAAAGTGAATGGATAGATCAGGAAGTTGTGATGTATGGGATGTTAGGAATAAGGTGTCTCAACCTTGTATAATTCCTATTCTTATTATTTGTTTTGTAAAATGTATTTCTTGTAAATAATGTTGATGTGTCGACATCTTGAATTGTGTGTAAGGAGATCATGACTAAAATGGTTATAATAGATTCCTATGACACGTAAGAGCTATTTTAGGAAGATTCAATGATAGGTGAAGACATGTGGCAACTAAGATATTTGAGTACTGTACACTCTACCCCAATAGTGGGGTTCGGGGCATCACCCTGAAAAAAATTTTAGGGTTCCTATTTTCTCAGAAAATGGTAAAACCCTAATATGGTTTATCTTTGGAAGTAGCCCTAAAGTGAAGTGCATGTTATAAGCATTTTTAGGGTTACAAAGAGAAGTGATGCGTAAGAGTGTATTGTTGGTAGTGTGAGTTGTTATTAAAGTCTTCTGTTGTCGTTGTTGAGCTTGCACTGCAAGTGTATTGTAACCTTTTGTTGAAGATAATACATTGTGCAGGTTTTGGAGGGGTGGGGTTGTTTTACCGAAAGGTTTTTCCCCCCATTCAAAAATATTTGTGTTATGTGTTTCTTTCTCTATCTATTTTCTATATGCATGGTTGGCTGCAATATTGTTGTCTACATGATATTGAATCTGTAAGTGTAGAAGATTTTAATAGGATTTGCATCATACTTTCCTTATGAGATTAGTGTAGGAATTTATTTCCGCACCTGAGTTTCCTTACATGGAATTGGTCAATGACTTACAAGGATGTGTGTTAGGGGTTTATGGGATTTCCCAATAGATAAGGCACTGATCAGCTACAAGATCAAAATGTTATGTTGTTCATGTTATGGTTCTACCAAAATCAACATCATTAATCAAATATCTTTTCCCTTTAATATTGAAAGAAATGAAAAGTGTTGCCCTTGTCTAGCTTATCAAATTCTTGAAAATTTTGAACATAAAATTGCCTTTCTTCAACAACAATTACTTTTCCAAATTTTAAGTTTTTTCCCTTTGCAATTTCAAGATCCTCATAATGATCTTGTTGGACCAACAAGTTGGTTTTGTTATTTTTGACTTGGTCACCTATGTTGAAGATGGATTCAAGGGTAACCAATCCTTTGGGTAGCTTATTTGACCTTAGCTATATAATTTGATCACCATATTGTTGCTTTAGCTATGCTGGTTGGATGTTGAAAATGCATCTTCTTCAAGTAAGAAATTCAAAATTTTCTCATCACTATCAAACACTTGCTAGTTAACATCATTATCAAGTATAGAAGGCTTGACTAAAATTTTGATATGCTGATGTATATTTTCCTTATTGATATTTTTAGCTATATCAAATTGTGCTCCTATAGCAACCAGCCTATCAACATGTTGATTTAATTTTCTATGGATAGCAATAAGGTTAAAAGCATCAAAGTTTTCAATTTCATCCCAAACTCTATGTTTGTAGCTTTTCAATGTGTCATTTTTGGTCATATGTAGTGTTGGAAGCATGAATGTTGATAATACTTCTATGGGGAGTATTGTAGATACATGATTAGATCATTATCATGATGATATACTACTTTCATGACTGTGTTTGTCATTGATGTCAATATAACAATTTTTTGTGGTATTTGACAAAACAACAATAGAAAGATCACATTGGTACGGATAAATTGTTGAGTACTTTCACTAGCGAGGCTAAAAGGAGATGCTACTAAGTGTCTACAATATGAAACTAACCTCAAAAGAAGAAGCATATTTTGGTAAACTTGTTATATCTCTTAGCAGAATTGTCATTCTAAGAAGCAAGGTTAAAGGCATGTAGAAGACATATTGGTGATGGCATGGCTAAGCTCGCTCATCATAATATTAAATGTACAGAAAGTTATTCAAGTTACAAGGAAATTGATTAATTTTATTGCTAAGTGTAACGTTTTCTTTATGAGATCCTATAATAAATAATTGAAAAGGTGTAATGGCTAGCTCAGGGAATTATCTTATAGATTTGGTATAAATGAAGGACATTTTCCTTTGATTGTATATGATTGTATGGAAGATTATAAGAATCATGAAGAGAAACAATTGATATGCGAAGATAAGAAGAGTAGAGAAAAGTTGGAGAGAATTTCATTGTCAAGGTTTTATTTAGTGATATTACGTTTGATATTTGGATCTGAGGTTCATGACCTAGTATACAAGATTTGACAGTAATTGGTCTAGTTGACAAGATAAAGGAAAGAGGATAAAGCACAATAAAAACAATTATTTTGCAAGGAATAGTTGAGAGATCAGTTGGACAATGAGTTCAATGGTCTTGCCCCAAAAGCTATTTGGAGAGTGGGTCCTTCTTCCTTCTACAACTCCTAACAGGGTTGGCACAACTCCTAACAGGCCTAACAAGGATTCAAAGTCTCCTAATAGGGACTCTTATGTACTGAATGTGTTTATAGACTCCTAATAGGTTCAATCCTCTAACAAGGAATATATATTAGTATATCTTTGTGAGCATCATTCCCACCAGGGTTTTCCCTATTATCAAGTGTTTCCCTAGTTAACAATTCTGGTGTAATTGCGTATGTGCATCTTGTTATGGTTGTTGTTTACTTTGGTTGAATGGTTATTAATAAATGTTTTAATTAGATAACTGATTCACCCCCCCCCCCCCCCCCCCTTCCCCCCTCTCAATTATCTTGGTGGACTATTATTTCTAACAACTAGTATCATAGCATCAAATCCTTGAAGATAAAGTTTAACAACATTGGAAGATCCATGGCGAACATATTCAGAATGGATAGTCTAAAGTTTGATGGAACAAACTATGATAGCTACAAGGAAAAGATGACGACACATCTATTGTGTATGGGTCCAGGATATTGGATCTTGAAAAAATCAAATAAGAAAATTACTACTAAAAGTGCACTAGAATCTTGTACTAAAGATGAGATAAAACTTTTCATGTGCAACATGAGAGCTAGAGAAGCACTATTGTCTGCACTTCCTAAAATTGAGTATAACTAGGTAAAAACACTTGATACTTCTCATAAGATTTGGAAGGATTTGGAAAATAGTTTTGAAGATGATGAACATTCTAAGAAATTGAGGCTGCAAAGTTGGATTTGTGCATTTCAAGATGCTAAAATGATGGAAGATGAATTTATAAGAACATATGTAGGTAGAGTATCAGATCTCAAGGAGGAACCAAGGAAGATGAAGAGGTGATCTAGAAGATATTAAAGAGTTTAATACCACCATTTAAGTAGGAAGTCTAAATGATACAGTTGTAATGAATTTGGTCATTATGCATCTATGTGTCCTTAAAGACCAAAAAAGTATAAAGGAAATTTCAAACCTAGAAGAGATAGAGATTGTTTGTATGCCAATGAAGAAGATGATTCTGATGAACAAGTAGTAAGTGCTAGTGATGATGCAATAGGATTTGTAGCTATTAAAGAAGAAAGTCTAGAGAAAATGGCTTTGGTATCATAGGTTGAAAAGAAATTTGATTAGATAATTGATAGTGGTTGTTCACATCATATGACTAGTGATATGAACAAGTTTATTGACTTCAAAAGTTATGATGGAGGCATTGTTGGATTTAGAAAACAACGTAGCTTGCCATGTTAAAGGTATTAGATCTATAACTCTTGATGGTAAAAATAACACTGAGGATGTATATTTTTTGATGATTTTAAACACAATCTTTTGAGTGTTGGACAACTAGTGGATAAAGGTTATCAATTATAGTTCAAAAAGAAGACATGCATGATAAGAGACAAAGATGGAAAGGTAATTGGAATAGGAACTAGATCTAGAGGTAATGTATTTCAGCTGGATTCCACTAAAATGACATGTTTGGTTGCAAAGGTAACTATGATAGTTGGTTATGGCATAAGAGATTTTGTCATATAAACTTTGACAAGATTGTGAAAACTTGTAATATATTGGCAGCTAGAGATTTTCTTAAGATTATAAAGCCTACTTACACAATTTGCAAGGAGTGTGTGTTGGCAAAGCATAATAGAGCTTCTTTTTCCAATAAGAATTTTATTACTATAGAAAAGTTGGAGATTGCACACACAAATTTTTGTGGTCCTACAAAGACTAAAGGATTCTATGGTGAAAGGTATTTCATGATTATTGTTGATGACTTTTCTAGAATGATGTGGGTTGCATTTCTTAAAGAAAAATCTGAGGCATTTGAAAAGTTCAAGATATTCAAGAATAGAGTTGAAAATGAATCAGGTATCAACATTAAATGTTTAAGATCATATAGAGGAGGAGAGTTTATTTCAAATGAGTTTAACATCTTTTGTGAAGATAATGGAATTAAAAGACAGTTCTCCACTCTAAAGGCCCCTAAACTAAATGGCATTGTAGAAAGAAGAAATAGGTTAGTAATAAAAGTAGCAAGAGCTATGTCAATTGAGAATGATGGATCCAATATGTTTTGGAGAGAAGCTCTTAATACATTAGTCTACACTATGAATAGAGTACAAGTTAAGAAATACATAAACACGACCCCTTATGAACTATGGTTTGGTCACTCACCTATAGTTAAGTATTTTAGAATTTTTGGCAATAAATGTTATATGAAAACAAATAATGATGTTGATAAATTTGATGCTAGAAGTAAAGCTTATAGATGTTATAATATGAGAACTAAGACTATTATTGAAAGTGTAAATATAAGACTTCATGAGAAATTCAGGATACAAGAAAGAATAGTTGACTACAATTCTAATGATGAGAATTTTGTTATTAAACCAAGGAATAATGAAATATTCTTTGAGACTAACAATGATTTGTAGAATGAAGGAGAGGTAAGGCAGGAACAAAGTTTGGAACTTAGAACAAAGCTAAGAGTTCAGATCACAACTCCTACCTCTAGTAAGAATATGACAAAAATCATCCACCAGAGTAGATCATCGACAGCAAAGATAAAGGTGTGATGACAAGAAGTTGAATCAATGAAGAACTATGTCTAATATCTCAAATAGAACCAAAGAATGTAGATGAGGCATGTAAACATGACTATTAGAAGCAATCTATGAAAGAAGAATTGGATCAAATAGTGAAGAATGAGACATGGGAATTGGTCCCTAAGCTAGTAGACAAGAATGTGATAGGAACAAAGTGGGTATTTAGGAACAAGATGAATGAACAAGGTGAAGTTGTAAGGAACAAAAAAATATTGGTATGTAAAGGTTACTCACAATAAAAAGGAATAGACTATGATGAAACCTATGCTCCTATGGAAATAATTGAAGCAGTAAAGTTATTCTTAGCCTATGTAGCACATAAGAAATTCAAGGTATATCACATGGATGTCAAGTCAACATTTCTGAATGGAAAACTTGAAGAAGAGGTATACATATAACAGCCTAAAAGTTTTCCTTTAATAGATGACAAGGACATGGTATGCAAATTGAAAAAAGCATTGTATGGCTTAAAGCAAGCATGAAAAACTTGGTATGCAAGGTTGGACAAGCATTTGACAAAAGTTGGCTTTAGCAAAGGTATGGCAAATAGTAATCCATATTGGAAAGAAATAGATGATGGATTGATGATTTTGGTAATATTTGTTGATGATATCATATTTGGAGGAGATGATGATGAAAGTGACAAGTTTGCAAAAGAAATGAAGAAGGAATTTGAAATGATCATGATAGGAGAGATGAAATACTTCCTAGGATTATAGATTGTGCAGGATAAAGAAGGAATCTTTATTTCCCAAACTAGGTATTTGAAAGATCTATTGAAAAGGTTTGGTTTGGAAACATGTAAACCCATTGGAACACCTATGGTAATTGGACACAAGTTATCTACAAAGGATGAGACACCTATTGTTGCGCAGAAGAAATATAGATCTATCATTAGAGGATTGCAATATCTAACTCACACAAGGCTAGATATAGCAAATGCAGTTGGAATTGTTGCAAGATTTCAAGCTAATCCCAAAGAAGTGCATTACGTAGTAGTTAAAAGGATATTTAGATATTTGAAAGAAACTCTAGATTTTAGATTGTGGTATGTAGATCTAATGATTTCACTTTATATGCTTATACTGATGTTGATTGGGCAAGCAATATGGATGATAGAACGAGCACCAGTAGTGGAGTATTTTTTCTTGGAGGAAGATTAGTTTCTTGATTAAGCAAGAAGCAGGATTGTATCTCACAGAGTACAACAGAGGTAGAATATGTTGTAGCAGCAAACAATTGTAATTAAGTTGTTTGGATGAAGTAGATGCTGAAGGATATAAGGATAGAATTTAGTGAACTAATTGTCATACATTGTAATAACAAAAATACAGTGAATATGTCAAAAAATCCAATATTGCATTCTAAAACTACGCACATTTCTATCAAATATCACATGCTGAGAGAGAAAGTTGCAAGAAAGGAAATTAGATTGGACTATGTAAGCACCAAAGAGTAGATTGTAGACATTTTCACCAAGCCTCTTCCCAAAGAGACTTTTGAGTATTTGTGAGGTATGCTAGGGGTTATGCCCCTACCTACATTAGAGTAGATGATGCAATAGTGCATCAGTCCAGTGTGATAGAGCACTATTATTTGTCTAGACTAAATGTTGATGCTTCCTGTATGGAGGAGTATATGTTATGGATAGACTCATCTAGGACTCTTGATGGATGTCTTTTTGAATAGTGTCTTTGGACACTTGAGCAAATCATAGATAGTTGTTACAGAGATAGATGGTTTCTGAAAACTTTGACATTGATGTCAATGAGGAGCAGGGGAGATTACAACATGAAAAATAGTTTGATATAGAGTACATTAAAGGAGAGATTACAGCATGAAGAACAATTTTGATATAGAATACATTGAGGCATATCAATGGGGGAGAATGATTGATGAAGAAGATTCAAAAAGAAAGGATAAAAGTCTTTTATAGTTGGTATTTTTGGAACTAGATGTTTTTCATCTATGTTGCCATCAATGCCAAAGGGGGAGATTGTTGGAATCATGAATGTTGATGATACTTATATGGGGGAGTATTGTAGATACATGATTAGATCATTATCATGGTAATATGTTACATTCATGATTGTGTTTATCATTGATGTCAACATAATAGTTTTCTATGGTATTCAATAGAAGAACAATGGAAAGATCAAGTTGGTATGGATAGATCATTGACTACTTTCACTAGTGAGGTTAAAGAGAGATACTAATAAGTTTCTAGCATATGGAGCTAACCTCAAAAGAAGAAGATATTAAGTCTAGAAGAAGTTATGCAAGTTTTGGTGAAGACTATTATGAGATAGACTTTACAGAAGCATGTTCTAGTAAAATTGTTATATCTCTTAGCAGAATTTCTATTTTGAGAAGCAAGGTTAAAGGTGTGTAGAAGACATATTGATGATGACATGGCTAAGATTTCTCATCATAATATTACATGTACAGAAAGTTTTTCAAGTTACAAGGTGACTAATTAATGCTATCACTAAGTGTAATGTGTTCTTAATGAGGTCCTATAATGACTAATTAAGAAGGTGTAATGGTCAACTTAGAGAATTATTTTATGGATTCAATATAAAGGAAGGACATTTTCCTTTAATTGTATATGATTGTATGGATGATTGCAAGAAGCACAAAGAGCAAAATAGAAGATAAATAGTTGATATGTGAAGATAATCAAAGAAGAGTGAAGTTGGAAAGAACCTCATTACAAAGGTTTTATTTAGTGATTTGAGGTTTGATATTTGGATCTGAGGTTCATGACCTAGTCTACAAGTCCTGACAGTAATTGGTCTAGTTGATAGGATAGCAGAAAGAGGATAAAGCACAATACAAATGATTATTCTACAAGGAATAGTTGAGAGATTAATTGGATAGTGAGTTTAGTGGTCTTTCCCTAGAATCTGTTTGGACAATGGGTCCTTCTGCCTTCTACAACTCCTACTAGGGTTGGCACAACTCCTAATAGGGTTGGAATCTCCTAACAAGGATTCAAAGTCTCCTAATAGGGACTCTTATGTACTGAATATATTTATAGACTCCTAATAGGGTCCATCCTCTAACAATGAATATATATCAGTATATCTTTGTGGGCATCATTCCTATTGGGATCAAGGGTTCCCCTAGTTAAAAAATATGGTGTAATTGTGTATGTGTATCTTGTTATGGTTGGTTTTTACTTTTGTTGAATGATTAAGATTAATAAAGGTTGATAAATGTTTTAGTTGGATAACTAATTCACCCCCCCTCTCAATTATCTTGGTGGACTATCATTTCTAACATGTAGCCCCCTAACTTGATTGACAATTAATTCACTATCTCCAAATACTTTCAAGAATTTGACACCTCTTACTCTAGCACATTCTAGCCCCTAAATTAAGCCCCCATGTTTAGTTGTGTTATTTGTACATGCAAAACTAAAATGAAAAGTTGCATAGTATTTACTTCATTGAGGAGAGACCAACATGGCTCCTCCACCTGAACCATTCTTTATTCTAGAGCCATAAAAGTATAACTCCCAAACATTATCTTGCTCACCATCAATCTCATTTGGACTTTTAACAAGGTTTGGTATAACTTAACCAACTTCTTGGAATATATAATTTCCTAAACTAGCATCTAAAATAGTATTTTCTTGACCTCTCAAAGCATCTTCTACTACCCACTAATCAAGGAGTACATCAAGAATGTTCTTTGCTTGGGTTCTTGCCTCTAAGACAATAAGGTTTTCATCTTGATCAAATGCAACATAATTCATATTGATTATGTTGGGTATATACTACTCAATGTGGTTCTTTGCAAACCCCTCTGATTTGATGGTCACTTTGGTCCCATAACAGGTTCTAAACAGCATGTGAGACCAATCTAAGGAAAGATACCCCCAATTTCTATCGTGAATTCCCTTGACAAATAGAGGGAAAAGTATGGAGTAAGGTCAATTACGAAAATATCTTGAGGGATAGAGAAGTTGGGATATGCATGAAGAGTTAAACTAGCATCCTTAATAACTCCTAAGGTGTTTATAGTGGAACCATCTAACTACACCACCCCCTTCTCTAAAGGTTGATAAACCAAACCTAGTTGATCAATTATTTTCTTTGGCACTATAGAACTAGTAGCTCCACTATCTACCATATAGTTATTCACTAAATTATCTCCAATTATTCAAGATACATAAAAGGGAGGTAACTTTACGTTCTTACCTTGAACACTATTTTTTTTTGGAGAAGTGACTTCTAGAATAGCATTTTTCAAGACCACCTTGGGCTTCTTATGAACCACCAAACCATGATCCTTCTTCTCAGATAGAGCTTTCTTCAACAAATCAATCTGCCTTAGGATAGCCAGATAATTCCACATAGACATTGTGACATTCATCCTTTTCATGTTGTCCACTTTGTTGTAAGGAATAGCTAGAAGTATCTTGGGATGTGCCTTGAGCTCAACCTGATTTGATCATGGTTGTGGTTTCTCTTTAGCCAGCTTTGTAAGATTTCTCTATGACGTGTGCTTAGGTGGATGGTTCCTCATTGATTGTAGGCTCTTTACCTTTATTTGTAGCTTGCTCTACTTCCAAAGCTCTTTTCTTTTCTCTAGTATGACCTATAATTGGTGTGTCACTATTCACTCCACAAAATTCATCTCTTTTTCAATTCATGAAAGTGGTACTAGCTAGACTTGGATCATGTTTTTGCTCAATTACATCTCCAGCTAGTTTTGGTTGTGCACTTGCAACATTTTTTACCATCAACGCTTGATTGATGACTCCATTAGAGCATATTTCCTAATTATGTGGTTAATTACATGGATAACACCATTCATATTCAATAGCTAGATTATTTTGAGTTAGTACTAGGTCTTTGACAACATTCAAAGTTATTGGTGCATATGTTTGAAAAGGCCTTGGGTTCACATTTTGCTTCATCCCTTGGTAATTATTTTGATAGGGTGGCCTCACACCTTGATTTTGTTGTTGATTTCTCCCTATTTGTTGTTGGCTATATGGATTTCCACTCTAATTCAGTTGTTGGTAAGGAAATCATCCTTGGTATTGTTGCCTCTTGATGCTTACCAAATCATTTCCTATAGTTTGCAAGATATTCTCCATCTTTTGCTAAGTATTTTTAATCTCTTGTAGATCCTAAGATACCCCTATAGTAGCTAGAACACTTGTTGTAGCAATTTGTGAGGCTAGAACAATAGGTAATGGTGCAAAAGGGGGAATGATTAACGACATATTTGACTAAATATCTACAAAAATAGGCATTAGAGGCCTTGGTGCTATTTTTCCAACATGAATTAGGTAATTTCCTACCCTCACAGCTAAGTCATATTATTATGGCAATGAGACTCCTCCCATAGACTAGATTAAGACTAATATATCACTATTTAGGTTCCTTAAATAATACAAAAAGGTATATTTAGCTGAGGGTCTGACCTAGATTGGAATTCTAGTCTAGGTCCTTTGGAATCTCATCTTGAAATTGGTCATTTGTTCTTGGGGCCACTTTTGATGGTAGTTAGTTGCTACACCAAGGAAAAATAATCTAACATATCTTCAAAATATCTATTCAAAGAATCTCGTAAGTCATGCCATGTAGTGATACAACCCATGTTTATTCCCCTAAACCATTGAAGTGTCTTTCCTCTCAAAGAGGTTGCCAATAATCTTACAACCATGTTATATTGTGTGACGTAATGAGCATAACATAAGGTTGCCACATCTCTAATATGCTCCAATGTTGTGGTTTTCCCTTCCCCTGCATATTCTAGTAAACCTTTTAGTGCTACAAGAGGAATATCGTCATGTTGAATAAGATTTAAGGGGTTGCCTTGATTAAAAGGTACAAAGGAAATTGCCTTGCCATTATTGTTGGTGGTACAAGTACTTACTAATGAAATCGCTCAAACAACACTTTTTGGATGTGTAATGGTTTGTGGATTGTAAATGGTGTAGAGATAAAATATAGAGATCTTGTTTTAAAATATGGTGAGACTGAGTGCCTCCTAACCTCTCTATTTGAAGGCTTGCTTCTCTTTCTACTAGACCATAATGATCTATACCCTGAGGAAGGTGGTGTAGAATAATTTCTCAGTGAAGGAGGAGTCTTTTGAAGTGTTCTTCCTCTATTTTTTTGGTGAAGAAAGCTCTAGATATTCAAAAGACTTTGAGCTTCCAGTCCCGATTCTTCTCATATAGCACTACTCTTCAAAACCATGAGACTGGTCACTAGATATGCATCAAAATAACCTCTAAATAGGTCTATTTTTACTAGAAACATATCAAAATCACTAAAATATCAATAAAATCTCTTGTAAAGGTTGGTTCTAAAAGAACTTAGTCAAGAGGTCCCACCAGGCGTGCCAAATCTGTTATCTCTAAAAGTTGCACCCTGACTGAATCCTAGAATTCAATCACTTTGAGTAACATGGAAACACTCCTAGGTAGTGGGTGTACCAAGATTGGAATGAATCTTTGGGTTCTAGGCTAGTTTCTTATGATGCTTCACCTATTTCCTCTTCAAACATGAACTTTAAAACCTGGGAAGGAAAGGGATAGAAAAGATTACTGGTATGAAACGTAAATACTAAAAAGTAAAATTGACTAAACTTAAGGTGATGCAGCAAAAATTAAGGTGAGAAGATTGTTGACCTTCCATAATGAAGCTTCTCTAAATGATTAAAGGTTGGCACAATATTGATCTCAAAAAACTCATACATAAATATTTTACAAGAATGATGGACTTCAAACAAGATGCTGACAAGAATAATAATACTCATGGTTAACAACTTGAAAAGAAGCAAAATCTCACGACTTGTAACCTATATGAATATTCCAAAACTCACTTGCAAATAAAACTGAGACACAAACTTAGGGATTAAAAATAAAGCACAAGATTTATATCATATTAGTGGCTTACACAACAAGATGAACACAAGGACTTTTTAAAATGTTCCTTTATTCAAGCTTCTAAGGTAGTTCAACAACATTCCTCAAAGTGGTTACAAATTAATCTGTAGAAAAATATTATGAAGGACTCTTGAGAGATCATGACAAAAATGGCTTTTTGCATAAAAACTGGAACCCCTAAAACATATTTACAACTATCATTTATAGAGTTCAAACATAACTCTGATGATTACATTGAGTTCAAACTCCAACCAAGTAGAGTTGAGATTGCATATGAGAGCAGTAACTAAGGATTAGGAAGAAAATCTAATCTGAGGCACATTCCCATATAGAAAATCTAATCTTTGTGTGCAAATCTAGCCATAAAGAGACAAAAGTAGTGGCGATAACTACTCTAGCTGGTAGATGGATTGCCATGGTAGTATTAGAGTGAAACTACATTTACAAAGCATGGAGAACACTCAAGATGGTGGTTGTAAGTTATTAAGGACTGATTCACCATTAAAGGAGTTGTTTAATTCATTTTCATGACCATGCCAGGTTAGGTATGTCATCAAGTCAACTAATTTCAACTTTTAAACTTTTCCACATGGCCCTATATCCTTTAAGAATTTTGCTACCTCCCCTAGCTTTCTTTCTATTATGTTTGCCTACACCTGCATTTTTTCATGGCTTTGCAACTCATTCTCTTTGTCAATTTTTCAGTCTTGTGAAACTATGACCTCTTCATGTTATGCCTTATTGTTGTTTTGTAGCCTAAAATCACTTTAGCCTGCTAACCATTGTGACCCTATGACTGCATCTCAAACTACCTTCTTGCATCCTCATAGTTTTCATGGATCTAACACTTCTTTTGCCTATAATTATACAATACCTTTATCTTTAACCTTTTTTTCTCATTTGCAACCTTTGAACCTGACTACAAGTTTAACCTTGTGAAGATGCAAACAAGGCATTCGCCACTTTGCAGCCTTATCTCTAGGTTATCCTTAACCAATATGTGCAATGATGCAAAAGCTCTAAAACCTAACTTTTATGATTGTCATTTGCACCATTGTAGCTTAAGATCTTTGTCCTTAGCTTAACTATGTGATGATGTGAAAGCATTGAAATTGACTATTGTAGCTATCTTTCGCAACTTCACAACTTGAAAAAAACTAACTCAACATTTGACCCAATGATGTCGTGAAATCTTCCTTTGGTTAATATTGTGTTGAATCTAAACCTTGCAGCTTTAAATAGGAGTTTAGCATTTAACCCTATGAAGATGCGATTGCAAGCTTTTGTTGCTTCACCACCTTTACTCTGGGTTAAACTTAACTACAAGCAATGTTGCAAACTCTTGGACTTTTACTACCTTGATCACCTTCATGCATGTTCACAACTTGATTTCCTCATTGATCATATTGGCCTGTGATTCTACAAAGACCAAACTCTCTATTGATCTCCACTTCACAGACACAAATTAGTTCCTTGTCCTAACCACTGTGAAACAGTGATAGCCACTTGACTGCATTCATCGTATCCTCGCGACTTAAAACACTGAATCTTTTCAATGGAGTCATATTGATTAAAGCCTGAGCTACATTTATCAAAAAGACACTCTTTTGAAACTAATTATATTAACCTACCTCATAACCCTACAAAAATGTGAAAGCCTCAAACTTGACTTCTATGGTAACCTCTTATGCTATCACAAGTACAAACTCTAACATTTCCTTTAGTCCAGCAATGTTGTGATGACATTTTTTGTTAATTGTCTCCTTTCATTGTACCTTCAAAACTTGAGATTCCTTGAGGCAAAACTAACCCACAATCATCTGATTGATAGTTTAAACTCCTTTGCAACATGAACCTGACCATTAGTGGTAACAGCTGTGAAGTTGCACTAACTAACTATCTCACATCTTCGCAATCCATTTGATAGTTAGATCACAAATTGGAGTGACAAGTCAATTGAAAGGATTTCGCACCATCACAACTTGAAATACTCATAGAGATATTGACATATGACATGAAAGATGTAAAGAATTAAAACTTAAGGGATATAAAAGAAGGAATAAATTTTTTATGTATCCCTTACACTTTTGCATGGAAATAGTGAATAATACAAGGATGTGGGCATGGCTATCACCCTGAGTTTTTTCATGAAGGTGGCAACACTTTTAGAAGTGAAACACATGCATACACTATCTCTTTCATAGGCACCTAGCTAGGAATAACTAGCAACAGTTCTACGAATTTGCATAGTGTGGTAAAAATTGGTAACATTTATCTTTAGTTTGCCAAGGTAAACTTTTACATCTTAATACCTATCTTTTAGCTTATCTCTTTCTTCAATAAGAAGATCTATTTGTACAATAGCTTCTTCAAGATTTCTCTTTAATTGTTCCATAGCCACAGTGATCTTACTCAAGTTCTTAAGCCTGTTCTAAGTAACTAGGCTCTAATACCAATTGTTAAAATAGATAATATTGAGAGGCGGGGGGTGAATCAATATTCTATAAACTTTTGCCCATAACTAGATACTATTAATTACTTTGCAACATGAATGTGAATGTAAACTAGTAATGTTGAACAATAAATAAAACCATGCACAGAGAGAACTCATAACACCATTACTTGTTAACTTGGGGAACCTTGGCCAGGGGAAAACCTTGGTGGGGATGGTACCCAAAAAATGATCCTCTAAAAAAAATAATGTTGTTAAGAATATTGACCTTGTTAGGAGTTTGTCAAATACATATAGTGTCTCGAGTAAGTTGTTTGAGGACTAGGCCCTGTTAAAAGCCTCAGCCCTGTTAGGAGTTGGTAAAAAAATTACAATGTATGCAAGAAGAGCCCACTGCTCTAACATGCAATATACAAATAAGTTTATTCACAAGTATAGATATACATACAATACTATCTCACTGCTACACTTTACAAATGCTCTGATCATACACTAGATCTTGCATCATACAAATCTTGCATATCACATAAACTTCCTTCACAATAGTTTGCATCACATATTCTCTTCTTCCTAGTTGCACAAGATATGATATTTACTTATACCTTGAAAATTATCAAAACTCTTGATCAGTCGGCCTTGAAGCTTCTACATGCTTGGCTAATTATAAACATAACTTGGGATAAACATTTAGGATGTCATCCCATTATAGTTAAGTAATTATTTTGTTATCGAAATAATTCCTTAAATCGTATAATTCATTTTATTGTCATTTTTTTTTTTCTCTATCAGTTACCTATACTAGTAATTCCTATGTAACTAACATTGTGTTGTTTGTACAGATCTTTGCACTAACATACATCATCATGACCCTATCAACTATTAATCCTCAATTGTTCATGTGCTAACTTGTACTCTGTCACCTATACATATCAAATCTATCTCCATGTTGCTATAAACTATCCAATACTTAGATAATTTTTTTATCTCTTATTTCATACTGAAATACCATAATATATATGTTTCCATAAATGACAAAACTAACTCATCTTCCTAGCAATATTTCCAACAATCTTATGTGTCCCTTGCAATTGCACCTTTTCATATTAGCCTACATTCTAGAGTTCATTCTAGTTAACCTTGGCATTTTGTATGTTGAGAGAAATCTCTCTTTATCTTTTATGGACAGGCCAACTAACTGCATTCATCTTTTCTTACTTCTTCTTGATCATATCTTGTCATATCCTCTTGACTTTCACTTGCCTCTTTCCTATCCTATCATCATAGATATCTACTCATTTGGATCCTTTATATGGCATTTTGACCTAGCTTTTTGAAGTCTTGGATTTTTTTAAAAAATTTCACCATGCCTAATTTTGACATCTTGGATCCATTTTTAGGATTGAAATCAAAATTTGGGTTCATCTTGATGGTCTAATTTGCATTTTAAAATTATTCCTTCTTCTATACAGTCGATTGACCTTTTGAGGTTTAAGCTTCAAATCATGTTGGGCCAATCATCATTCCTTCCTATCTTCATCATTTCTACTCTTTCCACTCTCCATTTCATTTCATCTTCCTTGTTGCTTTAACCTAATTCTTGAGTTTCATCTTCCTTGGTCAATCTTAGTCAAGTTAGGGCATATATTCACTATTTGGTGGTCACTCTTTGATCTTAATCACTTATCTATCATCATGGATCTTACTTCATCTCGATTTGATCACATTTAGCTCATTTCTACATCTCCTCTATCTCATTTAAATTTCAATCTTGAGGGTATAGGAATATCCTATCATTGCTACAAATTTCTTTTCTATGGCTATCTATTTCCTAGTAGTATATGCTTGACCTGTTCATTTTCTCTTGATCTATATGCTTGCTTTTCTCTACATACTAGTACTCATCTTGTGTTCTAATATTGTCTCACCCTTAGTGTTTAGTACTACTACTAATAGATTGTGTATTTAGGATCTTCTATCTCTCTGCACTTCATTCTTTAGAGTCAAATCACTATGCTTCTTATTTGGCATCTTCATTGTTTGACTTAATGTGTTCCCAGATCTATCACACATTAGTCAAAGAGGGAAAAATGTAATCACCCAAAAATGGTCATAAAGACTATTAGCCTTGGTGTAGGGCACTAATTGAAATGGATAGCGGTCCTAGTTTTAGATTTGGAACATTTATGAGAATGTTGTAATAAGACCAAAATGTAAGGTCAATTGGGCTCTAGGTGCCATTATAAGCCAAAGTGCCAAATTGTACCAATGGGTCAAAAATGAGCAATTTTTGTGATTTTTAAATTCAAATAGGATTTTTTTTATCCTTAGAAGGTTTTAGTGGTCCTTAGGGTCATTTGGTCAAGTCCTAGGTGTCTACGAAGTTAGTTGTCAAAAATTTATCAAAACTTGCAAAAGTTGTTAAGCAAAATTGCAAAAATGTTGACAACTTTGCAATATGGTTGTACATTGGCATAACCATTTGAAATATGGTTATAAATATTGTAAAAAATTCATATAATCATGTAATGACCATACATGATCAGTGTGGTGGTGGATGTACGGATTTAAGAAGTTGCAGCAATAAGCAAACCAGATTTTCTACCAATTTAACTGTGTTTTGGTGTTGTACAGACATGTATAGAGTGAAATATGTGATCAATTGACATTTTCGGATAGATACATGAAGTATCTTTAATTTTCATTTGTTTTGAAGGTTTCATCATGTCATTTGTGTAAGTTATTGCATTTTTGGTGAGGGTTGCCTATTTAAGCCTCCATTTTGAATTATTGGCAAACATGTGCCTCTAACTTGCAACCCAACAGTGGGACCTTGATGCCTTTTGGAGAGAAGGAAGTTAGGGGTATGTTCTTTCATATGGTAGATTTTCAATCCTAGAGGAGAAGGTTTTCTATTTTTGCTAGAAGGCCCTAGGCTAAACATCCTCATGTGTTCAACCTAAAATTGAATGAGAAGTGGCATAAAAAATTCCAAACTGTGTATATGAAACCAAGTAAAGGGTGAAATTGTGTTTTAGGAAGGAGAGGAAGAGATCCATATGGTTGAGTTGAATCTATGCACCCATTTCAAGCACTTGCTTTGGAAACTCAACCTAATTAGGCCTATTAGGTCTACAGACAAAGGTGGAGTTTGGACATGCTGGAGTAGATTCAACACTTGATCTTTTGAAGCCTAAGAGAAATTGAAAAAGGGTATTTGAAAAAGGTAATTTTTTTTATACCTCATTTGGAAAGTTTGGAAGTTAGCCATAGAAAACTGAAAATAGACCTATTAGGATTTCTAGGCCTGATTTTGAGAAATTGGTCTTTTGGGGGTGATAGGACTCTAAGAGTGCATGAATCTCTATGGTATAAGCCTATTCATGTTGATCCTAGTAGAAGTTTAGAGTTTGGAACCCTGATTTCACATTTTTCCTTATTTGGCCTAGTTGAGGGCTAGTACCCCTAAAGCTTATAATTGACCCAAGTTTGCTAAGAGCCCTAGAGAGGGAAAAAGTTCTTAGAAAAGTGGAGTCCAATTAGAGAGATAGAGGTCAACATTGGGTAAAGACTAGTAATTTTGATTTGTATCTTGTAGTGGGTTGGGTGCTACTAGGAACTTAGGAAGCTTTTGGTGAAATAAGGTTGTAAGCTCTACATCAAGTGGTATCAGAGCCACTAAGAACCTGTTGAGACATAAAGATGTCTAAAAATGAAGAAGGAGAGAGGGAGATACCTTTTAGAATCACTAATGTGGAGTTGGCCAAGTTGGTCAAGGAGAAAATGGCAGAGAGTAGGGCAATAAGGGAGGAGAATAGAAGTATGAAAAGAGAATTGGACAAGTTGAAGGGCAAGATGGCTAGAGGATTCATAGAGTACTCTGAAGGAGAAGAAGAAGGGACTAAAAAAAGAGAACTAAGGAAGGAGAGAGAGATAATGCCTGTAGATCAGAGAGTTGTGTTGGAGGCTCTAGAAAGGGTAGGAAAAAAAGATCAAAGATCTGACTTACCAATGTTTAGTGGGAAACTAAATCCAGAGGAATTCATAGACTAGATTGAAGCACTTGATAATCACTTTGAATGTGATAATGTACCTAAGAATCAAAGGGTGAAAGTCACTAAGTCCAAGATGAAAGGATCTTCCCTTGGTGGAATTTTCTTCAAAATGAGAGGATAGAGGAAGAGAAGGAGCCCATAGCCACTTGGAAGAGCATGAAATTAGAGATCAAGAAGCAATTTATACCAGAGGACTATGAGGTCCTAATGCATCAAAAGTTTTAAAGTCTAAGGAAAAAAGATTTGGATGTGGGGGCATATACAAAGGAGTTTCATAAACTCACTCTAAGGGCTCAAGTTCCTAAGAATGAGAAGAAAAAGTTGGCAAGATACTTGAATGGGCTCAAGTATTTCATCAAGGATGAATTGATTTTGTTCAATCCTAGGATTTTCCATCAATGCTATCTAATGGCCCTCAAGAATAAGGAGAAACACAAGAGGAAAAATGATTCATGTGGTAGAGGTAAAGGAGGAAATAACAGAGGTGAAGGAAGATTTGGGGGCAGAGGTTCATCAAATAGATCCCAAGGTGAACCTAGCAGTAGTCAAGAAAAATCAGATGGAGAAGCAAATCCAAGAGGGAGATTTAGAGGAAGAAGGCCTAATGGAAGAGACAGATCTGGAGGGAGGACTCTAGGGGTCTTCATTGGTAGATGTTTTACTTGAAATTAGATAAGGCATGGGTCTTCTAGATGTCCTAAGAAAATGGGAAGCAACAACCAAGATGGAGAAAGGAGAGTTCATTTGGTTCAAGAGGAGGATGCACAAAGTGACCAAGGGGCAAGAGGAAATGCTGATCTAGAGAGAGGAGACTCTCTATTGTTTAATAGGACCCTACTGAAGACTGTAATAGAGTAAGAACCTCCCCAAAGAAAGACATTATTAAGAACTCTCTACAAGGTAAAAGGTAAGGTTTGCAAAGTTATTGTATATTTCAATTCAACTGATAATATAGCATCAGTAGAAATGGTAGAGAAGCTTGGGTTGAAGAAGTTGCCTCATCCTGACCCCTACAAAGTTTCATGGTTAAATAAGGAGCAACAAGTCATAGTTAATGAACAAGTTAATGTTGAATTTCAAATAGGGGAGTACAAGGACAAAATTGTATGTGATGTTGTAGAGATGGATGCTCATCATTTATTTTTAGGTAGGCCATGGAAATATAATGTCAATTCTAAGCATGATGGAAGGAGCAATGTCTACATCATCTCCAAAATGGAAAGGAGTACACTATGAGACCATTTCCAGAAGATGGGAAGAAGATCCAACATGCATCTATTGTGATGATAGTTGGAGAGAAGGAGGTTTTGAAGACCCTCAAGGTGAAGAATACCCCTTGCCTTGCCATGGTAGTGAAGCCAAAACTTGGAGAAAAGGGAAAGGAAGGCAGATCAAATAAAAATATTTTGGAAAGTAAGGTAGTTATTGGATAAGTACAAAGAAGTAATTTTAGACTATACCACAGATACCTTGCCACCTTTTAGAGAGTTAATTCATTGTATTGATTTTATACCTTGTTCTACATTGCCTAACAAACTTGCATATAGGTTAACACCAGAGCAAAACAAAGAATTAGCAAGACAAGTGGAAGAATTGCTTGCAAAGGGATTCATAAGAAGAAGTATCAACCTTTGTGTAGTCCCTGCATTGTTGGCCCCTAAGAAGGAGAGTACATGGAGGTTATGTACTGACTCCAGGGCTATAAACAAGATAACCATAAGATATAGGTTTCCAATGCCTAGGATGGAGGACTTAATGGATCACCTAGGAAGAGTAAAATACTATTCCAAGATTGATTTGAAAGGTGGATACCATCAAATCAGAATAAGGGAAGGAGATGAATGGAAAACTACCTTTAAAACCAATGATGGACTGTATGAGTGTATGGTGATGCCTTTTGGCCTTTGAAATGCCCCAAGTACATTCATGAGACTCATGAATGAGGTCTTAAAGCCTTTCATTAATCATTTTTTTGTTGTTTATCTTGATGATATACTAATTTTTAGTCATTCTAGGGAGGAGCATCTGACACATTTGGAAATGGTTTTGAAGAAACTCAAGGAGGAGGTATTAAGGATCAACTTGGACAAATGTGACTTCATGAAAGAAGAGTTGGTATTCCTAGGCTTTGTCATCTCCAAAGGCAACCTCAAGATGGATCCAATAAAGGTGGAAGCCATTCTTAACTGGCCTACCCCAAAGAATGCAAGTGAGGTAAAAAAAATCATGGCTTAGAAAGTTTTTATAGAAAATTCATTAAAGGTTTCAGTATTGTGTGTGCTCCTATGATTGATACAATGAAGGAAGGAAGAAAATGTAAGTTTGCATGGACTAGAGATGTAGATCAGTCCTTTAAGTAATTGAAGAAGAAGGTTGTAGAGGCACCTATCCTTGTTTTGCCTAACTTTAACAATGTGTTCACCATTGAGTGTGATGCAAGTAATAGGGCCATGGGAGGAGTCCTAAGCCAAGAAGGTAAACCAGTAGCCTTCTTTAGTGAAAAATTGAATGAGGCAAAGTAAAAATATTCAACATATGATTTAGAGATGTATGCATTGGTTTGATCCTTAAGGAAATGGAGGCATTATTTTTTGCCTAAAGAATTTTTATTTTATACTAATAACCATGCTTTGAGCTTTCTAAATAGATAAGATAAATTGAACCATAGACATGCCAAATGGGTGGAGTACATCCAAGCATACAATTTCATCATCAAGCATAAGAAAGGAATTGCTAACAAAGTAGCAGATGTCCTTAGTAGAAGGAGTTTGACAATTCAAAAGACTAGATTGGAAAGCATGGGGATAAATGCAATCAAGGATATGTATGAAGGAGACAAAGATATCTCTAAGGAATTTCATGTGTGCAAGGAAATGAATGATAAATACCATACTAATTTTGTAGACTTTATGTTGTAGGAAGGTTTTCTCTTTAAGGGCACCCAGTTGTGTATTCCAAAGGGCTCTATAAGAGAGAACATAATAAAAGAAAAGCACTATGGGGGACTAGGAGGACATTTTGGTCTAGACAAGACCTTAGAGCTAGTCAAAAGATTCTATTACTGGCCTAAAATGCAGGTAGAGATTAGGAGATTTGTTGAAAGGTGCATAGTATGCCAAAAGCCAAAAGGAACAACATCAAATGCAGGTCTATATACACCACTGCCTATCCCAAACAAACCATGGGATTCCATCAGCATGGATTGTGTATTTGGACTGCCTAAGACTAGATAGGGTTATGACTACATATTTGTTGTAGTGGATAGGTTTTCTAAGTTGGCCCATTTTCTTAGTTATAAAACAAGCAATGATACTTCACATATTACAGGGATATTCTTCAAGGAAATAATAAGATTAAATGGATTGCCATTGTGTATAGTGTCTGATAGAGATCCTAAGTTTTAAGGACATTTTTGGAGAACCTTGTGGAGAAAATTGGGAACAAATTTGGCCTATTCTTCTACATACCACCCATAGCTAGATGGCCAAATAGAGGTCATAAATAGGTCCTTGAGGAACCTATTAAGATGTCTTATAATAGACTATGGAGTTACATGGGATGTAGTTTTGGCATAGGTAGAGTTTTCCTATAATGATTCAGTTAATAGAAGTACTAGTTTCAGCCCCTTCCAAATTGTTTATGGAACTCATCCCAGGGGAGTATTGGAGTTAAGAGATCTCAGTCAAATTGCAAGGAAGAGTGCACAAGAAGAGGAATTTTGTGTAGTCATGAAAGAGTTGCATCAAGAAGTCAGACATAGGTTGGAAAAGACCTCTAAAAAGTACAAGGAGAGGGTAGATAAAACTAGAAGGGATCTTCAGTTAAAAGAAGGAGATATGGTGATGGTTCACCTCAAAGCTAAAAGATTGCCCAAGGGAAAATACACCAAGTTCATGATGAGAAAGATGGGACCTCAAAATTTTGCAAAAATATGGCACAAATGCATATAAACTAGAAATCCCTGCTAATATTGGTTTATCTAACATTTTTAATGTTTGTGATTTGTACCCTATAAGGGAAATGTTGACTATGATACAGGTCAAATGAATGAAGTGGAGGTACCTATAGAACTACCCAAGTAGCCACCACAAGAGGTTGAATGCCTCTTAGACACCAAAGTGTTGAAAGAGACTAGGAGGAATACATATTACAAGTACCTTCTCAAGTGGAAGAACAAGCCTACGAAGGATGCAACTCAGTTGACTGAAACTGATTTGATCAAGATGGGCCTCAAAGTGGAAGATTTGCCAACTTAAGAAACTTGAGTTTTGTTGGCCTGAGAAGTATGGTACCAAGGAAAATGGATAGTGGTCCTAGGTTTATATTTAGAACATTTATGAGAATGTTGTAATAAGACCAAAATGTAAGGTCAATTGGGCTTTAGGTGCCATTATAAGCCAGAGAGCCAAATTGTAACAATGGGTCAAAAATGAGAAATTTTGGTGAATTTTAAATGAAAATAGGATTTTTTTTATTTTTAGAATTTTTTAGTGGTCCTTAGGGTCATTTGGTCAAGTTCTAGGTGTCTAGGAAGTTAGTTGTCAAAAAATTGTCAAAAATTGCAAAAGTTGTCAAGCAAAATTGCAAAAATGCTGACAACTTTGCAATATGGTTGCAAAATGGTTGTACATTGGCATGACCATTTGAAATATGGTTATAAAAATTTGAAAAAAGGCATATAATCATGTAATTACCTTGCATGATCAGTGTGGTGGTGGATGTACAGATTTGAGAAGTTGCAGCAATAAGCAAACCAATTTTTTTGCAAATTTGACTTTGTTTTGGTGTTGTATAGATGTGTATGGATTTTCATGTGTGATTAATTGACATGATTGGATAGATATGTGAAGTATATTTCATTTTACTTTTTTTTGAAGTTTTCATCATTTCATTTGTGTAAGTTATTGCATTTTTGGTGAGGGTTGCCTGTTTAAGCCTTAATTTTGAGTTATTGGCAAACATGTGCCTCTAACTTGCAACCCAACAGTGGGACCTTGATTCCTTTTGGAGGGAAGAAATTTAGGGGTATGCTCTTTTATATGGAAAATTTTTAGGCCCGGAGAAGAAGGTTTGCTATTTTTGCTAGCAGGCCCTAGGCTAAACATCCTCATGTGTCCAGCCTGAAAGTGAATGAGAAGTGGCATAAAAACTTCCAAAATGTTTATATGAAACCAAGTAAAGGGTGAAATTGTGTTTTAGGAAGGAGAGGAAGAGATCCATGGGGTTAATTTGAATCTATGCACCCATTTTCAAGTACTTGCTTTGGAAACCAAACCTAATTAGGCCTATTAGGTCTACAGACTAAGGTGGAGTTTGGACATGCTAGAGTAGAGTCAATACTTGATCTTTTGGTGTTTAAGAGAAATTTCAAAAGGGTATTTGAAAAGATAATTTTTTTGATACCTCATTTGGAAAGTTTGGAAGTTAGCCATAGAAAACTAAAAATAGACCTATTAGGATTTCTAGGCCTGATTTTGAGAAATTGGCCTTTTGGGGGTGATAGGACCCTAAAAGTGCATGAATCTCTATAGTATAAGCCTATCCATGTTGATCCTAGTATAAGCTTGGAGTTTGGAACCTTGATTTCACATTTTTCCTTATTTGGCCTAGTTGAGGGCTAGTACCCCTAAAGCCTATAATTGACCCAAGTTTGCTAAGAGCCCTAGAGAGGGGAAAGTTCTTAGAAAAGTGGAGTCCACTTGGAGATATAGAGGTCAGCATTGGGTAAAGGCTAATAAGTCCGGTTGGCATCTTGTAGTGGGTTGGGTGCTACTAGGCACTTTAGGAAGCTTTTGGTGAAATAAGGCTATAAGCTTTGCATCAAGCCCTCTTTCTAGCATTTTTACTCTATTTATTAAATAACTTATATTGATTAAATCTTCAAAAAATAATTATTCAACTATATCCTATAGTTTGACCACTATATCCTAAGTCATTATTTAATTAAAAGGAAATTATCCCCCTTTAATTAAATTAAATACCACATTCCCCACTTATCCTAAGTTGCACACACATAAAGTATTATTCCCACTTTAAAAATAAAAGAAAATCCTTTTTTGTCTCACATGGGCCACAAAATTCAACTTTTGACTATGATTGGTGGAAATGCTTGTGCACATGGATCACTCTCACTTTCATCCTCCATCCTTGATTAGATCCCTCTTGCCTCATGATCTCCATCGCCCATTTTTCTTTAAAAGGGAGAGCTCTCTCCTCATCTCACAACACTCATACTTTTACTAACATTATGCTTTAGGAATCTTAGGTACCCTTTGGATCTTTTTAGAGATTGTGGAATTCTTTCACTACTTCATCAGCAATTGCATTTTAGCATAACGACATATAGTGTATCTTTCCTTTTTGTAAGAATTTGGTATAGCTATGTGTAGACACCTGAAATTGTCCAAAATCCATTTCGTGACCAATTAAATAAATATTTATTGTTTATTTAATTCCCCTACCTTTAATTAAATAAATTTTCATTTATTTAATTACATTTACCTTACCTTGATTTAAATAAACTAAGGTTTATTTAAATTCTAGCCCATTCACTTTAATTAAGTACTTCGTTTTCTTAATTAATCCCTTTCCTAATCCCACTTGGAATTAAATATTGAATTTAATCCTATTTGAGCACATGGCTCCTACCTTTAACCCTAACCTAACCTCACTACTCTAACCTAACCCATCATGCTAAACCTACCCACTTCCTAATCATGCTTGCTTTGCATAATCACCTTGCTAATTACCTTTTAATCCTAAGTGTGTGCTCACACATGTGTCAGGAATCCTCACACATGTGTGAGATATGTTCACACTTGCCTCATCCCTCATGTCTTCCATGCCTCTTGCACACTTGTCCTCTCGCATGAGAGTCAAGGTGTCTCACACATGTGTGAGAAGCCATGCCTTCTCACACCTCTTGCACACTTGTCCTCTTGCATGAGAATCAAGGTGTCTCACACCTCTCAAACATGTCACCATCAGAGGTTGCTCACACATGTGTGAGCATATTGCCCCCTTTGAATGGTCAAAACCCTAATCCATGTGGAAACTACTTGGCCTCCACCTCATTGACACCTCATCGATCTTGAGAGATCCTAGCCCTTCATCTTGCATTCAATCTTATCCATCCATTGCATCCATTTCCTATAAAAGGAGAGCCCTCTCCTCATTTTCACAAGCACTATATACCCCATTGTTATGTTGCAGGAATTGTGAGCAACCACATCCCATGAGCAAGGAAATCATCTACACTTGATGATTTCATGAGGTTTGCATATGTGCTATTCTGAATAGTGTATACTCTTTTGATTTCATGTTATGTTTATTTCCATGTTCTCTTGCATATTTTGAGGTTTGCATAATCATGTAGGAATAGACATTAGTTGTTTAGTGTTTGTTCCTTTATTACATTTTTATGCAATACACTATGATACCATGTAAGAATTTTCCCAAGGCAAGAATGAAATGCCAAGATCTAGAAGCTCAAGAGATAACACAAGAGAGACAAGCTATGATCAAAGGAAAATGGATTGATCAGATAATTGGATTAATTAGATAATTGGATGAATACACAATAGAAGAGCCTTGTATATAAAGGCAATAAAGATGACTAGGAGTCATGCAAAGAGATAAACATACCAAGCACATGTCCACCAAGAGTGGATTATCCTCCATTGTGCATAAATGTACATGCAATAATGAGAGGATAAGAATGTAAAGGTGTATCTCATAAAGAGATGTAGTAGACAACATGTGCTTAGTTGGAGTACAAACTAGTATGTTGTCAACATGACAACTCATATGAATATGCAAACTCCTAGGTGTGTACATGACAACTAGTATGAAAATGCATTAACCTAAAGAAACTTAAGTAAAGTGTAAATAGAAAATACTTACTTACACCAACACCCCACCTTAAGTGCAACTTAGGGAAATGTACTTAAGCTCACAAAAGCTATATAATAATGCAAGATGGGTCCTAACTACTAGGCCATGTTAGATACCCATGTACAATATGAAAGTGCAAAAGATAGATGCAATGCAATCTCTCATAAAGTGGAGGAAGAGGGAAAACCACATGGGAAAAACCCCCTTCCAAAAAGAGAGATAAGTACAATAAAATAAAATGAGAGAGAAGAAGACCTCATGTGAGGAAAAGATCCCCCCATAAGAGAGATGTAGAGGAAGATAGACCAAGTAAAAACACCCCCCCCCCCCCCCCCATAATGTATAATTTACACCTATGGTAGATTCTGTAGACCCAATGTAGAAACTCGTCCATGAGTGTATAATAACATTCCTCCTCTTAGGAAGAAACATAACCAAAGGTGTATCAATGAAGCCTCTCGCATCTATAGGAAGAAACCTAAAAATGTATGAAATCTTTGAAACCTGCTCAAGTGTCCCCATGTCAATACTGAAAGGTGCCTCCTCCAAATCATATGTACTATGCCACTCTATTGAAAAAGATAAATCATGCTTAATTGAGGATGAATGTAGAAAATGTATCAAAGACTCAAATATCTCCTCTAAAAATAAAATGACCTCCTCCAACTATTGTATCAAAGGATCTACCATCATGTCAACCTTGAAAGATCGATCAAGTAGAGAATGAAGATGAGGGTCAACATTCTCCCTTGCAACAACTAAGGAAGGATTATCTTCACCAAAGAGTAGATGAATGCCATCAATAGTGTCTCCCAAATCTACAATGTAGGACTCCACAAACAAACTAGAAATTTGTCAAGTAGTCATCCCATGTAATTGAGTCTAGAAGACAATGAATATCATGTTGCACTAAATCACTTGTATCCATGGCTATGTGAATACAACTATCATTAGGAATAATTGTAGATGAGATATCATTAGGAGTAGAAGTAATGGATGGCTCAAGAACTTGATCACATGTGAGAACGCCCAAGTTCAAGTAGCCAAAGTTCTCCTCAATATCTGAATCATTGCTGGAAATATGATCAAAATCTAGTGAAAAACTACTATCATCATCATGACCAAAGTTTGAGAAGTAGTATAGCCAAGATGCATGATTAACCACCCCTGTAGAAATGATTTTTCTAGTCTCCAAGTCTTTGATAAAAATTGAATCAAGTGTGAATTCCACATTCCTTCTTCTATCTCCATGAGTGAGCTGATAGATGGAAAGAAGATTATGACTTAGGTGAGGTACACACAACACATCTTTGAAGTATCCCTCCCCTTTATCAATGTTTCCTTTCTCAACAACATTCATGTAAGTATGATTTCCCATCAAGATATGTGGAGTATGATGAGGATCAGATGATGAAAATGTAGACTATGAAGATGTCATATGATGAGAAGCCCCTGAGTCTAGAAGCCATATCCTTGAATCTTGGCTTGAAGTAGCTACTAAGGCTTGACCTTTTCCCATATGATCCTTTCCTTTATTAAAATCTGAATGTGAAGAAGATGATTAATCAGTCATTCTTGATGGTAGACCAATTTGATTCTTCTTAATAAGATTCTTGAGTTTATCTATCTCCTTCTTATAACAATGATGTTCTTCATGTCCATTCTTCTTGTAATATGCACAAGTGAGCAACTCCTTCTTGGATGATTTTTCATTATTGTTAGAGTTGTTTTGTGGTGAGGAGGTTGAGTTTTCTTTCTCTTATTGTGAATTTTGTTGCCATGATTTTTGCTTCTTGTTAGACCCTTTTCCTTGATTCCCTTTACTTTCCACCAATGCTTTAGACTTTGAAGACTTGAGAATCCCCATGCTCATCAAATTTGATTGTTCTACCATCAACATCTCTATGGAGGAATCAGATGAAGGCATGGTGTAGGAAGAACCTAAGGTCAACTTATGAGTGTTGAAGCTCAAAACAAATGATGCATACTTTGGAGGAAGTTTTCTCATCAAATTGTAGATCAATTTTTCATCCTCTATGGTAATTCCACAATCCTTAACCATTATACTTAGCTCATGTGCCTTGATGATATAGTCTTTTATTGTTTCAAAATCCTTTAGATCTAATGACATGAGATTTTCATCAAGTTCAAAACCCCTAGCTTTGTCTACTTTTGCATGCAAGCTAGCAAACTTATCCCATGCTTCCTTTACAGTTTTACAATTATCAATATGGAAGATAAAATCTTCATATACATACTTCCTCAAAGTACCAATAGCAACCTTATTGTTATGATTCCACTCATGTAGTTTATTAGGATCGTATGGTGCAACCATGGTTCCATCAATATAATCAATTAAATATTTTTCCATCATTTTACTCCATGCTCTAATTTTCCATGTAGCATAATTATGTGGAGTTAAAAGTGGAAACCTAGGAGAACCCATGATGCAAAATAATAGAACACGAGAGAAAGAGAAGTGTAAACACTCAAGACACCCCCCAAATCACTTAATCAAAGAACCCCCCCAAAATGGATGATTTTGTCACTTTATACTTAGTGCATGTACAATTTCCACTTGTAAAATGAACAAAAGTGGACTTCTAATTTGTATGTTTACAACAACAAAAATGAAGCTATATTAGACTCAACAATATAACACACAAGATCTCTCAAGGATCTAATTACAAGTGCCAAATAAGGCCAAAAATGACCAAATACTGAAAGTACTATGTCTACTTAGAATTACTCCAAACTGATACTAGATCTGGAAAGTAGACAAAATATCATGCACTTTCAAAAAAAATAGCACCTAAATACGTGTCCATATGAGATCGAACGAAGCTGTTGAAATTGTAAAAATTAGGATTTGTGATTTTCAGAAAAATCCTAGAACATAGACTACAAATAACCTACAGCAATGTGTGGATCACAACACCCCAAAACAAAAAACATTTCTTGAAAAAAAGAGTCCATATGAGGGAGATATCACTGTTTGAAAATCACCTTTGTAATTATTTTTCATAAATCACGGTCGTCGCACTTCCAAAAAAATGACTCTAGATTTCACCTCAAATGTCTGATTTTGATGAAAAAAAGTTGATTTAGGGGTTTTCTTGACCTTCTAAATGTGATGCCAACATCTAATTTGCACTAGCAAGCTCCAAGGTTGACCTACAAAAAAAAAATCTCTCTAATGGCTATGCAATGAAACTTCTATGGCTCTAATACCATGTAAGAATTTGGTATAGCTTTGATACCATGTAAGAATTTTCCCAAGGCAAGAATGAAATGCCAAGATCTAGAAGCTCAAGATATAGCACAAGAGAGACAAGCTATGATCAAAGGAAAATGGATTGATCAGATAATTGGATTAATTAGATAATTGGATATCATAAAATTGGATGAATACATAATAGAAGAGCCTTGTATATAAAGGAAATCAAGATGACTAGGAGTCATGAAAAGAGATAAGCATACCAACTAAGAACATGTCCACCAAGAGTGGATTATCCTCCATTGTGCATGAATGTACATGCAACAATGTGAGGATAAGAATGTAAAGGTGTATCTCATAAAGAGATGTAGTAGACAACATGTGCTCAATTGGAGTACAAACTACTATGTTGTCAACATGACAACTAATATGAATATGTAAACTCTTAGGTGTCTACATGACAACTAATATAAAAATGCATTAAACTAAGTAAACTTAAGTAAAGTGTAAATAGTAAATACTTATTTACACCAACACTTTTCATGCATTAGAATAACTCATTTATCTTAAATAGGGGATTTTAACACTTCATGCTTGCCAATTTAACTTTACATTTCTCATTCTCTTAGTTTAGTAGTACTTGCATTGCATAACATCTTTGGTTCTTAGACATTTGCACTCTTTATCTTGTTCTCAAATCTCCCATTTCATGGTGAACCTTGCAAGGGGCTTCATATCTAAGCTCATTTGAGAGCTACAACACTTCATTTGCACCCTTTTTATGTTATGACTAGGGAGGTCTAAGTCGCCATTCAAGCTTGTCAATCCATGAGATTCTTTCGATAGAAGGGCTTCGAGAAGTTTACCTATTTTTGGTATATAGTACCTAGGAAAGATAATAGGCATGTTGACACTATGAATAGTGTCACATCTCTTATTTTTCTTGATAATAAGGACTTCCAATTTACTATTCATACCCTAATGAACTTGTGGTTATGTAGGATAGTCTAATTGTAGCTCGTTATTTTAGTTCTCATTTGGATGAATGATATTCAGACATCTTTCAATACTTGAGGGATTTTACCTTCACTAAATCTTCTACATGTAATGCCCATAATAGGATTCAAAAACTGGCAGCCTATTACATCATTCTAGCTGACACTTTTTACAAGTAATACTATGATGGCCATTTACCTAGATGTCTTAGAAATAATAAGATCCCAATACCTTTACAAGAATCTCATTCTGTGTTTTGCGGAGGGAATTTTGGTGGAAGGTCATTGGTGAATAAACTCTTAAGAATGAGATATTATTGGCAAACAATGGACATGATTCTTTTGTTTTTGTCAAAAGGTGTCTAGAATGTCAACAACATGGTAACCTTATTCATTCTCCTTCTACTATAATTCATACTCAATTATGTCTATATCCTTTTAGTGTTTGTGGTTTGGATCTAATAGGAAAAATCTCCCTCCTTCATCACAAGGACACACTACATTTTGACAACCACTAAATATTTCACAAAATGGGTTGAATATGTCCCTCTTTATTACACCGCCATTGATTGTATTTGTGATTTCATTCTTCAAAATATCTTACTCACTTTGGTATTCCTTCAACCAATATTTTATTTGATCATTGCCTCAGTTATAGAGGTTGTGTCTTAGTATGAGGGTGTGGTCACCATTCTCAAAGTGGTCTAGCTGGTACAATGAATATTGGATCCTCATCTATGGCATGGTCCACTTGGGGCATCTCCTCTAGCCTCCTCTATTTTATGCTCTAGCACTACCTCTTCTCTATGCTTGTGTCTCCTCTACTATGGGCTCGAGTCTATCATATCATCTTCCCTCTACGTCAAGAATCTCCTCATCTATGGTACCTCCCTGAGACCCATCCTCCTCTCTCATCCCCTCCTCATCTCTCATCCATTTATTCTCCTCTCCATGTACTCCTCTTTGAGCTCTATAGAAGGGACCTAGATGGCCAATGAGGTAGTCATCTAGGAAGATGACTCTCATTCCATTAATAGTGTAATATTATATGTAGTCTTATGTGATGACTACATACTATTCTGATGGAACCAAAATTTCCTATTCCTCCTCCATATCACTAGAGATGATATTGGGTAATATAGGCCTAAGTACAACCCCAAGTCATTGGATGAATTTGCTAGGATGTATGTACCATGATATCTCTCTAGGGATACCTTGTTATAGGCCAAACTATCACAATACTCGATCAAATTAATACAACATGACCACATAATTATGTCATCCCTCTAACAATCGCATCCTCTAAGACTATCTTATCTGATATGTCATGTCTGGCCACTCTTCCATCTATAGATGTGGCCTGCACATTATTTCCACCACTAGAATGCAATCAAATCTTACCCTCTAGTATAGTATATCTTTGAACTTCTACATCTCTCTCAATGGGTAGGCATATACTCTTGACAAGGTCTCCTTTAGTGTAACACAAGAACCTATTGGTCTAGTACATAAGAAGTGCTCAAACATCCAAACCTACAAGACTATACATATTGTTAAGCTATCTCTTTGATATTGGATGAGTATGCTTAGCTCAAATTATAACACTACTATCATATTCCTCCCCCATGCAAAAAAATTCCCCTCTAACTCTAACTATTTGAACATGTATGTAAATGATGCCACAAAAACTATCCACTTACGATTCTAGATCACCAAACACAATATGAGGCAAAATATCACTTGTCGAACCAATGGGGTTAGACCTAGTACTATGTGAAAAATATGTGTTTGGTCTACTTGGGTCTTCACCTATGATAGATGACCTAAGCAGTACTCCTCATCACTATGAATCTCCTCTACATCTCTCTCTTCATGTGGCCTCACTAGATTCCCACAAATAGGAAGATAGAGGATCTTGTATACATCTTCCAAGGTAATTTTATTTCTCTTATAGCTAGATAGAATGTTCATGTATCTTAGTTCCATCTCCTTATAAAGCTCTAGTAACTTCACCTGAAAAAAGATTAGGTATGATAGCTAGCCTACCCAATACATGCCTACATCTCTCCATAGTTATATCTCATCATCTTATAAATCTTGCCTGCTCTCTCAGAAGAAGTGCATTGAATGTGACATCAAATTCTCTTGTAAAGAAGAAAGATCTTGCAAAATGAAAAAAAACTCCTTGTGTCAAAACTCTAATCTAGAATCTATTGGAAAGACCACCTTGACTGGACTAAGTCATATTTCTAAGTCAAGGTCAATTTTCCTGATAGGGTTGACTTCCCTAGATAGGGTCAACTTCTATTTGCATCTGGAAGTTGGAATCTTAGGTTCAGGACAACACTTTAGTAAAAAACTTGAAAAAATGATGTAGAAGTGACCAAAATAAGGTGAAAAACAATTAATATCATGACTAACCTCAGGTTCTTCCTGACCAACTACTGATGCACCTCTTAGAAATTGTATACATGTTGGTTGTGTTGGGACTCAAAATTGAAGCCCTAATTTTGAGTACCATTCTAATTTTTGAGTCAAATTGAGCCCTTATAAGACCTTTTCATGCATGTGTTTCTAGCACTTTGCATTTAGCATATACATGCATCCCATAATGATAAATTTCCTTTTTGATTCATTTTATGAAGCGTCATTTTGAGCATTGTTTAGATCTACATTTTGGCCAAAGTGTTAAACAATGATAGGAAGCCTAGTTTGCAATTGAATATATTAGACCCGGTAAAGTTTCATGACTCGCCACTTTGGGAGTGTTTAGTATGCATATCAGAGAACCTATTTTTCCATTTTCAATTCATTTTGATATGTTTTGACTAGGTTTCAAATCCCTCAAAATTGGTTGTTTACTATTGTCATGCTAATGCATATTTCTCAAAATTCTAAGAAGCCTTGTTTGACCAGTTATAATTTTGACCCAGTTGACCAAAATGAAGAAATTCCTTTTTTATTTCATTCCAGGGGTCAAAAACTTATTTTTTCCATATTTGAGCCTATGATGAATCCGTTTGACTAGTTTTCAAATGCAATTCCAAATGCAATTTATAAAGTTTTATGGATCTCAAAAAAGTGCAGATTGATTGCTACCCTTGTTTGTGTTGTCATAACTATGCATCTGTAATAGATGAGACCAAATGGATTGTACCACTATTTTCTACTCTAAAAATACTCTAATTTTTCCATTTTTTGAGTATTTACCAATCCATCTACATACTTTCCTAGGTCCATTCTGTTTATGAAAATCATTATTTTGCTAGTGTTAACAGTTTTGCAATCTGAATACCTAACTTCGCATGCTTGCCAAATTTTCCTAGTTATTTTTCATGAGCCCAAATTATAGATTTGTGCTCTCATAATGACTTTAAACTAATACCCCAATTTTTGTGCCACCAAGTGATCATTTGACATATTTTCAAAGCCAAAATTGAACACACTTTATTGTTTTCTGACATGTTTGTTTGCAAGCAGTTTTAAGTGAGAAACTTTGATCGTCAGTGTCTTTTGACCCAAATGTCATCATGACATGAAATCTAAGAGGGTATAAAAATTTGGAATAGAGAATAGGTATGTCAAGTCTCAGGGCTTGGTTATTTGTTTCAGTTAGTTTTCCAAGCCAGTATTAGAGGCTTCTCGGCAGAAAATCATAGTTTGCATAAAATGGTAAAGTGAGTTTTTAAATGATCAATTAATGGTCAATTTTGATATAGATATAATATAGTTAGTTTAGGGAGTCAATTTAGTGAATTCCAAGTATCAGGTGTTTTAGTTCAAAAAACAAAATTAGCTAGACCCACTCTACGGCCCGACCAGCTTCACTAGATTGATAAGGCATTGTGGAATTTTGAAGATGACTTAAAGATATTAGAATGAATTTGATCTTTTGAAATCTTTCAATCTAGAGATGCTACAATAATAATGGTATATTTCAAATAACAAGGATGGATGCTCTTTGACGAAGCATAAAATGAGTTGTAATATTCTTATTATCCACTAAAATTAAAATAGAATGTGTGTGGTTATATGCACAATGAGCAGTAAAGTGATGAAGTTAAACTTAACCTTTTCTTTAATTTGAGTTGTTTTGGTGAAGTAATATCATGAATTTAATTTTATTAATGCCACTTGCTAATATGAGAGTGGAGTGTGAAATGTTAGCTATTCAGAAAAAGTGTTTTCTAGGTATGAGAGTACCTACCATATGACAATGAAGGTGACACTTGAATACAATAGATTTCTCATTTTTTATCCTTTGCAAAGTGTATGGAAGAGGGTGGAGAGTGGTCGTATTGAATGCCTCATACTTTCTATATCTAATTTGACATGGCATTTGATTCCCATTAATCTATGAACCAAAACTAGTATGCAAAGTGTTGTCAGAAGGAACTCCAAAGCACCAAGAGATAGATGTTCATTTACAACTCTAAGTTAGAATAGCAAGGTTGTCTCCCAGCAACAGGGGTCTATACTTCTAGTGGTGGAATGCATGGTTGGTTTTTGCTAGGAATTGGCTCCCATTGGGACTAATAGATGTGAAAAATGGGTGGGGGAAGTCTTTGAAGTAAGGATAGGTCAAATCTTGTCCATGTAAGAATTCATAGGGAAAACTAACGACAATTTACATGAAGCAAAAGAAAATGAGGGGGACTATTTCCATATCAATTATTTTCTTCCCTTAACACTTGAGATTAGTTGTTGCAATATTTATCAATTCATGACTGATGATTTCATGGTTTGTAGAATGCAGAGGCAACATCCCAATATAACGGCCCTCATCCAATTGTATTTTTTGTCAAAGGTTTTGTCAGTGTGGAAAAGGAAGAGTAGAAGAACATATGGTAGCCAAGTGGCACAGAGAAGCAATATGCAAAGTGTTGAAATTGCTTAACAATATACAAAGATCAAAATCCTGGGAGTAGAAGATTCATGTGTGAAAACTGTTGGTACATTTTGAGGGGTACTTAAGGGTGGAAAATGTTCACCAGGAGAGTCTTGTTCTGACTTATGTATGTTATAGTAAAATTTATACAATTCCTTATGTTTTTGTCAGTTGGTTTTGGATGATTATGCAAAGAAATTTGTAGTTGTATGGGGTGAATGGAGCAGCTTGAGTCCAAAACTCACACAAAGAGACAAGTAGGTGTCAAATGTAGATTTTAAGACATGACTATGGATGGACGGGAATACCTAATATAAAAAACTGCCATACATGAGTTGTATCATGATATTTATTATGCAAATAGACAACAATTCTATTTGGAAAGTTGTAATTTCTGTCATTAACTTTCCAGTCATGGTGATGTGCAGATTCAACCAGTGAGAAGTTGACACTTGGCGCTTAGGTAGGATTGGAGAGATAAGGTAAAGTATTAAATGAAATATTAAAATTAGATATTCCCAAAATTAAGCACTCATATTGAAGATTTAAATTTTACAAAGATTATGATTGTAATCTAAAGTTTAGACTATTTAAAAGTAAAATATTTTTAACATTTGTAATGCTATGTTCATAGCCAAGGGCCTAAAACTTCAAATGCACACCAAGGGCCCTATGTTTTGCCAAAATATGGACTGTAATATACTATTGGAAAGTGGAGAAGATGAAGTTTTAAAATCTATAGTCAGAATATGTCTAGGTCATAAGTGGCAAAAGTTATAAGCAAATTTGTAAAATCAAGGGTGTTCTTAGCAAAATGGGTGTTTTTCATGATAGAGTTTCAGAATCAATTAGAAAGAAAATAGAGAAGTTTGTTGGCTCTAGATTTGGGGAAAATGTTCCTAGGAATGTTGTTTTGCCTTTAAAACCATTTAGCATGGGTTTTGGCCTAAGTTTTACTGGCAGTTTTGTGTCTTCTTGCAAATTAGTTGTGGTTTCCATCATTTTGAAGATATTTTGATCACATTGTTGAAACAAAATGATGAGATTTGATTTTTAGTTGAAGGAAGAGAGAAGAGAGAGGCTTTGCAGCAGCATGGGATGAAGATTCAAGTGGACATGTGTCACTTCCAAATCATATCCTAATTCTTCTTCTTTCTTTATATCTTTCTCTTTTTCTTTGATTGTAAGGGTTGGTTCTAGTTTATTGGAAGGGTTTCCATTGTTATGATACCAACTAGGTTGGTTCTAGTTTATTGGAAGGTTTTTCATTTTTGTGATCCTACCTAGGTTGGTACCCAAGTTTTCTAAGTTTGTTCTCAGCTATGTTTCCACCATTCTCAATATTTCTCTCTGTATGTGAACAACATTAATGAAGTTTTAGAGATATTTCTAGTCTATTTAGTTATTTCATGAGTTAATTTCATGCATCCTTGTGTATTTGTTTCAAGGAAAGGAATAAAATGCAACAAATGGGTTTATCTTCAGTCTGATTCTTGTCTCATGTTTATGTTATTTGTAATATTATGTGGTTTGTGAACAAAAAGCACAAATCCAGTTGCAATCTGTTTTAGGATGTATGTTTTGGTATATTTTGCTTATGATTCAAGGAGTCATGTAAATGCTTGATTTACCATAATGGAGTTGTAGATTTTATGAAGCGATAGGTCAAGTACAAGATTTAGTCTTGATGCAGATGTTTGATTCACAAAGTGATAGGATAGATCTGGAGTCTTGATATATGAGATGTATCACTAATATCCAAGGATGTATGTTTGTGGTTTGTGGAATTTCCCAATGGATAAGACATTGATTAGCTAAAAGATATATATGTTTTGTTGTTCATATCCTCGTTATGCTAAAATCAATCAATATTAATCAAAGTCTTTTCCCTTTATATTGAAGAGCTAAAAGGATTTTCCTTCACGTAGCCTATCAAGTTCATAGGTCATTTTATTGGCTATTTCATGGATATGTTATTTGTATAAAGCATAGAAGATTTAGGGGTTTCAATATGCTTTATCTAGATTTAGATGTATGTTGTGGATACTAGTACCATATGAATGAATCTTAGGTTCACCTGCCTAGGTCTTGCAGAGCCTAAAGAAGAAGGAGTATAGCCTTATAGTTAGCCCCGATGTCTAAATAGGTATGTTGAACTTGGGAATTAGCTGCCCCTAGATGTATTTATTCCTATCATTGGGTTATTGAAAAGATGTTAATTTAGGAGCCAAAAAAATGGTGACTCTGTTGGGGAAGTATTGAATCTGAAAAGATATTCAATACAGTTGGAAGAAAGGCATGTGAAGAATTTGCTACAGTAACAAGGTTGTTAAGTGTTTTCCATTTCTTTGTTGAAAATTCATGTCTCCTAGTGGTAACCTTATTCAGGATAGTAGTATTTTGAAAGTTGAATGTAAATTGAATTTTTACTAGTGAATTCATCATTAATCAGTTTACCTAGGTAATGTTTTCAAAGTGTTGTTGCAAAGTTCAGAGTCAAGAATGATCAAAAGTGTTTGTTCTCTTTTCCAAATTTGTAAATCTCCAAGAGTGGTTTGATGATTTGTATATTTTTCCTAAAAACTCAAAGTCTCGTTCAAATTTTTCAAGTGACAAATTATGTTTCAAATATTTTCTCACAAGTGTGAGTGACAACTCTAAAATCTTTGTACTAGTCCCTAGTTGATTTCATATCGAATATTTTAAGGGATTTTCATTTTGCATGGGTAGATCTGAAGCTTTTGATAGTAGTTCAAGAAAAGACAAGTTATTAGAGTGTTGTATGCATTTTTTGTTGTAAGAAATTGAAGTGTTAGAAAACAAATCACTATAGTGATTTTTGTGTTCTCATTCAAGGAGGTGGTGGTTCTACATAATTTTTATGAATGGTGTGAATAAGTTCATGTTTGCACCTCTACATAGTTTTTATGAATGGTGTGAATAAGTTCATGTTTGCACCAATGCTAAATTAGAAAATTGAGTTACAGCATCAACACTTGAAGGTATTTTAATTTTCATGAGTTTTACTTTCATGAAAATTTAAGTGATAAGAATGGTTGCCTCTATTCAGTGTTTTCAACACTAAGGAAAGAGGTAGTTAGAAATTTTGTTTCAAAATAGAATCAGATCTCGAATCTAAAGTTAGTTTACCAAGTTATGAAAGTGTGCTTGAATATATTATAAACATAAAAAAGGATCTCCACCATCAGATTGTCAGTTTCATAAGAAATATAGTAGAAAGTATTCAAGGTCTAAGAGATGATCAAGTTTATATAAAGTTTACATTAGAACTCATGGAGTTGCATTTTTCTTTAAGACCAAAGGAATTTTAATTAACCATTATTTTCCTAGAAGTCTTTATGCTTGATTTAGTTAATTTTCCAGCTCATTTAAGATTACAAAATATTTTGAAAGTTGAAAAGTACATCAAGAAGATGGAAAGTGATTTGTATAACAATAGAATTCTCGTTGAATCTTCTAATGATAAAAGTGAATGTAGTGAATCTATAGATTTTGATAATGTGTCTTGTGAATATGAAGATGTGGATTCTAGATCTAGTGAATCAGATGATTTCAGTCAACAAGATGAAGATGGATATATAACTGAAAATGAATCATGTGATAGTATGTATGAGAGTGTGGAAATTTCTAACAGCAGTACAAATAACTCTTTGTGTGATGAAAAATGAGAAGGATAAAGTATCTAATGTTGAGGTATTGTACTAAGAAGAGGAAATATGTTGTAGTAATGATTGTTATTTTTCAAATTGTTTTGCTAATGGTACTGTTGCTATAAGTTTTTCAAATCAACCAAATTATAATCTTAGCCAAGGAAAACAGATTTGTGATGAAGTCTTGTTGAATGTTGATGAAATCTCACAATTATTAGCTTGTGATTGTGAAAGGTATGCAATTGTTTCTAAGGATGATATGGTTTTCCCTTGTTATGTTTCTTCTCAAGATGAAGTTCTTTCCCCAAAGGTTGATGCTGAAAGTGATATAAAATTAGAATATTATGTGTCAAGTTTTGGAGGCGTATATGATAGTAGTCCAAATTTCAATACACATGATGACTTATCTGATGTAAAGAATACTACTAAGGGAAGATTTAGTGATGATTCAAATCCCTCTCATGTTGGTAATGTTGCATCAATTTTTGATGTTTCATATGATGACAAGGAAAAGGTCAAAAGTTGTGAATTTGATCTTGACTTTCCATTTTGTGCTGATGAATCTAGTGATGATGAGTTTGATAGATTTTCCAAGGAGTTTTTGGAAAGAAACAATTATAGCAATCAGCAAGTTATTTGTGAACACTTTCATGATAAGTTTTGTAACATGGTAACTAATCCATTGTTTGAAGAATGTGAAGGATTTCTAGAACATGTTGAATCTAATTAGATGTCAAACAAGATTGCAAATGAGGAGAAATCATATTTCATGTCCCCTTCATATCTGGTTATATAAGGTGAGTTTCAAATCCATGATATAAGTGACTCCTTGAATCAAGAAGAGTATGATTCCTTTGTGTTTCCATTGGATAGCATGCATAAGTCATTTAGTACAAATTAATTTTAGTTTGATTCTAATATATTTGAGCATTTTGATCTGTATGTTTATAGTGAACACTTTGTTGAAGTGGTTCCTAGTTTGTATATCTACTGTGAACATGAAGATGTAGAATTGGTTTTGCCAAATGAGTTGTTTCAGAATGCTAAGTTGATTGGTGAAACTAATGGAAGTAATTATTTTAGCTTACCTCATGAAAATGGAAATGAAAATCAGTTCTATGATAGAGGTAAGAAGTTTTGTTGAGGTTTGGTAGCCCGAGATCATTTGTACAGCTTAGGAGTAGTTTTCTTGCTTTCAATAAAGTTGTTCGAGAGAAATTTTTGGAGTGGTCTGCTTCTTCCATAGATCTGAATCGTTTCCATTCCCATAAGTGACAGGTATCCCCAAATAGAGCCACTGTTGGGACTCAAAATTGAAGACCTGATTTTGAGTACCATTCTAAATTTTGAGTCAAATTGAGCCCCTATAAAAGCTCTTCATGCATGTGTACCCCAGTTGTTACTTTAAGGCCTATGAAGTGCTTCATGTTTCTAACACTTTTCACTTAGTATATGCATGTTTCTCATAATGATAAATTTCCTTTTTGAGTCATTTCATGAAGCATCATTTTGAGCATTGTTCATATCTACATTTTTGCCAAAGTGCCAAACATCGATAGGAAGCCTAGTTTGCAATTGAATATCTTACACCTGATAAAGTTTCATGACTTGCAAATTTGGGAGTATTTAGTATACATATCAGAGAACTTATGTTTCAATTTTCAAGTTATTTCAATATGTTTTGACTGGTTTTTAAAACCCTCAAAGTTGGTTGTTTATTGTTGTCATACTGATGCATATTTCTTAGAATTCTGGGAAGCCCTGTTTGACCAGTTGTAATTTTGATCTAGCTGACCAAAATAAACAAATTCCTTTTGCATTTTATTTTAGGGGTCAAATAGTTGTTTTGTTCTAGATTTGAGCCTATGAGGAATCCATTTGACTAGTTTTCAAATGCGATTCCAAATGCAATTTATAAAGTTTTACTAGTGTCAAAAAAGTGCAGATTGATTGGAACCCCTATTCGGGATGTCATAACTCTACATCTGTAATAGATGAGACCAAATGGATTGTACCATTATATTATACTATTAAAATACTCTAAGTGTGATAGTTTTCAAGTCTTGACCAATCTGTCTACACACTTTCCCAGATCCATTCTGTTTGCGAAAATTGTTGTTCTGCTAGTATTCCTAGATCTACAATTCTGAGTGCCTAACTTTGCATGCTTGCAAATTTTCTTAGTTATTTGTCATGAACCCAAATTAAAGATTCATACTCTCCTCCAAAGTAATGTGACTTAGACCTAGCTCGGACTCAACAAGGGTAACTTGACTCGTGACTCGACTCGGACTCTGAAATGACTCGATGGTGACTTGGTGGTGACTCAGCAAAGTGAAAAAACCTCAAAAAAAATTAGATTTTTTAGGATTTAAAGAACATTCCATGCACCCATTATTGAATAAATCTTAAAGACACAATAACATCATTAAATAGAAGATAATTTGATCATAATGCACATACTTAAAGTTAAAATTCAAACATACATCAATTACATAAGTACAATACTACAAAGGTAAATTGCTAAATACTATATTACAAGTAATTAAAGTTTAAATAGTAGTTGAAGGAAATATTATAAAATTAAAATATAGAATCATATATAAAATGATAAATCTATGCAACCCATCAAAATGTATATGTATTATGAAATCCAACACATCAAGATTCAATAGTCATCATCAAATGTTCCAAATTTTGATCATATATTAAGTTAAACAAAAAGTTAAAACAAGACTATAGCTATAGCTCCTAGTTAGAGTCCTTATCATCATCCTCATCCTCATCATCATCCTCATCCTCATCCTCATCCTCGTCCTCATCTCATGCCCAACCTCAACCTCAACCTCAAGCTCAGTATAATCTATAAAATGCCTCTTAGTAAAGCATCTAAGGTAGGTCTAGGATGACTCATTAGCCATAGCATCAGCCTATGAGGTGCCTTTAGGATCAACTATAGCCTCTGTCTCTGCCAATGCCTGTGAGGTGCCACTAGGATCAACTATAGTCTCTAGCTCTGTCAGTTCCTGTGAGGTGCCACTAGGAACAACTGGAGCTCTCTGGTCCTCTGCTACCATAGCCACAGCCTTAGCCTAGCCCTCTCTATCTACCTGGTCAACCCAACATAGGTCCTTGTCATCAAAGATAGGATGAGTAGCCTTAGTGATCCACTTGGACTCTTGATCAACCTCCTCTAAAGTAATCAGAGAGGTTTCACTATCCAAAATCTCTCTGGTCCTAATGCATAGGTTGTAATGCACAAAGACTAGCCTATTCATTTTCTCCACAGACAACCTGTTATGCCTTTTTTAGTGGATGTGCTCGAACATGCTCTAATTGTGCTCATAGCTAGAAATGCTACTTGGCTAGCTCAAAATGTGGATGGCGATTTGCTAAAGGTTTTTGGTTGAAGGCCCAAACATTTTCCACCATCTATTTGAATTTTGAAAAAAGGAGAAGAAAAAAATATTAGTCTCATTTCAAAATTTGAACTTTAAAGTTTAAAGCTAGAAATTTAGAGACTAGATTGTATAAGGCTTAAGCTACAATTTTTACTTGGCTGCAATTTTGTATGACCTTCTTTGCAAATTTGACTTGAAAAAATGGGCCCTGACGCATTATTATAGGCATCCATCTTAAGCAATATATTTGTGGCATTAGTGGTCATCTTCGATATCACAGTGTATAGGTCACTAAGAACCTCCTCATCTTCCTTGAAATCTTCACAAAAATGGTATGTCAGATTGAGGTAATAAGCTATTGCGTGGATGGGCTTATGAAGTTGATTTTGCCATCTCATATCAATTACGTCCCATATAGGGCCATAGTTTTCCTCAACTCCTACATATTTGGCCTTAATAGCCTCCTTGACCTATCTATGCCCTCATATATGTAGCCCATACAAGGCTTCTCACCATCAGTAGCTCATAGGAGGGCTACAAGGGGCTTAGTGATCTACAAAACAATTAAACAAAAAAATAATTTAGTGAATGTTGAAACTTTGCAAAGTTGCACAATGAAAATAAAACAAAAATATGTATGAGATAAATTAATTTATAAAATTTTAAGACTTAAGCTTTTCAAATTTAAATTACCTTCACAATCTTTGAAGATGGCTCCCAAAAACCTTCATCATCATAAATGCATTTTGTCACATCTATCCTTGCACAGCTAGTGGCAAAGGAGGAGGAACTCCATTCTGGACCAACAAACATGCACCTCAAAGCTAACCTTGAACTCAGCAAGGATTTTAGTGTGATAAAATTAAAGGCAAATCTTGTGATACCAAGATGAGCCAACTCTTTTCCTTTCATGTATTGCCTCATAGTGTTGAGGACCAAGGCATGATTATAGATGAACTTACAAAGATTTTTGGCCTTAGCAACACATGATTTCACCCATACAAGCTTGCCAATATCCTCTAACATGAGGTTAATGCAATGGGCTGCACATGGAGCCCAAAAGATTTTTGGGTGTCTCTCCATCAAAAATTTTCTTGCAGCAATTTAAATTAGTTAGTAAACAATGAAAATTTTTGATGTATTAAAAAACTTTTAATTTTCAAAATTTAATGAAAAACTAAAACAAATTTGTTAGAAGTAGAACTTAGAAAGTTAGAAGTTAAAATTTTACTTACGGCAACATAATTAGCTACATTATCAGTCACCACTTGGACAACATTCTCTTCCTCCACCTCGTTTATGACCTCCTCAATAGCCTTACATAAGAATTTTTTATTTTCACATGTGAGGAAGCGTCTATAGACCTCAAAAACATGGTGGATCCTAAAATTGAAAATTAAACAAAATAATTATCATTCAAGAATCAATAGTCAATAAAACAAAAAATTTTTTATTCAATAATACATTAAATTTTAAACTTTAAGAAGTGGAGGATGATGAATTACCTCCGCTAGAAACAATAAAATTTAGGAGGGTCCTATTCCTCCTATCTGTCCATCCATCTGTCATACTGGTACACCCCTTTTGGCTTCAAATATTTCTATGGTCCTCCAACTCAAGTTTCATCTCCTCAACCATATTTAGTAAGAGGGGGCCACTCAACACATCTTCAGTGGGGGCTTTAGACCCCACACCACAGATGGAAATTGCATCAATCATCCCCTACCAATAAGGAGTCCTGTTACACTTATAAAAATATTTTAATTAGCATTTTTCAAATTTTCAACATCAAGTTAAAAGTATAAAATAGAATTTAAATTTTAAAACTTAAAAGTTTAAAATGTAAAACAATCAAATATAAATGAAGTTGAATTACCTCGCTGCTATAAATGGAATGTTGCAGAAAAACCAAAACTTGCAAATTGCTCGTATTCCAGCTTCATGTATCTCCCTATTCCAGCCCAAGCTCTCAAGTGAGGGTTGTGCACCAAGAGTGGAACGTGATACAAAAAAATTGTCCAACCTAGATTTTCTGACTCTAGGATGAAAGGTAAAGCCAATACTACTAGAAGGGGTAGCAACTATGGTACCACTAGCAATGCAAAGAATAGATGTAGAAGAAGTATGACTAGCAGAAGCACTAGGACGATAGGGGGTAAGGGAAGAACCTTCTCCAACACAACCTACTAACTCAAAAACATTTTCAAATGAGCATGGAAGGGAATTAGAACCAATCTGAGCTAACTTTGCTAAAAAAAAAAATTAATTCCTTTTCTTGTTCATATTTTTATAAGGCTACATAACAAAAATGTTGATCCTCAACAGTTGCAATTCTACAAGGCTCAATATCATGACCATGTATGCCAACAATATGGTATTTCAATCTATTTATCTCTCCACTATTAATGGTTTTGCAAAATAGGCATTTTGTTTGAGTTCTAGTTCTACTCGGAAAGTCTATGGTGTACTTCCAACACTCATCTTTTTTATTACCTTTTAGAGAGCTTGGGTTTTTTACCTCCAAGAGCCATTATGAGTAAGGTAAAATGTAAAGGTTTCTGCAATAAGACATTTTAGACCAAATATTACCATTTAAGCATTATATTTTATGAAGATCTAAAATTTTTTTAAAAAACTCATAAACAAACCAAAAAAAATTCATCCAAAAAACCCATAAGCATAGAGAAAAAAATCATCAAAATCTAAAAAATCAACTCTTACCTCTTTCAAATGCTTTGGGAAGTGTTGAGAAGAGCTCCTATAAACTCCTTGATGATCTAAATGCAAGTTCCAATGTCACAAATGCAAGCTTTTCTCCTCTTCCTTTCAACTAGTTGCAAAACAAGGACACTCTATTTCTCTTCTAGCTTTCTCTCTCTTTCTTCTTCTCACAATAGAGTGTTATGAAAGCCCTTTTAGGGTTATAAGAATAAGACAGAAGAAAAAAAACATTAAAAAATTATGATTTTTTTATGTTTTTTGGCCACACAATTTTTTATTGTCGTGGCTAGGTCAGCCTGCTCATGACCCGCGAGTCATGATGTGACTCACGAGTCAGGCAAGTCACGCCACCTAACTCACTACTCATGAGTCACCAGTCATTATGACTTGGTTGCAAGGGCATGGCTCACTGACTCGTGTGACTTGCCCAACTCGCGGTGAGTCACGTTACTCTGCTCTCCTCATAACAATAAACTAATGCCCAAATTTTTATGTGTCTAAGTGATCATTTGACCTATTTTCAAAGCCAAAACCGAACGCACTTCATTATTTTCTGACATGTTTGTTTGCAAGCAGTTTTAAGTGAGCAACTTTTACATTAGATATCTTTTGACCTAGATGTTGTCATGACATGAAATCTGACAAGGTACAAGAATGTGGAATAGAGAATAGTATGTCAAATCTTAGGGCCCAGTTGTTTGTTTCAGTCAATTTTTAAAGCTAGTCTTAGAGGCTTCTAGACATAAAATCACAGTTTGTAGAAAGGGGTAAAATGAGTTTTTAAATGATCAACTAATGGTCAATTTTGATCTAGATCTAATCCAGTTAGTTTAGGGATTCAAGTTAGTAATTTTCAAGCATCAAGTGTTTCAGTTTGAAAAAGAAAAAGAATTATTCAGACCCATACTAGGGCCCGACCAGCTTCACTAGATTAATGAGGCATCATGGAATTTTGAAGATGACTAAAAGAGATTAGAATGAATTTGATATTTTGAAATCTTGCAATCTAAAGATGCTACAATAATAATGGTATGTTTCAAATAATGAGGATGGATTCTCTTTGACCAAGTATGAAATAAGTTGTAATATGCTTATCATCAACTAAAATTAAAATGGAATGTGTGTGGCTATATGCACAATGAGTAGTAAAGTAATGAAGTTAAACCTAACCTTTTGTTTAATCTAAGGTTTTTTGGTGAAGTAACATCATGAAGTTGATTTTATTTATGCTACCTGCTAATATGAGAGTGGAGTGTGAAATGTTTTCTATTCGAATAAAGTGTTTTCTAGGTATGAGTGTACCTACCATATGCCAATGGAGGCCACACTTGAATATAATAGATTTCTCATTTTTTATCCTTTGCAAAGTGTGTGGAAGAGGGTGGAGAGTGATTTTGTTGAATGCCTCATACTTTCTATATCTAATTGACATGACATTTGATTCCTATTAATATGTGAACCAAAACTAGTATGCAGAGTGTTTCTAAAAGGAACTCAAAAGCACCAAGAGAGAGATACTCATCCATAAATTTGAGTTATAATGACAAGGTTTTCTCCAAGCAATATAGGTCTATGCTTCTAGTGGTGAAACACATGGTTGGATTTCGCTAGGAATTGGCTCCCATTAGGACTGATAGATGTGACAAATGGGTGGAGGAAGTCTTTGAAGTAAGGATAGGTCAAATGATGTCCATGCAAGCATTCACAAGGAAAAATAGTGTCAGATTAGGTGAAGCAGAAGCAAACAAGGAGGATTGTTTCCATGGCAATTATTTTCTTCCCTCAACACTTGAGATTACTGGTTGCAATATTTATGAATTCATGGTCGATGATTTCACAATTTGTTGAATGCAGATGCAACATCCCAATATAATGACCCTCATCCAATCGCTTTTTTTGTCAAAGGTTTCATCGGTATGGAAAAGGAAGAGTAGAAGCACAGATGGCAGCCAGGGGGCATAGAGAAGCAATACTCAAAGTGCAAAAATTACTTTAAAATATTCAAAGATCAAAACTAGGAGTAGAAAATTCATGTGTGCAAGCTGTGGGAACATTTTAAGGGGTAATTAAGGGTGGAAAATGTTCACTAGGAGAGTCTTGTTTTGACTTATGTATGTTATTGTAAAATTTATACAATTCCTTATGTGTTTGTTAGTTGGTTTTGGAATATTATGCAGAGGAAATCATAGCTATACAGGGTGAATAGAACAACCTGATTCCAAAACTCTTGCAAACAGACAAGCAAGTATCAAATGTAGATTTTGAGACATGAATATGGATGGATAGGAACACCCAATAAAAAAACTACCACACATGAGTTGTATCCTGATATTTGTCATAGAAATAGTCAATGATTCTATATGGAAAGTTGAGACATCTATCATTAATTTTCCAATCATGGTGATGTGTAGATCATTGAGATGAAAAAATTAGCTAATGCATATATCATTGGTGAAGATCAAGAATTTGTGTAAAGTGCTAGTGTGGAAATGATCATTGAATGGAGAATGAAAATAGTTATAAAGATGTCACATTATCCCACATGTGATATGTGGAAAGTAAATTTCTTGTTTTAATACGCCAATGCTCAATGTATAGAGTGTCTTAAAGATATGGTTCTTTTGGCAAGGCAAGGTTAGCATGGTGGGGCCCGTTGACCTGGTGATGATGCTAAGAACTAATGTTGATGACCTGTGTGAATGATGAGGAGATGAATTAGTGATGATATGGAACATTCTAGAGGTAATTTGTAAGTTCAGGATGAGAAAAATGTGAATTTATGAAGTTCAAATTTTGTGTGTTTGGGAGGCTTAAGATGGTTGAGTTATGAAGCTATGTGAAATTTGTATGATCAGGAGCCTCATAATTTGAGTGGTAAGCAAAAGATCATAAATGCAAAAGTACAGAGTTATGATAATACAAAATTTGTGAGTTCAAGAGTCTCATATGGTCGGGAAGCAAAAATCTCAATGTTCTGAACTTACATTCAAGGTGTGTAGGTCTCACTCGGGTGGCAGATTTGACCAGTGAGAAGTTGATACTTGGCACTCAGGTAAGATTGGAGAGATAACGTAAAGTATAAAATGAAATATTTAAATCAGATATTCCCAAAATTGAGCACTCATGCTAAAGATTTAATTTTTTTAGATATTATGATTATAATCTAAAGTTCAGAAGGTTTTCCATTGTTGTGATACCACCTAGGTTGGTTCCCAAGTTTTATGGGTTGGTTCTTAGCTGGATTTCCACCATTCTCAGTATTTCTCTTTGTATATGAACAACATTAATGAAGTTTTAGAGATAGTTCTAGTCTATTTAGTCATTTCATGAATCCTCATGTATTTGTTTCAAGGAAATGAATAAAATCCACCAAATGAGTTTATCTTCAGTCTGATTCTTGTCTCCTGTTTATGTTGTTTGTAATCTTTTGTAGTTTGTAAACAAAGAGCACAAATCCAGTTGTGAATTTTTTTAGGTTGTATGTTTTGGTATATTTTTCTTATGATTCAAGGAGTCATCTAAATGCATGATTTAATATAATGGGGTTGAAAATTTCATGAAGGGATAGGTCGAGTATGAGATTCAGTCTTGATGCAGATGTTTCATTCACAAAGTGATAGGATAGATCTAGAGTCTTGATATATGAGATGTATCATTGATTCCAAGGATGTATGTTTGTGGTTTGTGGAATTGTCCAATGGATAAGACATTGATTAGCCTATATGATCTATATGTTTTTTTGTTCATATCTTGATTATGTTGAAATCAATCAATATTAATCAAAGTCTTTTCCCTTTATATTGAAGAGCTGAAAGAATTGGCCCTCACTTAGCTTGTCAAGTTCATAGGTCATGTTATTGGCTATTCCATGTTGGAATTAACAATGGGAAAGTAAGCTCTCAGAGGGGGACAAGGGGGTGAATCAACACTTCAAAACTTTAACCATAAAACATTCACCACACATCCATCTTATAATTTAGCATGAAAACTAAAATAGCTAGCTACACATGTTCATCCATAGCATGAAACAAATAACACATAACACAATAAGTTTGTTACCTAGAAACCCTCCAATGAGATGGTAAAATTGGATTGGGGATGACACCCACAAATCTTCACTACTGCAGTCATAAAGTGTATCCAATGAAGGTTACAATTGTTTGATCATAAATTATGATCTACCCTATGAAAGGTCTTCCCTGTTAAAGGCTTACAAAGATTGTTAAATCTTACCTTGTCAAAGGATTTCAACACCTTGCTAAAAGAATGCCTTGTTAGAGGACTTCAAATTACAATAAATTAAGTACCCTATTAAAGTATTTACAAAAGCCTACTAAGGCTACTCAGTTAAGATATTTTCACTAATTCACCTGTTAGAATGTTTTAGCATTGATCCTTCGGTTAGCACCTCTCTGCTATATATCAGATCTCCTCTTTTCTGATGTGTACTTGATCCTCCTGATCAAATGTATCTCTTCTATCCTTTAACTACTCTGCTCTATTCTCTCTAACTATTTATGCAATTCATTCCTCACTCACAACCTCCTTAGTCACCACGAATGCTCTCTCTTTGCACTTAGCATTCGCTCTTAATTCTCTTCTCATCCATACATGCGACCTCTTTAGGATTTTCCTTAAGAAGATTTAGGTGAGCTAGGGTTAGGTAGGAATCAACAATTGTGATTCATCCATTTTGTCACTTAGAACGTCCCTTTTTCTGATTGGTTGCATGTATTGCATAAGGATTCTCAATATGCCTATGTATATGTCTTCTAGAATCATAAAAAAATCCTTAAGTCAGCCCAAAAATGGTTTATATATGAGTTTGTGTCATTACAAACAACTATGTCCAAAACTGTTTACTCAACACTTGAAAGCTTTGATGCTCAGCATTCACTATATCTTTAATATTGTAATTGGGCTCTTGAATGACTCGGCATCCACTTTTTTACTCATCATATGAATCACTTGGCATATATGACTTTCTCAACATTTGATTGACTCAACACATACTGGTGCTTGGAACTAACTATGTATATTTCATAGCATACACTACTTACTCAGTACATACTAAGTTCTATTATGTGATGACTTAAGTATTTTGTCAATGCCTTTTCAAAACCAAAATGAGATCAACAATCTCCCCCTTTGACATGAGTTGCAAAAATACTTTGTCATGCATATATAGCCTAACTTATGTGCATAACTTGGATAATCTATATAAAATACTTGGTTCTCATACAAAAATACAAAATTTTCAAAACTGATGACATAATTGTCATACCTTATTTCACCAAAATGTTATAACTCCCCTTGAGTTGATATTTCCTTTATGTAACTAAAATTTTGTACTCTTGACAAGTAAGTGTGTGATCTTTTGTTCTTCCCTATTTTTGTATGAGTACTCTCCCTAGCTCAAAATTGTACTATGCATTTGTCAATCTGCAAATACTTTATAACCCACCTTTTTTGACACTATCATTTGGGTGGTACATTGATAGTGTGTTTGTCCAAAAATGTTTTGTCGACCTCCATGATTATTTTCAATGTTGTATCCTAGTTATTGCATCCTACCTCTAGAGATTGGTATTCAACATCTAGCTGGGCAACAAGGTCAACTAAGCCATCATGTGTTGAAAGTTGATTATCTTTCCTCATCAATGTTTTAGTAAAGGCTAGTTCCTTATGCAATACTTCCATGTGTGGGGTCAACATGGATAGGATACTAATCAAGGTAGCCCTTATGTTTGTATATTGTGAATGTAATGTAGCTAGCTTACCTTCAGTAGATAGTAGTCTCTGAAAATGAGTCTAGCTTTGACCAAGAGATAGTTTCAATGTTGTACCTATGGACTGTATATCTCCTTGTAGCCAGCCAATAGCCCTCTGTACTTCTTGTATGAATAAATTTACATCACAAAGCTTTTTATATAGAGAAAATCTATTCTCTAACACCTTTTTCAATTCCTCCATTTTGGTTGCTAAGTCAACCTGTCTGAGTGCAATAGAACTAAAAATATTTTCAAGAACTTTATAGTGAAACTTCTTTTCAGACCATTCTAGAAGTTTAACATTGTAGTCTAGGTCTTCATCACTAATCTTCTCAACAATATTTAATAGTTTCTCAAGCATATGTCTCTCTTCATTAGGGGCTGGGAGGCTAAAAGCATCACAAAATATGTCTTTTATGTCATGAAGAACTTACTTATGCTTGTGTTACCTTCTTAGCAACTCTTGTTGTTTCTTCCTATGTAGAGCTTCCTATAGAATGCTCATTTGCTCAATGGTGATTATTGTATGATCAAACTTTGGAATTTCAATCACCTCATCAAGACTTACATCTCCATAAGATATATCTTCTAATCTTCTAAATGTTTCTGCACTGGACCTGGATATCTGCAATGGTGTGGCATGAGTGCTCAACCTCTAAAGAACTTGACTACTAGGAGGAGTAGCATAAACTAGTAGAGTGACCAAAGTCTATATGGAAACTTGTTCCTCTATAGCAATAGTGACCTCCAATTCTTCAGACTTGATAATCTAACTTGCATCTTCCTGCTTTTCACCTTGTGTTTGTGATGTAGGTGGAGGACTTGCTTCTTGACCTAGTTTAACTTTAGTTCCATCCTCCTCAACTGTAATTAAGGCTTGCTTATGCAAAATTAATGGCACCAGAGGTAATGCAACTAGTATTATAATAACACCTTGCTATTTAATGCTTGCACTTAGTTCTTTTGTAACTTTTACCTCTAGGGGTACACTAGATGTGTCAATTTGCTTCTCCCCTGTTGATGTCGTATCTGCCTTTTCAATTTCTTCTATTTTTACTAATATAGGATTTGAGCATAATTTAGCTTCCATGGTGGAATCTTTCAAAATCTTCTTCAAATCATCATCTGTCAAGGGATTGATATTCTAAGCAAAATTATCAAAAACATCCTTGATTTTTACTAAGTCCTACTAACTTACTTGGTCTACATGTGGAGGACTGGTACTCAACACTTGTACCTTAGGTACACTTTGATCATCTAGTTGCTCATAGTCAGTTGTGGCCTCTTCTCCTATTATTTCCTTGGTGCCTTCCACATGACCATCCTTGACTGATACATCTTTTGCACTCTCTATTGCTTTTTGTTCAACTTTCTTAGGTTCTTGCATATCTTGCTCACCTTTCTCTTTTATACTAGGAATGGGTAACTAGTAAATAGATCTCCATATGGCTTAACTCTTAGTTACCACATCCTCTATATTCTTCTTTAGGATATTGAATGCTCCATAGCCTCATCTATCATTTTCTTTGGCAATTCAAGCACAACTTGGGCTAAAGTGGTTTCCCTGATCTATCTTTCAGTTTATAAACTACATTGTCATTTCTGCTCAACTCTGTCATATAGAATCTTGGGTAATGAGTTGGCAATCTCAATAGGTGTGGATTTGAATGTAGCCATCATCACATATATGGCCTCCTCAATAGTATTTTTTCCAACCTTTCCTAACTTATCAAAATATATGTGTGCAAAACTAGATAAATGTGCGTTTGATTTTATATTGTCACACAAATTATCTAAGTCAGAGGAGGGACTGTAGCTTACCAACTTAAATTGATTGATATCATATGAATCTGTCTTCTCCTCATCTGACTCAACTAGAGTGACATACTTTCTTCTCTTTTTCTTTTCTGACTGACTCTGCTCTGTAGTAGAAATAATCCTTTTACCCTTAGGTTTTTCAGCTTCTTTTGCTTGTTTTGTAGTTGCCCTTGTGCTGGCTCTGGTAATAGGTACTGTTGGCTTTAGCTGTGTAGGTTTCATAACTCTTTTTGGCTTTTTTTCTACAAGCTCCTTTGTCTTCCTCTTCTTCTTCTCAAGTTTGGGTGCTTCCTCGACTTCTTCTTCCTCAGCACCTTCTACATTTTCTTCTTGGTCTTCACCTTGATCTTTTGTGAGTGCCAATGGGGCTTGTCCCTATTTTTCCTCTTCTTCATCTTCATCTTCTTCTCTTCTCCTTCTTCCCCTTTGCTAAATTTTTCCTTCAGCTTTTTCACTAATTTGTTCTTCTTTCTAAGAATAGTGGTTATTTTCAAGTCTATTTTTATTCTTGACTTGGCTTCCTCATAATTGCCAAATGAGGCCGCACTCTTGTCTATGTCCTTTGCCAATAGTTCAGTGATGGTTGTAGATGCCTCATCCACATTGATTTCATAAGGCAATGGCTTGAGCCATCTAACCCTAAGTATTACAGCCTACACATATGTATAATCAGCATCAACTAAGAATCAAACATTATCATAATGTTTCTCCACTAGTGACACTAGAATCCTTAGTATTTACTTCATAGACTTCTTGAAATTTTCAAAGTAGCTTGTCATTACTGTTTCAAAATTCTCTCCAAGTTGCTCTATTTCACAAGAGGTCTTGATCTCTACCGAACCAGAACCTAATTTCTTTGTCTCGGACTCCCTGGAGGAACCAATGGAAGAACATCATGATCCTTCTCTCCCAGGAGTCCAACACTAGCCCGGTCAATAGGGTAATCCCTAAGACTATGAATAGAATCCTTGAGAGGCTCTTAGCCACCACACCGAGGCATCTGGCTAGACTGGAAGCATTTTTTGATAATTTCAAGGAGGCTGAAGAAGCTCCCTAGTCTTTGGTTAGAAATAGAAAGAAGAAGAATAGTTGAGACCCTTCACCTAATTCTCAAACTAATACTAGGAGTAGGGTGAAAGCTAATCTTGGCCTCATCTCCAATCATTTAGGCAGGAAAAACAAGAACCAACTTAGAAAGGAGGAAATGAGAAGAAACATTATGGATGGGATGCAATGTACCATCCATGAATCATGTTCATTAATCAAAGCATGAAGATCATATCTTGGAACATTCATGGACTCAATGGAATCCATAAACAAGAGATTGTTAGGAATATGATCCGTGACCAAAGACCAGATTTTTTTTTATTCAGGAAACCAAAATGTAGAAGGAAAAATCTAAGATGATGTCTTATGGCAAAAGACTTCATAGTACTACAACAGACTCAGAAGGAGCCTCAGGAGCTCTTCTCACCATCTGGAAGGGCTTGTTGGAGGCCACCATTATCTTTAATAAAGGTAACATTTTTCTCTCTAACCCTGTCAATCGAATCTAGATGGTTTTTGTTGAATTTGTATGCCCCCAACACCTAGCATGATAGAAGGTTGTTTTGGATCAAAATCTAGGACTTGGTCTCCAATTTGGGGGATTCTAGATGTATCATTATGGGAGATTTCAACACTCCTCTTCTAACCTCTAATAAGTTAGGAGGGCTCCCACCTAATGGGGAAAGTAGACAACACTTGGCTAATCTGATTAGGGATTTAGCTCTCCTTGATGTGGACCTTGGTGGTGCAAGTTCACCTAGTCTAATAGGAGGGTGGGCTAGGACTACATTCAAGTCAGGTTAGATAGAGTTCTCATTTCTATGGACTGGCTGAGCAATTTCCACTATAAGCTTTTTGCTCTGGTCCAATTAGGATCTTATCAGTCCCCAATCTCCCTTTCTATGGACAAGATTAACAAGAAGAAATCTTTTTTGTTTAGATTTGAGAAGATGTGGTTGGACTATCCTAGTTTGCACAACATGATCAAGGAGTGGTGGGATATTGTTGTGGATGGGATAGCTATGTACAAGGTTACTAAGAAACTAAGATATATCAAATCTGAAATTTGAAACTGGAACAAGTCTAACTTTGGCAACATTTTCTAGGACAAAGAGACACTTATGGGCAACCTAGCAGATGTCCAGAATGGCATCTAGACTTGGGGTTATGATGACGTCTCTCTTAATGTTGAGAAAGACATCCTTATTGAGCTTTATAATGTGGGTGGAAAAGAGGAGATGTATTGGAGAAAGAGATATAGAGAAGTGTGGCTTCAGGAAGGAGACAAAAACACCAAATTCTTCCATATGTCCACCTTGAAACACCAGGCTACTAATAGAATCAGTGAAATCAAAATGGGGAGCAAGACTATCAAAAAAGACAATCTCATTGCTGAGGAGGCAATCACATATTTCTCTAAGATTCTCACTAAGGATCTTAACTTGAATATGGAAGACCAGAATGATGTTATCATGGCCATACCCAAAAATATCAAGCAAGATTAGAATTAGAACTTATTGACCATTCCCAAGTATCAAGAAATTAAAAAAATTATTTTTGACCTACTAGCGGAAAAGGCCCCTAGCCCAGATGGCTTTCCCATTTTCTTCTTCCAGCATTTCTGGGACATTATTCATGAGGATATTTTTCATGATGTTCAAGAATTCTTTTGGGCAAGGGATCTCCTAAAATAAGTTAATGCCACCTTCCTTGTCCTCATTCCTAAGATTGCTAGAGCTGACACTTTTGGTGCTTTTAGACCTATCAATCTATGCAATTCTTTTTATAAGATCTTTGCTAAAGTCCTTGCCAATAGACTTTTGGTCATTTTGCCAGAAATCATCTCTCCCTAGCAATTAGGATTTGTCCCTGGTAGGTAAATTCTTGATTCCATTATGGAAGTTCATGAGGCTATCCACTCTCTGGATGCTAGTAGGCAAGAGGGCTTTCTTCTCAAGCTAGATCTTTCTAAGGCATATGACAGAGTTGACTAGGGTTTCTTGGACCGAATTCTTGATGTTTTTGGCTTCAATGCTAAGGTGAGGGAGATTTTCTCTCAACTAGTTAGTACTCCATCCTTTGTTGTCTTAGTGAATGGTGCTCCCTCTAAATTTTCTAAACCTTCCAGGGGCCTCAGACAGGGAAACCCTTTATCTCCCATTCTGTTTGTCATTATGGCAGAAGGCCTGGGTAGGCTCATCCATTCTTATAGAAGGAGAGGGGATCTGGTGGGGCTAAAACCATCCTCTAGCCCTTCGATCTAGCAATTTGTTGATGACACCATTATGGGGGGTGAATCATCAATCAAGGAGGCTAATTCTATTAAAAATATTTTGAACACCTACTCCAAAGGCTCTGGTCAGCTAATCAATTGGGATAACAGTTCTATTTTTTTCTTTAATACCTCGATTAAAAGGGATAAGAAGATAGTTGGTATCTTAGGGTGCAAGGTTGGCCTGCTCCCCTCTACATACTTAGGGCTCTCCTTGGGAGTCATGCCTCCTGACTCTTTTTGGGATAATCTAGTGGATCATTTCAATAGGAAACTAGTTGGTTGGAAAGGGATTACTTTGAGTCAGGTGGGTAAGGTCATCCTAATCAAGTCTACTCTTCAGAACCTTCCCACCTATACCCTTAGCATGTTCTCCATCCCATCCAAGGTGGCTGCCCACCTAGAAAGAATTCAAGGAGCTTTATGTGGTCTGAGCCTAATGATAGCAAGAAGTACCCTCTGGTGGCTTGGGACTCTATTTGTAAACCCAAGAAGCATGGAGGGTTGGGCATTAGAAAGCTAAAATAGTTCAACTCTACCCACCAAGCCAAACAGATTTGGAGAATTTTCAACAATGTGGGTGAATGGAGAGACATCATGTTATCCAAGTATGCTAACAACTCAACCTTAAACAATTCATTATCAAAGAGGCTCACCCTGACGACTCTTTCATCTAGAATGGGTTGGTGTGATCCAAGGACTTGGCTGTTGGCAAAGCCAAATGGTCTGTGGGTAATGGAGAATATATCAATTTTTGGAGGGACGACTGGCTCAGCCAAGGACCTCTCTAGGAGATTAAGGATTTCAATGTCTAGGCTAATTTTTGCATTGAGAGATATGGCAACAGGGTGAGGAACTACAGAGTCAATGATAGGTGGATTGACCTTACTGTGGTTTCTGAGGATCTAAAACTGCTCATGGACCTATTGAGACTCATTCCTTTATCAAATAATAAGGATGCCATTATGTGGGGGGATACTACTAATGGCCTCTATTCAATGGCTTCTAGCCAGCATCTCTCCTACCTCAAGTCTAGGCCCCAGAGTGGGTGAAAGCCTAGCTCCCTCGTCTTACCCCGAAGATTAACTTTTTCTTCTGGACCCTTCTGCAAAATCACATCCTCACTGTGGACAATCTCACCAAACAAGGTAACATGATACCTAATAGATGTATCTTATTTAAATAGAATTATGAGAGTGTTGATCATTTGTTCTTACTTTGCCCTTTTACTGAGGCCATTTGGTCTCATCTCTTTTCTTTTTTCAATATGTCATGGTGTTTTCCTTCTAACATCTTGGATCTCTTTGTTCATTGGCAATAGGGTTTGGAGTTTGATCTCTCCAAGTCCTTATGGCTATGGGCTTTACCCCATGTCTGTTGGGGAGTGTGGAAGGAGAGGAATAATCGTATCTTCAGGGATAAGGAGGTGAACAAGAAGGTGGTTTACCATAAATTCTTTCATACTCTGATGGAAAACCATGCCATTGCTAAGGGCCCTATCCCCACCCTTATGCCTAAGGTTAAAAATAAAAGAGAAGGTTGTTGTTGGTGTCTCCCTCCTGAGGGATGGCTCAAAGCCAATTTTGATGGGGTTGCTAAAGGAAACCCTAGGAGGGCTGGGGTTAGGGGAATCATTAGGAATGAACATGGTAAAGGCATAGCGACTTTTGTTTCACCCATTGGGAGCCAAACCAATCACAAAGTTGAGGCCCTGGTGGCTCACCATACTATTAAGTTGGCCAAAGAAGTGGGAGTTAAATGTCTTTGGTTGGATGGAGACTCCAAAAAAATTATAGATTGCCCTAAGGGAAAAAATAAACCTACTTGGACTACAACAAATATAATTGGGGAAAGCATCGAAGACCTCCAGTCTTTCGAAAAAATATACGTGGCACATGAGTACCACGAGGCCAATATGGTGGCAGACAGGCTGGAAAACTGAGGGATAAAACATAGCAAGGTATCCAAGTAGATTGTTGGATTTGACATTCCATCAGAAGTTAATGAAGCCATTGAAGAGGATCGTATCCTAGGAAGATTGGGAATTATTAATGATCATAATGAAAATTAGTTGGTTGTAGGCTAGATGTAGTTTAAACATGTGTGTTCTTAATAAGGTAATTATTATTTTATTGGGAAGGAGCAGAACTATGGAGTGGAAGCATGATCTCTCTAGTACTTTCCATATCAACAATATCTTCCACCACAAGTCAAGAAACCAAATTCACAAGGATATTGCCAGAGACAAGAAAAATAGGGCAGCCGAGAACTTGAAGGCTTTGAAGGTTTTGGGTTTCAGAGGGAAAGGTGATGAGAACATCATGGTGGGAGAACAACACAAATGAGAGCCACAGGACAAGGTACTAAAATGGCAGAGGAGAACCAAAATCTGGGATATCCTGAAGAAAGGTGAGATTACTAGCTACATTGAGCACCTTCATGGTTGGAAACCCTCGGTTACCAAATTAATGGTAAAAAACTAGAACGAGGGCACGATGGAGATTGATGGGCTGGAGTTCTCAGTCACAAAAGAAATTATTTCTCATGTTACTAGTATCCCCATCATTGGTAAAAAATTCTATAGAGATCATAAAATCTCTGGGCAAGTGGTCACAGAGTTCACCAAAAACTAGGACGAGAAAAATCGGTTGGTGAAGCAAGGCACCCACTACCTCCCAAGGACTATCAAGCCTCTATGGAGATTTGTGCTAAGGGCTATCATCAAATACATCACACTTGACACTAGGTTCGACCACATCTACACCTACCACTTCATGTTGCTCAACCATTTTAGGTTCTTTGTTAAAATCTCCATCCCCTTTTACATCTATTATTCTATGAATGAGAACATTAATGAGTTCCAAGATAAGAAAACTAGGAACCCTGCTCTTCATGAGGGGCTGCTCCTGTTGATTTATGAATATTTTAAGGCTAGAACTATTAGCAAGCACATTAAAGATAGGAAAGAGGGCAAGAAGGTGAAAAGGGACTCTAAGGATTCTGATGAAATTTACTCCCCTTCAGAAATAGAGGAAGATACATACTTGTATATAGAACCTGAAGACTTTGAAGTCCCTCAATGTAGTTTGGGAAAAATATCCCATAACAACAAGGAGTTGGTTGCACCTCTCAAGCTTGTGAAAGATACCTCTTTAGATAGGGGGTACAATGAGTAGGATGAAGGTATGGATACGAGAGGAGATAGTGCCGAGGCTAAGGAGAAGATTAGGGTTGATGAAGGAAAATCACAAAGGAAGAGAAAAAGAAACATAATAATAAAAGTGCCTTCTAGCAGAGAAAAGGATGCCACAGGGTCTATCAAGAGAAAGAGGAAAATTTTGAAAGACAACAAGGATAAATAGGGGGAGGGAAGTGAGAAGATGGAGGTGAACCCTACGAACATGACTGAGTAGGATCTCGACCAGGGTTATGAAGAGGTTGGCACTTCCACCTACAGGTGCTCGATCACTAGGAAGGATAGGAGGGTGGTTTGGAGAAACTTTGATAGCTCCAAGGCCAATTTGGGGATCAAAAGAGAAATCATTCACACCTAGGTCAAAGAGAATGAAGAAGGCAAGATCTAGCTAGAAGAACTTATTGATCCTTCCTTGGTCATCCTCAGTGACATTGCTAGTGAGAACCCAAAGATGGATGTCTTGAATAATGCTAAGAATAGCATCATGGATAGCTACAAGACCACAAAGTAGCTTTACCATAAAATCCTTGAGCTTAAACATAGACTCAGCATGGATGCTTTCAATACTCATTCCCTTGAGATGGTGAATTCCTTGCAATGCATTGCCAACAAAAATAGTAACATTATCAAGGAAAATGAGAGCACCAAAAGGTTCATCCACTTTGGGGATGATTTGAATATTGGCAAGGAACAGGATCAGGACATCATCCCGAAAGACAGACCTCTGGATGAAGGTGCAAGGAAAAGAACCAGGTCGAGCACCAGGAAGAAAGATACACTGGCCCCTAAGTAGGAGCCTTAGGAGATGAAGGAGGGGAGGTGGGAAAGTTTTTCGAGCTTGAAATCAATGTTACTGAGATGCTTAGAGACATCGTCTGATGTGTTGTGGCCTTTGGCGGCCTGTCGTAGTTTTTTGGTGCTTCTCCCTGGCTTTTTCATGTTTATTGTTTTAGGGAGTTGTTGTTTTGCTTTTAGGCACTCAGTTGCCTTTTACATTTAACTTTTGATTGTTTTAACTATGTGTGGGGTTTCAGGGCCCTTTTAAACCCTCTTTTCCTTAATCAAAAACTTTGAAATATGCATTGTCACTTGCTTGTTGGTCTTCCACACTATTTGACCAAATGTTGTAAAAGTATTCTACACATAGAAGAATATGTAGATAAGTAGTGAACCAAATTTTCATTTTGCACTCTTTGTCTTTCTTATGGCCTCCAAGATTTTTGATAACTGTTGAAGTTATAACTTGACAAGGTCATAAGTGTGATTTTTCTTCACTATCTTGTATCCTAAATCCATAGCCATGCAAGATTCACTTTTCAATCTTCTTGATTGAAAGAACTTGTAAGAAATTACCCTCACTGCAAAGTCAATTAGGGGATCTAAGATTGTGTCAATGGACATCCCTCTCTTATTCCATACTACCCCTTTTTTTTTCTCAATTACCTCCTTTGCATCACTCTACATTGTTTTAGGTCTATCTAGGGTTAGATACCCTATCACTCAATTGATGATCCTTTTAGTGATCTTAATGCATCCAGTTTCTAACCAAATGAAATTGTTATGAATACAGCTCAGAAAAATGCATATCCAATCATTCTTTAAAACTTGGGGATAATCTAGGGCATGATTTAACCCTTTCCATTCAACAATCTTGTACTCTTCCCTCAAAACTCCATTATCACATAATTTATTGTATGCATCTCTTATTTCCATGTCTCTGACATCTCCTATCTTTCTAGTGTAGCAAAATTTGACATCTTGTATCATTAACACCTTTGGTGGTATCATTGATAGCACACCAAACAGGTCTCCCTTATATGCTATCTTAGGAATAGCTCGGAAGGGTGGTTGTCTAATTTTATTACTAATTAATTGCACATTAAAAAAAAATTCCTTCCTTCCTAACATTTACAGAAAAGATAGACGTCATTTTATGTAACTAGGGTTTGCAAGAATTCAAACAACATAACACGAAACTTGATAAATATCTTATGAATTTGATGAATGATGGTGAGTAGCAACTCAATCCAATTTGCAAACACTTGAATCTTTCTCCTCAGTTCACCTTAAGCTCTTCATGCACTCTTTGATCTTTGATGAATGCAAATGAGTCAAAAATTGAGTATAGAACCCTTGATATTTGGCAATAAATGTTTAATGCTTATACAACTATAAGCTCGATTATCATAGGATTTTCACTCACTTGACTTATACATGATTTCTACTATGCTCAACAACCACAACAAGCTCAATTGCTACTAACATAATCCCATCACTTAGCAACAAAATGAAAACTAACAAAACTATATATTTCTTCCAAGTTTTAACCAATACATTGCATCTTAATTCATGCATATAAAATCTTTTTAGATCTTAGATTCTTGGAGCCGATGTATGAAATAACTTTCAAATATCAGTCCCATGCATACCTATTGATTTCTTAATAGGGGGTGATGTGATCACCTGATCCATTGGATGAAATGACCTCATCTAAATTTGATGTGTTGCAATCTTCCTTCGTCTTCCATGATTTATTCATCTACACTTTCACCTTCTAATCATTGGCCTTTTCTTTGCCTTTATTGTTACCATTACTTAGCGTTGGTGATCTAGTTGGACATTTTATGCTGATATGACTAGTCTTCAAATAGCTAAAGCATGTAGTCTCACTCAACCATTTATTGTAGTTGCCTTTGAAATGTGTTCTAATGCAATTCTCAAGAATATGTCCATAGTCTTGACAATAGTGACAATTGTACCTTGTGTTGTAATCCCAATTGTAAGATTTTCCATTGTGTTGCACCTTTGTTTGCTTGTTTGATGTCCACTTGGCATTAGATCCACATTCATATGCTTTATGTCCATACTTCTAACAATTGTGGAATATCCTTCAAATCTCTATGTGCTTAAGATCTTGGTCTTGCATTCATGTGCCTGTTGTCCTTGCTCTTTGCACTTATGACAGTAACCCTTGAATTTCTGCTTAGGATTCTGATTTGCATTATTTCTCCTCCATACATTTTTTGTATGACATATCTTCCCACAATTATGACAAGTGGGTTTATAGTTCTTATCTTTGTTGTTTCTTTGTTCACCACTTTTAGATGATTCTCCTTACTCAGTTGTATCCTAATCCAGTAGCATCATTGTTAGATCTAGGAGATCTCATTAGTTTCTCAAAGTATTTGATGGCTTCACTAGGTTTGTTGAAACTTTTAGCAAATTTCTTTTCTTTTCTTAGTTCATTCGTCAGTTGTTCATTCTGTAACTTTAGGGTTGTGATTTCAATGTCCTTTCCATTCAATTCATGATTTGGAATCATTAATTGATTCATTGTATCTAGTTTCATGTTAGAAATATTTTTACCTCTGATGTCTTCTCTTCTAGTCTGTTGGTTAGTGTTCTTTTTTCATCTTCAATCAAGACCTTTATCTTCCTCAACTTTCTTTTTATGCTTGATCACCTCACATAGCAATACCAATTGGACTTCTTGTTCTATCTTAAGATTTCAAACCTCTTTAGTTAAGGCACCATTCTTCTCCATTAGATCTACAAGTGCTACATCAAACTCACCTAAGTTCCCATTCTCAAACAGTCTAGTAGTGTCCTCCACTTGGTAATGAGTGTCATTTAGCTCAATAGCTATCTCTTTCCTTCTCTTCAACGAGCGCTTCAACTCAACTCTTGCTTCATTCAACTAATATAGGATAAGTTGTATTTCAATTTTTTGGTTATCAATAACCTTTCCCAATTTGCAGACTTCCATCTTCAAGATCTTTCCTCCAAAATTGTTAAGCCCTCCTTCAAGAGAACGAATTCTCTGAAACCAATTCTTGGAATTAACAATGGGAAAGTAAGCTCTAAGACAGGGGGTTGTTTTTGAACTTTAAAACTTTAACCATAAAACATTTGCCACACATCCATCTCATAATTTAGCATGAAAACTAAAATATCTAGCTATACATGGTCATCCATAGCATGAAATGAATAACACATAACACAATAAGTTTGTTATGTAGAAACCCTCCAATGAGAAGGTAAAATTGGAGTGGGGATGACATCCACAAATCTTCACTATTGTAGTTGTAAAGTGTATCCAATGAAGGTTACAATTGTTTGATCATAAACTATGATCTACCTTGTGAAAGGTCTTCCCTATTAAAGGCTTACAAAGACTGTTAAATCTTACCCTGTTAAAGGATTTCAACACTCTGCTAAAAGTGTGCCTTTTTAGAGGACTTCAACTTTCAATAAAGTAAGCACCCTATTAAAGTATTTACAAAAGCCTACTAAGACTACCCAATTAAGAGATTTTCACTTATTCACCTATTAGAATGTTTCAACATTGATCCTTTGGTTAGCACCTCTCTACTAGATATCAGATCTCCTCTTTTCTAATGTATACTTGATCCTCCTAATCAGATGTATCTCTTCTATCCTTTAACTGCTCTTCTTTGTTCTCTCTAACTTATTTGCAATTCATTCCTCTTGCACAACCTCCTTAGTCACATTGAATGCTCTCTCTCTACACTTAGCATTCGCTCTTAATTCTCTTCTCATTTGCACATGCAAACTCTTTAGGTTTTTCCTTCCTTAAGAAGACTTAGGTGAGTTGGGGTTAAGTAGGAATCAACGATTGTGATTCATCCATTTTTCCACATAGAACATCCCTTTTTCTAATTTGTTGCATGTACTGCATAGGGATTCTCAATATACCTACATGTATATCTTCTAGAATTGTACAACAATCCTTAATTCGGCCCAAAAATGGTTTACATAGGACTTTGTGCCATTACAAACAACTATGTCCAAAACTATTTACTCGGCACTTGAAAGCTCTGATGCTTGGCATCCATTATATCCTTAATGTTATAACTTGGCTCCAAAATGAGTTGACATCCACTATTTTACTCAGCATATGAATCACTCGACATATATGACTTGCTCAACACTTGAGTGACTTGGCATCTACCATCTGCTCGGCACTAACTATGTATATTGCTCGGCATACACTAATTACTCAACACATACTGAGTTTTGTTAAGTGATGACTTAAGTATTTTGTCGTTGCCTTTTCAAAACCAAAATGAGATCAACATTTCATGTCTATGTTATTTTCATAAAGCATAGAAGATTCATGGATTTCGATCTACTTTATCCATATTTAGATGTATGTGTTGGCAACTAGTACCATATAAATGAATTTGAGGTTCCCCCACCTAGGTCTTGTAGAGCTTGAAGTGTCTGAATAGGTATGTTGAACATGGGAATTAGCTGCCCCTAGATGTATTTGTTCTTACCATTGGGTTATTGAAAAGCTATTAATTTAGGTGCCAACGGGTTGTAGTATCTCCCTCTTTGGCATCTTTAATACTCTTCTTCTTCTCCTAAAAGTCTCAAAGGTAGAAAAATGAATAGTAAGCTCCCATATTTATAACTTTTTGAAGTTGAATTAGATCAAAATTAAGGTTTTCCATTCTTTGCATTTAGATAGGCATACACTCTTTTTATCATAACTTGAGATAAGAAATTTTCAGTTGCCTTCATCTTAGAACTAGTTTAGGGAAGTTTGGGAAAATTCCTAATTAGTTTTAGGAGCATTCTTCGTCATTCTATATATCCAATTTTTATGTTTAACTATATCACCTTGTTTCATCTTTCATAAGGCACAAGCCAAAATAGGGGGATATGTGAACCTATAAAATTCACATGATCATCTCTAGCAAGTCTTAAGTGATTTTTTTTTAGTAACGTGTGTTTTTTGTGGTGCAATTACTAACGGTTTCTTGTAGGACCTAATCATTATGGACTTTTTCATATCCATTTTCTCTACTAAAATTTTTCTTTACTTTATCTTGTATATTCACTCAATGTCATATACAGCTAAAGTGGGGGCTATGTGTATTGACCTGAATTGGAAGCCTTTAATTTAGTGATGACTTAGCATCTCTTTAATGCAATTTCATGATAAATTTACATTTAGGATGTATTTGCATATTACTTTTTACCTCTCTTAGATGGAATTAGGGTAGGATTTATTGGATCCTCCTTGGTAGTAATATTTAATGGAACAAAAATCAAGTTAGTATTTATTTACATGCTGTCCTTTTTTATCTTTCAATCAAACAAATCCTTTTTTAGCACCAAAATAGGGCTTTCCTTGAAAAATGCACCAAATCTCTCAAAATTAGTCATTGTTCTAGGACTCTAGGAGAATCCCAGAGTTTTTGAAGCCCTGGGACTATGTAATAACCCTGTTCAGTTATAACTTAAAAATAAACTACAATTCAGCCTGTCAACAATTTGTCAAATACTTGGCAAGCAAAAACTATAAACCAATATCAAGAGTTCAATCAGATCTCCCAATGAAAATAAATCTTTTCCCCAATCTATCATATAATGCAACCTTTGAAATGTATGATAATTGTAAATATTAAAATTCTGATATGTAATTTTGAAACATTAACTCCAGTAACTCTATTGATAGATGGGCAAATATATATATATATATATATATATATATATATATATATATATAATTCCTCGTGTTCTATATATATCTATATATACATACATATGTATGTATATATACATATATATATACATATGTATGTATATATACACACACATATATATATATACATATGTATGTATATATACATATATATATAATACATATATATATATTATATATATACATATACATATATATATATATATATATATATATATGTATTATATATATCTATATATATCTATATATATATATAATACATACAATACATATATATAGATATATATAATACATATATATATATATATATATATATATATGTATATGTATATATATATAATATATATATGTATTATATATATATGTATATATACATACAATACATATATATTATATATATATACATATACATATATATATATATATATATATATGTATATATACATACATATGTATATATATATATGTATATGTATATATATGTGTGTCTGTATATACATATATATGTATATGTATATATACATATGTATATGTATATACATATATACATGTATATATGTATATATACACATGTATATATACATATATGCATGTATATATGTATATACATATATACATATATATATATATATACATGTATATATGTATATACATATACATATATATGTATATATATACATATATATGTATATATATACATATATATGTATATATATACATATATATGTATATATGTATATATATATATTTATATATGTTTTTTCTCTTGTTCTTGTGTTTAACACTTCTAGAATTCCTGGACTTTGAATTATAAAGACTTCAAACCAAATTGATGAAAATAATTGTTGAAGGGAACTAATCACTAACAAGAGTTCAATTGAGCTACTAAATGATACAATTAAAACTAGAAATTACATGGGAAATGATTAAAAGCCTGGAGTTGTTCTAAATGAAATGATGAAGTTGATTTTTATAATTGAAATAAGAATTGTAGTGCTATGAAAATTATCTAGATCCAAGCACAAGTTGGAAATGCAAATTCATTTCTTGCAAACGTAGCCCCCAATGGATTCTAACCGTCCACCAATTTTAATTGCAGCCTATGTGTTAACTCACATGCCTAGAATTTGCAAGAGAGATCATGTCCAAACATAAGATCTTGAACATTGTTGGCAGTCCTTAATCAAGCTTCCAAAACAAGATATTCTATAGTTCCAATCAGAGAGTAATTGTACATCAATAGCATGAATTAAGGGCACCAAGAAACGTGGACTATATAACCACTATACTGCATAAAATAACTATCAATTTCAATGAATTAATGCCCTCCAAATCATAGTAGACACAAAAGGAAAAGAATCACCAATTCTCAAAATTTAATTACTTCAATTCCACCAGAATTTCACACACTAAAACTCCCAGCCAAAACTTCTTCCAATAAATAGTAGCAACATATTAGAAGATGGAATACATATGAATTTGATCCACAATACCTCAGCTATAGGATCAATGCAGTATTCAAACTCCAAACCCTTATAGTTCAGCAAGCGCATAAAACCAGAAACTCAAAATTGTCACAAAGACAACAAAGGCAGATAGATAGTCAAATAATCATATATCTTTTCCTTTATAATGAGCTCATATTTATAATCCCTTGCTGACAAAAGCTTCTTAAAAGAACTCAACTTCATAACTATCAAAGTTTCCCAAAAGAACTTAACTCTTGAAACTTTCCAACACAATTCTTTAGCAACATTTAATATTTAGCTTAGGCATATAATTAATTAAATAAATGTCCCCTACCAATGATGGCTCACCCCTTAAGTGAAATTATAAAGTTAAATTATAACTTTATAATAAGCCATTTAATGATTTAATAATAATTTGGCCACTAAAAATATAATAACTCCCAAAATACTCATCATTTAAATATGTCCTCTAAAATAGGAGTCACCCTTATTATTTCTCCATGTGACCAAATGCACTTTCCAAAAATAGAAAGGGTCCATCTCAATCAACACCTGACTTACTGCACATAGTAAGTACACAAAACTAAGCCCGCATGAAGTCCAATCTGAGCCAAACAAAGACCAACCTATAGCTTATTGAATTGTCAAGAAGACAAGACCCTTCTAAGTTAAGCCACTACCTTAGAAGACCCTCTATCCACAATAATTAGCCTACGAGGATCACAGTAATAGGCTATTCTCTCAAAATCTGATGCTACCCAAAATGGGGATATTACAGTCCTCCCTCCCTAAGATTACTTATCCCCAAGAAATCCTCGAACCAAAATGAACATCACAATCCACCCAAATCCCAAGGGTAGAACTCCATACTTTCCCTATAGTGTATAAGAAACTCTTGTAGCACTAACACAAAAATAACAAACATCACCATCATAATCATCTAAAAATTGACCCTAGGCACTGATGAAGGAAGCAACTCATCAAAACTCAACCCAACTAAAATACCAACTCTATCCACACCTAAGCCCCAATCAACCCGATACTCACACCCACTTGCATTGTGGATATGGTAACAATCATAGGTACCTGAAATGCTACCACCAACTCCAACCTTTGCCAAATTGTCATGGGTGTGTAGATACTGCAAGGGGTCTAACTTCTAGCTACTAATCCCATCTGCAAAAGAAGGTGTTAACCCATCCCATAATGGATGGTTTGAAATTGGAGCCAACCCACACCAACGTGAAACCAAGTCCTCTACCTATGGGTCAAAAGAAAAGTAATGAAAACTCCTCAAAGTGTAATGCCGATAAAAATTCCCAATCTTTATCAAGGGCTCATCATCATCAAACTGGGAATTAGAAGATGGATCTAATCTTTGACTCTAAACTATTGGTTGGGTAGGGTCCTAGGAAACCCTCTCAGAAAAACCAACCTCAAAATATCTATGGGGAAGCATAGCAGACAGAGTCTCTATAATCTTTCTCACCAACCTCTAAATAGCATGAGAGCCTCAGATGAGAGTACCCTCAGACACTCTGTATGAATCCTCCCGCACATCTGAACTCTCCAAAAGATACTCCATGAAAGACTCTATGTAGTAGAAATTATATGTGGAAGCATCAACCTACTCCCCCATGACCCACACCTGATCCCTCTAAAAATGTGGCACTACCAACTGTCCAAGGATACCAATTTATGAAATGAAGAGATAGATATAGAAGGAAGAAAATTACCATGAGAGCTCATCCCCATTGATGATCTCACCTCCTCTATACCTACTATACCCATATGCTAGATGAATGTGTCAGCCACATTATCATGCCAATCATCCCCAACCGTAGATGAAAACTCACCACCAACCATAATATGTAACTAAATAGGGTCTAGGGTTAGTGTCACCTGTACCTGCTCTAACTCCATGGTAATCTCATCCAACTATGATTGTGAGTCTTGAAGAGACAATTGCGTCTACCGAAGAGAGTCCATAGTCACCTCAAGCTCCTAGGTGAGCTCAACTACCTCCTCCTCTTTCCCTAACAATGTCTCATAATGGGTGTTATACCCCACTCGAGAAGGTAATCCCTATCAACAACTAACTGGGAGTAGCTATGCTTCAAGATCCTGATAGCCTTTTAAAGCACATGAACCTGTGCTACAAAAAAATTACTATCATCATGCTCATCTGACATAGGAGCACCTCAACTAGATGTAGCTAACCTTTGACGTATATCATCATAATGCTCAAGAGATGAAGAAATGTCATTATCACTCACATTTAGTTGACAAGTCACATGATGCCTCTATAACCCTTGACTCCTATGCAAGATCCCTATCTCACTAATTCTACTATGATAGGAAACTCATAACTACCCACCACAAGGTTTCTCATACGTGTGTTATCATCCTTGCACACTTTGCATCCAATATACAACAACTATGTAACTCAATTAACTCCTCATCCAAAGAAATGGAAGCCCTCACAATATCAATCTCCCTGCATGTCTCAGCTTCCACCTCAATAGTAAGATTGTGTAAACATTGATCTTAAAACTCATCCAAAACCTCCTCAAAGTCATCACCCAATATCTAACAAGGGGTGTCATACCCAATGCAACTTATATAATCATCAAATGGATCATCATATGTGTCCATACTATCTACATCCAAATCTCCCAATAAAGCCTCAACTGCTAACACTTGACTCTGCACACATGACTCAACGTCAGGCTGTGAATCAATAATACTAGAGCATGAACCCAAATCTACTGACTCCACCATAACACTTGGATCACCCACATCATAGCTTGGTGACTCCATACATGCATTGATCCACCTAAGGAAGTAATTGCCTCCTATACTAGAGCATCACTATGATAGTTGACATATAATTCTCTAATAACAACTCCCTCTTTGAGAGAGTCTGAATAGTCAGTGACAACTACATCATCAACTGCCTCTAAACTAATTGTAGTGACTACTCTAGGAGCCTCAACTTGTTGAAATTCAGTGATGTTGTCCACCCAAGGCACTAACACATCCACATGTCCCTATAAAATAAGTCCATCATTAACATTGTGGATAGTACTAGTAGGTGTCGTACTCAATATAGGTATATTTGCATCTTGGATAACTATCAGGGAAAATTCAAGCTTCCTTCCCTGAAACCTTGATGTCGGCCTTCTAAAGCTGGAAACCATATACCTTGTTGCCCTCTCAATTGTCTCTAGATTTGACAAGCTCTTCGCCAACCTCTATTTATGGAGCTTATGTTTCTCCATATTCTCCTTCAAAGAATTCATTTTTGTGCTAACTTCCTCATTACTCCACCAACTTCTAGAATTGTTAGTCCTTCTATGTTTGTCCATGGCTATAAAATGCTAGAGTGTTGGTCACTCCAAATGCAACAACAAGTCTGAAAATAAAATAATTTTCCTACCCCGCAAGATGTCAAGAAACTACTCTAATACCATTGTAATAACCTTATTTGGTTATAACTTAAAAACACACTACAATTAATCAAACACTTAGCAGGCAAAAATCATAAACCAATATCAAGAGTTCAACCAGATCTCCCAATGCAAATAAATATTTTCCCCAATCTATTATATAATGCAACCTTTTAAATTTATGATAATTGTAAATATTAAAATTCTAATACGTAATTATGAAACATTAACTCCACTATCAAGATGGGCATGTGTGTTTGTGTGTGGGTGTGTGTTTCCCTTGTTCTTGTGTTTAGCACTTCTAGAATTCTTGGACTTTGAATTATATATACTTCAAACCAATTTGATGAAAACAATTGTTGAAGGAAACTAATCACTAACAAGAGTCCAATTGAGTTATTAAATGATACAATCAAAACTAAAAACTACATGGAAAATGATTAAAAACCTAGATTTGATCCAAATGAAATGATGAACTTGATTTTTATAACTAAAATAAGAATTGCAACACTCTAGAAATTATCTAGATACAATCACAAGCTGGAAATGCAAATTTGTTTCTTTCAAATGTAGCCCCCAATGGATTCTAACTATCCACCAATTAAATTGTAGCCTGTGTGCTAACTCACGAGTCTAGAATTTGAAAGAGAGATCATGCCTAGACATAGGATCTTGAACATCGTTGGCAATCCTTAATCAGGCTTCCAAAACAAGATATTCTATAGTCCCAATTAGAGAGTGAATGTACAACAATAGCATGAATTAAGGGTGCCAAGAAATATAGATTGGATAATCACTATATTATAGAAATAACTATCAACTTTAGCAAATTAGTGCCCTCCAAATCAGGGTAGACGCAGAAGGAAGACACTCACCAATTCTTAGAATTTAATTACTTCAATTCCACCAAAATTTTACACACTAAAACTCCCAACCAAAACTTTTTCCAAGAAATAGTAGCAACAGAATGGAATATGCAATACATATGAATTCAATCCATAATACCTCAGCTGTAGGATCAATGCAATATTTAAAATCCAAACCCTTATACTTCAACAAGGCAATCAAACTAGAAACTTAGAATTGTCACAAAGACAACAAAGGCAAACAGATAATCAAATAATCAAATGTCTTTTCCTTTACAATGAGCTCATATGTATAATCCCTTGTTGACAAAAGCTTCCCAAATGAACTCAACTTCATAATAGTCAAAGTTTCCCAAAAGAACTCAACTCTTGAAACTTTCCAACACAAATTTTTTAGTAACATTTAATACTTGGCTTATAATTAATTAAATAAATGGCCCCTTCCAATGATGACTCACCCCTTACCTTAAGTGCAATTATAAAGCTAAATTAAAACTTTATAATAAGTCATTTAATGATTTAATAATAATTTGACCACTAAAAATGTAATATCTCCCAAAACACTCATCATTTAAATATGTCATCTGAAATAGGATTCACCCCTATTATTTCTCCTTGTGACCAAATTCACTTTCTAAAAATAGAAAGGGTCCATCTCAATTAACACCCAACTTTCCATAGCTATTAAGTTCACAAAATTAAGCCCACATAAAGTCCAATCTGAGCCAAACTAAGACCAACCTATAGCTTACTAAATTGTGGAGAAGATAAGACCCTACCAAGCCAAGCCACTACCTCAGAAGACCCTCTATCCACAATAATTAACCTACAAGGATCACAATAATAGGCTAATCTCTCAAACTCTAATGTTACAAAAAATGGGGACATTACAAAATAGGACATAGTATGTCCCTATTCTAAGCTTAGGATGTAGTACATCCCTATCCTAGGATTGGGTGGTAGTGCATCCTAATCTCAAGACCTATTTTGGGTCCCCTTCTTGGCCCTTATGTCGAGGTTGATCTAAGGCATCATTTCTTTGCCTGATTAGCTGTCAAGAAAAAGTTTATTTTGAATCCCTTTATAAGCACACTCAATTGATTTATTTGACATGTGATGAATTAATAGAGAAATAATACACAAACTTCACATGAACAAGCAATTGGGGACATCCCAATCTAACATATTGCAATTGTAAGGTGGAAGAAAAGAAGCTTGGAAACATGCTTTGAAGTAAGAGAGTTCTTCACTTTTCCATCTACCCTACTTCAACATTTGATTTATCTTTCAATCATTGAGTAGAAAACATGAATTTTATTTATGGCTTAGAGTACATTAGCCTTGGGGGCTTGGTGTGATTTCTTGGTTATCCTCAAATCTATGCATTATCACTTCATTCTCAAATTCAAATTCAATTACAATCTACATGTTAAGGTTTCAATCCAGGGATTTAGATCTTGGCATTGGACAATTTCAAAGCTCATACACAAGCATCACACACATTTACTCTAATTTAATAGTTATCCATGGAAGTGGGAATCACAAAAATGGGGGGTTGACCAAGGAAAACACCTACGTATCCACCCTAACACATATTTTTAGATATTTACAAGTCACAAAAGACATAAAAAATTACATATACAGATTACCATTTCACCAAATATTAGAGATAAAAAAAAAATTAGTTTCATGATTGGACATAGAAGGACTGGGACACATTTCTTCCCTATCCCAAAAAATTCATCTATGTCCTAGAGCCAAATAATTTTTAGGTTTTCAAGATCTAGTAGTTTCATGTCTAGAATCATGACTATTAGTTGTCAGGAACAATAGAGAATCCAAAAACTCATATTCAAACATCCTTCACTCTTTGAGGTAAGTACATTATTTTCTTTAGTTTATTTATTAATTTGCCTTTCAAATTTGATATCTATTATTTTCTTTCATATTATTAGATTAGATTTAGATTTGATTCACTTCCATATTTTTTAGGTATTTAAGGAATTTTATATTCTTTCATCTAGCTCCACATTTGTTGGATCTTGGCTTGCGTTAGTGCTCCTCTATCACTTGGATTGCATTAACCTAGTAAGATCTAACAACCTTGGGGTTAGTTTAGAGGATTTTTCTTTCACGAAGAAGGTGTTGAGGAAAGTCTTATTTCATAATGGATATGAAGTGGCTCTTAAGGATGGTGAGAAGAAAATAAAGGACACCACCATTCATTTTAGTGAACCATTTTAAAATTTTGAGAACACAAACGATACACCTAATGCATTTATATAAGGAACTACATTTAGTTTTTCTATTGGATGTGAAGAAGCACAAAATAAAAGTGATATTCCTAGCATTTGTGTGACCTTATCTAGTGATGACTATGTTACTAGTGATGAGGAGAAGAGAGTTACTGAAAATGGGGATGATGATGTTCTTATAGTTGACCAAACTAAGAAGTTAAATGTTGAAGGATATAAGGTTAATGTCACACACATATATGAGAATAAAAAAGGTGAAGAAGGTAAGGATGAAGGTTAGACATATAATGTTAAAGATTAGTTAGTCCTTGTGGAAGCTAAGACAAAGAAAATGTAAGAGAAGAAGACATGGACAAAGATTAAAGAAAGAGACAGTGTGGAGGAGTAAAGGAAATCCTAAAAGAAGACAATACAAACATGGATAACTTGGACATTGTTTATGGTCTAATAAAATTAATTTAACTCAATCCAAAACAAATAACAAGACTTGCATAAGTGGCTCAGGCCAAAGAAATGAAGCTAATGTCAAAGACATATGTGAAGAATTGTGATCTTTTGGCACATGCATCTTATGCATTAGGTTAGTGTAAGGATTAAAGATATAGAAATAAAAAATACATGCAAATATAATCAATATCAGAAAATAATAAAGCACACATCAGAGAACACAAGACACAAAGATTTAACGCAGTTCATTTAATCCCTGGGCTATGTGATGCAAGGGAAGTTTGATAATGAGGGACCAAGGGACACCTAATGACGAAACCACCTTGTTAGGTAAACACAACAGAAGCAAATAAAACATAGAGAATGACACTAAGGAGAGAGAAGCAACAATAGTTATAGATTCATCAAACAATCCAGAAACATGCCCGACTGTAAGTCCTTCTAGGTTGCAGTTAATGAAATGTTTACAAGTTACAAATTAAGATTCATGATCTCACTGTAAATTCCAACCCTAAACTTGATTCTTCATATATCCTCTAAACTCCTCAAAAAAAAACTCCTTACTAACCCCCTTTTCCACTATCCTATCCTATGTCTAGACATCTCAATTTGTACTTGCCAAAATGACTTACAAAAGTTTACAGATCTTCACATTAGAGAAGGCCAACCACACAACAGTCTACACACATCCCAAAGCACAAACCTTACATTAAATGCACAAAAACACAACTTAAAATAAATGAATAAGTTGACTCATAATGCACAAAGAAACTCAACCAAAGAAATGCTTAGACTTCACTAAGCATCGGGCAAAATGACCACTGAACAGGCTCAACCAAAATAGCACTCAACAAATATTGGCATTCAACACAAACATGAACTCGGCCAATACTAGACTTGAACTTGATCAAAGCTACAACTTGACCAACACTAGAACTCATACTTGGTTAAAGTTGCAACTCAATCAATAATGGAACTCGACAAAACAACACAGATAAGCAAGATAGCAAGGCAACCCAGGATGCTCTTGCGTCAAACAATCAGGGTTGAAAGAAATGATTCTCTTGAATCATGAAGGTGTCACAATCCGAGCCAAATCCAACTCAGATTGAGAAATTCATGTAGCATCTTCAACTGGTATGTTCTTTCATTTTACCATATTATATTCATGGTAATTTGTGCCTCTTGTTCTCTTGCTAAATCTTTGGTCTAATATATGTTCAACCTCTTCAATCTTCTTCTTAGGATAATCACTTGGTACAACAACTTCATCATCTACTTCATGATACTCATATAAATTGAGCAATATTGAATATAGGATATATATCCATGTCATCGGGTAACTCAAATTTATATGCATTACCACTGTCAAATTTCCTAGCGATTCTACATGGACCAAGATTCTTCATTTTCAACTTACTCTATGTACCAACAGGAAATCTACCTCTTTTCAAATGAACCGTGATCTCACCACCAACTTCAAAAACATGGTATCTTCTAGAATTTAATGCATTCTCCTTATACATCTGATTACTTTTTTTCCATCTCAACTTCACTTCCTCATGCAAAGACTTCATAACATCAACAAACACTTCTCCTTCAATACTTGCTTCTCTTCACAAATAATATCCCTCAAATCTAATATATCTCTAGGTTGCATTTCAGTGATAATATGAAAAGGTATTTTCCCAGTACTCCTATTCACATAATTATTTTATGTAAACTCATCTTGTGCCAATACCATATCCCTATTGCTCAATTTATCCCCAACTACACATCTCAACAAATTACCTAAGCTTCTATTGACAACCTCTATCTATCCATCACTCTGTGGATGGAATGTAGAACTAAACTTTAACTCAGTATCTATTTTCTTCTACAAAGTCTTCCAAATTTAGCCAACAAACTTGTTCTCTTGGTCAGAGATAATGCTTCATGGCAATCCATGCAATCTAACAACCTCTTTGAAGAAAATCTTAGCAATATCCATTGCATCTAGTATCTTTTTACATGGTATGAAATGTGCCATCTTAAAAAATCTATCTGCAACAACAAATGTGGAATCATACCCTCTTGCAATCCTCAGTAAGCCAAGTACAAAATCCATAGTGATGTCACTCCAATGTTTCTTAGGAACATAAATAGTTGTATACAATCCAATATTCTGACTTACTCCTTTTGCAACTTGACAAACTCCAAAAATTCTCACAAACTTCTAAACATCCTTATACAACTACGACCAATAACAGTTATCTTTAAGAAAACTCAATGACTTATAAATACTAAAGGGTCCAACCAATCCACCACAATGTTTTTCCTTAATCAAACTAACTCTCATAGAACTTCTTGGTATACACAAATAAATTCCTTTGAACAACATACCTTCTTCAGTAAAAGAATCTTCATACTTAGTTGATTTGATAGATTGGGTGCTTTGCAGTCTCTCCATGCCCTAGAAAGAATAGGATCGGTAGCATACAACTCCTTCATATCATCAAAACCAAGAATTTCAACCTTCATCTCAGTCAACAGAGAATATCTTCTGCTCAACACATCTTCAAATTGGTTAGATACTCAACTTTTATGTTTTATCGCAAATGTGAATCTCTGCAAATACTCAACCCACTTCATATGTCTTTGATTCTTATGTTGAATTACCAAATATTGTAAAGCCTTTTGACCAGTATACAACAAGAATTATTTAAGAATCAAATAATGTCTCCACTTCTCAAAAGTTGAACAATATCATAGAATTCTTGTCATACACAAAATACTTCCTTTTAGCATCATTCAACTCCTCACTAAAGAAAACAATTGGTTTTCCTTCTTGACTCAACACAACTCCAATTGCACTACCACTTACATCACATTCAACTTGAAACACTTTATTAAAATTAGGTAAAGCCCATATAGGTAATTCAACAACCTTTTGTTTTAAAGCTTCAAAAGATGTATCAACACCATTGTCCACTTGAAATTATTTTTATCTCCTCTCATTGTCTCAGTCATAACATTACAAATAGCATTGAAATTCTTGATGAACTTTCTATAGAAACTAGCCAAACCACTAAATGATCTTATCTCACCCACATCCTTAGGTGTAGGCCACTCAAGAATTACTTTAACCTTCTCAAGATTCATCTTTAAACCATCAACTGAAATAACAAATCCCAGATACACAATCTCTTCTTACATGAATGAACACTTCTTCAAATTAATCAATAATTTCTCATCCCCCAATCTTTGCAACACTTGTCTAATGTGTTCTAGATGTTCTTCCTTAGTCTTACTAGATATTAGAATTTCATCCAAATAAATAATCACAAACTTACCCAAGAATCTCTTTGGAACCTCATTCATCAACCTCATAAAAGTACTCAGTGCTATAGTCAAACCAAAAGGCATAACCAACCATTCATACAAACCATGTTTTGATTGAAAGCAATCTTCCACTCATCACCTTCTCTAATTCTAATATGATGATAGCCACTCTTCAAATAAATCTTGGTAAATTTTTTTGCTCCACTCAAACAATCCATTATGTAATCCATCCTCATCATAGGAAATGTATATTTCACTATTATCTTAGTAATAGCTTTGGAATTAGTACACATTCTCCATTCTCCATTCTTCTTAGGTGCCAATACAATAGGTACAACACATGGACCCAAACTTTCTCTGATCAAAACTTTATGCAACAACTCCTGCACTTGCCTATAATTTCTTCATTCTTGCTAGGTTTCAATCTGTATGGTGCTTTATTTAGCAAAATAGCTCAAGGAATCAGGTCCATACAATTACTTATACTTCTTGCTAGTGATAAACCACCAGGTACATCTTCTGTAATGAACTCCTTCTACTCATTAAGCAAAATTTTAACCTCTATTGGCACTCGATTTACATTGTCATCTTATGTTGTCACTTGGCCGATACTATTATTTGTTACTTAGTCAATACTATTTTCTCTCACTCGACCATTACTATCATAACTCGGTCCTCTATGAATCATAGAAAAGCAAACTTTGCTCTTCTTCATGTATTTTTCAAATTATTTCCTATTAACCATAACAACTCTAACAATAGTACAATTTACCTCATCTGGAACTTCAATCAAAGGAAACAATATTTTATTTCTTCCATTCACCCAAAGAGTCTATTGATTCAATCTACCATCATGCACAACATGTCTATCATACTTCCAAGTTCTACCCAACAAAATATGACAACAATCTATAGGCGTAATATCACACAGAACTTCATCAAAGTAGTTTCCAATCCTGAATTTTACAACACATTGCTCACTTACCAACAACTTATGCTCATCCTTGATCCATGAAACATGATTGGGATTAGGATGCCTCAACCTTAACAACTGCAACTTTGTAACTAGCTTTTTTGATGCCAAATTTGTTGAACTACCACTATTAATGATCACTTTGCAACATTTTCTTGCCATCTTACATCTATTTTTGAAAATACTTCTTCTCAAAATCGGCTTCATCATCAATTTTCTCATTGCACACAATTATTCTTACCATCAAATTTTCTCTAGTCTCCGGTCCATTCGGTGAACCCTTTAATTATCCTTGAACCACAACATTTTGGCTACCACTACCTTCATTCTTCTTTCTAGAATTGTTACATTCAAAGGCTCTATGTCCTTCTGCACCACATCTAAAGTACATACCACTAAATCCTCCTCTTCCATAAATACCTCAATAATAAATACCTCTTCCTCAATAAGAACTACCACCTCTCCACTTGGTCTTGCCTTTATCCTCACTTTTCCACTCGGTTTTGCCCCTATCTGGTACTGATTGTTAGATCTGGTGTTTTCTCCATAAGATCTACCTCTTCCTCTATGAAATCTTCCACCTCTACCTCTTTGAATTTTTCTCATGCTTCTTTGTTAAGATCTCCTCGGCCTTTAGGGCATATTTGTATACTTCTTCCACATTATCCAATTTCACAAAACCGATCTCATCTTGAATTGCGGATCTCAAGCCATTCAAATATCTTGCAACTCTCTCTACCTCATCATCAACATGACCAGATTTGATGTCCGATCTATAAATTTCCTTAGACTACTCCTTTATACTCATGTCATTTTGTCTCAGATTTTGCATCTTTCTCAATAAATTCACTTGATAACCAGTAGGGAAGAACTTCTTCTTTAATTTATTCACCATCTTCAACTAGGTTTGTAACTTCTCTTTTCCCTTTCTCCATCTATCAACTTGTAAATGTTCCCATCAAAGTGAGACATGACCTTTCAATTTAGTAACAACTATCTTCACCTTTCTATTATCAAAAGTGCCTTCAAATTCAAAGATTTTATCCATGTCAGAGTTCCAATCCAATAAAGCACTGGTGTCCAATCTTCCATCATAACTTGTCACTTCAACAAGTTTTGAATGTGCCCTAGATAGGACTTGCAATAGTCTTTCCTTAGATTCCACCTCAGGTTCATGATTAGGATTAGTGAGGAGTTTTTTTTAGGAGTTTAGAGGAGTTTTTTTTAGGACTTGCAATAGTCTTTCCTCATTAGTTTAGAGGAGATACATTAGAGAAGGCCGACCAACAATGGTTTGCACACATCCCAAAGTATGATCCTCACATTAAATGCACAAAAGCACAACTTAAAAGAAATGAATAAGTCATATCACAACACACAGAGAAACTCGGCCAAAGAAAGACTTAAATATCACCAAATATCAGGCAAAATGACCACCGAACATGCTCGACCAAAATGGTACTCAACAAATACTTGCGCTCGACATACACAGGAACTTAGCCAACACTAGACTCAAAATTGATCAAAGTTGCAACTTGGGCAACATTGGAACTCAAACTCAGTTGAAACTGTAACTCGATCAACATTGGAATTCAATGAAACAACAAAGACAAGTAGGATGGCAAGACAACCTAGGATGCTCTTGCATCACTGTGTCCACCAAACAATGATTCCAATACTCTTATTATCCAATGATTACAACTTGATTACATTCAACAATCCCTTGCAACTCAATACTACTACAAGAAGCTACTATCTCGTCATACATAATAACATCCCTAACCCTAAGCCATTTTATACAAGCTTTTTCCATTTACAAAATTAGAGCTAGAATATTTTGACCGATAGTAAGTTAATTCATGACACCTTTTACAATAGTAAATTTATGTAATGCCTACCCCTAGTTAACTTTTTTGATTATATTGTCAAATTCTTTTAGTCCAGTTTTTTGGATTGTGCTTTATGATTATAGGTACTTGGTTACCAGGTTTGATTATATGTATTTCATATTCAGTTGATTTATGTGATGAGTTGTTCAATTATTTCATGTGTTTATGTTTACCCTTTCAATGATGATATATGTATGTTTAGTTAAGTGATTTCAATTATCTCATGATGATTAGTAGATGGATTATTTATATGCAGTTCTTATGGTTACTTACCCCATACTTGCATGTGTATGGTGTACCTATCTGTTTTACTTTATGATTGATGTTCTTGATGTGGTTGAGGAAGGGAGTCATGGTCACATACTAGTTAGGATCAACACGATGCACCACTTTCTGCCATTGCCTGTTTTAGAATATATGTGTTTGTACATGTGTGGATTTTATGTAGATTATAGGTACTAGGTATTAACTTTCTTGAATTGTCAGGATGAGTGTACCCTATCGCAGTATTTCAATGGTATAAGTGGGGAGATAACTCTTGAGTCCGAATCCTAAACCTTAAGCCAGATGTCCTAGAAAATAGAACAAGTATCTGAGTTAGTTTCACCTTTCCAAATTCATCAAGTGATGTGAATTCATGATTTTAACCCTATAATTTGATATTGTCCTTTGTCTTCAGTTGAGTTGTCATTTTTGGTTTTGTGGGTATGTGATGATTTTCTATTATAATTAAATCAAATTAAAAGATAATTTAATGATTTAATTTAATGGAAATTTTATAAAGAAAATTCAATATTTAATTATATTTAATTAATTGAGAAATTAATAAAATAAAAGAATTAAATTAAATTTTTTTTTATTATTAAAGTTCTAATTTAGGCGTACTTATATTTATCTAATTTAATAATAATTATTTAGGAGTTTTATTTTAATAATAAACTCTAAATAATATTATTAGTTAAATTAATAAATATATTATTAAAACGTCTCGTAATTAAATAGAGAGAGAAAACATAAATTTAATAAAGATATTTTAATTAAATTGCATAAAGCTTATGCATGAAATTAAAATATAATAAATTGATTAAAGAGAGAAATAAAATATTTAATAAAGATATTTTGTAATTAAATATCTAAAAATTTGTGCATGAAAATGTAAAAAGGTAACAAAATAATAAAATAAATTGATCAGCGAGTTCCCTCACATGATTGCACAATTAGAGCCCCAAATTAGGGGAGAACTCTTTATCAGAGATTTGGAGCTCATTTTGCAATTACCAGGATTTGGAGAAGCGATTTTCAAAGAAGGAAGTTTTTAGAAGAAAGGGTTTTTCTTACGTTCTTCATGCAATTGCGTGTTAGCATCAGATTTAGGTAGAATCTTGTGTTTGATTTACACAATAGTTTTCCATTTTTTGTTCTTCAAATTCCTATCTTCTTCGTGTCTGGATAAATATGATTTCAGAGTTATCGATTAAATTGAAACCCTTGTGATAAATTTAATTTGTTCTTCGTTTGAGTTTAGAATTTGAAACCCTTGTTTGATAAAATCGATTTCTGTTATTGAAATTGTCTGTGATTTAAAATTGAAACCCTCATGTTGAAATTATTGCTCTTCATTTTCAAAAGCATCTGTACTGAATGGAGGCATTGAAACCCTTGTTAATTTGAAGTTTTTGTTTTTAGTAGGTTTCCATTTTTGTAAAGTTCCAATTTTAGTAAGTTACCATTTTTGGAAAGTTTACATTTTTAATAAGTTTCCATTTAGGGAAATTTTCCATTTTTAGTAGGTTTCCATTTTGGAGAGTTTCTATTTTAGCAGGTTTCCTTTTTGGGAAATTATTTTTTCTAAAGTTTAATAAATTTAAAATTATTATGGTAATAATTGATAATTATTATTAATAATAATTTTAATAAGTATTGTTAAAATTTGAAATTTAATTATTTGAAAAATTGATTTATTACTTTTAAATATAATTCTAAAGTAAATTAAAAATCAAAGAAATTAATTGGGAGAATTAATGTTTTCTTTTATAAACTTGGATGTGTTTATATGGTTCAAATATATGAAAATGTTTTGTAATACTAGGGAAATTTTATTATTCAAAAACCTTAGTGATTGTAACACTTTAAGAAAACAAAAACTTGAGCCCTGATTGAGATTGAAAACTCTATAAATAGTAATACTTGGAAAAAAAAAAAAACTGAAACTCTATCAACTGTTATACTTGGAAATGAAAACTAAAACCTTGATTGAGATCGAAAACATTATCAACTGTAATATTTGGAAACGAAAATAAAAATTGAAACCTTGATTGTATATCGAACTTTTGTATTTTGAAAACCAGATGATCTATGAAAATAGTTGTTAAACTTCTAATAAAATGTATGATGTACCTTGTGTTGGGTTTTGAGTTTAACTTAGTATCTATAATACTTGAAAATGAAAAATGGGAACTTGAAAACCTATAGTGAAAATTGAATGTTTATGTTTTCAAACTTAATGAATTATGAAAATGACTTTTGTATGCATTATATGTGATGTGTAGTTTATTGATGTTAGGCTCGGGTTGACTTAGCTTTGACCAGTTAAGATGCTTACCAGAGGCTTGGGAGTTTTGTTCTGTGATGTCATGATGTTGTTTTGATTATGATCTTTTATACCTGACCATGGTGATGTGTCATTTGTGTTCTATAATGAGTTTGATCAGATATTTTGATGTGCTTTCCAATTCTTGTGTAGAACTGAGGTGGATGATGTGTCTTTCTTGATATAACCTTTGAGTATTTGATCAGTTATTTGTGATTGCTTCCCAATTGCTTGTATAGGAATGAGGTGATTAAATGATTTTTTTTGGTGATGTCATGTTATGACATGGATTTGGTTTATGAGTAACTGAAATTGGATCAGTCTTGTCAAAATGATTGTATTGGTGGAATTTGTGATTATGATTAGTAATATTTTAGTACATTCTAGTTGCTTGTTTAAGAACTGATGTGTGGTTTATAGTCATTTGAGATCTTTTGCTTTTGCTGAGCTTAGGGTAGGTTATTTGTATGTCATGTTGGGAACTGGCTTGCAATGGAGGTCAAAGCCCTAAAGAGGCTGCTTGGGTAACCCATTGTAGGTTGTTTTAATAACTGATAACATTTCATTAAATGGGTTTAAAATGAATTAATAAGATATGGTACCACATAAAGTCACTAGGGGGTCAAAGTCTTGAGAGACTACCAAGGTAACCTTAGAGTTGACTCATTAGTATGCCTTGTATGTACGAAAGGATACTGATGTCACATAGAGACACTAGGGGGAGGGAGTCTAGAGAGGCTGCCAGGGTAACCTTAAAGTTGGTTCATGCATTGACACTTGCCCACTTACATAGTAGATCTCCTATGTGTCTATGTTGTCTCTGGGTTTAGTTGATACTTGTGTCTTGGTACCCTTGAGATAGTTTGCTTTCAGGCAATTCCTTGAACCTAGCTCTTGGTTTTGACTTTTGAGTTTGTTATCCATTTGGGACTTGAGTTTATCTCCTCAATGCAGTGGAAGTGGACCTTTTTGGATTTCACAAGGTTAGGTGGTAGTGCATTTTCTTATACCATTGAGATCTGATCGTTGGATGCCACTGTTGGATGCATTTGTGTAGATGTTCCTTTCTATTTGTTCCTGCATTTCTATGATGGATGGTTATACCTATTGTATTGCATTTGATTTCATAGATCTTACAAGATGATGTAATCTATTTTATGATGTATATTTTTTGAGCCTCTCATACCCTATGACCTATACAGTTGATGATTGTGCATTTTGTTTATTACCAAGTGGCATCTTATATAATTGTATATTGTTTAAATGGATTTGTACTTGTGATTATTCTTTGGTGTGGTTATGTTGTGTATTGGTTTTAATATTAATTATACTTAAATGTGATTCAACATCATGGGACCCTTAAGAATTGTAATTTGTTTAATGATGGTTGTTATGTATGTGAGTTAATGCTTCCACTATTATTGTATCTCTTGTTGTATTGCTTCTGCTATATTATCTATTGATGTTATTATCTTTCAAAAAAAAATGTTTGATAAACTTAGCGAAGCTTTAGGTTAATTTCTTTTGGGTTCCTTAGTGGGGCGTTACAATTTATTTTTGGCTTCGACCCCAGGACCTTGCAAGGGGCACTACTCCTTGACCTCACCTAGGGTGCTACCCCCAAATCCTTGTAAAAATATTGGGGGGAAATTGCACCAAATGAAGTGGGAAAAATTAACTGTTGAGTATGGTTATGCTCCACATCACAACAATTAGCTCATGCCTACTTATGTGAAGGATTACAACGACAACCCATTCAGCCAACTTGAGGGCTTGATTGATGCATGCAAGTACTCACTTTAACTCTCTAAAAAATTCTTCTATGGTTAAGGTATGGAGTCAATTTGATGAGAAAAGATTCAATGCATTATGTTTTTCATACACACAAGATAAGATATCTCTAGGTGTTCAGATGACTAAAGGAGGAGATAGTTAAAAAACCTACATTACATATCCTAGATGTGTTACAGATTTGGAGAAGTTCATAAGGGAGAGAGAGAACAAATTGACTGAATTGTCAACATATATTGATCCATTAATTTAGATGTTCTGTCGATTCACCTACTTGTGATCAGTATGACAATAAGCTTTTTATTTAGTTGTAGCCATAATTGTGATTGAGCAATGAGCTCTAAGGAGTGTGCCTAAATGCAAGTACATTCCCATTCTATAATAAGTTATACTTCTAACAAGGTATAGTCTTATTACATACGTTCCATCCCATCATTTTTCCCCCTAATAGGGTTTCCATGATGAAAATCCTTGTGTTATGTTGTTGTTTCTATTTACTGTATGTTCATGCTTGCTATTTTTCATAGTATATGTTAAGTGGTTTGTGAATTAGATTGTTAAGGTTAACTTTTGCAGAACACTAATTCCCCTTGCTTTACTTCCTTCAAACAATGTAATCATGAAATTGGTAAAAAAATTAGGTCAATAACTATAAACCCAAATAGTTCACAAAATTATTTCATAGTTTAATGAAACTTTACATGTCACACACATGGTGATGTGAAATTGACAAGATAAGTGGATAAAATATATTAACACATTTCATTCTCTACAAATTGCATCTAGCCATGACAGGTAGATGTTTCCTAAAACTTGGAGAGTATGCATGATGAGTAATCTAGAAATCAATTAAGAAGTTGGCATAATAACCGTATACCCATTATTTTCCATCATTATAAATTAGGGTTTTTGAATAAAATTATATGACGTTCTATTTATTTCACAAATCATGTAATGATTTCATAGTATAAAGTCAAGGAAATCGTTTCAATGAAACCCTTGATACATTATAGAAAAATGATAACAAACAACAACAAACTACAAGTAGAAATGCACATAAATTATTTATTGTTGACAACAAATTGCAATGAGGAAGAGGGTGAAAGTATTGAAAATACTGCATAGAAGCAACCAAGTCAAAAACCCTACAGAGAGATGAAACATCATGCATGAAGGAGAGGTCATTTGAAAGAAGTTTGTGTTGTTCGTACGGAAAATAGTCCCCAATAAACATGTAAACCACAAATGTAATTGGATATTTGGCCATATCCATGTGTAGTAGGGTGAAAAAAAAATTTAATAACCCCTTTTCTAATGCTTAATTTTTCAGTTCCACACTCAATAATGTTTATAAACATTACTTTTTAAATTACTTTTACGTTATTTGGTAAAATAATTATGTATCAAACAACACTTCAAAATGACCACTTCTTGGCTCTTTGACACTCAGGCAGGGTTTTATGGAAGGGACTCATAAGCTTTATTTTTAAGGAGCTAGATGTCACATGGGAGCTAATTTTTTAGGTTACAAGATTAATTGGAATATCTTGGTAGAAAATAGGAGTCCTCTCTTTTTAGATTTGAAAACTTGAGTAGGTAAAAATGAAATGAGGTTGGAATTGCCCCACCAACTTTGAAGAATTTTTCGCCACATATCAAATTTTGAATTGAAACTATTTATTTCATAATAATTTTTAATTAGTGCATAAATTAAAGAAGACAAAAACTCTGTTAAAATTCAAAGCTAAATATTTAATTTAAAAATTCAAAGCTAAATATTTAATTTAATTATTTAAGATGAATTAAAGAATAAAATTCATGAAATCACAAGCTGTACACAATTTGTAAATTCAAGAAACCTACTTCAAGCTACTCTTAACTCTATTTTCAACATAGCCCCCCCATGCCCACAAAACCCAGCCTGAAGCACAACAAACATGTTAGCACAATACGTTTAAAGAGGTAAAGTCACCTAAAGGTTAACACTCATTTGAAAGGCAATTCCACATTTGTACCCTCCCACCTTAATTTACGTCAACGTTAATCGACGAGGAAAGCCATCTTGCAAGCTGGAACTTTTGAAGCGATATCATTAATGGCGGCCTTGAATTTCAGATGCTGTTTTGAGACTGATATGCCGTGGCACCGATTTCGATCACGGTTTGTTCTTGTAAGGTACGTAGCTTGCCCATTTATATCTTAAATCCAGAGTATTCACAAATTCATCATTACATGGTGCAGCGGGAATGGCGAAACTTTTATCAGCCGGGCAAAAATGGTTACACACTTCATCCCAGACACCAATTCGAAGCGACAAGAGCGAAGCCATGAAAAAACTATGCAAGATTCTCACATCTTCCCCTCAATCAGACCTCGAGAAAAACCTACGCAAGTCTAAAATAAAACTTTCGCCAATTTTAGTGGAAACTGTACTAGAGAAGTTTGGAAATGCAGGAATGGTGGCCTACAAGTTCTTCGATTGGGCTGGCAGACAGGACGGTTACACGCACAGCCTAGAGGCGTATCATTCCATGATTAACTCACTGGGTAAAATAAGACAATATGGGTTAGTGTGGACGCTGGTTAAGGTAATGAAGACCAAGGGGATTTTGACGAAGGAAACGTTTTGTATTATTATACGGAGGTATACCAGGGTAAAGAAGCTTGACGAGGCAGTTTATGCTTTTCACCTTATGGAGAAATATGAGGTGATGCCAGATTTGGGGGCCTTTAACAGTCTTCTCAGTGCTCTGTGTAAGTGTAAGAATGTGAGAAAGGCTCAGGAGATTTTTGACTATATGAAGGCGAGGTTTGTGCCGGATTTAAAAACTTATAGTATACTGTTGGAAGGGTGGGGCAAAGAACCCAATTTGCCTAGAGCCAGGGATCTTTTTAGGGAAATGAGGGAAAAATGTTGTGAACCTGATATAGTGGCTTATTCTATACTTATGAATGCTCTTTGCAAGGGGGGCAAAATGGAGGAGGCTGTTGGGCTGTTGGATACGATGAAGAATAGCGGTTGCAAACCAAATCCTCATATTTACAGTATTTTGATTCATAATCATGGTGCCGAGAAGCGTGTCGATGAAGCCTTGGCTATTTTTAGTGAGATGAAGAGGAATGGATGTGCCCCCGAAACACCCACCTACAATGCATTAATTGGTACCTTTTGCAATGTTGGTAAATTGGGCGAGGCTTACGAGCTTTTGGATGAAATGGAACAGGGAGGGGTTTGGCCGAATGCTAGGACATATAATGTTATCTTGCATTACCTCATACAACAGAAAAACACAGAGGAGGCTTACCAGCTCTTTCGCAGGATGGTGAAGCGGGGAAACTGCGATCCGGATACGGATACGTATAATATAATGTTAAAGATGTTCTTTGGGCAGGATCAGATAGACATGGCTTTGAAGGTGTGGAAGTATATGGGCCGACAGCAGGTGTGTCCCAGCATGCATACATTCGCTTTGTTTATAAATGGGCTGTGTGATCATGGCAAAATAAATGAAGCTTGCTCTTATTTTGATGAGATGATGGGGAAGGGGATATGCCCTTCAATGGCAACCTATAGGAGGCTAAGGATTGGACTTTTGAAAGCGGGCAGGGAGGATATACTTGAAGATCTTTCGGAAAAGATGAATGAGCTCGCCGAGGGTCCTCCTGAAGATTAAATGAAATGAAAAGCTAATTTCTTATCATCTGCCAGATGTCTTGCAAGATCTCTGTAATCACAAAATTATTTATGCAATTCGATCCTTACCGTTTACACTTTACATATAATCTTGTCTAATTTGAGAGTTATCTAAAATCATATTCAAAGGCTATGAGAACAGCCTCAAGGTAATTACCTCACTTCATGAAAGGCAAACTAAGCAGATTCTGTAAACTATTCTTGTCACTTGGCTTAATTAGGCATCACATGCTTTTCAGTCTTAACATCTCAGTGATTATGTAGTGCAATGAGATGTGACGAATATGTACAGCCACACCGTGAAACAAGTTTCTTCTGAAAAGGTTAATTTAAGGGAATTACTTGGAGAATTTCTTTTATCCTACAATTATGTCGTTGAAAGATGCATTCCTGACAGGTCTTATCTGATTTTTCCTTTGAATCAGTCATTTATTTATTTAAGAGGCTGCCTCAACTCTTCATACAGAGGCAAAACAGGAGTTGTCCATAACGTCAAATCTGTAAGTCCCATTAGATATGACCAGGTAGTGTTCTTCTGCAGATGACTAATATTGTCATTTTATAACTGCACTCTGTAATCTTAAAGAATTAGAGCAATGTGACTTGTGACACAAAATCTAAGGAGGATCCTCTTTCAATTTTTAAGTTTTTCAGCACATCACTGATCATTGCTAACTGATGTGTTTATTAGGTGTGCTCCATTCATAGACAGACCATCAACGGCCATAACATATCTGTTTGAGAACTATAAATTGTAGATGACCTGCCTTGTGCATGATCTGAATTATTACTTAACTGTGCAATCTATGAATCTATAACATTAAGTACTGAGGTCAAAACTAAATTTGTTCCTTGTTCTATCAAGACTGAGTTGTTAGACATATAATTAGTTATGTATGCCTGTATTAATTGATTAAATAAACCTAGACCACACTGGCATCAAGATAAAACCCTTGGAGAGGTTTAAATTAGAGCATGACAAGTTGCTTAATCATATGTCTTGAGACAACTTGGTCTATAATTAGCTCTTTCTAATAATAGGAAAACACTCGTAAGTTTAGCTTAAGTGTAATAAATTAATAAAGGACCTAATTAGATAATTAGTTTGTTGATTTATATGAGTCACTTTAACAACCCCTCTAAGATCAACATAGGGAAAAGCTGGAAACCTAATGATGGAAGCAATGTTGGATGCATGGATGGGTCCTAACTAGGAGGTCCGATGAGGCACTCCTGTGCAAACAAGTACGATCTCTCATTAATCACAGAAAACTACATGAAATTTTTTTATCTCCAAAAGAGAGAATGAAATAATTGCACTCATAAAAGGAGGATAGGAGGACTTTATTGATCCCCAAGGTTTGTTTCTGTCACACAAGTAAAAATAGATGCGCCCCCCCCAGGAGATAGAAAATGAGGATACAAACCCCCCAATAAAGAAGTATTTTTCGTGTCAATGATGTATGCTTGATGACAGAACACAATTCACTACCGACAAACATGTCTCCCTTTAGGAAGAAACAAATCCATTGGTGATTGGACAAACCATTCTCATAAACTGCAAGAATCAGGAATCCAAATTCAAATGATGTGTGCCTTTGAAAACTGCTCAAGTCTCCTCATGTTGGAATAATGAGATGATGTCAATCAAGAAATGTGTGAGAGTGGATGCAGAACAAGCTCCAGGGACAATGAAGATGGGCTGGCAGGGACAATGTAGTAGTCATCAAAGAGGAGATGAATGTCCTCAAGATTATTCTCCAGATTTGCAATCCAGGACTCCACTAACATGATGATATGTCTCCAAGCTATGAATCCCAAGTAGCTCTTTGTGGAAGATGATGAATGTGCTGCTGCCTGTATCACTGGGGGCCATGCATGTGCAATACCAAGCTGATGAGGAACTACAAATGATGAAGAGTGAGTCTCAATGCAAGTCTCTGATCCATGAAAACACGCAAGACTTCTGTTATGCTCAAACCCCACAAAATTATCATCACCATAGGCATGCAATTTGTATGTGTAAGGGGAAGAGACAATCTGCTGCAAGATCCTCTAGGAATGAAGAGATATGAGGATTTTTGTGGATCTTCTAAGGTCAATTTAAAAGTCTTTGAGGACAATTAAATTAATATATAGCTTACAATGTCAAGATCCACACTAAAATGACTCAGGCCTACAACATGGTCAATGATGATGCCCCAAGCTGATCTATCCCTGGGCGTGGTTGGTTCAGGTATGAGGCCATACAGATCCCACAAAAGATCAAGCTACTGGAGATGTATCAGGATGTAATTTTGCCAAAGCACATGATTATCCTTTTCTAGGACAACAACAGCAGGATGAATAGAAAAGCCTGTGAAAATTTCTCAAATGAAGTAACCAGACCCCAATAACCACATCACATGTAAAGGAAATCTAACAATAACATCTCATGCAAACAAATCCTTTTTTGGTGCTTCTTGATGTGTGTTTTGTGACCCACCAAACAGTAGAACCAAATACCGAAATATCTTATCCTCTCTTGAATAAAGTCTTGTGAATGCTAAGATTGCTAGAAGATCATACGATGACTTCTAGGTTCCTTTAATGCCAAGTCTTGACTGTGGATAAGATTGGTGGTTGATGTGATTTGTTGATGATCACAAGGGGCCTTACGTGTTTATTTATATTCATTTCAACCCATACTGGATGTGGTAGCTATCTTAAGGTTTTGTAATGAAGTACTTTTTGGAGTTTTCACAAAATATGCAGGAATTAAATAGGATAGGGTTCATGAATTCTATTCTAATCCTAAGGGTAGTGATGACAATAAATGGTACTCTGGTGGACAAATTCCTCAATTTACCGAGCTCCGCTTCACTAGATTATACTACAACTACTTGGGAACTAGTGCAATGTTCAAGGGTTATGCCAAAGATTTTCATACCACCACATACGCCATCATAAAGAACAATGTATACAAATGATAGAAGTTAAACACATGCATGAAAGGGGTTCAGGCTAATTTTGCACAACGAATTAGAATCACTAAAACGTCAAAAGTATGAACCAAAGGAATTCAACAATACACCATCATATTGTTCATTGTAATCACCACACGTTAACTAGGCTAAACTTAATCTAATTGAGGGAATTTAAGAGAACAAGCAAGCACTAAGACACATCAAGTATTCACCAAGCTTCAATGAAAACTTTATTATCTCAGTAGCTCATAGCAACAATCTCATAAAAATCCTCCTTACAAATGAGAAATGAGGCCTTTATAGAGGTCCTCAATTACAATGGGCGGCTCGGATGATTACAATAACTGGTGGCCAAGATCGTGCCACATCAGCCCTAATTAGGGTTAGGGCAAAGAAAAGGAATCTACATTAATGCAACAAGGAATCCACTACTATAGTGGGTAATAAATGCCCTCTATGCATGCTAGTTTAGGAAGGGAGTGGGGTGCAATAAATGACCACTAAGAACACCCACTATGCATTAAATGCATCTATCCTTGATTCCCCCGCTTAAGGCATGAAATCGATCCGACACTGTTTCCAACTCCTCCGTACTGATGCTTGGTGCAGATTCTTGCTTGAATTCTAGAACTGCAATTGCTCTTTCTGCTTTTCCCAAGCTTTCCTCCCAATCTGGTAGCAAGTCTTGAGTAGTGTGCATTGTATTCAAGAAGATGGAGTTGTTCTCAAAATCATCTCTTTCATAGACATTTAGTCAAAAGAATTCCTCTAACCTGACTTTCAGATTATCAGTTGCCATTTCTTCTTCCACCAATCTCTGTGATAACAAAGATGCAACTGGGTTGGATATCCCCTGCTTGATGTTGTCAACAATCTTCTTCCATCGAGTGGATTCCATGGTGAAGCTCTCAAACATTTCCTTAGCTATGATCACTGCATTGTACCATCGAAGAAAATCATAGACATCCCCCTCGCTGATAACTTGACCATCGATTAATGCTTGTTTTGGGGTCTCCATCAGATTCTAAATGTCGGAAATCACTTCATCTTGGTAAATATGTTCATCCTCCCATGATTCCTCCATGCATTGGATCTTGGAGAGTGCAGCTAATGCCTTACTATGCACTTGCACTAATTCTTTTGCATGTTTGAAGGCTTCCTCCTGAATTCCTTCAACCCAGACCTTTGCACCTTGAGCAGTCCACTTGATCCTGTCAATGTCATCTACCACTTCAGTGGAAACACCTGTCAGAGGGACGAATGATGGACCTTCCTCTCTTATTGGATGAGGCAAGCCATTGATGTACTGACATAAGGCCCAAATTTCTCTTTTCTGTTTCTTGTACCCTTCTTCCATCTTCTTCAGTCTATCCTTCAAAGCTTGTGTAGAGTCATCAAATTCTTCTAATATTCTCCTAGGAGGCACGACCAAGATTTATTTCTATAACATGGTATTTGTCTGGAGAAATCTGATTTTTGCTCTTGTAGACCATAGGAGGAACAATTTGCAAGATTTTGGACCCCAATTCTCCTCTGACAACTTTAGTATATCTTTTTGCTTTCCCTTGCTCTTCTAATCGGTTTGCTTGGTCCAAATTTTCCTGTAATTTAATTGCCGGATCAACCTCCTTTTGTTGACTCATTTGAATTCGTTGCCTCAACCATTCTGGAATGGGTATACTTTGGTCCCTTGGAATCACCAATTGCTCTTTCCTTTGGATTGCTTGAATGTTGATCTCCTCTTCACCTCCTGGACTATCCACCGTTACTTCAGGAACTACGGCTTCAATATTTGGAAGATGTATTGCTACTGTAGGAGCCTTTTCCTCTAGTGGACCATCTCCAACCTCATCATTTCTCGCTCTAAGATTGTAGGGAGACTTTCCTTTGTAGCGATATCTTGATCTCTCCCTCTTTCTTGCACGGATTTTTCGTAGGCATTTATACTTAATCTATCATGTATTGGCCTATCCAAATTTTCTTCTCGCTCAAATCTCCTTATGCTTGTCTCTACCTTTTGCCTTTGAAATGTTTCTATCTCTTGAACATTGGGAGTGTGACTCGAAGAAGAGGGAGCATTTCCATGTTTTTGCTTCTTATTTTGAGGCTCTTGGATGACTTCCTCAATCCTAGGATGCTTTTCTCGAGATACCTCTTTCTCTTTCTTGGTTCCTACATCCTCCGATGGAGTTCCTCTTTCTTCAACAATCCCTACAGATATTTGTCCCGATCTTTCATCCCTAAGTGGTCGGTGACCAAGCAACCTATATGTGAATCCATTGGTTGATGCAACTAATTTTTCAAGCTTACGCTCAATCCACCACTTTGTAAAATCAAGACTGGCTTCCAGATCTATAACCTCTTTCCTTTTCCAATCATATGACTGAGCTATCATTTCTGGATTGAATCCTTTTTGCATCACGTTTGGATCCTCCTCCATTTGATTAGGAACCCTGAATATGTTGCATTTTTTGATAATGTTCAACGGTAATCTTGAATGCATCTTCTTTCTAATCTTATTCTCATTTGCAGCATTTGCCCAGAAGTCTTCAAGGTAAACTTTGTGTTGGTACTTTGATCCTGCTACTGATGTGATCTTGTTGTAGGGATCAATCAATCCTTTTCGGATAAAGTGGAAGACAGAACAAGTGGAGCTCATTTGATGATCTCTCTGCAACCTTTAAACATGGGCATACCTCAGTATTTCCTTCTCCTGTGGAAATTGGGAACTGCAATCCCAACTTCTTCTTCCTTTTTGGATCTTGTCATAGGCTGTGAGTTGTCGAGTAAGCTCTAACAAGACCATCTTATCGTTGGGTACCTGGGAAGTTTGTATGGCTGCATGGAAAATCCCTGAACTTAGATGTATGAAAAGGTAGGAAACTGAATGAACTAGGCATTGTAATCTTCGACCAACCTCATCACACCAATTGACAATCTCATATGTAGCCTCTTTTGTAGTGTTCTCACTATGTCCATGGCAAAGGTATCATTAACCCTTATGTAATCATCCTTTGAATATAAATGCAATTGTAGGTAGCGTCCATGAACTTTGAGGTGTTGGGTTCCACTTCCAATTGGTCCTTTGCATTGTAGTCCATCATAATTCGTCCTCTGTGCTAGCATGTAGATGACATAAGAGCTCATGTAAAATTTCCTTGTATGCTCTAGATTCATTAATTGTTCATTCAAATTGTCACTTATGAGCCCAGTCCAATCTATTCTGTCACCTTCCTCCGTCACCTGCTCAACAAAATATCACATCCAAGATTCAAATCTATAAGAATGAGGCATGCCAAATATGCGACTCAACATCATGATCATGTCGCTATACTCCCTCTGCAAGTCGACCCATACTATTTCCTTAGGAATCTTGGAATGATGCGATCTATTCTTTTTCAACCATCTTTTGTTGATTATTTCTTCACAAAAATGGACTCTAGAGGTGTAGATTCTAAGTGCTTGCTCCTGTGTTTTCATGACTATCCTTGGGTGAGAATGAATTCCAAATGCTTTAGAAATCTGCAAGGATATTTCGTTTAGAATCCTTGATCATCTTGTCCCTGGGACTATAGTGTTTGGTACATTTCACAATCAACTCCGAATGTTGAAAAGGAGGGAAACCAGCTGCAACAAGAATTCCACTTCTCACAATTCCTGTAGCTAGGTGCATTGGATGGTGGTCATTGTATCCAAACATTCTTTGATTAAACTCTTTCAAATCAAGGCCGCCGAGGCTTGTATCTCCAATTTTTGTCCACTTCAACATAATTTTGGATTCAGGATAAAATCCTCTGCTTTCATTCTTTATCAATTGTCCGTACATTTCTCTTGTTCCCCTAGGTTCTGCCATTCTTCCTTCCTACAAAATACAAAATGTCCATACATAAGAATATGTAGAAAGCATAAAAAGCAGAGACAATTTGTCCAAAAGATAGATTTTGGATTTTTGTCAAAATTCCCATATTCTTCTCCGCAAAATTCACTTTTCTAGATTTTCTCAAGAAACATACAATTTTCCACAGCTCACTGAAAAGGTTCCTTTTTGATAAAATTCAAGATCCTTTGTCCAAAAAACTCTTCAACGATTTCAAAAAAAATCCTCCAAAAATCTTCTTCCCGAACTCTTTAAATTTCACTCCTATTTTCAAAACCACGTTGTGATGGATTCACTAATGATATAAATTTGGAATACTCAGATTGCAAGATGTGCTTAATATAGGTTTAATTAAAAGATCAAACAAATCCCTTTGCATGATCAAAGGAAATTAGAGTTGTTGTGAGACGTTAATGAAGCTTTTAAAAATTCATTTCAACCATCTACGAGTCTCTCTTTGATGAATGAAACTCGACGTATGAGTTGTAGATTCATTCATGTGGCACAATCATACTCATTCAAGATATTGGTGTATTGTGGATGAGTTTGAGAAAATGGAAGGACGTGTTCGCTACTACTGTTAAGCTAAATGAATGTTTGGACCTTCAATGGATGAAAAGGGCAAGATGGAACTTAGAAAGGAGTTGTTTTATTTGATACAAAATTGTTCAACAATATAAGAATGAGTGGGAAATTTACATTGTGGGGGGAATAATAGTCAATGGTCCATTCCCACTTGAACCTTCTTTAGAGGGGAGATGTTCCATTCTCAAATAACCTAAGAAAACAATTTTTGAATCTTCATCTGCAGATAAGTATTCTTATCTTTTACGTTTATCTACCCACTGTAGTCTCTCTCTTATTTGTAATTCTATACATACTATAAGGGTTATTTGCCTTGATCTTTTCCTCTATGTTTGAGGATGTTCTTATAGAAAAAAGAAAAAAAAGGTCAGTACTTTACATATGCTGCCATATATTGTGTAGACTCAATCTAATGATACTAGCTCCAAAGACCCTGATGAACAGATGGATACAATGAGGCTTTTGAAGCAAACATCTTTGATGATTGAGATTATGAGATCCTTCTACATTAAGAGGGAGTATGACACTTCTTCTAAAGCAACGCCAGAGCTTAGAAGATTGATACTCAGAGGGAGTCTAGAAATATGTGTGTGACTGCATGATTTTGATGGGCCTACTCCAATGTATATTATGAGGAAGTGATGACTTATCACCAGAAAATGAGAAAATTGATATCAGATTCAAAGTGAGTTTGACAAGAATCCTTGGGGGAAGAGAGCCTCTAAGGAAGTAACTATTGGAACTGACTTCCCAGGATCATTATTCAGAGGGAGAATTTTTGAGGTGCAATTCTTTGTAAATGATATCTTCTCTATGAGGAGAAGTTCTAAGTGAAATTCCTTAAAATGCATTCTTCTATGTGAGAGAAAATTAAGGTGAAAGCCTTTGTACCACCCTTTGACTGGGTTTATGGTGGTTACTATTTCACATATGAGATGTAATGAAAGGTGACAATATTTCACTGACATATATAAACAGAAGGTAACCATTGTAAGGTGACGATCTTATAAATGGTAAACCTGTTATCATGACAGAATTCATTAAGTTGTTGTCCCAGAGTGCTGGAAGTCATGATAATGAATGTAATCAACCAAAAGGTAACCATTGTAAGGTGACGACCTTATCAATGGTTTGACCTATCTCCTAGATGCGATACGTTAACTTGTAGCACCTAAATGTGCTTGGATGCCTAGGAGCAAGTGCTATCATGGTTCTTTGGGTTGCATTTTGTCGGACACCATGATAACCAACTCATCATGGTTCTTTGGGCCGGATTTTGCCAGGCACCATGCTAACCAACTTGTTATGGTTCTTTGGGTTGGATCTTGCCGAACACCATGACATAGTTACTATTACAGATCACACTTAAGGTGGTGTTTAAGCTATATTAAATTTATGGAAATTGTTTCAATTGTGTGTTCTGAAAGGTGTGAACTTTAGTCTCATAGTGAATAGAATATCATACCGAGATGATATCTCTTCATATACTTGAGAGCATAATGTGTTCTACAAATCCTCCCTAGCTAAGAGGGAGTGTTAAAGTTGTAGCTTCAGTCGAATTGATTCGATCTGATATACATTGTTGTTATTGGCAATCATCATTTCCTATATATACTTATCCATGTTAACTATATATATATATATAATACATATATATATATATATATATATATATATATATATATATATATGTATATAATACATATATATATATATATATATATATATATATATATATATATATATATATATATATATGTATATAATACATATATATATTATAGTATTTAATGTCTAAATTATATTATATATATGTATTTATACATATTATATTGTATATATGGTTAATTATATTACTAATATATTAATATGTTATCTAGTGAGGTTAATTATATTACTAATATATTAATATGTTATCTAGTGACGATTAACCGTAGAGACACGACTTATCCTCTCTTATTTATAAGCCTTCATTTGCATTTGGAACATAGTCAATACAATGACAATTGTTAGTACATTTGCAATGATCCTAGAAATTAACTGAAATCTCTTGCAAATCATTCTCAAGAACTTCCGTTCATAATATGCATGAAAGTCTGTCAAGGATCTCCTCCTCTTCAGACTTTTGATGATCTTCTTGTAATTCTTCAGGTGCTTTGAAATGTTGATCTTCACTTCCTATTCATCCTCTCCCTTGGATGAAACCAATTGCTTCCTTGATTTTCTTCTCAATAACTTTTCCTTGTGTGGTAATAGGTGAAAATTTGCCTTCCATTTGATACTCTTGGTCATTAAGCTCAACCATGCTACCTTGCAACTTGCTTTCCTTGAATAGTGATGTAACATGTATTAGAATATTGTAATATTTCTTTAATGATCAGTTTTTAGTTTATTAGGTAGTTTCTATTTCCATCTTTAGTTCACGGTTGTTTCTTGTAGAAACATAGTCTTTGTAAATCCATATAAGGAGCTTTCATCTCCCCTGTTTAATTCAACTACAACAACGTTGATTTACCAGAACATGGTATCTGAGCATGTTGATGGGATTTCATAAAATTTGATCATTTTTTAAAGAAAAAATTGAGCCTCTTCTAATATGGTATTTTTTTTTGCCAAAACTTTGTTTTATGATTTTTTGAAACGAAAGTCGTAAGAGGTATTTTATAAAATTTTGTGGTTCATCTTCGAAGTTTTCTGCTAAAAATTGTGAGCTTAGTTAAGGGTTTTGATTGTGTGATTTTTTGGTTTGAGCAAAAAAGTCATTGATTTTTGAAGGTTTCATGTATCTGAATTTTGCATGCAAGTTGCATATTCTTGCATGTGCATTTTATTACTTGCATGTACTTGCATGTGCTGTTTTACCATGTGAAGTCTCATGTTTTGCCGCATGAAGATTTTTTTGATATGTTTATAATTTTTTCCTCAAAAATTATTTGATGGGTTTTCATAAAATTTTCCCTCAATTTTTTTCTGATTCTGTAATTCACAAAGTTGCCTGTGAATCCATTGTGGTTTTATAATATTTTCCTAAAAAATTATCTTTTGGGATTTACTATTTTTCCTTAGGAATTATATTTTATATATTTTCCCCCTAAAAAAATGGCTTTTGCATACTTTTTTGGGGCATCATGCTCATCAACAAAGGTTGAAGGGTTTGTTGATTTTTCTTCAAAATCATGCTAGTTGTTCTTGGTGTTTATCTTTGTCTCTAGGGAAGAGCAACTTTGTTATCCAACATTAGGTTGGATGTTTTGTGATGATTTTTGGTTAGATGTTTTGCTGATTCTGGGAGGGTAAGTGGCAGACTCATCATTTAAGTGACAAAGTTGGTGGCGGGCTCTTGTGTCTTTTTGTAAAACTTTCTAATGTAGGGACACCCTTCTCTGTTCATTTCTGGATGGATTTTGGCTTCTTGGTCATTAACATTTTGCAAATAGAATGTTTTGCAAAATTTGTGACCAAAAGACAACAGTTAGACAATGACCATAAAGGGAGGGTATTAGAATATTGTAATGTTTCTTTACTGGTCATCTTAGTTAGTCTCAAGTTTATTAGGTAGTTTCTATTTCCGCCTTTAGTTCACTATTGTTTCTTTTAGAAACATAGTCTTTGTAAATCTATATAAGGAGCTTTCATCTCCTTTGGTTAATACAACTACAACTACTTTGATTTACCATAAAAACGTGCCACTCATTTGATGTACAACTTGAGTGTTGAATGAAATTCTTATTACCTTGTGTTGATGCTTCCTCATGCCAACCCATTTGAAACTTGATTAAGTCAATGGTATCTTGACAAGATGGCCAAGTAGATTACGAATGTGAAAGGGCATGTACATTGCACCAAGTATTTCCTCCATATCTGCTCCTTGGTCTCCACTAAATCTTCTCTTTAAACTCATGAAATTCTAACTCTGAATAAATTTCATTGGTTTATGCACTGCTGCAAAATTCTTCCTTGCATTGCCAACTCCACCCTCAAAAGGAACACCAAACAATGCATTTCCTCATGCCTAGTGGTGTCATGAATTCTACACTGACCCAATGTTGCAAGTTGAGACAATCCTGATGGATATAGTTGCTTGTTCAAATCAAATTAAATTGGAAGAACATCCTCCCTGCTGATGGAGAAACCTTTCCTTTTTTTGAGATTTTGAGATTTTTTTGGATTTTTTCACTTTTCACTATTTATTGAATATTTCCAACTTTAATAGAGATCTTCTAGCTCATATAGAACTTGAAAACTTATTCTTATATATAATTCCATGAATGAACTTTGTTTTCCCTCCTTCTAGTGCCAATTTCTATTGATGTTAGTATTGTTCCACTACAACATGCAAACTCAAATACTTAGTATTCCAAGATGAAACACCAAATCCCCAACTCTCTCTTGAACTAAGATGGTCATATGCTAAACAATATACATAGATTGTGTGATCAAATGAGACAACCTCGAGGTTCCTTCTTATTCGCGGACTTTCACTCAGTTGTAATGATGTGATATGTTGGTTATCACAAAGGAACTTATGCTACTCATTCAATGGATATCATACTTCCAATCAAACAAATTGCAAGGAAAGGAAATCTAATCTAAGAATGTAAGACAATGTTGATGATGGGGTGAGCCTCTAACCAATCTTTGCTTTGCTATATCAACTACACATAGGAGGGTGCTATCTTCTATGGATGCAAGAATGATTTTCACATTGGTAATGCTCATCGGAATACCCTATGAATGCACAAATTAAATGAACATCTCTAATAGAAGTTAAACACTTGCAATTTAGGCCCAAACTAACTTTACACATTTAGTTACAATCAACAAGTAACAAGAGGTATGAACACTAGTTTCACCATTGATCACCATTCAACATTATCTTCCTTCCAATCTACTGCTATTACATAACATGAAATGAAATTCTAAATGAGGAATTGAAGAAACCGTGCAACACTTGAAAGCAATATTAAGTAATCCACCATGAAGACTAATGATGAATTATCAATTACTTTGATAGCATTATAGCAACACTTTGATCAAGTCTCCTACTCTACTCTACTCTACTCACTACTAGCTGTCTCCTCTCTTGTCTCCTAATCTCTTTAATCTAACACTCTAACTTCACCTTTAATCTAACTCTCTAACTTCAGTACTAACTGTTACAAATGAGAAGACCTTGGCCTTTTATAGTTGCTCAATTACAATGAAGGGCCAAGACTGATTCAAGATCAAGGGCCAAGATTAATCCCTACAAACTCTAATTAGGGTTGCCAAACTATCAACCAATTACATGAAGGCACCACCTTGTAGGCCAATAAGATAATTACAATGCTTTTGAAAGCCGATGAGAAAATTGTACACTCGGCATAATTTGATTGAATGTGCTTTAAACTAGAATTATTTGATTGGTAGAAGACAACTAGGTGCTACCTTAGCATCCTTATCTCATAGACTTGATCAATTCTTTTGTTGAAGAGAAAATATCTCTTGATATTCAACATTATCAAGCCTTCGAATGTGATGGCATATTCCCAAATTGCTTCATCTTCTTTCTTGGAAAGTTTCTCATTGCTTGGCTTGAATTTGCATCTTGAACTTAGAGACTTGGTCTTCATCTTCAAATTTGTCTTTGACAACTTGATTTGAATTTTTTTCTCATTGGAATCGTTGAACTTGAACTTGCCTATAGCATTTTCTTTTTGGAATCTTTTGCACGTGAGGTTAAGCTAGAAATATCCACTTGCAATATTGAGGCCATGAACATCACCTTGTCTTCCAACTTCACCTTGTAAAACAAGACATAAAAGATGCATTAATGTCAACAATATGATAGGAAATAAACAAAATAAAGTAGATCTTAAAGCTTTTGTGAAATGAAATTTCTTCTAGTTTCCACTTTCCAAACTTCTCTTCTTGCAACTTGAGGTGAATTTCTTCCCAGGCTGAAATTTCCCATGCTTGGGGATTTTCCCTTTAGGTGGAAATTTCCCATTCTTAGGGATTTTCCCTTTTTAAACTTGCAACACTTCTTTTAACCTGAAGCAACTAAGATTGAAACTATTTTTCTGTCAGTTCTGATTTGGTTTTCTATTTCATTCATTTTGTGGAAATGTTGCCTTTGTTTGAACTTGTCATTGTTTTCCATCTTTTCCTTTTAAGAAGCCAGCGGAAAATGCCAAAAAATGGGGAATTTCGCCCTAGTCTTTGGGAGTTTTCCCAAGACTTAGTCATTTTCCCTAAATACTTTGTTGATTAAACCTCTTCTCAAACTTACTTCACCAAGTTTAAAATAATCACGGGGCTGATTATATTTGGAAGGCTTATTCATTTTGGAGGGGGCAGAATTATGGAATGGGGATCCCAAGGGAAGGGCGGGAAGTGCTCACTTTTTGTTATAATTAAATGTTGACATTATAATAAGTCACTTTATTAATTTAAACTCCCTTTTATTCATGATGTTGACCTAGGTAGATGATAAGTTGTACTTAAGTGACTCTAATGTATAATTAATTGTAATTTAATTTAATTTCACTTTAGCTTTTATTTTTCTTATATATAATTTTCACCTTATTAATTCCTTGGCTCCCTATCGAGGATATTACGAGTTTTCTCAACCTGAGATGGCTTGCCCCAAGCAATCACAAGAATCAAATTTGATTAGAATCAAGTACACCGTTTAATTCTTGGATCCCAAAGAAGGCTTGGTGCATCTTTTTCGAAATTCCATTGCTCTAAATTGATGTAAACATGACAAGACCCAAAATTATGAAGCACACTGCCATAATTCCAATGTAGAAGTGCCTCAAACCAAACCACACACCATAGCAACCTGCAAGTACTCTCATGGGCGAAGACTTTAGTCACCAAGAGTGTGCCAAATCACTATTATAAGTCGGTACAATGTTTGTATATGACCCAACATGAGTATACCTATAAGCAAATGAATCTAGATCAACAATATCATTAATCATGTTGAGTACAGCAAGGTTTGGTTCAAGGGGTGAATCGTTCTTTTGCTCCTGAGGAATTTTCCAAGTGTATCCCTTTATTAAGTCCCATTGCCAATCATGGAGTATCTTCATATGACAATATTATATCACTGCTAATGCCATGTTAGGAGGATAAGGAGACATGTTGCTGCTATCATTAATGGAATAATCTGATTTATCCCCTTACACACAATTGGTGTTTTCACCATCAAGGTAAGTTTGCACACACTTGCCACCATTACTTGTGGTTTAACACCTTTAGTAGCTCTCAACACAATTTGTTTACTTTCTTGAGTAAACTCAACCTCCATGTTGTTGAATCTTAGATGTGTCTTCCAAGAGACTTCAACCGTGGTACTCCCACAACTATTTTGTTCCTCCCAATACTAACAACATAGAACTCATCAATCTATAGTCATCTAATTGTATCCTCAACCTTGGTTTTATTCTTGTGCAACTGATTTTGGATCTTTCTATCAACATGATGCTGAATCTGGAAAAGTACCATACACACAACTTCCTGTCCCTTGACAATCCCTTTTAACATGAGAAGATGATCTCTAGAATCACAAGATAGGAAGCAATAGTACCATGTGTTTTGTTATCACGCTCACTATTCTTATTGTTGTCCACATCAAGTGGAAGAGCTTTCTATTCATCATAGGTCACCATAACATCACCAGTGACGTGTGAATCCTCTTCGTCTACCTCGCAAATTGCTTTTTTATGTTGTCTTGGCAAAATTAAAGCACAAAGAGCTCGATCAGGTTGCAGTCTCGCTGACCTAATAGCATTAGATGCCATTCTACCATGATTTCCATGCCTGGCATCATTTCTTCTGTGCTCACTACTGGATATTCTTGATCTTGCATGATCAACTCTCGTTCGACCCATGGATGTAATCATTTGATCTTGAAACTGCTGTAGCATTTTCTGTTACTGCTATGCAAAGGCAATCAAGAAATCTTTAAGCTGATTATTCAAATGCCTAGGTGGGCTCTCCTCTCTCCTTTCACCCATCTCTGCTTTTGCTAGGTTAATTTCAGCTCCTCTTTGCTACCTTAGCCTACTTCCCGTGTAATATCTGTATGGCCCTAACTCTCTAGGGTGCAGAGAATCAGTTCAAACTGAAATGCAATGACACTGACTAACTTTAAGAAACTGAATAAAAGTAACATGCAACCATCGGAGCATCCACTCACCAGGACCACTAGGTAGTAATATGCAATGGTAACCCCCATTATAAACTGCTCCTAAATTTACATGTAATCATTTGGGTATTCACCAAGTTGCCATGCGATAACATTTGACACACATGCAACTGCGAAACTTGACATACATCGCTGTAAGCCCAACAGATTGGCAAGATCACCAGCTTAGATACCACTGAAATATCTCGAATCAGGATGTTGTCTCAAAGCTGATTTGGGTTTTCAATTCTTGATACGTTTTGCTTCATTTCATTGTAAACATGCAAAGGAAATGATATTCATTTCGTAGAAAATAAGCAATTTCAAAGACAAATCTATTGAAAATGATTATGATATAAAACATGCAGGATTGTTAGAATGCTAGAGCATGCATAAAATTTATATGCAACATACCCACCTGATTCCACTCCAATATCATCAAGCCCCTGTGAGATATGATCATTCGTAGCATATGGAAGAAGATTGAATGACATGCAAGAAGAGCGACCAACTCAAAAATGGAGCTACTGCTGTAGAGGTGCGTCAATACCAACATGCAAGGGGAAGTTATTATCAACCAAACCCACAAATAATCACTGCAATATAAGACTGATCTTTCTGTCAAATTTTGATGGCAAACCCAGGAGAGAGTTGAAATCTGCCCACGCTTTATGGTGGTAAGCCCAAAGGCAGGCTAACTTTCGCCTGTGAACTTAATGTTTGAGCCCAGTACATGTAGATTTCTACCCAGATCTTAATGTGAGCTCTAGAGTGGCTAAATTCCGCCCATGAACGTAACATTTGAGCCCAAGTACATGTAAATCTGCCCCCAGATCTGAATGCGAGCCCAAGAGGGGGCTAAATTCTGCTCAAATTAAGTTGTTGGAGCCCAATTACATGTTCATTTCCGCCTGTAATTAATGTGAGCCCCAACAAGCTCTAAATTCTGCTCAAAGGCTGGAGCCAAGCCCAAGTAAAGCTGATTTCCACTCAAAGTTTGGGGCTCAAGCCCAAGACCACCTAATTTTCAGCTCAGATTCTTGGGCTCAATTTCAAATCATTTCAAAGAATTTGGTTGCTGTGAATTGCAAACAAACCCAAACAAGTCAGCCACATGGAGATTAATAAGATTAAATATGTCTAATCATATCTTTTGGTAAAAAATCTAAAGTTTCCACATGAGGTTGGCCATGTAATTAATGTGGAAATCAGTTTGCATGAAATTCAAATTTGGCCCGTATAGATCTAGAGAGTGTAATGTCCCTTATCTTGACTGAGTATTTGATGCTTAAAACCTCTGTAATTTATAACTTATGTTCTTAAATATGTTCTCTTTAACTCTGTAATATTCACCGAGTTTTTAAATGCTAATCTCTACAATATAGCTCATGTTGCTCCATTTTTGCACTTCCCTTATAGAGGATGGTCCTGTAGACTTCTCATTTTAGACTTCTAGTTTTGTCCCTCTGTTTATTACAATGACCATGGGTGCTGTTAATTCCCAGTGCTTCTTGTCGTATGAATGTTTCTTAAATATCACTCTTCCTTCTACTGCTGTTGACTTATTGCTGCATTCTTATTTATCACGGTGGCTTTCAATAATCTTTATTGTTGGATGTGAACACTTTATTTTTGTCTTTATCACTCTTCCTTATTTTTGTCTTTATCAATAATCTTTATCACTCTTCCTTCTACTGCTGTTGACTTATTGCTGCATTCTTATTTATCACAGTGGCTTTCAATAATCTTTATCGTTGGATATGAACATATTATTTTTGTTTTTTTCCTGTTTTCTCTCCCTGCTTGTTGTCGTGTATTGGCTTTATTTCTCCTTTCCAGTATCTCTTCTGAAAAAATATATATATTAATTATTTAATTCTCTTTCCCTTTATATGGGATATTATTGCTATCTACTATCTTGAATATATCTGTTAGTCAGATCTCTAAGCGCCCTTATATATATTAGAGTTCGGATCTCTATGAGGAATCATTGTTATGTGTTTGAAGTTGTAGTTGAATGTGTTCTATCGTTCTTTGTTGTAGACTTCCCTTATTGCTCTATTTCTGGTTTCTTATCTCTTAATAGTTGTGACACAGTCCTTTCTGTTATGGCTCTCCCCTTGTGGCTATATTATGGTCTATTTTTTTTGCCGTTCACCATATCTTCTGCGCTTTATCCTTATCGTTCTCTATATGCTTGAATTCGCTATTCCCATGTTAATTCCTCCAAGTCTTCTCTTAAGACTGCACAAATATAAAATCCCAATAGAAAAGTATAATGTTCGATGATTTGCCTATGTCCTCCTTTTATAGATAATGTTTCTGATATATTCTCTATATTCCCAAAGGATGGATTCCAAATTGCTATTGTATGTCGAGAATTAATTGATTGTCATCTGTACAATCAACTTTGTCTCTAGTCCAGTTTGCACTCCGAGTATAAATTGGGCGCTGTACGAATCCATTAGATTGGGTTACCCTCATTATCTATAATCATAAAAAGATGAATGATGGTAAACTTATATGCTGCTACATATTTCTGATGCCAGTATATTAAGCGATAGCCTGTATTTTAATTGGCATTTCAATCTTCTCTGAATCTGCTGGTTCATATTAGTCCTCTGTTTTTCTGTCTTACTTCCTGGCAGTGGCAGTGCCCGATCTTGATATATATGTCAACTTGCAACAATATTTTTACTGCTGTGCCAGGTATTTGCTTTCCTCCCTTTTAATCAAAGGTGTCGATTCTGATCTAGAGTTATATGCATGCGACCATGCGTCTAATGGTCTATAAGTCGTGTCTCCAAAACAGTAGCTACGAGTTGATGCCTCTATTAAAAAATGCGAAATCTGCAAAGGATTTTGAACTGAGAATAAATGTGAATGATCAGTCAAGTAATAATTCCCTCTGATGGACTTTGTCTCAAGAAATCGCTCTTCTTGAATATCCGCCTGGTCTCCTTATCTCTGTAATGCTGCTCTAGTAATAAGAATTCATAATGGATAAAATAACCATAAAAATCATATCCGATGATGTTCCTTTTGTAAAAGAGTTCAAGTCCCATCTTCTATCTTACAAATATCGGATTGGGACATAGCGCTTAAATATTGAAGAGACGTATCTTTCCAAAACGTCCTTGAATAATTTGTTATTTTAATATTATTATTTGTTTAAATATTATATTAAAAATTAGATTATAATCATTGCTATTTTTTCATTTTAATTGTTGATTAATATATTTATTATTTATCACCTAATTTATTTAGTGTGAATGATATTATAATACAACTAAAGATTATATTATAATTATATTTATATATTTTTTATAGTTACTATATCAATTAATATAATATAATATTATACTAATTTGATATCCTATTGAAATAATATATTTAATAATAAATTATATTATAATATTTATTTATTTATTTATTATTGTTTAATATTAAATTTAGCCTTTAAAATAGGATATTACAGACGGCTCATTTGAGGTGCAATAGTCATGACTGGTAGAGATGAAGCATATAAAGAAGTGATTTAATATCTCATTTCAAATGCCAATGCCATTCGAACGAGCAACTTCATAAGCAGAGCAGACCTAGGAGGGTGAATTTATCAGATTCAAAGGGTGAAAATCACTGCGGAGATGAATCAAATCAGAAAACAGGTGCATATTTCCAGAATTGAAAGTGAGGATCAGAATCATAAGAAAGCAAATTCTATCAATCAAGGACAGGTCAAAAATCTGGTCAGATTTAAGCAAATTTTGTTGCAAAAGATGTATTTCCAGATTTGATGACAAAGCATTGAAAATAGTTTGACAAATTCGTGGGAGACAACCAAATTTCAAAATTCCAATATAAAATCAGAATCATTTGATTAGGCCAGGATGTTATATTATTAGAATATCTTAATTTTGTTTATACAGCTGTTTTCTTATTTTGTAAGGGAATGAAGAAGGAAGATGTTTGAGGACAAGAATCTATTGCAACATCAAGAGGATACATTGAGAAAGGAATGGCAAAATGACTTTGTAATGTCTCCACTCCTTAAGACAACTTTACCTATAGAAATTATTAGCAACATAGACTATTAAATTCAATTCGAATGATTTATATCTAGGAATGCCATTATTTCTACACATCCTTAAAGATTCTTTCAATCAGGCTTCCTAACCCTCCGGGAGGATCCCCTATGTCCTGAGGAATGATCCTCGATTATTCGGCCTTCCTTCTGGAAACTACCTTTCAAGTTGGGCTTCATAATCATCTATGAAGATCCCCTGTGTTATGTAGGATGACCCTCGATTAGTTAGCCATCCCATTGAAGGGGGTTATGTTTAAGGTCTACTGGGTTTGTTTATCAAACCCTCTACAATCCCCATAATAAAGTCAACCATTATTTCTTATAATTCTTGATCTTAATAATCGAATCTAAATATATTTATTTGTATGATCTCGATTTCTTATTACAACTTGATCATTATTAATTATTAGAAATCCTAATTAATCTCTATATATTATTTAGAGGTACAAATATATAAATATTTACTACCAACCTAAATAATATTTTATTGGTTAGATCAAATTTATAATCCTATCACTGCATAATTGACTATATTAGCTATCATAAAATATATTTATTCAAATAAACCAATAATAGCCTTATACATTCATACCTCTTTCCCCTTGTTTGGGGCCCCATGCTATTCACTTCTGGCCTTTCCACCTGACCTGTTTAGTTTGGGATTGCGTTCCTATTCTTATTGCCGATGTTGAATTTAACCGCTGCTTTCTTATTAAATGGTTTTTAAACCTCTCGATGTTGACTGTGCTTGTTGAATTGGTTCTGATTTGTCCGCTCTCTTCCCAAGACTCTACCTTCAATGTGGTATGATGTTTTTTTTTATGTTTTTCGCAAGTCTTAATCTTTTGATATATTTGCTGATTCTTTTCTTATAAAAATCCCCCTGTGAATGCTTACCACCTTGTTCACTATATACGCGCCACCTTTGGCGGTGTGTGTTGGTAAGTACAATCATCGTAACATTAATAATATTTGAAATGTTTAATAGTGTTAGATGCTATGTTCCCCCGAGTTTCCAGGACAGCAAATTTTTTTGGTGATTTTGGGGACGGGCGGGGGGGGGGGGGGGGAAGGCAAACGGGGACGACTATATATATAGGGAAATTTTAAAATATACATTGAAATTTGCAAATATACATGTCATTCATATGAAACTAAGCATAAAGCATGTCATTTGAACACTATAGAACCATAACATACAACATTTGAATGCCATCTAGGAAATAATATCCGATTTTAGTACTCAATTGTCAAAATGCATATCAATATCAGTGAACAATATCATAATCATAAACATGATAAATCTGAAAATCTATGCCGGATTTGGAGGGGTGGGGCCCACCTTGGCGACCTAGTAAGGAGCCTTGAAATTATTTTTTAATATTCACTTTTTAATTTTTTTTGCATTAAAAAAAATAGAAAATATTTTTTTTAAAAAAAATTGGGGACAGCTAGCCATACCTGGTACGGTTGGGGGACATCTAGGCATCCTCTTTTTGTACTAGGGATGGCCAGCCATCCCCCTTTTTTTCCCCAGCCGTCCCCAAGTTTCGGGGATGCCCCTTGGTAATTTGCCTTTTTTGGGGATGGCTGGGGTCGTCCCATTCCCATCCCCCCGTCTCGGGATGTCCCCGTTTTCGAAACTCTTGGTTTTAGGCCGGGTATGTGTCCTCGGGGAACATAAGTTAGATGTTAATAGATATATTGGGTAATATTAAGAAAAATAGTATTTAGTGCCTGAACAGTATTTTTGTTGAATATTTATATTAAATATTAATGTTTAACAATACTAATAATATTTAGTGTCAAATCATATCGTAAATTTATCTTTTATATTTTGTTTAATTATTGTTTTCTATCATTCTATCTAATTTTCATTTATAATTTCTGTTTTTAAATTAATACACAATCTACATGTTGTGCAAGTCTTATTTAATATATTATAATTGCTTTAAATTCAAATATTTAGAGAAATATTGAAATAGAATATATATTTGAAACATATTGTGTTGTTCTTACATAATTTTGGGCTCATGACAGACTTCAAGACTTCAAGCAAGATGGCAAAAGTGGAGTTAGAATTGCTAAGCTCGAGTTACAATTAAGGACATTCTAAATCAACGTGAAGTCTCCAGATCAACCGAATTTTCAAGTGGCTTGTCAAGCGAAAGAAGAGGTTTAAAGTTGGAAAAGATGGAAATGCAAGTGGAATGGTGAAGTCAATGACAAGGCATCATGAAAGAAGAAGATGCCAGCCAAGTTCAAGTCATGAAGCAAGGTCAAAGCCAAGATATCAAGTGAAGGACTATTTCAAGTGCAAACAATCTCAAGAATGCCTCAATTAGAAGACTTCTGCAACATGAAGAATGGAAACTGGAGGTCAAACAAGATAAGCATGCTGAGTTGGCACACCTTCATCTTCACCAGTTGAGTCATTTCAAGTGGCAAGAGGAATGCATTTAATGTGTTGCACTTTTCTTATCAGTCAATCCTTAAAAGGGATAAATATTCAAAAACAATAATATATCATTCATTTGCCCACAAATTGGTGCCTTATTCTAATTGCTAGCATTTAATGCTTGAGAGTGGCAGTTACATTAGGGTTGTGGTAGTTGTCTTGGGTGTTGATCTTAAACCAATTTGGGCTGTTCATTCACATTGTACTAGGAACCTCAATATAAGAGCTGCTCAATTTATTTGTGAAGGGAGACTTAGTGAAATTGTTGCCAAAATATTGACTAATTGCAAATTTATTGTTGTATGCATGGAGAATCATTTGTGTTATTTTGGAGTGTTGCATGGTTTCATACTTCTCTTGTAGAATATGATTTGTTTATGCTGAATAGAAGTTAAAGTTGTTAAGTAGTTGATTAGAAGATGAAAGATGTTATTGTTGTTGAATCATGGTGAAACTTACGTTCATACCTTTTGGTACTTGTTAATTGCAAGCAACAGTGTAAGGTTGGGTTGAATTCAATGCAAACACTTATTTTCAATTGGAAATGTACATTTCAATTGCAACAAAGTTGGGTATTTGAATGAATGTTAACAAATTGAAAATTATCCACATACCTTTACAAGATTGCACCTTCTCTTGTGCAGTTGTTTAAGTTGGCGAAGCAAGGATCAGTTTAGTTTCACCACATCATCAATAGTATCTTGCATTGGTAGAATTAGAGTTACTTTTTCTTCCTAAACCCTATCCTTTTCACACTTTGTTTTGTTAGAAGTAGTTGAAGAGCTCAAATTGCCAAATCATTTGCACTGAGAAAGTTGATATCCCATTGAACAAATAGCTGAAGTACCCACGTGGTCACCAACAAATTACATCATTAAACTGAGTTACATCCAACACTATCTTCTAAGGAAAATCACACAACTTTTAGGTTCCTGGTGTGATGCAAGTTTATAACTAGATCCTAATCTAGAATCGGGTCAAGTCAGCTTGGGCTCAGAAGTGGAATGGAGATCATATAAAGACACATGATTGTGGTAACCGCTTGTGATTCTAAATATAAATGCCCATAACAACTTCATCGCCTTCTAAACATACCACAAAAGAGCAATGTGTGTGGAAGAATTATTTCATCTCCATCCATGCATACCAGACAACAGCAATGTGCATGGAGGAATTAAGGTCACTTATCTCAACTCCCACACGGAGGTAAATTATGAGTTGATGTTCACACAAATAGAATTATATCATATACTGTTTTTTGAGTGAATAGGAAGGTTGATTTCTTGACTTCAGATTGTCATTGTATGATATGAATTTCTGAATAATGTGTAGATGTGCATGGATGTACAAGGAACTGAACAGGTAAATGTAAGAAACTGGAAACCATCTGGTATATGACTCTGAAATTATTGTCTTCTGTGTTGATTCATTAATAATCTGATAAATTATTTTTGAGTTGCATGATCTCATTTCAAAGTTGAATCAATACTATTGTAAACTCGTTTTCTGTTACAAATTGCAGAGGCTTGACAAGCTGGTATATTTCAGTGTTATTAGGGCCACCTTCCTACCAACCTGTGAGAGTTTGGTGATGCAGCTTCATGAACATATGAAGCTATGAATCTAATGCCATTATTTCCACTGTTCAAAGTTAAATTGCCAGAAAGATATGACACATAATCCCTGAAGGAAGAATAATAACCAGAAGAATCTGCTAAAGAGTGGCAAGATGTCATGTCAAATATATGGACTTAGGCCCAGCCATCCGTCAAGTATGACCTCTACTGAACATTTTGAGCTTCAAACAGACAGATGAAGGAGAAGAAGATATTGAGAGCAACCTTGGGAGGAGAGTTTCTGAATGGAACAATGTGATCAGGAAAGGTACATATTTGAAGCCACTAAAATCTTTGATGATTATTTACGTTTAGGGATGTCTGATGAAATTAAATCTGTTTTTACATTTGATGGTTAGATATCTGGATTGGAAAATCCAAGTTTTAGGGACTTTACATCTACTAAGACTACTGAGTAAGGAAGAGAAAGATTCAAAAGTAACAAAGCTGGAACCTGAATTGGTGGAGAGTACAGCACAAGAGAAGGTCAAGAAAGAAGTGATAGTAGAGCAAAAATAAACATCAGAGTCTCCAGATGTCAAACAAGAGGACTTCACAATGACAGAAGATAATAATGTCCAAGAATCATCAGCCCAAATGCTAGGTATGGACATAATTGCATCATGTAATGAATGATTTATAGTGTGAGAAGGATTGGACCATACAATACTAGGCAATATTTTAGTTGTGCTGTTGTGAAGGTTGGTTTGTTTGAGGTTGAGTGCCATGAATAAAGTGTTGGAAGCATGAATGCTGATGATATTTCTATGGGGGAGTATTGTAGAAACATGATTAGATCATTATCATGATGATATGTTACATTCATGATTGTGTTTGTCATTGATGTCAACATAGTAGTTTTCTGTGGTATCTGACAGAAGAACAACGGTAAAGATTAAGTTGGTACAGACAGATTGTTGAGTATTTTCACTAGCGAGGTTAATGGGAAGTACTACTAAGTATCTAGCATATGTAGCTAACCTCGGGTGCGAAAATATTAAGTCTGGAAGAAGTTATGCAACTTTTGGTGAAGACTGTTTAGAGATAGAGTTTATAGAAGTATGTTCTGGTAAACTTGTTATATCCCTTAGGAAAGTTATTATTTTGAGAAGCGAGGTTAAAGGCGCGTAGAAGACATTTTGGAGATGACGCGACTAAGCTCGCTTGTCACAATATTATACATACGAAAAGTTATTCAAGTTACAAGGCGACAGATTGAGTTATCGCTAAGTAAAATGTGTATTTAATGAGGTCCTATAATAATTAATTGAGAAGGTGTAATAGCCGACTCAAGAGAATTGTTTTATGGCCTTGGTATAAAGGAAGGACATTTTCCTTTGTTATAGAAGTAAGAAGAGCAAAAAGAGGAGAAAAGCTATGAACGCTGAGTAATTAGGTTGACATGCGAAGATAAGCAGAGCAGAGCGAAGTTGGAGAAAACTTTATTGCCGAGGTTTTATTTTGAGATCCGAGGTTTGTGACCTAGTCTACAAGGTTTGATAGTGATTGGTCCGGTTGACAGGATAGAGGAAAGAGGATAAAGCACAGTACGAACAATTATTCTGCAAGGAATAGTTGAGAGATCAATTGGACAGTGAAGTTCAGTGGTCTTGCCCTAGAAGCTGTTTGGACAGTGGGTCCTTTTGCCTTTTACAACTCCTAACAGAGTTAGAATTTTCTAACAAGGATTCAAAGTCTCCTAATAGGGACTCTTATGTACTGAATGTGTTTATAGACTCCTAACAGGGTCCATCCTCTAACAAGGAATATATATATCAATATATCTTTGTGGGCATCATTCCCACTGGGGTTTTCCCTCTGATCAAGGGTTTCCCTAGTTAACAGATTTGGTGTAGTTGTGTATGTGCATCTTGTTATGTTTGCTGTCTACTTTGGTTACATGGTTAAGATTAATTAAGATTGATAAATGTTTTAGTTGGATAACTGATTCACCCCCCCTTCTCAATGATCTTGGTGGACTATTATTTCTTACAATTAGTATCAGAGCGACAGGTCCTTGAAGATAAAGTTTAACAACTTTGGGAGATCCATGGCTAGCATATTCAGAAAGGATAGTCCGAAGTTTGATGGAACAAATTACGACAGCTGGAAGGAAAAGATGAAGACACCTCTATTGTGTATGGGTCTAGGATATTGGATCTTGACAAAATTAGAAAAGACAATTGTTGCTGAAGATGAGTTGGAAACTTGTATCAAGGAACAGAGAGAACTTTTCATGTGCAACATGAGAGCTAGAGAAGCACTACTGTTTGCACTTCTTGAAGTAGAGTACAACGAGGTAAAAACACTTGATACTTCTCATAAGATTTGGAAAGCTTTGGAAAATAGCTTTGAAGGTGATGTACATTCTAAGAAAAAGAGGCTACAAAACTGGATTTGTGCATTTCAAGATGCTAAAATGATGGAAAATGGATCTATAAGAACACATGTAGGAAGAATATCAGAAATTGCTGCAGGTATCAGATCTCAAGGAGGAACCAAGGAAGATGATGAAGTGATCTGGAAGATATTGAAGTGTTTAACACCACCATTTAAGCATGCAGCTCAAATGATATAGTTGTTAATCCCTTGTGCCAAAGATCTCACCAAGCAAACATTACTTGGGAGACTTGAAGCAATTGAGAATGAGCTTAGACAGTTTGGAGAATTTTCTAGAACAGAGATAGCTTTCAGTGCCCTAAACATTTGACCTAATTTGTCAAGGAGCACAAGTGCTAGAGGAGATTTTGCTAGCAGTAGCAGATCTAATGAGGATAGAAAGATAGAAGGAGTAGCCCTTCTTGTGAGAAGAGAAAAAGATGGTAAGAAGATCTTTAAATGTTGGACTTGTAATGAGTTTGGTCATTATGCATCTAAATGTTCGAAAAGAGAGAAAAAGTATAAAAGAAAATTTAAACCTAGAAGAGATAGAGATTGTTTGTATGCCAATGAAGAAGATGAATCTGATGAACAAGCAGTAAGTGCCAGTGATGATGAAATAGGTTTTGTGGCTATTAAAGAAGAAAGTCCAGAGAAAATGGCTTTGATATCATAGGTTGAAAAGAAATCTGATTGGATAATTGATAGTGGTTGTTCACATCATATGATTGGTGATAAGAACAAGTTTGTTGATTTCAAAAGTTATGATGGAGGCATTGTTAGAGTTGGAAACAATGCAACTTGCCATGTTAAAGGTATTGGATCTATAACTCTTGATGGTAAGAGTAACACTGAGGATGTATACTTTGTTGATGGTTTGAAATACAATCTTTTGAGTGTTGGACAACTAGTGGATAACGGTTATCAGTTGCAGTTCACATAGAAGACATGCATGATCAGAGACAAAGATGGAAAGATAATTGGAACAGGAACCAGATCTAGAGGTAATGTATTTCAGTTGAATCCCACTGAAATGACATGTTTGGTTGCAAAGGTAGATGATAGTTGGTTATGGCATAAGAGCTTTTGTCATATCAACTTTGACAACATTGTGAAAACCAGTAATATGTTTGCAGTGAGAGATTTGCCTATGATTGTAAAGCTTACTAACACAATTTGCAAGGAGTGTGTATTGGCAAAGCATAACAAAACTTCTTTTCCCAGCAAGAAGTTTACTACAATAGCAAAGTTGGAGATTGTACACACAGATCTTAGTGGTCCTACAAAAACTAAAGGATTTTATGGTGAAAGGTACTCTATGATTATCGTTGATGACTTTTCTAGAATGATGTGGGTTGCATTTCTTAAAGAGAAATTTGAGGCATTTGACAAGTTCAAGATATTCAAGAATAGAGTTGAGAATGAATCAGGTATGAAGATTAAATGTTTAAGATTAGATGGAGGAGGAGAGTTTACTTCAAATGAGTTTAACATCTTTTGTGAAACTAATGGAATCAAAAGACAACTTTCAGCTCCTATAACCCCTGAACAAAATGGCATTGCAGAGAGAAGAAACATGTTAGTAACAGAAGCAACAAGAGCTATGTTAGTTGAAAATGATGTATCCAAGATATTTTGGAGAGAAGCTGTGAATACAATAGTTTACACCATGAATAGAGTGCAGGTCAGGAAAGACACAAACAAGACCCCTTATGAACTATGGTTTGGTCACTCACTTATAGTTAAGTATTTCAAAATTTTTGGCAGCAAATGTTATATCAAAAGAGATGATGATGTTGGTAAATTTGATGCTAGAAGTGATGAAAGTATGTTTCTTGGCTATTCATTGAAAAACAAAGCTTATAGATGTTATAATCTGAGAACTAAGACTATTGTTGAAAGTGCAAGTGTAAGAGTTGATGAGAAATATAGGATACAAGAAAGAATAGTTGACTACAATTTTGATGATGAGAATGTTGTTGTTACTAAACCAAAGAATGATGAAGTATTCTTTGAGACTAACAATGATTTGCAGAATGAAGGTGAGCTAAGGCAGGAATAAAGTTCGGAACCTAGAACAGAGTTAAGAGTTGAGATAACAACTCATACTTCTGGTAAGAATATGACAAAGAATCATCCACCAGAGTAGATCATCGGTAGCAAAGATAAAGGTGTGATGACAAGAAGTAGAATCAATGAAGAACTATGTTTGATATCTTAAGTAGAACCAAAGAATGCAGATGAGGCATGCAAAGATGATTATTGGAAGCAAGCTATGAAAGAAGAATTGGATCAGATAGTGAAGAATGAGACATGGGAATTGGTCCCTAGATCAGAAAACAAGAATGTGATAGGAACAAAGTGGGTATTCAGGAACAAGATGAATGAACAAGGTGAAGTTGCAAGGAACAAAGCGAGATCGTTATGTAAGGGTTATTCACAACAAGAAGGAGTAGACTATGAAGAAACCTATGCTCCTGTGGCAAGAATTTAAGCAGTAAGGTTATTCTTAGCCTATGTAGAACAAAAGAAATTCAAAGTGTATCAGATGGATGTAAAGTCAACATTTCTAAATGGAGAACTTGAAGAAGAGGTATACATAGAATAGCCTGAAGGTTTTCCTTTAATAGATGACAAGGACATGGTATGTAGATTGAAGAAAGCATTGTATGGCTTAAAACAAGTACCCAGAAACTAGTATGCAAGGTTGGACAAGCATTTGACAAAACTTGGATTTAGCAAAGGTATGGTAGACAGTAATCTATACTTGAAAGAAATAGGTGATGGATTATTGATTTTGGTAATATTTGTTGATGATATCATATTTGGAGGAAATGACAGTGAAAGTGACAAGTTTGCAGAAGAAATGAAGAAGGAATTTGAAATGAGCATGATAGGGGAAATGAAATACTTCTTAGGATTGCAGATTATGTAGGATAAAGAAGGAATCTTTATTTCTCAGACTAAGTATTTGAAAGATCTATTGAAAATGTTTGGTTTGGAAACATGTAAACCAGTTGGAACACCTATGATAACTGGACACAAGTTATCTACAAAGGATGAGACACCTATTGTTGAGCAGAAGAAGTACAGATCTATGATTAGAGGATTGCAATATCTAACTCACACAAGGCCAGATATAACAAATGCAGTTGAAATTGTTGCAAGATTTCAAGTTGACCCCAGAGAAGCACATTATGCAACAGTTAAGAGGATATTTAGATATCTGAAGGAAACATCAGAGTTCGGATTATGGTATGACAGATCTAATGATTTCACTTTATATGTTTATACTGATGCTGATTGGGCAGACAATATGGATGACATAAAGAGCACCAGTGGTGGAGCATTCTTTCTTGGAGGAAGATTGGTTTCTTGGTTAAGAAAGAAGTAGGATTGTATCTCAGAGTATAACAGAGGCAGAATATGTTGTAGCAACAAACAATTGTAATCAAGTTGTTTGGATGAAGCAAATGTTGAAAGATATAAGGATAGAATTCAGTACCTGTTGTCATACATTGTGATAACACAAGCATAGTGAATATGTCTAAGAATCCAGTGTTGCATTCTAAGACTAAGCATATTTCTATCAAATATCACACGTTGAGAGAGAAAGTTGCAGAAAAGGAAATCAGATTGGAGTATGTAAGCACCAAAGAGCAGATTGCAAATATTTTCACTAAGCCTCTTCCCAAAGAGACTTTTGACTGATTGCGAGGTATGCTATAAGGGTTATGCCGCTACCTACATCAGAGTAGATGATGCAAGAGTGCATTAGTCCAGTGGTACATAGCACTATTATTTGTCTGGACTAAATGCTAATGCTTCCTGTATGGGGGAGTATTTGTGATGGACAGAGTCATCTAGGACTCTTGATAGATGTTTTGAATAGTGTCTTTGGACACTTGAGTAGGTCAGAGATAGTTGTTGCAGACATTGACAGGATGCAATGATAGATGGTTGTTGAAACCTTTATCATTGATGTCAATGGGGGAGAGATTAAAGCATGAAAAACATTTTGATACATGGGAGAAGTTACAGAGCACATTGAGGTGTATCAATGGGGGAGAAGCGTGTGAACAATTGATGTCAGTAATAAGGTTAAGGAAACACAGAAGCCAATATGATTGATGAAGAGGATTTGAAAAGAGAGGATAACAGTCTTTAACAATTGGTATTCTTGGAACTAGATGTTTTTCATCTATGTTGCCATCAATGCCAAAGGGGGAGATTGTTGGAAGTATGAATGCTAATGATATTCCTATGGGGGAGTATTGTAGAAACATGATTAGATCATTATCATGATGATATGTTACATTCATGATTGTGTTTGTCATTGATGTCAACATAGCAATTTTCTGTAGTATCTGACAAAAGAACAACGGTAAATATTAAGTTGGTACGGACAGATCGTTGGGTATTTTCACTAGCGAGGTTAATGGGAAATACTACTAAGTATCTAGTATATGTAGCTAACCTCGGGTGCAAAAATATTAAGTCTTGAAGAAGTTATGCAAGTTTTGGTGAAGACTGTTCAAAGATAGAGTTTATAGAAGCATGTTATGGTAAACTTGTTATATCTCTTAGCAAAGTTGTTATTTTGAGAAGCAACGTTAAAGGTGTGTAGAAGACATTTTGGAGATGACGTGGCTAAGCTCGCTCATCATAATATTACACGTACAGAAAGTTATTCAAGTTACAAGGCAACAAATTGATGTTATTGCTAAGTAAAATGTGTTCTTAATGAGGTCCTATAATAATTAATTGAGAAAGTGTAATAGCCGACTCAAGGGAATTGTTTTATGGACTCGGTATAAAGGCAGGACATTTTCCTTTGTTATAGAAGTATGTAAGAAGAGCGAAAAGAGGAGAAAAGATGAACGTTGAGTAATCAGGTTAACATGCGAAGATAAGTAGAGCATAGTGAAGTTGGAGAAAACTTCATTGCCGAGGTTTAATTTTGAGATCCGAGGTTTTTGGATCCGAGGTTTGTGACCTGGTCTACAAGGTCTGACAATGATTGGTCCGGTTGACAGGACGGAGGAAAGAGGATAAAACACAGTACGAACAATTATTCTGCAATAAATAGTTGAGAGATCAGTTGGACAGTGTAGTTCAATGGTCTTGCCCCAGAAGCTATTTGGATAGTGGGTCCTTCTGCCTTTTACAACTCCTAATAGGGTTGGAATCTTCTAACAAGGATTCAAAGTCTCTTAACAGGGACTCGAATGTGTTAATAGACTCCTAACAAGGTCCATCATCTAACAAGGAATATATATATATATATCAGTGTATCTTTGTGGGCATTATTCCCACTGAGGTTTTCCCTCTGATCAAGCGTTTCCCTAGTTAACAAATTTGGTGTAATTGTGTATGTGCATCTTGTTATAGTTGCTGTTTACTTTGGTTACATTGTTAAGATTAATTAAGGTTGATAAATGTTTTATTTTGAACATAAGGTTTATCTACAATGTCAAAAAGTAAAACATATGATTTTACCTCCAATTACATGGAGGTGGGACAAGAAACATTCACACTCATTTGTTCAAGATTGATAAGATTGGCGATGGACTTTGGAAGAGACATGTTTATCACAGATTAGCATATCGGAGTGGGAAAGCGGTGATTATGAGGTTGAGGGATTTTGGCATGCATGTGGGATTGTTTGAGGGCAAGCAATCTCTGGGAAGGGAGGATGTGATGCCCTGATTTAAGGAGTAAATAAAATATTAATTAATTAGTAAATAAAAATAATAATAAATAGAATTACTGAATTATTTTCTAATGGCCCCCAGGCCGACCTTAATGGGATTTGGTTGAGTCAGTTTCCTTGAACTGGGCTTGATGAACAACTGGTATTAATATCAATCAAGAGGATGGAGAAAGGTGTCAAATGTTTCATTATCTAAGCTTTAAACACTTAGATAGTTTGTCAGGCTTACCTGAGCAACCTGCAAGCTGGTAGGTTGGAAGCCCTGCCAGGTTCATTGTCCGAGGCATTGGGGAGGAGGATACAGGGAGATCTCAGAATCAACATACCCAGCAATCTATTGAGGAAAATTGCCGGAGTTCTAGATTCCTGGTGGGACTCTAATTTGTAATAGTATCCCAATTCAGAATCCAGTCAAATCAGCTGGGGCTCAGAAAAGGAATGAAGATCATATGAAGACACATGATAGCAGTAACTGCCTGTGTCTCTAGGAGAAAGGACCCAACACTGCTTCGTCATCATCTATACATACCAGACGAGCAATGTGCATGGAGGAATTTAGGTCACTTATCTCTGCTCCTACACAGGTTGATTAGGTATCTGAGTTGATATGTCCACAAGTAGAATTTCGTCATATACTGTTGTCTGAGTAAATAGGAAGGTTGATTAGATTCTCATTGTTTGTTATGAATTTCTGAACAGTGCCTAGATGTGTATGAATGTAGAAGGTACTGAACTAGTAAATGAAGGAAACTGGAAACCATCTGGGATATTACGCTTAAGCTGTTGAGTCTCTTCTGTGTTGATAGAAATTATTTCTGAGTCACATGACTTCATTTCTATGTTGGATCAATACTACTGTAAAATTGTTTTCTGTTAAGAATTGCAGAAGCTTCAAAAGCTGTTATATTTCATTTATTCAGAGGCAAGGTCAATGGTAACAGGCCAACTTTTGGTTCTTGACATGGATGGTTATGTGGGTTTGGTTAGATTCTGTTACTTTTCTACCACAAAACATTTTAGTAGATGGCCCACAACTGACCTTTAAAATCACAGTGAAGGGATCATAGGAATCCGTGTGATTGCAAGCTTGATACTTGGAGTTGGCATTGTTTTAGATAGGGGAATATACAATACATCCATTAATGCTGTTAGAGTTGTTTGCATTCCGGAGTTGAATATTTTAAAGTTCCACACATATTCATATAGTTTACGCTTTGTGATATATATATATATACTGAGGAAAATTGCAGGAGTTATAGATTCCTGGTGGGATGCTAGTTTGTAACAGTATCCCAATTCAGAATCCAGTCAAATCAGCTGGGGCTCAGAAAAGGAATGCAGATCATATGAAGACACATGATAGCAGTAACTGCCTGCATCTCTAGAAGAAAGCACCCAACACTACTTAGTCGTCATCTATACATACCCGACGGGCAATGTATATGGAGGAATTAAGGTCACTTATCTCTGCTCCTACACAGGTATCAGGTATCTGAGTTGGTGTGTCCACAAGTAGAATTTCGTCATATACTGTTGTCTGAGCAAATAGGAAGGTTGATTAGATTGTCATTGTTTGTTATGAATTTCTGAACAGTACCTAGATGTTTATGAATGTAGAAGGTACTGAACTGGTTTATGAAGGAAACTGGAAACCATCTGGGGTATTACTCTTAAGCTGTTGAGTCTCTTCTGTGTTGATAGAAATTATTTCTGAGTTGCATGACTTCATTTCTAAGTTGGCTCAATACTACTGTAAACTTGTTTGCTATTAAGAATTGCAGAAGCTTCACAAGCTGTTATATTTCATTTATTGAAAGGCAAGGTCAATGGTAATAGGCCAACTTTTGGTGCTTGACATGGATAGTTATGTGGGTTTGGTTAGATACTGTTACTTTTCTGCCACAAAATGTTTTAGTAGATGGCCTGCAACTGACCTTTAAAATCACAGTGAAGGGATTGTAGGAATCCGTGTCATTGCAAGCTTGATACTTGGAGTTGGCATTGTTTTAGATGTTGATGCATAGGATCTCTGATAGAAATAAACTATATTTCCAGACTGATAAATCAGATTACTTGATCTCAGATTGTGGATTGCAGTTCTTCAACTTCAGAATAGTATTCTATGCTTGGAGAATCTTCTACTTGAATGAGGATTGATAATCTGTTGTTCAATAATCTGCAAGAGAGAAAGATCGCTGGGACTGCATATATGACTTGTGATTGATATATGATTAGTCCCCACCGATGCAATGATAATATATATCCAACGAAGAGTCATGTCTCGGTAGGGGCATGACTGTACGTGGCCGTAGTGTCATGACCCTACGTGGGCATAACTACTTGATTATCCTTTAACAATAATGCAATACCAAGTTAATAATCGGCGGCAGTAATCACGCCCGATACAGATTATAACCAATGTATAAAACTCGATATGAATCGGTGGTAGTAACATGTTCAGCAACAAGTGGAGCCCGACATGAATCGGTGGCAGTAATATTAAATTGCACACACACACACACATATCTGTTATTCTTACCTTCAATATAATCATAAAACCAGATTCAAATGTTCAGTATTACTTTGACTGAAGCTATACTTCAACATTGGATAGGGGAATATACAATACATCCATTAGTGCTGTATAGTTTATGCTTTGTGATATATAGATGGATAGATCGATAGATAGAAAATAAATTGCAGATTATGGAACTTATGGTAGGCTAACATAGAGTGCTTTGTCAACTATGATTCTTTCCCTTGTATACTTGACAATTTTTTTTGGGTTTCTTTTCTCTATCCTGCTTTCTACTAGAGTGTTTTATAACCTTCCAGCAACATATTTGTTTTACTATGAAAGACAATGGGTTTTTGCCACAACAGTGGATTACATTTGCAGATAATTTATCTCAGCTTATTGTTCCAGGCTGTATAGATTAAGACCATACTCAAGCTCAAAGTTTATTCTGTTAGATAGTATTAACGTTGACCATGAATCTCAGCCGAGTGTCAACAGTTGGAAAACAACTAACAATAGATTTTGACAATAATTATGCTTGGTCTTAAGAATCTGTCAAGAACTATTGTTGTTCTAGCGCGGGGCAAAATTTACTCTCAATAAACAGTTATTTGACTAAGCCATTCAATTCCATCATTGCTCTGTTCCGTCAATCAAGGGTTACAAAATATGCATGATGGGCAATCGACAGAAAGACAACTTTAGCTATCAGCTCAATGTGATCTTCTTCATGCTTCTGACTAAATCCTTGTCTATTGATACCATCATCTCTTCAACTCATGTTATCTCAACATTAATACCTTAATTTGAAGATAATTGAGGAAACTTTTCCATCAGTATTTTGGTGCCAACTCCTTCATTGCCCTATTTTTTGCGTGCATCCCGATGCAAAATTGGACATAGAATCAGGAGAAATGAATATTCATTAGTAGGTAACTAAACTTAAATCCAAGGCTAACTCCCACAATCTTCTGATTTCAAAGACAATTTTACTTCAATGAATATAGTCCAATCCCCCAAAATTTGATCTAATGTGTAGAAATTTTCCTATGGTTGGAACTTGCACTTTCAGGAAAGAAGAAATTAACTTTAAACAAAATGAGAGAATTCAAGTAGTGCTGGTGGCCATCAAATCTCTTATGTATGCCCCTTCAAATATGCCTAAGGCACAACTAGTGAAGTACAATTTGGAACAATAATTTACCTTCGGAAACAGGTAGAGCAAAAATGATTGATTCAAGAAGGGAAATGTTGTATTTTCACCTGCATGAAGAAACTTGCCATTTGGAACCTAAGTTATTTTGTTGATGGAGAGGCTGACAGCAACAGCATAGATGGGTATATGATGTTATCGGGAGGTTTGAATCAGAATTGATACCTGCAAGTACATTAGGGATCAAACTCAAGCTTGGATATACAGATCACAAGAAGGTAAATTTTGAAAACTAGCAGCCAACTATGTCATCAGAACTTGATGCTGATAGTTACAGATGGTTGAACTCTTATAAAACAGTTATTTGTGAGCCACAACACATTTGTTTTTTTGAATGTGAAGTCAAGGAGTAAGTTCATCATGTGAAAGGACTTGCACTTGATTTGATCACATTAATTTTGAAAAAACAAACAAGTTGCTGTCTGGAAGGTCAGAAGATCATATTATTGTTTAATTTGTGATTATCTTGTGCAAAATTGACATAGGGTTTAACTTCAAACTAGATCAAAGACAGCACATGTAGATGGTCTGATTTTGATTTTGATGAATTTCTGTAGTTACAATGATGTTAAACCTACTCAGTGCAGTCCCTCGACAATATAGATTTCTGTGATATTGCTATCAGGATTTAACTGTGTGATTTTTGAGTTAAACTCGTTGACCCATATTTCATGAGTATTGATTCAACATGAATCCATCTCTCATGAGAATAAATGGAACACTTAACACTCATTGGATCTAGGTGATGCTCACAAGGGTGAAGCACCGAGACTTCCCGGGAGGTCACCCATCCCAGTACTACTCCAGCCTGAGCGCGCTTAACTACGGAGTTTCCTCCATGGTTAAACCCAAAGCTTGCAAACCCCCATTTGCACCTCCATGGTTAAACCCAAAGCTTGCAAACCTCCATTTGCAAATGGGGGTTTGCAAGCTTTGGGTTTAACCATGGAGGAAACTTAATAGTTAAGCGCGCTCAGGCTGGAGTAGTACTAGGATGGGTGACCTCCTAGGAAGTCCTGGTGCTTCACCCTTGTGAGCATCACCTAGATCCAATGAGTGCTAAGTGATCTATTTATTCTCATGAGATGGGTTCTGATCTCCCGACAAAGGTGGATTTTGTAATATCTTAAGCCTCCTTTATTTACCTTCCTGACACTATGAACTCCCGAACCTATGACATCATCGTCGCATTGCAGCTTGAAAAATACCTTCTCCCGACGCTACGAACTCATCTTAATATCTCCACTCCATTTCTCTCTCCTTCGGACCACACGACAATCGCATTGTCTTAACCTTAAATTCCTTTGCCTTGCGATCTCACGACATATCCAAAGTCACGACATACCCTTGTGAACATCACCTAGATCCAATGAGTGCTAAGTGTTCCATTTATTCTCATGAGAGATGGATTCCGATCTCCTGACAAAGGTGGATTTCGTAATATCTTAAGCCTCCTTTATTTACCTTCCTAACGCTACAAACTCCCGAACTTATGACATCATCGTAGCATTGCAGCTTGAAAAATACCTACTCCCGACGCTACGAACTCATCTTAATATCTCCACTCCATTTCTCTCTCATTCGGACCATAGGACAATCGCATTGTCTTAACCTTAAATTCCTTTGCCTTGTGATCTCACAACATATCATAGCTTCATAAGTCTTTCTTCCTACATCTCCGAAGTCACGACGTCCTCCTGGGTTGTGCCACGTGTCGCTTTTGAATGGTTGGGCGCCCAAAATTCCTACATCACTGCCCCCGGCCCCACCACACGTGAGCCTTACCTTGTGGCTGAAAACATTGTCTTTCAAGACACATACATTATAAAGCTAGGAGTATTAAAACATCGCATTATCTCCCACCACCATCAATGTGGGATAACCCATACCGCCGCTCCCCAATTTATTGAACTGCAGAGGGAGCGTCTGGATGCGCTTAAAAAAGAAGGTTAAATTGTCACTGCTCATGAAATATGGGTCAGTGAGTTTGACTCAAAAATCACACAGTTAAATCTTGATAGCAATATCACAATTTGACTTGCTGTGGAAATTATCTCCTACTTATCAATTTAGATTTCTACTGATGTAACCTTCCACCACTTGTTATTTCAACATATTTGTTTTATTATTAAAGACAATGGGTTTTCTTCACAATATTGGATTTCACAAGATAGCTAATTCATGGGTTTCCTCACATATTTCACAAGATAGCTTTAACTTTGACCATGAATCTTGGCTGAGTGTCAACAGTTGAAAAGCAACTTACATTTTGAGGACGATTATGGTTGGTCATATGAATCTTTCAAGAACGACTGCTGTTCTATCCTGGGACAAAAGTTACTCTCAATAAGCAGTTACTTTACTAAACCACTTGATTCCATCATTACACTCTTCCATCTTTGTAGGGCTACAAAATATGCACAATGGGCAATTGATGGAAACATAACTTTTTCTATCACCTCAATGCATTTTCTTCGTGCCTCTGATTAAATCCTTGTCTATTTATGCCATAATGTTATCTCAACATTAATACCTTCATTGGAAGACAATTGAGGGAACCTTTCATCAGTATTTGGTGCTAACTCCATTGCCCTATTTTTTGTGTGCATCCTGAAATTGCACATAAGATTTGGAGAAATGAATATACATTATTGGGTAACTAAATTTTTAATCCAAAACTATGTCCCACAATTTGCTGATTTCAAAGACGAATTTTGTACTTCTATGAATATAATTTATAAACCAATGCCCCCAAAATTGATCAAATGCGTAATTGTTCCTATGTTTGGAAGCACTAGCAGGAAAGAAGAAATCATCTTTAAACAAAATGAGAGAATTCATTTAGTGCTCAGGACATTAAATTTCTTATTTATTTCCCTTCAAACATGCCCAGGGCACAACTGGTGAAGTACAATGTGGAGCATTAATTTACCTGTAGAAACGGTTGAGAAAAAATCATTGATTCAAGACGGGAAATGTATTTTCATCTTTATTAAGAAACTTGCCCTTTGGAACCTAAATTATTCTTATAGATGGATAACCTGACTGCAATGGCATGGATGGGTTTATGAAGTTATTGGTTGGTTTGAATAAGAACTGATGCCTGCAAATAAATTAGGGATCAAACACAAACTTGGATATACACGTCACAAGAAGGTAAATTTTGAAACAATCAGCCAAGTATGGCATCACAGCTTGATGTTGATAGTTACAGATGGTTGGACTCTTATAGAGCAGATATTTGTGAACCACAACACTTGTTTTTTGAATATAAAGTCAAGGAGCAAGTTCATTTTTTGAAATTACTTGCAGTTGAGTCTATCACATTCAGTTTAAGAAAATGAACAAGTTGTTGTCTTGAAGGTCAGAGATAATATTATGGTTTAATTTATGATTGTATATAAGAAAAAATGACATGATTTATCTTCTTCTTCAACTCCAAACTAAACCAGAGACAGCATATGTAGATCAGTCTGATTTTGATGCTAATGAATTTCAGCGGTGTTAGTTACGATGGTATTAAACCAACTCAGTTGAGTTTCTCAACGATTTAGATTTCGTTTGATGTAAAAAATAGAGAGCAATCCTGACAAGTTTGAGAATCATTACGAGTGCACTTGCCTAGAATACTGGTAAAGGACATCTTTAAATTGTGATTTGGCATGCTGTTAATTTTACAGCTTATGGCTTATCACTGTTTATATATTTTGAGTTGGTATCCGATTCAAAGCAATTTAGTAATATTTATTTATTGACAATTTTTAATGCTTACGTATATCAAAATAAATGAAATTAATATACTTCAAATTTGTGTTTTTTAGAAATGTCCTCGATCTTTCTCTATCTTATTTCACAAGTGAACTAGCAGAGTTTAGATTTACTAGGTACACAAAAATAAGAATTTAGATCCAACTATGTTACCAAGGATGCGTTTCCAGCAAAATTTTACCAGTCCTTGTTTCCGGGACATCCTGGAAACTTGGACAGTTCCGGAAACCTTTCCCTTGGCTGTCCCATAAAATTAATGTTTTTGTTTTGATAATTTGTTTGATTTCCACTCTCATGTGAACTCTAAAGTTAAATTATTTAATGTAAACATTATATGTTAAAGTTCTATAATTTAAATAAGCATGCTTTATTCATGTTTTTATATGAATATTTAAAATTTCTCTATATATTTAATTTTTTCCCTATTTTTAATATAGATGTTCCCATTGCCATCCCTTGCTGTCCCCTACTCTGAGGAATAAAAATTGTCCCAGAAACCCGTTTCCCTATCCCCTCGTCCCGAAACCCTGGGGTAACATAGAGATCCACAAACATTGTAGGAACTAGCCAAAACTACTAAATATAACTGGTTGCTCTATGCATTTTTCGATTGATCTGAAGAATTTCTATGCTTGTATGTGTCTCCGTAAGGCTATAGATTGTATTATTATTTTATTGTTTCTTATGACAAGTTGACTAGGCTAGGACTAAGGATCTCTAGTGAAGTGTTAAGTATGGGATCTCTAGCGAAGTGTTAAGTATGAGCCTTAACAACTTCATATGATATTATATCTCACTAGTACACTTTCAAGCCAATGACAAAGCAATTTCAGAAAGAGTAAATGATCTGGGGGTTCATGTTGGGAATTGGCATGATTACAAGCTATCTAGTAACAATCTAACAAGATTGGAACTTTTAACCCTCTTTCATATTGGGTTTATAGAACTCCCTATGGCTGCACTTTGTATTTTGATGAGAAGACAAACTATGGCCGAAAAAGGTTTGTTGAACTTGTCATTGTAGTTAGTCCAAAGAATTTTTACACTTATATGTGTCTTGTTAAGGCTTATAGAGCTCCCTATGGCTACACTTCGTATTTTGATGAGAAGACAAACTATGGTTGAGAAAGGTTTGTTGAAATTGTCATTGTAGTTAGTCCAAAGAATTTTTATGCTTATGTGTCTTGTTAAGGCTATATATATATATATATATTATTATATTGTTTCTTATGACAAGTTGACTCGGTTAGGTCTGAGTGTGAGCTTCAACAACTTCATATGATATTATATTTGACCACACTATCAAAATGACAAAGTAGTTTCAAAAAGAGTAAATGCTCTCGGGGTTCCTGTTGGGAATTAGCATGACTACAAGCCACCCAGTAACCATGTAACATCATTGGAACTTTTAACCTTTAAAAAAAATAATATTATTGTGTTTATAGAATTCCTTGTGGCCACACTTAGTATTTTGATGATGAAAAACTATTATTATGAAAGGTTTGTTGAACTTGTCATCGTAGCTACTAAAATGGGCAAAACTTGTAAATAAATGGCTTTAGCAAAACATGGCTAGGTCTTGACATTTCTAGGTAGACAACACAACTTGTGATCAGACTTCTATCAAGAATAAAGATGCATCTTTGTATTATGGTGGAGACAGTCAAAACATGGAATGCAACTGTGATAACATATATCAATGAATATGCCTAGCTTTGTAGACCCATACTCAACAGAAGCTATAGCCAACAAATTTGAGTAAAGAGATGCAAACCTAGATAATCATGGGACATAGGTGTTAGAGTTTATCGTTGTAGGAGATAGTTTTCGCACTTGCGACGACTCCTCTAATATTTGAGTTGCTTGTGTGCAATGCTTGTTCAACGTTGCATTGAGGCTATAGAAAGTCCTCAATAGTAAATGAATTTCTCATGTAGAGTCACGACTCAAGTTAATGAATAGTGCTTAGCGTTGAAGGTGAAAGGTTATGTGTGTGTTTTGAGCACTGAAGAGATACTACCTTGCATGATGTTTGATAAATGTTAGCTACTTAACTATAGATATAGTGCTCCGTATAATGCAACAATAATCATTCAAATAGACATAGATAACTATAGATCGTAAGATAACATGAACAACTCAGGAATATCAGAGAAATAACACAATGCAACATATGGCAAAATGATAGATATTTTCATAGCGTAGTATCTTTTGTTAAAGTCAGGGATCTTCTGCAAATGTTTACACTCGTATAGATGATTCTATTTCTATTTGGGCAGATTGCTAGAAGAGCAAACTTATAGATTTCAGCGTGTCTTCTAATCTGCAATTTAACCCTCCCTTATACCTAACTCAAGGGGCATGTTCATTGAATGGACATGTCCCTCTCTAGGTTGGCCTATTTAACAACATAATTGTTTCCTCAAGGTTGGTGCCCATTCCAAGAGTTACTAATGGTTAGTTACTAAGGAACCACATTATTAAATAAGAAAGCTTATAAAAGCTACAAGGAAGATGACAATCTATCTAGAGGGAACAATATGTTCTAGTGACCAATACTTAAGGGAACTCATGCATCTAGATCAGATTGATCTGAAAATCAAAACACTTATCTTGTCAAAGTTACAAGGAATTAACACTCCCTCTTAACTTGATAAGATAAGTGATAGAGACATATCTAGCAACATCAATAGAGATGACTAAGCATAAATATACACCAAGCATGATGTATCATTATACAAATGATACCTGAAAACACATCATATTACAAATCTTGTAATATAAGCTATCACCGGAGCTTGTAATCAAATCACTAAGCATTGTTCGTAATACAAACTATCAAATCACCTAGGCTTGTAACATAGGATATTTGACAAGGCTTGTGATATGAAGTATTAATTTAACTTGTGATAACAGTATTGCATAGAATGCAATACTGAGGATAAAGACTAGAGAATAATTAAATTCTCCCTTTACCCAAGCTGTGACGTCTAGAGTTTTAGTACTGTCACAACATGATCTTGATTTCATCCAAGATCTACACTCTACCAGCAATTCATTACTAGAATGCCTTACACAGGATAAAATCTAGAGAATAATTAAATTCTTCTCTCTCTCTCTCTCTCTCTCTCTCTCTCTCTCTCTCTCTCTCTCTCTCTCTCGATGTTCTTCAGTTATATTGATCAGCGGCGTTTAGCACTTTATCTTTAGGAGGCCACCCATCTTCGAGAGAATACCCTGCAGTCCTTTCATTAGAGACAGACTTCTGATCAGCTCATTACCACCTTTTTCTCTCCCTTGTCTCCTCCGTGGGGTTTGAAAAGGCCTTTCACTACTTCACATTCTAGATCTATCAGACATTGTACTAGTCTCTACAGGCAGCATAAGTCCTTTAGGGTTTCTTCACGGCATCCGAAGACTATGGATTGTCCATGGATGTGCCTCTCTATTACAGATTTCTTTGTGACAATGAAGGACCCTTAGTCCTTACCTTGTCTTTCCTTCTTCTTGTTGCTTTGTTCCTTTTCAGTCACCGTTTGGTGCCTTTGCTTGCCTGGCTCTTCTGTTTGTATGCTCAGTCCCATAAACCATTTTGGTTTTTCATGGACATTAATAATTTTATCTTATCTTATCTATCTTATCTTATCTTTTATCCAAGTTGTGACTCATAGGTAGACAACATGATCTTGAATTAAGATCTATTAGTACACTGGATAAAATTCGGAGAATAATTAAATTCTTCCTTTATCCAAGTTTTGATTCATAGACATAGAAATGCCTCCATCACAACATGATCTTAAATTCATCCAAATTTGCCAGTAGTTCTCTACTGGTCAAAACATTATCTTAGAGATTGTCACCTCTTATAATGTCTTTATACAAGTGTTCATTATTTCAGAGATCGTTACCTCTTAAATAACAAACACAAATGGTAAAGCCCCATAACAGTCAATATCCTAACAATAATATAAATCATCATAAGAATATAAAACAATTCAATCATACTTGGATCTTTCCTAAGATGATCACTCTTAGAGAGGTTTGATAATAATACCTGCTTTCTGATTTCCAGTACTTTTAAGGATAAAGTCTATAGAATAATTAAATTCTCTCTTTATCCAGGTTGTGATTCATAGACATCGAAATGTCTCTTTCACAACACAATCTTGAATCTATTCAAGATTTGCCAGTAGTCCTGTACTGATTTAAAACACCATAAGATCATTTGATATCACTGCAAATTTGTGCTGGAAGATTGTTTTCTATTATTGCAAACTGATGCTGCAAGATTATTGGTTGAGAAATGCTTCCATACCATGATGTTTATAAAGGTAGGTCCATCAGATGGTTGTTCACTTTAGATTTTCCAAACTCCTACTGAATATCAAATCTTCCGAGCTCCTTATTCAAGGTTGCCTTGATGAGATGTTAGACTCCCTCTGAATCCAAAAATTCTTTCCTACAAGAACATTCTTCAGAGAAGAAAAGAAAATCAAGGCATATACTCTTCTTATAAAATAATACAAATGAAAGATATTATAAACATAAATAAGAGCTCAAATGCAATAGATACTTGTCTTTCCATCATAACTTTGATAAAAGCTTTTGTACTTTATGAGTATACACCATCTTGACATGGTACACTCAATTTGAGTTTGTATGACCTAGATCTTGGGGAGTCAACTCGATCTTCTAGGTACTCTTTGACATATAACCTTCTTATAAGATGATACTTATGATTCTCTGCTACAAATTCTTTATTACTTGGGACTCAATAAAGCATGGTCTATTCCCTCTTGGACTTGAGGGAAGATCATAAATGCCTTGAGTAATATGTTTATCTTAATGATCTGTAGTCTCATGATGTAATCTTTATCCATGTGCATCTCATCAGTGATTCTGTCCACGAGTAATCTTCATTGATGAACTCTCTCTCTAACAAAATAATCGAGTTTGTCTAAGATGATAGAATCTTTTGTTCTTATTCCAAGGTTCCCTTTTATAGTGGATCAAATTTATTCTAAATGAGAGTTTCCTTTCAGTAGAGCGACATTCGGCTTACTCATTGTAAATTCTCCAAATGTCTCCATATCTAGGAACTGACAAACAATTGTATATACTATTGATTACATAATGAAATTCATCAATAAACTCGTTACGACAATTAATCATTTGCATTACCACTTATCTTCAATCATCCTCTTAATCTAGGTTATGTTTTGTTGGTTTTGCACATTTGAGCACTACTGGATGCGCACGACCATTGATTGAGTGTTGTTTGACAAATCTTAGTAATGCTTTCTAATCAACTTAACATTTCCATTAGCTTTTATGGCTATTATTATAAGAGTTCATAGCTCTCAATTAATCTTTTGTTAACTAGTCTCTTCATTTTGCCTTGATAAAATATCTTCCTTGAACTGATAATCTTTAAGTAATTTCCTTTTATGAAATACTTATGTAAGGAACGAACCATACCCTTAAACAGTGCAAGATTTTATTTGAGAACTCTTGTTTGTGCACAAGATGTGATATTACTCACAGTAATTCATGTTTTTTGCCAATCAGTATTCCCCGTCTACTATTGTTTCTAGCACAAATATTCTCATATTATCATCTTATTGTTAGGTGTTGATATTTTATTTCTTGACAACGCTGAGCTCGAGAATATGTAAGAAATTGAAGTGGGCGTAGTCGTCCAGTGATGGATTTGCAACCATTCACCTCCTAAACATGGCACGTTGTGCTTCTCCTCTTTCATTGTTGCTCATTAACCATTATTTGACTCATGTCGATTGTCAATTTTATGAATTTTTCAATCCTCCAATGTCTCTATTTCCTAGTGGGTTTCTCATCCACGTGATCCATCCATCCTTGGTAGATACAAGCTCTTCCCTTCGATTGTGCTTGGAATGTTTTTCTGACTTGCTAACTATATAAAGATTGACTCATCGTTGTAGTAGATGGGCTCTGTACATGCTACCCTAATTGTTTCCAGAAGTCCAACTAGATTTTATCTCTGCCGATGTTCTCACCCTCTCACAATCTTCATTTGACTTCTATAAATCATATTGATTTCATTACACATTTCCAACAATATATGTTGCTTGATTAACGGTGGTTTGCTAATATTTTGGTAAGGACTTATCAACTTCCACGGCTAACATGACTAGTACATGTCCAACAATAAGAGGGCAATCATATCTGCAGTAGTTTTGTCAATGATCTCTAATGATGCCTATCTTAGGTGAAGAATTAGATTTATGACATTTATTTCTTATCCAACTTTATATGCAAGGGGTGAAGCCATTACTTAACATCATTTATATTATCCATTCCTTTTGCGATAGTAATTACTCTATTTCTCTGAGTCTTTTCCATTACTATTCATTACTTTCATATTGTGGTTACTCTTTACCTACATGACACAATATTTTCAATAACCTGTACAGTTTGTGTGGATTCCTTGACTTGTAATAAGTGGGTGCCATGTTGTCAACTTTGACTTTGAGTGCCTCCCAAATTTATCCGCTGGATCTATGATAGTCTCTATATAGAGAGGTCACCACTCTTGATGAGCCCTTTCACCTGATATATATCGCCTTCCTTTGTTGCCTCAATTGAAAAAACACGTCATTTCATATTCTGGCCTTACAAGGAATTCATCATCTATAATGTAATCATAGTCACTCTCTCTTGCTTCTCCCAAAGTTTCCATATTTACCTCCTTATCTTACCCAAGAAGGTTATCTAGCAAGTGATATAATACTGCAGACCACGCTATCAACAAGAAGACTTGCAAACAAATTCATATCTACCAGTGACAAACGTATTTGGGATTGTCATATCGGATGACAGAGAAGTTATTGGGAGAGTCTAATGCATGTAGTGCAGAGATCATGAATGTGACAAAGACTAATTCGTTGAGATGACTGATTCCCTTTTCAACTATTCACATGCTCTTTGTACTAATGTCAGAAAATCTCATTTTTACGCAAGATCTCTCTCTTACGCATCTCCGTAGTAGAGAAATCCAAGATTGTAGTTCTTTGGGAGGGGAAGAAACTGCGTTGCTATGCAACAACTATATTGAGATATTGTTTCTTCAATTTGCTTAAGCAACATCTAATTATATATAGGAGCTTACGGTAATGATTGTATTTCCATCTATATCCAAGTATGCTTCAGGTATTGTTAATATTTTATATCAGTAACACGACTTCTTTTATTTCTACCTCTTCTATCCTCTCTTACACTTGCAATCTGGCTTTGATACCATGTTAAAGTCAGGGATCTTTTGCAAATGTTTACACTCCTATAGATGATTCCATTTGGGCAGATTGCTAGAAGAACATACTTATAGATTTCAGTTTGTCTTCTAATATGCAATCTAACCCTCCCTTATACCTAACTCAAGGGACATGTCCATTGAATGGACATGTCCCTCTCTAGGTTGGCCTATTTAACAACATAATTGTTTTCTCAAGATTGGTGCCCATTCCAAGAGTTACTAATGGTTAGTTACTAACTAACCACATTAGTAAATAAGAAGGCTTATAAAAGCCACAAGGAAGATGCCAATCTATCTAGAGGGAACAATATGTTCTAGTGACCAATACTTAAGGGAACTCATGCATTTAGATCAGACTAATTAGAAAACTAGAACACTTATCTTGTCAAAGTTACAAGGAATTAACATCTTTGTACAATGAACCACCCACAACTTGTTTTGGCTTGTATGCAATTATACTCAATGGTTGGTTAAGTCTCCCAATTGTTAGCAATTGACATCCCTTTGAACAAGGTTTTAGAGGGACAAGGGAATATCCCTGGAATTGGAAAGGATGCCAAGGTTGACTCTTGTTGCAAACGACAAAGGTGTTGATTGAATGCTATCTCCAATTGCCTTTTCTGCATGAACCATGTTAGCAACTTCCATCAGTTTCTTTTTGACCTTTTCTAGCTTTGTGTCTTTCTTCAGCTTTCCCTTCTTTAGAGTTCCCATCTCCATTGCTTTTCTTGCTAGTTGTAAATCCTTCAACACTTGTTGTTCAAGGAGTTGGGCTACTACTTCCTCTAAGGTGGTTACCCTAAAGTGTTCTTATGCGAGTTGTATACAACTTTTCTTTGCCATTTCTGAATAGGCTTTCTATTATTGTTCAATTTGTTGTGTTCTTTTCTAGCCATGCTTGCCTCCTTTAGTACTTTTGTAACTTGATTACGACAGAGTAATAACTCTATGAAGCATATCTCTACGCCATGAAGTGCTCGAAGAGCTCTATTGTGGGTACTAGCTTCATGCGGTTGAGGGGTTCCCTAGGCAGCCATCATCTCCTCCTTTACTGCTTGTGATCATTCTTTTGTGGTAAAGCATATGATGTATTCCTGGTGACATTCATCCATAAATCTCAAAAGCTTCTCCACTACCTATACTACCAGCATGTCTTGGCCAATGTCTATTTCCATGTTAACTGCTCCCATTGGAGCCATAAAACAAGCCATTTACTCCATTTGGTGGCTATATTACTAAAGGATACCCTTGAGTGTTAAAGTTTGTAGCTATGATAGAGATCTGTATCTCTCGAAATTTGGACGTTATTACCGTTATTGTCATCTTCAGCTGAAAAGGACACTTAAGTTTAATTTGTAATATTAAATGTAAATGACATGTGTCATTCACATGCATTGAGGTATGAATATCTAAAGAATCATGATTAATTAATTAGGAGTTATTAGAATCTCAAGAGACCTTCGGTTATAATGTGAAGAGTCTCTCCTATTGTTATATATTCGCATCAAGAAAATGATATTGTACATTTGAACTTTTATTATCAATAAAGATATATTTTTGTTGTGTGGCTAGGTTTTTCTCTTCATTCTAGATGGGTTTTTCCAAGATATTTATGGTGTTCCTTGTTTTAGTTTTGTCTTCTTATTGTTGGTTATCTTTATGGATTTCTAGGCTGTAGATTTAACATGTTATTAGAGCTAGAAAGATGAACTCCTCTTAGAACTTTGATTCAACTACTAGAGCTATGATTTGATGGGTTGGGATTGGTGTCGACTTTTCCTGATCGTTATCTTTAGTTACATATCGGAAGAGTAGGAAGTAGTAGGCTTCTCTAAATACTTCAAATTCAATTTGAAGCATCTTGGAGTGACAAGATGATCCTCAAGTGAATAAATTGGAAAAAGTGATGCAAATAGGCAGGCTACTTCAAGTCCCATGCATATCAACCCAAAAGACAATGATAAATTCATTAGATTTGCAAACTCTAGCTGTCTCTTTGTTCATTGATTTTAGTGATCATTGGTATTTTAAAATATTTTGGTTATTGGGGTCAAGATGGTAGTACTAGTATTGTTTAGTCACCAGCTTAATTGAGCATTTGCATAATATACTAAGTGGGTCAAGTGCTTCAGACATTTGTTCATTCCTAGTCTGAGGTAGTTTGAAAGAAACTCCTTGTGATGGAATCGTCATGCCTTTCTTTATTTGGCATATAGTAACAATGGACTCTGGTTAGGAAGGTTGATAACCAAAGGTTGATCATATTTATGAATACTCTTATGAAACGATAATGATTAGGGAGCATCATTTTTTGTTTATCGAAGGAAGAAGAAGGGTTATATCATTCACAGGATTGATATTATTCTTGTATCATGCAACTTTCTACAAGTGGTCTTTCGTTGTCTTTGAGAAAGGAAAATTGGATATTGTTCATAATGGACGTCTCCTCTGTTTATGATCATGCTTCCATCATTTATTCACTTGGACACATTGACTCTATTTTTTTGTTGGTTTTGAAACACTATATGTTATGCAGATATATGTGACACCTATGTTTGCTTTTATTTATTTTATGTCTTGACAATGTCCATGTGTTTGTTGATATCCTGTGTAACGACATACCATTTATGTTCCTTTCTCATTGATAAAGAAATGTTTCTTTGAGCGTTTGAAAGAGGTTTTTCTTGGGAGCTTCGAGCTTTTCTATTGTTTTGTTCATCATGCAAAATATGATCATATATGTTATGTCTTGGCATCCGGATTCCACCATTGTCGTAGGTCATTTATCTCTGAGTTTTTAATTCGATCATTGAGAAATGGTTTCTACTCGCACCATACACTCTTTGCGTGCTTCATCCATAATAGGCATCACAAGGTTCCAAGTTCAAACTTCCACCTAAGGATTACTGTAAATTCTGGTGACAACTCAGTTAGAGTTTCTACAGAAATACAAGTATTGAAATTGTGGAAGGGAGTTCAATTTTCTATCAACAATCATCATTGGTATTTGTTTAGATAAGTCTTGTTGTGTAGAGTATTTTAATTGTTTGTGCATACTAAGATATTGATGAGTATTTATCTTAAATTGGTTTTTTGGAAATAATAAATTTGAGAGGTACTTGAAGTTGTAGGAACATTTCAGAAAACTAATATGATAATTCTAATTGAAAATTTTGAAGGTTAAAAAAATATGGCATCTCGGTCATGGGCAATGGTGCTCGTAGCTGGATTGGTGATATACAGGATTGTGGAAGAAGTTTCTTACAAGAGACACCTGCCATCATTTTCTATGATCATTATGATGTTCTTGACCTCTCATTTGGACTTCTTTTGTTCTTGTATTGATCTCTTCATGCAGTGTAAATGGAGTAGATTATTGTTATTTATTTATCAAAGGTTCAGAATTATTTTAACCAATGAAGTTTGAGCATTGACAAAGGAATTTGATTTTCATATGATAGACATCTACGATGTCGATTTGACGGATTCTTATTATCCTATGAGAAGCGAATGCCTATGCTAGATTTGACAAAAACTATTGTCAGCAAGGATTCATATGGAATCAAAAGATAATTTTTATATTGACTATGAACTAATATATGCATTTGTTGGGTTATTTTTAGATTTATTGCTTGATTGCAGGATGCAACAAGATAAAGATTATAGCTCAAGGAGATGTTGAGATTTAGAGGGAGATATTAACTTTAGAGGGAGTGTTTATGGAATCCCCTTCAATCTCATATATGATTGTGATGCTTGTCATGTTTGTAAAATTTGAGACTTAAATGGAACCAAGTCTTGCTTTTATTATGCCTATTTCTATTCTCGTGTGAATAAATGAGATTGTAAAATCAACTTTGATAATTCTTTCACTATGTGACAGTGAACATCATGTTAAGAGAGTCCATGATGTCATCACATTGAGAGATTCCGTGATGGGAGTTGGATGTCATGTTGAGAGATTCCATGACAGTTCATGTTGAGAGAATTTGTGAATAAAGGCTTAGCTGTGAGTCTTACAAATCTTTTCATGTTGAGTGATTCCATGAATGTGAGTCATACAAATCTTTTCATGTTGAGTGATTCCATGAATATGAGTCATTATTATAGGTTTTCATGTTGAGTGATTCCATGAATATGAGTCATTGTTATAGGTTTTCATGTTGAGTAACTCCACGAATTATGTTTTGAATTCGTATGATCAAAATTTATCATTGACATTTTTGGTTGCAACTTTATTTGACTATTCAAATAAAGATCTCTCTCTTGCTAAGAGGGAGTGTTAAAGTTTGTAGCTGCGATAGAGATCTGTATCTCTCAAAATCTAGATGTTATTACTATTATTGTCATCTTCAGTTGAAAATGACACTTAAGTTTAATTTGTAGTGTTAAATGTAAATGACACATGTCATTCACATGCATTGAGGTATGAATATTTGAAGTCATAATTAATTAATTAGGAGTTATGAGAATCTCAAGAGACCTTCGGTTATAATGTGAATACTCTCTCCTATTGTTATATATTTGCATCAAGCAAAGGATATTGTACACTTAAACTTTTATTATCAATAAAGATATATTTTTTTTGTGTGGTTGGGTTTTTCTCTTCATTCTAGAAGGGTTTTCCCAAGATATTTTTGGTGTTCCTTGTTTTAGTTTTGTCTTCTTCTTATTGCTGGTTATCTTTATGGATTTCTGGGCTATAGATTTAACATTGAGGGCTTGAGGGTCTGACTAGTCCAACCATAGTACACATTGTTCTTTCACTTCTTCCCTCACTAGCAGTGTTGTTGGGGTTGGCAAAGTTTTCATCACCTTCACCTGATACTCATTTACCTCATCATGTCTCCCCTTAGTGGTCATTGTCATCATTCCCAAAACTCCATGTGGAGGCTTTAGGGATTCTACAAGAGCCTCAATTGGTACTCCAAGTAACTACAACCAACTATCTATAGAAGTGTGTATATCTCCTTCCTTGTTTGCCGGTGGTGCTCAATCCCCCATTTCTACATCCTTAGCTGGTAGCATAGGGTGTGATTCCCTTCTCTCAATGGCTTTGGCTTGGATCACTGCGTTGGTAGGTATGCCCCCGACAACTTGAACTAGAGGTATAGTCAGTATCAACATTTGTCTTGATAACTTCATCGACAAGTACCACACAACTGGTGGGGTAGAGATGGTGTGATTGATGTCCACCTCTTCATTGAAGCCACCTTCACTATTGCCTTTACCTACCAAAGTAACTTATGCTATGAGACTATCACTTGCAGATGACACCACCTCAATAGCATTTGTCTTTGCCTCTTCCCAACTATCATTGTCGCATAATTTTTCCTCCAGGTCCACCATATCACATGACCATTTTTTGGACAATGGGTAGCCTCCTATGAGTATGTCTCTGTGCTCTAGTAAAAAATGGTGGTAAGATAGGCTCCACATGGCTAAGTAGCCCATACCTCCCCCATTTCTCTATTGGCACCTGCATTTGTACTCTACCCAGATAAAGGCCGATGACATGACATGACATGACATGTAGAATGCTCTGTGCTCCAATGTGATAAATCCCTTATTCTATTAGATACTATTGCTACCGAATTATATGCTCTTCCTCTACTCACCCCTATCACAAGGTTAATTTGGCATATGATTATCTTTGATGCTTGACTTCTGCTGGTGAGGTGACTTTTAATAACATCAAGAATACTTTTGTAGGTGGTTGTGGAAAGGAATGTCTTCTTCACCTTATGGCTACCAGTGTTGTTCCACAAGGCTATTCCAATATTTTTTGGACAAAGCATTTCTGCGTACTAAATTAAGAAGTTGCTTTTGTTCGATTGATATTTTCTTTTGCGGCTTCTTTGGTATTATGGCTCCCCTGTTTGGTATCCCAAATACATTGCTAAATTTTGCCGCCTATAAAAATATCATATTAGACTATTATCGATTAAGGTAAAACCAAGTTTTGAAGGGACCTCAAAACCCTTTACAATTTCACATCAAAAAGATTTACAACAAAGCAACAAGAAGTGGATAAGCTACAAAGAGGAATGCAACAACCCAAAACAAGGCAAAAAAAGAGCTCCACTAAACAAGATTAAAAGAGATTGGTAGATAAAAAGAAAAAGAGACTAAAGACCCAATTTGGGAAAGAAAACCCTCAACCAACATAAAATAAGGGAAAAAATAAGATATATCCTTTACCTCCCTACTTCTGGGAGCCTAGCTTCATGTTGAAATGAGGAGAGGACTTCTTACAGTGTTTTCCAATAATTGGTTTCACCCCTCCTCAACCAAAGAAATCTCCTCTAGAAGAAGCAAATTTGTTACAACAAAATCAACAATAGAAACCTGGACATAACCACAAACTTTTGACCCAACAAAAGAGGGATAAAAGTTCAGTGAGTGTGATGGTCATAACAGGTTACCATTGCTCTCAGTATTTGTTCAACTTCCTTGATGTTGATTATCGACATTTGCATAGATTTGTCATCATTTGCATCTACTTTCTACCACCAAGTGTGACATTCTATGCCGCTAAGCCCTTCCCATGTCAAATTATCTACAACAATTCCTTCATTCTAGTTTCTTGGCCTCAATATCTTTACTTTAGATCTAATGCCAATTGCCAACCTAGTTATGATGGTTCCGCTTTGTTTCTTAGATTTCCAAAGCTAACAATCACCATTACTAGATCTGTTACTCTCCTCTAATTGAATTTGAAATTGAAATATGATTGGCCATGTACTAGACTATTTATGTCGTATTGTGTGTGCAACTTATACGATGGCAAGGGGCATGCACACCATATGGTGGTATCAAGTTGGATTATCTAAGGGGCCATATCACCAAAACTTGCTCCTTCCTTCTATCAGTCGATTGCAGATTGGTGACTGGCACCTCTTTCATGCACAGTGGTAATCAACCAAGGTTGTGAGACAATGATCAACCAAAGTTGTATGATGATAAGCACACTTGTACAATTTTCTTGTGCAATACATACAAATCACAATATGGTGTTGGATCGTACGGCGGTAGTAATTGATCCCACTTCACTCCTTATTTCCTTGTGCTGTGTGGTGTGAGTTTTTCCTAGGCCATATGGTGGCAACTATCAACCCAACTTTCCTCTATTTGTATGATGATAGAAGATTCCATAGTTATGCTCCAAATCTACTCGACTGGTAGACTAGAATTTCTTACAATGTCCTTGAGCGTGGAAGACGATACTGCGGTGGTCTGCCACATCAAATTTTATACGATGCCCTCTCAAACCACTATGCTTTGTAAATGCCATACAATAGAGGCCAACATATGGATGTCGTAATGATGATAGAAAGATGCTTCCTTGTGTGTGGAATCTAATTCTCTCCAATTCTCTCGTACTTGTTCTTCCAACTAAGCCCCACCCTCTTTTTTATAGTCTCCGTCTCTTCCTTAGGTGGTGTTTTTGTTTTTTAATTCTCTTTTTTTTTCCCTCTCTATTTTTAATTTTTAAAATTCCTTTTCCTTTATTTTCCTACACTTTTCCTTCCTTTCTTCTTTTTCCCTTCTTTTGAATCTATGCCTTTGTATTTTTTAAAATGTATTTCTCTTAACATATAGACTTTGTAAAAAAGAACTCAATTTTTCCTTTTTGGGTTGCTTACCTTTTGAATACCCTTCTTCTCATTTTTCCGCTTTTTGTCTTCCTTACCATTCTTCCAAGTTCTTTCCCCCTTTGTTCCCTTCTGTTCGAAGTGATATCTAAGCTTGTTCCCTTATGTTCCAAGTGATATCTAAGCTTGACTTTTCATGCATATTGCCACACGTACATCCTTGATGACATCTTGTAACATTCATTGTCACGAGTTCTAAGGTATTCCAAATCAAATATTTTGTCCACTAGAGTTGCAGGTCACACCCCTATATAACTTCCATTTTCATATCCACTTCCATACTTTTGGTATCATACTGCTTCTTCTCCATTCATAGTTAGGGGTTCTCATGGGTTTGGTATTGATTTCCATAATGTGTTTGGTTGGGCTTCGTACGAGGCATCTTGCCCTTCCTCCATACACCCCTGGATGAGTTGATCTACACACCCATCTCCTCAAAATAAATAGGTTGTCCATCTTTATCACCATGTTCAATCATGGTCCAAGGGTAGCACTATACTCCTTTATGTTGGTGTCCTCTAAGCCTTCCTTGTAGACATCTCCCTTGGCTACTTGCATCTCCTTGCATTTTTCTTCAACCTCTTCAACAATGTTATAAGCCACAAAACCTTCTCATCTCCCTTCATAGGGAACCTTTCATTTCTAGTCCCCGTTAATCCTCACCAATAGAGCTAGTGATCAAAATAATGCATTTGTAAGGTGCTTGTTGACTTTGGATACTGCAATTCCATCTATATTCTTCCTCACAAGTCACTCCTTAGGGGCCATCATCAGCTTGACCTAACCCAAATCTCTTTTATATGTTTCTTCCTTAATTATTAGATCTTTCTCAATCTCATCCTCTCAACCAATTGTCCAATTGCCCTATGTGGCATACCCAACATGTTGATTTCTATAATGTTTTTTCCCCTCTCCTGGTAGATTTTCAACTTGGATCTGTTTAATGGTTATTTAATAGGTCCAACATCAAGCTTGGTAAGTTTTAGAACATTTTTCCCCACCTCACTTACTTTATAAGGTTCGATCCAACAAATACCTAATTAGATTTTGTTACAATCATTATATTTTAAAACTAACTACCCTAGACAAAAGTTCATTCTTCAGAGGTGTTTATCATGCCAAAATTTCCTCAGCTATTGAGCCACTTCCATAGTCCAATGTGTTGTTAATTGTGATCTATCATTCATCCATCTTCAACAAGTTAAACAATCATTCCTTTAGGCTTTCTATATCTCCTAGCCGATTCTACATTGTCTCTCTCACACTTGGTATGATGCATTCCTCTAGTACCACGATCTATCCATACATGAGTTGGAAGCATGTGTTCCCTATTGTCACTTTTTGTAGGTGTTTTAGTACATATGATGTATTTCTATGGTACCATGACCTATCTATACATGAGTTGGAAGCATGTGTACCCTATTGTCACTTTGTAGGTGTTTTAGTATGCCCAGAGTATCACTATAAGTCTTTCTTCCAAATGTACTTGTTTCACTTGGTAGGTCTTATACAAGGTTGACATCAACACTTTATTTGTAGACCCAAGGGTAGTACATGCTTGGTAAGTTATGAAATATTCGTAATTATGTTGTCATGCTCCAAATTACCTAGTTCAAAAAAATTACTTCTTGATCACTTGTGATCAATATGGGATATACCAAATAGTGTCACAATTTTCTCATAGAAGAATCAAGTTGGGCTAAGTGTGGTGTTATTAGGAATTTTCCTGGCCTTTGCTAGTTTTGTTAAGTACTTAGTCACTACCACTATATAATACTTGCATAACCATGCAACACTTACCTTGAGGGGTTTGACAAAGTCCAGGTCCCATCTTTTAAACAATTCCTAGGGTTGTGAGGGAAATAATGACATGAAGTCTCTCTTTTGTGACTTTCCCACTCTCCAACAAGTATCAAATCCCAACACCAAGTCTTGAAGATTAGTGTGCAGGATTGGCTACCACAACTCTACAAGCAATACCTTCTATGCAGTGGCATAGGGTTCCATATGGCCCTCCTATGAATTATTCGTGATACTCCCTCACCACATTAGATATTTCTTCCTCCATGACACACCTACACAATATGTGGTCAAGTCCCATCTAGTACAACCACTTGTTGATGAGTTGAAATATTTTACTTTTCAACACCAACTTTCTCTTTTCATGTGGTGACATCCCCAAGGGAATGTGGAATTAGACATGTATTGATCAATATGCTCATACCAAGAAAGCAAGATTGCTATCTCCAATATATGAGCATTGTGAAAGTCTTCATTCACCCATTCGATAGGTTCTAATTTTATTCTAGATAATTGATATGCAATAGCATGGCTCTTACCATGACATACGATGATTGTGAATTCGTGGAGTAGAAATAACAATAGAATTACCATTCCTTATATGATGGGTTTGTTTACCAATACATTAATGCTTAGTGACCCACATAGAATGTGAAGGGTGTGGTAGACATGTTGAAATATTTGAGATACCATGCCCCCACTTCTATAGTATTTTAGTTCCTTTCATCACTTGATGACAATATGCTGGCAAAATATATTGGATAGGCCAAAGCTCCTGTGCTAACTTGTGCTAGCGTGACACTAATGATATAATTCGGGACATCCACATGTACATGGAATTCCTTGCCCCATTTTGAATATGCCAATATAGGTGCACTTACCAATTTGGACTTTAGTTCTTTGAATGCCTCTTCTTTTTCAGTTCCCTAGATGAATGTTTCACCTTTCCTTGTCAACTTTTCCAATGGAAATGAGATCTCTACAAATCCTTTGATTGATGAACCACCAATAATAGTCGACATGCCTTAAGGAGGACTTCACTCACATAATGTCCTTTAGGATTTCTATCTCAATGATAAATTTTAATTTATCGAGTTATGTCTTCAATCCTTCCTTATACACTCTATGGCCAAGTAGCTTACCCTATGGCACCATGACTAGAAACTTCCTTTGTTGGAGTGCTAGTCGTGTCCTCCAACATCATTCTATATACTCATGTAACATGGTGAGATGGGTTTCCTTCCAATGTATACGCACCATTCATCTAAGAAATCCTTGAAATTGACAGACATCTTATCAAAAATATGGAGCATGATCCTCAAGAAGGTGGTAGGTGTATTGCACAATCTGAAGGGCATCCTACTGCATGCAGATGCCCCATCTACCATGACAAATATGGTCTTCAATTTGTCTCCTTTGACGATACTAATTTGATTGTAGCTCAAGAACACATCCATGAATGAGTACATCTCATGCCCTCCCACCTATCCTGGTATGTTGTTAGTGAAGGAACTAGGAAAGGGGTTCTTAATCATGATGACATTAAGGCATATGAAGTGTACACAAATTTGGATCTAGTTCACTTCTTTTTTTAAGGAGATGACAATGGATAATACCCAGTAACTTGTTTGCACCTTGAAAATGATCTTGACATCCAACAATTTCTCAATTTCTTCTTATACTTTTGTCACATAGTTTTTGTTTATGTGGTACAATCTATTCTATATGGGGCATGCACCCCATACTAAGGGGATTTGGTGGATGCAAAACTCTTGGGACATGCTCTTCAAATCCTTATATGTCCATGTGAACACATCCTTGTATTCTAGGAATATCCTAATCATTCGCAACAAGGATTACCTCCAATTTATCCTCCTTCCCCAACCTCACCTTCTCAATGCTCAATCCTCACATTTTATTGCCTTGTCCCTTATCACCCACCCTTTCCAAACCTTCCTTGTATTCACCATATTTTGGAGGGTAAGTGTCCTCCTTCATTTAAACTTCATAAATCTCTAACATGTTACAACTTAGATGAAAAACTTCACAATCCCCGATCTACTAGTTGAACAACCCATTGAGGGAACTAGTTTCATCCTTGGAGCTCTTAGCAGGCCTTTATTGTTAGGTTCCATCCCTCCTACCATGTGAAACCCGCCTTCAAACTTAGAGTCTAATGGCAGTTCTTGGTGTACCATGTAGTTGCATAGATCAATAATGTATTTCTTCTCGTTACTCTCCATAGAGAGTGTGTTCTTTTCCAATTGTGATTTGTCTTTTTTTGTAGTATGCAAACCCTTGCTAAGGAGGGCCTCAAACCCCTTCTTTTCCAATGAGATGACCAAAAATTCAGGGAAGAACTATTAAGTCTTGATAATAACCTTTAGTGCCATAAGTGTTTTGGTTGGTTTAGTGTTGTGTTAGTTGACACCCACTAAATGGAAGGTTGACATCCAAAGTGTTGGCCTGTCTAGGGACTTCGATGTCTCCATTGGTAATACTTTTATGCTAGACCCACCATCCACAATGGTGTTGGTTAGTATACACCCCTTGATTTCCATCACGAAAACTACTTGGGTCCTTCCCATGTCAATTGCCAACAATGGATCTGTGGTACCATTTATAGAAGTACCCTTTCCAGAGTAATCTTTCTACACCTCATCAATCTAGCCATAATCAATGGGTTTTCTATTCTCTTGATTGACATTGGTATCACCTACATTGGTGATTGCCACCTTTAGTTGTGGTAGTATCTCTAGTAGGTTTTTCAACCATACTAGTATGGTGGCTTGTGGTATCTTTTGTATGATGTTTGTTTGAGATGCTGATCATGGGGTAGAACTGGTAGTACCATGTGACTGTCTCCATTCTTCCTCCATCGCCTAGTCAATATCCATTTGGGCTTCCTTGACACTTTTTCTGTGTAGGTCAGGGTATAACGATTTTTTCATATGTAGTCTTGTGATTACTAGAACTTCCTTTTCAGGGTGGGTGTCATCTATCATATTCACTCCCTTGGGATAGCAATGCCATTGTGGTTCCCTAGATCACAACACTTGCACAACATGTTCCCGCCACCTTGTCCACTATGGAAGTCCTAAACAAAGTGATCCTACTCATTACATCTATGATATTATCTCATGGTCACTCCTTTGTGTTGTACTAGATACAACTTCTTGACATGTTATTATGGTTATTTTTGTTGCCGCCTTGTCAATTTTTATAGTACTGAGTCTGTTGTCCTGCATTTTGTCACCACAAAATGTTGGTAACGAGACAAAAATTTTTCAAGCTAGATTTGCGTTTCTCTAAGCTTGAATTTGATATTCAATTGCTTAATGTTGATCAATCGATCCATTTCAATTTATATATTAAATCTTTTTACTAAAAGCCTTCGTCAAGTCTTTTTCGTTTTTCTTTGTGTCAAGCCTTTGCTTGATTTTTTAAGCCTTCATCGTCCTTTATTTGCTTTTGAGTTTGTTCTTGTTAGTTTTTAGTCTTTCATTTTTGCTCATGTCATGCCTTTCAGTTTTTCCTTTGATTCGGTCTAACTTAGAGCTCAATCGGAGTTGTCAGTCAAGAGATATGCTTGTTTTAGTGCCTCAAAAGTGGACCTTTTTGGTGCAACAAAATAAATTAAAAATATGATGTTATATTTTTAATTTGACTTTCACCTTTTGATAAATATAACTTATATTCACTTTTTGTTATGTTTTAAAATTAACTTAAAGTGACTGTAGTGCACTTTATGTTATAATTTTAAGTTGGGTTACTTTTTAATTTTCACTTAAAGTAACTATATAACTATATAGTTCCAGTTTAATTTTTGATTTTTAAATCAAATGCTTATTTAAATGTCACTTTTTAAATGATGTTTATATGTTATATTTTTAAATATGATAGATAAATATTATTTGTGGTCCATTCATTTTTATAAATTTATGTGAATTAAATGAATTAAAGTCATCAAAAGTGGACATTTTATATGCAATTACATGTAAAATCCATCGAAAGTGGACATTTTACATGTCATTGCATATAAAGTTCATTTGGTGGACCTTTTTGATGTCATTACATCAAAAGGCTATCATAAGTGGACCTTTTTGATGCTACTGCATCAAAAGTGAAGTTTTTATGCCTTTACATCTAAAATGTGAGATGCATTTTAAAATGTGCATCATCCTCCAAAATGTTTGATTTTTCTTGTAGACATATTTTAAAGATGCATCCTCCTCCAAAAAGTGCGATTTTATTTGTATGCATACTTTAAAACATGTTCTTGACTCTAGAAGGTCTGATTTTGAAGAACTCCATGTTTTTCCCTTCTGAGAACCTGATTTTGATCACAAGTGGAGATTTTCTTCATCGATTTACTTGAAATATTTTCCATTTGAGGCATTTTTGGTGGGAAATGAGTTTTCTTGCATTCAAAATGGATTTAACAAGCTAAAAAGCATTTTTGGAAGCTCTAATCTACGGCATGTTTTTGAAGAAATCAACAAATAAATTGATATTTGGTCCATGTTTTTGCTCCATTCCAAATTGATTTGGCTTTATTTGGTGTTTACATGGCATCTTGGTGCATATTTTGGTGTTTAAACACCAAATCGATTTGATCTTGCATCTTGATAAAAAATGTTTTTCACCAAAAATGTCCCAAGCATGAACATCTCAAAAACGTTGGATTTTGGAGCATTCTTAGGGAATTTTTTGGCATCTTTCAACAACTCTTCCTTGTTTTATGCCCTCTTCAATTTGAATTTGTAAAAATTTGAAAGATTCAAATATTTTTGAATTTTTTTTCAACATTGGATCATCTTTCTCCTTCATTTTTGGCACTTAATCTTCATGTAAGTGGACTCTTACTTTCTTGTTATTTAATTCATGCTTATATTGTTGATTTTAAGAATGTAATTTCTTAATGATTGCCACTTGTTGAAATCTTTGCCATGGAAAGTGCATTTTTCCTTTAAAAATGAAAATTTTGTTCATTTTCATGTTTTTGGTTCTTCCCCAAGTCCCAATTTTCAATTTGAGTGTTGAAGTGTTATGCATCTTGGCATGTTTGAGTCACTTTTCAAAGGTAGGTTTTTCTTTGTGTTTTTGTGTTTTGTGTTTGCTTGCTAATTCTCTCCACTTTGGAGAAGTCATAAGTTCTTTCTCAAGAACTTGTTGTTGCTTCACTCCACATTCCATTACCATGTCACAACACCTTATCTTTTATTCAATGAATGCGATTACATGTTTTCCATCTCATTTTCCATTTCTATTTTCATTCATCTCACTTTTTGCATCCATTTGCACGACACAATTACACAAAATACTTTTTGTAATTGCATCCAAAATGTCCAATCTTGATTATAAGTCACTTTTTGGAAAGTCAAAAGATGTCATTTTCATCTCTTATGTATTTTGACTTCCCCTTTCACCAAAAGTGACTATAAAATACATTGTCCCTCTTCCATTTTCCATTTCCATCCCTCCGTATGCATTTTCGCTTCTTTCCATGGTTTCCATCTCATCCTCCATTCACACTTACATGTGAAGTGCATTCTCCACCTGCATTCACATCTCATATCACCTTCCATCTCTCATTACATACATGTTGCACTTACATGTATTCAGTTTTCATGCAATAATGCCTTGAAAACACTAAGTCACTTTTGAAATTAGCAATTTTCATTTGCACACATTCCCATGCATTTCACTTTCATGCATTCTCATTTCATTCCGTTTCATTCCATCTTTCATTCTTCCATTTTCATAACACTTCGTTCCGCATTCTATTCATTTCATTTTCATCCATTGCATATGCATATGATTTCTTCGAGATCATTTGGTTGAATCTACCAAGTCTCCAATTTTCTTTCTTTGTTGATCACAAATCAACTTGTATGGTGATTCCATCTGATAATGTATTTATGTTTTTGGATTTTTGTGTTGTAATACAAGCATAAGAAATGTCCTCACCATCAAAATCCAAAGGCAAAATGAAATATCAATATGATAAAGAATCGGCAAGAAAACACAAAGATTGGTCATCTGGACATGGTTGATTTTCTACAGAGAGTTGAAGCTCCAACTAGTCATGAAATGAAGCATATCAAGAGAAGCAACATTCACCTCATGTCTACATTTCCTATGGTGGCTATAAAGCTTGAATTCATTCTTAGATGTGTACAACGGTTTACTCCAAAGATGAAGACGATCAAAGACATTGACGATAAGGTTATTATTAGCCTTGATCCTAAGGTCATTGAACAAATCTTCAAGCTTCCACACAAAGAAAAATGTGCAGATTTGACCAAAGAATCATCTTTGGCATGCTAGAATGGGCAAAAGGGAAATTATCAAAAATATGCCAACCTTTAGTGGTTAGACAATAAAAGAAGCAACTTCTCCAGATGGCCAAAGACTGTTCATCGGTCTAACTTTAAACAAGAATATAAGGATCTCATTATTCTTCTGAGTAGAATTAGTGGCCTTAAAGATTCTACTAATTTTGAACCATGGATGTATAAGTTCATGTTTCAAATTATGGAGAATAAAGAACACATTTTTTGGGGAGAGCTTATCAACACTGCACTTTGCCAGTAGATAGGAAATGTGGGAACACCAACGACCTTCTACATGAATTCTTATCTTGTTTACATTACTGCTACCATGGGATCTTTCTCTGGTCTTTCTACCAAGGGAGATCATCTTCAGGTTCTTATTTGGGATTACTATGACCAAATCACTTTGGAAAATAGTAAATTCCATTATAGAAGAGTCCAAGATGCTTTCTTTGGGCATTTTTGGTGTTTGTTCAATAAACATTTATCTGTCAAAAGAGTATTTGATGCGGCATGGGAGAAGGTGAACCAATACAACTGTATTTTTATTCAGTTTTCCACTTTCATATACTTGAGAGTTGGATATTTCAAAGGCAAGCCATATACCTTACCTAGGTATGCTACAGATCAAATTATTTTGATGGAGCTAGCTAGACAACTTATGGACATGCAGAGTGATCAACATGCTATGCATAGGCTTGGTTTTAGCATTAGCTCAACTAAACCTTTTTCTATTGGTAACTAGTCAACCATTTTTGTGCCTAAAGCAAAGTACATGGAAGCCAAGTTGCAGTTGATCACCTTGAAGAAGTTCAAAGCCATATTTGATTTTGATTACTGAGAGATGAGCTCTCAAATGAAAAGAGCTTACACTCATGTTCATTGCATCACTAACATCTAAATTGATATGAGAACATAACTTGACATCATGAAGATGGACTGCTACAGATTAACCCTGTAGTAGATAATTGATCTTAACATGTTGGAAATCCTTTCAGATTTCCAAGTTGAAGATGATGGAAACATCCTTGATCCAGAGTTTCATCAAGCCGACTTTGATAAGAAGTGCCCTTTTCCTATCTAGTGGCAACAAAAGGAAGGTACATCTATCATGGACAAAATTCAATTGATCTTGGTAAACACTAACAAATGGTTGAAAAGTAAAAGCCTTAAAAGAGTAAACCCTAAGATGGGCTTAGATTGTGGAAGTTTTGGTCCTCTTGATAAGAAGTCACAACTAAAAATCACAAGGAAAGATGGTGCTTCATCTTTTGACGGTAAGGGTTCCCTCAAATTCAAATTGAAGGGTGGAAAAGGAGCTAAATCATCTCAAATCTTTGAACCAATTCAAGAATTAGTGGAAGATTCAAAAGAGGAATTAGAAACAAAATTTGATAAAGAAGATTCAAATGAAGAAAGGAAAATCATGATCATATCTTCTCCAAAGCCTACACAAGCTTGTACATCTTCTATACATGAAGAACCTTTTTTGCATGAGGTTGATGATGACGTGGATTCATTCTCTACTGCATTCACTCCTTCAATTCCAGTCTTAGAAGTTAATACCATGGCTCTTCCTATTTCCTCTGCTACTCCTCGCATCCCTACAAATGAACAATATGAACATTTAGAAAATGTGTTTGAGGATTTTTCAACTCTTACTAGTGGTCAAGTTTTCCAACTTTATACATCTTTGACAGGGTTTGAGCTTTTCATGATGAAGTCTTCTCAAAATGTTCCTATGCCTTCAGCTGTGTAGACTGAATCCTATTATGTTACAATAGAAAAACAATTAGGATCAATGCCAATGGTCTTCACTATATCTACTTCTATAGATGAAGGTTTCAACCTACCTACATGGTTGAGAAAAATAACAATGAAGAGGAGAAAAGTGGTTGTTCCTCTATACAATCTTCCTGTTAAGAAGACCAAATCCAAATCTTTGAAAGACAAGATTGTTTCAAGGATTTTGGTTGATTCAGATAAAACTAAATTTGTTGAAGTTGCTGAGCCCCTGGTAGACAAACTCATTAAGGAACTTACACAACACACGCCCCATTTCTACTTGAAATGGGGACCCCCTAGTATAATTTTTTTCTTTCTAGTCCCCTATGCTGTGAACTATTCATCCAATTGGGGTAGTGAGCAGATTCTAGTAGGTCGTAAGATCGCCTGGAACCTTGGAGTTGATCCCAAATTAACTTTTCAAGGGAGGAGTTTGAAAGGATTCCTATCATTACGCATCATACAAAATGTCAACTCAACAGAAGTGGTGCTAGGAAGGCCCCAACCATTTGGAATAGAAGAAAATAACTTGCAATTTCAAAATTTTGCATTTTTTCACAAGTTTAGAAAAATTTCTGAATTGTCACTATTCCAAGGTGTGCAAGGTTCCAAGGTGCACCATATTTTTTTGAGAAAATGTACTTTTGTAGAGGTGCATCTTTTCCAAAATTAACACAAACTAGAAGATCCTAATCTGTCATCTCCATTTCAACAAGCTTTAAGATCTTCACTTAGTACACCCAAGTTCCTCAAACTTAGCCACTTTTGCAAGCCTTGCAATGATAAAGGATTCCCTCAAATTCTACCACTTCCATTAAACATTTCATCATCTTCTTCAGTTCCACCTCCACAACAACCACCTGTTATTCCACCAAATCCTCTAATGGCCTTTTTTGCAAATGCTATAGACTCACCAATCAACTTGATAGGAGTACTCAACGACCTTCCTAAGAATCTTGAGAAGTTTTGCCCAAGGTTCATCTATGGAGAGACAAGAACTATTGAAGATCACATCAGGGTATTCAAGGAAATTTGCAACCGAAAGAAGATTGCTAATGAGAATGTGGTTCTTCGCTTATTCTTGTACTCATTGGGAGAAGTTTCTTTTAATTGGTATGTCAACTTACCACCAGGGTGCATTGGAGACTGGGATACTTTCAACAAATTATTCTTGGAACAATTCAAAACTTTCATCAACCCAACTGTGATACATCATCAATTCATATCAATCAAAAGGGACATGGTTGAGATGGTTTCATGCTTCAACCATCGCTTTTATATGGCATACCACAAGTTGGAAACACCATACAGTATACTGGTTGAAGTTGCAATTTAGTTTTATTTGAATTTTATGGACCATCTCATGACCATTTTTCTAAGAAGACTTCCTACTATAGATATCGACACATTGGAAAAAGTCTTCTTGGAAGTGATTACTTTCACAAAGCAAGCCAATCTTAATGGAAGAGGATTGATACCCCTAACATAAGCTATTACTACAATACCAACATATCTTGTTGGAGCACTGCCGATGCCTAGCCAGTTCATACCAATGAATCCAATGCCATTACAATATGCACCCACTTCACAAGTATTAGCTTTAACATACCTAGGATATGAATCTCCAAAAGTTTCCTTCTTTGAGCAAAAGGTAGCAACATCCACTGAAATAGAAAATAACATTGCATTTGAGCTTGGCCAAATGAAGAAGACCATGTCTCAAATCACTAATGAGTTGACTTGTTTGAGGTTGTCATAAGGACAAAATAAAAACTTCCAGAGGACAAATCCTAGTCCCTACAACAAGAACAACAACTATGGTCATAACTACAATAGGAATTTAAGTGGAAACAACAATGTAGGAAACAAAAATGAAGGAAACAATTCTAATCCTCCTGATCGCAATAATGGGTTCCAAAGACAAAATCAACAATGGAATACTCGTCTGAATAATGGAAGAATTCCTACAGATAATAACAACAACAATACCCAGTATGTGGACATCAATCAGTATGAAAATAATCAGAGTGTACCAAATGATGATGATACATATTACAATGAAAATCAGCAAGTAAGTCAAAATCCAATGGGAAATAATAATGGGTCTCCCATGCAATTCAATACTATGATGCTAGAATCCTATGATTCTTCATAGAACACGGGAATGGAACAACCAGCCAATGAAGAATTCTCTTTTCCATTTAGTCAGGAACTAGATATTCAACCTGAAGAAATGTTTGCCTTTTAGAATGATAATCGAAATACCTATAACTTGTGAAGTCAAAAGGAGCCTATGACTAATGGTATTCCTACTGCATTACAACCAACTCCTCCAGGCCCAAGAGCAACTAACAATCCAATATCTATCAAACCCTTGTATGGAGGAAAACAAAATTAGAATCAAGGAAATGCGCCTACAATCTTAAAAAATCTTTCCTGGTCTACTGAAAAATATAGTGTGGTAGACCATGTTCGACATGCTGCAAAGTTGTCCTCATCAATTAGAAGCACTGATGAAAACTCTTGATCATACAAAGGCACCCTGAAGTATGAATACTGTTCTTCAAAAGACAATATCTCAATTGGTCAATGCTTTAGAGGCAATGCCAACTATGTTTAAAGATAGGGTTGAAGTGCCCCCATTTTTTCTTAGTATCAGAATATATGGGAAGAATCTTCACAATTGCCTAATTGATTTAGGAGCTTCTTGTAATGTTATGCCACTTTTGATAGTACAAAGGTTGCGAGTCACTCCTAATCCCTCTAATTGAACAGTGATGCAAATGGATAAAATAGAAGTAAAGATCATTGATGTGTTGAAGGATGTTCAGATACAATTGATAGTTGATCCTTGAATTCAAGACATCATTGATATACATGTGGTTGAGATTCCTGAAACATATGGATTGCTATTAAGTAGAGAGTGGATGAAATGTTTGAGAGGATGGTTTTCAATGGATTTTACTCAGTTGTGGTTACCTTGGATAGGGTTGAATAATTAGATAAAGATTGATGCAGAGAAAAAATTAAAAATGATGATTACAAAATACAATGCACCAAATGAGGTGGAATTCATACAATTTGATCTAGGCTCTTACAAAGTGATGGCTTTTGATACAACTTCAACTAAAATATCAGATGATCAAGATGGAAGATCCATGATTTCAATCCCAAAGCAAGAGATCATAATGTAGTTCATAGGAAACATGGTGGCCAACTTAGAATGTTTAGGAGAAGAGGCCGACCCCAATATTTTGCTTCTCCCAAGATTTTGCAAATTGCATAAAATTAGTCATTCAGAGTTTGAATGTTTACATTGATAAGAAGCAATTGCTAAAGTATTAACACAAATAATGGAAATAAAGAGTGGTAACATTCCAAAAGAAATATCCATAGAAAATCAAAGTTCTATAAACATATCTGAATCTGTGGAAAAAGTTAGAGAGGAAATTCAAGATCTCAATGCATCATACAATGATACCTCTTCAGATGGTGGAGGTTTGTCTTCTCCCCCACTAGGAATGATCAAGGTCCAAAGGAGGAGATGATACATAAAGGGTCAAGGTTTTATTTTAGTAGTCATTCATCCTAAACCCAAAGTGGATGAAATTACAAAATTAATTGGGGAAGTTTAGGAGAAACAAGATAAAAATATGCTTCTAGTATCAAGGAGTAACAATGGAAAATCATCAAGTCTACCCGGTGAGAGATTACAATGGATCCCCAAGAAACAATCTTTTTAGGCCCAAGTAAAGGAAAAGCTAAGGATAGAAAAACATAAATCTAGGAAGCCCAAAGAAGATCTGATTTGGATACTCCACTTCAATGGTTCCAAATTTAAATTGGGAGTTGGTGTAGGTATTGAGTTAATCAACCCAAAAAGTAAGTCTTTCTACACAACATATCAATTATAGTTTAGATGTACTAATAATGTTATAGAGTACAAAGTTTTGATCCAAGGACTTCTTTTCACATTGGAGAAAGGAATCACAACTCTCATAATCAAGGGAGATTCCCAGTTGGTTATAAGACAAGTGAAATCAGTATACTCTTGAAATGATATGATGTTGCTTGCTTATATAAAAAGAGTATGGGATCTAATGGATGATTTTGAATATTTGAACATAAAGTCCATTCCAAGGAGGAAAAACATAGTAGTAGATGCCCTTTCCATTTCAGCTAGTGCATTACAACCGGTCGAGAGAACAAAATTGAAAAGATATTTAGTAGGATTGGTTATTACCCCATCTATCTTGGACAATATTACGAACTTCCAAGTTTTTCAAGATGATCAACATATACTCGAATTTATCATGTGCAATGGCCACTTTAAAGGGCAAGAGATTGATGAGACTCCATATAAAAAAACTGAGGATGATGACCTTGAAGACGAAGATGGGATTCTCAATTTGAAAACTAATGCTATTCCTAAGGGAATGATTGAGTTGGAGTGCATTTTTGATCATGATGAGTTAGTACTTAACAAGAGAATGGTGAAAGAAAAGGGGATTGAAGAATGTGATTCATATAATTTGGGTATCAATGAAGATCCCAAAATGGTAAGGGTTGGCAAGGTATGTAATGCTTAGGAAAGGGATGATATGCTCAAATTACTTACATAATACAAGGATATCATTGCTTGGAGCTATGAAGAGCTCAAAACATATGATCCTTCAATCATTACACATGACATTCTATTAAAGCCAGATGCCAAGCCTTTTTGACAAAGGAAAAGACATGTTAATCCCATTATTGAACCATTGATAATGAAAGAAGTTAAGAAGTTTCTTAATGCCAAGATCATCTTTCCCATACACCATTCTACATGAGTGGCTAATTTAGTCTAGCGAGGAAAAAGATTGGAGAGATTTGTCTTTGTGTAGATTTTTGTAACTTGAACCTTGTGTCTCAAAAGGACAACTACCAATTATCAATGGATCCAAGATGATGTCTTTCTTGGATGGATATTCGAGATATATCCAGGTAATGATCGAGGAAGAAGATAGGTTAAAGACTACTTTCAGGACTAAATGGGGGACTTTTTCTTATAGAAGGATGCCGTTTGGGCTGATTAATGTAGGGGATACATTTCAATGAGCCATGGAAGAAGCTTTTAAGGGATTAATAAACAAGTCTATAGTCATCTACATGGATGATTTAATGGTCTTTTCAAAGGATTGAAGCACTCACATTGCTGATTTAAGACAAATATTCAAAAAATGTCATAAATATGGCATATCACTCAATCCCAAGAAGTGTTCATTTGGGGTTACTAAAGAAAAGCTCCTTAGCCACATCATCTTTGAAGCCAAAATCTCCATTGATCCTGAAAGAATTGAAGCCATTTTGAAGTTGTCACCTCCTCACAGTTGAAACAAACTTAAGTCTTTCTTTGGGAAGATAAATTTCGTATGAAAGTTCATAAGAAGATTTGTAGAGATAGTTCACCCCCTTAATGATTTACTCAAAAAAGGAGGAAAAATAGAATGGGTTCCAAAAATTAAGAAGTCATTTGAGGATATTAAAGTGGCAATATCCATGGCCCTAGTGATGGTGAGTCTGGATTATGAACTACCTTTCAAAATATACTCTTTTGCTTCAAAACATTCATGTGCTAGGATTCTTACATAGAAGAAGGATAAAAAATATGAAATACCCATTGCTTTTATGAGTTACCCTCTAAAAAATGCTAAGTTAAATTATTCTAACCTTGATAAACAATCCTTTGCTTTGATCAAAGCAGTGAAATTTTTTTTCCATTATATTTTAAGGAGTAAGGTATATGCGATTGTGCCTGATCTTGCAGTTAAGACATTACTGATGCAAAATGAACTAGGTGAAAGGCGAGGAAAATGGATGGAAATCCTTCACGAATTTGATTTAGAGATTCAACCCATGAATTTGGTAAAGAGGGCAAGGATCATCAAGAATGATAGCTAATAACCAAATCAGGGATGAGAAGAAATTCAGATTTGATGATGAAACAAATGTGGAAGATCAAAAGAAGATTGTAGTATTTCAAGTTGATATTGACCAAGGTATAATAACAAATGTTTGGTACCAGGATATTGTTTACTATCTTTTATAAAATTAGTACCCCAATTGGATGAATATTTCATAGTGTAGGGGACTCAAAATGAAGTGTTAATCTTACATGCTACAAGATAGGACATTATACAAAAGAAACTATGAAGGGATTTATCTAAAGTGTCTGGGATGAGAAGAAGTAAAGGAAGTTTTGGAACAATTTCATGATAAATATGGTATAGGGAATGGTTTAGCAAAGGCTATTGCCCATATGATTTTAAGATTAGGTTATTTCTGGCTCATGATCTTCAAAGATACTTTTGAACATGTTTGTACTTGCCACATTTGTCAGACTAGTGCTAATAGAGAAAGACATCTTGCAATGCCATTACAACCAATGTTTGAGGTATGCCCATTTGCAAAGTGGGGGCTGGATTTCATTGGTCTAGTGAACCCACCATCATCAACTGGACATACCTTTGTTCTCATAGCTGCTGATTATTGCATGTGCTGGATAGAAGCTGAGACTTGCAAAAATTGCATGAAAAAAGGTGGTTACAAACTTCTTGGAAGAACACATTGTTACTAGATTTGGGATGCCATTCTTTCTAGTGTGCGATAATGGATAAGCTTTTGCATCAATATTCCTTACCCAATGGGCACTGGAAAATAAGGTTATAATCAAGTTTTCTTCAAATTATTATCCGCAAGGAAATGGTGTGGCCAAATCTATAAATAAGAACTTGATCACAGTAATAAGACGTTTGTTGAAGGAAAATCCTAAAGATTGGCATACTCAACTCAAATATGTACCATGGACAGACTAAGTCAGGGTCAAGAATGCTTTGGGAACATCTCCATGTTTTCTTGTCTATGGACAAGAGCCAGTATTCCCACTTAACCTTAGGATTCCCATTTTGAAATTCATGAGTGGGTACGCTAAAGATACTGACAGGGTTTGGATTAGACTAATGAATCTCTTGGAGATGGATGAGAAATAGACAACTGCTTTGGAGCATATGGATAAACATTAGGTTGTCATCAAAAGGTGATTCGACAAGGAAGCCATGATAAAATCTTTTAGAATACCTGACTTTTTTCTTTTGTGGGACAAGGAAAAGGAAAAGCCAGGCATCCACACTAAGTTTCAACACTTGTGGATTGGTCCTTATTAGATCACATAAATTTTGGGAGAAAATACTTTTAGGTTGATTTCCTTACAGGGGGAATTAGTTTTTTTGCTAGTCAATGGGCAATTCCTAAAACATTACTTTGAGGCCTAAAACCAAAAAAAAAAAAAAAAAAAAATCCTTTCTGCAAATGTGTTTACTTTCAAAGTTGCTTTAGTCCAAGGGTTAGGTGCACTCAAGATCTTATCTTGACGTATCTCATTTAAACCATTTTTTGGTTTTGACTTTTGGGAAGAGGTATTTCTTTGTCAAAACATTTGAATAATTTTGTTTCTTATACCAACTAAGGAAGGGATGGTACTTGCAGTAATAGAGGACTTTCAGTCTTGAATTCAAAATTGTAGATCAACAAGTTTTCAACACTTTGCAAATTTAAAGATTGATTATCTTAGGTGTTTTCGAACCAAGGTTGATGGTAGCAAGGGATAGTCCAAACCCTACCAGTTCAAACAAAAGGGTCTTCTTGAAGGAATTGCTAAGATTGTTGTTTGATGTGAAAGTTTCTATAAAGTTCTTGAAAGAGGAATGCAAGGGATGTTAACTAAAGATTGAATCTGAGAAATGACACCAATGTCTTGGCCACATAGTCTAAGCGTGGTCAGGGTATAGAAAGAAAATAAAAAAGGAAAAATGGTGTTAAGCATGAAGGATTCTACAAAGTTTGAGAAAGGTAATCTAACTATAGGGATATGTACTCTAAATAGGCTATCTAGTATCAAAACAATTGCTTCATCGAAGAATCAAATGGTGACATGTGAGCTAAATGAAGAAAATATTTAGAGGATTACCTAGGGCTTGAAATGAAAAGTGATAACCCATTAAGAGCCCTCAGGACTAATTCTCTCATTTGGTTAGACAAGTGATTGATAAACAACTTTTGTGAGGATTCCTAATGAATTGAATGATGGGGTGGAAGATTATTTCCAAGTTGTTGGAAGCTTTTGATAGATTGCATTATGAGATGTTGAAGAAAGTGGATACACCAAACACACACTAAACTTGGAGATTTGAGATTCTGAGGTTTTGACTATGAAGTGACTTGAAATATGCTTGGAGTATTTAGGATTTAGTTGGTGTTTGAGACATATTATAGGAATGTTTGTTGATGAAGAAATACCTTTGTCATTTCTTTCCTTTTTTTTGAGGCTATTTGTTATGGTTTCACAATACACATCCCATTTCTACTAGAAATAGGGACCCCCTAGTATAACATTTTTCTTTCTAGTCCCCTAGTTTGGGGTTTGAGTCTTTTTTAGGGGTCTACTTGGTGTTTAAGCCTAGTTTGGCCCTCTATTTGAAAAAACCATTTACCAAAAACTAGAATTTTAAGGTGGAAAAATGAATTTTGTATGTAAAAGGGTGCACTAGTGCACTTAGCACACCTAACACACCCCTCAAGGTGCACTAGTGTGCTAAGTCTACTAGTGTGGAGTGCTTCCCTTTCGAAGTGCACACTTGCACACATGGGCAGGTGCACACCCCCAAAGGATGCGCTCGATCTCGATCCTATAAAAGCCTAGGATCCCCCTCCTTCTCCCCATTCACTTTTTCCTCCTACACTTTGGAAAGTGCACCTCCACACCTTGTGAGGTGTACCAACTCAGAAACTAGCACACACAAACAAAAAACAATAGGTTAGAAGGTGTGCAAGGTGCACACCTTTTCTCACAAAAAAAAAACTTAATAAAATTTTAAAAAACTTAAAAAATTCACCTTAGTGAAAGGTGCACATGCTCACACCTATCCAAGGTGTGCACATGCACACCTTTCAAAAATAAACTCTCCTTTGCCAAAAAGGGTGCACACCTTTTTTCAACACTTGCTTTAATTTTGCATTACAAGGGTGTGCACCTCACGTACCCCTCAAGGTGTGCTATGTGTGCACCCTTAGTTTTAAAAGGTTTTCCAAAGGGGAAAGGCGCACTTAGCACACCCTCAAGGTTTGCAAGGTGTGCCAAGTTTTGTCTATCAGAGTAAAATAATAGGATTTTTTACCAGTTTTGTGATAGTTTTTCATTCTGGGTTTATTTTTTTATTGTGACTAGGGTTTGTTTAGGGTTTTGTTTTCAACTTTCCAGACTAATGGATTCCTATTTTGGGAAGATTTAATGGCTTCCTCCTCATCCTCCATCACTGTAAAGATGGCTCCAAAATTGGTGGTCTTTAAATTTCAAGGTGTTCCATCAAAATCACGCTTCTAGGATGCACATTCAAAGATTCGAGAGATTGAGTTAGGCCATATTGACTAGAAAAAATTCTTTTTTCTATGCAAAAAACCAAATGAGAGACCCCCAATGGTGTCTGCACTTATAAGATCAGGGTTAGTAAACACAACATCAGACCCAATTTCAGTATAATCTTTTGAGTTGGTTATGACATTGGCAGAGAATTATATTTTGAAGGAAAAAGTGGTGATAAGCATAATAGGGGAGATTGTACTAGATCCAAGGCCCAAGAACATTAATAAATTATTCCATCTTTCGAGGGTAGATCAGTATATATGACTGACATACCATCAAGCAGAAAGGTGGTATAGAGATCATGGACATGAAGCCACAAATATTATTCAATCTTCATATCTCATTGATAGAATGCCTCTTGGGTGAAAAGAAGGGAAAGTAGATATGACAAGAGGTTATATGAAGGATGATATTGAACATTCCATAGGCTCTCGAGTAGAATCATGGGATTACTAGTAGTGGGACACTTAAACATATGGATGATACACTTCATTAAAACCATCAGAATGACAAAGATGCCAATTGACTGGGCCACAATTCTCAATGAGAATTTAGATGAACAACTAGTGGTAGTCAAAAATGACCTAAGGTTCTATATGACATCTTATTTGGTGTATCTATTAGCAGCAAGAACTAAAAATTACCCAGGGTTGTTTAAAAGGGGCAACTTGCAAGGTGCTAATTCATGACATTATGTGGTATACCCCCAACTAGTGAAGAAAAAGATCTCAGATCACAACAAGGAATATACAATTTTCAATGATGCTTTAATTTTTGCAATCATCTGGCTCATTGAGGGAGACTATGCAAAAAGGATGTTAGAAGAGGCAACAACAAAAAATATAGAAGTAGGTGCCTACTACATCCAATTCAAGACATTCACTTACTTAAGGGTAGTGGGTACAATAAGCTCCTGAGGTATCCATATGATAGACTTATTTTGCTAGAGATTACACGATAACTCTCATCTGCATATGACAGAGCAAGGAAGCAACATAAGAAGACCTGGTTATGGCCCATCACTATAGGTCCATTTGGTGTCAAATAGAAGCAGGATATTGTGACTTTTGAGTTAGAATGAGATCAGTATCCCTTGGAGGATTATAACTCCCCTTGTCCATGTTTTGATAACATCGATAGACTTCAGTACTTGATAGGAAAACAATTTAAACATGAAGATGCCATAGAGGATCATTGGATGAATCCAGTAGATTACTACGAGATTTGAATAAGGGCTTATTGTAGGATGACTCTTTATTTGACAGGTAGTGCCTTGAAAATGAAATTTCCATTAAAGATTGTGCAACAAGATACTAAAGAGGTCTTAGATCCCTTATATAACTAAGATAAGATATATGTGGCCTATCATGAATGCAAAGATTGATAGAGAAGAAAACATAGATGTCAATCATAGGGCAAGACATATCATCTAGTTGACCAAGGAATGGATTAAGAGACCATTTAAGCTAAATCTAGTTCCAAAAACAATAGTTTTTCCAAGCTACAACCCACCTAGTAAAAGGAAGAGGAGTGAAAGTGATAGTGTCAACATTCAAAGCCCGGTCGCTAATAAGGCCGAAAATAGTGCATCACCTTGATAGAGAAGTTGGATACTTTAGGGAACATAAGGGTAAGAATAAAAGGAAAAGAGCTTCCCCTTAACAAGCTGAGCCTAAAGAGGAGGAAACTCAAGCACTTGAGAACCAAAGGGTAGAAAATGTAGAAGTCATTTAGACTCAGGATAATTTGCTGGTGCCACCACTAGAAGAAGGGTAAGAAGCTAAAGAAGAAGCACACAAAGTGTCTCCACTTGACCAAGAGGAAGAAGCCTCTCCATCAACTCCCAAGAAAGAAAAGATGAAAACTCTAGTTAAAAGGACAAGGAGACAAAAGGTGATAAGAAAGGTTATTCCTTTTTTGTCAGTCCCAGAAGTTATTCCTAAAGAAGAAGAAGAAGAAGATGAAGAAGAAGAGGATAACCTTCCCTTGAGTCAAAGGACTCGTCTTGCTAGGGATACTAAGGTAGAACATAGAAGGAGCTCCACTATAATGCTACCATCCATTCCTACACAACCTATTCATGTTACAACTTCACATGATGAGTTACAATAGTGGATTGATGAGAAAGAGGATCAAGGGGCTGATGTCTTTAAGATATCATATTTTGATTTCATGCCTATAGGCACTGAACTTGTAGGTGATCAGATAAAGGACACACTGAAAAATCAACCTCCACAAGAGGATTGGAGACAATTGCTACCTCAGCCACCAGGATCTTTAATTTCTCCACCATCACCAAGTCAAGATTTATCTTGCTTGGGTAAAGGTTCAGTTACTCCTTTCCCTCTAGATAATGAAGAACATGTACAAGCTGAATAGGAAGAAGAACCACAACAAAGACCCATTTATGAAGTATAAGAGGAGGGGAAAATAGATGAGGAACTTCAACAAACTTCTCAAGATATAGAGGTGAGGATTTTGGACTCAATAGACACAAAGATGCCTGATGGAGATCTCTCATAAAAGGAGAAGACTATAGAGAGGAGCAATAAGGGAAAGGGCCTAGCGGTATGAGCTCCCTCTTCATCTAAGAATATTTCTCTAATCTAAGATACTCCAAGATGGTTGAGAAAAGAGGTGATGGTTAGGCATAAAAGGAAATTGTATTGTATTGAGGAAGAGGGAATGAGAGGATTAATTGAAGCCCTCAAGAAACTTGAGCCACCTATGGGTAATGCACAAACATTGGCCTTTGTTATGAGCAACCATGATCAAGACTTGTTTGGCCATGTTGCTATCCCTCCTCTACATATAGATATTGAGGAGTTGACCCCAAAAGATTATCAGATTAAAGAGGTCTTTCTTGGAAAACCCACTATGGATACTGCTAAATTAATGGTCACTACAGGAATCAAAGAAGTGTTTAAGCACTTATAACAAGATGTGCCTAAAGTGTTAAAGCTCTAAAAGAAGAATGAAATCCTAAGAGGTTATTTGCATGAAGTAGTTGGGCTATTGGATCTTGAAAATCCTAAGGAGACCTTAGGTGTGACATTCAATAGGAGGGATAAGGAGAATGTACAATTAGATGCATTTTTGAAGGCTTGTTAGCAATGGTGGGAAAGTTTTGAAGAAAAAGGTGTGCATATCATACAAGGAAATCTTAAGTTATCACACCACATGCAGAATAATGTAGACAAGTTGGTTGCTTTATTTATCCAAGATTTGGGTTGATGGATGAGATACATACCTAGGGTAAAGACCTACAAGTGTTACAATCAATAAAGGTTTAGAAGTACTAGATGTTGATGGATGTATATATGATAGATGAATTAGATAAGATAGATGATTGGATTCAACAGATTGCATATGGTAATAAAGTAATGGAAACATTACATGCAAATATTCATAAGCTCAAGGATCAAGCCCAAGAGAAGATTTTGGAGGTAGAGAAACATTACAATGATGCTTGCCTTGAAATTTTTGAAGATGATTCAAGGGATAGAATCATGACTGTGCAAGCAGTTGTTGAACACTTTTGGAAGAATTTTGAAGAAGCTTCCACTGATGAAGATATTAGACAAGCATTTAAGATTGAATAGGCATTGCTAGAATTGGATGTGAAATTGGGAGATTTTGTAGAGACTTGCATAGAGGTGGGCAACTATCAAAAAAAAAAGTAAAGGATAAATATGATGGTTTAGATTTTTTGGATGCAAGCCAAGAGATGAAGATCATAGAGAAATTCAAGAGCAAATACCCATACATAGCTCTGGTATGAAGGGGAACAAAACCTAGAAGCTAGAGTTTCACTTTTGACACTTGGGAAAATTTTGCATTTTTGAACCCTATCTTTTAAGGTGTGCTTCTCCCAAGGTGCACCATAAGTTTTTGAAGAAGTCAAAGGTGCACCAATAGTTAATTGCCAGTTCTAAGTTTAGAGCTTTCCATGCTTGGAAACAAATTTTGACTGTAGTTTAACTCCTACACACATCTAGAGAAGGTTGAGATTCTATTTTTGGCATCTCTAGAGACTCTTACATCATCTAATGGCTTTCTTCTTCTTATTTTCTCATGCTTTCTTTGTTTTAAGACATTTAAAGGTTCATGCACCTAGTAAATGATATAAACAAGGGTGGAGTCCTACTTAGCACTAGTTAGACAGTCAGTTTGTACATAAATAAATTTTTAAAATTAGTTTTAAGCATATATTTGCATTAATGAATCTCTCACTCTCAAAATAAATTGAGGAGAAGATTTCCTATAAATTGAAGAATTAACTATATATTCTAGGTCATTATTTTGATGCAATAATATATGCTATTGGTGCTCTCATTTGGAGTGTAGTTATTGTTACCTGAGTGTGTTATATTTTGTGAATGTATGTTCATGGAGTGTAATGGAGCCAATAGTTTTATCATGTTATTTTGATCGAGTGATCTTTTAATTCTGGTGTTTTCCACATGTTTACAAATTTTGCCCCTGTACTTATTTGGAGAAGGGATCACCCTATTGTTCTTGCATAGCTTTTTATCTCACATGAGTGCACTTTTTGTGGCCTTGTGATCTAATGAAAAGTGAAACATCTCATGATTGCTAATTTTCCATCAATGATTGCATCAGTGGAATTAAGTGTTGAGATAATGGGTGTTGCACACATTGCATAATATTGTTATTTTATTATTTTATTATGTAATATTATGCCTAGATGGACGTGCAACATGTAAAGATTCCCATAGAATATTCTTGATGAGTTGTATTGTAACATTGTGATAATATTTTATGTAATTATTTAATATTGGGTAAAATAATTAAATGCCCAATATTAAATGTTGGGTCAGTGGGTTAGGTAGCGCATGGTTTTAGCACATGGTTTATGTAATACCACTTGGTGGTTTTGTGGGACTTGCTACTATATAAGCAGCCACAAGGGTAGTTGTTATAGATAGAGAGTGAGAGTGACAAGGAGAAGACAAAAGGCAAGAGTCGAGCAGGACAAGGCTTGACAGGTTAGCCAAGGGAGCATTTGTGAAGGTTGAAAGCATGGCATGGGATGTGTGGATTCATGCTTGTTCACATAGTTTTCTCGGTTGTGGCTATGGCCATGAAGGCTTCCATGGTTGTATGGCAATGGTATTTTTTGTTGAATAATACATGGTGATGGATGCTTTTGGAGGCTGGGTTTTTCCCTCAATGAGGGTTTCCCAGGGTATATCTTGTGTCACAATTTTTTGGGTATGTTGTCTATTCTCTTGCATGTGGATTTTAATTCCGTGTTTATTTCAGATTTATTATGGGTTATGTGGAAACGGTTATATTCTTTGTTGCCAAGTTTCCTTACATTAAGGAAGTGCTGCTCCTATTTTCATTGGTTACTACCAGTCTTTTCAAAGGCTTAACTCACAAAAATGTTGTTTCTAGGGTTTATTTTCATTAGGGATTTACTTTTCGAGTCATTTTCTTAAACTTCTTGTTACCTTATGTTCATTATTTTCTTTTACAAACACATGGTAAATTTAGGAATTCATATAGTTGCATAGTTAAAATTGCATTAATTATAAACAGAAAAATACAAAAATGTATTTTTTTTGTGTGGTTATTCTTTTGAGATAGCAAGAAGATTCAACATCTTATCTAAAATTGGTCAGAACCAACAAAAGGCCTACTCATGAACACTCACATTTATCTTCTACTGAGTGGATTCTAGTAGGTCACAAAATCGCCTGGAACCTTGGAGTTGATCCCAAATTAACTTTTCAAGAGAGGAGTTCAAAAGGTAATCATCATGCAAAATGATAACTCAACACTTACTTATTCTGATTACAAGTTTACTAAGGTTGAAATTGGAAATAAATCACATTTGAGTTGTTTGCAAGATGCTCAAGATACATTGGCTAATGTATTAAAGACCAATCATGATCTTTGGAAAAAGAAAAATTAATTGAAATAGGAAGTCTCTTGTCTAAATGAGGTCATTCAGAAGCAATCTTCTTAGAGTGTTGTTGTTATGTCTTAAACATCTAAGGAGAGAAAGCTAATTGAAGCCGCTAAGTCTTGGATATAGGAAATCATTTCTGAAGGAGTTTGAACCATCACATAGATATTTGTAGTCCTTAGGTGCATTAAAGAGATGAATAAAATGGAGAAAAACTTAATTTCTTCTTTGACTCAAGAAGTGGATAACTTGAAGGAAATCCTCGATGATTGGGATGTAATGGTAAAATTTAATTTGAATGCCTTGGTCTCATGTGACGTTCTTCCATCATGTGAAATGTTCTTCAGATATCAAGGTTCGATTGGTTAGAAAGAGGAAACATTAAGGAAGTTGATCACAAAGTTGCAAGTAGCCTTTGGAGATTGTTAAGCAGTTGAAGCAAGTGTTACTTATGATTTGGAATAGATGGGATGCCATGTTATTGATGAATCTAGTAATCTCATTGTAGTAGAAAGAGTAAACTCAGAATATATAATCAAGATAAATGCTGATGTAGATTCCAAAGACTTTGGTTCACACATGATGAACAAGTTTATCTTGTATAAATCCTCGAAAAAACACTTATTGGATACTATGGCAGAAAATTAAAAAATTTTAGAAATAGCATATGAAAATGCAGTGAGAGTAGAAGCCATATTGAAGACCATGGAAAATGCTAATCTTCCCATAGTACGTGACATCATTGTCAAATTCAAGGCACTGAGAAACAATCTTTAAGATTGTTGTTTTTGTTTTTATTTCATGTTAGTAGTTGTAAAGGATTCATTACATGAAAAAGTGTAATTACATGTAATGCGAGTTACATGTATGTAAAAGGATGTAATGTAAGTTGCATGTGCAGTTGCATTTAACCCTTTATTTTCTTTTGTAGTTAGACTAGGTCAAAGTTGGTTGAGTTGCTCCCACTTTTTCCTCCACCTTTTTCTCAACTCCTATGCCTATATAAAAGAGTGCCCCCTTATTGTAAAATAATAATTATTTTTATGCAAGAGAGCTTTGGAGAAATTGTGCCAATAGAACTTTGTTTGTGTAAGCACTATTTTGAGAGAAAGTGAATACAAAGGAGCATTTGAGACTTAACTTTGATTAAGTGAGATTGTTAATTGTGTGAGTTATAAGCTTTGTCTATAATTCATCCAAGTTATCTTTGATTCATTTTATCTTGTGTTATTGGTAATTTCATCTTGTGAATTAAATACAAAAGAGTTAAGAAGCAATTGGAGCCAGAGCTTTGACCAGGAGCAATTCTGGAAGTGTATAGCTAGAAGTTTTGCAGCTTATGTTTTCTTCTTAATTCACAAAATAATTAAGATTTTCTTACTTTAAGGAGTCTTTGTGCCCTAATTTTAAAGTTTTTTCATATATAAGTAGGACCAAACTTAGAGCCAAATCGGTAAATTTTCAGCTAGCCTTTGAGTTAGTGAGGGTTTATCAGTATCACTGTTTCCAACTCTTGATAGAAGTGTAGTTAGAGATTCACCCTGCCCATTACTCACTCCATGAGTAAGTAGATTCTTTCTTGAAAGTTAAGAGGAAAGGATATTGGTAACAAGTATTTTATAAAATCTCTCAACTTCTTGCTTACCTTGAGTTGATCCAAGGAACGGTGAGAAGGGGGAGCCTTCCCTTTAAGTTAGGAGAGACTCTGTTTCACACACTGTGGTTGTTCATCTTATTTTGCGACTAGATTTTTACTCAAAATTGTTGGTTGCAAAATATCCACCCAATAGAGTCGACAAGACATTAAATTTTTTTGGTCTTGGTAGTGTGGTAGGAGGATTTTTTTATTCTCCTTGGATAAAGAGCACTTCAGTGCTCCTTTCCTTTAGGTTGTACAAGCTCTCCTTAATGGAGTTTCCTAATACTTAGTAGATGCCACCATTTTTTTTGTTTGAACAATTGGCCTTGGTATGCCCTTCACTTTTACATTTAATGTATGAAAATTCCTTACACTTCAATTTTTTTCTGCCTGCATCTATTTCATCAACCTCATCATATCCTTCTAGAGTGCCTATATGGTTTGGGGTCCCCCCTCATTGTTGCCATCTATACTATCATAATTATAAATTATTTTCTTTCCTCTAGATGTCTTATTCTAACTCTCAATATCCATTTTCTAATTGAAAACTTTTGTATAAGAGAATGTGGGTACCAACTTCATTTTTTTCCAAATGGATGAAGTCAGTCCCTCGATGAGCCATATTTTCTCCAAGCCATATGATGGTTGGTTGTCTAAATTTCCAATAAGATCCTTTATCCTATAATGGTAGGCCCATTCTTTCTTTTTTTTTCCCTCAGTAGGTATTATATTTTTTGCTACTACATCATCGGTATCACCAAGTAATTTGAATTTTACTTGAAACATTTGTTTCAAATGATCTCAAATTATTTTGGAGACTATTGACAAGTTTGTGTACTAGTCAATTGCTACTCCTTATAAGGTAGCAGAGAAGGCCTTCAACTAATATTCCTAGTCATCTTGAGTGTTTTCCTTATATATGGTCACACATGGCTTACAATGACAGGTTAGGTCATCTAACCCATCAAAATTTGGAAGTTTTTGCTTCTTTAGGGTGTTTACCATTTAAATCAAACAATTGACACCCTGCACATTGTTAGACTCAGGTGGTTTGGGTACTCCTCTACATCATTGTGCTTCTCTTATACCTTTGGCCACACACAAGTCCTCTTCTCTTCCACCTCTATTGTACACACAATTATTACCTCCCCTATAATTGTAGTACTCTATCCTCCCCATAGTTTTTCTTTCTCCTCTCCCTGTTCTTGACTCTTCTAATTTAACAAGATTTCCAATGCTTCACAAGTTGCTTTCAAACACATCTTCTACCTCCCCACCAATATTCCTTTTGTCACCATTACTTTCCTTGGAGTTTATATATGGTAAGGATGGTATTGATTCACCCTCCAACCATATATGTTAGAGCCCTCTTATACCTAAGAAATGTCCAATAGTGGTAATTTTGTTGCAATCTCTTACCACTCTTGCCTCATTGGTTGTGCTCCACCTTTGATATTTGTAAAAGTACTACTTTGGTTGGAGAAATTAAGAGATCTTTCCACTAGTTGTCATAACCATTCTTGCCTCTTAGTTTGTGCTTGAATCTATAGGAACCTCCTTAGGATAGTTTCTATTTTCTTTTTTGTTTGGGTCTCTTCCATCATATCTTTCCATTTGTCTTTATTTAGCAAAAGGGACATTTATTATTAGAGTTTTCAGAGGTGTGATGCCTACTTTTTTTACATGGTTTTCCTTCCCTTGGTTCCTCTCTTTGTACCATTGTAGTTGCTACTTGCAGTTTCCCCTCTCTCTTGCATCATGTTCTTAGAATTATAGCAATGTGCGAGCTAACAATTTTGGATGGTTACCCAAATACAGATGGGTCCTCACAGTGAGCTCAACACATATTGTATCAATTGGTGTTGGAAATATTATGATAAGCTAAGTTACTAAGAGGGGAGGGGCGAATCAGTAACCAATAAACTACTAATCCTTATTTAGAAATTAATCCTTCATGTCTATTTTGATCTACTTGCATGCACGAGAAACTGAAAACATTAAAGCATACATAAAACTTTTGACACACAATTTGGTGCCTCATAAACCTTCCAAATAGAAAGTAAAATTGGGGTGGGGATTATACCCACAAGCTTTAGTACTGTAGTATAAAGTTGGCTTGTTAAGGCTTACAATGATCACTTCTAATGATCTACCCGGTTAGGAGCAATAAGGACTGCTAAGTCCACCTTGCAAAAGGATTTACAAACATGCAATGAAGTTTGCACTCAGTAAAGAGATTTTCACATGACTATTAGGTCTACCTTGTTAAAGAATTTAACTGATCCACCTGTTAGGATGAAATAGTAGCTAATCTCTGATCTGCAACTTGGTTTGCTGAATGAGATTCCTCTGAATGTAGTAATCACCTTGCTATGATAGATAAAAATTTGTTCCTCCTTATACTGCTATAGCTTTTGTAATTCACTCTTCTCTACTTATTAAATTACTTCCATTCCATTTATCATTATTTGGATGTGATACAATACATTACATATATACCAATCCAAATTATAAATTACAAAGTCGGCCACAATACAAGTTTATACAAAAATCACAAAGTCGGCCCAATTGCAGGAACTTGGGTCTTGAAGACTAGCTCAATGAAGTTTTGATATAAAACATCCATTGTCAATGCTTTGCATCATCATGCACATGGTAGACGTAGAAGCTTGGTCCATACTGATAATTTCAAAGTAGTCCTGAACTTGGCTTGCACTGGTGACTTGGTGAATACTGTGAAACTCAACATATAAACTGAATCACTCGATTCACACTATATATCTTGATCAACACTATTACTACAAGCTCAATATAAAGTGAGTCACTTGGTTAACACTGAGAAACTTGGTTAATACTAGACTCACATCACATCAACTGTGAACTTGGTAAGCACTGCACAACTCAATTTGCACTGACAAACTTGACATACACTAAGATGCTCGATTTACACTGCTAATCAACAACTTTGTAGTAATTTCTCGATGCAAACTAAAAACTATCTAAGGGATTCAGTAGCAACTATAGAACTCGGTAGCAACTGAAATGCTTGGTTAGTACTATTAATTATACAATATGCTTGGTAGATACTTAAAATCTGAATAAGTGTATGTCACTAATAAAAAACATGATTGTAATATCAACAATCTCCCCCTTAGGCATTAGTGACAAAAACACTTATCAGTCAAAATTGAATTCAAAATATTTAAGAACACCTTTATCCATCACCTTATATCTCCAACTCAGTAGAGTATACTATTTTTGAAAATTTTCAAAATTGGTTTTGTAAGAGATGTATTTCTATACATGATTAATATGGTAATGCTCCCCCATACATAATATACAGTATACTATACATCTTTTCACATTTGATATATACATTTTCTTCTCTTTTTAGTACATCTTCTCCTTTACACAACATACATCTATATACATCTTTTCTACAATCTTCGATCTTCTCCCCCTTTTTGACATTAATGCCCCATATTTATGCTATATATACTAGAAAATAATGCCAAAATATGACAAGAAATATGAATGTACCTTTAAGATAAGTGCCAAAGTCTTGTCCCAATTTTCTTGCAACAACTTGCATGGGTGCAATGCAATCTACACTTCTACTGATAGTTCTATCACATGGTCTGCAATGGAGAAGTTGTTGTCATGGATGAGCATTTTTGTATGTGCAATGTGTTTCTACAATGCATCTATGATTGGGAGAATCATGCCCTATATGTTTATCAATATTGATCTTATTCTAGCTTCTTCTCTCAACAATTCTACCTACATATTAGTTAGGATTATGATCTTGTTGTAATGGCTAGAGCTATAGCTCGGGTCAAGTTGCAGCTGCAGTACACTTGCCTTTAGATCCTCATCAATCTTTAATAGTTTATTTCTTATTTCCTTAGTGAAATTTGATGTATCTTAGAGTTTACCAAATAGTAAAGATACATTGTTGCAAGAGGTCTCCAATGAGCCTAGAATAGTAGATAATTCTACTTGATGGATAGCTATTTTTTTAGCAATAAGTTCCAAAACTTTATTCTCAAACTTCTTCTCAGCTCTCTACAACAATTTCTCTTTTCCATTCTAATCATCATTGAATTTCTGGACTACCTCTACTAACTGATTCAAAATTGGTTGAGAAGTATCAACCTCTATATTTAATGCATCTACAAGGATATTCTTTGCATCCTTAATTATCTAGAATTCCTTATTCCTTTCCTCTTTCAGCCTCTACTGCTTGGCTTTCTTCTAAAGAATTTCTTCAAAAACATGGATCTGATCAAGATTGAGATTTGAGATGTCCCAATTAGAAATAATAATCTCCTCATCAAGATCTATGTCTTATTCCTTTTCTTTTCCTTTACCCAAAAATCTTGTGCTTGGTTGAGGCTTGGTCTCAACTATCTTTGCACTTATTAATTGCATACTAGGAATGGAAACAATCGTAGAAATGGTAGGATTTACTGAGAAAGTAGATATTGCACTCATTGCCAAAATACCTAGAGTAGACATACCTAAATTTACCAAAATTGATATACAACGAGGTGTTATCTTCTCAGTAGATGAAGTGCTTGTCACTTCAATCAATGTGGTGCTGAGCTAGATAGGTGCAAAGATTGATTGAGTGATTGTGCTTTTAGTGTTACTCACAATCAATCCTATTGAAGATTTCTTCAAGCTTGATGTTTTCAGTGATTTTCTTGGAGAATGAGGAAGTGAGGCTATGACTTCTGCAACAATCTTCACTGGACCAGTCTCCTTAGTATCTTGTACATCTGGTAAATCTTCTTCGGTAGCTTCCTACCCCCATTCCTCTTCATCATCATCTACATTGTCAAAATGAGTGACTTCTTCATTGTCAATCTCTTCATCTTTCTCTTGTTCATCCTCATCCTCATCCTTGTCACTAACACTAACTAAAAAATCACTCAATTTGTGAAGAAGATAAACATTCTTCCATGTGTTTGTAGCATTCTTCACAACATGCTCAATGTCTTTCAATATCACAAATGTTGAATCTCAAAGTAAGCTTTTCTTCATTTTTCTTTAGAGATTCCTTTACCTCATTGTCTTCCAAACTCGGCATGAGTTGCCTTAGGGTCTGCTCATTTTTGTCTTTTGTAATTTTCATGGCATTCTCCCATCTTGGCTTGATCTTTTTCATTAGAACATTAGGAATTTGATGAGCAAGCTGGTCTAGGGGGTACTTCCACTTACCCATTTTGGATATTATCAAATCCTCTATTTGTTTTTGCTCCTCTGTAGTCTTAATCTCATACTCTAGTGCCTTGAAGTTTGTTATGCCAGATTTTGATTCTAAATTTTTCATCCTTTCTTCAAAATTAGGTGGATTCCTCTTGAAGATTACATCTTCTCCTTCTTTATTCGCTTTCTTCTTAGATGATCTTCTTGTAAACACAAAAGTAGATGTCTTGGCAGGCTTCATAATAATTACCTTGTCTTTCTTCTTCAATATCTCTTCTTCCTCTAACTCTTTTGCTTCTTCATCCTCAATATCATCTCCTTTGCCTTTAATCAACAAAAGAGTAGAACTTGTTTTCAATTTGGAAGTCCTCTTCTTTTCTTTTTTGACTACCTGAGGCAGTTTGATTTCAAGTTCTAGTCTAGCCTTTGCCTCATCATAAGTGCCAAAGTATGTAGCTTTAGGATCAATAGGTTTTAGCTTTAGGGTCAATAGGCTCATTAACTAGTGCCTCAATTATATCTTGAATTACACACTTAAAATGCGAACGAATATCATTGATTAATAGTACCTTTGGTGGAATTTGGGACTGCACTCCACCTAAATCTAGGGTTTCTACAATGGTAGGACTCAACTTAAAATCTAGTGCCTTCCATTCCATGCCTCAAACTAACATGTTTGAACCTTTCTTTGATTTGCTATTGGTGGATTGCATCTTCACTCGGTAGGGTTTGAGATAATACAAAAATAATTCACTCAAATTTCTTGAATGCTCTAAAGATTGCCTTGCACATTTAGCTCTCAAAAATTCATGATGAGAAATGACTTCATTTTTTCCCTTTTTAACAAAATTATCCTTTCGATCACCATAAATTCTTGGTACAATTGTTCTCTCAAATGATAGACTATCATTTACTTCACTTGCATTGAATGCTCAATATAGTCTTCCATGACTTGATAACCACACAAAAGATATAATACCTCCCAACCTTGCTCGATAGGGTCTACAAGCTAATCTCACTTGGTAAAGAATGACATCATTTACTTGGTGATCCCTTTGCATCTTGAATGCTGATATGGATTTTTTTTTGTATCAACTAGAACTAATGTTAGATGTCTTCTTTAGAATCCTAGTTCCAGTTCTCCTTTGAGAAATCAAGTGGAAATGTTGGAGTCACCCAAATCTTGAGTGACTTGATCATCATTTCTTAGACTTGTATTTTTAGAAGATTTTGGAACCCATTGCAGTCTCATCTACTTTTTGATGTTATCAGCTTTTGCCTTCTTTTAATCTTCAATTCTTCTAGTATTCATACAATTCTTGGCAAGATGACCTAGTTCTATACAAATGAAACATCTTTTGGTAGTGTCTCTTGTCCTCATGTGATGTTTCACACAATTCATTCTAATGTTTCCAAATTCTCCATGGTAATGACATCTGCACCAAGTGTTGTAGTCCTAACCAAATATAGCTTTCACAATCTATTCTACTGGGTTCAATATCTTAGTTTTGCATTTTGAATATTTGTGCCCATGCTTCTTACATTTGTGACATTTACCTTCAAACTTAGGTTTCTCTTTGCATTCATTTTCCCTATGACCATGCTGATTGCAATTGTAGCACTTTCAATTGAATTTTTCTTTTCCATTACTCCAACAGTTGTTTGATGTATGACCTGTCTTACCATAATGATTGCAAGTAGGTCTTTACTTCTTTTGAGCTCCTTGCTTGGATGATTCACCTTCTTTTGTATATCCAATTCTTGCTTTTCCTTTTTGTCTGTAATGACTTTACTCATTCAACTGATTCATGTCTGCTTGAGATTTCATCATCCTCCCATTGGTTTTACTTTCAATGTTTAGATCATTTTACAATCTTAGATTCATGATTTCTTTATTTGCATTGGTGAGCTGATCAATGAAGTCTATCCATTGAAAGGATAGGTTCTGAATTTCATTGTTCTTTCCTTCTATCTCTTCTTTTATCTTTCTTTTCTCTTCCATGAATTCACATAATCTTACTAACTAAATTTCTTGATCTCTTCTTTTTTTTCTTACTTCTTCTTGAAGATTACTATTCTTTTCCAATAGTTCTTTGATTTCTTCATCAACTTCACCTAAATTGCTTGAATACATGTCTTCAATTATTTCTTCAATGTAGAGTTAATCATTCATCTGTATTGCAAGATCTTTTCTTCTTTTTAGGATTGAGAAAGTTGCTCTTTTTATTTCTTGAGTTGTCCAATAGCCAATTCCAAATCTAACTTCTCATTGTCAATAGCCTTGTCAAGTCTAAATACGTCCATAGCCTTTGATCTTTGCTCAAGCTTTTAAACATTTCTCTAAGAACCACAAAGCTCTGATACCAATTGTTGGAAATATTATGATAGGCTAAGTTACTAAGAGGGGAGGGGTGAATTAGTAACCAATAAAGACTACTAATTCTTATTTAGCAATTAATCCTTCATGTGTATTTTGATCTAATTGCATGCATGAGAAACTGAAAACATTAAAGCATACATAACACTTTTGACACATAATTTGGTGACCCAGAAACCTTCCAAATAGAAACTAAAACTAGGATGGGGATGATACCCACAAGTTTTAGTACTACAGTATAAAGTTGGCTTGTTAAGGCTTACAATCATCACTTCTGATGATCTTCCTTGTTAGGAGCAATAAGGATTGCTAAGTCCACCTTGCAAAAGTATTTACAAACATATAATGAAGTATGCACTCGGTAAAGAGATTTACACAAGACTATTAGGTTTACCTTGTTAAAGTATTTGACTGATCCACCTGTTAGGATGAAACAATAGCTAATCTTTGATTTGCAACTTGGTTTGCTAAAGGAGATGCCTCTAAATGCAGTAATCACCTTGTTGTGATAGATAAAACTTTGTTGCTCCTTATACTGCTGTAGCCTTTGTAATTCACTCTTCTCTTCTTAGTACATTACTTTCATTCCATATATCATTATTTTGATGTGATACATTACATTCCATATATACCAATTCAAATCATAAATTAAAAAGTTGGCCATAGTACAAGTTTACACAAAAATCAAAAAGTCGGCTGAACTACAAGAACTTGGGTCTTGAAGACTAGCTCAGTGAGGTTCTGATACATGACATCCACTATCAATGCTTGACATCATCATGCAATTGGTAGACATAGAAGATCAGTCCATACTGATCACTTCAAAGTAGTCTTGAACTCAGTTTGCACTGGTGACTCAACAAATATTGTGAAACTTGACATATAAATTGAATCGCTTGATTCACACTACATAGCTTAGTCAACACTATTACTATGAGCTTAGTATAAAATGAGTCACTTTGTTAACACTGAGTAGCTCAGTTAATACTAGACTCACATTAGATCAATTGGGAACTCAGTAAGCACTGCACAACTCAGTTTGCACTGATAAACTTGGCATACACTAAGATGCTCAGTTTACACTGTTGATCAACAACTTTGTAGTAACTGCTTGGCGCAAACTAAAAACTTTCCAAGGGAATTAGTAGCAACTGTAGAACTTGGTAGTAATTGAAATTCTTGGTTAGCACCATTAATTGTACAATATTCTCAGTAGATACTTACAATCTGAATAAGTGTATGTCACTAATAACAAACATGACCGCAATGTCAACAATTAGGACTGCTCTCTTGTGCCTTATGTGTTGGCATAAAGGTATTTTCCATTAGTGACAACACTCATTATACAGTTCAAACCGAGCGTCGAAGACACAGTTCAAACCGAGCGTCAAAGACACAGTTCAAACCGAGTAAAGTTGCACTTAGTGTTAACCAAGTGGAGTGTTAACCGAGTAAAGATAGAAGCAGTGTTAACTGAGTAAAGATGGATGCAGTGTTAACCGAGTGAAGATGTACTTAGTGTTAACCGAGTAAAGATGGACTCAGTATTGACCGAGTGAAGAAGGACTCAGTGTTAATCGAGCTCAGTCGATTAACAAAGAAATTAGTTTTTACCAAGTGACACTATATCTACTGAGTCACCAATGGTTACCGAGTTCCAGGCAACGTTGTATGACTAGTATGAACCGAGCCCCTACCTCTACCGAGTGCATGATGATGCCGTGTAACGTAGTGGATGCCGTGTATCAGAAGGTCATCAAGTTTGCCTAAAGAACCCGAGTTTATTTTACTATTTGGCCGACTTAGTTATATTTTGTTTACTTGTGTTTAGCCGACCTTGCATCTATAATTACTGAAATGGTATATAATACAAAGTATTAATTGTTGTAATGGATATGAGGTATGTATGAATATATTGTGATACAAGAGACAGATGTGAATTCAGTAGCAGAGCAGTATATTAGCAAGGTTCACAAGGTGTAGTAAAGATTTCATCAATCACAAGAGGTGATTATTGCAAAGGATCTAATCAAGGTATATGTAGATCTAATTGGTTCATCCTAACAGGTGAATCATCTAAAATCCTCTAACAAGGTAGACTTAACAGTCTTTGTATAAATCTCCTAACATAGTGCATACTTGTAAAGTATGTTTTAAATCCTTTAACAAGGTGGATCTAGCAATCCTTTTTGCTCCTAACAGGGCAGATCACTAGAAGTGATCATTGTATGCCTTAAACGGCTAACTTCCTACTGCAGAAAAGAAGCTTTATGGGTTTCATCCCCACCCCAATTTTACTTTCTATTTTGGAAGGTTTCTGGGTCACCAAAATCTCTGTGCATATGTGTTATGAATATTTATTTATCTCTTGCATGCATCAGATTAGGTGAATGAATGATTTTCCAGTTTATGCTGAATTAACTTAAAAGTTGTATTGTTACCGATTCACCCCTCCCCTCTCAGTAACTTGTTATATCTTGAATATTTCCAACATTATGCTGCATGTACTTGTTAACCAAAATATCCAATGCCTAAACCAAACTTTATGCTAATTGGTCTTCTTGAGTTACTTTGTTATTTTTTTCCATGTCATTGTTAGTTACCACTACTCATGGTCGAAGTTACAACCATTATTTCCCCATATCAACTATTCTCACTTCCTTAAACCTCTAGATTTGAATTTGGAAATGATGCCAAAGTTTTAGTTCCTAGCTATAGATTAGTGTTCTACACGATGGAAAAATAATAATTCAAATAGACATGGATAACTATAGATCATAAGATAACATGAGCAACTAAAAACTATTAGAAAAATAACATAGTGCAATGTATGGCAGAATGATAGATATTTTCATAGCATAGTATCTTTGTACAATCAACTACCCATAACTTGTTCTAACCTAAATACAAATAGACTTGACAATTGGTTAAGTTTGCCAACCGTCAGCCACTAACAACCTTTCAAAATAAGGTATAATTATATTTCCAAGCTAAACTAATTGAATTGTTAATTACTAGTGGCATATCTATTGTCTACAACAAGAAAATGTTGTATCCTATAGGTGTTCATTGTCAGAGTTTACTGTAATTAGTCCACCTTAGTTATTTTTCTTTATTATGTGTTCAATTTGGAAAAAATTCTTTTGTCTTCAGTCTGTGTTTAGAAACCTGAGTCAATACTATTGTAAGAAGATTGTGTAGTGTTCATTTGGACTGTGTAGTTAATGTCTGAGCTTTGTATCTAAACTTTAATTAACATTTAATAAGGATCCACTTTTGGTGTGAGTGAGCTTTTCACCCTCAAGTGAAGGGTTTTCTAGGATAAATAAATGTGTCATTTTGTTCTTTTAGTTTGTATATATGTTTTTCTATACTTTATTCTATTTGGTTCAAAATTTAAAATGGTATTAGAGCCAAGTTAAAGTGAAAGTCCCAGAACCAAAATTATTCAAGAAGTGGAATTTCTTTTTCTTCTCCTTTTGTTTGGTTCTTTCAGGTATTCAATATGGTGGATGGACTCAAGGTTGGATAGTGCATCCAATCTTATGTCATGGGAATTGAGAGTCCTTATTGCACTAGAAGAGAATGATCTTCAAAGCTATGTGACTTCTAAAGTGGTTGAGCCAATTGATAATACTAAGAAAGATCAATGGAGGAGGAATAAGATTATGGAAAGGAAGATTCTGATTCATCCCATAAAAGATCATCTTGTTCCTATTATATCTAGGTTTAACTCAACTAAAATAATATTTGAGACTCTTAAAATCATGTATGAATTCCACAATAGCAACTGAACTTTGGCCTTGAGATGTCAGATCCTTTATATTAAAATGGCTAGAGGAGAACTTGTTATCTACTTCATGAAGATTACAAAATTGAAAGATAAACTTAGTGCTATCACATATTCAATTAAAGGTGAAGACCTATTTATGTTGGCCATGAGTCTCCCTCATTCTTGGGAGTTTTTTTTAGTTCAGGGCATTAGTAAAAGAGATGAATTGCCCAGTTTTAGTTGTTTGAGAGCTAATTTTATTCAAGAAGAATAAAAATTAACAAGAGGAAATGGTAAAAAACCTCATCATGAAGATCATGCCCTTTCTACTCAAACATGAAAAAAGAAAGGATGAAAATGAATTTTAGGAAGAGCAAAGAAATTTAAATTCAACCCCTAAACCAAAGAAGGATCTCTCTAAGATTATGCTTCAGATGTAATAAGTATGGTCATATTGCATGTGATTGTTTATCAAGACTAAGACATCAAGTTGTTGCTAAAAATGTTAATGTTGCTTTGCCTCTTAAAAAATTTAGTGCCAATTCAAAGAGATTTTTATTTATCTCTACCCTTTCAAGCAATGTTCCAGTTGATAGTAATATTTAGTTAATTGATAGTGGTGCCTCATATCATATCACATAATACCTAGAACATCTTTATAACTTGTTGGAAAAAGATACTCATTTGCAAGTTATTATTAGCGATGGTGATTTTTATTGAGTGAAAGAGGCTAGAACTACTTCCTTTCATCTAGACTCAAACATCCCTCTTTATTTGAGTGATGTCCTATTTGTTCTTGAAATGAAGAGAAATCTAATTTCTATTTGAGCATTGGAGGACAAAGGATATTAAGTTGCATTTTTTGAAGGTAAAGTAATTTAATGGAAGAAGAACACTAGCATTAAGTTAACTCATGAAATTTGTGTTTGTCAAGAGATTCTATTTAAAATTTACACTCATCCTATCCAAGCTTAGCACATGATTCCATCAATACAAGTGAGTTGTGGCATAGGAGATTTTCTCATTAAATTTGAAAACTCTTTCCTCTATAAAAAACATGGTTGTTGGATTGCTAAAACTCAATCAAGAGTACAATGGTATTTGCAAAGTTGTGTTTTGAGACTATTTAATGGAGGGGACCATACATATAGTATTTTTCAAAATTCGTCTATTGAAACATGGATTAAGAGAGAGTTTTGTGTTCCATATTATAATCTACAAAAAAATGGAGTTATAGAAAGAAATAACATAAACATTGTCAAGGAAATGAAAGGAATGATTCATGATCAAAATATGAAAATATTTGTTTTGGAAGAAGCTAATAGAACAACTATTTATATTCAAAATCAAAGTCCACATCAAAATTTGGATATTATGACTCTTGAAGAGACATTTATAGGTGTTGAATCAGACGTTAGTCATTTTATTATTTTAGGCTATCTTGTTTACATTTATGTGCCTAAAGATAAAAGTTCTAAGTTAGAGCCTTTAGGGAAGAAAAGGATCTTTATCAATTGCAATGAGTCTTCTAAATCCCATAGGATCTATATTCCAGGCCAAAAGAAGATTGAAATCATTAGAGGTGTATCGTTTGTAGAAGAAGTGGAATTCAATAGATCAAAGGAGACTTCAATAGAGGTTGTTAAAGAAGATCAAGATATTTTTCAAGATATGGACATTCCAATTCTCGATTCCCCTTTTGAGATCCAGAGGGAGTCTAGTAAATTAAAGATCCTATTGATCTAGTTGATCCCATAAAACCAACCAAAGATCCTTACAATGTTTCTTTAGATAGGAAGAGACCTTTATGGGCTAGAAAAACTATGTAAGAGGTTGAAAGATGTGCAACTCCTCATGGAAATTTCAAAGAAACTAAGGGATCACATAAGTTTTTAGGTTAGGTTATATTAATGAGTCACATTATTGAATCTGAACCTTCAAATTTTGGAAAGGCTTCAAATAAACAAGTGTAGAGAGATGCTATGGATGAATAATATCAATCTATCATTAAAAATGATGTTTGGGATATTATTCCTAGGCCTAAAGAAAAATCAATTGTATCTTCTAAATGGTTATTCAAAATTGAAAATGTATTTGATGGGAGTATTCAAAAATATAAAGCTACGTTTCTGGCAAAAAGTTTATCTCAAAAAGAAGGTATAGATTATGAGAATACATTTTCTCTTGTAGCTTGATATACTTCTACCAAAATTATATAATTACTTTTACAACAACTAAAGGTTGGAAATTACATCAAATGGATGTAAATATGATATTTCTTAATGTTGTGATTGAATAAGTGTGTATTGTGCAACCAAATGGCATTATGATTCATGGAAAAGAATCACATTTATGCAACTTGGAAAAGGTCCTGTATGGTCTTAAGAAAATACCTCGTGCTTGGTATGAGAGGATTGATTAGTACTTATTAAGCATGCAATTCTTCAAGAATGATGCAAATCTAAATCTTTACTTCAATTTAATTGATGATAATCCTTTAATCTTAGTTCTTTATGCTGATTTGTTTCTGATTAGAGATGAGAATATCATCATCAAATGTAAGAAAGAGAACATTCTTGAATTTGAAATGAAAGATCTTAGTCATATGCATTACTTTCTAGGACTAGAAGTGTCACAAAGGCCTAATCATATTATTCCAAGTCAAGGGAAAATACTCTATTGACATGTTGCATATATTTCATTTATTGGATCACAAGTCTATGTCAACTTCAATGGAAGCAAATTTGAAAACAATTATATGAGTGTACAACTAGTTTAGATTTTGTAGATCCCACCATGTACAAACAATTGATTGGATTATTGATGTATCTAGTAAATGCTAGAATATATATTTATTATGTTGCTAACATTCTTAGTCAGTTTATGTGTGAGCCTAGATAGATTCATTTTGTTGTAACAAAACATATATTGAGATATTTGCATGGTACAATATGATATGGCTAGAAATATACTTTTTATGAAGTTATGAAATTGTAAGGCTTTTCTCATTTTGTTTGGGCTGGGTGTGTGCTTGACATAAATAGTGCATGAAGTTATTGTTTTAGCTTAGGTTCTCCTATGATTTCTTACTGTAGTAAGAAACAATCATATCTAGCTCAAAATACATCAGAAGCTAAATATGTTGCAGCTTGTGAGAGTTTGAGAAATAGTGTGGCTTTGAAAGCTTCCTGCAAGAATGTTTGGGAAGACTTTGGAATCAAATACAATTCATTGTGATAATCAAACTTGTGTAAAAATTTTGATTAATCCTATACTTAATGATAGAACCAAACATGTGAAGATCAAATATCACAATTTAAGAGATATGGTTCAAAGAAAAGAAATTCAACTCAAGTATATTTATAGTGATGAGAAGATAAATTATGTTCTCATCAAGCCACTTCGTAGAGTGAAATTTTCATATTTTTTAGATAAGTTTGGTATTGTCAAGAATGATGCCCTTGCTGAGAGTCTTAGTTTTAGTGATACTTGCCACTGTATTACAATGCATTTTTATTTGAGAGCGAGAAATTTGAGGTGAAAGCCCTTGTAATGCATTTTTCTCTGTGAGAGAAACTTGAGGTGAAAGCCGTTATAACACATTTTTATCTGAGAGGGAGAAATTTGAGGTTAAGGCTCTTGTAGTGCATTTTTATCTGGGGAAAAAGTTGAGGTGAAATCCCTTGTAATGCATTTTTATTTGAGATAAATAAATTTGAGGTGAAAGCCCTTGTTACTCTTTCACTCATGAGAGAAACCATTGTGATTGCCATGTTGAGAGACTCCATGACATGAGAATCTAGAAAAAGCTTTCTCCTTTGATAAGAGGGAGTGTTAGAGTTTGTAGTTGTAGGAGACAATTTTCACATATGTAATGACCATTTTAATATTTAGGTTGTTTATGTGTGATGCTTGTTCTTAGCATTGCATGCCGAGACTATAGAAAGTCCTCAATAGTAAACAAAATTTCTCATGTACAGTCATGACTCTTCAAACTAATAAACAGTCAATTTTGAAGGTGAAAGGTTAAATGTGTGCATTGAGCACCAAAGAGATACTACCTTGTATGATTTTTGATAAGCAAGTGTCACATTAATTGAAGAAAATAACTAGATATCACCATGTACATGTGAGAAATATAAAAATCAATTAAAACTCACAACTCTAAAACCTAAAACAACTTGCTCGGCACATGAAGGTGCTGAGTGCCAATTTTCTTGGCACCTTAAGGAGCTGAGTGGAAGGTTACTCGCTGCCAAGTGATAGGTTTATTGGCATGTGAAGGTGCCCGAGTGATAGGCAATAGGTGTCGAGTCAGCTTGGCACAAGAAGAGCTCAGCACACAAAGGCAATGCTTGGCAACAATGGATGCCGAGTGAGCTCAACTCAAACTGAAAAATTATAACTTAGTGAAATTTCAACTTGAATGTTTCCACGATTAAAACTAGAAAGCCAAAGCTTGAAGCTTCTAAACAAACTTCACCAATGCAATGAATAGAAGAAGGACAATGGATTCAAGTATGCCTACTTGCTTTCTATTCAAATGAGATTAAAAACATTACAAAAAATTGGGAGCATTCGGCTTCAACTAGAGAACCCTAAAATAACCTTAAACTGGTAAAACTTCAAACTTCAATGAATTTTAAACTTGCAGGTCTAATGGCTGTATACAATGGTTCCTAGAGCAATCACTGCTTCAACAGGACACAACTAAAAATAGTGAACTTACTGAATGAATAGAGGAATCACGTACAATTGGAGAGATTGGATTTGCTAATCACTTTCTTCTTCTTCCTTCTCTGCTCTTCTCTGCTCTACTAAACTTTTGATCTGCTAAACTTTTGAATGAATCTAAAACATTCCTTTTGTCATACTTTTCCCCCTCTTTCCTAATTTCAAAACTCACCCACTACATTTATGTTTTATGTTTATTTTGGAGTCTGTTAGGGGTGGTAGGTGGGCATTTGGCTCTAGGGGAAAATGTCAACAACATTAAATATTCCAACACTCCCCCTTTGTCCCGAGCCAAAAAAAAAAGGATCACTGTTGATCCACATCAACTACACCAAGACATTCTCTTAGGTGTACAAAACTTCCAATGCCTAATGGCTTGGTAAAAATGTCTACTAGCTGCTGCTCAAACTTACAAAATTTCATCTTGATATCACCATTCTCCACCAACTCTCTAATGAAGTGATATCTAATCTCAATATGCTTGCTTCTACTATGGAAGACTGGATTCTTGGACAATGCAATTGATGAGATGTTGTCACAATAAATTGTGGTTCCATCCTCTTGTCTTTCATTCAAATTTGTCAAGATCCTCCTTAACCAAATTGCTTGACATGCTACTGCATTTGCTACTATGTATTCAACCTTTTCTGTAGATTGAGCAACAATAGGTTTTTTCTTGGATGCCCATGAAATTTCACCTGATCCCATATGAAATACATATCTGTAAGTGCTCTTCCTATCATCTATACTTCTAGCCCAATCACTATTAGTATAACCCACCAACATGAAACTATTTGATGTAGTTTACAAAATTCCAAATCCCTTGGTACCATTCACATACCTTGTGATCCTCTTTCCTGCTTGCCAATGGGAATCCTTTGGTGTTTCCATAAATTTGGAAATTAGACTTACTGTATGCATCAAGTCTAGCCGAGTTGCAGTCAAGTACATTAAACTTCCAACCATACTCTTGTATAGTGTTGGATCCACTCTCTTGCTAGAGTCTTCCTTGCTCAACTTTAGACCTACTACTATTGGTGTGGGGGCTGCCTTACTATTCTGCATTTTGAATCTCTCCAAGATTTTTCCTTCATATTTTTCTTAAGAGATGAAGATGCCATCATGCATTTGTTTTACTTATATGCCTAGAAAGTACTTCAAGAGACCTAGGTCTATCATTTCAAACTCATTTTTCATGGTCTCTTTGAACTCACCAATTAGAGCCTTGTCATTACTAGTAAAAATTAAATCATCTACATACAAGAAAAAAATCAACACATTTCCCTTTGCTACCTTGATGTAGAGTGTAGGCTCACCATTGCTTTTGCTAAAGCCATTTCTCATCAAATATGAGTGAATCCTACTATACCATGCCCTTAGAGCTTGCTTGATCCCATAAAGAGCTCTCTTCAATCTATATACTTTGTGTTCTTCATTTGCAACTTCATAACTAGGTGGCTACTCCACATAGACTTCTTCCTTCAATACACCATTTAGGAAGACAGACTTCACATCCATTTGATATACCTTCCATTTGTGCTAAGCTACAATTGCTATGACATCATGCATGGTTTCCATTCTGGCAATTCGGGCATATGTCTCATCATAATCTCTGTCATACTGCTATTTGTAGCCCTTGACTACCAGCCTTGGCTTATGCCTATCAATTTTTCCTTTAGTATTGCATTTGGTCTTGTAGACCCATTTCACTCCAATTATTTGCTTCTTGGGAGGCAATTCAATTAGCTCCCATGTCTCATTCCTTTCTATAGCATCTATCTCCTCATCCATGACCTTACACCATTTCTTCTCCTTAATAACTTCTTCAAAATATATTGAATCACTATGATAAAATAATAAAAAATTAACACTCTCATCCTAATCTTCATACCTTTCATCTTGGTATATCTCCCTAAGACTCTTCATCTTTCTTGGTAACAGGGAGGAGAGTGTGGGATTCGAATAATCACTACTACTGCTTTGTCAACCAGCTCGATCTTCACTGTTACTCGGCACTGACACTCGGTCATGCCTAGAGGAGCTCAACAATGACTGAGGTTGCTTTCCTTTTCTTCTATCTGCTCCTTCTTGCTGTTCATTAGCATCTTCTTCACTCATAATTGACACTTTACTTGAGGTACTAGGTGACTCATCAGTTGGACCATACCAAGACTAATTTTCAAGAAATTCCACATCTCTTGAGAGAATCATCTTGTTGTTCAATGGGTCATATAGTCTATATGCCTTTGATTCTGAGCTATACCCTATGAAGATGCACTTCACACCTTTGTCATCCAATTTTTTCCTTTTCTCTTTAGGCACATGTGCATATGCAACACATCCAAACACCCTTAGGTGTTCAATTGTCCATCTCATGACCATGCTTCCATTGAAATTCTATCACAAACTGCCTTTGTAGGACACCTATTAATTAGGTAAACTACTATTGCCATAGCCTCTCCCCAAAATTCAATTGGGAGACCTTTCTCTTTCATCATGCTCTTTGCCATTTCAACAATGGTCCTGTTCTTTCTTTCAGCCACTCCATTTTACTGTGGTGTATAGCTGGTTGTGAGCTCTTTCTTTATACCATGTTTCTTGCAAAAATTTACAAAAGAATTGGAGGTATACTCCCCTCCTCTATCTGATCTTAGGACCTTGATATAGTGTCCACATTCTCTTTTAGCTTGGGCTTTGAGCTCAAGAAACTTATCAAATGCTTCAAATTTAAATTTCAAAAAATAAACCCATGTCCTACGACTGAAATCATTAATAAATGTCATGAAATAAGTACTCCCCCCAATGGAAGTAACTTGCATAGGATTGACTAGGTCAGTATGCACTAACTCTAATAGAGATCTAGCCCTCCTATAATTTCTAGAATTAAAGGGAAGCCTATGTTGCTTACCCAAAATACAAGCCTCACACTTGTCACATGAATTTTCTATATGTGGAAAACCTTCTACAATTCTTTTATTTGACAAGAAATTTAAACCAACATAGCCTAGATGACCATACTTGAGGTGCCATAGCTGTGAGGGGTCTTCAATCACACTCCTTAGAGCTAATTGTGTGGGAGGTGTAGCACCAACTTGAGATGAGAACCATGTCTCTATCCTCAAGAGAAACATTCTGTTCTTTGTCATTTGAACTGCTGCAAGTAAGTTCTTGCTCCCATCCTTTTCATGAATGACACACATGTCATTCTCCATCAGCACTTTGTATCCATTTTGAATGAGATGACCAATGCTTATCAAATTGTGCTTCATACCAGGGGAAAAATACACATTTTGTATTTCCTTTTTCTCACCTTGCTTGGTGTGGACCATAATAGATCCTTTGCCCACTACTGGTAGGGTTCCATTGTTACCCATTTTAATCTCAGATTTGAAACTCTTGTCAATGAATGAAAACAAGGTTTCATTACCACTCATGTGGTTGCTACATCCACTGTCAGGTACCAAACCTTAGGGCTTCCTTCTTCACCAACATTACACATGATGAAGGGAGTGGCATTGTTTCCACTTCCCATGTTCACATCAGCCATATTTGCTTGTCCTGACTGATCATTTTTCTTCTTCCAGCATTCACTTGCATAATGCCCATATTTATGATAGTAGTAGAATTCTACATTACTCCTATTTGAGTTGTAGTTTTTTTAACCTCTTCTTGAAGTATTTTGTGAGCTACTTGCTCCATCTGCTCTTCCTAAGCTTTCTGCTGCAGCATTTCTTTGTCCTCCATTACCTCAGCCTCTACCTTTGGAGTTTCTACCTGAGCCATTTTTTCCTCTCCCCCTTCCTCTTGGATTTGACTGAGTCTTGAATGCTTTCTCTTGGGAAGAAGAATATGTAGATCTATTGATCTTATGCTCATGGGTTTGACGAGTACCCATCAACTCATCCATTGTCAAAATAGTGAGGTCTTTTGCCTCTTCTAGGGTTATGACCAACTTGTCATATTTATGAGGTAAACTCCTCAATATCTTTTCCACTATTCTCTGCTCTTTATAGTCTTCTCCATTTGATTTCAGTTGATTAATCACATTGGAGGTCCTTGAACTAAAATCTGCAACTAATTCATTTTCCTTGATTTGAAGGTTCTCAAATTCCCTCCTTATATTCTATAGCTTTACTGTGCAAACTTTATCAGTCCTCTTGAAGTTCATCTTAAGGATATCCCATGCTTCCTTTGCATAATTTTCTACTACAATCTTTGGAAATACTGTCTCTGTCATTGCTGCTTCAATCAAACTTAAAGCCTTTTCATCTTTCCTCCTTGACTCTTTCAAATGAGTCTTTTGTGCATTTGTGAGGGAAGCATACTGAGTTGGGTCTGTCACATCATTGAAACCATTTATAAAAAACTCCCATAAATAATTTGAAACCGTTATGGTTTTCATCTTCTTTGCCCATGTATCATAATTTTGCCCATTAAAGGATGGTGGTTGCTACCATATCTTTCTTGTATCTACTGCCACGTCAAATATCCCAAGAAAATAAATGCCCTAACTCACTGTGGATGTGGGCCCTCAAAGCTCTGATACCATGTGAGAAATATAAAATTTAATTAAAACTCACAACTCTAAAACCTAAAACAACTTGCTCGGCACATGAAAGTGCTGAGTGCCAGTTTACTTGGCACCTTAAGGAGCTGAGTGACAAGTTGCTCAGCACATGAAGGTGCCGAGTGACAGGCAATAGGTGCCAAGTTAGCTCGACACAAGAAGAGCTCAGTACACAAAGGCAATGCTTGACAATAATGGATGTCGAGTGAGCTCGGCTCAAATTGAAAAAATTATAACTTAGTGAAATTTCAACATGAATGTTTCGACCATTAAAACCAGAGAGCCAAAGATTGAAGCTTCTAAAAAAACTTCACCAATGAAATGAATAAAAGAAGGACAATGGATTCAAGTATGCCTGCTTTCTTTCTATTCAACTAAGATTAAAAATATTACAAAAAATTGGGAGCATTCGGCTTCAACCAGAGAACCCTAAAATAACCCTAAACTGGTAAAACTTCAAAATTCAATGAATTTTAAACTTGCACCTCTAATGGCTGCATACAATGGTGCTTGGTGCAATCACTACTTCAGCATGACAAAACCAACAATAACAAACTTACTGAATGAACAGAGGAATCACATGCAATTGGAGAGATTGGATCTGCTGATCACTTTCTTCTTCTTCCTTCTCTGCTCTACTCTGCTCTGCTAAAATTTTGATGTGCTGAACTTCTGAATGAATCTAAAATCTTTCTTTTGTCATACTTTTCTCCCTCTTTCATAATTTCAAAGCTCACCCACGCATTTATGTTTTATGTCTGTTCTTGAGTCCGTGAGGGGTGGTAGGTGGGCGTTTGGCTCGAGGGGCAAACATCAATAGCATTAAATATTCCAACAGTACAACTGAGAGATCATGGTTTGGATTATTGAGAGTTGATCATTTTTTTGGAAGCATAAGTGTTTTCACTTCTTGTAACACTTGGTTCCTATTTGTATCTTAAGAAAAAATGATATCACTATCTTTTATTCAGCATTGTTTATTTTTAAAGGTTACCCAATGCTCATTTAGAGTGTATAGTTAGGGCCCATTTTGTTGTAGGCATAGGAATTGAGAATATGAATGCATATTGAGAATAGGAATTGCTATTCCAATAACAACTATTTTTTATAATGTACCTAATCTCATTTTAGGGGCAAAATGAGAATATGTATTCCTATTCCCTATTCCAATTGGTGCACCAAACATAAAATAGAAAACATATTCCTAGTTTCTTATTCCAATTCTAATAACCAAACACACCATTAAAGTTTCTAAAGTTTGAGCCTTGTATCAAGACTTTTATTAATATAAAATAAAAGATAGGATTTTGGTGTAGCTCTATTTTTTAACCCTCGAGAGATTTTTCGAGAAAAAATAGTTGTTTCATTTTATTCTTCGTGTTTGTGGATTCTAGTTTTATATTAAATTTTTTTCTACCACAAAATTTAAAAAGATGTAGAAGATAAGCAAGGGGACAAAAAAATCATAATTGATTCCTTAATTTTGTCTTTATTAGAGCTCATCTTAAAGAGATCACTTTAGATCAAGGAAAAGTACCTAAAAGCGTTTGGACTTGAGATACTTGGTTTCTCCACTATTCTCAAGGTAGGAAAAGTTTGTTTTCTTTCTCGATTCCATTTAAAATTGTCTCCATATCATTTGCATGTTCAAATTATGATGGATATCTATTTTCCAAATATTTCTTTTAGAAGATGTATATACATGGGTTCCAAATTGTGGAGTTTCTAAACATACACATCTTTTGCAAAATTCATCAATTCCATAGTAGATTGTTTATTTTCGGTGGGCACTAAGAGTTTTTGGTTGGCACTAAGATGATATTTCTTTCAATACAAAATCAATAAAATTTTATATGGTTTGGTTCTTTCTTCATTCAGCATATTTACATTTTTGTACTCTTGGTAATTAGGTATAAGAATGTACTAGCTAAGCACCTAGTTTTGTTCCATCATAAGTAGTCACAATGATATGTCAATAACTACTGTTGTGAACTAAATTTCTCAAGATGATGAGGTACATCATTCATTTTGGAATTTGAAGGAAAGTATATCTAAAGATGACAAAATTGCACTACCATTAAGAAGCATGCATCATAGATATTATCTACTCATGGATCTCAAACAAGAAATTTATCAGTTGATGACTAGAATAGAAAAGTTAAGGCTGCTTAAATAGGATCTTGAAGATGAGAAGTATTTTTTTATTTCATACCCTTGTCCCTCTCATAATCTTACTATCCCTCTCATAATCTTACTATCCTAAGTGCAAAACCGTCATCCATCTTTCCTTAAAAAAGGATGAAAATTGCATTATTACTGAAGTTGGAGTAGATGAATTCACTTGTGAGTCATCCTACTTCTTAGTGGGATTTGAACTTGTGACCTCTCTTTTAAGAATACAAGTTCTCCACCACTAGGTCAACTTGTGGGATTTGAATGTGTCATTAGTTGGATATCTTGATAAAACACTTGGAGAGAAGAAACTACCAACAAAAGAAATGCACTTGTAAAAATAATTTAGTTGAACATGCAAAATGTGTGAATATTTTGTGCACTTATTTTTCTTGTATTCCTTGTGATAACTTTTCTCATTTGAAGGAAGACATTCTTTCTAACAAATTTGAATCTCAAATAGAAAAATCCTTGAGAGTAGTTTTAAAAATGATGATGAATTTGAAACAACGATGCATCAAGAAATGAGCAATAAATTTGATGGTTTAGGAAACTATCAACAAGAGGAGAAAAGTCATTCTCATATGGTTAACATTCCAAATCAATTCTTCAAAGCTTCTTCTTTAGATTGTTTTTATGAAAATAATTTAAGTATTACTCCTTCCTTGCAAACAAAGATTGATGATTTTTTAGCAGATGAAGATGTATACATTGGATCAATATTGAAAGAAGAGAAGTTAGTTGAATTGGTTGTTGAATAAAATGATAAGCTCCCTTAAGTGAGTAATGACTTTGTGATTGACAATGCTGATAGCATTGATGGCAATTCTAATTTTTGTCAAGTGAAAGCTAATTTAAACCAAGTTATATAATCTAATTTCTTTCAAGTGGATGGTTCTCATTCATTTGAGATGGATTACAAAGGTATGGATAGTTACATTCAAAATGTCATGGAGTTATATGATGATGATTAAATATTTGCTTCTTTGCTTGCATACTTGTATATGAGGAAATCTTATACAGACCGAGTCTCCATTGGACCTACATGCTATTTTTGAGTTTGCAAGTGCTTCATAAGTGCCCACTCTTTTCTTAGTAGATCTTATTTCTCCCAAATCATAAATGGTTTAATAGGAAGAAAATAGGACCAATCCTCAACTCAAATTCTCAATAGGAATGGTCCAAATTGATTAACCACAAGGAAGTGATCAATGCACAAATAGGTGAAGCAATGGAGAATATGAAGAAAGGAGGAGATCCTATAATCTTGTTATGAAAAAGTATGTGCATGAAATCTAGAATAAATAGAAGAGAAATACTAACCTCAAAGTAGAGTGAATCTAGAAAATGTTGATTTTTGATGCCTATATACAGTTTCAAAGAATTATGCAACCTGCTCTAGACTGGAAATGTTGAGACAGAGAAAACTCTGAAAAATTTTGTCCACTTGAGCGTAGGTCGACCTTGACCTAGATAGAGGGGCACAATCTTACCCTAGGGCACAATTATACCCCAAAAAGTTGACCTTGACCTGCACAACTCTAAAAAAACTTTGTTCATGGATCCCACAAGTTTGACAAAAAGGGTATCCAAATCTACACTTGAATTCACTATTCCACACCTGTATCTGTAAGAAAAAGTGTTTTTTTGTTTGGATGAGGGGTTTTCCTTGGTCAAACCTTAGTTTGGAATCAACCTTAATAATGGAATTGAAATAGAGAATGATAGCAAGTAGTAGAAGTAAATGTAACAATGAAGCTATGATATTCAATATATATGCAATTGTATTTGAAATGTAAACAAGTATATTGATATGGAAGATTGGACATAACATTAACAAATGTAAATCAAAACCTCCATGATTGTATACTTGGAATCCAACTTGAGAGAAGAATAAATAGATCTAGAAGATGAACAAAGGATCTTGAAGGAAGATCACACCACCATGATGGATAGATATAGGGTTTTTGAATGATGAATCTTGAATGCTTGAACAAAATCCCTTCAAAGGCTTAAATAATTCAATCCTTGATCTTCAAAGGAAAACTTGAATGCTTGAAATGATTCCTTGAAATTTACTAGACAATGGTTCATAGATACTCTCTTCAAAATTTGTTGCTCATAAGTAAGTGCCTGGATAATAGATAGAATGTAGATGTCCAAATGAGAGAAGAAGGCTTCCTTATATAGAGATCTAGGGCACAAACTTCTAAAAAAGGTCAACATAGGAGTATTAAATCCTAGTTAACCTTAACCCCTAGAAATGGACCTAGATTAAATGTAATTTAAGAATGTACCATTTTGAAACCCAAAACAACTAACCTGGAAGTAGGAAAATGAAACTTTTCAAAACTTGATATCTCAAAACCATAAAAAATTGAAAATTGGATCTAGGGCCAAGGATGAGGTCAACCCCGCCCTAGGTCAGGGTCAAGGTTGACCTTGACCAAGAAAGTCAAAATCCTTAGTTTCATAGAGAAAGTTGTCAGAAAGAGGTTGTAAATAGAAAGAGAGAAGTAGAATAGGGGAAAAAGAGCTAGATCCATGCAAAAATCCATTCAAGGCACTTGACATGACCCCAGACCACTTACTAAGAGGGCTAAACACTCTTAACATAGAAGTGCTTCCATTTTAAGATGATACATTAAGCCCCCAATTTAGCAAGAGTATGGATTCAATGCAAAATATTGATAAAGGAGAAGAAAGAAGAGATCCAAGTGGATTCACAACAAGATAAAATAACGCTTAGCTAAGGACACAAGCCCTCAAGCTAAGGGTTCCAACTCAACATACAAAAGGGTGCGAAAATAAAAAGAAAACCAAAACAACATAAAAGAAAGGGTTAGTACTAAACAAACCCAAATCAACTAACACAATAAACCTTGCTAAGAAATATTTCTCATACTAATATCATATTCAGAAAGCTATCATAAAAAATAAAATGATTACATAAGAAAGAAAAGAGCAATACTATAAATAACATAGCTTCATGATCCAATCCTACTAGTATGAAAGTGAAAAGAAAGAAAGGAAGTAGTGATTACCTCACCCAATAAGATGCCCACCTTACCATTAATCACCAAGAGAGAGGGAGAGACAAACAAGTGGCCAAACCTGATAGTTCACCCATAAACTATGCTTACAATTATAATGCGTCTTCTGACAACTTTTGGAATACTCATAGATCCACCTTCTTGTATCAATATGAATATGAAATGTGCATCTCCTCAAGATTTAGCAACTTATGTGCATTACCTTCCAAGATTTAGCATATTAAAAAAAACCTATAGTAAGGGAGACCCTATATATGCCCCCCTCCTTATCATGATTGTCTACTAGACATGATAAGGAAGAGGATACCTACTTCATAATGTAAGGAGATTTCCTATTAACAACAATGTATAACATATTATTAATGAGGGATATTGACCCCTACATCCAAGAGTATAGATAATTGTGAAAAGGATATGTTACTCATGGGAAAAGGATCCTCAAAGAAAGAGATCTTATCAACAAGACCCCCACTATAGAGGAGTTCTTTTAGATAAAGTATCATCTTTCAAAAATAAACCCAACAGGAACAAAGATTCAATCACCAAGCCTCCTATAAAGAAGGGGAAAATAAATATTTGGAATGAGGAAAACATCTCTAACACCAAAGAAAGGGTAAGAGTTTATAAAGAATATAATATTCAACATAAAGAAGAGATGATGGCCTAGGACAACAACCTCTTATAAAAGAATATCTCAATATAAATAAGTACCACTAGCTAAGAAGAGTAGTTCCCTAGACAAAGAGAGAAGGAGGAACCTTGCTCCCCAGGGAGGAAGACAATGGATACCTTTACAAACAAATGTCATAGAAAAGTTATCTTGAATAGAGAATAATAAAAAAACATAGAAAAATTGGAGGAAAGAATACCAATTAAGCCCAATAAAAGACCTAATGGATCCTAGGAGACTGGGTAAAAATACACCTCTTGCCCCCTAGTCTAGAGACAAGAGGAGAAGAGATCTATATTATATCAAAATACGGGGAATCCCATATACCAAAATTATTAAGAAATTGTAAAACTGCATGAGAGTGAGATATAATTCCTATAGCAACTCATTCATGAACATACAATTTGAAATGTCTACAATAAAAAAGTATGTGCATATTATAATAATGAAAAGGACATTTGTACTTGGATAAGGAATCTTTTGTATAGGTTTAAATATTTATTTTTTGGAATTCATTAATCCAACATATACCTGTTTAGCCACCTCTTGAAAAATATTAGTGTTATCCAAGGTAGGTGTAGGGAGAAGTTTATGTAGAGGAGGATGATGATTATCATCACCCACCTTAACTTGAGATGTTGCACAACCAACACCATGAAAATCTAGTTTAGAGGTTATATGAACGTGATACTTAATACCATACTCATTAACTCCAAGCCCTAAATTTTTATAACTTTTTTTAGTTATCATATTATATCTTGTAGTGTACATATCATGTAAAGCTTCCATAGGAGGTGATTGTTGATCATGTTCATGAGAAAAAGTTGTATAAGCTGGAATAATAGGTTTTGAAGAAGTGTCTTTACCCTTTCCTTTAATATCATCATGAATCAAAGGATAAGCTAAATCAAATAAATCTTGCACATCTACATCCTAAACTAGAGCTTGAATTCCATCATAAGTATGGGAAGCATGAGGATTAATAGATGGAGAATTAGGCATTAGATTAGGAATAGTAAGATTCAGATTAGGAAGATTAGGAGATGGTGTATCATCTACCAAATCCTTCACATAATCCAAAAGAGCAATAAGTGTACCACATGAATCTAAAAATGAAAGTTTTGAATGTTAGAAGACTAGTATCAGTTAAATTCAAAAAAGCATAAGCAAGAATAAAATGAAAGATCATAAACATAATAAAATGAATGATACTCTCATAACATCATAATTATGGTAAAGAGATGCTAAAATAAGGGTAATAAAGAACATAACCACACACCAAAGCATCTTAGTAATCTTCATAGTAAATGAAATTTAAGAAATATTTTTGTATTTTAATGAATATATAGATTTTTTTGTATTTTTGAATTTTAAATGCAAAAGCATAAACTAAATCTAATCTTAATGCAAGAAAAGACCTAACAAATATGAAATGAAATTTAACACCTCAAAACACAATAGGGCATCTAATTCCATAAAAGAAAAGAGGGTAAGCATGTTAGGTTCACCAAAATGAATGGGAAGAAAATAGGACCAATCCTCAACCCAAATTCTCAAAAGGAATGATCCAAATTAATTAACTACAAGGAAGTGATCAATGCACAAATGGGTCAAGAAATGGAGAATATGAAGAAAAAAGGAGATCCTATGATCTTGTTATGGAAAAGTATGTACTTAAAATCTGAAATAAATAGAGGACAAATACTAACCTTAAAGTAGAGTGAATTTGGAAAATCTTGATTTTTGATGTCTATATATAGTTTCGAGGAATTCTGCAACCTACTTTGGACTGGAAATGTCAAGATAGAGAAAACCTAGAAAAAAATTGTCCTTCTAGGGTAGGTTGACCTTGACCTAGATAGAGGGGCACAATCTTACCTTGGGTACAATTTTACCCCAAAAAGTTGACCTTGACCTGCACAACTCCGACAAAAATTCTATTCAGAAATACTACAAGTTTGATGAAAAGGGTATCGAAATCTGCACTTTAATTCACTGTTCCACTCCTATATCTATAACAAAAAAGGGTTATGTTTTTTCAATAAGGGGTTTTTCTTGGTAAAATCTTGGTTTGAAATCAACCTTAATAATGGAATTGAAATAGAGAATGCTAGCAAATTAGAAGTAAATCTAACAATGAAGCTATGATATTCAATAGATATGCAATTGTATTTGACATGTAAACAAGTATATTGATATGAAAGCTTGAACATAACATTAACAAATGTAGATCAAAACCTCCATGATTGTATGCTTGGAATCTACCTTGAGAGAACAGTGAATATATCTAGAAGATGAACAAAGGATCTTGAAGGAATATTGCACACCCATGATGGATAGATCTAGGGTTTTTAAATAATGAATCTTGAATGTTTGAACCAAATACATTCAAAGGCTTAAATGCTTCAATCCTTGATCTTTAATGGAAAACTTGAATGCTTGAAAGGCTTGCCTGAAATTTGCTAGATAATGGTTCATAGATACTCTCTTCAAAATTCTTTGCTCATAAGTGCGTGCCTGGATAATAGATAGATTGTAGATGTCCAAATGAGAGAAGAAGGCTTCCTTATATATAGATATAGGGCACAAACTTCTAGAAAAGGCTGGCATAGGAACATTAAATCCCAATTACTCTTAACCTCTAGAAATGAACCTAGATTAAATGCAATTTAAGAATGTACCATTCCAAAACCTAAAATAACTAACCTCGAACTAGGAAATAAAACTTTTTGAAGCTTGATATCTCAAAACCTTTGGAAATTAAAAATTGGACTTGGGTTAGGGAGGTTGACCCTACCCTAGGTTAGGGTTGACTTTGACCTTGACCTAAAAGGTCATCCTTGACCCAAGAAGTCAAAGTCTCCACTTTCATAGAGAAAGTTGTTAGAAAGAGGCTAGAAATAGAAAGAGAGAAGTAGAGTAGGGGGAAAAAGCTAGATCTATGCAAAAACCCATTCAAGGTGCTTGCCATGACCTCAAACCAGTTACTCAAAGGGCTAAATGCTATTATCATGGACGTGCTTCCATTTTAAGATGATACAATGGGTTTGCATGATCAATTTTGGGTATTCTCTAAGGTAAGGACTTATTACCCTATTAAGTTGTAAAGAAATTTTTAGTCTAAGTTTATTTCCAATTTTGAATTCTTAATTTTTGGCTTCATTGGCTTCAATCTAGTTCCTTCACCCCTCCCCAAAAGTACCCTTTCCTCCTATTACTATATTTACTCTCTTTCTCAATTGAATCCAATGTTGGTGCATATTACAAGTGTTTGAGATTCTTTATGTTATATCCTTGTTCCCATTCACAACCTTTTATTTATGTTAGCATTCAAAAGAAGTAAGAGGGGAGGGGGTGAATCAGTACAAACAAGACACCTACTAATTCAACCACTAATTTCATGAACTTTAAAATAATTTTCAAAATTTTGATTTTTGGTGTCTGATCAAGAAAATAATTTACACTTTTTATAAGGCATGGGGTTTGGGGTATCACCCTAATTTTTTTTAGTTAACTTGTCAATTTTATTTGAGTTGACTCATCAACCATTTCCCAAGGTTGACTCATCAACTATGTTTAGGGTTAACTTGTTAAGTCAACATAGGTCATATAATATTGGCTTAGGGTCAAGATTTTCTAAAGTGAACATATAGTTTTGATGTAAGGGAGATTAAAGATTGTAATAGGTTAAAGTTACTAGATAATAATATTGAACTCTCTATTTTGTGGACATAGAAGGATTGGGTGAATCATGTTAAATATTTTTTGTTTCTTCTCCATTTATGTGTGCTTTATTCCTTTGTGTTATTACTTATATTTGCATGTGACTATGGTTTTCTATCTAAATAATCCTAACACAAAACACACAACTTATAATTGTAAGAATAAAATAGAAGTGAATAACATCAAATATTCACGTCATAAGTTAATGAATTCATTGAGAAGGATCGTATCCCAGGAAGATTGGGAATAATTAAATGTCATAATAAAATTTAGTTGTCCGCGGGCTAAGATTAGTACCAACATGTGTGATCTAAATAAGGTATTAAATATTTTATTGGGAAGATGCAAAGTTTTGATGGGGAAGTATGATATTTTGAGTACCTTCCATATCCACAAAATCCATCAACTTAGTTTGAGTTTCATGAAAGGGAAGAAAAATCAAAAGGAGAAAAGTAGTAAGAAAACAAGAAGGGCTGAAGACTTACAGGTTCAAAGGATTCTTAGTAGTAGAAATAATGATGACGAGAATACCATGGCAGGGGAACGTCATAAATGGGAGCCAAAGGATGAGGCTCAAAAGTGGAGGAGAAGAACTAAGGTCTGGGACATCCTAAAAAAGGGTGAAATAACCAACTACATTGACCACCTCCATGGATGGAAGCCCTTAGTTACTAAAATCATGTTAAAAATTTGGAATGAGGGCAAGGTTGAAATAGATGGGGTGTTCTCGGTCACAAAAGAAATTATCTCCCATGTCACTGACATCCCCATTATAGTCAAGAAGTTCTATAGAGACCATAAGGTTTCTGGGCAAGCAGTTGTAGAGTTCAAGAAAAATTAAGAGGAGAAGCAACAGATGGTGAAGAAAGGCACCCACTTTTTCCCTAGGTCAATTAAATCTCTTTGGATATTTGTGCTTCGAGCCATCATCAAATACATAACCCTCGACACCAGGTTTGATCGCATTGGCCATCATGCTCAACCATTTCAGGTATGGGGCAGAAATCTCCATTCCCTTTTACCTTTATTTGTCTATGAATGAGAACATTAATGAGTTTCAAGACAAGAGAACTAGAAATCCAACACTCCATGAGGGGCTGCTATTGTTAATTTATGAGTATTTCAAAGCTAGGACTATTAGCAAGCATTCCAAAGACAAGAAACAAGGCAAGACAATCAAAAGAGACTCTAAGGAGTTTGAAGAGCTTTAATCACCTTTGGAAATAGAGGAAAGTATGGAATTATACATGGACTCTAACGACTCAAAGCTCCCCCAGTGGAGTGCGGGGAAAAGAACCCATATTTCTAACAGCAAGGAGAAGGATGAATTCCTAGAGCCCACAAAGGATAATGATGCCTCTTCAGATAGGGATTAAAATGAATGGGATGAAGGGATGGACATAGGAGGAGAAAGCATAGAGGCTAAGGAGAACATTAGGGAGGTGGAAGACAAGGAGTGGAGGAAGGAAAAAAGAAACATAATCATCAATGTTCTAGCCAGTAGAGAGAGAGAGACGATAGGGACTGGCAAGCATAAAAGGAAAAGCTTGGAATACAACAAGATCAAAGAGGGGAAGGAAAGGGAGAAGTTGGAGGAGGACCCCATTGATAGACTGGAGTAGGAATATGACCAGTGATATGATGAAGTGGGCACCACCATCTATAGATGTTCGGTCATTGGGAAGAATAGGAAGGTGGTTTGGCAAAATTTTGACCATGCTTCGACCAATTTAGGAATCAAAAGGGAACTTATCAGAACCCAGGTTAGAGAGAATGAAGAAGGTAGCATTCAAGTGGAAGAGCTAATTGATCCAGCCCTAGTTATCCTTAGTGATATTACCAAAGAGAATCCAAAGATGTTTTGAACAATGCAAAAAATAGTGTAGTAGATAGCTATAGGACCACCAAATGGATGTACCATGAGATAATCAAGCTCAAACATAGGCTTAGTACTCTAGAAAGAGAGACTTATAGCCTCAAAAATAGGGTTAGTGAGGATGAGCAGAGTATGGATAATAAAGTGGAAGCAATACACACTAGAGCCCTTGAGTTGAATAAGACTATGCAAGGCATAGCTGAGCATAACACTAATATTCTCAAGGACAATGAAAATATCAAAAAGTTCATCCACTTTGGAGAAGATCAGAATATTTGCAAGGAACAGGAGTAGGATGCCCCCTTAAGGACAAGACTCTAGATGATGGTGCCAGGAAATGTACCAGATCTAGTACCAAGAAAAAAGATACTCCGGCCCCAAATCCAGTGCTCTCAGAGATGAAAGAGGAAGCAGGCAAGCTGTCCAAACCTGAAATTAGTGCTGTTGAGATGCTCAAAGAAATCATCTAATGCTCCTTGGCCTTTGGTGGCCTGTCCTAATTTTTTGGTGTTTTTCCTTGGTGCTTTCATAGTTTTTCTTTTTGAAGGATGTTGTTTCTTTTGCTTTCTAGCTCTCGATAGCCTTTAACATTATATTGTTTACTATTTTATCTATGTTCAAGGTTTCAGGGCCCTTCTAAAGCCTATTTCCTTAATCAAAAACATCAAATATCCATGTATTCATCACACATAACACATTGATTTTTCTTGTGGAAACCCTCAATTAAAGGGATAAAACCATGGTGGCAATGATACCCACAAGCCCTTCACTGCAATAAAAATGTTTTTCCTATTAGGAGCTACAAATACCCTTTTTGAGGGTCCACCTTGTTAAGAGTGACTAGTAAACTATTAGGAGTACCAATAGATATGTTAGGATTTACTTTTTTAGATGATTTAAAACTCTTTATGAGAGTCACCCTATTAAAGGATTTAAAACAAAAGACCTATTAAAGTCCACCCAGTTATGAGATTTTTCTCACTGCAACTGTTAGGAATTCTGTATTCACTTCTGGGTGTGATTGTGTATGTTTTTTTATGGATTGTGGAAATCTGTTACAATTAATTGTTAGGAAATAAAAAGATAAAGAATCTAGAAGTACAACACTACTTTCCTATCATATTCAATCCACTCTCTTCTCTCTATGCTACTCTTTGAATTTCCTCTTCTCAAAATCATGATCACAACCCTAGAAAACATGAATTACACTTGAAAGAATTATCAAACAACAACAACCTTCTTGTTAAGAGAAACCCCATATACATACATAACTTATGCCACTTAATATTTCACCCAAATTTGACTTTCAATATTTGCACCCAAATAAAATATAGAAATATAAATATCTTGATGTTGTAATGAATTTTCTTTCATCATCTCAATCCATAATAAGAGTTACATGTGTTTCTCGCAAGAACAATCAAAATGTATTTGACCATTTCAAACATCTTCTACAATCTTCTCTACATGCTTACTTTAATTATATAATTTCTATCTGAACACATCTTCATCAACTAGGACATGTGAGCATAACAAATATACTCACCACAACACCCATATCAGTCACTGATCCAAGATCTACCACTAGTAACTCATGAACATAAGATTTCTAGCCTGTGACTCCTTCTATAACTATAATGCTTGCACACCATCATCAACATGAGTTGTAGTCATAATCACAGTCTCTTATGATTATATATATCATGTCTAATACTTATCTACTTAGTTCAAACTTAAGCATGACCATTATAAAAATATCCATATGCAGCAGTTCTTCCTGTACATTGGTTCATATACTTAGTTTTTTTTTCTTACTAATCAAACAATGTCCTTACCAACTAATCCAACTATGTGCTATGACTATGTTTCCATAAATGACAACCAAAAACACATCCACCTATGACCACTCACTACAATTGATCACAATTTCAACATTCTCCCCCTTTGCCATTGATGATAAACTCTATGTGGAAATAGGAAAATATGTCAACACTTCACCAAAATTGTCTTGCCACTAATTAAAGAAAAAAATATATAATTCACCACTCCACCTAAAAATATACATCACTAACTCATATTTTCACATGACCTTATATTCCCCCTTTTTTCATCAATGACAAAGGTGAAAAAAATCAATTTTTTAGAAGTAAATATCATCCCATGCTCACACTTTGTCAAAAATATCTTTGAAATTTGTCTTTGTTGACTTTGATGAAATCTCCCATGTCTTCTTCAAATGATTTATACAAACTATTTTCCCATTTAGATCCAATGCTAACTCCTCCATAGCATCCAAAGTGCTCATGTCTAGGAAACCAAGTTTAACCTTTGCATTCTTCACATTATTTTGTATCACCTCTATTATAGGGGATAAATATTACTTGATGTAGGAGCATCTTGAGTGTAAGAAAAATCTTGCATCAACCAAAAATATTTCATTTCAGTTGTTTGAATAAAGGTTGTCTTAATGCAGAGTTTCTATCGATGGAGGCTTGCTACTCAACAAGTTAGTCATACGACCTTTGAATGTCCTAATTTTAGAGGTGGATGTTCATCTTGGATATATCAGCCTACTAGTTGAAGCTTAGTATCATATCATGAGTATTCATATATTTATCATAGAATTTTGGTGTGCAATTTTGGTATAAAAACTTTAGGCTCATCGTTGAAGGCCAAAACGTGCTCGAATGAGGCTTGAAAACTCGATAGATAGGTGCTTGTGCATATCCAGGTATGCAGATAAGAAGTAGAGGATTCCAAAAGGTAGTTACAATAGAAAGTCAGAGTAATGGTTCTAAAGTTATTGCCTTCTAAAGTTGGGCCGACAAAACCTTCCAAAATAAATGTCAAAGGTGTATTTGACTAACTTATATGTATTGTTAGGATTCATCGGTCCTAGATATTAAGTTTGTGTATCTAGAACCTTCCTGGGTTGCATGAAATTTCCTATTTAAGAAATGCACGTACATTTTCTAGGATAACTTAGGGTGATAGTTGATAGATTTGTCTTGTAAATTACTGCAATGAAGGTGCCCATGTGGGTTAGCATATTGTAACTCTGGATTCTATAATTCTGCATTTACAATGATAATAAGAAACCCATATTATGTTCTCATAGAGTGTTGTTATTTCCTTGTTTCTATTATTTGTTTATGGTATTAAGGGGAGCACCCTTCATTAGTGGTATTAGAGAGGGAGTTCCCAAGTGTGTAAATAGATCATCAAATGAGATGCAATTTGTAGGACCTTGTGTTTGGTGAAGTTTGTCAAGAATGAGTTCTTGATTTTGTAGACAGATTGCCAATTGTGAGGTAGTTTGAATGAGGTTCTTTTGTTGCATGAATTTTGTCTTAAGAAGACTTGATTATGGAGAGGAGTAAAAGGAAGACGACTTTCATGATTGGATAGATTTTGAGGATTACTATGCTTGAGAAACTTCAAAAGGGAATGGAAGAAGAAATATTACTAGATTTGCATAAGTGAATGAATAAATTAGAAGGAAAGTTACAAAAGAGAGGTTTCCTTTATCTGAAAAGAGATGTTGATAATTATTTGGATGTGGGAAAGAAAGAAGATGCATTGCAGTATCACGCATGTAGTGCAAAAGAAGATGAAGAGCATGAAGATGACAAGATTTGTGAACCCAAAATAGATGAAGATGATTTGAACACTACAATAGTAGCAAAAGACAACAATTCCTTGGTTGGAGGTCAAACAAGTGAAGCAATTACATGCCTTGTTGAAGACATGGAAGAAATAAACAAAGATGATGGCATGGAAGAGGTAATTTTTTATGAATTATGGCATGCTAAATTTGAGATGGATTTGAAATATGATGATGGTTTATATCAGGATCTTGTTCATGATGTGTGGTATGCAAAAGAAGATTGGTATGGTACTATTGATTTTTTTATACATGCATTTGATCCTATAAGATTGGAGGAGAATGAGAGTTACACTTGGATGAAGTTAATTGCAAAGGAGTATTGTCAACAAGAGACACTTGTTCCAGCTAAGTGTTGGAAAAGAAGAAAGAAAGAAATATATTAGTACCAGATATTTATCCAGCGAGGTGTTGGAAAAGAAGGAAAATAAAAATGTTTGCAGCAACTTCATTTTGTGAATCCATATTCACAAATTTTCTCCTACCATGGGTGTCTGATGTAGGAGCATCCTGCATCACAAAAATAGAGGGGGCAATGATAATTTTTTTTTAAATTTTAATATTTCATGGAGGAGAGAGAGAGTGACGAAAATTAGAGGAAAAATAGTTAAAAAAATGAAAAATGGAGAGAGAAGGATTTTTTAATTTACCAAAGTGCATGGGTGACATAAAAAGAAAAGTAAAGAAAAATAGTTGTCATTTCATTTATCGAGGTGTGTAGGTGGCATCTTAGGAATTTGTGGAAAGTTCCTTAAATCATGCATTTGATATTTTTTGTGATCCACATAGACAATGCAATTTTCTAATTAGACCACATGGTGGTGCTTAGTTGTATTTGGGTGGGTATTTAATATTTGTTGTAAGGTAGTTGTATTTACCTTTCATCCCACATTGGTTATGTTTGTAATATCTTGGATGGTAAGTGCCTATGTAAGAAAAGAATATGAGCATTTGTAATCAAGCTCTCACAGTGTAATATCTTGTAAGCAAGCTTGGAGGTGAAATATCTTATTGTGTAAGATCTTGAGAGGAAGTCTCTTCTTGGTGAAACTCTTCTTTATGGAAGTTCTCTTGGTGGAAGCTCTTGGTTTGGAAACTCTTCTTGTGGAAGTTATTAGTTTGTGAAAGTCTTGGTGTGAAAGCTAGTTGGAAGTTCCTAGTTTGGAAACTTTCTTTTTGGAAGCTCTCTTATTTTAAGAAGTTGAAGTTCTCCCATTGGAGAATATTGTTAGGATCTTCAAGCATAATAAAAGCATGCTTTGTGAAGCATTTTGTTGTCTCTTTGTCTCCATATTGTTGTGATTTTGATTATGAGTTGGTAGGGGTGGAACGACCCTTCATCATTACTATATTTTTGGTAGAGTAATAACCCTTTTTTCTTGTTCTTCCTAAAGTGCTTCACCTTGTGTATAATCATTTTTACCTTATCACTATATTCTTCTATAAATCTTGTGATCAGATCAAAATTTTCTACATTTATCCAAATCCTTAGTAAAAGTAGAAAGTTTCTATACTTTTGTGAACAACTGACCAACTTCCTTTAGTGTGGCCTTTACTTGATCCACAAGTTATGGAAATGTTTACCTATTTTTAGCAATTATCCCCATCAAGTTAATAATCCTTTTCTTCTCATTGTTAGTCTCAACCATCTTTATTGCACCAATCTCTAGATTAGGAATTTGATCAAAAATAGATTTTATTAATGTATCCATCTGAACAATTATGGTTGCATCAGTGTCTGACGCCACATCTAGAGTAGATCTGCTAGAAAATCTCTATCTTCTTTAGGTAATTTCTAGTGCCTGCCCCTAGTTTACATTCCATTATTACTAGAAAACTCTTTTAGGCTAGTTTATGTTTATGCTTGATGAGTAGTAGCAGTGCTTTCCAAATTTTTGGGTATTGTTTTCTTACATAGTTGATTATATGATGAAACTACCTTGGCACTAGTTACTTCATGTATGCATGATTATACTTTGATGATGATTATTTATAGTGATTTCAGTTATTTGATGATGTTAGTGAGATGGATTATTTATATGTGTTTTCTATGGATACTTACCCCATACTACATGTGTATGGTGTGTGTGTATATTTTCTCTATGTATGACATTTCTGACGTGGTTAAGGAAGGGAGTCATAGTCACCTACTAGTCGAGATCTACATGATGCACTACTTCCTGCCATTGCCTATTTAGCTTAGAATATATGTATTTGTACATGCATGGATTTTATGCAAATTGTAGGTACTAGGTATCAACTTCTTGAATTGCCAGGATGAGCGTACCCTATCGCAATATCTCAATGGCAAGAGAGGAGAGATAAATTCTTGAGTCCAAATCCTAATCTTTAAACCAATTGTCCTAGAAAATTAGAACAAGTATTTGAGATGATTACCCTTTCAAATTCATCATATGACATAAATTGGTGATTATAACACTTGAGTTTGATCTTGTATTTGGTATTTTATGATGGGTTTTCATATTTCGTCTTGTAGGTCTTTTGTGATATTTTTGTTAATTAAGTCAAATTAAAAGATTAATTAATGATTTAATTTAATGGAAAATTATTATGTTAATTTCAATATCTAATTATATTTAATTAATTAAATAAAAAGAATTAAATTTAAATAGAAAATTATGGTTCTAATTCTACAGTGTAATAATATTAATTTAATTTAATAATAATATATTTAGGAGATCATTTGTAAATAAATGCTAAATATTATTCTTACTTAAGTTAATAAATATTATATTAAAAATGTTTCAAAAAATTGATAAGAAAGAGTAAGAAATTATTTAATAAGTTTATTTTTATTAAATTGTATAAAATTTATGTATGAGATTAAAATAGACTAATATTAATTAAAAGTGAAAGAGAAATTTAAATTATTAAAGATATTTAAAATTGCACAAAGTATGCATGAAGTTTCGAAAAAGATAATAGAGAGTTGAAAAGTTGTGATCAAGGAGTTCCCTCGAGTGATCGCACAATCAGTACCCAAAATTTAGGAGAGAACTCCTTATCAATAGGTTAGAGTTCATTTTGCATGGACACAAGTTTTGGGAGGACTAGGAATTTTGGAGAAGGAAGTTTTAGAGAGAAGGTTTTGAGAGAAGAAATTTCTCTCACAATGTTTTGGGTGTTTGCAAATTTAGCATCAGAATTAGGTAGATTCTTGTGTTTTGATCACCCGATCATTTACGCTATTTAAATATTTCTATCTTCTTCATGAGTGTGAAATTGTTTGTCCAAATTTCCTTGTGTCGAATCTTTCAATATTATATTTTGGATTTACTGGAATGCATGTGGGTTTCTTCTATATATGTGGAGATTAAAATATTGTTAGACCCCTCTTTTAGTAGATTTAAAATTGAAAATTAAACTGGGAAAGGTTTTGAACAGAACAAAAATTTCTATATTGAAAATTTGTATTACAGTTGTTGTCTGTAGGGTACTATGACAATAGGGTTGGCCGCATAGTATTTAAAAGCCGACGAGCTTTAAAAACATACACTAATTTTTTTATATAAATTTTTTTATTATTTTTTAAAAGTTAGTTTTATTAAAAATTAAAAATATTAAATTTAAGTTATTATTTATGATTAATTTTATTAATAATTATTAATTTAATAAATAATTAATGAATGTTAATATAGTTTTTGATTAAGGAAAATAGGCTTTAAAAGGGCCTTGAAACCCTGAACATAGATAAAATAGTCAACAGTTTAATGTTAAAAGCTACCGAGTCCTAGAAAGCAAAATAAACTACATCTCCCAAAAAAAGAAAACATAGGAAAAAGCCAAGGAGAAACACCAAAAAAATAGGGCAAGCCACAAAAGGCTAGGGAGGATTAGAAAATGTCTCTAAGCATCTCAGCAGCATTAATTTCAAGCTTGGACAGCTTGCTCACCTCCTCTTTCATCTCTGCGAGCTCCAAATTAGGGGCTGAAGTTTCTTTTTTCCTGGTACTGGATTTGGTTCATTTCCTAGCTCCTTCATCCAGAGTCTTGTCCTTAAGGGTGATGTCTTGATCCTATTCCTTGCAAATATTTTGACCTTCCCCAAAGTGAATGAACTTTTTGATATTTTCATTCTCCTTGAGAATGTTAATGTTTTGCTCAGCTATGCCTTGCATAGTCTTGTCCATCTCAAGGGATCTAGTGTTCATTGCATCCACTCTTTTGTCCATACTCTACTCATCCTTATTGACCCTATTCTTGAGGCTCTAAGTCTCTCTTTCCAAAGTGCTCAACTTGTGTTTGAGCTCATGGATTTCATGGAACAACCACTTAGCGGTCCTATAGCTGTCCACCACACTATTTTTTATGTTGCTCAAAACATCCATCTTTGGATGCTCCCTAGCAATGTCACTGAGGATAACCAAGGCTAGATCAATAAGCTCCTCTAGCTGGATCCTACCTTCTTCATTTTCTCTAACTTGGGTCTTGATAAGTTCCCTTTTGATACCTAAATTGGCCGAGGCATGGTCAAAGTTCCTCCATACCACCTTCCTGTCCTTCCCAGTAACAGGAAGTTATATATTAATGAATGTTAATATAGTTATTTCATATAATTATTAATTAATTTAATTAAATATAATTTAATTAATTTTAATTAATAATGGAAGTTATATAATGAAGTTTTAGATTTATTTAATTATTATTATTATTAATATTGATTTTAATAAAATTGTAAATTATTTTACTTGAAAATCAATAAGTATTATTTTAATAATTTAAATAAATAATTACCCTTAAATTATTTTGGAATAATTGACTTGTAATCATACAGGGGTAATTGTGTATTTTATTCAAATATAAGAATTGGGTTCTATAGTAAAGGGTGAAATGTAAAATTCATAAGTTCAAAAACTTATATTAAATGAAAACTGAAACCTTACTATTAGCTCAACTATGTATTTTCAAAATCAAACCAAACTATGAAACCTACACTATTATCTGTATGTTGTCTATGTTTTTGGTTTGGGTTAACTAGAGTGTTGATCAATTCTAGGACATCTACTAGAGGCTTGGGATTTTCATGTTTGTGTTATTATGATGAATTGATCTTTGATCTTTTAAACTCAACCATGGTAATGTGTTGGTATGCTCTATGATGAGTTTGGTTATATTGTTCATTATTGCTGTTAGTGTTCTTGTGGGATAACGAGATGAATGTTATGACATATTTGAGTTAACCTTTTTGAGTCATTGGTCAACATTTTTGGGATGCTTTCTAGTTGCTTCTAAAGAACTGATGGGTTATTGTGTATTATCTTTTGATGTTTTCCTGTCACTTGTATAAGATTGAGGGAAATACTATGATTCTTTGATTTGTGCTTTTATGAGCTTAGGGTAGGTTATCTATATGTAATGTTGGGAAGTGGCTTGCAATGGAGGCTGAGGCCCAAAGTGGCTGCCAGGGTAGCAAATTGTAAGTTGTTTAATAAGTGAAAACACTACACTAAATCAGAGTAAAATGAACCTAATAAGAGTCTTTGTATGTTCTCATCCATGCTTCAAGTGCTAGTACATACTAGGATGGGAGTGGAGAGAATGCTTGGTTGTGACCATGCATCATTAGTATGCCTTTTCAGTATGAAAGGATACTAGTGCCACATAGAGTCACTAGGGGGACGGGGTCAAGTTAGACTGCTAGGGTAACTCTAGTATTGATTTGTGTGATGAAACTTGATCACTTTCATAGTAGATTCTCTATGTGTTCGTGTTTTCCTCTAGGTCTAGATGTTGATTTATCTTGGAACCTTTGAGTTAGATTACTTTTAGGTTTTCATTGACTTAGATATTACTATTGATTTTGTAATTGATATCCTGTTTGGGACTTGAGACTATCTCCTCAGTGTGGTGGGAGTGGACCTTTTTGGGTTACCATGTGGTTGGGTGGTAGTGCTTTTTACTCTTACCTTTGAGATCCATTCGTTGATGCCATGGTTGGAGTTCCTTGTCTGTATTTCTTTCCATTTCTATTATTGTGTATTATGATGGATGATTATATCATTATGATGGATGATATTCACTTATTGTATTGTATCTTGTTTCATGGATCTAAAAGGGATGATGTATCTATTCTATAAATGAATATTCTTTTAGCTTGTCATACCACGTGACATGTATAGTGCATGATTGTGCATTCCAAATTTTATTGCCAAGTGGCATTCAAAAAGTAAGTATATTATTTAAATAGACTTGGATTTGTAATTATTCTTCATATGGTTGTGTTATTTATTATACATAGTATTATTTAAATTTAAATGTGATTCAACATCTTGGGATCCTTAAAAAATGTAATATATTATGTTTTCTTATGTATGATTGTATGTTATTGCTTTCACTACTTTATGATTTTTGTACTTGTTACTCTAAAAAAAAAAGTTTGGCAAACTTAGTAAAAGTTTAGGTTAATTCTTTTGGATCCTTTGGTGGGACGTTACATCATCTAGCTTTCTTCTTTGATTTTATCCTATCCCTTCCTACCTTCAGCTTCATCTTCTTAGATACCTTGACTAATTCTGTGATAGGTTTTTCAGATGTAGGTTTCTTGGGCATATAAGATTTGTTTGCATCAAATCTTACATGGTATCAAAGATGGATCTAGTACAACTTTTTCAATTTTTTTAAAGGGACATAGATCAAGGGTTTGTTAGATTAGATCTAGTATTTTTTGGGCATCTTTTGTGGAAATAGGGGGGACTTTGAAATTTAGAGTACTTTGAGTCCAAATAGACCTCATGGTTGGATTCAAATGACATAAAAACCCAAAGTACTTTGAATTTGGCCAAAGTTGACAAGTTAGGAATTTTTTTTCATAACAAGATCGTACAACCCTTGGCATACATTTTGATGTAATTTAAAAAAAAAAGAAAAAAAAATTGAAAAGAAAAACACATTTATAAAATGTAGTGCATTTTATAAAATGCACCACTGTAAAGCCACCATAGAGCCACCAACTACATGTCGCTGGTGTGCCACCTTTCCTCTACAAAGTGGCCACCAACACTCTACTCCTACTCTACCACTACCACTGTGCCGCTCATGGGCCATTGACCCCTTTTTCACTAGCGAGCAGCCCTATACCAGCCCAAGGGGCCTAAATTTTTGGCTCCTAAGGGGCATTATTTATTTTATTTTGCCTCCTAAACCTACTTACAGTTTTTTGGTGATATCTTGAGCATAGAAAGGCATTTTTGGGTAAACAAGATATTGTTAGAAAGATGATTCCAAGACAGACACATTGGTGCATGTTTTACTGGTGAATTTTTCTCGTATGGTAGCTATTTGTGTAGTCAAAGACATATTTGTTTTTGCATTCTATGGGGTATACTTAATTTTGCTCCATTTTTTGATCTGGAGGAAAATTAAGCAAGTATGAGTTTTCCTTCTAGCATCTAGGGTTTGGATTTTTGTATTGTGGGAGGTGGTTTTTATTCTTGTTTCTATTATGTATACTAATAAACCAGAATTATATCAAAACAAACACCTTCTAAAAAATAGCCAAAACCCCTTCTTGTCTAGCAAGTCTGACCCCACACAAATATTACAAATGGAAAACCTTGATGGCATGAATTCTCCATTCAAAAGGATTGTGGTCTTGTTTAGATGATGTGCAACTAATTTATAGGGGGCCTTTGAAATCATGCATTACATGAACAATATGGATGAGGCCATGGAGATGATTTCTTTGCAAGTATCCAATAGTTTGTAGTTTCATCTTGATGGGTGTACTACTTCCTGAGATATGTGGACTAAGATAGAAGCTTTATTTGGTACAATCAATGAGTTTAGGGAACTTTAGATTGAGGTAGAGCTTACATCACTTGTACCTGATGCTTTTCCCTTAGTTAAAAACTTTTTGATGAAGTTTAAACAATAGAGATTTTTGTTATATGTTTGTGGGAAAGTAAAGACTAATAAGGAGTGCATTTATTTGATTTTGTCAAAGCTTCAAAGAAACTTTCATAATTTCTCTTCTACCTTCCATTACACTATGGATACTTTGGATCCTGGATTTAACATGCCCACATTTGAGGTATTCAATGATTAGTTGACTAGAAAGCAAGCCAAAATTGAAAAGTTGGACTCTCTAACAGGATTAAAGAACTAGGAATTGGTTGTTCAAACATCTATAGGAAAGTTGAAGCATAAATCGAAGCCCAAAATAGATTTAGCTAGTAGTGAGGGTTCCTTCAAGCCATCTCCTAGATTGGATTCACGAAAATACCACTCCAAAGGGTAAATCTTCTAAGTCTGGCAAGTCTTCCTCCAAGAAAAAGAAGTTTAGATGTGATCATTGTAGTTTTTGTGGTAAGGAAAGACATCCAATTTCCAAGTGTTGGAAATGTCTTGAAGCTTTAGAGGACACCATGCAAGAACACAATATTGCTTCTTTGAAGCCACCACCTCCTCCTTTAGGGAAATGACATGCTCTTTCTGCACAAATTTTTTCTTCTTCTACTACTTGGATTAATGATTCAAGTGCTTCTGACCATATGACACACTTACTTGATTTGGTTACCTCACTTGCTCAGAGTGTTACTAAATACATTGCTATTGGTGACTCTGAACAACTTTCACTTTTAGGTTTCAACACTATCTCCTTGGATGGTGGTTACCTACAAGATGTTCCATTAGTTCTAGCCATTTCTATGAAACTCTTGTCTATCTATCATATTTGACATTCTATATCTGGTAAGACAGTTGAGTTATCACCACATGATGTGGTTATTTGAGACCTCCATGATCCTGATTTGATTGTTGCTACTGGGAGTGTTGATTTACAATCTCACTTATACCAGTTTGATGGCTTTGAGAGCTCTAATTCTATATGTATTTCTCTTTTTTCTCATGTAGATACAATCAAAAAAATTTGGAATGAGAATTTTGGCCATGTCAACACTAGATATCTACAACAAATGAGTATACAAGAGCTAGTGACTGAGCTACCTTAGATCTCTTGTATTGACAATGTTTTTCAAGGTTGTGCTCTTGGAAAAAATCATAGAGATCCTTTTCTAGAAGGTAGATCCACATGTGCTAAGGGACCATTGGAATTGATACACAATGATCTTATGTCATTCCTCACTCCATCATTTTTAGGCACTCGATATGTGCTTACCTTCATAGATGAATTCTCTAGATGCACATGGGTGTACTTTTTGAAGTACAAGTCTACTTCCTTTGATTCATTTTGAATCTATAAGACATTTGTGGTGAAGCAGTTTGGACTTTTTGTCAAGTGTATACTTTTTGTGAAGTGTATATGCACTGACAATGACAAAAAATATGTGAATTAGTCTTTTAGAGATTTTTACATTGAGCACAATTTACATCATCAGTTCATAGTTTCCCATACCCTTCAACAAAATGGGCTTGAGCTGAGAGAAAGAAAAAAAAACATTATAGGAGATGGCCAATTATATGATATAGTCTTGAGATATGAGTCCTTTTTTCTGGGCTAAGGCTAACAATTGTGCCAACTATATTTAGAATTGGATACCTCACAAGGCATTATGACATTTGACTCCTAAAAAGGCCTGGACTCATGCCAAGCCTGATGTTTCTACATTTCATATTTTTGGTAGTGAGGCTTAGGCATTTAATCCACACACACAAAGGAAAGCCATGGAGAGGAAGAACTAACCAATCATATTTGTTGGCTTCTATGAGGATGTAAAGGTGTACATGTTGTTTTATCCCAATTCTAGAGAGGTCTTGTTTCAATGAGATGTCTAGTTTGATGAGCATTATCCTCAAATGGAGCCTCCATTACCAGCTTCTCCCTCACTTCCTACTACTTCCTCTTCTTCTCTACAAGATTCTTTATCTTTTGAGGAAGATTTTTTTGATGATCCACCTCCCCCTCCTCCCTTTAATGTTCTACAAGTACCCAAGTGGACTCATGATATTGTTGATGGAGTTGGACCTTTGGAAGGAGATCCTTTAGATTCTTGCTACACTTGTTCTCAGACATCTAGTACTAGAATTTTGAGTCATGCCATTTTAGATGATCCATAGAGTTTTTCATAGGTAACATGACACTCAGATTGGGATAGGGATATGGTGGAGGAATACTCTTCTTTGATGAAGAACCACAATTGGGATCTTTATCCTTTCTGAAAGGAAGAAAGTTGGTTTGGTGAAGGTGGGTGTACCATACCAAGTATGTTGCAGATGGTTCTATTGATAGGTACAAAGAATATCTTTTTGGGAAGGGGTTTTCTTAGGTAGAGAGTATTAATTACTATGAGATCTTTTCTCCTATTGCCAAGATGAATTTTATTTGTCTTATACTCTCTCTTGTAGCTTTTTAGGGATGGGTAATATTTTAGATGGATTTGAAGAGTTCCTTCTTGCATGGATACCTACACAAGAAGATCTATATGGAGCAACCTTAGGGTTTTGTGTAAGACTGTTCTATGGTATGCAAAATTTGGAGGTCCTTGTATGGTCTCAAACAAGCCCCTTGGGCTTGGTATGAGAAGATGGATTTCTTCTTGTTTGCATCAAATTTAACACAATGTCATTCTAATTCTCATGAGATTCATTGGAAAGCTTCCAAATTTATTTTGAGGTATATTTGGGGTACTACATGTTATAGCATTCACTATAAATTAGGTGATCCTCACATTGTTGGTTATACAGACTCAAATTGGGATGGTGATATTGACGATTAGAAGTATACTTTTGTCTTTGTTTTATGTCTTGGTTCTGGTCCTATCACATGGTCTTGCAAGAATAAATGTGCTCATGCAAAGGAATAATATAGGGAAACTATGCTAGCTAGTTAGGAGGTTTTATGGCTTTGACAGTTGATGACTGAGTTTGGATTTCCCCTAATAGTTCCATCTTTATTTGGTGTGAAAATTAGAGTGCTATACACATTTCCCACAACCTAATTGAGAATCAATAGACTAAACACATTGAGCTTCATATGCACTTCATCAGGCATTTGATTCAAAATTTCTCTCTTAGCTTGGAGTATATCCCCACTGCTGAGCAAGTTGCAGAAATCTTAACTAAACCTTTTTCATCTTTGTGCTATCTTTAGCTATGTTCTATGCTTGGGGTGAAGGAAGTTGTCTTTGGGGGGTCTTAGTGATGAGTTCTTCCACACTTCTTTTGTTATTATCATTCTTCTATCTCTTTTTTGAATAGGGATTTTTCCACATGGTTTTCCCTATTCCTCCATTTTTTAGAGATTTGGTTGTGCTATACCTCATTAGGCCATGTTGTTGGGACCCATTTATGCTTTCAAAATTGTAGTTTCCTTTCTTTTTCATGAATTGTTTCTCATCTTAAGTGGGTTGTTAGAGTAAATGATTAATTTAGTTTAATTTTATTAAATTACCTTTACTCCCTCCTTAAGATTTCCCTTTATGTAGATGAATTCCCATTTAATAATTAAATATTAATTATTAAATATCATTTGCCTCTTAGGGTTTTCCTTTTAGGTTTTATGATCTCCTTCTATAAGGATTGATCAATTGTATATTTTTATTTACTCTTTTTTGGCTGATAATTCAAACTTGGATATTGTTAGAGAAAATTCCCTGTACTTTTCTCCTATCTCCTTCTCTCTGATAGGTTTTTTGCATGAAAGTTTCTTGGTATTAGAAGAATTTTTTTTGCATCAAATCTTACAAAATATCTTCAATAAGTACTTCATCTCCATTAGTTTGACCTAAATCTCATGTTTCAATTTTGTAGTCTTCCTTAGAATTATTACACATGACTTCACCAATTATCTCTTTAGGAGTAAATGTGTCATCCAATTGCTCAACAAATGACTCTTGAACTTTTTGGTGTTCATTAGTAACTTCTTTTTCCTTTGGTTCTTGTTTTGTTTCCTTCTACAGTTGCACCATTTTCCTCCATGTCTCCATAGTTTCATCATGCATACTTTCTAAGTCACCAACACAGATTCTTGAGGTTCTGTTTCTAATCTTGAAATCTTGTATTTAAGCTTCAACCATTATCTTTTCTTCTTCAAGATTCAATTCATGATTCACTTGCATAAGTTCTCTCTCCATAATCTTTTTATTTATTTATAGTGTTGTCCTCCATCTTGCATCAATTGAATTATAAAATTCTTTACGTAGGAATCGATACAATTCACTTGGAGTTTCTCAAAAATTGTGTAGACTTTATATAATTGCCTCTTCTATCTTCTTCTTTTCTTCATTATTATAGAATTCATGTTGAAAACTATAATTGGAACAATTATTATGTTGTCATTAATGTCAAACATACTGGTGAGATACTGTCAAACCTACTAGAGAGACATTTACTAATAATGTAGAGTGCCATATCATTTGATTGATGAAGATGATTTGAAAAGAGGAGATAGAAAGGTGAGCTAGTGATTTTTTCAAGAAGACAGGAGTTAAGTATCATGGAATTACAATGAGCACTTGATAAGTTAGTCATTGACATGATAATGTGTTGTTTAATCATTACATAAGTGAAATGATGTATCAATGAAATGACATGACATTGATTATAAATCTAAGCTTGATTGAGTATTAGTGTTGGTTGGTCAATGAAAGAGCCAAATTAGAAGATTAAGGAACTTAAGTAGAAGCTAAGAAAGTTGTAGTAGTGATCAAGCATAGGAATGGCCGAGTGAGCAAGTAGATGTTGAGAAAGAAAGAACAATTATATGCCAAGCTACATAGTGATGACCAAGAAGAAGAAATATGACATATATATAAAGTCTATTTGAAGAAGATTGTGCAAATGGAATCATGCATGCAAAATGTGCAAGCATAGACAAAACTGAACCGTTTCACAGTTCACATATTCCACCTATAAACAAAAAACATTTTTGAAGAACTAACAAAAAATTGGAAATTTTCTAGGCCAGTCAATCGATTAGAAAATTTTTGTTTCCCTTGGGGCTTTTTTTCCCCATAATTTGTTAATTGAAAAATCAATAAACCTTTTCTAAAGATTTCAGGGTAGACCTTTCACTGAACTAGTGGATAAACAAAAAGGCAACAGTTGAGAGAAAGTAATAGCAAACATTTTGAATATTAAAAGTGGTGAACATTTTGAATATTAAAGTAGTGAACATTTGAAATATTAAAGATGTGAACATTTGGAATATAAAAGCATATTTACCCATAACAAGCCATGTTGGAAAACATTTGGCAAACATTTGGGAAATGGTGAGAAGGTATGGGGCATACACAAGTAGTTTTAATATAGTGGTAAACAAGATTTAAAACATTAAAGACATAAATTTGCATGATATGATACCTTCTTTGAGGGTTGTTAGCCATAGTACTGATTACATTCAGTGTCCTTGAGCCTAAGTCAACACATCTTAAACATATGACATTGTTCGGTTGGGGGCTTAAGGAATAATAAGCATATAGTGACCATGAGGTGAAAATTTGTAAGGTATGCAATCTTAACCTTTGTCATATATGGGATTATTTCTCTTTTCACCATGCAATAGTGAAATATAATCTTTGACATATATATATGATTATAATTCTTTCCAAGATGTAATAATAAAATGTAAATAAATAAGACCTTTAATAATATTAAAATAAAATGTACAATTATAAATTTAATATTAGTAAGATCATATGACTCTTGTATTAGTCACATGATGGGTAGGGAGTGTGCACAGGGGGAGGAGTAAATTGGTTGCATTAGGGCAAAATGAATCCCAATATGGACTAAGGTCTGAGGGAGCCCCAAGCTGAGCATGTCCAAACTCAGAGTTGTAGTAAATTTTCTATTCATCATGGGACCTATTGCAAGGGAAACAATTATAAAAATCTACCATCCACATCAAAATTAAACATGTTCCTAGTGGGTAGGGAGTGTGCACAGGGGGAGGAGTAAATTAGTCATGTTGGGGAAAAATGAATCCCAATATGGACTAAGGTCTGAGGGAGCCCAAGTTGAGCATGTCCAAACTCAGAGCCATAGTAAATCTACCATCTACTAGGGAATTATACACCCTATTATAGTACTAGCTATAGAAAATATGCATCTTCAATCTAACTTTTTATTTCAAGACAAGGGAAAGGAGCACGACATTCATGATCAAAGTGGTAAAACATTTCCTTACCTTTTTCTTATTTCAATTTGTAAGCTAGATTCTAACATGTATACTATGTTTCTACATCGTGTCTTCATGCATCAATGTGTTTGTTTCATGTCTTCTTCGTGTCTTCACGCATTCGTGTCTACCTCATGTTTGCATCACATCTTCATGCATTAATGTGTCTACTTTGTGTCTTCATTCATATGTTCTTGTACATGCTATTATATACTAACATGTCTACTTTGAAAGTTCCTAACACATATGCAAGAAAGAGAATGAATCCAGACAATGACTTAATAAGGATCAAATAAATTGCTTGAGGACAAGAAAATTCGAGGAGGGAGGACCATGATATCCCCATTTTAGCATATAATTTAAATAATAAATGAATATTATATATAAAGTAATATTAAAAATGATATTAAAATAATAATATTTTATAAAGTAATATTATATTATAATCATATAATAATATTTAATCTAATATAATTATGATTAAGATATATTTTAATATAGCAACATGTTATATTAATAAAGTATTATAATCTAATAATATAATTGATATATTATTAAATTAATATGTGTTATAATGTAAATATTAATATAATATATTTTATGATATTAATTAATATAAACTATGCTTATTAATATAAATATATAATTAATATAATTATATTATTAATAATATAATATAATAATTATATTGTGAAAAGATGCGACTCTTATTTTATATATATATAGAATGAAAATTTTGGTAAGGGGATCATCAAATGGAAAAGAAATGGAAATAATATATGATTCTAAACTCAAAATCTATCTTATCAAATATAGATGAAAATCAGGGACATTACAGATCTATGATGCTATTGGTGAACTAATTGGAAGTGGGGATCAAACAAGAGGTAACTTTTTGTATTTAGATCCATCTAAAGATACTTGTCTATTTTCACAATTTGAAAATGTTTGGTTATGGCATAAGAGGCCATGTCATGTGAAATTTGATAATTTGGTGAATATTAGTAAGATGAAAAGAGTTAGAGGGTTGTAAAGATTAAGAAAACTTGATAAGGTGATGTGCAAAAAATGTCAAATGAGTAAAATGACAAAGTGTAGTTTCAAGAGAAAGACTTATTATTCTAATGATATTTTGGAGTTGGTTCATACTAATTTATGTGGTCCTATTGGAGTGGAAATCTATTATGGTGACAAATATTTCATTCTATTTGTTGATGATTTTCCTTGAATGATGAATGTAATATTTCTTATAGAAAAATATGATGCATTTCAAATGTTTAGTTGGTATATGGATAGAGTTGAAAAGGAAATAAGAAAAAGTTTGAAGTGCTTGATATTAGATAGAGGAGGTGAATTAATCAAATGAATTTAACATATTCTACAATGAAAAAGGACTCAAGAGACAAATGAGTTCAACATATTGTCTATTGTCTTTGATGTTACACAAACGTCATATCAGTTAGTAGACAGTTCTATCGAGCTCAATTGGTCAACAAAGCAAATTCTAGAGTCCACCAAACATTCCTAGAAATTACTCTGTGGAAACAATATCTACCGAGCTCACTTGGGCATCGAAGGATTTTGTGGCAGAAGTCAATATTAATTGAGCTCACAAGGTTAACAAAGGAAAGTTAGTGTTTACTAAGGTCACTCAGTCTCCAAAGGATTTTGCAAAATTTGCAGTGTTAATTGAGCTTTAGTTGGTTAACACTGGAAATCAGTTTTGGAACAATGTTTATTGAGCAGGGTTGGCCAGTGAAGGATTTTGTTGTTTTGAGGAATAAAGTTAAATAATTTCAAGTCATGATTGTAGCTAATTGGGGTAATGATTATTAGTAATTATAAGTTGTAAATAAGTTGACTTGATAATTTGTAAGGTATAAATAAAAGGTCAAGTTGAGAATTCTAAAGTAGTAATGAGCGAGCATGCAAGTGTGCTGATTGTGTGAAGAAGAAAGTGTGAGAAAAATTTGAAGGATGGTCAGATATCCTTGAGAAGCAAAAAATTTGTATTCAATCATAGAGGATCTAGTAAAGCAGAATAGAGATCTGTATTAGTAGTTTAGTTGCATCTCATTTAGGTCAATTCATTGTTCTTTCTCACCATTGTAGCAATGATTCCTAAATCTCTTAATAGAGTTGGTTTAACAACCATTTGTAAATCCTCTAACAAGGTGAAATTTCTATTGAATTGTTCTAAAGTCCTTTTGCAAGACCACTCCTACCATGGTGATTAAATCCTCTAACAAAGTCACACCTACTAGTGTGTTTTGTAACCTTTAACCAGGTTGGCTCCTAACAGGGCTCACTTCAGAAGAGTGAAAATCAAGAGCTAGTTACTTGGTGGTTTTTCTCATATTGGGTTTCCACGTTAAATCTAGTGTCTCATGTGTTCATGTTATTTCTTTTATGGTTGTATGTTAATTATTGTGAATGCTTAAAGATTTGTTAAAGATAACATACACTACATATATCGAGTTACAACATTTTTCTGTATACTTATTGAGTGACAACAGTAACTGGTTTTATCAGACATCTAAGGGATCTGTGGATTTTTTTGCGTGGATACTGATTCACCCCCCCTCTCAGTCACTCCATCTATATTTCCAAAAATTGGTATTAGAGTTTTTATTGCCTGTAGGAAGGATTTCAAGGATCTAAGATAAAGATCAAGATGTCTTACAAGAGAGAAATTCCAAGACTTAACAAGGATAACTTTTCAGCATGAAAAGGTCTCATGAGACTCCATCTAGCTTCCATTGGAGATACATGATTGAAATATCTTGATGAATAATATACAACTCCTTCTAGTACACTATCTATTAATGGAATTACTGAGAAGAAGACTCATAACACAATGATGATAGACATTGCATCAGCCTTAAGCTATGAAGAATTTGGTGATATCAAGGATTGCAATACTGCCTTTGGTATGTGGAACAAGCTGAAAGAAATCTATGGAGGTGATGAAAATGTGAGGAGAACCAAAGCAAAAATCCTAAGAGGACAATTTGATCAGATGAGAATGAGAGAGGATGAAAACATTGCCAACTATGTTGAAAGAGTGAAAGCAAGTGTTAGTGCAATCAAAGCTTCTGGAGGAGACATCAAGGAGGAAACAATTGTAAGTAAATTTTTTAGAACATTGCTTCCCATTTATGTAATTAGAGTATCTACAACTCAAGAAAGAAGATGTGAAGCAAATCATAAGATAAATTTGGATGCCATAGTAGGAAGGTTGACAACATTTGAGCTAGATAACTGTGATAATTATGTTTTAGGTTCCAAGAACATTAAATCAATATTTGAAGCCAAGCTTTCACTCAAAGAAAAGGGCAAGAAGATAAAGGACACTTAGTCAGGAAGTGAAGAAGAATTAGAGGAGAGTTCTAACAATGATATTGAGGTTGTTGAGGCTCTACTAGCAAGGAAATATTCTAGAGGCAAAGGAAAATACAAAGGTAAGATTCCCCTAATTTGTTTTTCATGTGAGGAAATTGGTCATATTGCTGCTAGATGCCCAAAAAAGAAAAACAAGGATGAGAAGAAAGGTCATAAGTGAAATGGCAAGAAAGACTTCAAATTATTCAAGGACAAAGGTAAGAAAACATGTTTCATGGCTAAGAACTCTAAGGATTCTGATAATAGTGAAGATGAAATTATTTACATTGCTATGAAAGATGAATCTGATAATGATGAGGAAGATAAGATGGCACTTATCTCTCATGTAAGAAAAAATGATACATGGATTATAGATAGTGGTTGTTCTCATCATATGATTGGTGACAAAACTATGTTTGAACATTTAGAAGACTATGATGGTGGTAGTGTAAGGTTTGGAAATAATGAACATTTTTGCATAAAAGGAAGTGGCCAAATTTCATTAACCAAAGAACTTGTATGTGACAATTCCTATTGGGTTGAAGGACTAAAACATAATTTGTTGAGTGTGGCACAATTGATCAATATTGGATTCAAGGTGAAATTGATGCATGGAAAGGCAAGACTACTGGATGAAAAAGGAAAGCTTATTGGATCAGGCATACAAACAAAATGTAACTTATTTTATCTTGAACTTGGTGAATGCTCATGTTTTATTGCTCAAGTTGAAGAAAGTTGGTTATGGTACAGAAGGTTATGTCATGTGAATTTTGATAACATGGTAAAGATAAGAAAATTCAAAAATGTAAGAGGCATTCCTAGTATAAAGAAACCTGATGTTGGTCTATGCAAGAATTGTCAGATTGGTAAGATGGGAAAAACTAGCTTTAAAAGTAAAAACTATCAGTCTAAAGAAATTTTGGAAATTGTGCATACTGATTTGTGTGGACCTATTGGAATTGAAAGCTATACTGCAAAAAAGCTATTCATTCTTTTTGTTGATGACTACTCTAGAATGATGACTGTCATGTATCTAAGAGAGAAGTCAGAAGCATTTGATAAGTTCAAATGGTATTTGGCTAGAGTAGAGAAGGAAATAGGGAAAATACTAAAATGTTTGAGATCAGATAGAGGAGGTGAATTCATTTCCCATGAATTCAATAACTTTTGCATTGAAAGAGGAATCAAAAGATAGGTATCAACCATTGAAACTCCTGAGCAGAATAGAATAGCTAAAAAGAGGAATAGATCTATCATGAATTGTGCAAGAACTCTAATAATTGAAAAGAACATTGCTATCAAATACTGGAATGAAGCCATCAACACTATAGTTCATACCTTGAACTAAGTACAGTTGAAGAAGGACTCATTCAAAACCCCCTATGAGCTATGGTATGGCTATAAACCCAATGTAAGTTACCTAAAAGTATTTGGAAGTAAATGTTACATTTTGAAAGAATTTAGAAAAGGAAAATTTGATGTGAAGGGTGATGAAGGTATATTTTTGGGATATTCTTACAAGAGTAAGGCTTATAGATGTTTGAATTTGTCTACTCATAAAATCATAGAAAGTGCACATGTGAAAGTTGATGAGTTTGTAGAAATGACTAAAGAAGAAAGAAAAAAGGAACCAAAAGATTACAAGAGATTTTTTTTCATTGAACTTGATACAGTCCTAGATACATCTGTCAATCAGGAGACTTCTACTCTTGAGTCTTCAGTCATCGAGTTGGAAGAAGTTCAAATCGAGTTGCAGGAACTCAAGTCACATTCAGATTCTACTGAGCTAATGCCTACCGAGTCTGAGTAGCCAAAACCTAAAGTTGAAGTGCAAGAGGATGATAATGCAATTCAATCAAAAGGAAAGGAACCTGTATTGGCCAAGTATGTTAGGAGACATCATGCACTAGATTAGATTATTGGAGACAAATTTGAAGGTACTATGACAAGAAGTAAGCTAAAAGGTACTTGTTTACTTGCTGATTTTGAACCTGGAAATGTCAAAGATACATTGGAAAATGAAATTTGGATTGAGGCTATGAATGAAAAAATAGAGAAAATATAGAAAAACAAAACATGGACTCTTGTACCTAGGCTCAAAGATAAAAATGCGATTGGAACTAAGTGGGTATTCAGGAATAAGTTAAATGAAGATGGTAAGGTATCAATAAACAAAGCTAAATTGGTATGTAAAGGCTACTCTCACGAAGAAGGAATTGATTATGGTGAAACTTTTGCTCCTGTTGCAAGATTGGAAGGTGTCAGGACCTTACTGGCATATGCTACACATAAAGGATTTAAGGTATATCAAATGGATATCAAATTTACATTTCTCAATGGTATTCTAGATGAAGAAGTCTACATTGAGAAACTCAAAGGTCTTATTGATCCAAAGAAGAAGGACATGGTTTGAAAATTACACAAAGCATTGTATGGTCTGAAATAAGCCCCTAGAGCATGGTATGAGAGATTGCATAACTATCTTATTCATATTGGTTTTCAGAGAACTAATGATAATAGTAGCTTGTACATTAAGGAAGGAACAAATAACAAGATTGTTTTGGCAGAAATATTTGTGGATGATACTTTGTTTATAGGGAATGATAATCTATGCAAAGAATTCTTAGAGCAAATGAACAAGGAATTTGAAATGTCTATGTTTGGTAAGATTAAGTTCTTTGTTGGTCTTTAGATTCAGTAGAGTAGGAATGGTATCTACATCACTCAATCTAAGTACATCAAGGAGATACTCAAAAAATTTGGTATGGAAGATTCAAAACTAGTTGGAACTCCTAGGTGTACTAGACTAAAGCTTACCAAGGATGATGATTCAAAAGAGGTAGATTAGACCTTATATAGATCAATGATTGGAAAATTGTAGCATGTAGTTCATACAAGGCCTAATATTGCTCTTATAGTTGGTATAGTGGCAAGATTTTTAGAATAACCCAAAGAAAATCACATGATGGCAATCAAGAGGATCTTGAGATACTTGAAAGGCACTGAAGATTATGGATTGTGGTATAAATTTGGAGGTAATATAGACTTGAAAGTGTTTATTGATGCTGATTGGGTAGGAGACATTGATGATAGAAAAAGTACAATTGGTGGAGCATTCTTTCTTGGAAAAAGTTTGGTATCTTGGATAAGAAAAAAGCAAAATTGTACATCCCAATCTACAACTAAATCAGAGTATGTTGCACTAGTAGTGAACTATTCTAATATTGTTTGGTTTAAATAGTTATTGGAAGGCATGAAGGTTGAGATCAAAGATCTAGTTTTTATGTTTTGTGATAATAAAAGTTCAATGAACATATTAAAGAATCTAGTGATGCATTCGAAAACCAAGCACATTGCTATAAAGTATCACTTTGTCAGAGAATTGGTGCAAGATAAGGAAATAAGATTGGAATATGTCCATACAAAAGAAAAAATTGCTAACATATTCACTAAGCCATTACCTAAGGATTCATTCTTGTATCTAAGAGGTATGTTAGGGGTCATTCCCCTATCTAAAGCTCACTAAAATAAAGCTTTAGTGATGCATCAACAGGAACCAAGCTGAAGATCTATCAGTTGATGCAACATAGTCATGGGAATATTGCATATGAATTAGTACTCAAGGTACATTGCTACTTGTTTGGTATGTGTTATCTTTGGCATGTGTTGTCAAAGAGAGAGAGTTTACTGTCATATCTTTCTGAAATTTGAATTTGTTTGCTGTTTGGAGAAGATGCTATGTAATTTCTTCATGGAGGAAGATTACTACATAAGAGAGGTTTGTGGCATAAAATCTAAGAGGGAGAATGTTCTATCAGAAAAAGACTTGTTTTCAAATTTCATTGTGCTATGACATGTTGTGTTGCCATTAGTTCCAAAGAGGGAGATTGTTGGATACATTTTTTTAATTGTGTGTTGTCTTTGACGTTACACAAATGTCATATCAGTTGGCAGATAGTTCTACCAAGCTTAGTTGGTTAGCAAAAAAAATTCCAGAGTCTATCAAGCATTCTTGAAAATTACTCTATGGAAATAGTATCTACCGAGCTCACTTGGGTGTCGAAGGATTTTGTGGTAGAAGTCAGTGTTAATCGAGCTCACAAGGTTAACAAAAAAAAGTTAGTGTTTACTGAGTTCACGTCTCCAAAGGATTTTGCAAAATTCATAGTGTTAACTAAGCTTCAATTAGTTAAAATTGGAAATGAGTTCTGGAATAGTGTTTACCAAGTAGGGTCAGCCAATGAAGGATTTTGTTGTTTTGAGGAATAAAGTTTAATTATTTTAAGTAATGATTGTAGCCGATTGGGGTAGTAATTATTGATAATTATAAGTTGCAAATGAATTGACTTGATAATTTGTAAGGTATAAATAAAAGGTCAAGTTGAGAATTCTAAAGAAGTAATGAGTAAGCATGCAAGTGTGTTGATTGTGTGAAGAAGAAAGTGTGAGTGAACTTTGAAGGATGGTCATATATCCTTGAGAAGTAGCAAAGTTGTATTCGATCACATAGGATCTAGTGAAGCAAAATAAAGATCTATATCAACAGTTTAGTTGCATCTCATTCAGGTCAATTCATTGTTACTTTCTCACCATTGTAGTAGTGATTCCTAAATCTCTTAATAGAGTTGGTTTAACAACCATTTGTAAATCCTCTAATAAGGTGAAAGTTCTAGTGAATTGTTCTAAAGTCCTTTTGCAAGGCCACTCCTAGTAGGGTGATTAAATCCTCTAACAAGGTCACACCTAACAGTGTGTTTTGTAACCTTTAACTAGGTTGGCTCCTAATAGGGCTCACTTCGAAAGAGTGAAAATAAGTATCTAGTTACTTGGTGGTTTTTCCCATATTAGGTTTCCATATTAAATCTAGTGTCTCATGTGTTCATGTTATTTCTTTTATGGTTGCATGTTAATTATTGTGAATGTTTAAAGATCTATTAAAGATAACATACACTGGATCTATCGAGTTACAACATTTTTTTGTATGCTTACTGAGTGACAATAGTAACTATTTTTATCAAACATCTAAGGGATCTATGGATTTGTTTTTGTGGTAACTAATTCACCCCCCCTCAATTACTCCATCTATATTTCCAATAGATAGAAGCTGTAAGTACTACAATCTATACTCTGAATAGAGTACAAGTGAAGAAAGATACAAACAAAACACCTTTTGAACTTTGGTATGGATATGCACCTAATGTAAATTTTTTAAAAGTTATTGTAAGCAAGTGTTACATATTGAAAGATGCAAGAAAAGGAAAACTTGATGCAAAGAGTGATGAAGGTATATTTCTAGGATATTCCACTAAAAGAAAAGCATAAAAGCATTTGAATTTTATCACTAACAAAATTATGGAAAGAAAAAATGTTAGAGTTGATGAATTTGCTAAAAATAATGAAGAAGAATGTAATAAAGAACCTAAAGATTATAATAATTTTGTCTATATTTATGAAGGTGAACCTATAACCTTAACTAAACCAAAAATAGTGGCTACCAATCATCAACAACTAGACACTGTTGAGGTTCAACAAAATAGTTTTGCTGAGCATTAGGCTTTAGGAGCAGAGTTATAGACGTAGACTACCAACCATTAGAAAGCACAAGCTGAATTACAACCATAAATACTTGAAGAAGTAGAACAAGTCGAGTCAACTGAACCAAAAAAAGAAGAAAGAAGATTTAATCCTATATTGGGAAAGTATGTGAGAAGACATCATGCACCAAATCAAATCATTGGAGAAAAATATTTAGGAGTCATGATAAGAAGAAGATAAAAGAATGATACATGCTTATTATGTGAATTTGAGCTTGAATTAGTCAAAGATGCTTTGGAGAATGAATATTGGATCAAGGAAATGAATAAAGATATTGAACCAATTGAGAGAAACAAGACATGAGCATTGGTACCAAGACCAGAGGTTAAGAATGTGATTGAAACGAAGTGGGTTTTTAGAAACAAGCTAAATGAGAAAGGCAAAGTCATAAGGAATAAGGGGAGACTAGTTTGTTAGGGATATGCACAAGAAGATGAAATTGACTATGGTTAGACTTTTTCACTAGTTTTAAGGTTGGAAGGAGTAATAAATTTACTTGCATATATGTATCTTACAAAGGATTCAAAGCATAACAAATGAATGTTAAATCTACATTTTTGAAAGGAATCTTAAAGGAAGAGGTCTACATTGAACAACCTAAAGGGTTCATTGATCCAAAGAAGAAGAATATAGTATGTAAGTTACATAAAGATTTATATAGTTTGAAGGAAAATGATGTATCCTGTTAACTAAAGAACTTTTGTGTGATAATTCTTATTGGGTTGAAGGACTAAAGCATAATCTACTAAGTGTGGCATAGCTGAATAACATTGGATTCAAGGTAGAATTCATGAATGGACAGGCCAAACTACTAGATGGGAACAAAAATTTGGTTGGTTCTCACAAAAAAAAGAAGATAATCTATTTTATCTTGACCCCAATGATTGTTCATGTTTTATTGCTCAAGTTGAAGAAAGCTGGTTATGACACAAAAGACTATGTCATGTGAAATTTGATAATCTGATTAAGATAAGCAAACATAAAAGAGTAAGAGGTATTCCTAGTTTGAAGAAACCTAACATGGGTCTTTACAAGAATTGCCAAATTGATAAGATGGGAAAGACAAGCTTCAAAAGCAAAGACTATCCGCCAAAAGAAGTATTGGAAATTGTTCATACAGACTTATGTGGACCTATTGGAATAGAGAGTTATAGGGGAGAAAAGTTTTTCATTTTCTTTATTGATGACTACTCTAGGATGATGATAGTAATGTACCTAAAAGAAAAATTAGAAGCTTTTCAAAAATTCAAGTAGTATCTGGCAAGAGTAGAAAAAGAAACTGGAAAGAAGTTGAAATGCCTAAGATCAGACAAAGGTGGTGAATTCATTTTCCATGAATTCAACAATTTCTAAATTGAAAGAGGAATCATAAGATAAGTATTTGCTCCTGGTAGACCACAATAGAATGGTATAGTAGAAAGAAGGAATAGATCTATTGTGGATTGTGCAAGAACCCTAATGATTGAAAAGAATGTTTCTCTCAAATATTTGAAGGAAGCTATCAGCATTGCAGTTCATACCTTGAACAAAGTTTAATTGAAGAAAGATTCAAACAAGAAATTGTATCAGCTATGGTATGGCTACAACCCTAATGTAAGTTACTTGAAGGTATTTGACAACAAATGTTACATATTGAAGGAATCTAGAAAAGGAAAATTTGATGTAAAAGGTGATGAAGGAATATTTCTAGGATACTCCTACAAAAGAAAAGCATACAAATGTTTGAATTTATCTACTCACAAAATCATAGAAAGTGCACATCTTAGAATTGATGAATATGTAGAAAAGAGTGAAGAAGAAAGTAACAAGGAACCTAAAGACTGTAGAAGATTGATGTACTATGAACATGATACCCTTCCTAATCTATTTGAAAGAAAAGATCCTTCAACTCTTGAGTCCCTAGAAACTCCTAAAGCTATTGAGTTGCAGACAATGCAACCTGAGATGCAAGGACCTGAGTCACAAACAACGGCTACCAAGCTAGTTCAAACCGAGTCTAATGGACCTGAGTCAAAAATAGAAGGACCTGAGCTTGAAAATAAAATTCAAAATGAAGATGATGGAACTCATTCAAAGACCAAGGAGCTTATATTAGCAATATATGTTAGAAGAGATCATGCACTTGATTAGATCATTGGAGATAAATCAGATGGAACAATGACAAGAAGCAAATTAAAAGGTAAATGTTTACTTGCTAAATTTGAACCTAAGAGTGTTAAAGATTTCTCAAATATATGACAATAATAAAATTTTCCTCTTTGACTATCTTCCAAAGACAATAACTCTATAAATTCCAATGTACCTTGAGTACTAATTCATCTACAATATGCCCTTGCCAATTCTACACCAACCGATTGATCTTTAATAGGTTCTAGTTGATGCATTCACTAAACTCTATTTAGTGAATTTCAGATAGGGGAATGACCCCTATCTTACCTCTTGAATCTAGTAATACATTAGAAAACAAAGAATATTGCTATAAAATATCACTTCTTAAGAGAATTGGTGCAAGATAAAGAAGTCAGATTGAAATATGTGAATACAGAGGAATAGATTGTAGAAATATTCACCAAGCCATTACCTAAGGATGCATTTTTATATCTAAGAGGTAAGCTGGGGGTCATTTCCTTATCTAAAATTCACTAAATGAAGTTTAGTGAATGCATCAACTAGAACCTATTGAAGATCAATCAGTTGGTGCAAAATTGGCAAGGGCATGTTGCAAATGAACTAGTACTTAAGGTACATTGGAATTTATAGAGTTATTATCTTTGGCATGTTTTGTCAAAGAGGGAGAAGTTTACTATCATATCTTTGAGAGAATAAAGTCAAAAACCAGAGAGGGAGAAGTCCTCTAAAAAGATGGAGTATACTAAAAGAGGGAGAATGTTTCAAATGAACTTGGTAAGAACTGTTGTAGACAAAATTTAGTGAAAGGAAAAGCTCATACTGACAAAGGGAGTTATCTAATCCAAAATTTCATTGTGCTATGAAATGCTGTGTTGCCATCAATGCCAAAGAGGGAGATTGTTGGATATAATTGTTTAATTGTGTGTTTTCTTTTATGTTACATAAATGTCATAATTATTATCAGTCAGTATATGCAAAGCTCAATCAGGTAGTAAAGATAGTTCTCAGTATCTACTAAATGTTCCTATGTTTTCCTAGTTCAGAAGATAGTATCTACCGAGTTCACTCAGGTGTTGAAGGAAAAGTTGTAGAAAGAGAGTGTTAACTGAGCTCACTCAGGTAATAAAGGAAAGTTGGATGGAACTAGTGATAACTAAGCTCACTCAGTTTCCAAAGGATTATTGTAAGTTTGCAATGTTAATCAAGCTTCTATTGGTTAATGAAGGAAATCATTTTAGAGTTAGTTTCTACCAAGAAGGGTCAGCTAGGAAAGGATTTTATTACTTTGTTGTATTGAGTTTAATTAATCCATCTATGGATTCCACTCGATTGAGATAATGAATGTTGATTATTATAAGTTGCATTCAAGCCAACTTGACAAAGTGAAAGGTATAAGTATAAGATCAAGTTGTAATTTCAAAGTGTGAAAGAAAGTGTGCAAGTAAGTGCAAGAGAATGTGTGAATTATGGTGATGTGATTGAAGATCTATTGGTAAGTAGAAGAAGCAAATTTGAAGGATAAGTAGAATATCCTTGTGGTGTAGCAAAGTCATATTTGATCAAGAAGGATCAAGTATAAGCTAGAACAAAGATTTAAAATTAACAATCAAGTTGCATTCAAATTAGGGTTGACTCCTAACAGGGCTCACTTCAAAAGAGTGAAAATTAGTAACTCGTTGCTATTGGTGGTTTTTCCCAAATTGGGTTTCCACATTAAATCCTGGTGCCAAATGTGTTCATGCTTTTTTTTAATATGTTTGCAACTAAGTTAAAGTAGTGGTAATCATAGATAACATCTAATGGTTTATAAGTTAATATTTTATCAACCTAATTCACTTACTACTGAGTTACAACACTCTATGTGTTTATTGAGCTTCAACAGTATTTAGTTATTTGTTTGCATTTTGTACTGACATCAAAAGGGATATGAGATTTGTTTTTGTAGTAACGGATTCACCCCTCCCCTCTTAGTTACTTCTCTTATATTTCCAACACCTAGATCATGGTATGGAAGGTTACACAATTATTTGGTGAAAATTAGTTTTGCAAGAACTAATGACAATAACACTCTACATATGAAAAAGTGAATATGAAAGTAAGATATTGCTAGCTGAAAATTTTATTGATAATATCATATCTAGAGGAAAAGATTCAATGTGTAAGTTATTCTCTAATGAAATAAAGAAGGAATTTGAGATGTCAATGTTTGGAGAGATAAAATTATTTTTTGGTTTACAAATTTATTAGATGAATAAAGGTATTTACATTACATAGTCCAAGTATGTCAAGGAGATATTGAAGACCTTTGGAATGAAAGAAACAAGGCTAGTTAAAATACCCATGGTTATCAGTCATAAATTATTAAAGAATCACAATTCAACTGAGGTGAAAAAATATTATACAAGTCAATGATTGGAAAACTACAATATGTTGTACATACGAGACTTGATATTGCATTAGTAGCTGGTATTGTTGCTAGATTTTATGCTAATCCTAGAGAAAATCACATGATGGCATTGAAAAGGATACTGAGATATTTGAAAGGAATAGAAGAATATGGATCATGGTATAAGAAGAATGATAAGTTTGAGTTAAAGGTTCATGTAGATGTTGACTAGGCATGCAATATTGATGATAGAGAGAGTATAAGCGGAGGAAATTTATTTTTATGAAAGAGATTGATTTCATAGATAGACAAGAAACAAAATTGTATTTCTCAATCTACAAAAAAGGTCGAGTATATTGCTGCAATAGTAAATCATTCTAACATTATGTTGATCAAAAAATTGTTGAAAGGTATGAAGGAAGAAATTCATGAACTTGTTAATTACCATGATAATACAAGTTCTATAAACATATCAAGAACCTTGTGACACACACAAAGACTAAACATATTGATATCAAATATCATTACTTGAGAGAATTGGTACAAGCCAAAGAAGTGAGATTGGAATATGTGAATACAAAAGAACAAATAGATGACATATTTAAAAAGGCACTACCTAAGGATGCTTTTGAGTATCTAAGAGGTAATTTAGAGGTCATTCCCCTACTCAAAGAAAGTTAAGAAGATATGCACTATTGCATTTATTTTTATGATAAAAATATTGTATAGATTGATGTAGGAGGTCACACTTTAGGAGTTACCTAAATATTGTGAAAAATATGGAATTGAACTATGGGCATATGAAGTTGCAAGGAGTTATGAAGCAAGATGATGGAGTAACATTTCTATATTATTTAAAGTATTGACATGAAGATGTTATGTTTTTGGTATTGTTTTCAAAAAGGGAGAATATATTGCTAAGTTAGGTCATATAGAGAAAGAGAGAGATATGACAGACAAAGTGTATGTGGTGAAATGAAAGGGGGAGACTTATTATGAAGTAGAAAGTTGATGAAAGGTAGAGCATCCATTGATTGCATGAATGAGAACTAGAATTAAACTAATAAAGAGAGAAAAAACCTAAAGGGAGCTAAAAGTACAATTTCAAGAGAAGACATATACAAAATCTTGGATTGCATGGTAGCTAGAGGTGTTTCCATCAATGCCAAAGAGGGAGATTGTTGGAAGCTACAATTGGAACAATTGTTATGTTTTCATTGATGTCAAACCTACTGGTGAGATACTATCAAAACTTCTAGAGAGACATTTACTAATAGTGTAGAGTACCATATCATTTGATTGAAGAAGATGATTTGAAAAGAGGAGATAGTAAGGTGAGCTAGATGTTGTTGAGAAAATAGGAGGTAAGTATAATGAAATTCCAATGGGTACTTGATAAGTTAGTCATTGACAGGATAATGTTAGGAATAAGGTGTCTCAACCTTGGATAGTTCCTATTCTTATTATTTGTTTTGTAAAATGTATTTCTTGCAAATAATGTTGATGTGTCAGCATCTTGAATTGTGTATAAGGAGATCATTGCTAAAATGGTTATGATGGATTCCTATGACACGTAAGAGCTATGTCAGGAAGATTCAATGATAGGTGAAGACATGTGGCAACTAATAAATTTGAGTACTGTACTTTTTTAGGGTTCTTATTTTCTCAAAGAATGGTAAAACTCTAATACAGTTACCTTTGGGAGAAGCCCTAAAGTGAAGCACATGTTATAAGCATTTTTAGGGTTGCGAAGATGAGGATGCAAGAAAGTGTATTGTTTAGTACTGTGAGTTGCTACTGGAGTCTTCTGTTGTTGTTGTTGAACTTGCATTGCAAGTGTATTGTAACCTAGTGTTGAAGATAATACATTGTGCAGGTTCTGGAGGGGTGGGGTTATTTTACCGAAAGGTTTTTCCCCACCAAAAAATCTTTGTGTTATGTGTTTCTTTCTTTATCTGTAAGTGTAAAAGATTTTAATAGGATTTGCACCATACTTCTCTTAAGAGATTAGTGTAGGAAGCTGTTTCCGCACCTGAGTTTCCTTACAGATAATGTATTGTTTGATCATTACATGAAGTAATGAGGACAAGTGAAATGATCTATGAATGGAATAAAAAACTTAAGTTGAAGCTGAGCAAGTTGTGTGTAGTAGCAACTAAGCATAAAAACATGTTGATCTTAGATTGGTTTTGACTAATGACAATCTACACACTTTATTCATTTACTTAGTTCATGCAAAACAAGTAATAAATGCCAAGCATAACATGTATATGATAGAGCATGGTGAGTCCACAATGACTACTGAGCCACTCGTGTGCTAAGAAAATAGTGTATGTTGAGTGATTTAGGAGCCAAGTAAGTAGTTCATGCTAAGTGATACAGATGCCAAGTCTTAGAATAGAAATCAATATATGTCGAGCATCAAAAAGTTCAAATGCCAAGTAAGATAGTTTTTTCATAGTTGTTTGTAATGGCACAAACAACTATGTAAACCATTTTTGAGCTGACCTAAAGATTAATTTTTGATATTTTAGAGATAAGGACAAAAATTAAGTTGGAATCCCTATGAATTGCATGCAACCAATTAGGTAAAGGGAAGGTTTAAGTGACAAAATGGATGAATCACAACCATTGATTCATACCTAACCCTAAGTCACCTATGTCTTCTTAAGGAGGAAATACCCTAAACTTTCTAAGGTATGTGGAAGGAGTGAGGAGAGTAGTTTGCATGTACAAATAGAGAATTCACAATGACTAAGGAGTTATGATATGAGATTACATTGTAGAATTAGTTAAAGGAGAATAGAGGAAGGGAATAACATAAAATAGAGAGACATCTAATCAAGAAGGATCAAGAGTACATATGTTTAGAGCTGATTTTTCATCAAGCAACCAAGTGCTAATAGGAGGATCAATGTTGAAATATTCTAGTAGGTGAATTAGTCAAATATCCTAATAGAGTAGTCCTAACAGGCTGTATTGAAATCCTTTAACAAGGTACTTACTTAATTGTGAGTTGAAATCCTTTAGCAAAGCACACTTCTAACAAGGTGTTGAAATCCTTAAACAAGGTGAGAGCTAACAGTCTTTGTAAGCCTTTAACAGGGAAAATATTTCATAGGGTAGATCATGTCTCACGATCAAGACATTGTAACCTTCATTGGATACACTTTATTACTGTAGTAGTGAAGACCTGTGGGTGTCATCCCCACCCTAGTTTTACACTCTTATTGGAGGGTTTCTAGGTAATTGTATCTAGTGCCATATGTGTGTGAATGTTTACTTGTTTAGATGTTTTAGATATATATGAATTACATGATATTTTAGTTTACTCAGTGAATGTATGAGATGGATGTGTGGTGAATGTTTTTATGGGTCCAAGTTTAAATTACTAATTCACCCCCCTAGAAGTTTACCTTTCCTATGCTAATTCCAACAATTGGTATTAGAGCCTTCTTCTCTGAAAGAGAAGCTTTGTAGCTTTTAAGAAAGATCTTGGAAATGGAAGTCTACAAGTTGGGAAAGATTATTGAGAATTAGGAGATTGAAATAAATCTCATTCTACATCAGCTAAATGAAGCAAGAGAAGAGTTAAAGAAATCTTTAAAGAGAAGGATGAAAATTTCTATTAAGGAGAATGACACACAATATAGAGATATGGACACTACTAAGCTATTTGGTAATGGAGAATCAAATTAATTTGATACAATAGTCACAAATCTAATGGAAAAGAATAGAGCTCAAACTAAAGAAATAAAAAATCTCAAGTTAGAGCAAGAATCACAAGCCATACTACTATGTAAGGTGATTGAACAGAAGAAGAAAGCTATGGAAGACAAAGACATGATTGAAGATGACAAAAGAGTTTTGAATAACAAACTAGAAGAGAAATCAGTAGAGCTAACCAAGATTTCTAACATGCAATTGGATACTTTGAGTCAAATGATGAATTCCAACTATGAGCTGAATGTCAAGGACATTGAGATAACAACATTGAAGTTGTAGAATGAGCAATTGCAGAATGACCTAAAGATGGAAAAAGAATTTGCTAAAATTTTCAATAAACCAAGTGAGATCATCAAATACTTTGAGAAATTATTGAGATCCCCTAGATCCAATAATAATATAGCTAGAATAGGATACACAAGTACTAAAGAAAGAGAATCATCCAAAAGTGCTAAAGAAAGGAGTAACAAAGGTAAGAACTCCAAACCTACTTGTCATAATTGTGGTAAGAAATGACATACTACTAATGTATGTAGGAGAAATTCTATAGATTAGAATGTCAAACATAAGTGCATGGTTCAATACCATAAGTGCAACAAATAAGGTTGTCAGACACATGAATGTAGAACCAAGACCATGCACACTCAAAGATTTGAAGGATATTGTTATAATTGTTTGAAGTATGGACATAGAGCTTTTGAGTATAGATCCAAACCCATGTAGTCATCAAACAAGCAAACAAAGGTAAGGAACAATGACAACTCTTATAACTAGGATTATAATACAGGGTTTAGTTGTCATTATTGTCAAGAATATGGACATGTTCATGAGAATTGTATTAGAAAACACTTCAAAAGTGACTAAAAAAGGTGGTTGAGTCAAACCACATGTTTTAGCTATTTGAAGATTGGTCACATCAGTCAATATTGTCCAAAAAGGCCAAAGGCACCAAATTGTGAGTTTGATAAAGGAAAAGGTAAGGAAGATGTTGAAAATGTCAAAAATGAAATGAACAAGACATGGAAGAGGAAAGATGATTGAAACACATCAAATGGAGAAGGGATCACTTCACCCAATGGGTTAGGTGATCACACCTCATCAAAATAAGAAATCAAGAGGTATGTGGGACTGATATTCTAAAGTTATATCATACATCATTTCCAAAGGATTTAGTACTAAAAATATTACATAAGAATGAACAAAGATGCAAGATGTTATTAGGAATCCAAGAAAAATCTTTAAGTTTTTCATGTTGTTACCAAGTATGAAAAGTTTCCTATGGATATCAAGTGAAATGCAAGAGGATGCCAAGCTAATAAACTAACTAGTTGTTTTAGAGCTCGTAATGGTTTTTGAATGATTGAAAATGCTTGTGGATGTCAGGTGAGTTTGACATTGGTTGATGTTGAGCTTATAGCTATGTACACACTCAACATTAATTGCAGTGTTTCAAAAGGGTATTTGATCAATTTTAACTCATTTTACATCATTTCAAAATTGAAAAAGAGCAAGGAGAGAAAGAGGTGATCTAGAAATCCATCCAAAGTGACTACAGAAGATTTGAGTAGAAATTCAACACCATTTCCTTAGATCTTGCAACGTATTTATCAAGTGTCAAGTTACATTGTTTATATTTTTGTAAACCCTAGTTTCACATAATGGCATCTAGTTCAAAGAATGTAGAGGTCAAGGAGGTTTTGAATGTTCAACTGGATAATAATGAGGTTAAGCAACTAATATTCAAAGCCATTCCAAACATTTCTTACAAACGAGACCCCTATAGTGCATTGTCCATGATTCCATCGAACATTTTAATGGTTCAAAATGTTAGGAAATGTTACAATGGTAAGATTGGAAGTATTGGTGATATGGAGATTAGGAAAGCATATGATAAAATTTTAGAGAATGGTGTGTTAAGGGAAGAATTCAAAATTATAAAGTAGAAAGGGTTAACACGGGGCCTAGATTTCTCGAATTTGTTCAAAATTGAATGGATAAGAATTGTATTGAGTAGGATACATGATAATTCACTTTGGTTAGACATCAAGGAGTGATTCAAAGGAGGTTATTGAGAAAAATATAGGAGATAAATGGAACAAGAGAGGAATGACAATTAACACCATTACAAATCCTCCAATTGACTTTGCAGTAAGGGTTATTTTCTACAAGTTTTTCCAATTAAGCAGATTAAACAGTGTGCCCTATATTGTAGTAGATGTTGGTTATAAGATTATGAAGAAAGATCAAACATATGATCTTGTAGAGCTACTATTATAGCAATTGGTTGAGAACCTAAGAGCAATAAGAAAAACAAAGAGTGCTCAATGCAAATTTGGATTAATCTTGATATGTATATTCTCTTATGTTCAAATTTTTTTCCCACATTTGGCACAATGCCATGGAAAACAAATAGGTCAGTGGTAGTATAGATTGTTGAGTTCATTGAACAATTGGGTGACAATTTTGAGGATTTTAAGCAATCTATGAAGGAAAGATTGAGAATTCTAGTATCTTTAGTGGAACAACATTACGATGATGTTTGTTTCCTAATTGATGCTGATTATATTTTTGTTCAAGCAGCAACCCCAAAGGTAAGATGGCTGGGGCCATTAGGATATGAAAAAAATGTGGATGAGGCCTCTATAGCTATTATAGCTTTACTTATAGAAGATATAGATAAGAATACCAAAGCATTTGGTAATTATGAGATGGCTAAATCTAAAATCACTACAGAATTGAAGGCTGCCTCTATCATTAAGAAGAAGGATAAATTGGTGAAGAAGTTGAAAGCAAAATTTGGTGAAGGTGCTAAGCAAGAAGAGGAAGAGGAAGAAGATGATGAAGAGGAAGAAGACATCTAGAAACAAGCACCACTTGCACTTACAAAAGGAATGGGAGAAGATCAACTATAGGAGGAAATAAAAGTTGCTAAAGGTGCCAAGGAAGAAGAAGCTAAGGAAGTGCCTACTCCCACTGATTAAAAGAAAAGAAAGGCTAAGGCCCAACCAGTGATAAAGCCCAAGAAGACTGCAAAACCAAGCTAGCCCAAGCATACAGTACCTACTACAAGGGCTAGTGCACATTTCACTACATTGAAGGCCAAAGAGAAAGCTAAACTAGCAGAGCAGGAAGGAGGAGATTAGAAAAGGCCAAAAAGAAAATATGTTGCATGAGTTGAATCTGATGAGAAGAGAACATAATTAGATTACAATACCCAATTTAAAGTGGTGAATCAAAATCCACTCTCAGATCTAGAGAACCTATGTGAAAATGTTAAGAATAGTGTAAATTTGTCAGGATTTTCTCATGTTGATTTTGATAATCTTGGTAAAGTTGAAAAGGAAGCTATAGATGCCATGATGGAAATTTTTAAGAAAGCTCCACTAGAAATTACTACCTCTATGCCTAAAATTTTATATGAGAGATTTGAGCAAAAATGACACTATTGTTTGGACTTAGAGAAGCAGATAAGGGAAACATCACTTGCACAAGTTATGCATGAAATCAATAAGGCACAAATTGCTAAGGCTATGAAGAAATATGTAGTTAGGTTTACATGTAAATATAAACCCTTCAACATATTGCAAAATAATATTGAAGATGTTGTGAAGAAGTCCACTTAGATGTGGAAAGTCACATATGGACTAGCTACAATAAAGGAAGGAGAAAAGGAGCCTATAGAGGTAAAATATGATGAATAAGATGATAACAATAAAGACACTATTGAGGGAGATAAAAAAATGAAAGTAGATGACCAAGCAATAGTTGAGGTAGATCAGTAAGAAGAACAGAATGTACAAGATACACAATTGCCTAATGTTAGCCCTCAACATGTAACAATTACTAAAACAATTAAAATAAATGATGTTTTTGATCTCACAACTTAGAACATTAATCCCCTTATAGAGGGAGATCTAAAAAAGATACTTGATCAGTCTACACTATAGGCAAAACTATGTGATAATCCTATTTTGGTGAGTGTAGATGAACTAAAGAAATCAATGATTGAAACTCCAAGGGAAGAGGTGAATACACAAGAACCACCTACTACCACCCCTAAAGTCACTAGTGTACAACCTTTGGATAAAGTACTTGAATCTATATTAGAAAATGTTGATAAAGTTGAGAAGAATATAGTGGAAACCCAAGACACTACTGATGCACAAAGTCAAACAGGTTAGATAATCTTATCTGTACCTCCAACACAAGTATAAGGTGTAAGTCAAAAATTTTTGGATAATAAGGACAAGCTTGATGAAATAGAGTTGACACCAAAGGTGAAGAAGCAAGTAGCAATTCAAGCCTTGGTAACTTTACCAGAATTTGGCACTCCTTCAAGTCATACTCTCCAAAAGTAGAGCACAAATGAAACACCATTGTAGATCTCAGTGTCAAGTCCAAGCTCATTAAAGGCTAAAGAAGTAATAAAATATGGAGATGTAAGCCTCGATGAAGAGATTGTATTACCAAAGTATGATTTTGACACAATGACAATAGAGCAGATGGGCATATTGCAAGAAGTCCTAGCAAGAAAGAAGCATTAGGAATTGCTAAGAAGGGAACATAGGCAGAAGCAAGCATTGCTAGATATCAAGGACATCTTATTAGATGCATTCAAAATACCTACTCTAGATGAGACCAAGCCATTGATTGAACAACTAAAAAACATAGTGGAAAAGGTTAGTGATGCAGACCTTGACACAAATGTTAATTTGTTAGAATGGTCTGAAAAGAAATTTTAGAATAAAGTAAATGAGAAAATATCAAGTGACATAGCACTCACATAATTTGCATTGGAAACTAAGGTTGAGGATGTGAAGAAGGTACTTGAGAATATTTTCTCACTATACACAAAACTATGCAATCCAACACCCTTCGCACAAGAGACCAGAAGTCAACTTTTGAGCTTGGAGAGTCAAATTAATTCATCAAGTGCAAATTTGTCTATGAATCCAACTCAAAGTGAAAAGCACTTTAGAACCTTGCTACAAACCCAGAGTTAGTTAGGCACATCATTTTCTACATATGAAGCCAATATTAGGGCTAAACTAATTAGCATCCAAACAACATTGACCCCACACATGAAGATTTTGCACAAGGAATTAGGTTATGCTAAAACTCTTATGAAGAAAGACCCCAATCTTTCAACATTAGATGAATTAGTTCACCTTGTTTCTGAGATGACCATCCAAATTAAGTCTTTGGATGTAGCATGTGAAAATTGGGATGCAACTCTCAAGATTATACTAGATGTCCATAAATATTTTCTAGAAAAAAAAACTATTAGTGTATAGCCCATTGACATAAGTGTCAAAAAGGGGGAGAGAGTAAAAGAAAGGGGAGCTATAGAGTTTTTAGGAGAATAAAGAATAAACAAAGGGAGAGTAAGCATGAAAATAAAAGAGTATCAGATGAAAAAGTAACAATTAAGACACATTTACTTAGTAGGAGTACAAAATTATGGGTATAGAAAAAACCTATCAACTTAGGAGGAGTGATTAGATTTTGAGGTATATAAGTTGTTACAAAATTTTGAAGTTTTAAAGTTTTGTACATAAGTTGAATAAGAGGTATGTTATGCTCATAAGGATAAAGGATATTAATGAATGACCAAGTATTTTTCACACTCATCTCAAATGGGAAGATTGTTGATCTTAGATTGGTTTTGACTAATGAGTGTCTACACACTTAAGTCATTTACTTAGTTCATGTCGAACAAGTAATACATGTTGAGCACAACATGTATATGATACAGCATGCCAAGTCCACAGTGAGTGTCAAGCCACTCATATGCCGAGTCTCTAAAGTGTTGAGTAGATAGTGTATGCCAAGTGATTCAAGAGTCGAGTAAGCAATGCATGTTGAGTGATACAGATGATGAGTCTTACAATAGAAATCATTATATGCTGAGCATCAAAAACTTTAGATGTCGAGTAAGATAGTTTTGTCATAGTTGTTTGTAATGGCACAAACAACTATCTAAACCATTTTTGAATCGAATTAAAGATTAATTTATGATATTTTGGAGATAAGGATGAATCTTAAGTTGGAATCCCTATGAATTGCATGAAACCAATCAAGTAAAGGAAAGGTTTAAGTAGAAAAATGGATGAATCATGATTGTTGATTCATACCTAACCCTAAGTCACTTATGTCTTCTTAAGGAGGAAAAACCTTAAACTTTCTAAGGTATGTGGAAGGAGCAAGGAGAGTAGTTTCCATGCACAAATAGAGCATTCATGGTGACTAAGGAGTTATGATCTGAGATTACATTGTAGAATTAGTTAATAGAGAATGGAGGAAGGGAATAACATACAAAAGAGATACATCTGATCAAGAAGGATCAAGAGTACATCAGTTTAGAGGTGATCTATCATCAAGCAACCAAGTGCTAATAGCAGGATCAATGCTAAAATATTCTAGTAGGTGAATCAGTCAAACCTCCTAATAAAGTAGTCCTAACAGGCTATATTGAAATCCTTTAACAAGGTGCTTACTTAATTGTGAGTTGAAGTCCTTTAGCAAGATACACTTCTAACAAAGTGTTGAAATCCTTTAATAAGGTGAGACCTAATAGTCTTTGTAAGCCTTTAACAAGGTAGACCTTTCATAGGGTAGATTGCGTCTCATGATCAAAATATTGTAACCTTCATTAGATACACTTTATTATTGCAGTAGTGAAGATTTGTGGGTGTCATCCCCATCCCAGTTTTACCTTCTTATTAGAGGGTTTCTGAGTAATCATATCTAGTGTCATGTGTGTGAATGTTTACTTTTTTAGATGTTTTAGATATATATGCATTACATGGTATTTCAATTTATTGAGTGAATGTATGAGATGGATGTGTGGTGAATATTTTTATGGGTCCATGTTTAAAGTACTGATTCACCCCTCCCTCTCAAAAGTTTACTTTTCCTATTATAATTCCAACAAAACTTAGTGATTTTTGAGTGACAACAAATGTTACACTTTGAGAAAGAATCAAATTTGAGTTTGACACAATTGAATTTTCAAGATGATTAAAAAACTTGTATGATAAGAATTGATGAGATGGTATATGTAATGCATGATGAGAGTTTCTTATGTGATCTAAGGAATTGATTTCATCAGAAGTTTCTAAAAGTACCAAGAAGGTAAAAGGAGAACATAATGATGGAAGGATTTGATGAATCTGATCTAACCCTAAGATCTATGGTGATGTTTAAGAGGAAAAAGATAAAAATTACCTATTTAAGGATGCATAAGGGATGTTTTCTAAGGTTGGTTTTTTGTTTATTGGCAATATTAACGAGAACCTATGAAGAATAGAGTAGCAAAGGATAATTGAAGAGATTAGTGAAGTATGATTGCTTGAGGAGGTGCCAAGAAAATCAGTGATGGAGATGATAATGGAGGCCAGTCAATAAACCAATAGATGAATGAATAGAGATATGAATTTGGAAAGCAAGTTTTGTTTTATAGATCAAAATTGTTGTTACTTTCTAAGCATTGTGATAGTCAAAATCCATTAATCAAGGTTGACCTAACAACCATTTTTGTAAATCCTTTAATCAAGGTGACATTCTAATGGAATTATCCAAAGTCCTCTAACAAGGCCACTCCAAATACGGTGATTAAATCCTTAAACCAAGTCACATTTAACAATGTATTTTGTAACCTCTAATAGGGTTCACTCTTAATTGAGCTTACTTATGAAAAGTGAAAAAGTGTTAGCATATTACTTGGTGATCTTTCCCAAATTGGGTTTCCATATTAAATTTTGGTGTCAAAGTGTTTTTTACTTATGCGAATGTTACTTTAGGCATGTTGTTTTCATATTTTTTTTACTTACTATTAGTTGCCACACATATACATAACATAGAGCTAAGTTGGTGATGAGTTGCTATATTGACCAAGCTATTTAATAAGATTGGTTGGATTTTTTGAGGCTTTTAAAATTTGAATTGGTACATCTAGACATGAGGATAACTAATTCACCCCCTCTCAGTTATTTTAAATCATTCTAACAATTCATTACTTCTTGAACACCAATCATTCCACTACTCTCTATTACGCCTTTAGTAATAAAATCAATAGTAGGATTTTTCTTCTTATTTCTCACCTTCAACATTTTTACTTCCTTTTGTGACTCAATTTTTTCTTCTTATGTGTTCTTTTATTCATTCTTTCATCAGACATCCATTTCCTCTTGTAAGTCTTCTCTAATTTTGTTGTCTCCTATTCTTTTATAAATACGAGAAAAATATCTTATTTTAGTTCATCAATAGCTACAATAGAAGTAGTACCATTTTTAGTTCCAAATTTATGTGTCAACTTGTATATCATTTTTCTTGTTCTTCTTTGTATCACCGATCTGTTCAGTTCCATCTAAAACTTTGGATTAGCCTCTTAATAAGTACCAAATTTGGGTGAGATAACTTCTATAGGTTTAGATAAAATTACATCTGTATGTAGTCTCTCTAGATCATCATCTACCTCATATCCTAAGTAGGTATTTAAAATGTTCTTGGTTGCACAAATTGGAAAATACAAGTGTTAGTATCAAGAAGAAAAAAAAAATTATCTTTATATATATTCCTTCACAATATTGGCTAGGATTCTTTATCTTTCAATCCAATATCAATTGAAAAATCCTTAGAGTAAACCAAATATCATTATTAAAGTTATCTACTAACTCTCTAATGAATTGACTTATTTTCACAACCACCAGTTTATCCATAGTGCATTGTAATGTTTCTCTATCTGGGAAGAGATTTTACATATAGAAAAAAAAAATACATACTAGAATTGCTCCATACTTGAAAGATGATTTCTTATCCTTCTTTTTCTTTTCCATTTTTACCATGAATTGAATCTCCAACATCTTTCACATATCATTTATTGCATCCTCTTTCATCATTCAATAGGCTACATGAATTCCTCTACGGGGAAAACTGTTTAGATAATTTTATTGATAAAATTTGTATCTAATGACCATATATGTGAATCTAAGTTCTTTATCTATTATATAATTGATGATTATCGATTGATAATCAAGATTAACTAGTCAACCATGTAACCAAGTTTGTAACAATCTTCCTTAGGGTAGCTGACTCACTAGTAGAAAAAATCTTTTTACTTCGTGAATGATTTCCTTTGTAATCTTATGTGGTATATCCAACCACAAAAATTAATTGTGTACATGACTCAAAACATATCAAATCCACTCAAGATGAAAAACATTAGGTATATCAATTACATAGGCTAAATAATTTGTCCTCAAATTCTTTGTCTCATCCTTTAAAATATTGTTTTTGCACACCTTCTTACTCACTATAAATAACATCTAGACCAAGCTCACCAAGTGTTCAAGGAATTTATGATTGGATGTCCTCCACTAATAGGAATCTAGGATGCCTAAATGATAGGGAATTGATATTATGATTCTTTATTTCTTTCATTAGATGAAGCTTAAATACGAGACTTGGTTCCTTAGTATTATCAACCAAACAAGGGCATCTACAAATATTTCCATGATTTAGTTTTAAAATTGTATGAAAATCTTATAAAAAACTAGAGAAATATCTTGTGCTTTACTAGTTAGGTTTCTTGAATTCTTCCTCACTTATTAACTTTCAAATCATAATTCAGTAGACAACAACCATATTAAATCACTTTCAAAAACTCACATGTGCACCTAAGAGAGTAAAGTGACATATGAACTTACTTTAACCTTATCTAATCTTGAGAAAATAATCATTGCACTTTAACAGTAAAACAATATATTATAATGGTAGAATAATTCTTTTCCACCATTATAGCTAGTTATAAAATGAAAGATTAATCCTATCACCATATAAGCATATACAATTTCAAAAATTTATTAGAATTATCCAAAAGACCAATATGCATCTCAATATACAGATTGATCTTACTACTCTCATATCTAGGGGATTAGTAAAATACTTTCCATTAGGTTCTTCCCCTAAGTAGAAAAATAGACTTAGTTTTAAGATGAATCCTTTGCGCAAGAGCATGCTGATTTTCTCTTAGATGGCTTGATTTCTTCCTTGTTTCACTCTTTCTTCATCCATGTCTTCTTCATCTCACTTTTGGTATCCTCAACGTCAACAATTTTCTTTCCCTTCTTGTCTTTAGACCAGTACTTAAACTGATAGTCCCTTGTACGATGATTAATCTTATGACAAAAAAAAATGCCATACTAATAAACTTCTATGGTCCAAAATCTCCTATCTCACTTCTCATTCTACAATTTATAGCTACATGACCATAGTTTTCACAAAATGAACATGTGTCATTGAAATTTCTTTCCCTTCCATAACGGTATATTAGTTTGACTAGAGACCTAAGAATATCCAATTTGGATCTACAATCCCAAGCTCTATGACCATATTTGTTCCTTGTATAAAAATGTTCATCAAAGTTACCTCAACTAGACCTACTACTATGACTATATCTACACTCATATGTAGTATGACAATACTTGTCATAATTGTAGCAATGAGCATCAAAATTACCATCACATATTGTATCTACTACTAAGACTATATCTACACTCACATGTGTTATGGCCATACTTGTGACAGTCTTAGCAGTATCCATTAAAAGTGTAAGGTCATGTGACCGGTCAACTCCTACATATATTTTTTGTATGACCAACCTTCCCACAATTAAAACACATAGGCTTATTAGATTTCTTAACTAATTTTTTTGGATTTACCTTTAGATCTTGTTATGGATCCTTGGACCTAGATGACTCTCCAAAGTTAAATATGGTGTATTGGTGTATCCAAGACCACTTGCATAATTTTTTCTCCTTTGACTATTCAAAATTTTAACAAGATTATGTGAGGTCTCATCATAATTCTTTAGTTGCTAACTAACTTCTTTCTTAGTTTTTAGTCATTTCTTCAATTTCTCATTCTCTTCTCTCAATCTTTCATCCTCAATTATAAATTTCATTTTTTATTCACCCACATCATGAATTTGTCTCTAAAGCAAAGCATTTTCCTACCTTGATCTATAAAGCTCTTTTTCTCTTTCTTTTAGAGACTCTTCAAAAACTTTCTTGACATATTTAGAACGTTTCTTTGCATCCTCAACAACTCATTTTTTTTCAAGACCTTCACACATATTGATTATCTAAATTTCACATTCTTTCCTCATCTTTTGTATGTCTTTAGTTAGTTTCTCATTTTTTCAATAAATTTCTGTTGAAATTCTCTAGATACACTTACTTTAGATAGTTTCTCTATGTATTCTTGGTTTTCACTCAATTTCTAACCCAACTCTCTTCTTTTCTTGAGGGAGTTCCTAAATTTTTTCTCAAGTTCATTGATTAGTTTATTTTTATTCTCAAGTTTATTTTCATACACGTATCTCTCAATGTTGGTTTTTATGGATCGTCTCCTCAAACAGTTAAGATTAACACCAAGAGGACCAAAGCTCTAATAATAATTGGTAGTATTTAGAAGCACTAGAGGGGTGGGGGTGGGTGAGGGTGGGCAGGGGGGTGGGGGTGAATTAGTGCAAACAAGTCACCTACTAATTCAACCAATGATTTGATTAACTTTAAAATTAATTCCAAAGTTCATAACATATAACTGTAAGAATGAAATAGAAGTAAATGATATTAGACATCCATACATACACCAAATATAACACATTGATTGTTACTATGGAAATCCTTAGTTAGAGGGAGAAAACCATGAAGAGGATGATGCCCACAAGCCCTTCACCATAGTAAAATGGTATTCCCTATTAGGAGATACATATACTATTTCTAAGGGTTCACCATGTTAGGAGTGACTAGTAGACTATTAGGAGTACCAATAGATCTATTAGGATCTACACCACTAGAGGATTTAAAGATATTTTTGTGAGTCACCCTATTAAATAATTTATAATAGAGGACCTATTAAAGTTCACCTAGTTAAGGGAATTTTACTACTGCAACTATTAGGGAGAAACAAGATGAATAATCTAGAAGTTGAACTCCTTTCCTATTAGATCAAATCTACTCTCTACTCTTGGATGCTACTCTCTAAATCACATGGGTAAAAAGCTTGACTAGAACACTAGAAAACAAAAAATGTACTTCATAAAATTATTAAATAAAAATCTTCTCATTAAGAGAGTTTCCATATAAATACATAGCTTATGTCTCTTAATATTTCACCCAAATTCAACTTTCAATCTTTGCACCCTAATGGCACATGCCAATATATATATCCTGATGTTGTAATATATTTTCTCTCACCACCACAACACATAAAAAGATTTACATGTGATTCTCCCAAGATTAGTCAAAATGTGTTTGACCATTTCAAACATCTTCTGGAATATTCTCTAAATTCTTACTTTGATGATATAATTTCTAGCTCAATACATATTTATTAATTAGGACACCTCTCTAGAATAACTGCACTTACCACAACATCCATACTAGCCATTGATCCAAGATGTACACAGGTAACTCAAGAACATAAGATTTCTACCTTGTTACCCCTTTTGTATCTATAGTTCTTGTACAAGGGTCATCAACATGAGTTGCATTTGTAATAAGAATATCTTATAATCACACGCATATTGTGTCTAAGACTACTCCACTTAATTCTAACTTGAGCATGACTTCAATAAAAATATCTATCTATAGTAGTTCTTCCTATACATTTATCTCTATACTTAGCTATTTTCTACTTACTAATCAAACTATATCCTTATTGGTTGATCCAACCATGTGTTGTGACTAATTTTCCATCAATGATGACCAAAAACACATCCACTTGTGAGCGCTCACCAAAATCCACCACAATGCCAACAATTACACAAAATTTCAAAACTTTGATCAACCTATTTTAAACCAAAGATATGGTTTATGTATTTAGTACAATCCATCTTTGTATCTCCCACTAAGTCTTCATTGTTGGCCAATAAGGTATTTCTCAAGTCACCGTACCCTGTCAACAATGCAGTTTATATATTCATACATCTTGAAATTTATAGTATTTTGACTAAATGAGGACATCAAAGTGAATTGATTGAAAATATAAATAAGTTTAATAGTTGGATAAAAGGGAAAATTTATGAAAATTTACACCCTAATGACTTATTTAAAAAGTGAAACCTAATTGATAATAATAAAGGCAATTAAATTAATAATAGCTTTCATACCTAACATGTTACCAAAAAAACTTAAAGTCCCTGACTCAGTGAAAGAACAACACTAGGGATGAAACCCACTAGCTAATATATTAGAAAATAAAAAACTATGTTAAAGGTTGATGAGGAATACACATACTTTGAAAAACTCACCTAAGGCTCACTACTCAAATTCAACAAGAGAAATCAACTTGATTTAGACAACAATATAATTACAATGAGGGAACAAATGTTGGTCTGGGAAAAATCCAAAAGGTAGACTATAATCCACTAAAAAAGTGAACTCACCAATAACATGAACTATGATAATATGATTCTAGTGAAGTGTATAAATTCTATTATATTCTACTCATATAGGTCTTCTCAAGGTCTCTAATTTTTTATCAATAAATTTTCTTTGTATAACAAACTTTCCTTAGATCCACATTTACAATCTCAACTTTACACCATCATCATAACACTCACTCATCAACACACATAATTCACCAAAGAATTCTCTTCATAAATACAAGTGCATAACTCTTCATTCAATCAGCCTAATAGGAGCCCTTAATTCAAAATAAATCACATTGTCTAATACAAACATTAATCAATATGCTAAAACAACAATAATAATCTCATTAATCAAAGAAACACATTTCCTCATCGAGTCAACCAACAAATATTTCATGGTCTTATGTCCAAAGAAGAAATATGTCTTCCCAATCTTAAATCCACAAACCAATGTATTAGTGAATGCATCTCCATGTTAGAATAACATCAGTATCTTTATATACAAAAATCTAACTCCAGCAAAAATTTCCCAAGAAAATATTGTACCATTGTTCATAATAACTTTTTATAGACAAACTGCTGGTAAATTGACTATATCATCCATAAATAAAAAATTCAATAATTGCAATGACATATTTATCATCTCAACATATCCAAGTATATAATCCTTTCCATTCATGATCAAATTATCAAAATTATACCTTCACCAAAATGATCAAGTGTAGATATCATCTCAAGAAAACTATTTGTCTAACACATATGTTGACATCAATGAAAAAACACTAATGCCAAACTATAAACTAAAGTAACAACAATGATTCTATCAAGAATCTTTCCTAATATCCAATAGTAATACCTAATGCAAAAGCATCTTGGGTTTTCATGCTATCCTTCTCATCTTTGTGCATTCTATCAGTTATTGTTGAGTTGCAGTTGGCTGAGTTCATATTTGGAAGAGTTCCTATAGTGTTGGCCTAGTTTTTATTTTTTTTGAGTTTCTACAGTATTGGATGAGTCCTATGGTTGTTGAGTTCCTTCAAGTGCTGAGTGAGATCACTAGTTTTCTAATGCTTAGTTCCTTCTTTGATTGAGTTTGTCTGTGATTAGATCTTAGTGAGAGCAGACTCGTCCATTTAATTTCAGTTATGAATTTAATGTAAGGATTGTGCATTGGGATGCATGTAAACCATTATGCGGTCAAAATTATCCTATGTAAAGATCTAGAATATTTTGTAAGATTTTTTGGCAAGTATAAGTAGAGGTGTCTAGTTTTAGGTTTGGTAGTTAGTCAGAAGTTAAGAAGTGATAATAAAGTTAGAAAGAAGAAGCAAGGATCTAAGAACCCAGTTTTGATTTTGTAATTTGTAAACTTGTTGGCCACAACCTAGAAGGCCTCACAACTAAGCATGCTTGCAGATAATTTGAAGAATCTATAAAGATATTATTGTTTCTTCTCTCCTTGGAATTTTTCTATGTTGTTTCTTCTATTGTATTTACTCACTAGGGTTTTTGGACAATCAAGTGTGCCTCTGGCCTTAATTTTCTATCCATACCTATGTTAGGTGGTATCAAAGATTAAGGATCATCCTTGTGGATATTGGATCATGTAGAACCCTAACTTGTTTTCTGTTGTAGGGTGGCACATCTATGGATTTGACCTATAACTAGCAGAGGGTTACAATCTTGTAGGAACCTATTTGTCAAAATGGTTTGAGGTAGAGGAAATGCTAACAATTCCATATTAGACATGTTGAGAGAGATTGTAGCCAGATTATATGTTGTGGAGATAGTCCAAAGGAGAGGAGCACATTTTGATGATGTGAGTGATGATGAAGCAATGTCACCACACCCTAATCTAGAGCCTAAAGAAGATCAAGATGAGGATATATTATTGAGAGTGTTGTCTAGGGAACATTTAAATCTTGCTATGAAAGTTGTTACTTATGATGGGAAGTTGGATACCTATGCTATGTTGGATTGGATATTTGATATGGATAAGTTATTTGAGTTTGAAAGCACTCATGATAATAGGAAGGTAAATGTTGGAGCCACTAGCCTGAAAGGTCATGCCTCACTATGGTGGGAGCATTTACAAACTAATAGATAGAGAAGAGGAAAAAAAAGATCAAAAGTTGGTTGAAAATGGTGAACAAGGTGAAGAAGAAGTTCCTTCCAATTGATTACCAGGTTAGTTTGTTGAGGAAGATGCAAAATTAGAGATAAAAGGACATGACTATGAAGGAGTACACTGAGAAATTTTCTAGGTACTTGAATGGTTTGAGATTTGGAATCTTACATGAGATAAGATTTGTGAAATTGGATAGCATGGAGGAGGTATACATATATTCTCTATGAGCTAAGGAAATCTTGATAAAGAAGCATGAGAAAAGAAAGAGAGGTAGATTGCACAGAAGCAAAGGTAGATCTTATGGAGAAAGTAGCATATCTACAAATTCTGTGAAAGATAAGGGTAAATATAAATGGAAGAACAAAGATAAAGGAAAGACATAGTGAAAATGTGGTAATTATTACTGAGGGGGTAATGGTTCTTACTGAGGAAGAGGTAATTTTTGTTGGTATCTCTAGCTATTATTGTTTATTAGTGTCAAACACTTATTCATTTACTAGGTAGAGTTAGGCAGTCATCACTATGATCGAGCTACTCTATATAGGTCGAGTAATGTATATACACTTATATATACTAAGCTCTATAGGAGCTGAGAAAGTATGTAGTCATCCAATATTTATATAAAAGATAAGTTCAATACCTACCAAGAAGTTCAAGCATATAGGTGCCTAGTTAAGTACCAAGTACAATATAGATCAAGTATCAACAACATATTGAGTATTAGAGATAGTAAGTGTCGAGCAATGCAGAGTTTACATACAAGTTAGAAATTATACAAACACTGAGGTCAACCTTTTTCAAGCTAACATAGAAGGAAAATTTAATATTTGTAGAGGTTGTTACAGAGAGCTTTATGCATTCATGATGTGGATCACAGATCCCTATGTTTTGTAATCAATGACTTAGATCAAGAGGAAAAATATGGAAGCATATAGAAAAATCTTTACATAACCCTTTAAATAGAAAATATTTTAACCTGGAGAAAGAGATGTGAATGATATCAATAAGCCATGGTGTGGTAGATGATATGAAGAGAGGAGTAATATGTGAATGGTGAAGTGAAGGATCAAGATAAGATCGAAAGTCAAGTAGAAGTGTTTTGTTATCTCTTAATAGAAAAAGGTACCTAGTTAGTGAAATAAAGGGAAGAAAAGATTTATTAGAGTAGAAGAGAGGATCAGTTTGCAAAGAGAAGACTCAAAATCCACTTATAGAGAAAACTAAGAGTTAGGTACCGAATCAATTCTAGTCAACTTGAATTAGGGTAAATCTCTTAATAGAGTGGTCTTAACAGATCTTTATAAATCTCCTATAGAGTCCTTAATTTATTGTAAGTGCTAAATCCTCTACGAAGGTGACACCTAAGAGTCTCAAAATATTTTAACAGAGAATACCTTTCATAGGACAGATAATATATTATGGTCAAACATTATAACCCTAATAGGTTAACTTTATTACTGCAGTAGTGAAGATTTGTGGGTGTCATCCCCACCCTAGTTTTACCTTCACCTTGGAGCATTTTTGGGTAATCAAATATTGTGTTATGTGTTTATTTTCATGCATGCGATATATTAGATCTACAAGTTATATTAAGTTTACTCTTACAAGTTTACATGCATAAGACAATTGGTGAATGAATTGTTGAAAAGATAAAGTGTTCAAGATTTTGATTCCCCCCCACCCCTTCTTAGTATCTTGTTATCTTATTTATACTTCCATCAATCAGCAATTGGTATCTAAGCCTAGTTCTCTTAGAGAAGCTTAATTTCTTGGAGATTAGATCTTGGAGATGGAGGCTTATAAACTAGACAAGGTTATTGACAATTAGGTGATTGATATCCAACTCATAATGCATAAACTTGAGAAAGCAAGACAAGATATGAAGAAATCCCTAAAAAGAAGAATGGAATTGCCTATCTAGGATAAAAAATTTCTTATGAAGAAGTTGAGATTGAAGGAATGTTTGAACCAATTAATCCAAATGATAAAGAATCTTTAGATCTACTTGGAAAGAAAAAACTCCTAAATGAAGAAATAAGAGGACTAAAAAGGGAACATGAAATCCAATTAGTAAGACTATGTAGAATGACTAAGAAAAAGAAGAAAGATGAAGAAGGCAAGGCTATGGATGAGGAAGAAAAAAGGGTAATGGATACTAGACTTGAAGAAAGGATATTAGATGTGCAAAAGATAAAAAATAATAAACTAGACATGATGAATCAACTGATGCTTGCGAATCAAGAATTAAACCAAAAACATTTGGAAATAGAAAATCTCATATCATAGAAGGACATACTGAAGAATGAGTTGAAAAATGAGAAAGAATTTATGGAAAGATTGAACAAACCAAATGAAGCAATGAAATACTTTGTAGAACTTATGAAGTCATCTAGTAATATTGATGGCTTAGGACATTCATACACTAAGCAAGGAGAATCATCCAAGAATGGAGAACTAAGGAATGCAAAGTCAATGAGAAAACCAAGATGTTATCACTGTGGAAAACTTGGTCATACTACAAACATTTTTTGAAGTAAACATGGTATGCAAAATCCTAAACCCAAATTTAATGGATATTATTTTTACCACAAGAAATAAGGACATCAAAAACATGAGTGTAGGTCAAGAATGAGGAAAGTAGTTATCACACCTAGGTTTGAAGGATATTTCTATAAGTGTCAAAAGTATGGGCATAGAGAATATGAATGTAGATCACAAAAAAAACCCTATTGGATAAATTAGAGGTAGAATTATGCACCTAATAATGCATGTTCCAAGTGTCACAAGTTTGGACATTCAAGAAAGAATTGCAAGATTCAAGTCTCATCAGAAAATCACATCAAAGACAAAGATAAAGGTAAAGTAGACATTGAATAAGTAAAGAAAGAGATGAATTAGACATGGAGAAAGAAAGTAGAAGATGGAAATAATGGAGCAAATGGAGTTGAGGTCACCTAATCCAATGGAGAAGGTGATCATCTCATTTCAAACTAAGAAAGAGTGGTATGTATGGAACTACATATTTAATTAATATATCATACATCAATTCGTAACACAGAATAGGCCAAAGTTCATACTTTCATATGTAAAGATGCATATAAATAGATTTGTGAAAAGAATTAGTACAAAAGAATCATTTATATAGCTAGTGCCAAACATTAGTAAAATTATCTATGTTGATTGAGTATTGCAACATGAATAGAGTACTTCAGAAGAAGACTGGTGTGTAGACCAAGTTAGATGGAAGAGACTAAGTTGTATATTATAGACCTAATTTGAAGGCACCAATGTTGACCAAGACATCTGGTTTCGACCTACTAGAGTACACAACATTAATGGAGACCCTATATTGACCAAAAGAAGGTATATATCAAAATTTGAAGACATTATTTCACACCTTGCATAAAATTTCAAGAGTGTAGAGTAATTTGGCAATTTGAGTGACTAACAAAATATTTTAAGGTGATTTGGAGCAAATATGAGATGAGAAAAGATTTCAAATCCTAACAAAGAGAAAATGACATCTTCAATCACCACTAGAATAAGCCAAGAGGTTAGTAAAATTAAATTGGAGAAGAGTGATACTTGTCCTCCATCTAAGTTTTGTGCTATTCTAGAAATTGCAATGAAAGGAGATTCAATGGGTGCACTATCCTTGATACCGTCCAAGGTTATTATGATTCATGATGTAAGGAGATGTTATATGTGTAAGATTAGAGAAGTAGGATATTATGAAATGAGAGCAACATATGAGAAGTTATTTAATGAAGGAATCTTGTAGGATGAATTCAAAGTTGTTGAAAGGAAAAGGTTAACTTGTGTCTGAGGGTTCCTAAGAAATTTCAAGATTGAATGGATCAAAATTATTCTAAGTAGAATTCATGACATGAAGTTTTGGATATAGAATGGACCCATAGAGGTCACAAAGAAAATGATTCACAAGGTTACAAGATATCCAACCCTAGACAAAAAAAAACCATGTAATGCCTAAGTCGAGAAGAAATTGAGGCAAACATAGGTACTGAGTGGAATGGATGAGGTTTGTCCATTACAAACATTTCTGATCCATTAGTCAAATTTGTAGTGAGGGTTATATTTCACAAATTTTACTAGTCAAGCAGGATGAAAAGTGTACCATGTATGGTAGTGGATCAAGCATGGAAAATAGTGATGAAAGATCATGAATATGATCTTGCTAAGCTTCAAAGATTGCAATTGGCAAAAAATATGGCATCCATAAAAAAAAAAAAAAGAATTCAGTGTGTAAGTTTGGATCCCTCATTATGTGTATTTTCTTTTATATATAGAAATATTTTCTTGTTATTGGTGATATTTTTTGGGAACAAAATAAACCAATGAAAAGACAAATAAGTAAATACATTACTCAATTAGGAGAAAATTTTGAGAATGTCATGATACGTACTTTTAGGAATTTAAGAAAATAATGAAGATGAGAATAAGAATACTTGAAGAATTGGTAACTAGCTATTAAAATGATATATTTTTTTTTGTAGAGACAAATAATACATTTGTACACATAGTAAAGCCAAGGAAGGCTTGATTACAAGGTTTTGATTATGAAATTGGCAGTGACTTAGTGAATGCAAACATTGTTGGACTATTGAAAGAAGAAATAGATACTAAGGTTGAATCTTTTGGAAAATATGAGGAATCTAAGGCCAGAATAATTATGAATATTAAGATAGCTTCTAAGGAGAAGAAAATGAAGAGAATGATTGAAGACCTAGAGGAAAAACTAGGCACCCTAGGAAAAGGCAAATAACCATTGTAGATCAAATAAGATCTTGGAGAAGATGAAGAAAAGGGTAGTGGTCATGAGGAAGAGGAAGAAGATGAAGGAGACAAGGGTAAAGCCCTAGTTGTTGTCATACCACCTAGAAAGAAGGATAAAATAATTGAAAAGAGGCTAGTGGTGACACCCCTCTCTCCTCCACCACCAACTAAGCCAAGGACTAGGGTAGCTACTAGTGCTAAAAAATTGCAAAATAAAGAGTAGTAGAGACTACTAAACCTAGTACATCTAAACCAAAGAGAAGGAGATTGGTCAAAGGACCACCCATAGGGTGAACAAAATACACTGATGAGTTATGTGCAGATCTTAGAAGATCTTTAGGATTACCCATTTTTAGATTTGTAAAATATGACACATTGGATAATACTAATAGAAAAAAAGCTAAGGAGACTATGGTAGATATTATTGATAATCATAAGTTAGCTTCAAATGAAATTAAAAAGAAGATACCCACAAATTTGTATGATAGGCTTTAAAGAAGGTAGCAACAAGAAGAAGTGGAAGAGAAAAAGATAAGAATTGACACTCTAGTCAAGATTATACCTAATCTATCACAAGATTAGATAAAAATATTTTTGGAGAAGTATAGGAACAAATTTGTTCCTAATAATAGAATTTTTATAATATTACAAAATAAAGTAGAAGCTGTAGCACAATAAGATGAATTAGGGTTATCCATCAAGAAAACAAATACATAGAAAGGAATTGAGACATTGACCATCAAAGATGATCACAGTAGTGGAGAAAGTTTAGTTGTGTTGAGTATGTAAGGTAGCATGTCACTAGTACATGCTAACACCTCTAACACTCTAGAGGCCAAGCAATCAAGGATCACAAAGAAATTTAAAGAGGCAAATATAAAAGACACAAGTTTAGAAATTCAAATTGTGTTAGCACCTCACATTGAGGTAAATAAAGAGTAAGTAAAATTGAGCCAAGTGTAACTATTCTTGTCTCACACACCGATGCACCAACATGACCGAATGGTGAAACCCCCTCACTAACTCCCAAAGAAATGCCAAGAAACAACACTTCTTATGTTGGAGAAAACAATTTTGTTACAAGAAATTCTAGAAAAGAAGAATAAAGAAGAGCTAAGAAAAGAGAATAAATAAAAGAAGGTGCTATATGATGTTAAAATAGTTTTGTTGATACTTTTAATATTCAAAATTTTGATGGTGAAGCCCCAATAATTATCCAACTTGTAAATATTTTTGAACAAGTAAATTATAGTGATATATAATCCAATAAGAAGATAATGGATTTCTCAATGAGAAAATTTGAGAACAATTTTTTGAATAAAATTTCCACAATGATTACTGAGCATAAAGTTTAGTTACAAGAGCATGTATAGAAAATGATAGTTGTTATATAGAGGGTACAATGTTTATACAAAATTTTGTCATATGTGCCAAGATTTACAAATGAAATTTAGGAACAAATTCAACAGATTGAAGTTGAGATGCAAAGATCCAACATCATTATTTTACAATCAGTAGAATCAAGTATTGAACACTACAATAAGTTATTGAATGCTCAAGGAATATTGGTTGAGATTTAGGCAATAGACAACAACATGAGATCCAAATTTTGGAGGTCATGTAAAGGGAAATGTAATTAGAAAAGGATGTTATCAAATAAGATCATAATATTTTAGTGGCTGATAGCTTAATTGACTTAGTATCACGGTTATAGTTATAAAATCACATTTTAGAGGCAGTAAGAACTACTTGGGATCATGCACTCTACATGATCACCCAAGTTTGTCAAACATTCATTGATAAATATGGTTTTATTCCACCCATTCAACCTTAGCATTTGTGACATAAGTGTAAAAAATAAGTTGGAATGATTATTTTTCATACAACAAAAAAGTTACTAAAGGAGGAATCAACAAGTGAATGAGAAATAAAGTGAAGAGTTTAGCCAGAAAACATGGTATGACACTCTAATATCAGACTATTTAGAGTATGTGGATAAGTATTCATTTATACATTGTTTATTTGGTGTGAGTCACAATTTTGAAGTTTTACATTGAATTAAGTCATAAGACTTAGGGGAGTACTCACATTAGATTGTATTTGTAACAATGTAATCATGACAATTTTTTTTTGCCACTAATTTCAAAGGGGGAGATTATTGATATCCCTATCTATTATTGTCTATTAGTGTCAAACACTTAGTCATTTGCTAGGCAGAGTTAGATGATCATCACTACAACTGAGCCACTCTATATAGGCTGAGTCATGTATATAAACTTGTATATATTGAGCTCTATAGGAGCCAAGAAAGTATGTGGTCATCGAGTATTTTCTATACAAGATAAGTTCAACACCTACTAAGTAGTTCAAGAACATAATTGTTGAGTTATATAGTAAGTGTCTAGTACATTACAAACCAAGCATCAACAACATGGTGAGTATCAAAGATAGTAAGCATTGAGAAATGCAGAGTTTGCATACAAGTTACAAATGATACAAACTTTGAGGTAAACCATTTTTAGGCCAAAATGGAAGGAACATTTAATATTTGTAGAGGTTGTTATAGTGATTTTTACATGATTATGATGTGGATCATAGATGCCTATGTTTTGTGATCAATGACTTAGATGAAGAGGAATAACATGGAATCATCTAGAAAACTCTTTACAAAACTCTAAAAATAGAGAAGACTTTAACCTAGAGAAAGAGATACAAATGATATTAATAAGTTATGATGTGACAAATGATATGAAGAGATGAGTAATATACAAATGGTGAAGTAAAAGATCAAGATTAGATCAGAAGTCAAGTAGAAGTATTTTGTCATCTCTTAAAAAAACAAGTGACCTAGTTATTACAGTGAAGGAAAGAAAAGCTTTATTAGATCAAAAGAAAGTATTAGTTTGCAAAGAGAAGACTTGAAATTATCTTATTGAAAAAATCAAGAGTCAGGTACTGAATCAGTTCTAGTTAACTTGAATTAGGGTAAATCTCTTAACAGAGTGGTCTTAACAGATCTTTGTAAATCTCCTAACAAAGTCCTTACTTTATTGTAAGTGTTAAACCCCTAAAAAGGTGAGACCTAACAATCTCAAAATATTTTAACAGAGCATACTTTTCATAGGGTGGATTGTATATTATGGTTAAACATTATAACCATACCATGTTTACTTTACTTCTGTAATAGTAGAGCTTTGTGGGTGTCATCCCCATCCTAGTTTTACCTTCACCTTGGAGGGTTTCTAGGTAACCAAAAAGTGTGTTATGTGTTTATTTTCATGCATGTAATAGATTAGATATATATGTTACAAAAAGTTTACTTATACAAGCTTTGCATGCGTAAGAAAACTAGGGAATGTGTGAATGAATTGTTAAAAAGTTGAAGTGTTTAAGATTTTGATTCACCCCCCCAGTATCTTATTATCCTATTTATACTTCCATCAATCAACAAATTTTACCCTATAGGTAGTTTTTGTGGTAATTATTTCAGATGTGGTGAAGAAGGGCATGGATCCTTTGAGTGTAAATACTCTAGTGAAAGTTAAAATGGTAAGAGAAATGTTGTAGTTTGTGGTGAACATGTGAGTCTTTTAAGAGATCTTGAGGCTAGAGAAAACTTGATGTGAGGAAATTTATGTAGTGAGAAGTATTTTCAAGACTAGATGTAAGATAACATGGAAGTATTATAAAGTAATCATTTACAGTGGAAGTTCAATACATTTGGCATTTGAGGAGCTGGTTAAAAGGTTGTAGTTGGAAAGATTGAAGAATCCTAAAACCTATTATGTTTCATGGATCAATGATGAGCATACATTATTGGTAAGTGAACAATGTGTTGCAAAACTCAAAATTGGACACTACTTTGATGAAGTCCAGTGTGATATTATTCCTATGGATTATTGTCATATTTTGTTGGGTAGACCTTGGTAATATGATAACATGTTGTGTATGATGGTAGATTGAGTTAATATACTCTTTGGGTAAATGGAGTCAAGAAAAAATTGTTTCCTTTGATTGGAGTTCCAGATGAGATTAATTGTACTACTATTAGAATCTATATGGTTAATGGGAAACAATTTGAGAAGGAGATGAAGAAGAACCAAGTGTTTTTTTTGTAATTCCTAGAGGGAAGAGTTGTAATAGTAATGGCTAAGTAATAGGAAATAGTAAAGGCTTAGAAACATAAGATAATAGAGGTCAAGTAACAACATAAACTAACAATGTTGGCCAAGTGCCAAAAAACATTGAAAACTTGTTAAATGAGTACAAGGAAATTATTGCAAAAGATATCCTTTATGGTTTAATGCCAGTAAGGGGTATAAGTGATTGTATGGATCTGATTCCTAGAGCTTTTTTTCTGAATAAAGCAACATATAGATTAGCACCTAGAGAGAATGAAGAACTTAAGAGATGAGTGCATGAGTTGTTGTAGAAAGGTTTGATCATAGAAAGATTGAGTCCATGTTCCATAACTACTGTATTGACACCTAAGAAGAATGGAGAACAAAGAATGTGTACTGATTCAAGAGCTCTCAACAAGATAATAGTAAAGTATAGGCTTCCTATTCCAAGGATGGATGACATAATGGATTTTTTGAGTGGAGAAGATATTCTACCAAGATTGATTTGAAGAGTAGTTATCATCAGCTTAGAATCAGAGCAAGTGATGAGTGAAAGACTACTTTCAAGACAAAACATGGTTTGTATGACTAGTTGGTTATGCCTTTTAGTTTGACTAGGTTGATGAATGAGCTCCTAAAGAGATTTTTTGGGTAAGTTTGTGATTTTTATTTGGATGATATTTTGATATTCAATAAGACCAAGGAAGAACATCTTGAGCATATTAAGGAAGTGTTGCAGAGGCTAAAAGAGGAGAAGTTTCTAATTGATTTGAAGAAGTGTTCACTCATTCAAGAAGAGATTGTGTATTTTGGATTTGTGATTTTAGTTGGTGGTTTGAAAATGGACCTTGAGATGGTTAAAGTAATCTTTGAATGATCTACACCTGAGAATGTGGGTAAGATAAGATCATTTCATGGTTTGGATAGTTTCTACATAAAGTTTATAAGGAGTCTTAGTTCTATTTGTAATGCTATGTTTGAGACTATGAGAGGAGATAAAAAGTATTTCAAGTAGAAATATGGCGCTGATAAGTGTTTTGAGACTTTGAAACAAAAGGTTGATGAGTTACCTATATTGGCTTTGCCTTATTTCAATAAGGTATTTCAAGTTGAATGTGATACATGTTAGGAATAAGGTGTCTCAACCTTGTATAATTCCTATTATTATTATTTGTTTTGTAAAATTTATTTGTGAAAATAATATGTAAATGTGAGTGTACATGTCTAGTTGGCATGTTGATCACTTACATGTGTCAGCATCTTGAAGTGTGTGAAGGAGATCATGGCTGAAATGGTTATGACGGATTCCTATGATGTGTATGAGCTATTTAAGGAATGAGCTATGACAGGTGTAAGAGAATCTTATGACATGAGGCCTATTTGGGTGCCCAAGAATGAGTGGTTGGTGTGTGTAAGAGAATATGCCAAAAATAGGTTGGTATGATAGATTCCCTTACACTTCTCTTGTGACCGCTATTTTTGGCAGATTCTATGACAAGCTATCATTGCCTATTCAAGGGATGGATGCCCTTTTCTTGGTATTGCATGTACATGTGGCATTGTGCATGGTTCTTGGTGGTTGAGCCATGAAAAACACCCAACTCCTTTGTGGGCATGTTGTTGGGTCTTAAGATGTTCATAAAAGGAGTATTGCATGTTGTAATGCAATAGAGAGTGAAAGAGAGAGATGAGAAGATATTTGCACAGGGTTATGCTGTTGAATTTTCTCTAGAATGGAGCAAGATGTAAATCTCCATGTGAAGGCTAAAAATGTATTGTAACTTGTTACTGAATAATACATTAGCTTGATGGTTTGGAGGGTGGGGTTTTTTACCTGAAAAGGTTTTCCCCACGTATATCTGTGCTCTCTATTTTGTCTTATTCTTCTAGTTCTATGATTGTAGAGTAATAATCTATATGTCATAATGCTGCTGAATTTTGTTTAGATCAGTAAATTGCAATCACTTTCCTTTAAGGTTTTAATTGTGGGAAATCAACTATGTCTGTTTCCACTTTTATGGCATAGTAGTATGCACTTGTATTTGCTGATTAGAAGTTGTACAAGGAACTATTGCATAGAGGATGTGCATACTAATCTAAGATGAATTTCTGGGGTGCTCTCATTTCCCTTCATTTGGTATCAGAGCCCATTTTTGTGAATTGCATGTTGTTTGCATGGGAGGATTCACAGAGTTTTTTGGTTCTGGGTATTTCTTCTATTAAGATTTCTTAGCTTGCAAAGCTTGAAGAAGTTTTTTTTGAAGAAATTAATTGATAATTAATCCTTTGATTAGTGGAAGTCTTGCAGTTGATTTATTCTTTTAGGAGACAGCAGACATTTCTTGAAGGATGGTGAAGACAGAGAAAATAGAGTTGGTCATGTTGAAATGACATTGATCTGGAGCTCTTGGTTGACAGAAGAATAACTCTTGATGCATGGGTATTTGAAAGTGTCTCTTTTGTTACCTGGAATGCATTGAGACTATGGAGTTGATCATTGGATGATCTGGAAGCTTCTGGATAGTCTCTCTCTCTTAGATGCATGAACTAGTAGTGGTTGTGGGATTGGTCTACAAGTGGGCCTGAAGTTCCAGTACTATTTTTTCCTCTTGGATGTTTATACATGCATGGCTTGGATTCTTGTTCGTTGGATTCAAGGGGTTTATAGATTTTCCTAAAAAATCTATGGTGATGTTCATCTATGATAATCCATTATTCTGGGTTCAGTTGTTTGGTATTTTTTTCAAACTTTGAGTCTTCTAGATGAGAAGTGGGTGTGGATGTGCACGGGTGTTCTTAAACACAATTTTTTTGCAAGTTTTGCATGTTGAAATAAAAAGCTTGTGGTTTTTTGTAGATCTATTGAAGAGCTATTTTTTGGACTCTTGTTCCTTTAGAGTGGTACCAGATGAGATGGTTGTAGTTCTACATGCATGCATTCTTTGTGCATGGTGAGAGGAGGTGTTTTCATTTCTCTACATAGAGATGTTGGTATGTGATCAGTCACTCAACATTTATGTGGTGATGCTTTGTTGGATTCCTGGACTATGGTGTTTGATGTGGACATAATTGGCAAATCAGATTTGTGCTTGATCTGGTGTTTGAGTCATGTTGTCTACATGATTATTCTCTTTGATCTCATTTGTATATGTCACTAATGTGATAGTGGGTTTACATGTTGCAATGATTGGATCTACAAGTTATGCAGTTAGGTGGGTAGGCCACCCATTTAATTGCAGTGGGATAACTTGGATGTGGACTGTCTATATCCACCAAATTTGATTTTGTGTTGGTGTAGACTTGTTAGCTGGCCTTGTTTGTGGGCACTTGTGCATTTGTGTGGTTGCTTTGAGATGAGAGGATGGATGATATTTGAGTACTTGGATAGTCAGTTATGGAGTCCTAAAGTATGGTGATTTTCCTTAGTGTGAAGATCTTGGTTTCACCCAGTGTGATGTGTGAACCTAGATGATTTTCAAATTTGGAGGATGCTGTGTCATATGCTTGGAGAGCTTGGTATCATGCATCAATGGGAGCTTTAGCAATGGCTGTATTTTTCCATCATATGGTGATGGATGATCTTCTTTAGTGTTGCAGATGTTGGAGGATGCCTTAGATCCTGTTGCTGTAGAAGGGTCTTTCATATTTGTTGGTTCACTAGTTGGAGATGGTATCTTCATGCGATTGGAGATGTTGACATCTTTAGGATTCAAGGGGTCCTTGGTATAGATGCTGTTTATGCTTTTATTTGATATGTTATCATGGTGGCTTTTATGCCATGGTTCTCTCTTTATTACTAGTTTAGAGTTGTGACATGATACAGTTATTTGATATGATCACATGAAGCATGTTATCTCTTTGGAGGAGATGGTTTAGATCATGATGTCATGATTATGTTCCTAATTCCATGGTTGGAGCTTTTGACATTGATCTTGTTTTAGTTTCTTGGTATTGAGTACTTTGATCATTTGCTTGATACTTCATGATAGTGCTATGTTGCAATGGAGTTTTGCATGGAGTGATTGATTACAGGTGCTTGTGGATACTTGGAGACTTAGGTGAGGCTAGAGTTCTCTTGAGATGAGAGACATGTTGTTGAGATGTATACTCTTGATGAGATTTCAGCAAAAAGTCTGAGGAGCCTACATCTTTGTTGGATGTGAGTTCAATAGAGACCTATGAGGAGTTTGTTCTTAGATAAGTCACAGAGTGACTTGCATATCTTGGAGGAGCATTCTCATTCCCCACTCTTGGTCTGCTTGACAGTTTATCACTTGAGAGGTATTGCCCAATGTTACTTTCAGGTGCTTTATCTTTTCTTTCATAATTGTGGATCTTGAGCTGCAGTTAGATGGTTCTGGAGGATTCATTGCGAGAGATAGATAACATGATTATCTCCTTGAGGTGTACTTTCATTTATGATGAAAATAGGAGATGGTAGTGGGCTGATTTCCTGAAATGGGAAATGGAGTTTGTTTGATCTTCTTTGAGAGGCTTACATCCATGTAGATTTATGATATCAGGTTATGTTTGATCTGTTGAGGTTGAATAGTTTTGGATGTAGTTGTGGCTTTTTTTTTGGGGCTATGGAGGAGATCATACTTGGCAAAGTTGACATTTAGAAGTGTTTGTAGAAGGACATGATACATGCTTATGGTTTGCAACTTCTTTCTTTGGTCTTGGTTATCTTCTTGAATGTTTGGGTTCACATAACATTGTTTTTTGAGATTTGTTGGAGCTATGTGGTCACTCTTTTGTGGTCAATTGTTATCACTTGTACTTCATTGTTTTTGGGTGATGACAAGTTGGTTCCTTTATCTCTTGTCTTTGTTGGATGTGGAGAACATAGGAGATTTGTGGAGATTGGATGAGAGAGTTGTTTCTTGCAGTGATTTTGCTATAGGATTTGCATATCTTTGTGGATGGTCCTTGGTACTACATGGTTTCACTTTCTTTGTGTTCTTATCAGTAGACTCAGTATGCTTTTGATTTTTCAAATTCAACATTATCCATGCAGTGGGAGTTCTTGTATGTGTTTAGTCTTCATCGACTGGTTTGCACATAGAGCTTGAGGTTGTAGTTTATGGGATGGTTATGTTCCTGGCATGAGTTTTCTGGTGTTCAATACCTTTGAGGTATGGGTGATTGGATGAGTTAGCATTTACTATGGATGCTATTTTCAATCTCGTGGATTTATCAGTTGGATTGGACAAATCAGTTTGGTTGTTGTTCTGGCTGATGTTTTATCTTATTTTTTGGAGGATGAATTCATAGTTTTTTTGGGCTAAGAAGTTGATATTTTTGATGCTTCTGTGTAGCTCATGAGCATAGTGGAGTGGTGGTAGTGCGTGTAGCCTTTTTTTATCACATGGATCTTATGCTTGTGTTATTTGGACAGGTGTCTAGTTGGAGCACGAGAGCATATGTTATGATTTATGTTGTTTCATGGATGGCTATGATGATATAGTTTCATCGATTTTGATGCTTGTAAGGAAGCCATTTGGCTTAAGAGATTGTGTTCTGATGTTGGTGTTGATGCAGAACAGATTACTATTTGGTGTGACAGTCAAAGTGCTATTTTCCTTGCAAAGAATCCAACTTTCCATGCCAGAATGAAGCACATTGATGTGCAGTTTCATTTTGTGAGAGATATGGTGGAAGATGGAAAGGTAAATTTGGAGAAGGTAGATACTGTGAAGAATGTTGTAGATGCATTAATGAAACCAGTGGGCACTAAGAAGTTCAGATGGTGTTCGGAGTCTACGGGACTTGTGGCCTATAGCAGTTAGTTCCTGTTATGTTCCTTTTGCTCTTACAAGGTGTTCGACAAGTGGGAGAATGTTAGGAATAAGGTGTCTCAACCTTGTATAATTCCTATTATTATTATTTGTCTTGTAAAATGTATTTGTGCAAATAATATGTAAATGTGAGTGTACATGTCTAGTTGGCATGTTGATCACTTACATGTGTCGGCATCTTGAAGTGTGTGAAGGAGATCATGGCTGAAATGGTTATGACGGATTCCTATGACATGTAAGATCTATTTAAGGAATGAGCTATGACAGGTGTAAGAGCATCTTATGACATGAGGCCTATTTGGGTGCCCAAGAATGATTGGTTGGTGTGTGTAAGAGAATATGCCAAAAATAGGTTGGTATGACGGATTCCCTTACACTTCTCTTGTGACTACAATTTTTGGCGGATTCTATGACAAGATGTCATTGCCTATTCAAGGGATGGATGCCCTTTTCTTGGTATTGCATGTACATGTGGCATTGTGCATGGTTCTTGGTGGTTGAGCCATGAAAAACACCCAACTCCTTTGTGGGCATGTTGTTGGGTCTTAAGATGTTCATAAAAGGAGTATTGCATGTTGTAATGCAATAGAGAGTGAAAGAGAGAGATGAGAAGATATTTGCACAGGGTTATGCTGCCAAATTTTCTCTAGATTGGATCAAGATGTAAATCTCCATGTGAAGGCTGAAAATGTATTGTAACTTGTTACTGAATAATACATTAGCTTGATGGTTTGGAGGGTGGGGTTTTTTACTTGAAAAGGTTTTCCCCATGTATATCTATATTCTCTATTTTGTCTTATTCTTCTAGTTCTATGATTGTAGAGTAATAATCTATATGTCATAATGCTGCTGAATTTTGTTTAGATCAATAAATTGCAATCACTTTCCTTTAAGGTTTTAATTGTGGGAAATCAACTATGTCTGTTTCCACTTTTATGGCATAGTACTATGCACTTGTATTTGCTGATTAGAAGTTGTACAAGGAACTATTGCATATAGGATGTGCATACTGATCTCAGATGGTAATTTTTGGGATGCCCTCATTTCCCTTCAATACAAGTAGTGCAATATGAGCTATGTTAAGTCAAGAAGGTAATCTTGTTGCTTTCTTTAGTGATAAAATGAATGATGCTACAAATAAGAGCTCTATGATATTGTTTAATCCTTGAAGAAGTGGAGACATTATTTGATTCCTAAGGAGTTTATGTTGTATACTGATCATAAGGCTTTACAATTTTTGGGAAGTCAACATAAATTGAATTAGAGACATATGAAGTGGGTTGAATACTTACAAATTTTCACATTTGTAATAAAGTATAAGAATGGAGTTACTAACTATATTGCAAATGTAATGAGAAGAAGACATTCTTTGTTGACTAAGATGAAAGTTCTATTAGAATATATAATCCATTGATATGACTGGGGCGGTGAGTCTATTATCCAACTATTAGAATCTATATTAACCTTAAATAAACTTAACCATGTTAGTAATATAAACTAAAACCACAACAAGATACTCATACACAATTAACACTAGATATGTTAAAACAAGGGAAACCCTTGATCAGAGGGAAAACCCTAGTGGGGATGGTACCCACAAGATGATGTAATAATATAAATGTTAGTTGCTAGAGGATAGACCCTATTAAGAATCTATTACAAAATTTAGTACATATGAGTCCTTGTTAGGAGACTTTGAATCGCTATTATGAGTTGTTCCAACCCTATTAGGAGTTGTGGAAGATAGCTGGACCCACTACCCAAACAACTTCAAGGTTAAGATCAAAGAACACATTGTCGAAATGATCTCTCTATTATTCCTTTCAAAATAGTAGAACTAAAATGTACTTCCTTCCTCTATCTCTATCCTATCAACCATAACTCTTTTCCTTTAGATCTTGTAACCAGATCTCATACTACACATCCAATGATCCCTTGGATTTCTTACACACATTGAAAAAGCATTCTACTCTTTCTTATGTTGCACACTAATAGTTCACATTAAAAATAAGGAAAATAACTTTCATTTATACCTTATCTTCATATAAATTCCTTGAGTCGGCCTTGAGGCTTTCCCAATTAATTAAAGTAAGATAAATAATTAATTCATAATTACAACAACACTATCAGCTCATAGTCTGTACAAAATTTCATACATATGAAACCACATGTTGTGCACATATTGGAATCACCATATGAATATCATCTATCACTATGTGTTTGTGCATCTTTTCATTACATCTCACATGAAAGATAGTGATAGATCATCATAACTCTATTTTACAATGCTTTATTTCTACACTACTTCTAGTAAATCAAGTGTAAATTTTGTACAATATCAAGAAAGGCTTAGTCCTTTGAACCAAATCTTCAGGAAAACCTCAAGAACATGTCCTCTACTATGCATCATCTAAAACATCCTCAGCTTCTATACATCTTAAGATTACAAACCTCTATTCTTCCAATCTTAACAGAATTACTGCTATGTTGACATCAATGAAAAATGCAGTCATGAATGCAGCATATCAATACTCTTCAATGCTCAGGATACTCCCCTAGTGTAGTATCATCAACATTCATGCTAACAATCTCCCCCTTTGGCATTGATGGAAACATTGATGAAAAATATCTAAGTTCCAAGAATACCAAATAGTACTCTACTGTTGACATCTTCTCAAATACTCTTCATCAATCAAATTTGAAATCCTCTAGACATTGCTTTGTTCTTCTTCTTCTTTTAGGATCGGCAATATTTTTTCATAGTAAAAATCTTCCAATACTTTCAAGCTACATTTGTGCACTTACACTTTTTTGTGTGCACTTACATATCCTTTTTCACACATACATGAATCTTTCTAAATCTCCCTAAAGAGATAACTCTCCTCCATTGCCATCTCAATAGGTGCTTCTCTTCCCTTTTCTTATGTACATTCTCTCAATATTTTTTTCATGTACATTCTCTTCCCCATTGACATCAATATCAAAAGTGTCAATCACAATACCACTTGTTACATATTAATTGCTAATTTGTTGCTCAAATCATCAACTAGCTCGAGTGTCCAAAGAAACTATTCAATACTAATTACCAAGAGTCCTTCATGACTTAGTACATACCAAATACTCCCCCATCTAGGAAGCATCAAAATTTAGTCCAATTTGACCATAGTGCTTTGTACCATTGGACTGGTGCACTTTTTGCATCATCTACTCTGAAGTAGGTAGGGGCATAACCCCTAGTATACCTCTTAGGTACTCAAAAGTATCTTTAGGTAAAGGCTTCATAAAGATATCTGCAATCTTATCTTTAGTGCTTACATACTCCAACCTTATTTCTTTCTCTTCTACCTTCTCTCTCAAAACATATTACTTTATGGATATGTGCTTTGTCTTAAAATGTAATATTGGATTCTTAGACATACTTACTGTACTTGTGTTATCATAGTAAATGATAACAAGTTTTGTAAACTCAATTCTAATATCCATCAACATTTGTTTCATCCACATAACTTGATTATAGTTATTTGTTGTTGCAACATACTCTACTTCAGCTGTACTCTGAGATATATAGTCCCATTTCTTGCTCAACCAAGAAATCAATCTTCCTCCAAGAAAGAATGCTCCTACACCATTGGTGCTCTTTTTGTCATCCATGCTACCTGCCTAATCTACATTAGTATATGTGCACAAGGTGAAATCATTTGATCTATCATACCAAATTCCATAATTAGATGTACCCTTCAAATATCTAAATATCCTTTTTATTGCTACATAATGATACTTTTTGGATTAGCTTGAAATCTTTCTACAATCTCAACTACATTTTCTATATCTGGTCTAATGCGAGTTAGATATTACGACCCTCCAATCATAGATCTATACTTTTTCTACTGAATTATAGGTGTCTCATCTTTATTGGATAACTTGTGACTAGTTATCATCAGTGTACCAATAGGTTTAAAATTTTCCAAACCAAATCTTTTCAAAAAATCTTTCAAATACTTAGTTTTTGAAATAAATATCCCATCTTTGTCTTGTGTAATTTGCAATCCTAGGAAAAACTTCATTTCTCCTATCATGCTCATTTCAAATTCATTTTTCATCTCTTCAAAAAACTTATCACTTTCTTCATCATTTCCTCCAAATATTATATCATCTACAAATATTACAATGATAAATTAACCATCATTAGTTTTCCTCAAATACAAATTACCATCTACTTTACCTTTGATAAATCCAAGCTTTGATAAAAACCTATCCAACATTGCATACCAAGTTCTAGGTGCTTGCTTCAGACCATACAATGCTTTCTTCAGTCTCCATACAAAATATTTATCTTCTATCAGAGGGAATCCATCAGGTTGCTCAATGTAGACTTCTTCTTCAAGTTCTCCATTAAGAAAAGCTGACTTGACATCCATCTGATAAACCTTCTTCATGCTTGCTATATAAGTCAAGAACATCCTTACTACTTCCATTCTTGCCATGGGTGAATAGGTTTCTTCATAACCTATGGCTTCTTGCTATGAGTAATCTTTGTAAACAATTGTGGCCTTATTTCTCACAACTTTTCCTTGCTCATTCATCTTATTTGTCAATACCCATTTGGTTCCTATCACATTCTTGTCTTTAGGTCTGGGAACTAATTCCCATGTCCCATTCCTCACAATCTGATCTAGTTCTTTTTTCATAGCTTGAATCCAGTGATCATCTTTACATGCTTCATCTATACTCTTAGGTTCCACTTAAGAAATTAGACATAATTCCTCATTCACTCTATTTCTTGTCATCACACCTTTGTCTTAGCTCCTAATTATCTATTCTGGAGGGTGATTCTTTGCCATGTTTTTGCTAGAAGTAGGAGTTGACATCTCAACTCTGATCTCTTCTCTAGGTTAAGATCTTTGTTCTTCTCTAAGCTCAATAGATACATAATTCTAAAATCATTGTTATTCTAAAAAATAACTTCAACATTCTATTTAAAAAATCTAGAATTATTCTCTTCTTCATCAGAATTACAATCTACCATCTTTTCTTTAGTACTAAACATTTCATCCATCCTTATATTTTCCCACTTAACTACTATCTTAGTTCTATAATTAAAACATCTATATGCTTTACTTTTCAATGAATAACCAAGAAGTATACCTTCATTACTTCTAGAATCAAACTTACCAATATTATCATCTTTCTTTATGTAACACTTACTTCCATATATAATAAAATATTTGAATGATGGTGAATGACCAAACCATAACTCATAGGGTGTATTGTCCATACCTTTTCTAATCTATACTCTATTTATAGTATATACTATAGTGTTAACTACTTCTCTCCAGAATGTCTTTGAGACGTGATTCTCAAATAACACCACTCTTGCTACTTTTACTATTTATTTGTTCCTTCTTTCAACAATCCCATTCTGTTCAGGTGTTCTAGGTGAAGATAACTATCTTTTGATTCCATTCTCTTCACAGAACACATTAAACTCTCTAGAGGTGAACTCTCCTTCTCTATATAATCTTAAACATTTAATCTTGACATCATATTGATTTTTAACTCTATTATTAAATATCTTGAATTTCTCAAAAGCTTTAGACTTCTCTTTAAGAAATGCTACACACATCATCCTAGTGAAATCATCAATAAAAATCATAAAGTACCTTTCACCATAGAATCTTCTAGTTCTTGCAGGACCAGTTAGATCTATGAGAACAATCTTTGATTTCTCTATTGTAGAGAACTTCTTTCTAGGAAAAGACACTTTCCTTTTCTTAGCCAAAATACATTCCTTGCAGATAACATTAGTAGGCTTAATAATCTTAGGCATATCGCTTACTGCAAATGTACTGCTAGCTTTCACAATGTTGTCAAAGTTTATATGATAGAACCTTCTATGCCATAACCAATAGTTATCAACCTTTGCAACCAAACATTTTATTTCAGTGGGATTCAATTGAAATACATTAACTTTGGATTTGGTTCCAGTACCAATCATCTTACCATCTTTGTCTTCGATAATGCAACTCTTTTCTGTGAACTACAACTAATATCCCTTGTCCACCAACTATCAAAGACTTCGTAAATTATGTTTCAAACCATCAACAAAGTAAACATCATCAATATTGGTTTTACCATCAAGAGTAATAGATCCAATCCCTGTGATATGATAGGCTGCATTGTTACCAACTCTAATGATACCTCCATCATGATTTTTGAACTTAACAAATTTGTTCATATCACCAGTCATGTGATGTGAAAACCCACTATCAATTATCCAAATTGGTTTCTTCTCAACTTGGGTAATTAGACCTCTCTCTTCTCTAATTTCTCTATCAAAATCATTTTCCTTGATAGCCACAAATCCTAATTCATCATCACTTTCTTTGATCTTTTTCATTAGATTCTTCATCCTCATTGGCATATAAACAATTTCTATCTTTATCTCCTACAGGATTAAATTTTCCTCTAAATTTTCTCTCTTTTAGGGCATTTAGATGCATAGTGAACATATTCATCACAAGTCCAAAATTTAAATATTTTCTCACCATCTTTCTCTCTTCTTACTAGAAGGGCTATTCCTTCTTCAATATTCTTATCTTCTTCAAATGTGCTACTACTGGAAAAGTTTCCTATTGCACTAGCACTTCTTGATATATTAGGTCGAATGTTTATAGCACTGAAATTTGTCTCAACTCTTGCTAATTCTCCAAAATGTCTCATTTCTACTTCTAAAGATTCTAATCTTCCAAGAAATGTTTCCTTTGTGAAATATTTCATGTAGGACATAACTAGTTGAATCATCTGAGCAATTTTCTTGAATGGTGGTGTTAAACTTTTTAAGATCTTCCATATAACCTTGCCATCTTCTTTAGTTCCACCAAGTGATTAGATTCCTACAAAAGTTTCTAAAATTCTTCCTACATAACTTCTTATAGATTCATCTTCCATCATCTTAGAATCATGAAATGCACAAATCCAATTTTGTAATCTCATTCTTCTTGCATGAGCATCACCTTCAAAAGTAACTTCTAATGCTTTCCAAATTTCATGAGAAGTTTGAAATGTCTTTATTTGATTATATTCATTCTTTAGAAGAGCTAAAAGTAGGGTTTCTCTAGCTCTCATGTTACACATGAATAGATCTCTTTCTCCCTCACTTCATTCCTCTAACTTTGATTCTTCAAAAATTTCCTTCTTATCTTTTGTCAAAAGCTAATATCCTAGACCCGTACATACAAGATGAGTCTCTATTCTTTCCTTCCAACTATCATAGTTGCACCATCAAATCTCAGACTATCATTCTTGAATATATTCACCATTGATCTCCCAAAGCTATTAAGCCTTATCTTCAAGGACCTGATGCTCTGATACTAATTATTAGAATATATAGTCCACTAATATAATGGGGGAGGTTGAATCAGTTATCCAACTATCATCATCTACATTAACCTTAAACAAAATTAGTCATGTGATTAATATAAACTAAAACCACAACAACATACTCATACACAAATAACACCAAATATGTTAACTAGGGAAATCCTTGATTAGAGGGAATACCCCACTGGGGATGGTACCCACAAGATGATGTACTAATTAAATGTTCCTTGTTAGAGGATATACCCTATTAGGAGTTTGTTACAAAATTTAGTACATACGAGTCCCTGTTAGGATACTTTGAATCCCTATTAGGAGATTCCAACCATATTAGGAGTTGTGGAAGACAGTTGGACCCATTGCCCAAATAGCTTCAAGGTTAAGATCAAAGAACCCACTATCCAAATGATCTCTATATTATTCCTTTTAGAATAATAGAATTGAAATGTACTTCCTCTGTCTTTGTCTTGTCAACCAAATTTTTGCTCCTTCAGATCTTGTAACTAGATCTCATACTACACATCCAATGATTCCTTGGATCACTTACATGCATTCAGTAAGCATTCTACTCCTTCTTGCACTGTGCACTAATACTTGAGATTCCACTTGATCTTCTTCAAGATACATTACAAATAAGGAAAAAAACTTTTATTTATACCTTATCTTCATAATAATTCCTCTAGTTGGCCTTGAGGCTTTCCCAATTAATTAAAATAAGATAATTAATTATTTCATAATTACAACAACACTTACAACTTATAGTCTATAAAAAACTTCATATGTGTGAAACCATGTCTTGTGCACATGTTGGAATCAACATACTAATATCCTCTATCACTATGTGATTGCACATCTCTTCATTACATCTTAGATGAAAGATAGTGATAGATCATCAAAACTTTGCTTTCCAATGCTCTGTTTCTATATTGCTTCTAGTACATCAAGTGTAAATTTTGTACAACATCGAGTCAGACTTAGCCCTTTGAACCATATCTTTAGGACGACCACATGAAAATGTCTTCTACTATGCATCATCTAAAATGTTGTCAGCTTTTGTGAATCTTAAGATCATTGACTTCTATTCTTCTAATTTTAATAGAATTACTACTGTGTTGACATTAATGATAAATGCAGTCATGAATGCAACATATCAATACTCTTCAATGCTTAGGATACTTCTTGAGTGTAGTATCATCAACATTTATGTTAATAGGTTCAAGTTCTTGGCTTTGATGAGATGAAGAAGCTGTATGATACTGACCCTAATTTTTTGGAAGCATAGTGAGTGTAGAGCATCGAATCTATTAGATCAACTAAGTAAGTATGATGAGTATTTTATTCTACAAGGTATTTTTTCAAAGGGATTTAGTTATGTATACCAAGAAGTTCTATGATATTTAATTTGATTAAGGATACAAATTGTGGTGGATTGGTTGGACTTTTTGGAATTGATAAGACATTGAGTTTTCTTAAAGACAAGTATTATTGACCAAAAATGTATAAGGATGCTCAAAATTTTGTAAGGAGTTGTGGAATTTATCAAATTGAAAAAGGAGTAAGTCAAAATATTAGATTGTATACACCTATTCCATTCCTAAGAAACCTTGGAGTAACATCAGTATGGATTTTTTTCTTGGATTACCTAGGACATCAAGAGGGTATGATTCTATATTTGATGTTGTTGATAGATTTTCTAAAATGAAATATTTCATACCATGTAAGAAGACATCTGATGCATTGCATGTTGTAGAGATTTTCTTCAAAGAGATTGTTAGATTTCATGAGTTGTTGAGGAGAATTATCTCTAACCAAAATAGTAAGTTTGTTGGTTATTTCTAGAGGACTTTATGGAAGAAGATGGGTACTAACCTGAAGCTTTTTTCTACATTCTATCCATCGACATATGGATAGACATAGGTTGTGAATAAAAGCTTGGGTGATTTGTTGAGATGTTTAGTTAGAGACAAGATGAGTAATTGGGATATGGTATTGGCACAAGATGAGTTTGCATATAATAATGTTGTGAATAGGACTATTGGGAAAAAACCTTTTTAGATTATTACTAGAATGCAACCTAGAGGTATATAAAATTTGAGGGATATTGCTAGTGAAGAGAAGAGAAGCGTTGAAAGAGAAGTGATTTCTAATTTTATGAAATCTTTGGACGAAGAAGTGAAACTGAGATTGCAACAAAGTAATCTTAAGTATAAGGAGAATGTAGACAAGTCTAAAAGGCATCATATTTTTGAAATTGGTGATGAGGTGATGGTTCATTTGAAGAAGAGTAGATTTCCCATTAGTACATGTAGTAAGTTGAAGATGAATAATTTTGGACCTTGTAGAATTTTGAAGAAGTTTGACAGTGCTAATGCTTATGAAGTTGAGCTACTTGATGACATGGATATATCTCCTATATTCGATGTTGCTAATTTTTTTTAGTATCATGAGTCAGATAATGAATTTTTTGTACTAGATGATTATTCTAAGAAGTATACTAAAGAGGTTGAACAAATATTGGATCATAGATTTAGCAAGAGAATAAGAGGAAAGAGTTACTTTGAGTATTTGGTGAAGTTGAAGAATAGACTAGTGGAGGATGCTACATGGATTTCTCAATCTAAGTTAGATTTAGCTCATGTTGTCACACTTTCATGATTTAGGAGAATCATTTATTTGAACCTTGGTTATTTGATGCAAGAGAACCCCGGGTTTCCTTTCTATCCTGTTCATCTTTGTGTATTTTGTTAGTTATTGCTGAGTTCCTATTTTGGCCAAGTTCCCATAGTGTTGACCAAGTTCCTATTTTGGCCAAGTCCCTATAGTGTAGGCCAAGTTTATGTTTTGACCAAGTTTGTAGAGTATTGCTCGAGTCCTGCGGTTGTCGAGTTCCTTCAAGTGTCGAGGAGCTCATTGGTTTGTTGATGCCCAGTTCTTTCTTTCACTAAGTTTTTTTGTGATTGGTTCTTAGTGAGAGCCAAATTTTCTATTCAATTTGAGTAATGAATTTAATTTAAGGATCATGCATTGGGATGTGTGAAAACCATTATGAGGTTGATCTTCTCTTATGTAAAGATTTATAATCTTATGTAAGCCATTTTGCTAAGTATAAATAAAGGTATCTAGGTTTAGGTTTGGTAGTTAGTCAGAAGTTAAGAAGTGATAAAGAAGTCAAAAATAAGAAGAAAGGATCTAAGGATTGAGTTTTGAGTTTGTAATTTCTAAACTTGTTGAACACAACTCGAAAGACCTCATAACCAATCCTATTTATGGATATTCTAATGAATCTATGAAGATTTTGAGATTTATTCTCTCCTTGGTGTTGTCCTATGTGTTGTTTCTTCCATTGTGTTTAGTCAACAAGGTGTTTGGATGGTTGGGTGTACCCTTGTAACTAAGTTTCCATCCATCCCCATGTCAATACCTTACAAAAGAACCCTTGGCATAAGGTCAAATATTCCATAATTTCATCCATTTTTTTTAACACATGGTATTGTAGTAATACGACATCATGATAATAAAATTATCAATAAAAATATTTTATGTTCATTTTGAACACCAAACTAGTTGTTTCATTAAAGATTGTCAAAATAAAATTAGATAAGTCTTACAATTATTTTAATACTTGATTGAATCCTCCTTTAATTTTTTGGTACTTTCCATGATCCTTTCTATATAATCTTTACACCTATATGTACAAATAGATGCATGCAAAAAATATCATAAGCATTAATTACATTATCATAATAAAATATTTCCTATTAACTTACACCATTATAAAAAAATAATAATAGAAATAGTCCTTAGGGCTAGACTTTAAGTCTTAAGGGCTCATCTATGATGACCTTTCCTATATAGGATTCATCAAGACTTCATAGTTCAATTCTTGGATCTTATACCATGATATAAAAATTAAAAAATGGATGAGTATAAGAACACAAAGATGATGAAACCCAAGGGAGATAAAAAAGAGATCCAAGATCATTGACAAGGATAAATGTTACTCATGGAATACCTATTGGAAATAACAATGAGAAAGTAAACTCTAAAGGGGGGGGGGGAGGGGGGGTGTGAATTAGTATTTTAAAAATTTCACCATAAAAAATTCACCACATATCCATTTCACCATTTGGCATGTAAACTAAAATAGATAAAAACACATGTTCATCCATAGTATGAAAAAAATAACACATAACAAAATAATTTTGTTACCCAAAAACCCTCCAAAGAGAAGGTAAAATTGGGGTGGGGATGACACCCATAAATCTTCACTACTGAAGTTGTAAAGTGCATCCATTGAAGCTTACAATTATTTTATCATAAAAAATGATCTACCTTGTGAAAGGTCCACCTTATTAAAGGCTTACAAAGAGTGTTAAATCTTACCTTGCTAAAAGATTTCAACACCCTGCTAAAAGTATGTCTTGTTAGAGGACTTAAACTCACAATAAAGTAAGCACTCTATTAAGATATTTTACACAAGTCTGTTAGTGTTGAAACAATTGATTAATTATGTATTGTCTTTGATGTTACATAAATATCATATCAATATTAGTTAGTGTATGCCGAGCTTACATGGGTAGTGAAGATAGTTTTCTATGTCTACCAAGAATTCCAAAGTTTGCCAAGTTTAGAAGACAATGTCTACTGAGTTCACTTGGGAGACAAAGGAAAGCATGTAGAAGATGAGTGTTAACCAAGCTCACTCAGTTAATGAAGCAAAAGTTGTATGGAACTAGTGTTAATTGAGCTAGAACTTAGTTACCAAAGGAACTTTGTGAATATGTAGTGTTGATCAAGCTTCACTTGGTTAACATAGGGAAATTGTTTTTGAGTTAGTGTCTACTGAGCTAGGTTAGCTAACAAAAGATTTTTCGTATTTCGGCATAATTGAGTTTAATTGATTTATTTAATGGTTCTAGCAGATTGAGAAGATGAATTTTAATTATTCTAAGTTATATTATAGCTAACTTGACAATATGAAAGATAAAAGTAAAAGGTCAAGTTGAGGATTTGAATGTATGGAAGTGTGTGAGAATACATTGGAGATTTAATTATGAAAAGAGGAAACAAATTAGAAGGATAAGTAGAATATCCTTATGGAGTTGAAAAGATATATTCGATCAAGAAGGATCAAGTATACAAGCCAAAATTGAGATCTATAAATAGCAATTCAGTGTTAGATTGTGGTGACTGATCAGGAAAGTACTGTACATACTTCATAAATAGTTGAAATTTTTTCTTGGAAGTAGCCGACATGGTAGCCGACATATTATGGCTGACATATGGCCGACATGTTATAACCCTAAAGCGGTTTAATACTTGTATAAAAAGGGCTTAGGGTTGGGTATTTTTCATGTGTGGTGATACGAAATTGGTTCTTGCGACGATATTGAGCTGTAAGGGATTACGGATTGTAATTAGGTTGTAATCACTGGATTGTAATAAGATCGGACTTGCTGTTTGGTGGATGTAGCCCAGGGATTGGGTGAACCACGTTAAATCTTGGTGCCTTGTGTTTATTTCTATGTGTTCTATTATTTTCTGTTATTGGTTATATTTGCATGTAGTTTTTTATTTCTGTCTGTGGTTTATCCTAACATTTAGTTGCACCAAAAATTAGGTCATCTTATTGTTATTCTCTAACCATTGTAGTAGTGATTTAAAATCACTTAACAAAGTTGGCTTAATAGCTATTTGTAAATCCTCTAACAAGGTGGCAGTTCTATTGAATTTTCCCATGACCTCTAACAAGGACACTCCTAAGAGGGTGATTAAATCCTCTAATAGGGTTACACCTAACAACGTGTTTTGTAACCTTTAATAGGGTTGGCTCCTAATAGGACTCACTTCAAAAGAGCAAAAATAGTAACTAGTTGCAATTGGTGGTTTTTCCCAAAATAAGTTTCCACATTAAATCTTGGCATCAAATGTGTTCATGCTATTTGCTTTATGTTTTTTGCAACTAAGTTAAAGTAATAATTATCTCAAATAACATCTTAATATTTGCATGTTGAATGTTTATCGAGAAATTATAGTGTTTACTGAGTTACAACATTTTCTATGTGTTTTTTGAGCTTCAACAGTATATAGTTTTCAGAATTTATTTTTCAAGCTTCAACAGTATCTCAAATAACATATTAAGATTTGCATTTTAAATATTTACCAAGAAATTATAGTGTTTATCGAGTTACAACATTTCCTATGTGTTTTTCAAGCTTCAACAGTATATAGTTTTCAGAGTTTGTTTTGTATTGACATCTAAGGGATCTAGGAATTATTTTAGTGGTAACTGATTCACCCCTCCCCTCTTGGTTACTCCTCTTATATTTTCAACAATTGGTATCAAAGCTTTTGGTGCTTGTAGAGAAAGTTTCAAGGACCTAATATAAAGATTAGGATGTCTTATAGAAGAGAGATTCCCAAGTTGAATAGAGACAACTTTATAGGATGACAAGGACTTATGAGACTACATCTGGATACTATCAGTGGTTCAGGTTGCAAATATCTTGATGCTAAATATAAGCCTCCCATTGGAACATTATCAGTTAAAGACATTGCTCAAAAAAAGAATCATAACATCATGCTAATTCATATTGCATTTGCTCTTAGTTATGCTAAATTTGATGAAGTAAAAGACTATAAAATAGCGCATGAAATGTAAACCAAATTGAAAGATATCTATGGAGGAGATGACAATGTAGGAAGAGCCAAAGAAAAAAGTGTGAGAGGTCAATTTGATTAGATGAAGATGAGAGGAGATGAAAACATTGCAAAATATGTTGAAAGAATCAAAGCTAGTGTGAGTGCAATCAAAGCATCTAGAGGAGACATAGGGGACAAAATAGTTGTAAGAAAGGTACTCAAAACTCTTCTTCCTATTAAAAAAATTAGAGTATTTTCTATTCAAGAAATGAGATGTGATCCAAATAGCAATATAAATTTAGATGATCTAGTTGGAAGATTGACAACTTTTGAGTTGGATAACAATGATAACTATGTTCCTAGTTCCAAAAATGTCGAGTCTGCATTTGAAGCCAAACTCTCACTCAAGGAAAAGAAAACGAAATCAAAGGCCACTCAATTAGAAAGTGAAGAAGAAATAGAAGAAAGTTCTGATAGTGATCTTGAAGTTGTTGAAGCTCTACTTACAAGGAAATATTCAAAAGGTAGATGAAAGTACAAAGGCAAGATTCCTCTAATTTTCTTTTCTTGTGAAGATGTTGGTCATATTGCTTTTAGATGCCCAAATAGAGAAAACAAGGATGAAAAGAAAAGTAATATGTACAAAGGCAAGAAAGAATTCAAAAAATACAAGGACTACAATGACAAAGGCAAGAAATCTTATTTTATGGCTAAGGATTCTGATAACAGTGAAGATATTATGGCATACATTGCAATAAAAGATGAATTTGATGATGAAGGAGATAAGATGACACTTATCTCTCATGTTAGCAAAAAAAGATACATGGATTATTGATAGTAGATGCTCACATCATATGTCTAGAGATAAAACAAAATTTGAACACATGGAATATTATGATGGAGGTAGTGTAAGATTTGAAAATAATGAACCATGTTGCATAAAAGAAAAAGGTCATATCTCATTAACCAATGAACTTGTATTTGATAATTATTATTGGGTTAAAGGACTAAAGCATAATCTACTAAGTGTGGCATAGTTAAATAACATTGGATTCAAGGTAGAATTCATGGATGGAAAGGCCAAATTGTTGGATGATAAAGGAAATCTAGTTGGATATGGCAAGAAAACAAAAAGTAATTTATTTTATCTTGATCTTAGTGAAAGTTTATGCTTTATTGCTCAAGTAGAAGAAAGCTAGTTATGGCACAAAAGATTATGTCATGTAAACTTTGATAATCTGGTTAAGATAAGAAAACAGAAAGAGTAAGAGGTATTCCTAGCTTGAGGAAACCAAAAATGGGTCTATGCAAGAATTATCAAATTGACAATATGGGAAAGACTAGTTTCAAAAGAAAAAACTATCATTCTAAAGAAGTCTTTGAGATTGTGCATACAGACCTTTGTGGACCTATTAGAATAGAGAGTTATAGTGGAGATAAGTTTTTAATTCTTTTTGTTGATGATTACTCTAGAATGATGACTATAATATACTTGAAAGAGAAATCTAAGGATTTTCAAAAATTCAAGTGGTATTTGACAAGAGTAGAAAAAGAAACTGGAAAGAAGTTAAAATTTTTAAGATCAGAAAGAGGTGGTGAATTCAATTCTAATGAATTCAATAAACTCTGCATTGAGAAAGGAATCAAAGGACAAGTATCAGCCCCTAGTACACCTTAGCTGAATGGTAAAGTAGAAAGGAGGAACAAATCCATCATTTATTGTGCAAGAACATTGATAATAGAAAAGAATATTGCTATCAAATACTAGAAGGAAGCTATCAGCACTATAGTTCATACCTTAAATAGAGTGCACTTGAAAAAAGACTCAAATCAAACTCCTTATAAACTATGGTATGACTACAAACCTAATGTAAGTTACTTGAAAGTATTTGACAACAAATGTTATATCTTGAAAGAATCTAAGAAAGAAAAAATTGATGTCAAAGGTGATGAAGGCATATTCCTAGGATACTCCTCTAGAAGTAAAGCATACAAATGTTTGAATCTATCTACTCATAAAATCATAGAAAGTACACATGTAAGAATTGATGAGTTTGCAGAAAAGAGTGAAGAAAAAAGTAACAAAGAGCCTAAGGGTTACAAAAGATTTGTTTACTATGAACCTAATACCTTGCCTAACCTATTTGAGAGAAAGGAGGCTTCACCTCTTGAGTTCCCAAAATCTCTAAATGCTACCAATTTGCACACAGTGCGACCCGAGTCATAGTCTAAAGGATCCGAGTCATAGTCAGAGGCTACCAAGCTAGAAAAAACTAAGTCTGATGGACCTGAGTCATAGATAGTGGGACCCAAGCCTAACATTGAAGTTCATGATGAAGTCAATGAAAGTCATTCTTTATCTAAAGAGTTTTTATTAGGAAGATATTTCAAGAGACATCATGCACTTGATTAGATCATTGGAGATAAATTAGATGGAACAATGGCAAGAAGAAAATTAAAAGGTACATGTTTACTTGCTAAATTTGAACCTAGAAATGTTAAATATTCTTTGGATAATGAAATTTGGGTTGAGGCAATGAATGAAGAAATATAATAGATTGAGAAGAACAAAACTCAGACTCTTGTTCCTAGACCCAAGGATAAAAATGTAATTAACACAAAGTGGGTGTTCAGAAATAAGCTGAATGAAGATGGAGAAGTTTCTAGAAACAAAGAAAGGTTAGTATGTAAAGGCTATTCTCCAGAATAAGGTATTGATTATGGTGAAAATTTTTCTCCTGTTGCAAGATTAGAAGGTGTTAGAACTTTACTAGCATATGCAGCTCACATAGCTTTTTAAGTTTATGAAATGGATATAACATTTGCATTCTTGAATGAAATTCTTGATGAGGAAGTCTACATTGAAAAAATCAAAGGTTTTGTAGATCCTAGCAAGAGAGACATGGTCTACAAATTACACAAGGCATTATATGGTCTCAAGCAAGCTCCTAGAGCTTGGTATGAAAGACTTCATAACTAGTTGGTACAGATTGGTTTTCAAAGAATAAATAATAAAAGAAGGACCAGAAAAGAGGATTGTGTTGGTAGAAATATTTGTTGATGAATCTTTGTTCACAGGAAATGATGACTTGTGCAAGGCACCTTCAAAAGAAATGAGTAAAGAATTTGAGATTTCTATGTTTGGTGAGATAAAATTCTTTGTTGGATTATAGATTCAACAAAGGAAAGATGATATCTACATTAATCAATCTAAATATATCGAGGAGATACTAAAGAGATTTGGAATGGAAGATTCAAGACTAGTTGGAACCCCTATGTCTACTAAACATAAGCTTTCCAAAATGATGATTCCAAAGTAGTAGATTAGACCACATATAGATCAATGATTGGAAAATTGCATTATGTAGTACATGCAATGCTTGATATTGCTTTAGCAATTGGTATGGTGGCAAGATTCTCGGTAAATCCCAAAGAAAATCACATGATAGCAATCAAGAGAATCATTAGATATCTAAAAGGTACTAAAGACTATGGTTTATGGTACAAAATAAGAGGCAATTTGAACTTAAAAGTATTTACTGATGCTGATTGGGCAGGAAGTATTTATTATAGAAAAAGCACTAGTGGTGGAGGATTCTTTCTTGGTAAAAGACTAGTGTCTTGGACAAAAAAGAAACATAATTGTATCTCTCAATCTACAGAAGAGGTAGAATATGTGGCAACAATAGTTAATTGTTCTAATATTGTTTGGTTCAAATAGCTATTGGCAGGTGTGAAGATATAGATCAAGGATCTAGTAGTTATATACTATGATAACACCAATGCAATATATATATCAAAGAATCTAGTGATGCATACCAAAACAAAGAACATTGCTATAAAATATCATTTCTTGAGAGGATTGGTACAAGATAAAGTAGTTAGATTGGAATATGTTAATACAAAAGAACAAATTGTAGATATATTCACCAAGCCATTACCTAAGGATGCATTTTTATATCTAAGAGGTAAGCTAGGGGTCATTACCCTATCTAAAGCTCACTAAATGAAGTTTAGTGGTGCATAAACTAGAGCATGTTGAAGATCAATCAGTTGATGCAGAATTGGCAAGGGCATATTGCAAATGAATCAGTACTTGAGGTACATTGATATTCAACAAAAATTGTCTTTGGCATGTGTTGCCAAAGAGGGAGAAGTATACTATCATAGAAATTTTTATAAACAGGGAGAAGTATACTATCATATCTCATAGAAATGTCAAAGAAAGAAGAAATTTTCAAATAGATGGAGAAACTAGAGGTAGGAAGAGTTCACACTGATAGAGGAAGTTCTCATGGATAATAATTAGAATGAAACTAAGTATATGTTTCTTACTTTATTCTTTCTCTAAAATTTCATTATGACATTTTATGTTTCCATCAATGCCAAAGAGGGAGATTATTGAAATAATTGATTAATTGTGTATTGTCTTTGATGTTACACAAATGTCATATCTGCTGCAGTGGCAGAGAAGAGAAACACTATAGGAGGAAACATTGTTGAAAATGTAATAGGAAATTTAATGTTATGTTTTAAATGCTTTTAGTTTTTGAAGTTTGTAATAACATCCTACATGTGGTGGCATACCTAGAGCAATAGTTCGATAAGCTCTCCAGATATAGCCACCTAGGACCAGGTGTGTGGATCTTAAATTAGAATAGTTTTTTTTTTAGTTTGTAGGTGGAGTGTTTAATGATTTTTAGAATCCAATAATAGGTAGTAGGCAGCTTTTGGAATATTCTTGACTTAGAAAATGACTATCTAATATTGGTAGAAAAACATTTCAGATTCTTATCCTTTTTTTGGATAGAAGACATTCTTCTTTTCTAAAATAAGAAGAAAATGTTTCACATCCTTTAATAGGAAAAAGAAAGTCAGTTTTAAGGGTGAGCTAGTCGGCTATGTAAGACATGAATCGAATTTGAAGAGATATGGAATGTTTTTTTCATTTTTTCTTTGTGCAAGTTTTCGATAGCCTGATTTTTGAACGATTTTTTCTTATCTTCTCACTGGAAACAAGTTGATAGTTTGCAGAAGATTAAAAAGTTTTAGTTTTGGGTCGAATTTGGTATGTTTGCAGAAAATTAGTCTCAGTACATGGGTAATATCTCCCAAATGCACCATTGGATTTTCATGAGCTTTGGATATGTTATTATAGGCCTAATTATGCCCATCTTCATTAGATGGATCGAAGAGTTTTGATCTGGTTCAAAAGTTATACATGTCTGTTCACAAGTCTATCTAGAGACAACAAGAAGCAATGTTTTGCAGAAAAATTTACTCTGATGCGGGGTCAATAGCTCAAGTTTGAACCGTTGGATTTCTCTAAAAATTTTATATGTTATTTGAAACCTAGTTATGCCAAATCTCAATGGTTCGATTGAGTAAATCTTTTCTGGTTCAAAATTTATTCATGTCTAAGTACAGGTCTATCCGGAGGCAGCAAGAATTTTTTTTTGGGGGTATTTATTTTCAAAGTTTTGAATCTAGTGGATGGTTATAGGAGTCTTATGAGTTGAGTCTAAGGTATCTCTGGTTGTGTTTTTATAATAATAATAATGATAAGAACAGTTGGTTCAAATCACAATGGGTGGTTAAAATATATTGTGTGTGATCCTGAAGGTTGTAGATGCCCCTTGAAGCAACTCAGTTGAGTGACTGATTCCTCCTGAGTTTTCCAAGGTGTGGCTCTGCATCAATATCAATATTAGTCAATATATGCCGAGCTCACTTGGGAAGTAAAAATAATTTTCTATGTCTATCGAGCATTCTAGAGTTTGCCAAATTTAGAAGACAATGCCTACCGAGTTCACTCGGGAGATAAAAGAAAGTGTGTAGAAGATGAGTGTTAATTGAGCTCACTTAGATGAAGGAAAAGTTGGATGGAACTAGTGTCAACCAAGCTTAGTTAGTTACCAAAGGAACTTTGTAAATATACAGTGTTGACTGAGCTTCACTTGGTTAAGAACAGGAAAATAGTTTTTGAGTTAGTGTCTACAGAGCTGGGTCAGCTAACAGAGGATTTTCTTATTATGGCATAATTGAGTTTAATTGATTTATCTAATGGTTCTAGTGGATCAAGAAGATGAATATTAATTATTCTAAGTTATATTCTAGCCAACTAGACAATATGAAAGATATAAGTAAAAGGTCAAGTTGAGGATTTGAATGTATGGAAGTGTGTGAGAATACTTTGAAGAATTAATGATGAAAATAGGAAGTGAATTAGAAATATAAGTAGAATATCCTTGTGAATATGAAAATATATTTTCAATCAGGAAGTGTCAAATATACAAGCCAAAATTGATATTTGTAATCAGCAATTTAGTTGCATCAGAAATCAAGTCATCTCATTGTTACTCTCTAACTATTGTAGCAGTGATCTAAAATCTCTCAACAGAGTTGGCTTAATAGCTATTTGTAAATCCTCTAACAAGGTGGTAGTTCTATTGAATTGTCCAAAGACCTCTAACAAGGCCACTCCTTATAGGGTGATTAAATCCTTTAATAGGGTCGCACCTAATAGTGTATTTTGTAACCTTTAATAGGGTTGGCTTTGAACATGACTCACTTCAAAAGAGCGAAAATAATAACTAGTTACAATCAGTGGTTTTTCCCAAATTGGGTTTCCATGTTAAATATTGGTGTCAAATGTGTTCATGCTATTTCCTTTATGTGTTTTGCAACTAAGTTAAAGTAATGGTTATGTCAAAAAACATCTTAAGATCTGTGTGTTAAATTTTTATTGAACAATTATAGTGTTTATCAAGTTGTAGCATTTTCTACGTGTTTGCTGAACTTTAGCAGTATACAATTTTTAGAGTTTGCTTTGTACTGACATTTAAGGGATATAGGATTTATTTTAGTGGTAACTAAGTCACCCCTCCCCTCTCAGTTACTCCTCTTATATTTCCAACTCGTTAGAAATTGAAACCTGTCAAGGCTACTCTATTAGGAGATTTTCACTGATTTACCTATTAGAATGTTTTAGCATTGATCCTTCGATTAGTATCTATGCTAGGTATTAGATATCCTATTTCTTAATATGTACTTGATCCTCCTGATCAGATGTATCTCTTCTATCCTCTCTCTACTCTATTATGTTCTCCTTTAACTAATTCTATAATTCATTCCACTCTCACAACCTCCTTAGTCACCATGAATGCTTTGTCTACACTTAGCATTCACCTTTCTCTTTTGATTTACACATGCAAACTCTTTAGGGGTTTCTCTCCTTAAGAAGACCTAGGTGAGCTAAGATTAGGTATGAATCAATGATTGTGATTCATTCATTTTTCTACTTAATACATCCCTTATTCTGATTGGTTGTATATAATTCATAAGGATTCTCAATAAACCTTTGCATATATCTTCTAGAATCATAAAACAATCCATAAGTCAACCCAAAAATAGTTTACATAGGAGTTTGTATCATTACAAATAACGATGCCAAAAACTATTTACTTAACACTTGAAAGCTCTGATGCTTGACATTCACTATATCCTTAATGTTGTCACTCAACTCTTGAAGGACTTAGCATCCACTATTTTACTCAGCATCTGAATAGCTTGACATATATGACTTGCTCTATACTTGAGTGACTCAACACATACCATCTTCTTGATAATAACTATATATATTTCTCAGCATACACTACTTACTCGAGACATACTAAGTTCTATTAAATAATAATTGATAAAGAGGTGAAGATGGAATATGTTAATACAAAAGAGAAAATAGATGATATCTTCACAAAAGTATTACTTGAGGAGGCTCATGAGTATCTAAGAGGAAAAATAGGGGTGATACCCCTATCAAAAGCTATTTAAGAAGCATGAGAATTGCCCTGCACCAAATAAGATGATTGTCATATGTTACACATAGATGTAGTAGATCTCACTTTAGGATCTGCCTAAAGTAATCAAAGAGCTAGAGCTATAAATCAATCACAAGCTAGGTGATAGAGAGAGAAACTATAAATGCTCATATCTGTATATTAAGATGACAATTCTTTTGCATTGTTGTCAAAGAGTGAGAAAGAAAAAGAGTGGGAGAAAGACAAAGAAAGGGAGAAATCCAAAAATCCAAAAAGGGAGATAAAAGATGTAGATAGAAGAAACATGGAATACCTAGTAAGAGGGAGATAGTGCTAAGGGAGATATAAGAAGTGATCAAGAGGGAGTCATAAGGATGATTTGATTAGAACAATACAAAATTTTGTAAACTATATAGAAGATGAAAGTTGCTAATAGAGGGATGGTTTGCCATCAATGCAAAAGAGGGAGATTGTTGAAAACAAATTGATACTAGTATGAGAATGTGTTTCAATCATTGTTTTGTCATTGATGTCAAACCTGCTACTTGTTGGCGAGACAATTACTTAGATGATTTAAGTACTATCATTTGTTTGATTGATGAAGAAGATTTGATCCAATGAGGTAGCAATAGAACCTAGAGGAAAGGTTGAGTTATGATATAAAAAAGGAGTACAAAGATCAGTTAAGACAATGATATTATAGTGCATTGGTTATCTACTTAAGGTTGCAAAGGATGGATACACTAATTAAGTTTAGAAGAACAAGTAAAATAAATTATTTTTCCAAGCTTAACAATCTACATAGTAGGTGCCAAGAAAAGTTAGTGTAAGCCAAGAAAAAAATTAGTCGGAGCTGAGAAAAGTCAAATTCTAGTATATGCCGAGTGATATAGTGTTAGCAAAGTAATTGAATGATAAAAAGGTCTAAATTTTCTATTTATAGAGATTGTTAGAAGTAAAGGTTGTCATGTGGGAGAACCTAAGGAAGAGAAGTCTAATATATTGCTTCATTCAATGACCAAAGAGAAGAGATTGCTATTGCCAAGTAAAGCAAGAAGGCTTAAGAGTATGGATTCTTGAAGGGTGGACAAGCTATCAGAGCTAAAGTGTGTGAAAGCTAAGCAAAATGGATGATTGAAACAAAGATCTATAATTTGTAAAGTGAAGTTGTAAGTTTTTATCAGATCAAGTCTTATTGTTACTTTCAAATCATTATATTAGTCTAGGGTAAATAATTTGGATTAAGGTTGACCTAATAGTCACTTGTAAATCCTTTAATTAGGTGACATTCCAAGTGAATGATCTAGAGTCCTCTAACAAGGCTCACTCCTAATAGCATGATTGAAATATATCCTCTAACCAAGTGCATTGTAGCCTTTAACAAGGTTGGCCTTTCACAGGGCATGACTTTAGAAGAGTGAGAATTAGAAGCATGTTACTAGTGGTTTTTTCCAAATTGGGTTTCTATGTAAAATCATTGTGTCAATTGTGTTATTGAATCTATTATGTTTCATGCTTATATTTCTGAGTTGATTTGATAGTTGTAACAACTAGAAAATGGGTTAAATGCATAACATACTATGAGAAAATAATAAAACTCAATAATCATACGTTAGCATCCACTAGTCTACCATGAAAGTAAAACTAATAAAGAAAGCAATAGAAACCCCCTCTTTCATTTGTAGCTCCCATGTCCTTCTTTCTTCTCCAAATGATTGTAGCTCCAAAGTTACCTATAGTGCACACAAAATTGAAGCAAAAGCCTATGATAGGGATAATGCCATGAGAATGTTAGAAGTGTGATTTTAAGCTTGAGAGAAAATGGTGTGAAAATAAAAAGAAGCTAAGGACTTGAAAAATGCTCAAGAATTAGGACCAAGGACTCAAGACTTCAAGGACTGAAAATGAGAGAAAGAGTGTCCATTTTATAATTGACATGGAGGATGAGAGCATTGGATTTGTCACCCATAGATATGAGATATGGCAAGAGATTCATTTGAGAATCCATGACGCATATGACAAAATATGCCAATTGTAAGATTCTATGACACATGGAAGTCAAACTTGGCTAAATGTGGAAGAGAAACTATGACACATTATAAGACACCTCAAGCCCAGTTAAAGCCAAGAATCTATGACAAATAAGCCAAATAGGGATTTGCGTAAGAGAATAAGAATATTTGATTATGACCTATCTTATCCAAATTTCAAAGGAGAATCCATGAGGTGTCATATCCAAGTGTCACTATGATGCCATATTTTATGGAATATTCAAATTAAAAATCCTTTTATTCCACAAAATAAAAATTAGTAGAAAATGGATTTAATGATGGAAAATTGAACTTAGGAAATTAATAATCATTTACTAAACTTGGTTTCATTTTGGCATAGTTGGGGTGTTTGGAAAGCCCTACTTGGCCCTGAGACCCTCGATTGACCCTGTTTGATCCCCATTTCCCTCCGACAGACTCCTAGGTGCCTAAAAATTAGTAAAAAAGTATGGAAATGCAGAAAAAAGTATGAAAAAACATAAAAAGTACAAATATGGCCTCGATGTACTCACTGGAGCTCCAACATATGCCCATCATCAGAAGGTCCACACCCATTCACCATGATGTTGCTCCCTAAGTAGTCGATCCATCCTCCTTGCTCTAGAGCTCTTTCCTTCCAAATGAGAGAGTGAAAATCACTTTTAAACTCCTCTCCAAGTCCTTTTATAAACTACTACTACCTAGATGGTTGTGCTAAAGACCCTTTCTATGTTGGTCGTGATGCTTATTTACACTCTGAAGGCCATAACTTTTGCATTTTAACTTCGATTTTTGATCCGTCAGTTGCTATGGCTTTGCTTTCTCATTGCTGATGAAATCAACCTATCATATTCCTATGTTGGTAAATTTCTCGAGGGGGCATAAATATATACCACATTGTTGGGGCATGCTTTTATGGCTTTTTCATTAGCATTCTTTGACACAACGCTCTAAATCACATTGTATCAAAGAGGTATACCACATTGCTAGGGAATGCTTTTATGGCTTTTTCATTAGCATTCTTTGACACAACGCTCTAAATCACGTTGTATCAAAGAGGGGAAAAATGTAGACACCCAAAAATGATTCACATCTATGGTTTCATCACTTCTTCATACTAATTTGTCCCATTTTCTCATTCTACTAACTTCGATGTTTTGGCCAAATTGATCATACTTTATCATTTGTATCCTCTTTCACATCAATTTCATTTCATTTCATTTCAAAATCATATCAAATCAACTCAAAACCATTTCATATCAACTTAGAATCACCCCAAATTAACTCAGAATCACTCAGAATTAGTCCTAATTAACCCAAAACATATCAAACATCCAAAATCAATCATTGTTTATCCAATCCTAGGTATTGTTGTGGCTTTTTGTGCCTTGAAAACCTATCAACTTATCAATCTTATCAATTTGACCTTAGTACTATCGTGGCTCTTAATGCTAGGTCAAACTATCATTCATGTCATTCAATCTTTGACATTGTTGAGGCTTTCAATGTTGGATCATGGTATCATCAACCATTTTAATAATATTGATAGTGTTTGTCGATGTTATTATGATCAAACCTTTTCAATCAATTTCAATCCTGTAGCATTCACAATGTCAGTTAAATGTTACATATTAACCAATTCATGTCATGTGTCCTTGGCATGTTATCAATTTTGATCAATCAATCAATTTGACCATGGCTTTGGTCTATCTATCATCATCTTATTCGATCTATATTATCATCACATTTTTATCAAAGGGTACTATCGCATTTATTTAATCAATTTGGCCAATCATTTACTAATTTTCCCTATAGTATTAAATAACCCATAATTTTCCAAACACCCCAACTATGCCGAAAATGAAACCAAGTGCATCAATGATGTATTTGGTATTCCAAAGTGTGTCAATGATGTAGTTGGTATGACCAAGTGCATCAATGATGCAGTTGGGAAGCCCAATTGTGCCCTAGGATGCACCAGAGCTCCGATCGAGGTCTGGATGGTCTTGGATCGAGCCAAAACTTGGCAGAGGTTAGTATAACCCTAGGGGGATGTTAGAAACATGATAAAATTTAGTCAAAGATGGTCAAAGTTCTTAGAATTTGGTCAAACCTAGGTAAATGTTGACAACAAACAGTGCAAAGGGCTCAAAAGGGTGCAAATAGACTCGAAATGACACAAAATTTGGAGGACATGTTCAAAAATCTATTAAGAGTTGAAAAAATAGGTTAATTGAGACTAGGGTAATTAGAAAAAGTGTTAAACTTGGTCAAACTTAGCTCTGATGGAGGAGAAAGGTTGATCGATGGATAGGGATAGGGTCAAAATGATGCAAATGAGCTCGAAATGACCCAAAACTTGGAAAACACGTTCAGAACCCTAGGAAGAGTTCAAAACATAAGTCAACTTAGTAAAAAATGCTCAAAAAAATTTGAACTTAGTCAAACTAGAGTCTACTAAGTTAAACTTGGGTCAAAAGTAGGGTAAACTAGATGCAAAACCATAAGAGGTTGACATAGGCTTTGTGATTATGCAGGAGGAGCTGCTCCTATTATAGATATGGGGACATAAGCCTCAAAGCCTTGCACTATGTCATCAAATGACACTTGGTGAGTGGGGGATATTGGCTAGGTTTGGATTATATGATGTGACATTTATGCCAGAGGTGAGGGGGAATAGAGCTTTGCTGACAGCTTTGATGGAGAGGTGGCATTCAGAGACTAGTTCATTCCACCTACCAACTAGGGAGGTGACTATGACACTAGAGGATGTATGGTGCATTTTGAGGATCCCTATCCATGGAGAGTTAGCAACATATGACCCAACTACAAGACAATAAACTCTACACCAGTTATTTGGAAGTGGAGATGCAGAGCTAGGGATCCAATACTATGAGATCAGAGGGGACCTATTGGTGGCACGTCATGAGCAGCTGATAGTTGTGATCTATTGGGTGATTGGTGGATTGCTGATACCTGATAGATGGGGACATGGATTCCTGATTGGATAGGGTTGAGTACTTGAGCAGATGATTATGGAGGCCACTATCTTTTCTTGGGGCCCATGCATGTTGGGGATGTTATATTATTATCTGCATCAGGTAGCATATAGAGGGGGACTATCCTTTAGTACTCATGGCACATTATTACAGATTTGGGCCTATGAGCATATTTTAGTATTTAGGCCTCTAGTAGAGCAAGTGTTGGTGGATGATATGCCATATGCTTACAACTATAGAGGTGTACTAGCCTAAGGACCATTGGGATATGCAAGATACTTTTGCCATCAGATAGACATGATGACACAGTTCATATGGAGACCATACAAAGATTGCCCTGGATGGGATGATGATGACATCCACTTACCATATTATAGGTAGGAGTGCTACCTCATAGGGAACATACTGATTAGTCACCTAGTTATAGAGATGTACCTACTAGAGAAGGTACAAAGATAGTTTGGGGAGACACAGGATGTACCTACAGGGTTAGCACTATTTGCCCGATCTAGAGTAGAGGTGTGAGAGTGGGGACCACCCATTAGGACATAGGTAGCATATGCGCAATTAGAAAAGTTATAGCCAAGGCTATGGGGGGTAGCAGAAGATATAGTGGATGCAAGCATGAAAACAACATATGATAGGTGGTTTGCACAGCATTGATCGAGACCTTTGACAGATCCAATAGTACCAGCACCCTGAGGGAGGACATAGGATGAGGTGGATGATGAGGAGGAGGATGGGGGAGAGGATGAGGATGGATTTGATGATGGTGATGATGAGGAGGGGGAGGATGAGGAGGGAGATGACACTGAGGATGATGAGAGGGGGGATGATGAGGGTGATGAGGATGATGCAAGGAATGATGAGGGTGATGATGAGGGTGAGGATGAGGGTGATGCTAAGGAGGAGGGTGGAGATAGTGTTGGAGGTGGTGACGAGGGAGAGGATGAGGATGACTATTGGGAGGATAGGGGTGTAACTACAATGGGCATGGAGGAGGATCTAGTGGAGGACATTGGGAGAGCATTAGTACTAGTAAAGGTAGGGCCTAGTCAGTTAGATCTCTTGGAGGTGATCAGAGGGCTATAGATTCAGTTGGGTTAGGTCATGGCAGAGAGGGATGCTGTGATAGGAAAGAGAGATGTAGTTATAGTAGAGAGAGATCAGGTGATGGTTGAGAGAGAGACATCCATGCACAGGGTAGAGATGGCAGTGTATGAGTCTCAAGATTTTATCAATAGCATCAGAGATGCAAACTTCTGAGATCTGGTGACAATAATGAGCAGAGCTCACATGGAGGCACAATATTGGTGAGATTAGTATTAGAGAGTGGTGCCACAAGGGCAGAGAGTAGAGAGCTTTCATGCATCAAGATCTCATTCCCATAGGACACAGAGGACACAGAGCAGTGCAGGGGTGATGGGGCCCATGAGGTCACCACAGGGAGTAGAGGGATCCTCCTTGAGGCCAAACAGAGGTTGTGAGGCTAGGGATAACACATGATGACACTAGCATACTTATGTATAGAGGGGCTTCTCTATGTTTCTTTTTTGGTTTTTATTATGCTCTTTCATGGTTCATGCCTATGGGCAGTTAGTATTGATGTAAATCATGGTCATGTACTCTGATACTTTTGTGCAACATTTATGGGATGTACTCATGTTATGATGACTATATGTTATGGACTAGATGATGACTTATGCTATGATGCCTGCATGTTATGTTATGCATATACTTTATATTTTTTTATATGGATGCATTGATACTTTTTGTGTGGACTTATATATGATGACATCACGTGTTGATTTATCACATATTATGTGTAGGAAATGCCATCTTTTATTTTGTGAATGCAAATGAAATGTGAATATGATAGTGAATGAATGCAAACGAAATGTAAAATAGATGTAAATGAAATGTGAATATAATATAAATGCCATGTTTATTTCTTTGGATCATTTTGGACTTTGGACATATGCAGGAATGCAGGATGACAATGCTTTTGGTGTATCAGAGTATGAGATCAAGGTAGTAGATGAAGAAGACATAGAAGATTGTGGAAATGAGATGAAGAATTGTTAGTATGATGGGAAGAATTTTGCTTGTAGAAAGTGCACTATATGTCAAATGGAGCTTTATTTTGATATGGCAAATGGAATGCAATGCATCATGGCATAAAGGGCCAGAGTGCAAATGCAAGCCTTTTGCGTAAACAAGCAAAATGTAGATAGAAAATGACCTTGTCCTTCCTAAGGCATATGTACATGCCCTAGACTCTCAAAGGTACATTGTAACAGACAAAAATAGAAAAAAATGACCATGAACCATCCTGGCCACTCTCATAGATTAGTTGATATCATCGAGTAGCATAGGGACATGATCAAAGAAAAACAAAGCAAAAACAAATCACTCACTAAACAACATGAGCCAACATCTATTCTTGTCCATTATTACATTCTTGTTAATATTTTAGGTGTGTAGATAGTGTTTGATATGTTGATAATGTGATAGTTCTGGTTGTGGATATAGTTGATAAGTTCATACTGACATGTTGGATTGATTGTTGGTTCACATTGCTCAGATAGTGTGATTGTCTTAAAAGCATAGTGCTTTGGGTTTTGGTCTGCAAAGTGTTAGTGTGTACACAAAAGGGATGGTTATCCACAATGAATATGTACAAGGTTTATTGCAATTTTTTGATGGGTTTTGTGATTTTTAGGGTTTTTTTGGGGATATTTGATTTTTTTGTGTGACTGGTTTTTTCAGGACATTTTACAATTTTTAGGGTTTATTCAGGACACTTTACAATTTTTAGTGATTTTTTTAGGACATTTTATGATTTTTAGTGCTTTTTTCAGGTCATTTTATGTTTTTTAGTGACTTTTTCAGGGCATTTTATGATTTTTAGTGATTTTTTTCAGGATCGTATTTGAATTTTAAAGGATTTTTTTAGGATCATAAAAGCATATATAGCTATTACCTCCAATTTGTTATGCGATAGGTCCAATGGACAAAAAGTCCTTAGGGATATGCCCCTAGTTCAAATTCAAACTCATGCACTGTGTAGGTAATATGCTCCCAGACAAGACACAAACTATGTACAAAGGCCAATGACAAAGTGTATGGATAGGTGATGCTTAGGCAAGGTAACAAAGGACATTAACTAGTTCATGATCCATGGTCAAGGAGCCAAGGATGTCTTGCAATAGGAAGAATATGATCAAGGAATGATAGAGGGGGAAAAGACCAGATGGAATCTTGATAGATGGAGGAGCAACAATTGATTACACATGGCACCTATTTGCTAGGTTTTCACCATGGTACTTGCCCAAAGCGCTTGTTTGCCAGGTTTTCACTTTTGAATGGAATTTTTCTCTTAACTCAAATTTTTGTGCCAAGATTCTTGTTTGCTAGGTTTTCATCAAGGAATCCATTTTTTCATGACATTTTTTCACTTTTTAAATTTTTTTAGGACATTTTGCTATTTTTTTGATATTTTTTAAGGACTTTTTCAAAATTTTTGATACTTTTTCAGGACTTTTGGATAGAATCAAGTGTAGTACTTGCGAAGATGCATTCTATTGATGGACATGGGTAGTGGTTCACCTTTTGGAGTCGCAAGCTAATATACTCCAAACCCAAATGATGTAGTAACTACATAAGGTCCTTCCCAATTTGGCTCAAATTTTCCTTGTTTTTCTCTATGGTGCTGAGTCTTGTAGTTCATCTTCAGGACTAGATCACCGACCTCAAAATGATGACCTCAAACTTTCTTTTTATAGCTCCATTTGAGTCAATTTTGGTAAGCTTGTAAATGTGTCAAGGCAGCTCATCTTTGTTCATCAAGCATTTCCAACTCATGGAGTCTAAATATTCAATAGGTTTCATCATCAATAACATCTTGTAGGGATACTCTCAATGATGGAATTTCAACTTCAATGGGAAGTATGGCCCCAGTGCCATAGATGAGAGAGTATGGTGTTGTGCCAGTAGGAGCACACACACTTGTTTGATATGCCCAAAGAGCTAGATTTAGTTGGAGGTGCCAGTCTTGAACTAAATCATTGACAATCTTTTGGAGAATCTTAACAATTGTCTTGTTAGATGCTTCTGCTTGGCCATTTCCCTATGGATGGTAAATACTAGAATATCCATGGTATATGTTGTACTTCTCATAGAGCTTGTCTACATCTTTATTTTGAAATAGACTACCATGGTTAGTAATAATAGCCAAAGGGACTCCATACCAACATATGATGTAGTTTAGAATAAACCTTGAGATCTGCTTGCCAGTGGTGAAGGTCAAAGGGAAAGCTTCAACCCACTTGGTAAAATATTCTATTGCTATGATAATGAACTTAAGACCATTAGAGGATGGAGGAAAAATATCTCCAATAAGATCAAATGCCCATTGCGAAAAGGGCCATGGTGATATGGCTGGCTGTAATTCTTGTGCTAGTGCATGGATTAGATTGCTATGTATCTGACACTTATGACATGTTTTGGCAAAGTCATGGGCATCCTGTTCCATGGTAGGCCAATAATACCTAGCTCTGACAAGTTTCTTGGCTAGACTCAAACCATTGAAATGGCCTCCACATATACCTTTGTGAACCTCATGCAAGGTAGTTTTAGCTTCTTGTGAGTCAAGGCATCTGAGAAGCGTTTGGTCAAAGGATCTCTTATAAAGGGTGTCACCAATGATGACGTATCTAGTAGCTTGATAGATAAAGGCTCGATGGTCATTTTTGGATAAGTTGGGTGGTAGGATTTGGGCATGTAGGTAATTGTAAATGTCTTGATACTAGGGAGAATTAGGACCAACAAGTTCACACACAAACTCACATTGAGGAAGTTCAAATGCTGGAATCAAAAGTTTCTCAACAAGGAATTCATAGCATTCCATATTTTGAGGCATATCAATCATAGAAACAATGGTGGCCATAGCATCATCTTGCTTGTTGTGTATTCTTGGTAGCTGACGAAAAGAGATAGTGACAAATTTTGACTTAAGGAAGTCTGCCATCTGCTTGTAGGGCATTAGTTTATCATCTTTGGTTTCATAGTCATCATTGACTTGGTGGATGACTAGCTGGGAATCGCCAAAGACTTGTAAATGTTGAATGCTCCATTGGATAGCTATCTTGAGTCCTATGATTAGTGCCTCATATTCTACTATGTTTTTTGTACAATAAATGCTATCCTATATGACTCAGGGATTATGTTTCCTTGAGGGGTGATAAACATGATGCCAACTCCTGAACCATTTCGTGTATGTGATCCATCAAAATAAAGCTTCCACTCATTAGCTACATCCATGTGAAATATGGCTTCATCTAGAAAGTCTATCAACATGGGATGATCATTTGACATAGGTGCTTCTACTGATTGATCTTCTATCACTTTCCCTTTGATTGCCTTTCTATCTATGTCAAATTCACTAAGGATCATGACCCATTTGGCTAGTCATCCTATGAGAGAAGCCCTGCTTAGGAGATACTTTAGTGGGTCTATCTTAGAGATGAGCATTTTTTTCTGATGGAGCATGTAATGTCTAAGCTTTTGGGCTACAAAGACAATAGAAAGGCATGCTTGCTCAATTAATTAATAATTTAGTTCATAGCCCACAAGTGTCCTACTAATGTAATATATGGCTCGCTCTCTTCCTTGTTCATTATTTTGTGCTAAGAGAGCTACTAATCCTATATCTGTAGCATATATATATATATATATATATATATATATATATATATATATATATATATATATATATATATATAATGAATGGTTTGCTTCAAATAGGAGCCATTAAAGCTGGTGGATGTAGAAGATAATCCTTGAGTTGTTGGAAAGATTCTTGGAACTGCTTATTCCATTGAAAGGATACTCCTTTATGTAAGAGATGTTGAAAGGAGTGACACTTATTTTCTAGGTGTGCAGTGAATCTGTGGATAGACTGTAATCTTCCTTGTAGTCCTCTTAAGGATTTTAAATTTGTTGGAGGAGGCATGTCAAGTATTGCTTTTACTTTCTCAGGATCCACTTTAGTGCCTCATTGAGAAACAATGTAGCCTAGGAGCTTTCTAGAGACAACTCCAAATACACACTTTTTGGATTTAGATGAAACTTATAGCTTTTCATTTTGGTGAATATCTAATCTAGGATGCCAAAATGATCTTTCCTTTTATAGGATTTGCAAAGTAAGTCATCAACATAGTCTTCCAAGAGGATGTGCATGAAATCATGGAAGATAGTGGTCATTGCTCTTTGATATGTTGCCCCAACATTTTAAAGACCAAATGGCATGACATTCTAGCAGTATGTTCTCCAAGGACATGTGAAAGCTATCGTGTGTTGATCTTCAGGGGCTATTCTTATCTGATTATAGCTGGAAAAGCCATCCATTAGTGATAACATCTCATACCTAGCTATCATGTCTACAATGATATCTATGTTTGGTAAAGGGAAATCATCCTTGGGACATGCCTTGTTATGATCACAAAAGTCAATGCATATCCGGATGCCCCCAGAGTGTTTGCTTACTGGTACTAGATTAGATATCCACTCTACATAATAAATGGGTCTTATGAAGCTAGCATCCAATAGTTTTTTCAATTCAGCTTTGACAAGGAGGGCAACTTGAGGATGCATTTTTCTCAATTTTTGCTTTACTAGTTCCATTCCTAGTTTTAGTGGTAAGTGATGAAGAACTAGTTTAGGATCTAATCCAGGCATATCTGCATAAGACCAGGAAAAGTTGATCTACCTCTCTAGAAAGAATATGACAAATTCATCCTTTTCGTCTGGTGATAAGGAGGCTGCAAAGTGTATGACTTTGGGGTTTTTAGGAGTTCCCAAATTAATCTCTTCTGTCATCTCCACAAGTAATGTTGATCTTTCCTTTAATGGGGGTGTGTCCAATCTTCCATCCTTAGGTACCTCAGAGAGGTTTTCACCCTCAGATACATCCTTTATTTTTACTTTTTCATGGTCTAATGGAACCTTTTAGTTTTCACCAAGAGACCTACTTGTGTCTTTTTTTGTTATTTTCTCAATTTTGCAACTGAAAGATGGAGTTCAATCCCCAAAATATGCCATGATGTTAAGATCAATGGAAAATTTAGACTTGTGATCACCTTGTGGTACATCTTCATGAAGCTCAAAGAATTCTGTGATGGCATCATCATTTTCAAATTGGTCAAAGGTTGGTGGTCCTTGTTGGTCCCAATCAATAAGTTCAAGGAAAACTAAGGAAATGTCATCATCGATGTTGAATAAGCTTTGGTCAAAGGCATATATATGGATATCCACTTCAGCGATGTCATTGAGATCATGTTCAAAAGTAGGAGGGCTTGGATCCCATAATGTTTCGATCCAAGGTGAAGAATTTCTTTGAGTGAAAGGTAGATTGACATGTTTATCTTCCATAGGTAGGCTATCAGGGTCCAAAAACATATGATCAAGACAAAGGGAGGTATCAAGATCATCAATGTTGGATACAGATTGGGTGGGTTTGAGTTGATTGTTCTCAGATGCCTTGTCATGATTGGAAGCATTCACCTCCTCAGATGAGGAGGACTTAGTATTAGGAAGACCCAAAAAAAATGGTTTGAATCCTAGTCCCAAGCTATGAGGTCATCCTAATGCAGTGATGGGTTGAACAATGTCTTGCTTTTGGAGTCCTAGGACACTGCATCCATCATATCCCTTTTTTTGCATGATGGTGAATCTAGGTCCATACTTTTCAAGGGATATAGGAGTGATTTCTTGTTCTACTTTAGCCTTCTCAATCCATGTAGATATATTTTCATAGACATTTTCTTCATGTAGCTCACCTCCACTAGTGAAGCCACAAAAGGTTTCTTTTGAAGAGAAAACTTAGGCTTGTTCTGTATAAGCTAAGGTTTACCATATGACTTGGGGGATAAAGGAAGTTTCCTAATGTGAAAGGCATGAGACATGGAGTACTCACCGCAACCTTGGTCTTGGATTTTGAGCTTTCCTTTGGATACAGGTGTGAGTGTGGAAGGATCAACATACTTGGAGGACTCTAGGGGATTTTCTACATGGTTTGTAAGGACTTGGTATGCAGTGGTTCCTCTAAGATTGGCACAGAACTGGAAGGGATCTAGATCACCTAGGATGGTTACATCTACATTGTTATAGGAGAACTTTAGGCACTAGTGATATGTAGAGGGAACTACTTTCAGAGCATGGATCCATGGGTGACCTAGTATCATATTGCAGTTCATTTCTATATCTAGGACCTGGAATAAAGTGTTCTCAGTAGCTGGACCAACTCTAATAGGTAAGATGATAAACCCTATAGAGAAATGCTCACCATCATCATAGGCTTTGATTGTGATTCTTCGAGAGGGATCCACATCATTTTCAGAATAACCCAAACCTTTGACTACTTTAAGTGTATAGATATTCAGACCTATTCCTCCATCTATCAAGACACATCTAACTTTAACATTGTGGAAAAAGACTTCAAGGTGGAGGGGATCATTGTGGTTGGGTTTGTCTTTAGGAATATCTCGGGGTGAAAAAGTGATATGTTGTAACATGGATAGGTTCCCAACCATGGCTTGGAATTGGGCAACATCAATGTTATCTGGGACTACTGACTCTTTAAGGGCTTGATCCAAGATCTTCTAATGTTGGGGAGATGCATGCAGTAGGTATAAAATGGATATTTGCACAAGGGTCTTTCCAAGCTGTTCAACAAGGCTATAATTAGATGAAGTAGGAGCAATAGGTCTACTAGGGGGTACAAGTCTAGTAGTAGTAGTAGGTCTAGATGGAGCTCTAGGTAGGGTGATCTTGGCATGACATGTAGTGATAGTGCAATGAGGGTCTTTAGCCTTCAATGTGAATGTGGATATGTGGGAATTAGACTCATTGAAGTAATTGATGGTGTAGTCATATCCAGTGCGTGTGTAATTCACATTACCTTGTGAGTTTGAGTTTGAACTTGATGGTTTCTCTTTGTCATGATTACCCGAAGGATCTTTGAAAATAGTGTGATCAGAGTTGGATGCTAACAGTGATGGATCAACTGTGATGAAACCATCATCAATAAGGTCTTGTATTACATGTTTCAATTGAAAGCATGATGAAGTTTTATGTCCTTTGGTGCGATGGTAATCACAGTACTTTTTTTCATCCCACCAATCTGCTTTAGTAAATGGTTCATCTTTGATTGGGGGTAGCTACAGGAAGTTATTACTTAGTAACTGTTGTAATGCAGTCTCAAGTGGTATTCCCAATGGTGTAAATTTTTAATCCTTAGTTCTAGGATGTCTCCAAGGTTTGTCTTCTGTAGAAGTCTCAGTCTTTTTTTGTGGGGCTGATGTTTGATTAGGAGTTTGTGAATTTGTAGGGTTTGCAACTTTCAAAGTTAGTTGAGGTTGTGCTGTGCTAATTTTTCGTGCATCCACAATACCATCATTAGTCACATTCTTGTTTTTGGAGAAATTTTTTGGCTTGTCATTAGAGGAACTGGTGTTTGTGTTTTCTTTGTTTATCTTGAGGATTCCCTTATGGATAAGAGCATCTTCAATACTAGCCCCTTTTTTCATCAGTTTATAAATGGTGCTTGGGCTCTTGATTTTGAGTTCATACATTAAGTCTAGGACTAAGTTTTCAATGCATAAGTTAACCTCTTGTTCTTCAGGAATTTCTAGTGAGCATTAAATGACTAAGCTTCTCCAATGGAGTAAGAATGTGATGAATGGCTCTCTTTCCTTTTGTTTAGTTGAGCACAAATTGAAAAGTGTCACCTGATTTGAAATATTAAAGGAAAAGTGGGCGATGAACTTGTCTGCGAGTTTGGACCGAGTTTTGATATTACCAAAAAGTTTGGAGTACCATTTAAGTGCAGGCCCACTTAGAGAATGAGGAAACAATCTCATAAGGTAAGTGGGCTCATCACTGACTTTGGTACATGAAGCACAAAATTTTGTGATATGATCAATAGGGTTTCCTTTTCCTTAGTATTTTTCAAACCTTGGAGCCTCAAAGTGTTTTGGGAATGGAGGCATATATAGACCTTCATCAAATGGATTAGGATGTAGGTCACTTTCTATATAGAGAGCCTATTTCTTCTAGACTCCCAATGCCTTGAATTGTTTGGAAAGTTGTTTGAATTGTTGTAATAGTTCTATGTTGGGGTTTTTAGTGATAGTCTTTGCTTCAAGTCTTTTATGTCTATGAGTAGGCCATTTCATATGGTGGGAGCTATGTCTACTTGGTTATGACATTTATGTGTTTGATGAGTTTGGTAATGTGTCACTAGGTGGAGGAGGTATGTTGTTATCTCGAAGACAGAAGGGTCCTTGTTATTGGGGTACTTGTTGTGGCATTTGATGTGGCACTTGTTGTGGGATTGACTATGATGATTGTACCATGTGTTGTTTTTGTGCCATGTATGTTAGTTTCTATTGGGATACCTTTGTTGGTCATATGTGAGACCATGTATGTGAGTGTTGTTGTAGAGGTATCTATTGAGGTTGTTGTGGCACATGTTCTTGTTGTAACAAATGTTGCTGGTACGCAAATTTTTTCTCAAGGCGTCTTTGATATTCCATTTGTTGTTTGAGTTGTTCTTGTTGTTTAGCAAACATGGTTTGTTGTTGTTGGAATTATTGCTGAAATTGTTGTTGATAAATTGTGTGTAAGTCAAGTGGGTTCACATGGGACTACATATTAGGAATGTTGGATGTTTGCCCCACTTGAGGTTTTTGTCGTTGTGGTTGATGTTGTTGTTGATATGTGGGATGTGTGTTAAGTGGATGTATACTTGGTTGAGGGTTGGATGTGTTAAGTCCTGGCACCACCAAAGGTTGATATTGTTGTGGGAGTTGACTAAGTCCTTGGGAAATGATTGTCATGTTGGTATTGTTGTTTTGGATCCTTTGTGTTTTGAAGGTTTTTTCTTGGGACATCATATTGACTTGACAATGAGGTTCATTCCTTTTGGGAATTGGTTTAATGTCAATAAGAGTTTTCCTTTGTATGTCAATAGGGACTATTGTAGATGATGTTGCACATAGTGCACTCGTGGTAGGCTCCGTAACACTTGATGTCATACCACTTGCTAGGGTTAGGAGCAAAGGTGTACTTTGTTGATTTGCCTCCAAAGAAGGTATGTATGGAATCCCTAGAGAACAAGTCCCTTTAGGTGCATCTTGTTGTTGCATCATGTGACTAAAATCAACTTTCAATGTCCTTTTGGGATGTTTAGGAATTGGTGGTATTTTATCGAACAAAGGATTGACATTGATGTGTTCAAATGTACTTTGGAGGATTTCAATTGTTGGTTCTTGATGGGACCTTATAGGTGCCACTATTGCATTTGAGAACTCTAAAGGTTTTTTTCCCTTATCTAAGACCAAATTGATCATGAGTTGTAGGTTTTCAATGGTTATGTTGGTTTGATGTTTGGACTTAGGTCCTTCCATATTTGGGTTGAATTTGAAAATTTCTCGGGCTGCCAAAAGTTTGAAGTTTTTACGAAAGTTTTTGTCTTGATATGCCCTAGCCATTTCCTCATCAGTGATGCCATAATTAGTGTTAGAGTCATCGCTGAGGTGTATAGTACATTGTTTTATGTTTGATGTATTATAGTTGAAGGTACTCTTGTTAGGTTGGTTGAATTCAAAGGAATGTGATTGTTCATCTTTGGGTGTGGTTGGCACACTTCCTCCTCCTAGTGGTATTGGTACAAATATAGGTTCAAAGTCAAGACTCCATTGAACCATCCCATGTGTGGGGGAAGTTTTTGGAGGAAGTCTCATGGTAGGTGCATTGTTCAAGGTTTTTTGTGTCATAGCTTGATTATGATGATCTTCCAGATACATGTTTAAGGGGTCTGCTAGTAAAGGTTGTGATGCCTCGATTTGTTCTTCGTCAATGGTTTGTTGGGTTTTCTTTCCCTTCTTCTATCTTGGATGAGGTTTTGGTTGTGCTTGTGCCTTAGAAAATAAAGGTTGATAAAGTTCCTCGGGTCTTTGAGCTGATTGTGTCCTAGTAAGTGCTGGCATGATACCTAAGAATGTAGATGCAATGGAGGGAAACCTAAATGGACTTTTTTGCCTCCCAAGTGCAAAAGAGGTCAAAACTTGATAATTAAGATGTGGGTATGCAAGATATGAGTGTTTTTGGGATTTTTAAGTGTTATGCAATTTGAGGAAATGCTAAATGAATTAGGGTTTTGAGATGCAAAGTGAAAATGTCCTAGGGATGTTATGCAAATGCAAATGCAAGGTGATATTTTGAGGGTATGAAAAATGAAGGTTAGGGTTATGTTTTGGACTTGGTAATGACACTAAAAGTAGGTGTATGCATGGTAGACTATGAAAAGGATGGTTTACAAGGGTTGATTATGACATTTGGGACATGCAAAATGAGGGTAAATGCTTAAGAAGGCAATTTGGTTGATGGACAATTTGATAGGGTTTGACTATGCTAGGATTTTGAACTATGTGAGATGATGGGGATATGCCACTAGGGTAAGTAAAAATGACATTCAGGGATGTGAGGGATATGATTATGCTATGACAATGGTATATGGAAGTTTTTGAACTTAGGTAAAACCTTTAGAAAGTATTTTTTCTAGGAGTTTAACCTTGTGATAAAGGACTTTGGATCTTGACCAAAAAGTGATAAAAGACGAAAAGATCAAATTGATAAAAGATGAAAATGTCAAATATATCAAGACATAGATAGATTTTGACCAAAGAAAATGATAAGAAAAGATGAAAAGACTAGTCAAGATCCATTATCCGTCAACACTAGGAGATACTCTAAGACTCATACATTATCTAGATTTTTGACTAAATTCAAAGGTTTTGAGGGTTCAAAATGATGTTTTGGGGACTCAAAATGGTGGTGATGCTGAGAAGATATGTGATATGGACAATTACTATGATGCAAAATGGGATTTTGGGTGCAAGATGCAATTTTGGGTCAAGTGCAGAATGGGGAGGTACGGAGGCTCCTAGATGTAGTTTTAGGGTTCTAAAGTGTAGTTTTGAAGGCCAAAATGGTCTTGTAGGTGCCCAAATGTGCCTTAACACTGCCAAGTGCACCCTAACAATACAATTTGTGTCATTGATGTAGTTGGGACTAGTTTCGGTGCAGTTGGTAGTTTTTGGGCGTAGTTGGTAAGCTAGGAAGAGTGTTTGCTGATTCTAAAGGGTATGGTTACCAAAGTGATATGCCACAAAGCTAAGATGATGGGGTTGATGTTAGGATGGGATGGGAGGTATAAAATAGAGGTTATGACCTAGGGAATGATGTCATAAGTGAAGGTAATGAAGACTAGGTGATGCAAAATGCAGATCTAGGCAAGCTAATGCAAGGGGAGCTAACCAAGTACCTAAGGACACAGTTGAAGCCCCAAAATGATATTTGGAATCCCAAACTAGGTCTAAGGACCATGAAGTGTGCCAAAATAGTTCCAAATATGTCAATGAAGTAGTTGGTAGTTTCAGGGCACAGTTGGTAAACTGGGTTGAAACTAAGACAATTCTGGGAGCTATGATTTCTAGATTGATATCATAGAGAGGTAAATAGTAGGGGATAGTGTTAAGACTAGTATGAATGCTCAAAATGATGGTTAGGACACCTAGAGTGATAGATAAAGTGGTCAAGATGATGAATAGGTATGCAAAGATGCAAGGTGGTGAATGCAAAGTGCTGATTTTGAGATGGGAATGCAAAGACTAAGTTAGGTAAACTAAACTTAAATGGATGCAATATGAAAGGTAATGGATACTAAATGAGGACTAAAAGGTGCAATTTGAAGCCTATATGATGCAAGACTAAAGCCTAGCCTAGGGTGAATGCAAGTGAAGTCTATGCAAGAATGAAATATTTGTTTTGCCAAGCACATTTATGAGCACGAGTTGCCATGTTTTCCAAGGTTTGAGTGTGTTGAACCAAAGTTTGCAAAGTTTGATAAAGGTTGTAAAGGTTTGACAATGTGTAATGTTTTGACAAGTTTTTGCACATTTCCAAGGTGTAAATTTTAATGTTGGCTTTTATCTTGATTATGTTTTACACACACGCAAGAAACATTAAGACAAGAATATTTGTTGTTAAAAGTGAACAAATACACCACAACCTAGGCTTTTAGGATTGTATCCATTGAATTCCTACTTGAACCAAAGTTCAGCCACACTTATCTAGAGAAAAAAACCTAGGATCTTGGCACCACAGGCTCCCCCTTATAGCGCACTCACTTCTCGGGGCTACCAAGATCCACTTCCCAAGGGGCATGAATTTTGAAGGGACTGTTGTCTCTACTAAGGATTGCAAGAATTTAGGATGTCTTCACGGGCATGGGTGGCCCTTTGAGCTAGTGGATAGAAAGGATTTTGGCCACTAAAACATAGTTTTTAGTAAGGGCATTCCATTTGGCAAGTGAATGATAAACTTCTGCAGAAGGCCTCCTAGCCCTGAGAATCGGGTTTGACACACTACAAGGGTACTAGAGGAGAGCTATCATGCAACAATACCATTGACATGGATTTCACCGTAATCAAATTTTATATAGTGATTGGAATGTTGACTTGGCTTTTTCCTATTATCGCTCTGAGGTCATCCCCTTGCATACGCAATATCGAGTATCTTGGTCCAAGGTAGGCCTCCTATAGAAGTTACACAGATTTCTCTTACACCTAAGATCCATGGATGGAAAGGGGAGAGGATACATTGAATGTAACCCCTAGGGATTTAAAAACTATAGATATGCCAGTAAGAAAAGAAAAAGTTCATTTTAAGCACCAATTGAAGTGTTATCTAAGCTAGAAAATCACACACATGGTTTTGACAAACACATAAAGTCTTCGACAACGTCCTGCAAAGCAAGCATTAGTAGTTTGTTATGATCATGTCTTCATTCCATGATTTCCACATGCTACAAGTAGACCATTAGTAACAAAAAATAATCTAATCTAAGTTCTAGAAGGAAATGGAAACCTTATATGCAGATTTTGATTGATGTATGTGCCTACTATGAACCAGGTGTGGTCTGACAAAGTAGGTGGCACCCCAAAAGGAAAAAATGGCTCAGAACACTCCCAAGTGCACCCAGATAGTAAAGAATGCATCAATGACATAGTTGGGGCCTAGTTGGGTGCAGTTGGTAGTTTCTAGGTGCAGTTGGGAGGTGAGGTGCAAACTGTGGTGAAATGGAGCCCTAAATGATACCCAAAAACTGCAAACTTTGACACCTATACTACCAAGTGTGCCCAAATAGTGTAGACTATATCAATGATGTAATTGGTAGTTTTATGATGTAGTTGGGAAGGAAAAAATAGTAGAAAGGGGTTTTGGTGGCTTCCAAACTCCTAAAATTGCTCCTAGGAGTCCCAAGTGCGCCCTGACAGAGCAGAGTGCACCCTAGGACAACAAGCTGACAAAATGCATAGAATGAAAGGATTCAACCATATTACTAGACCCCCTAATTAATATAGGTGTGAAAAGGAAGAGAAGATAGTCATTATACCCTTCCAAGTGATCTCATTCTTTGCACCTACAAGCACAAAACAAGAAAACCCAAGTTAGATATGCATGATTCATGTTGGGCTCACCAAAATGTAACAACTAGAAAATGGGTTAAATGCATAACATACTATGAACAAATCACAAAACTCAATAATCATATGTTAGCACCCACTAGTCTACCATGAAAGCCAAACTAATAAAGAAAGCAATACAAAACCCCTCTTTCATTTGTAGCTCCCATGTCCTTTCTTCTCCAAATGATTGTAGCTCCAAAGTTGCCTATATTGCACACAAAATTGAAGCAAAAGCCTATGATAGGGATAATGCCATGAGAATACTAGAAGTATGATTTTAAGCTTGAGAGAAAATGGTGTGAAAATACAAAGAAGCTAAGGACTTGAAAAATGATCAAGAATTAGGACCAAGGACTCAAGACTTCAAGGACCGAAAATGAGAGAAAGAGTGTCCATTTTATAATTGACATGGAGGATGAGAGCATTGGATTTGTCACCCATAGATATGTGATGTGGCAAGAGATTCCTTTGAGAATCCATGATGCATTTGAAAAAATATGCCAATTGTAAGATTCTATGACACATGGAAGTCAAACTTGGCTAAATGTGGAAGAGAATCTATGATGCGTCATAAGACACCTCAAGCCCACTTAAAGCCAAGAATCTATGACAAATAAGCCAAATAGGGACATGCGTAAGAGAATAAGAATATTTGATTATGACCTATCTTATCCAAATGTCAAAGGAGAATCCACGAGGTGTCATATCCAAGTGTCACTATGATGCCATATTTTACGGTATATTCAAATTTAAAATCTTTTTATTCCACAAAATAAAAATTAGTAGAAAATAGATTTAATGATGGAAAATGGAACTTAGGAAATTAATAATTCCCATGGTTTGCAGATAATGAATCAATTAATTAATACAATTAATTAATTGAGGATGATAATTAGGAAGAGTAATTAGAAAGAATAATAGGATTAAATTATGGGTTATTTAATCCTATAGGGAAAATTAGTAAACGATTGACCAAATTGATTAAATAAATGCGATATTACCCTTTGATATAAATGTGATGATAATATAGATTGAATAAGATGATGATATATAGACCAAGGCCATGGTCAAATTGATTGATTGATAGAAATTGATAACATGCCAAGGACACTTGACATGAATTGGTTGATATGTAACATTTAACCGACATTGTGAATGCTACAGGATTGAAATTGATTGAAAAGGTTTGATCATAATAACATCGACACACATTATCAATATTATTAAAATGGTTGACGATTCCATGATTTGACATTGAAAGCCTCAACAACGTCAAAGATTGAATGACATGAATGATAGTTTGACCTAACATTTGTTGAGATAATGGGTGTTGCACACATTGCATAATATTGTTATTTTATTATTTTATTTTATTATGTAATGTTGTGCCTAGATGGACGTGCAACATGTAAAGATTCCCATGAAATATTCTTGATGAGTTGTATTGTAACATTGTGATAATATTTCATGTAATTATTTAATATTGGGGAACAAAATTAAATACCCAATATTAAATGTGGGGTCAGTGGGTTAGGTTAGCACATGGTTTATGTAATACCACTTAGTGGTTTTGTGGGACTTGCTACTATATAAGAAGCCACAAGGGTAGTTGTTGTAGAGTGAGCGAGAGTGACAAGGAGAAGCAAAAGGCAAGAGTCGAGCGGGACAAGGCTTGACAGGTTAGCCAAGGGAGCATTTGTGAAGGTTGAAAGCATGACATGGGATGTGTGGATTCATGCTTGTTCACATAGTTTTCTCGGTTGTGGCTATGGCCATGAAGGCTTCCATGGTTGTATGACAATGGTATTTTTTGCTGAATAATACATGATGATGGATGCTTTTGGAGGCTGGTTTTTTTCCCTCAATGAGGGTTTCTCAGGGTATATCTTGTGTCACAATTTTGTGGGTATGTTGTCTATTCTCTTGCATGTGGATTTTAATTTTGTGTTTATTTTAGATCTATTATGGGTTATGTGGAAATGGTTATATTCTTTATTGCCGAGTTTCCTTACAAGTGGTATCAGAGCTATGGTTTTATTATTATAACCCTAGATTGAATCCATGGGAATGCATGAGAGGATAAAAAAAAAGAAAAGGGCAAGATATATGAATGATTTATTGCAGATTTGTGGGTTTTGGGTTTGTTGTTATGATGGGATGTTAAAAGATTTGGGCATGTGAAATTGTTGGACAAAAAGATTTTTTTGGATGTTTCATTTAAATGAGGGTTTTGGGGGGTAGCATTCCGAAATGACCTCCTGGGTAAAAATAGACCTCACCATTGGATCCGGGTTGACATTTCCATAAATTTTGATATATAATATGCCCTAGGTTGGCCATGTTCAGAGGAAATGAAAGGATTTTTTTGGTTTCAGCCCATGATGGCCGTCAAATTTAATCCTGTCAGAATTTTCGTCACAGAAAATAATAAAAATGAAAAATCGTACTAAAAATGGTAAAAAGACTGTCTTAGTTTAATGGCCATAACTTTCTCTCAGAATATTGGATTTCAGAGTTCTTATAGGCGTTGGAAAGCTAATTCAGAGCACTACAACATGGTGTAGGTTTGGTTCTATGATTTTGAGATTTTTTTAGGTTTTAAGAGCCCTAAAGTCAGATACTATTTATTTTGAGCATGGATTAGGGCATAACTTGGGCATACGGAGTCAGATTTTGGACTTCGAGTAGTCAACGGAAAGCTCTTGGAGAGCTCTACAAATTGGTTTAAATTTGGTGTAAGTTTGGCATAATTTATTTGTTGATATATTGATCTGAATAGTTTATAGGTATATATTTTGACTATGGTAACATTGTGAGTTTATGGCATTGGAGATTTAAAATTTGATGTCATTGTATACTCAGCTCATATTTTAGATTGGTCTCATGATGATATGGTTATCAGTGTTTGGTTTGGATATGCATGATGACTTGTTGGGTCTACAAGTTGTGCAGTGTTGTAAGCGGTCTATACTTACAGGTTGCATTTATAGCTTGGTTATGGGTTGTCTTTGCCCATTGATCTTTCATTATTGATGCATATTCAGATTGGTGGCTTTGATTTGGGTTGTCTATGCCCTAAGTCACATGATTTACTTTTATCTTGATGTAGAAGGGATGAGATGATGTTACCAGGTACAATCATGGTGGAGGATTGTGGTTGACTATTTTATGCTGATAGGTTGGACACTTTGAGAGCCAGATGCTCGATTCATGGATGTGATCATGGTGTCATGGATTTTGGCATGACATGATTGAATATATAGGTACATCCTTGATGTTCATTAGCTTGGATTTCTGATTCAGTTATGGTGGTATATCTTCTTGGTTGAGGATCATGGTTATTTGGTTTTCTTTTGAGGAGCGCATGATGTGCACTTTGAGTTCTTTGATAGTTTGATGCCTTGGTTGATTCTCATGGTTAGAGGATGGGTTTTCATCATGATGTCATGGATAGCTTGGATACACGATTTAGTGGAAGCTTGTGACAGTGATGGGGTGACAGTGCAGGATTAGTTCCTAGTTTGGTTTATATCTTCTTGGTTTGGAGAGGATGCATTTTATGATGCCATAGGTGACTTGGTACCATGGTTGAGTGGAAGTTACTGGCATTGATATATTTATTGAGTGTTTGCAGATGTTGGAGGTTTGTCTTAGATCCTGTTGCTGCAGAAGCATCTTTGACATTTGCATGGTGCAATTGTTATCTTCATGGTGTATGAAGATGGTTAGATCTTGAGGACTCATGGAGTTCTTGGTTATCTTCATGGTGTGTGGAGATGGTTCTTCCTGGTATGTGGAGATGGTTTTTCTTCATGGTGTATGGAGATGATTGCATCTTGAGGACTCACAAGGTTCTTGGAAAAGGTGTGGTTTATGCTTTTATTTGGCATGTTATCCTTGGTGTGAGGATGGTTTCATTATTATGTCATGGTATACTCTTGATACGCGTTTAGAGTTGTGATATGTTATGATGTGTTCATATGGAGCATGTTATCTCTTTAGTTGAGATGGTAAGATCATGTTGTCATGTTTATGTTCCTAAGGCCATGGTTGGAACTTTGACATTGATCTTGGTTTAGTTTCTTGGTATTGAGTACATTGATCATAAGCTGGATACTTCATGATATTGCTATGTTGCATTTGGAGTTGGCATGGATTGATGGCTTACAGGTGCTCATGGATACTTAGAGATAGTGGTGATGCTGATTTCTCTTGGATTAGAGAAGTATTTGTTGGGACGGTTGATGGTTTCAACAGGAAGTTCGAGGGGCAGTCACCTGATATGGACTTGAGAGGAGATTGTTCTTAGATGAGTCTTGGTTGGAGACTTGGGTATCTTGATGAGCATTCTCATTCCCCACTCTTGGTCTACTTAGCAGTTTGCTATTTGAGAGGTATAGCCCATTGTTTCTCTCAGTTGCATTATATTTATGCTTATCTTTCATAGATATGGATCTTGAGCTATGGTACATGAGTTAGTTTTGGAGGGTTCATTTGAGAGATGGTTTAGCATTGGTTATCTCCATGTGCATATGTTGTTATGCTGGTTGAGTTTGGGAGATGGTTTTATATTGGGCATATTCCTTGGTTTAGGAATGGGTTTATTGAGTTTGATCTTCTTGTGAGAGGCTTACATCCATGATTAGTTATATGGTATGGTTTGGGTGTTGTTGAGGCTTCTTGTTGGGGTTTTATGGAGGAGATCATACTTGCACAGTTCACATCTAGAGGTGTGTGTAGAAGGACATGATACAGGTTATGATTTGCATAGTTTCTCTGGTCTTGGTTATCTTCCTGGATGTTTAGTTTTGCTTACATTGGATTTGAGATTGGTTAGAGATTGTGATCACTGGTTTGTGCTCATGTATGTCACGTGAGAGATGACATGGTTATTCCTTTATCTCTTTTCTCTGTTGGTTGTGGTGAATTTGGGAGACTATTGGAGACTTGTTATGAGAGTTGTTCTTGCAAGATATCAGTTTATGTATTGTGAATGTCCTTGATACTACATGGATTCACTTCTTTGAGATGTTGTGAGTGGATTGGTTATAGATTTGGCATTATCCTTTGCAGTGGAGGTTCTTGGTATATATGTGGTAGGTATTGCTCTTGAGGCTTATGATTGTAGGTTGCAGATTGGATATGTCAGTGATATGAGATTCACTTGTTATACCTTTGAGGTATGGATAGTTTGATGGGTTTGGCACTTGCTGTGGGTGCTATTTTAGCTATGGATATTTTGACAACTACGGATACATGTGATTACCTTTGGATCAGATTTTTGTGCTTGGAATTTCGGTTGGTACAGGATTTTATGATCTTCTAATGCGATAGGTTGGGTGGTTTTCTCTTTGGATGGCTTCTATGTATGTCCAGTGGGAGTGACATAATAGGAGGTGAGATCATTCATGTTTGAGATGCTGGATACTTTGATTTTGTTGCAGGTACCAGGATGGAGCACTTGGTGTATTTTTATCCATGATGGTGGATGTGCTGGGAGGGATTGTTCCCTTGTTCATTTATGTGGCTACGGATTGACCCTATGCAATGTATACAACAAGTGGGAGATTGTTGAGATAATGGGTGTTGCACACATTGCATAATATTGTTATTTTATTATGTAATGTTGTGCCTAGATGGACGTGCAACATGTAAAGATTCCCATAGAATATTCTTGATGAGTTGTATTGTAACATTGTGATAATATTTCATGTAATTATTTAATATTGGGAAAAAGAATTAAATGCCCAATATTAAATGTGGGGTCAGTGGGTTAGGTAGCACATGGTTTATATAATACCACTTAGTGGTTTTGTGGGACTTTCTACTATATAAGCAACCACAAGGGTAGTTGTTGTAGAGTGAGCGAGAGTGACAAGGAGAAGACAAAAGGCAAGAGTCGAGCGGGACAAGGCTTGACAGGTTAGCCAAGGGAGCATTTGTGAAGGTTGAAAGCATGGCATGGGATGTGTGGATTCATGCTTGTTCACATAGTTTGCTCGGTTGTGGCTATGGCCATGAAGGCTTCCATGGTTGTATGGAAATGATATTTTTTGCTAAATAATACATGATGATGGATGCTTTTGGAGGCTGGGTTTTTTCCCTCAATGAGGGTTTCCCAGGGTATATCTTGTGTCACAATTTTGTGGGTATGTTGTCTATTCTCTTGCATGTGGATTTTAATTCTGTGTTTATTTTAAATCTATTATGGGTTATGTGGAAATGGTTATATTCTTTATTGCCAAGTTTCCTTACAACATTGAGAGCTGTGATAGTACTAAGGTTAGATTGATAAGTTGATAGGTTTCCAAGGCACTGAAAGCCACAACAATACCTAGGATTGGATAAATGATGATTGATTTGGGATGTTTGATATGTTTCAAGTTGATTAGGACTGATTATAAGCAATTTTGAGTTGATTTGGGGTGATTCTGAGTTGATATGAAATGGTTTCGAGTTGATTTGATATGATTTCAAAATGACATGAAATTGATGTGAAGGAGGATACAAATGATAAAGTATGATCAATTTGGCCAAAAGATCAATTTAGTAGAATGAGAAAATGGGACAAATTAGTATGAAGAAGTGATGAAACCATAGATTCAAACCATTTTTGAGCATCTACAATAATAATCTACAATGTTTAAGTGATTGTATGATCTAATGGATGCATGCATGATGAATATGTTTTGTGGATATGGGTTCACTAAGCAATTAAAAATTTTATTCATACATTTGGGCCTTGGATAACTGATTAACCCTCCTCTCAATTATTCTAAAGAATTCCAACACTTGAAACATACCATCTTCTTGGCACATACCATCTTCTTGATACTAACTATGTATATTTCTCATCATACACTACGTACTTGGCACATATTGAGTTCTATTAAGTAATGACTTAAGTATTTTGTCACTGCCTTGTCAAAAAAAAAATGAGATCAATAATTGCCCCCTTTGACATGAGTGGAAAAAAACTTTTTCATGCATATAGAACCTAACCTATGTGCATAACTCATATAATATGTATACATTACTTGGCTCTCATTCAAAATTACACAATTTGCAAAACTGATGACATAACTTTCATACCTTATTGCACCTAAATTGTATAACTCCCTTGAGTTGATATTTCCCTTATGTAACTAAATTTTTTACTCCTATTGAGTAAGTGTGTGATCTTTTATTATTTCCTATTCTTCTATGAGTAACCCCTTGACTCAAAATTGTATCCCCCTTCATTGCAAAAACCTTATAATCACCCCTTTTTGACTCTTATGTCATTTGGGTAGTACATTGATAGTGTGTTTGTCCAAAAATATTTTTTGGAACTCTGTAATTATTTTCAATGCTGCATCCCAGTTATTGCATGCTACCTCTAGAGGGTAGTATTGAACATCTAGCTAGGAAGCAAGGTCAACTAGGCCATCATGCATTGAAAGTTGAATATCTTTCTTCATCAATGTTTTAGTGAAGGCTAGTTCCTAATGAAAAACTTCCATGCGTGGGGTCAACATAGATTGGGTACTAATCAAGGTAGCCCTTATGTTTTCATCTTGTGAATGTAATGTTGCAAGCTAGCCTTGACTAGATAACAACCTCTAAAAATGAGTCTAGCTTTAACTAGTACATAGTTTCAATGTTGTACCTATGGACTGTAGACCTCCTTATAGCTGGTCAATAGCCCTCTATACTTTTTGTATGAATAAATTCACATCACAAAGATTTGTGTATAGAGAAATGATATTCTCCAACACCTTTTTCACATCCTCCATTTTTGTTGCTAAGTCAAACCATCTTAGTGCAATAGCACTAGAAATCCTTGTAAGAACTTTAGAGTGAAAATTTCTTTTAGCCCATTCCAATAGTTTGGTGTTTGTTTCTAGGTCTTCATCACTATTCTTCTCAACAATATTTACTAGTTTCTTAAGAATATGTTTCTTTTTATTTGGGGCTGGGAGGCTAAAAGCATCAATAACTATGTCTTTTATTTCATGAAGAACTTGCTTATTCTTGTGCTCCCTTCTTAGTAACTCTTGCCATTTCTTCCTATGTAGATATTTTTAAAATTAGATTGATATAAGTATGAGAATGTGTTTCAATCATTGTTTTGTTATTGATGTCAAACCTACAACTTGCTGGTAAGACAACTACTTAATTTATTTGAGTACCATCATTTTTGTGATTTATGAAGAAGATTTGATCGAATGAGATAACAAAAGCATGTAGAGAAAAGGTTGAGTTATGGTATGTAAAAGGGTGTACAAAGGTTAGTTAAGATAGTGATGATATAGTGCATTGATTATCTACTTAAGGTTGCAAAGGTTGGATACACTAACAAAGTTCAGAAGAATAACTAAGAAGAATTGAGTCTACCAAGCTTGACAAGTGGATAGTAGGTGCCAAGAAAAGTTAGTGCAAAACAAGCAGAAAATCAATTGGAGATAAGCAAAGTGATAGTTTAGTGTGTGTTGAGTGAAACCATGTAACCCAAGTAAAGTTTAGTTGATGCTAAGCACCAGTAAACTTTAGTGTTTGCTGAGTGAAAGAAAAATGTTGAAGCCAAGTGACAACACATTGATGTTAAGTGCTAGTATTCATGTTAAATCATAGATTTGACAAATCTAAGCCGACTATTTTGTTTTCTTAAATTTTGTGAAGCATCTGGAATACAACTATGATGAGTTGGTGGCACACAATTCATGGTAAACCATTTTGGATTCAAGAAGTTTCTAGAGGGACTAAAATAAAAATATGGTTAGATTCATTGAATTGTACCTAATCCTATCTAATCCTAAAATGGACAATGGCGGATGAAAAAAAAATGATCTTAATTCCATATTTATATAGATAGCTGGTTAGAAGCAAGTGAGGTCATGTTTGAGAACCTAAGTTAGACAAGAGGTCTAAGGTATTGCTTCATTCGAAGACCGAATAGAGGAGACTGCTATTGGAAAGTAAAGAAAGAATGCTTAAGAGTATGAATGCTTAAATGGTGAACAAGCTATTAGACCTAAAGTATGTAAAAGCCAAACAGAATGGATGACTAAAACAAAGATATGTAATATGTAAGTGAGTTGTAATTTTTTATTAGATCAAGCCTTACTATTACTTTCTAATCACTGTACTAGTCTAGGGTAAATTCTTTTGATTAAGGTTGACCTAACAGTCAATTGTAAATCCTTTAACTAGGTGACATTCCAAGTGAATGATCTAAAGTCCTCTAACAAGGCTCACTCCTAACAAGGTGATTGAAATCCTCTAACCAGATCACATTTAACAATGTGTATTGCAACCTTTAACATGGTTAGCCTTTCGTAGGACATCACTTTAGAAGAGTGAAAATTAGTAGCATGTTACTGGTGGTTTTTCCAAATTGGGTTTCCACATAAAATCCTTGTGTCAAATGTGTCATTGAATCTGTTATGTTTCATATTTACATTACTACAAAGTTATTTTGACCTAGGATAGTAACCTACAAGTTTAAGTGATTGTATGATATAATGGATGCATGCATGATGATTATGTTTTATGGATATGGGTTCACTAAGCTGTGAAATTTTTTATTATTTTTACATTTGGACCTTGGAAAATTTTGATGAAGCTACATCTAGGAGGTCTTGGAGACCATGCACAATCTACTATCACCACTAAGTATGTCAACCGTGCTAGAGCCCTAATTGTTGATGATCTGAAAAAAATAGAGAATATAATCAAGCAATGTTTGCGATTGCGTCTTCCCAAAGTAATACTGAATGTGATGATATCAAGGGTTGTGACTCTATAAATAAGATGTGGGATACTCTTCACACCATTTATGGAGGAGATAAAAATGTTTTGAGAGCCGAATCTGAAAGTCTTAGAGGTAAGTTTGATGACATGAGAATGCAAGAAGGTGAGAATATTGCTAAATATTTCTCTAGAATAAAAGATGTTGTTAATGCTATAAGAGAAGCTAATGGTTGTATAAGTGAAAAATCTACCTATCAAGAGCACACTCAAACAAGGCAAAGTTAGTTGTACATGTTCATATAAGAAAGATTCAAGCAATTAAACAACTAAACCACTTGTATTTTACTAAGAAAAATAACTGACAAATATAGTTCCCATGCAACCTCAAAGTAGCTCAACAATGACACCCAATGTGAACTTTGTTGGTGTGCTCTCCCAAAAACACAAAAATGATGAATCCCAAAGTTATTGAAATGCAAAATTATGTATGAGTCTAACTAAGATGAGTGAGGGATGCTTCAAGAGGAGGCTATGGAAGAAGCCATTCTTAAAGCATCCTAAGAAGTGGAGGTGAATGAAAGAAATTAAACTAAACTAAAAATGAAAGAATGAAATATAAAAACTACCAAAGGGGTTAGTAACAATGCATAAAACAAATGAAGAGCTCTTTAACTATACTAGCATGATAACAATGCAAATGAGAGAGATTAAAGAATACTTGAGACAAGGGCTCTATTAATAGGCTTGAGAAAGGCCTTGAGGAGGTGGCATCTATGTGGCATCCACATAGGTGCCACAAGGGACACTAATGGGATAAGGGGAGAAGCCATGAAAAGGTCAATATATGTCTTTTTGGTGAAAGAGATGGCTCAAGGTTTGCTCACATGTGTGAGCAACATTGGAGAAAGGAATGGTAGACACGTGTTTAAGAGTGTAAGAGAGTTTTGAATAAAATAATAAAAGGGAGGCTTTCTTGGATTTTGAGTTGTTCACACATGTGAGAAACCACTTAGGGGGTAAATGGTGTTTAGGAAGGTGTTTATGATTAATTAAGTGGGATTAACTAATGGGTAGGCTTAGAAAGATGAGAGTGATGGGTGTAGACTAGGTTTTAGGATGTGATTAGGATTAAATTAAATAAGATTTAACTTAATCATAAGATTATAGAATTTAATAAAGTGGAGGGAATCAAATAAATTAAAATTTATTTAAAAAGGGGATTTATGGACTATGCATTAAATAAATTTAACACATTAGAGGGGATGCATTTAAATTAAATTTAAATACATTAGGGAAGTGAACCTATTTAATTAAATAAATTTAGTTAAATAAGTAGAAGAACATGAAAAAATATAATTAATTAATAAATAAATAATTATAGTGTCAAGGGAGGTATTAAATCAATTAATATAATGTTTAGGACAATTTTAAGTGTCTACAATAGTAAGATATATGATGATACTGCTTTGAGTAAAGTTTTAAGAACACTATTGCCCATTTATGCTATTAGAGTTTCTACCATATAAGAACTGAAATGTATACCAAATTCTAATCTGACTCTTGAAGGTCTAGTAGGTAGAATCACTACTTTTGAGCTATCTAACTTTGACAACTTCAAATCTGACAATGTGGAATCTGCTTTCAAAGCTAAGCTATCATTGAAGGAACCTAATGAGAAGAAGAAGAAAAAGCTAAAATATGTTTCTAGTGATAGTGATACCAATGAGAAGGATGTAGAACAACTTGAAACATTGCTTACATGGAGATTTCATAGAGGTAAAGGAAAATTCAATGATAGGCTACCTATTATGTGTTTTAATTACAATGAGGCTAGTCATATTGCTACTAGATGTCTAGAGAAGAAGAACAATAGAGGTGGAGAGAAATACAAAAGAAAAAAAGATTAAGAAAAAAAAGATTACAAAGACAAAGGAAAGAAGTCTTGCTACATTGTAGAATAGGAAACCAAAAATGAATCTGATGATCATGATGATGAAGTGGTGTATGTTGCAATAAAGGATGGATCTCATGAGGATGAGACAACTGCACTAGTGTCTTGTGTGAACAAGAATGAAAGATAGATCACTGATAGTGGATTTTCACATCACATGACCGGAGATAAAAGTAAGTTCATTACCTTGAATTATTATGATGGAAATAGTGTAAGGTTTGGTAATGATGCACCATATCTGATAAAAGGAAAGGTTCTATCAAATTCACATAAAAGATTTTATGTAACAATTCTTACTATGTTGAAGGACTTAACTATAATTTTTTGAGGGCTACAAGGTTGAGTTTGAGAACAAGATAGCAAAGATAAATAAAATTGATGGAAAGATAATTGGAAAAGGTGATCAAAATAGAGGTAATTTATTCTACCTTGATATGAATGATGCTACTTGTTTAGTTGTAGAATTTGATGATGTGTGGTTATGACACAAGAGGTTATGTCATGTTAATTTTGATAACTTGGTTAGTATCAGTAACATGAAAAGAGTGAGAAGTTTGCCTAAGTTAAAGAAACTTGACAATATAATTTGTAAACAATGTCAGTTATGCAAAATGATGAAGTCTAGTTTTAAGAGTAAGACTCACACCTATAAAGGAATTTTGGAGATTGTTCATACTGACTTGTGTGGACCAATTGAAGTGCAAAGCTACAAAGGAGATAAGTACAATATGCTATTTGTAGATGACTATTCTAGGATGATGATTGTCATTTTTTTAAAACAAAAATATTATGGTTTTCAAATGTTTAAGTGGTACTTAGATAGAGTTGAGAAGGAAATAGGTAAAACCCTAACATGTTTGAGATTTGATAGAGGAGGAGAATTTACATTAAATTAGTTTTAGGTGTTTTGTAATGACCCCTCTACAAAATGGAATTGTTGAAAGGTGGAAGAGATCTATAATGAACTATACTAGGACACTCATGATGGAAAATAATGTTGCTTTGAAATATTGGAGAGAGGCTATAAGTATAGTTGCCTATACTTTGAACCATGTACAAGTCAAGAAAAGTCCTCATTCAACACCTTTTGAACTATGGTATGGATACTCACCCAATGTAAAATATTTCAGGTATTTGGAAGCAAATGTTATATTCTCAAAGATAGTAGGAATGGGAAATTTGATTTTAAGACTGAGGAAGGTATATTCCTTAGCTATTCCACAAGAAGTAAAGATTATAAGTGTTTAAATACTAACACTAAAAAAGTTGTGGAAACTGGAAATGTGAAATTTTATGAATATACAAAAGTACATGAGGCTGAACCTATGAAGGAACTAGAGGAATACAAATCATTTTTTATATTTTTATGAAGGTATTCTTTTTAATGAAGATGCTATAAATAAAGTTACAAATCATCAACAAGCTTCAGTGACTGTTGAGTCCCATACAATAAATACTGAGTTGCATTCAAGAACTATGCTACAATCAGGTGTTGAGTTGCTGAATGAAGTTGAGACACATTCTGATTCTGAGAATATTATACATGAAAGAGATGTTGAATTATAGGAGAGAGAAGTACGTAGTGATTCAAAATTTGACATATCTAATGAAGAAAATAGAGTAGAATCAAGATTGTCAAAGTATGTTAAAAGACATCACCCTACTGCTCAAATTATTGGAGATAAAGATGCAAGACCAATGACAAGGAATAGGTTGATAAGTGATACATGTTTACTTAGCATTCATGAGCCCAAGATAGTGAAAGATTCCTTAGAAGATGTTGATTGGAGCAAATCCATGAAAGAAGAGATTGAATAGATTGAAAAGAACCAAACATGGACTCTAGTTCCTAGACTAGAAGATAAAAATGTGATTGATAGCAAGTGGGTGTTCAAAAACAAGTTAGATGAAAATGATGAAGTCAAAATAAATAAAGAAAGATTAGTTTGCAAGGGATATGTTAAAGAATGAATAGACTATGGAGAAACATTCACTCTTATTGCAATATTGGAAGGAGTAAGAGCTCTTCTTGCTTACACTACATACAAAGGTTTCAAAGTTTATCAAATGGATGTTAAATCTGCATTTCTAAATGACATATTGGAAGAAGAGGTCTATATAGAACATTTATAAGGATTTTTTGATGCTAACAACAAAAACATGGTATGTAGACTACACAAAGATTTATATGGTTTGAAGCAAGAACCAAGAGAATGGAATGAAAGGCTTCACAATTATCTTTTGAAGATTGGATTTGAGATGACTGATGATAATAGCAATCTATACTTGAAGACATAATAAGGCAAAGGTATTTTGATATCTAAATTTTTTGTAGATGATATCATATTTGGAGGTCAAGATACTTTATGTAAAGCTTTTGCAAATAAAATGAAGAAAGAATTTGAGATGTCTATGTTTGGAGGGATCAAGTTCTTTGTGGGTTTGCAAGTACATTAGATAAAATATGGTATATACATCACTCAGTCAAAATACGTAAAGTTGATGCTAATTTTTTTTGGATTAGAAGATTCCAAGCCAGAAAGCACACCTATGGTGATGAGACACAAATTGTTAAAGAATGATGATTCAACTAAGGTGAATTAAACATTCTAAATTTCTATTATTGGAAAATTGCAATATGTAGTGCATAAAAGACCTATATTGCATTATCTATTGGGATAGTTGCAAGATTACTACTAATCGTAGGGAGAATAATTTGATGTCTATTAAGAGGATAATGAGATATATAAAAGGAATAGAAGACTATGGTCTATACTATAAGAAAAATGAAAAATTTGAATTGAGAGCCTACACTGATGTTGATTAGGCTGGAAATATTGATGACAGAAAGAGCACTAATGGAGAAGAATTTTTCATAGGAAAGAGACTAGTTACATGGACTAGCAAGAAATAAAACTACAAATCTCAATCTACTACCAAAGTAGAGTATGTTGCTACTGCAATAAATTGTACAAACATTGTATGGATCAAACAACTAGTCAAACAAATGAAGCAATAAATCACTGAACCTATAATACTTTATTGTGATAACACAAGTGCTATAAATATATCAAAGAACCCTGTGATGCACACAAAGACTAAGCACATTGAAATCAAGTATCATTACTTGTGAGAGTTAGTTCAAGACAAAGAGGTGAAGATGGAATATGTGAATGCAATAAATAAAATATCTAATATTTTCACAAAAGCATTACCTAAGGATGCTCATGAGTATCTAAGAGGTAAACTAGAGGTGATACCCCTATCCAAGGCTATTTAAAGAAGCATGAGAAGTTCCCTACATCAATTGAGATGATTAACATATGTTACACATTGATGCAATGGATCTTACTTTAGGGGCTTTCTAAAGTAATCAAAGAGTTGGAGCTGCAGATCAATCACAAGCTAGGTGATAGAGGTAGAAACTTAAAAAGTTCATATATATATATTAAGATGACAATTCTTTGGGGTTGTCAAAGAGGAAGAAATATAAAAAAGGGAGAAATAGAACAGAAGGATAAATAGAATGAAAAGAAGGAGAAATATAGAATATCAAACATAATGAGAAAAAGGAAGTGATCAAGAGCGAGTCATAAGGATGAGTTGATTGTCTATTGATTAGAATAGAATTTTGTAACCTATACAAAATATGAAATTTGCAAATAGAGGGAGGGATTTTAATACAAAGAATTATTTTCTTTTTGCTATTGTTGTTGGTACTAGTTTTCCATCAATGCCAAAGAGGGATATTATTGAAAATAGATTGATATAAGTATGAGAATGTGTTTTAATCATTGTTTTGTCATTGCTGTCAAACCTAACTCTTGTTGGTAAGACAACTACTTAATTGATTTGAGTACCATCATTTATTTGATTAATGAAGAGGATTTGATGAAATGAGATAACAAAATAACCTAGAGAAAAGGTTGAAATTTTTGGAAATATAGATGGAGTAACTAAGAGTGGGGGTGAATTAGTTACCACAAAAACAAATCCACAGATCCCTTAGATTTCTTATAAAACTAGTTATTGCTGTCACTCGATAGCCACACAATTTTTTTTAAAAACTTGGTAGATGAATTGTATGTTAATTAATTACAAATCTTTAAGCATTCATAGAGATTTAACATGCATTCATAAAAGAAAACATGAACACGAGAGACATTAGATTTAACGTGAAAACCCAATATGGGAAAAACCACCAAGTAATTAGCTATTTCTTTTCACTCTTCTGAAGTGAGCCCTATTAGAAGCCAACCCTGTTAAAGGTTACAAAACACATTGTTAGGTGTGACCTTGTTAGAGGATTTAATCACCTTGCTAGGAGTGGCCTTGCTAGAGGACTTTAGAATAATTCAATAGAACTATCACCTTGTTAGAGGATTTAAAAAATGGTTGTTAAACCAACTCTATTAAGAGATTTGGAAATCAATGCTACAATTGTGAGAAAGTAACAATGAGTTGACCTGAATAAGATGCAACTGAATTTCTAGTACAAATTTCAGTTCTACTTTACTAAATCCTTTCTGATTGAATATAACTTTGCTGCTTGTCAAGGATATTTGATCCTTCTTTAGAATTCACTCACACTTTCCTCTTCATACAATCAACACACTTGCATGCTTGCTCATTACAATTTAGAATTCACAACTTGACCTTTTATTTATACCTTACAAATTGTCAAGATGACTCATTTACAAGTTACAATTATCAATAATCATTACATCAGTCAGCTACAAATATTGCATAAAATAATTAAGCTTTATTTTCCAAAACAATGAAATCCTTCATTGGCTTGGCTGACCTTGCTTGGTAAACACTACTCCAAAACTGATTTCCAATGTTATCCAACTGAAGCTCAATGAACACTGTGAACTCTACAAAATCCTTTGGAGACCAAGTGAACTCAGTAAACACTGACTTTCCTTCACTGACCTTGTGAGCTCAATAGAAATTCACTTCTACCACATAAACCTTCAATGCTTGAGTGAGCTCGGTAGAAACTATTTCCATAGAGTATTTTTCAAGAACACTAGGTAGACTTTGGAATTTTCTTTGTTGACAAAATGATCTCGATAGACTCTAGAATTTTCTTTGCTAACCAACTGAACTCGGTAGACTATGTTTGATAACTAATATGACATTTGTGTAACATCAAAAATAGCACACAATTGAAAAATTGTATCCAACATAAATATGGTATGTAAAAAGGTGTACAAAGATCAGTCAAGATAGTGATGATATAGTGCATTGATTATCTACTTCAAGTTGTAAAGGTTGGATACACTGACAAAGTCCAAAAGAACAAATAAGAAGAATTGAGTTTACCAAGCTTGGTTGAGTGGATAATAGGTGCCATGAAAAGTTAGTGCAAGTTGAGCATAAAATTAGTTGAAGCCAAACAAAGTGAAAATTTAGTGTGTGTCAAGTGATATAGTGTAAGCTAAGTAAAGTTTACTTGATGTTGAGCACCAGTAAATTTTAGTGTTTTACAAGTTATTTAGTTGAAGCTGAGTGAAAGAACATAATGAAAGCTAAGTGACAACACATTTATGCCAAGTGCTAGTATTCATGTCAAATCATAGATTTGACAAATTTGAGCCAACTATTTTATTTTCTTGAATTTTGTGAAGTGTGTGGAGAACAACTATGAAGAGTTGCTGGCATAGAATTCATGGTAAACAACTTTGAGGTGAATTCAAAGTGGATTGAAGAAGAAGTTTCTAGAGGGACTAAAATGAAAAGATGGGTAGATTCTTTGGATCCTACATAATCCTTTCTAACCCTAAAATGGATGATGGAGGATGATTGACAAAAGATCTTAATTCTCTATTTATAGAGATGGTTGGTTAGAAGCAAGTGAGGTCATGTTCAAGAACCTAAGTTAGACAAGAGGTCTAAGGTATTTCTTCATTCAGAGACTGAATAGAGGAGATTGCTATTGGAAAGCAAAGAAAGAAGGCTTAAGAGTATGAATGCTTGAAGGGTAAATAAGCTATTAGAACTGAAGTGTGTGAAAGTTGAGTATAATGGAGGACTAAAAAAAAGATCTATAATCTACAAGTGAGTTATAATTTGTTATCAGATCAAGCCTTAATGTTACTTTCTAATCATTGTACTATTCTAGGGTAAATCCTTTGGATTAAGGTTGACCTAATAGTCATTTGTAAATCCTTTAACTGGGTGAAATTCCAAGTAAATGGTCTAAAGTCCTCTAACAAGGCTCACTCCTAATAGGGTGATTGATATCCTCTAACTAGGTCACATTTAATAGTGTGTATTGTAACCTTTAATAGGGTTGGCCTTTCACAAGGCATCACTTCTAAAGAGTGAGAATTAGTAGCATGTTATTGGTGGGTTTTCCCAAATTGGGTTTCCACATAAAATCCTTATGTCAAATGTATTAATTAATCTATTATGTTTCATATTTTACATTATTACAAAGTTATTTTGACTTAGGATAGTAACCTACAAGTTTAAGTGATTGGATGATCTAATGGATACATGCATGATGATTATGTTTTATTGATATGGGTTCACTAAGCTATGAAAAGTTTTATTATTTGTACATTTGGACCATGGATAACTAATTCACCCCCCTCTCAATCATTCTAAAGAATTCCAATAGAGCTTCTTCTAGAATGCTCATTTTCTCAATGGTGATTGTTGTAAGATCAAACTTTTGAAGTTCAATCACCTCATCAAGACTTACATCACTATAAGATATATCTTATGATCTTCTAGATGTATCTACAATTGGCCTTGATATTTATAGTGGTGTGGCATGAGTGCTCGATCTCTAAATAACTTGACTACTAGCAAGAGTAACATAAAGTGGTAAAGTGACCAGAGTTCGTATGAAAAATTGTTCCTTTGTAGCAAGAGTTACCTTCAATTCTTTAGACTTGTCAATTTGACTTGCCTCTTCCTGCTTTTCACCTTGTGTTTGTGATGTAGGTGCAAGACTTGCTTCTTGACCTAGTTTAACTACAGCTCCATCCTTCTCAACTATAATCAAGGCTTTCTTATGTGAAATGAATAAAACTAGAGGTAATACAACTAGTGTTGTAATAACACATTATTTTTTAGTGCTTGCACTTTGTTCTTCTATAATTTTTACCTCTGGGGGCACATTATATGTGTCAATTTGTTTCTCCCCTACTAATGCCATTTCTTCCTTTTCAATTTCATTTGTTCTCACCAATACAAAGTTTGAGGATAATTTAGCTACCATGGTAGAATCCTTCAAAATCTTCTTCAAATTGTCATCTATTAAGGGATTGATGTTCTGAGAAGAATTGTCAAAAATATCCATGATTTTTACTAAGTCATGCTGACCAACTTGGTCTACATGTGGTGGACTGGCATTTGACACTTATACCTTAGGTACACTTTGACCATCTTTCTACTCATCCTCATCTATGTCCTCTTCTCCTACTATTTCCTCAGTGCCTTCCATATGACCATCCTTGACTAATACATCTTTTGCAATCTCTGTTGCCTTTTGTTCATCTTTCTTAAAATTTTGCATTTCTTGCTCACCTTTCTCTATTATAGAAGGAATGGATAAATTTTGAATAGATCTCCATATTTATTTACTCTTAGTTACCACATCCTCTATATTCTTCTTCAAGATATTGGATGTTCTATATTTTGGAATAAATTTATCTTTGTTCAACTTCATAGCCTCATCTATCATTTTCTTTGGCAATTCAGGCATGACTTGGGCTAGAGTGGTTTCCCTGATCTATCTTTTAGTTTATAAACTAAATTGCAATTTTTTCTCAACTCTTTTATATAAACTTTTGTGTAATGAGTTAGAAATATCAACAGGCTAGAGTGGTTTCCTTGATCTATCTTTCAGTTTGTAAACTAAATTTTCATTTCTACTCAACTCTTTCATATAAAATTTTGGATAATGAGTTGGAAATCTCAATAGATGTGGTCTTGAATGTGGCCATCATATCATATATAGCTTCCTCCACCTTTATTATATCTAACTTTCCTAGCTTATCAAAATCAACATGTATGAATCCTGACAAATCAACATTATGCTTAATATTATACTAAAAGTTGTCTAAGTTGGAGGAGGGACTGTGGCTTACCACCTAGAATTGAATCATGTCATTTGAATTTGTCTTCTCCTCATTTGATTCAAATGGAGTGACATAATTTATTCTCTTTTTCTTTTCTGACTGACTCTTCTCTATAGTAGAAATAGTCCTTTTACCCTTAGGCTTTCCAACTTCTTTTTCTTGTTTTGTAGCTACCCTTGTGCTAGCCCTGGTAATAAGTTTTTGGAAATATAGGATAGACAAGGTTACTTAGAGGGGAGGGGTGAATCATAATTTTTTTTTTTTAATCTACTTCACCAATTAATCCTTCATATTATATTATGAACTAATTGCATATATGAAAGAATGAAAGCAATTAAACATTCATAACACTTTGACACAAGGTATGGTAACCTAGAAACTTTCTAATTAGAAACTAAAACTAGGGTGAGGATGTTGATCTAAGATTAGTTTTGAAAAGTGAGTGTCAATACACTTAAGCCATTTACTTAGTTCATGCCGAACTAGTAATACATGTTGAGCACACCATATAAATGTTAGACCATGCTGAGTTACAATGAGTGTCGAGTCACTTAAGTGCCAAGTAGATAGACCATGCTGAGTGATTCAAGTGCCAAGTAAATAGTGGATGTCAAGTAGTTTAGGTGCTGATTCAAAAGTAGAAATACAATGTATGTCGAGCATCAAAGAATTCATATGTTGAGTGACATAGTTCAAAAATATTTATTTGTAATGGCACAAACAACTATGTAAACCATTTTCAAGCCAACATAAGGTTAGATTTTGATCTTTTGGAGATAAGGACAAATCTATATGTGGATTCCCTATGCAATTACATGTAGCCAAAAATAAATGGGAAGGTTTAAGTGGAAAAATGGATAAATCTCAGCCATAGATTCATACCTAACCCTAAGTCACCAGAGTCTTCTTAAGGAGGACAAAGACCTAAACTCTTTATTGGTGAGTTATTGAATTGGAGGAGTGAACAAGATAGTTTGTAGAGCATTCAAGGCGAATTAGAAGTAAGAGTGACTTGCAAAATTAGTTAAGTGAAGAATAGATGATAGAAAAGGATACAACATTGATACACCAAGTCATAAAGGATAAATTAGAGATTATGCAGAGGTGATTTGTTATGAGGAAAGCAATTTCCAAATGTAGGATGTATGCTGAGACATTTTAATAGGTGATTTTAGTTAAATCTCTTAACAAAGTAGTCGTAATAGGCTACATGAAATCCTTTAATAGGGTGCTTACTTAATTGTAAGTTGAAGTTCTCTAAACAGACATGCTTCTAACAAGGTGTTGAAATCCTTTAACAAGGTGGGACTTAATAGTCTTTGTAAGCCTTTAACAAGGCAAGCCTTTAACAAGGTAGATCATGATTCATGGTCAAACCATTGTAACCTTAATTGGATACACTTTATTGCTGTAGTAGTGATGATTTATGGGTGTCATCTCCACCCTAGTTTTACCTTCTCACTTGGAGGGTTTCTAGGTAATCATATCTGGTGTTATGTGTGTGTTTGATTACATGTTTCCATGATTAATGCATGTGCTTTATATGTTATTTCAGTATATTAATGCATGTGATGTATGAATGGTGAAAGTTTTGTGGGTCCAAGTTTAAACTCCTCATTCACCCCCCTCTTAGAAGTTTACTCTCTTCCCACTTGTAATTCCAACAATTTGTATCAGAGATTAGTTCTCTGAAAGAGAAGCTTTGCAGCTTAGTGAAAAGATCTTGAAATAGAAGTCTATAGGCTAGGATAGACTATTGAGAACCAAGAGATTGAAATACATCTCATATTAAATAAATTGAATGAGGCAAGAGAGGAACTAAAGAAATCTTTGAAGAGAAGGAAAGAGATTGCTATTATAGAGAATGCCACACTATACAAAGAGATAGACACCACCAAGCTATTTGTAGATGGTAACTCTAGTGAATTTGATGTAGTAGTTGTAGATATAATAGAAAATAATAGAATCCAAGATGAGAAAATAAAAAATCTCAAGTTAGAGCAAGAATCACATGCCATACTAGTATGTGAAGTGGTTGAACAAAAGAAGAAAGCCATAGAAGAAAAAGCCATGATTGAAGAAGACAAAAGAATTTTGGCAAATAGATTGGAAGAAAAGTCAATAGAGCTAACTAAGATCTCCAACATGCAATTGGATACTCTAAGTCAAATGATGAATTCCAACTATGAACTGAATGTCAAAGATATTGAGATAAGCACATTAAAGTTGTAGAATGAACAGTTGTAGAATGAACAATTGTAGAATGATCTGAAAAGAGAAAAGGAATTTTCTGAATGATTCAACAAGCCAAATGAAGTCATAAAATACTTTGAGCAATTATTGGGATCCCCTAGATCCAACAATGATACATTAGAATTGGGCTACTAAAGCACCAAAGAAGGAGAATCATCTAAATTGCTAAAGAAAGGAACACCAAAGGCAAGAACTCCAAACCTACTTGTCATAATTGTGGTAAGAAATGACATATTACTAATGTGTGTAGGAGAAACAATAAAAATTAGAATGTCAAGCCTGAGAACATGACTCATTGTCATCAGTGCAGCAAGTAGGGTCATTAGGCACAGGAATGCAAAACTAGGACCATGCATAAAAAAAGATTTAAAGGATATTGTGACAACTGTTAGAAGTATGGACATAGAGCCTTTGAATGTAAATCCAAATCCATGTGGGCATTAAACAAGCTAGCAAAGGTTAGAAGATATGGAAACCTTTATAATTGGGATTACAATACAAGATATAGCTATCACTATTGTCAAGAATATGGACATATTCTTGAGAATTGTATTAGAACACACTTCAGTGGTAACTACAAAAGATGGTTGAGTCAAACTACATGCTTTAGTTGTTTGAAGACTAGTCACATTAGTAAGCATTGTCCAACTAGGTCAAAGGCACCAAGTTGTGAATTTGATAAAGGCAAAGGAAAGACAAATGTTGAACACATTAGAGATGAGATGAACAAGACATGAAAAAAGAAATATACTTGCAACACATCAAATGTAGAAGAGATCACTTCATCCAATGGGTCAAGTGATAAAACCTCATCAAATTTAACAAACGAGAGGTATGTGGGACTGATATTCGAGTATAATATCACAGATAAATTCTAGAAGGAGATAATACTGAAAAGATTCCATTAACATGAATAAAGATGCAAGATGTTGTTATAAATTAAAGTTAAATCTTTAAAGTTTTCATATTGTTACCGAGCATGAAATGTTTCCTGTGTAAGCTAAGTGGAATGGTAGTTGATGCTGAGTCCATAGTAGCTATTGAGTGATGGTAACATGAATGGATGTTGAATTATTTTTAAATCAAGTTGATGCCAAGTTTACAATTGTACAAGAACTGAGCATTAAATGCAAAGTTTTAATGGGTATATGATCATTTTCTTCTCATTATTCATCATTTCAAATTTATGCAAGAGCGATGAAAGTGAAAGGTGATTCAAAAACTTTTTCATGACATCTGTAGAGAATTTCATAGATGATTCACAACAATCTCATAGTAGTTCTTCAGATTTTACAAGGTACTTATCATAAGCCAAGCCACACAATTTTACTTTACATAAACCCTAGTTTGACAAATGGCATCTAGCTTGAAGAATGTAGAAGCGAAAGAGGTTTTAAATGTTCAACTTTTTAGTAATGAAGTCAAACAACCCATATTTAAGGCCATTCTTGACATCACCTATAAAAAAATCCTTTTGGTGCTTTATCCACGATCCCATTGAATGTATTAATGGTGCAAGATGTAAGGAGATGTTATAATTAAAAAATTGGTCGCATTGGGGACTCAAAAATTAGAGAAGCATATGATAGATTATGTGACAATGGTATTCTAAAGGAAGAGTATAAAATAATTGAGAAGGGTTTAATCCGTGTCCTAAATTTTCCTAGTGTTTTTAAGACTGAATGTATTAGAATTGTGTTAAGCTGAACTCATGATGGATCTTTATGACTAGAGGGTGCACCAATTAAGATTACAAAGAGAATAATTCACAAGATTACTAGCTACCCAACCCTAGATCAGCCCAAGACTCTGAGGAGTGATTCCAAGGAAGTAATAGAGAAAAATACTAGAGCAAAATGGAATAAAAGAGGCATGACAATAGACACTATTATTGATCCATTGTTGAACATTTCTATTAGGATAATTTATCATAAATTCTATCAATCTAGTAGATTGAATAGTGTAATCTCTATCATAGTGGATGTTGGCTACAAGATTGTGAAGAAAGATCATACTTATGATTTGGCTGAGCTTCACCTACAACAATTGATGGAAAATCTTGGAGCAATTAGAAAGACCAAGAGTGCTCAATGTAAATTTGGTTCAATTCTTGTCTATATATTCTTTTATGTGAAAAATACATTTCCTTCCTTTAGTACTATAAGTTGGAAAAAAAATAGGTTAATAGTAGTGCAGATCAATGAATTTATTGAATAGATGGGAAAATTTTTTGAATCATTGATGACAAGTTATTTTGAAGATTTTAAGAAATCAATGAAGTAAAGAATGAGGATACCTATTTCATTGGTTGAGTAACATTACAATGACATATGCTTTCTGGTTGATGCTAATTACACCTTTATACAGGCTGCCACACTAAGGGTCAGATGGTTAAGGCCACTTGGGTATGAAATCAATGTTTATGAAGCTTTAGTAGACATCACTACAATCCTAGTAGAGGAAATTGACAAGACTACTAAAATATTTGAAAATTATGATGTGATGAAATCAAAGATTGAAATGGAGTTGAAAACTGACTCTACACTTAAGAAGAAAGATAAGTTAGTAAAGAAGCTAAAGGCTAAATTTGGTGAAGGTGCAGATGAGGAGGAAGAGGAAGGAGATGAACAAGATGAAGAAGAACAAGAATAAACTCAAAAACCTCTTGCATTGACTCAAGGCAAGGGGGAGGATTAGGAAGAGGAAGAAACAAAAGGTGCCAAGGGAGAAGAAGCCAAGGAAGCACCCACACATGCTGAGTCAAAGAAGAGAAAAGCTAAGACATAGCAATGGCCAAGGAAAAGAAAAATATTAAACCAAGCCTAACTAAGCCAATAACACCTATCACCAGAGCAAGCACATGAGCCACACCACAAAAGCCCAAGGATAAATCCAAGAAAATAGAGAAGAAAATATGTTGCATAGCCTTATTGAGATGAAGAAAGGACTAAATTAGATGATATAAGCCAATTCAAAGTGGTAAGTCACAAACCACTCTCTGATATTGAAAACTTATGTGCAAATGTTAAGAATAATGTAGATTTATCTTGTTTTAGACATGTAAATTTTGATGATTTGGGCAAAGAGGAGAAAAATCTAGTGGAAGAATCCCTATATGCAATGATGTCTAAATTTAAGATAATGACATTAGAATTTGTTAACTCAGTACCCAAGAAACTATATGACTTAGTTGAGCAAAAATAACATTATTGTTTAAATTTGGAAAACCAAATAAGGGAGACCACTTTAGCCCAAGTAATGTTAGAACTAAAAAAAGGGTAGATTACTAAGGCTACTATGAAATATGGAGTTAGGTTTACTGTAATGTCCCTTTACTGATTTTTTATGATATTTCCAGCCTCAAATCATAACTTTAAAATCAAACAACCAATATTACAAAGATCTGCCAATTTCCCAATAAAACCCAAATCGGGTATGTCCAAATTAGTGCCAAAAACTTCACAACTTCACAAATTATTAATAAATTTGAAAATGTAAATTTTTATAGAAATTTCAGCAGCATAATAGCCTACAAAATGACATTTATAGATTTGTATAGCCTTTACACAACAACCCACAAATGTAGGGCAAAACTATGCTCAATCGGGCTCCTGAAATTAACACAAAAAATGCCCGAAAACACCACAAAACACTCATAAAATATCTCAAAAGTTTAATCATGACACAATACATATATTCAGCCCTATTTTAACATCATAAAGTCTGAAATACAACAGCAAACCAAACTGATATGAAACACTCAACTGAAAACCCAAACTCAAACCAAAAACAACCCCCAAAAACACCCAAATCGGCACTATTCAGCACAAAGGAAAACTCTGTATGAGCATGCACATGGAATGGCTTCAAACTCCCATCCTTAGCCTTCCTAGAAACCTGCAAACTCCCGTTCTTGGGTCTCCTTCTCCACAGGTTTGGCAGCCTCTGAAGAACAACAAGAAAATTAGCAAGAATCAAGATGTCGAATGAGCCCAAAATGCCTCCAAACCCCTTTTAAAGAGGGAATAACCCTAACTCACGTCCAAGAGGGGTTAATAAAATATAATTTAATAATAATTTTTATTTATTAGTCCATTGGTTTCCAAAGATTAGCCCCTTTTTCCGTAATTTCACCTTTTTGGAGCCTGCCTGCCTTAACAAAGTTTATTTATTTTTTAATTATTTGAATAGGGGACATGACAAGTCCTCCCCTCCCAAATATTGCTTGTCCTCAAGAAATGAAGGTTGGAATTCTCAAGAATATGTGCTCCTTCCCAAGTTGCATCCTCTAGTGGTAATCCTTTCCATTTGACCAAATGCTCTATGATGCTCCTATTTCTCAACCTTTTCTCTCTTGTATCCAAAATCTCTTCTGGTATCAAAACTAATTTCCCTTCATCATCAAGAGGTGGTAATTTTGTAGATACTATGGTTTTCTGGCCTAGAACCTTCTTTAAGCAAGATAAATGAAAAATATTATGTATTTTGCTGTTTGGTGGGAGCTCCAATTCATAAGCTACCTCTCCTACCTTCTTGATGATTTTATAAGGCCCATAGAACCTTGGCTTGAGTTTCTCTGCCCCACTTCTCTTCAAGGTGCTTTGCTTATATGGCTACAACCTAACAAATACCAAATCTCCCACCTCAAAAGATATTTCAATCCTTTTCCTATCAGCATATATCTTTTGTTGGTTTTGTGCATGTTGTAGATTATCCTTGAGGGACCTTATTATGTCTTGGCTTTTCTTGATGAAATCACTTGCTGCGGGTACTCTGCTATCGGAAAGTATTAGATCAAAAAAGGAAAGGGCATCATAACCATAAAGAGAACAAAAAGGAGGCATACCAATAGACATGTGATGAGATGTATTGTAACAATACTCCCCTAGGTGTAACCATTTCACCCAAGCATGTTGTTGATTTGAAACATAGTTCCTCAAATATCCTTCTATCCATTTATTAACTATCTCTGTTTGTCCATCTGTTTGATGGTGATAGCTAGTTCTGGGAGTGAGTTTAGTTCTCGCCAAATGAAAGAGCTCCTTCCAAAAAGAGCTGAGGAATCTATTGTCCCGGTCACTAACAATGTTTCTAGGCAAACCATGTAATCTAAAAATTTCCTTGAAGAACAATTCGGCCACTTGTGATGCCTTGAAATCAGATGTGATAGGAAAGAAATGTGCATTCTTAGTTAGTCTATCTACCACCACATATATGCAATCCTTACCTTGAACCTTGGGCAACCCAGTGATGAAATCCATGGAAATACTTTCCCATTTTTGTTCGGGAATAGGAAGTGGCTGCAACAACCCTGCAGGAAAATTTTGCTCACACTTGCTTTGTTGGCATACCATACATTCCTTAATGTGTTTAAGGACATCCTCCTTCATACCCTTCCATGGAAACCGCTCTCGAATTTGCCTGTATGTCTTGAAGTATCCCTGGTGACTAGCCAAAGGTGTGTCATGAAAGGCCCTCAATATCCTCTCCTTAGTTTTTGACCCTGGCACTAAGAAGATTCTATTCTTGTAATAAATCAATTCATCAACAATCTTGTACCTGTTATCATCCACTAACTTATCCAAAATCTTGGTGGCAAATGAATCTTTAGCATACTCTAAAATTATGGAGACTTTCCAATCAGCAGAGAGAGATGATAAGGAACACAAAGTGGGCTTTCTTGAGAGAGTATCAACAACCACATTATTCTTTCCTTTCATGTATTCAATATCAAAATCATAAGCTTGCAATTTGCTTACCCATTTTTGTTGATGATCATTCAAATCCCTTTGGTTCAAGAAGAACCTGAGGCTATTATGGTCTGTCTTTACAATGAATCTCCCACATACCAAATATTGTTTAAACTTATGAAATGCATGCATGATTGCCAACATTTCCTTATCATAGATGGAGTACCCTTTCTCTGATTGATTTAATTTTTGACTCTCAAATGCTATTGGATGTCCCCTTTGAGTTAGGACAGCCCCTATACCTTCTCCCGAAGCATCACATTCAACAACAAAAGGTAAAGAGAAATCTGGAATTGCAAGCACAGGGCATGAACTCATTACCTCCTTAAGCTTATCAAATGTTTTTTGTGCCTCTTCTGTCCAAACAAAAGCTCCTTTCTTTGTAAAATCAGTCAAGGGGGCAGCAAGCTGAGAAAATCCCTTGGAAAATCTCCTATAGTAGCTACACAACCCGAAGAAACCTCTCAACTGTGTAAGATTAGTGGGTGGAGGCCAATCCAAAATTGCCTGGATTTTTTGTTGATCAACCTGTACTCCTTTAGAGCTTATAATATGTCCCAAATATAGGATCTCTGTCAAACCAAACTCACATTTAGATAGCTTAGAATAGAAGGATTGCTGCTCCAAGATTCCCAAAATAGTGTCTATGTGCTTCAGATGCTCTTCCCATGTTTTACTGTATATCAAGATATCATCAAAAAATACCAAAACAAATTTTTGAAGATGCTGACTGAATACCTTATTCATACAAGATTGGAATGTTGCAGGTGCATTAGTGAGTCGAAATGACATAACAAGAAATTCAAAGTGCCCATAGTGACATCTGAAAGCAGTCTTTTCCACATCTTCACTCCTCATTTGGATTTGATGGTAGCCTGATCTTAAGTCAATTTTTGAGAAGTATACAGCACCATGTAACTCATCAATGAGTTCATCTATGCGTGGTATGGGATACCTATTTTTTATGGTCTTCTTGTTTAGAGCCTTGTAGTCTATACACATTCTCATTGTACCATCCTTTTTCTTGACAAGTACCACAGATGATGCAAATGGACTAGAGCTAGGCCTTATGAATCCCATGTCCAGGAGTTCTTTAATAGTTTTTTCAATTTCTTTCTTATAACCTCTTGGATGGCGGTATGGGGTTGTTATAACTGGTTTGGCACCCTGTTCTAACTCTATAACATGCTCAAAACCTCTATCTGGTGGTAATCCTGGAGGCAAATCATTGAAAACTATACTATGCTTATCAAGAATATTTTGAATTTCAAAATGGAAATTACCTTGATTCTTTGGAGAGCTTGTTGGTTGGATTATGACTCCTGCTGCCCATGTTACTTGTCCTCTTCGAAAAGTCCTCTCCATCCTCTTTGCAAAGACCGCCTTAGGTGCTCCATTCGATAACCCTCTCAATATGACTTCTTTCCCATTGGACTGAAATTTAAACTCCATAGTTTGATGGTTCATGTAATAACCTCTGATAGAGTGCAACCATTGAACACCCAATACAAGATCCGTCTCCCCAATACCAACCACATAGAAGTTGTCACATAACTCATAATCTCCTAAGGTCATCTTGAGTTGTTTCACCACCCGTGTGCAAGGCATAGTGAATCCATCAGCCACAGTAACATTGAATCCGTCAAAATATTCTGCTTTAAGCCCTCTTTTCATGACAAATCCCTCATCAATAAAATTGTGAGTTGCCCCACTATCAAGAAGAACAGTCAACCTTTGCCCTGCTAGTACCCCTCGAATTCGGAACGGATGGTATCTTGGGACTCCTGATAATGCTGCTAAAGTGCCACCCTTGCTGATTTTTTTTACTTTCTCTTCTTCTACCTCCTCCTTAGTATCATGAAATTCCTCATGCTCATCTGAATCAGATTCTGAAGCAACTTCAATATAGTGCACTTGACCTTTCCCCAAACATCTGTGTCCTGGAACCCATGGTTTTCTACAAGTAAAACAAAGCTTTTTCCTTTGTAATTCACTCCTAGTCTCTTCATCTACCTTCTTTTTGCCACATTTGTCACATCTTTTGGTGGTAGTGTTGGGAAAGTCTTTTTCTAAAAATTTCTCTTATGTTGCCAAAGATTTGGGGGTTTTTGATTAGTGATTGATTTCATAGGCACGCAAGTTTCAAGTTGCAAGCTTCTTTTGATAGCTTCCTGTAAGGTTGAGGGTGAGAAAGCCTTAACCAAACTCTTAACAGAATCTTCTAAACCATCAAGAAAAAGATAAACGATCCTCTTTTCACTCATATCAGGTACCATAACAGCCACTTTTTGAAATTCTTCTATATACTCATTAACTGATTTGGTTTGCTTCAACTTTGACAATTCTTTAAAGTACTCTTCATCATCCTTGAGGTCAAATCTATCTATCACCCTTTGACTGAAATCTTCAAATGTAGTTACCTGATCGTGACCTTGAGTAGTCATTCCATGATACCACCAATCATAGGCTGCATCTTCCAAGTGTAGACTTGAAAATTGAATAGCATCACTCTCTTTCATGGGGTTAAGTGTGAAGAAAGTTTGTAATTTTTGTAGCCATGCTCTAGCTAAAATTTTATTTGTTCCATCAAAAGTAGGTGCTGTAAACTTGCTTATTTTATTTTTGAGCTCTCTTCCACTTGTGTCATGCTCCCTCCTGTTCTCTTTCTTGGGCATCAAAGCGTTCATCATATCCACATATTCTCTAAAAGGAACTAAACTACGAAAGTCATCATCTAAGCCATTGTAAGTAGCTCTTAATGTAATCAAATTACCTGTAACCTCTTCCACTGGATTAATGGTTGGATTTGGTACTAGTGGCTCATCTGCAGGCAAGAAAATAGATTTGGTTGATTTAGATGGTGTGGATCTCCCATTTCTTGGCTCCTCTGAAGTGCTCCCTTTCTCATTAATAGATGCAATTCCTTGTAATTTTTCTGTCAATATTCGCAAAGCCTCTCTAGTTTCCGCCAAACCATCCACTGTTTGCTTCTGAGTATTTTGGATGTCTTGGAAGAATTTCTTTGCCATCTCATCTGGATCAGCCATACTTTTTTCTTCCTTAGATTTTGTACTTTTGCTTTCAACTGGGGGTTTGATCAAAATTTCTTTATTCTTTTCTCGCTGCAAATATCTTTTTTTCTCTTTCACTTAGTTGCATGCAATCATAAAATATGACATGCAAGATCTGGGTAGTTATCAAAACTGACATGCAACTTCTACAAACCCTCAGGCTGGCAAGATCATGGCTCTGATACCACTGTAATGTCCCTTTACTAATTTTTTATGATATTTCCAGCCTCAAATCAGAACTTTAAAATCAAACAACCAATATTACAAAGATCTGCCAATTTCCCAATAAAACCCAAATCGGGTATGTCCAAATTAGTGCCAAAAACTTCACAATTTCACAAATTATTAATAAATCTGAAAATGGAAATTTTTACAGAAATTTCAGCAGCATAACAGCCTATAAAATGACATTTCCAGATTTGTATAGCCTTTACACAACAGCCCACAAATGTAGGGCAAAACTATGCTCAATCGAGCTCCCGAAATTAACACAAAAAATGACCGAAAACACCACAAAACACTCATAAACTATCTCAGAAGTTTAATCATGACCCAATACATATATTCAGCCCTATTTTAACATCATAAAGTCTGAAATACAGTAGCAAACCAAACTGATATGAAACACTCAACTGAAAACCCAAACTCAAACCAAAAACAACCCCGAAAACACCCAAATCGGCACTATTCAGCACAAAGGCAAACTCTGTATGAGCATGCACATGGAATGGCTTCAAACTCCCATTCTTAGCCTTCCTGGAAACCTGCAAACTCCTGTTCTTGGGTCTCCTTCTCCACAGGTTTGGCAGCCTCTGAAGAACAACAAGAAAATTAGCAAGAATCAAGATGTTGAATGAGCCCAAAATGCCTCCAACCCCTTTTAAAGAGGGCATAACCCTAACTCACATCCAAGAGGGGTCAATAAAATATAATTTAATAATAATTTTTATTTATTAGTCCATTGGTTTCCAAAGATTAGCCCCTTTTTCCGTAATTTCACCTTTTTGGAGCCTGCCTGCCTTAACAAAGTTTTTTTTTTTTTTAATTATTTGAATAGGGGACATGACATTTACACCCAAATATAGAGACTTCAACATAATTCAAAACAATATTGAAGATGTGGTCAAGAAGTCTACCCAAATATGAAAACATAACTATGGGTTGACCATTATTAAACAAGGAGAAGCTAACCCTTTTGAGGGTAAAGATGATGATAAGGATGGAGATGACAAGGATGATGATGACAAACAAGAAGATGATAAGAAATATGATACAGTGGGGTAGGATACTGAAAAGAAAATTGATGACAAGGCAACAACTAAATAACAACAAGACAAACAAAGTGTGCAAGACACACAAGTGCCGAGTGTCAGTCCCCCACATGACATAGTCAAGTCTACTAAAACCATTACTATAAAGGATGTATCTAATGTTTCAACTTAGAATATCAATCCCTTGACTACAAAATACTTAAAGAAGATACTGGACTAATCTACATAGCAAGTAAAGCTATGCAAAAATCCAGTTTTGGTTAGTATAGATGAGGTCCAAAAAGTAGTAACTGATGTCACAAGGGACAAGGTGAATCCACAAGAACCACCTTCTATCATCCCTTTAGTTACTCAAGTACAACCTTTGACTAAAGAAATAATAGATACATCTACTAAGTTGATACATTTGTTAAAGTTGGTAGAGTTGAGCAGAGGCACACTATAGAAGAAGAAAAAGATACTACTACTGGATAGTAGGAAGTAGGACAAATAGATTCTTCTGTACTTGAAGCACAAGGACCAAGTGCTAGTCATGTCATTGTGTTAGACAAGAATAAATCTAAAGAGAATGAGAAAACACCTAAGGTAAAGGACCACGAAGCCATCCATGCATTGGTAACTCTACCAACATTTGGCACTTCTACAAAAGTTCTTTAGAAGCCAAGCACAAAAGCTATACCATTGAAAATCTTAGTGCTATGCCCTAGCTCTTCAAAAGTTGAAAAGGTAACTCACTATGGAGATATCACTCTTGATGAAGAGATCATTATTCCAAAATTAGATTATGATACAATGAAATTAGATCTAATAGGCATTTTGCAACAAGCTTTAGAGAATAAAAAGCATCAAGAAATGCTTAGGAGAAAACAAAAGCAGAAACATGCACTCTAAGACATTAAATACATCTTTCTAGATACATTTAATCTACCAACTCTTGAAGAGACCAAGCCACTACTAGAACAATTGTCAGGTATAGTGGAACAGGTCAATAATGAAGACATTGATACTAATGCTAAACTCTTAGAATGGTCTGAAAAGAAATTCCAAAGAAAGATAAATGAAAAAATATCTGGTGATATAGCACTCACTCAAGTTACATTGGAAACAAAGGTTGAGGATTTGAAGAAGATACTTGAGAATATATTCTCATTGTACACAAAATTGTGTGACTCTACACTCTTCACCCAAGAGACCAAACATCATATTTTGAGCCTGGAGAGAAATCTAAACATATTAGGTACAAGGTTACCTCAAAATTGTACTCAAAGTGAGAAGCATTTTCATACATTTCTTTAATCACAAAGTCAATTAGCTATGTTAATAGTAGAAGAGGCTAGCATATGAGCTAAATTGACATGTATACAGGTGTCCCTCACCCCACACATGGAAATACTACACAAGGTACTAGGTTATGCAGAAACTCTACTGAAGAAAGACCCCAATCTTTCTACCTTAGATGGCCCAATACACCTTGCTACTAAGCTTTCAATCTAGATCAAATCATTGGATTTTGTGTGTGACAACTGGGATGCAACTATTAAAGTCATAATGGAAGTCCACAAATCATTTTGGACAAACACACTATACATGTATAGCCCATTTGTCATAAGTGTCAACAAAGGGAGAGAGATAAATGATGGGGGAGAGATAAATCAAGAAGGAGAAATGTAACACAGGGGGAGAATAAAGAAAAGGGGGAGCCAAGAAGCAATGAATAAAATAAAAGAAGACAATAAAATAAGGTTATATCATTGGGGTGATATACATATACTTTTTTGGAGACACATTTTTGAGAAAAACAATAAACATATATAGAATCAGCTATGACAAAGCATATCAGATACAATGTATTGAAGTCAGAGAGAAGCAAAATTTTTGGATACAAAATAGATACATTAATTGATGGGGAGTTGTCAATTTTGAGGTATATAGGTTATTGCAAAATTTTGAAGTTTTGTATATAAGTCAAGTCATGGATATGTTATACTCGAGAAGTAAAGTAGAATATTGTATATTTAAGTGTTTTTGATACTCATGTCAAAGGGGGAGATTGTTGGTCTTAAATTGGTTTTGACAAGTGAGTGTCAACACACTTAAGCTATTTACTTAGTTCATGCCAAACTAGTAATACATGCTGAGAAAAATGTATAAATGTTAGATGATGTCAAGTTACAATGAGTGCCAAATCACTCGAGTGTTGAGAAAATAGACCATGTCAAGTGATTCAAGTGCTGAGTAAATAGTGAATGCTGAGTAGTTTAGGTGTTGAATCAGAAGTAGAAATACAATGTATGTTGAGCATCAAAGACTTCATATGCCAAGTGACACAGTTTGGACATATTTTTTTGTAATGGCACAAACAACCATGTAAACCATTTTCAAGCTGACTTAAGGTTAGATTTCAATCTTTTGGAGATAAGGATGAATCTATATGTGGATTCCCTATGCAATTACATGTAGCCAATTAGAAAATGGGAAGGTTTAAGTGGAAAAATGGATGAATCTCATTCATAAATTCATACCAAACCCTAAGTCACCAGAGTCTTCTTAAGGAGGACAAAGCCCTAAAGTCTTTATGGGTGAGTAATTGAATTGGAGGAGCAGACAAGATAGTTTGTAGAGCATTCAAGGTAACTTAGTAGTAAGAGTGAATTGAAAAATTAGTTAAGTGAAGAATAGAGGATAGAGAAGGATACAACATAGATACATCATATCATAAAGGATCAATCAGAGATTGTGTAGAGGTGATTTGTTATCAGGAAAGCAAGTGCCAACTATAGGATCTATGCTAAGACATTTTAACAGGTGATTTTAGTTAAATCTCTTAATAGAGTAGTCCTATTAGGCTACTTGAAATCCTTTAATAGGGTGCTTACTTAATTGTAAGTTGAAGTCCTCTAAACAGGCACACTTCTAAGAGGGTGTTGAATTTTGCTAGCAAGGTGGGACTTAATAGTCTTCGTAAGTCTTCGTAAGCCTTTAACAAGGTAGGCCTTTCATAGGGAAAATCATGATTCATGGTCAAACCATTGTAGCCTTAATTGGATACACTTTATTGCTGTAATAGTGAAGATTTGTGGGTGTCATCCCCACCCTAGTTTTACCTTCTCACTTAGAGGGTTTCTGGGTGCCAATCACATCTAATGTTATGTGCATGTTTGATTACATGTTTTTTATGATTGATGCATGTGCTTTATATGTTATTTTAGTATATTAATGCATGTGATGTATGAATGGTGAAAATTTTATGGGTCCAAGTTTAAACTCCTGATTCACTCCCCTTTCTCAAAAGTTTACTCTTCCCATTTTTAATTCCAATAGGGGATGATACCCATAAGCTTTAGTACTTTAGTATAAAGTTAACTTGTTACGGCTTACAATTGACCACTTCTAGTGATCTACAGTATTAGGAGAAACAAACACTATGAGTTCCATCTTGTTAAAGGATTTACAAATATACAATGAAGTATGAACCTAGTTAAGAGATTTAATAAAGAATTTTAAGTCTACCCTATTAGAGGATTTAACTGTTATACTTGTAAGGATGAACTAGTGGCTGATATCTGATCTACAACTCTAATTTGCTAGTTGAGATTCCTTGCAATGCAATGATCACATTGTTGACATTCTAGTTATGTTTTTTATCAGTGACATACACTTATTCAGATTGTAAGCTTATAAAAAGTATATTATATAGTTAGCAGTGTAAACTAAGCATCTTAGTGTATGCCAAGTTGTGAAGTGTTTACCAAGTTCATAGTTGATATGATGCGAGTCTACTGTTAACTGAGATACTTAGTGCTAACAAACTGACTCAGTTTATACCAAGATCATAGAGAATTTAGTGTTGACCAAGCTATGTAACAAGATTTGAGTGATTCAGTTTATATGTTGATTTACTAAGTGCATGATGATGCCAAGCTTTGAAAGTGGATACATGTCAAGTATCAAAAACTCACTGAGCCAGTCTTTAGAACCTGAGTTTCTACACTTTGGCCGACTTTGTGACTTTGTGTAAACTTTTATTATAGCTAACTTTGTAATTGTGTAATTGGATTGGTATATATGTAATGTATGGTATCACATCCAATGTAATGAAATGAAACAAATATATTGAGCATAAGAGTGAATTATAAAGGCTAAAATAGTATAAGAAGCAATAAAGATTTATCAATCATAGCAAGATGATTTGTACACTCAAAGAAGTCTCATTTAGAAAACCAAGTTGTAGATCAAAGATCAACTACTGCTTCATCCTAACAGGTAGATCAGTCAAATCCTTTAACAAGGTAGACCTAACAATATTATGTAAATCTCTTTACCGGGTGCATACTTTATTGTATGTTTGTAAATCCTTTTGCAAGGTGGACCTAGTAGTCCTTATTACTCTTAATAGGTCAAATCATCAAAAGTGATTATTGTAAGCCTTAACAAGCCATCTTTATATTGTTGTATTAAAGCTTGTGGGAATCATCCCCAACCTAATTTTACTTTCCATTTGGAAGGTTTATGGGTCACCAAAATTGTGTGTCAAAAGTGTTATGTATGCTTTAATGTTTTTAATTTTTGATGCATGCAATTAGATTAGAATATACATGAAGGATTAATTGCTAATTAAGGATAAAGTTTTATTGGTTACTAATTAAACCCTCGCCTCTCAGTAACTTAGCCTATCATAATATTTCCAACAATTGGTATTAGATCTTTGTGGTTCTCAAAGGTAAGTTTAACAACTAGCAAAGATAAAATGCAATGGAGGTATTCAAACTTGACAAGGCTATTGAAAATGAGAAGCTAGATTTGGAATTGGTTATGGGACAACTCAAGAAAGAAAAAGAGCAACTCTCTCAATCTCTAAAAAGAAGAAAAGATCTTGTAATCCAGATGAATAATCAACTATAGATTGAAGAAAGAATTGAAGGCATCCATTTAAGAAATTCAGATGAAGCTATTGAGGAAATCAAAGAACTATTGGAAAAGAATTGTACTCTTCAAGAAGAACTAAGAAAACTAAGAAGAGGGCAACAAATTCAGTCAGTAAGATTTTGTGAAATCATGGAAGAGAAAAATAAGATAAGAGAAGAAATAGAAGGAAAGAACAACAAAATTCAGCACCTATCCCTTAAGCAAGTAGACTTCATCGATCAACTTACCAATGCAAATGAAGAAATCATGAATCTAAGATTAGAGAATGAAAGATTACAGAATAATCTAAACATTGAAAGACAAACCAATGAAAGGATGATGAAATCCAAAATAGACATGAATTAGTTGAATGAGAAAAGTCATTATAGAAAAAAAGGAAAGGCAGGAATTGGATATACAAAAGAAGGTGAATCATCCAAGCAAGGATCTCAAAAGAATAAACCTACTTGTAGTCACTATGGTAAGATAGGTCATACATCAAACAAATTTTGGAGCAATGGGAAAGAAAAATTCAATGGAAAATGCTACAATTGTAATCAACATGGTCATAGAGCAAATGAATGCAAAGAGAAACCAAAATTTGAAGGCAAATGTCACAAATGTAAGAAACATGGGCACAACTCATCAGAATGCAAAATAAATATATTGAATCTAGAAGAACAAATTGTAAAAGCTATATTTGGTTGGGACTATAACACTTGGTACAGATGTCATTACCATGGAGAATTTGGACACATTGGAATGAATTATTAAAAACATCACTTGAGGAAAAGAGATACTACCAAAAGATGTTTCATTTGTACAGAACTTGGTCAGCTTGCTAAGAACTATATGAATACTCAAAGAATTGAAGATGAAAAGAAGGCAAAAGAAAATAAAATCAAAAAGTAGATGAGATAAAAATGGGTCCCAAAGTCTACCAAGAATGCAAGTCCAATCAATGATGATCAAGTCACTCAAGAATTGGGTGACTCCACCCTTTCCACTTGATTTCTCAAAGGAGAACTAGAACTAGGATACTAAAGAAGACATCTAATATTAGTTCTAGTTGATAGGACAAAAGATTCATATTAGTATTCAAGATGAAAAGAGATCATCAAGTAAGAGATGGGAGTCACTACCGAGTTACTATCCTTACTGGGCGAGGTCAGGTTGTAGACTCTACCAAGCAAGGTCAGGATGAACTAAGTCTTATATGGTTATCGAGTCATGGAAGACTACCAAGTATTCAATAGAAGTGAAGTGGATGATAGTATATCAATTTGAGCGAATGATCATACTAGGCATTAATGGAAAAATTTGATAAAAAGGGTGAAATCAAAGTCATTTCTCACCATGAAATTTCAAGAGCTATTTGTGCAAAGAAATCTTCAAGAACATTCAAATGATTTGAGTGAATTGTTACCTTTTCATATTCTCTCAAACCCTACTAAATGAGGATGGCATCCAATATTAGGAAAGTGAAAAGAGGTTTAGACATGTTGGTTTGTGGTGTGGAATGGAAGGCATCAGATTTCAAGTTGACTCCTGCAATTGCAAAAAGCCTAGATGTGAATGGAGCGCAGTCTCAAATCCCTCCTAAAGTACTATTGATTAATGATATCCATTCACATTTCAAATGTACAATTCAAGATATTAGTACAATAGAGATGTATGAATGTTTGAAGGAGTTATGTGTTGATGTTGTGTTGAAACTTGAACATCAACATGTCAAGGCAAAGGGTTTAACCCACATTCCTCACATGCCACGAGATTTCCAGGTGCAATGGATAAGGTTTGTCCTTAGTCATGTACATAATAGTTAGTTGTGGTTGGAGCAACCAGTTTTGATAACCAAGAAGATGATCCACAAGGATCATTGGTCTACTAATGTTGGTAAAGGAAAAAATAGCTAAAACCCTAGATTGGGTTGAATTGGAGAAGAAAACCTTTTTTGAGTCAGATGGAAGGGGAATGAAGATAAGCAGTGTCACTAACATGGAATTGAAGTTTGGCATTCATGTCATTGCCCAAAAAAATCTATAGTTCAAGTAGGTTAAACAATGTATCTTGTGAAATACTTGAATTGGCATATAAGGTAGTCAAGAATAACCTTTCTCTTAACCTTGCCGAGTTACTATTGAACCAGTTCAACAAGATCAGATTTCTGAAAAATAAGTAGGTAGAATTGCTTAGAGAAGTGGTAAGAATCAGATCAACATTGATAGATATTTAGAATATAATTTTTCCTAACATGGATGCACTATAAAAGTACATTGCACATTCAAAAACCCTTATCCATGACAATAATTTCTTCATTGTGGACCACATGATTGAATTGTTAGCAAAAGTGTAGGTTCCATTGCACACATGCAAGGTCTTGCAAGAGAGTTGGGACAAGACTTTGACACTTATCCTAAAGGTACATTCAGATTTCTTGTCAAATTTTGGCATTACTATGTAAATAAATATATAGCATAAATCTTTGGCATTAATGTCAAAAAGCGAGAGAAGCTATGAGAAGATGTGAGAAGATATAAGAAGAAAGGGGGACAAAATTGAAAGAAAATTGTAGATTATAGAGAAAATGTATATTGTATGTATAGTATACTACAAATTATGTATAGGGGAGCATTACCATGTATAGAAATGTATCTTTTACAAAACCAAATTTGAAAAATCTCAAAAGCACTATACTCTACAGAGTTGAAGACATAAGGTGATGGATAAAGATGCTTTTGAACATTCTTGAATTCAGTTTTGACTGATAAGTGTTTTAATCACTAAATCCAAAGGGGGAGATTGTTGATATTCCATTCATGTTTGTTATTAGCGACACACTTATTTAGATTGTAAGCTAATATCGAGCATCTTAGCATATGTTGAGTTTACTAGTGTAAACTGAGTTGTGCAGTGATTACCGAGTTCACAGGTGATATGATATGAGTCTAGTGTTAACTGCTACTTAGTGTTAACCAAGTGACTCAATTTATACTAAGCTCAAAGATAATTTGGTGTTGACTGAGCTATGCAATAGGAATCAAGCGATTCAGTTTATATGCCAAGTTTTGTAGTATTCACCGAGTCACTAGTGTAGACTGAGTTCAAGACTACTTGGAAGCGATTAGTATGGACCAAGATTCTATATCTACCAAGTGCATGATGATTCCAAGCTTTGATAATGGATGTCAAGTATCAAAACCTCATCGAGTCAGTATTCAGAACCTGAGTTTCTACACTTTTGCCAACTTTGTGACTTTTGTGTAAGCCTGTATTGTGGCTGACTTTTTAATTATGTAATTGGATTGGTGTATATGTAATGTATTGTATCACATCTAATGTAATGGAATGAAATGAATATATTGAGTAGAAGAGAAAATTACAAAGTCTACAATAGTATAAGGAGCAACAAAGTTTTATCATTCATAACAAGGTGATTTGTACATTCAGAGAAATCACATGGAGAAAAACAAGTTGTAGATAAGAGATTAGCTACTAATTCATCCTAATAGGTGGAACAATCAAATCCTTTAACAAGGTAGACCTAATAGTCTTATGTAAATCTCTTTACAAAGTGCATACTTCATTGTATGTTTGTAAATCCTTTTGCAAGGTGGATCCAACAGTCCTTATTGCTCCTAATAGGGTAGATCATCAAAAGTGATCATTGTAAGCCTTAATAGGAAATATTTACTCTCTATTACTAAAGCCTATGGGTGTCATCCCCACCCTAGTTTTACTTTCTATTTGGAAAGTTTCTGGGTCACCAAAATTGTGTGTCAAAAGTGTTATGTATGCTTTAATGTTTTCACTTTCTCATTCATATAATTAGATCAGAATATACATGAAGGATTAATTCTAATTAAGGATAAAGTTTTATTGGTTACTAATTCACCCCTCCCATCTCAGTAACTTAACCTATCATAATATTTCCAACACACTTGACTATGATAGATAAATTTTTGTTGTCTCTTAAACTACTTGTATCCTTCTTTAATTTGCACTCCTTCTCATCATATTCTACTTCACATACTTAGATATGATATAATGTATTACATATATAAAAATCCAAATCAAAACTTATTGGAGTCAACTATAATACCAATTTCATCATAATTCACAAAGTTCCTAGGCATAACATGAAATAAAGGATATAACCAATATTTAATTATTTCATTAAAAAATCCTAGGCGACTGTTGAACATATTATTATTTGAATTTGATTTTCTAGTGGGAATACATTTTTGGATAATACTATCCACAACCAACTTGGTAGAAGTTTTCTCTAAGCTAGATTACATTAAGGTTGTGTTCTGAGAGTGAGGAAATGAGGCCATGAGTGCTGCTACAATTTTCACTATATCCATTTCCTCAATGCCTTGAATTTCTAGAAGGCTTCCTACTATAGCTCCTTATTCTTCCTCTCCATCATCCAAATTTACATCATTTAACTCATCATTTTTTATTTCTACATTTTCTTCCTCATCCTCATCTTCACCATCCTTTTCATCAACTTGCACTAAAAATTCACTAGGTTGATGTAACCTAAAGATATTTTTCCATGTTTTTGTAGTTGCTTTCACCGCATATTTAATGTCTTTAAGCAATATCATGCATTTTCCTAGTTTGAGAGTAAAATTTTACTCATTTTTCTTCAAGGATTCCTTTACCTCCTTATTACTAAGATTTGGCATGAGTTTCTTCAAGGTCTATTCATTTATATCCTTAACAGCATATTGTGCATTTTCCCATCTAGGATTTATTGCTTGCATAAGCTCTTTTGGTGAGTACTTCTATTTACCTAGCTTATTCATAACAAAATCCTCTATCTATCTTTTCTCTTCCTCATTCCTTGACTCATACTTGAGGAATTTGAAACATACCATGCCTCTTCCTTCTTCCATTTTCTTCAATCTTTCTTGAAGTGTAGGTGCAGATCTCTTGAGGATAACCTGATCAGCTTCATCTTCACCTAACTTTAACCTCTTTCTCGACTTGGGTGCCCTTTTAGTGAATACAATAGGGGATGATTTGGAAGGTCTAGTTATGATAACCTTACCTTTCTTCCTTAGATTTGGTTTCCTCTTCTTCATCATCTTCATCAGCACCTTCAATATTGCCATGTTTTCCCTCAGTAAGCATTAGAGGGGAACTTTCTTGCTTGGTGCTTTTTAGTATTTTCTCCACTCTTTTCCTATATTTACTCACTACTTGGGGTAGCTTGATTTCAAGTTCAATTATTTCCTTTGTCTCATCATAAGTTCAAAAATAGATGGATTTAGGATCCATAATCTCATTCAGCAGAGCCTCAATTACATCCTTAGTGTAATCAATGTTAACATCATACTCTAGAGGCTTAACCTATGCTACTCTGGGTTTGACTACTTGTATGTACACTTTGTCATAGTCCACCATGAAACAAATATCATCCTTGTAAGCTGCTACAAGTTTCTTAGGGATCCTAAATCTATTGTGCATCTTCTCCTTGAATTATTCAAAGTAGTTATCCATGATGCTATCAAAAATTCAATTCATATTAACCAGTAAAATATTTAATCACCTAATCTGCAGTATGTAGACATTCATAACACATAAGCACAGAGATTTTGGTGACCCAGAAACCTTCCAAAATAGAAAGTAAAACTGGGGTGGGGATGAAACCCACAAATCTTCTTTACTGCAGTAGGAAGTTAGCCGGTTAAGGCATACAATGATCACTTTTGGTGATCTGCCCTATTAGGAGCATAAAGGATTTTTATATCCACCTTGTTAAAGGATTTGAAACATACTTCATAAGTATGCACTCTGTTAGGAGATTTAGTACAAAGACTGTTAAGTCTACCCTGTTAAAGGATTTATAAAAACTGATTCACCTGTTAGAATGAAACAGTGGATCTGAATACAACTGATTGCTGATAAGATCCGCTATGCTCTTATTGTCCTTGATATGACAGATAAAACATTTCTGCTCCAATGCTGACCTTGCTGAAAACCTTCAAAATTCAGCTTACATGCTTTCGCACACATTCTTCACATTACATTTAGAATGATACAATACATTACATATATATACCATCCAAGTTAAAATTACATGCAATGGTCGGCTGAATAAAAGTAGACAAAATTTAACTGAGTCGGCCAAATAGCAAAACAAACTCGGTAGAACAAACTTCTTTGTTTACCGACTGAGCTCGGTTAACACTGAGTCCTATGTTAACCGACCGAACTCGGTTAACACTGCATCTGTCTTTACTCGGTTAATATTGAGTTCTTAATTAACCGATTGAACTCGGTTAATGCTGAGTTCTTAGTTAACCGACTGAACTCGGTTAATACTAAGTTCTATGTTAACCGACCGAACTCGGTTAACACTGAGTTCTTCTTTACTCGGTTAATACTGTGAGAAAAGTGTTGTCACTAATGGCAAATAACTTTATGCCAACAATCTCCCCCTTTGGCATTAGTGACAAAAACAATTATGTATCAAAGTTTATGTACAGAAATTGACATACATTTCAAAAAGTTTCCAAAATTGTAGATCTTATTAGATGTATGTCTCCCCCATACAATATGCATAGTATTTACAGATCAATACATATATCTTTGCATGGATAGCTCTGAAGTTCTGAAGTTCTGTCTCCCCCTTTTTGACAATAATGCCAAATAACATATATTTACACTGAGATTTCAAGATGAGAGAGAAATTTTGAATGTACCTTGAGAATAAGAGCCAAAGTCTTATCCCAATTTTCTTGCAAAATTTTGCTGGAGGAGAGTGCAATTTGAATTTCTGCAGAAAGTTCAATCATATGATCTGCAACTGAGAAATTGTTGTCATGAATCAATGTTCTGGAATGAGCAATATGCTTTTGCATTGAAGTCATGACAGGAAGAATCATATTCTGGATATCTATGAGAGTAGACCTGATTCTTGCTTCCTCTCGCAGCAATTCTGCCTGTTTCTCCGACAAAAATCTTATTTTATGATGATGGGATGAACTTGTACTGAGGTCAGATTGCAGCACTTGGGCACTGACCTTCATATCCTCATCAATTTTATTCAACTTTTCTTTTATATCCTTGGTATAATTAGTAACATCACAGAGTTTTCCAAAAAGTGAAGTTATATTATTAAAAGAATTCTCAAAATTATTCAAAATTGTAGACAATTCTACCTGATTTAATGCAATATGCTGAGCAATGTGCTCAAGCACCTTATTGTCAAATTTCTTCTCTGCCTTTTCAATTAACTTTTCTTGGCCGGAGGTATCCTCATTGAATTTTTTTACAGCCTCTTCCAACTGAATCAAAATGTGTTGAGTAGAATCTACTTCAACACCTATAGCCTCTGTTATAATATTTTTAGCACTCTCAATGATGCTATATTCCAGATCTCTTTCATGCCGTAGCTGTTTCTGCCTAGCCTTCTTCTCTAATAGCTGACTGAGCATTCTCATTTCATCAACTGATGCTGTATCAAGATCTATTTTAGGAAGGATAATGTCCTTATCCAAATCAATTTCCTCATCCAGTGTCTTGCTGGAAAACATGTATCTTTTTGCTTTTCCAGCAAAGACTTCATCTTGACCCTTGTGAACTGAGACTATAGTTGATGAGGCAGGGCTGGCTGATAAGACTGGAATAGGACTATGTAAAGGAAGACTAAGAGATGTGCAAATGGTATCAAAAATTGATGTTGCTGTACAGAATGGAGTGGAAGAGCTAATAGTTGCCAAAATTTGATTAAGAGAAGTCAAAATTGTAGTATCTGTAGGTACACTTATTATACATTCTGCAGTAGAGGTTGATGTGCATGATGAACTTACTGCAGAGACTGATGGAGACTCGGTTAATGAAGGTGGCTGCAGCTCGATTAATGAAGTGATTGGCACTTGCATAGATGGTACACGGAGCTGAGAGGACTTACCAGTAGAAGCTATTTCCATAGTCGATCTAACTGTTTTGGATGGAGAGTGTGGAAGAGATGCAATGACTTCAGCTGCAATTTGTACTGGATCTTCTTCCACCTTTGCTTGTTCATCTTCTTTCTCCTCCATTTCTTTTTCAGCTTCTTCTTCCTCTAATTCTTTCTCAGCCTCTTCTTCCACTTCTAACATGATTGAATGAAGATCCCCTAGAATATCTTCAATATCATCATCATCTTCATCATCATCACTGTAGTCAATGTCCTTGATTTCAACAGTATCATCACTGGATTTGTGTAGATGATAGATGTTTTTCCACATGTTTGTTGCATCATTTACCACATGCTCAATGTCTTTGACAAGTATCAAAAAGGTGTGGAATCTAATCATCATATTGCCTTCGTGATCTTTCAGTGATGCTTTCACTTCAGCATTAGTGAAACTCGGCAGGAGATTCTTTAGTGTCTGCTCATAGATGTCTTTTACAGTCTTGGTTGTAGCTTCCCATCTGATTTGCAACCTCTCCAATAGTTCTTTGGAGATCTGAGAGGCTATCTGGTCCGGTGAGTATTTCCATTTACCCATCTTGTTCAGTACCAGTTCCTCAATCTGCATCTTTTCTTGTTCTGTTCTGGTTTCAAACTTCAATGCTTTGAAGTTTGTGAAGCTAGCACCTGCTTCTAATTGCTTCAATCTATCCTCAAATGTGAGTGGAGGCTTAACAAGTACAGGTTCTTTCTTTCCTTGTCTTGTTCTCCTGGAGAAGACTGCAGAGGCTTGCCTTTTAGGTTTGGTGATGATCACCTTGCCTTTCTTTTGTTGAGGCTCCTTTTTCTTGTCTGACTCGGTTTCCTCTTCTTCTTCTTCGTCTTCTCCTTTGCCTTCTGTTATCATAAGAGAGCCAACTTCCATCTTCAGTTGGGTTATCCTTCTCTTTCCTTTGCTAATGGCCTGAGGGATTTTAATTTGGAGCTCAATTCTGGCCTTAGCTTGATCATATGTTCCAAAAATTGGTTGCCTTGGGTCTACTGGTTCATTCACCAGTGCTTCTATGATATCCCTGGCTTCGTCAATTTTTACCTCATAGGGAAGAGGTTTCACCCATGCTACTCGAGGCCTGGCTGCCTGAATGTATACCTTGTCGCAATCTACCATGAAGCATATGTCTTCCTTGTATTCTTCAACCAGTTTGGGTGGAATTCAGAACCTATGATTCATCTTTTCCTTAAATTCTTCAAAATAGTTATCCAAAATACTATCAAAATTTTTACCTAGTTCTGCAATGAACTCGTTTATCTGATAAAGAATTGGTATATCTTTTCTCCATACTACTGATCCCTTTGATGGAAAAGATTTCTGAATATAGAAGAATAAACAAATCAAAAGCGAACCGAATTTGCAGGGATTGTTCTTGGAGGTTCTAATGCTTTCCATATTCTTATTGAATTGGGATAAAAGTAATTCTGATAAATCAAATTCTAAATTCTTCTTCACTATTTTGTACGCCAGATCCACAGCTTCACAGGGTACACCATTTGGACGGCTTGAACTATAGATTTTGTGAGCAATGACGTGAATGCCAAATCTCAATTTGACGTCAGCTACAGTATTCAGCTTAAGTCCCCTACCATCCCATTCTGCTTGGGTCAGTTTCTGCAATTCCTCCCGACCTAGGGTTTTGGTAGACTTGGCTTTGCTTAGCATGGGGAGTCCAGTAATTTTGTTAATCATTTTCTTTGTGATGAGCACTGGTTGCTCTAACCACAATTGGCCATTGTGAACTCGACTGAGTACATACCTAACCCATTTAACTTGAAATTTCCTTGGCAAGTGCGAAATGTGGGTTAACCCTTTTGTTTCAAGATGCTTATGTTCGGGTTTTAGGTTTCCATCTATGCTCATTTCACCTAGGGCATTATCAATTTCTAGGTTTCCAAGTTCTTGAATAGAGCATTTAAAATGAGATTTTATATCATTGACAAGAAGTACCTTTGAAGGAATTTGAGATTGGGCACCATTAGGGTCCAGTGATTCTGCAATAGCTGGTGCTAATTTGAAGTTCGGCACCTTCCATTCCTCTCCTCTAACCAGCATTTTTGAGCCTTTCTTAGTCTTAGAGCTTCCACTTCCGGATGCCATTGTTACTTGGTAGGTGTAGAAAAATTCTGAATTGATTCTTTCGCTCTTTTGAAAAATTCGCTCGGAAATGTCTTAAGCTCGCTCTGAAATTGCAGAAAATACCTTAGCTCTTTGTTCGCAGTAAAAATTTAGATCAAATTTTGCCCCTTTTGATAACAAATTTGCCATAAATGTTTTGGTACGATGGCAGAAGAAATGACAGGTTGTCATCCACTAGCTCGGTAGATATTATCAACTCGGCGATCGAAAGAAAATATTGAAGTACCGACCTTACTCGGTTAGGTCATTAACCGACCTTGCTCGGTTGACACAACATGGTCAATGAAACTTAGTTGTGACCGACCGAACTCGGCAAAGTCTCTTACCGACTCAACTTGGTAACTGATACTCGGTTAATGAAGCTTTGTTACATCCAACCAAACTTGGTAAAGTATTGAACCGTCCTGGAGTCAGAGTGTATCTACAATACTAATTTGATCCATCTTCTTCCTTTGGAGCTGCATAGGATAAATCTTGGAAGATGCAGCTCCAATGTTTCTTATATGAATACTAATTGGAAATGGTAGAGTCACCCACCTCTTGAGTGACACTCCTATCTGACTTATCTTGTTCGGTAGATTTTGGAATCCATTGCTGCTTCATTTGGTTTCGAATGTTATCTGCTTTGATTTTCTTTTCATCTTCAATTCTTTTGATATTCATGCAATTTTTGGCTATATGACCGAGTTCTGTACATGTATAGCACCTTACAGTTGTGTCCTTTTTCCTTAGGTGATGTCTGGCACAATTCATGCCAGTATGTCCATACTCTCCACAATAGTGACATCTGCACCAGGTGTTGTAGTCCCATCCGAATATGGCTTTGACAAGTTGTTCAGCTGGATTGAATGATTTGGATTTGCACTGGAATGCCTTGTGACCATGCTTTTTGCATTTGTAACAATTGCCTTCAAATTTTGGTTTTTCTTTACACTCATTTGCCTTGCGACCATGCTGATTGCAGTCGAAGCACTTACCATTGAATTTTGCTTTCCCATTGCTCCAGCATTTGTTTGATGTATGACCTATCTTGCCAAAATGATTACAAGTGGATCTTTTATTTCTTTGTTCACCTTGCTTGGAGGATTCACCAGCTTCCTTGTATCCAAGACCAGCTTTGCTTGTTTGTTTTTGAAGATTCTGCTCATTCAATTGATTTACGTCTACCTGAGATTTCATCATCCTTTCATTGACTTGCCTTTCAGAGATTAAGTCATTTTCCAAGCTTTCATTGATTTGTCTTTCTGATCTCAAGTCATTCTGTAGACTTTCATTGATTTGCTTTTCAATGTTCAAATCATTCCTTATTCTTTCATTTTGTGCTCTGAGAATCCTGATTTCTTCATTTGCATTGGTGAGTTGGTCTATGAGATCTTCATACTGATGAGTTTGATTGCGGATTTCATGACTTCTATCTTCCAGTTCTTCTTGTGCTTTGTTTCTTTGATCCAAAGCTTCACATAGCCTGATTGACTGTATTTCTTGTTCTCTCTTAAGCTTTCTTACCTCTTCTTGCAGAGATCCATTCTTTTCTAGAAGTTCTTTGATTGCTTGGTCAGCTTCTTCTGAATTGTTTGATGGTAACAGGTCTTCAATCTTCACTTCAACATACTGATGATCATTCATTTGTTTTGCAAGATCCTTTCTTCTTTTTAGGGATTGAGAAAGATGTTCCTTTGCTTCTTTAAGTTGAACCATGGCCATTTCAAGATCTAACTTTTCATTTTCTATAACTTTCTCCAATCTGAATATCTCCATTGACTTTGATCTTTTCTCAAGCTGTCAAGCTTTGTCCTGAGAACCAAGTTAGCTCTGATACCAATTGTTGGAAATATTCAAGATATAACAATTTACTGAGAGGGGAGGGGTGAATCAGTAAACATAAAATCTTAAATCAATTCATATTAACCAGTAAAATATTTAATCACCTAATCTGTAGTATGTAGACATTCATAACACATAAGCACAGAGATTTTGGTGACCCAGAAACCTTCCAAAATAGAAAGTAAAACTGGGGTGGGGATGAAACCCACAAATCTTCTTTACTGCAGTAGGAAGTTAGCCGGTTAAGGCATACAATGATCACTTCTGGTGATCTGCCTTGTTAGGAGCATAAAGGATTGTTATATCCACCTTGTTAAAGGATTTGAAACATACTTCATAAGTATGCACTCTGTTAGGAGATTTAGTACAAAGACTGTTAAGTCTACCCTGTTAAAGGATTTATAAAAACTGATTCACCTGTTAGAATGAAACAGTGGATCTGAATACAACTGATTGCTGATAAGATCCGCTATGCTCTGATTGTCCTTGATATGACAGATAAAACATTTCTGCTCCAATGCTGACCTTGCTGAAAACCTTCAAAATTCAGCTTACATGCTTTCGCACACATTCTTCACATTACATTTAGAATGATACAATACATTACATATATATACCATCCAAGTTAAAATTACATGCAATGGTCGGCTGAATAAAAGTAGACAAAATTTAACTGAGTCGGCCAAATAGCAAAACAAACTCGGTAGAACAAACTTCTTTGTTTACCGACTGAGCTCGGTTAACACTGAGTCCTATGTTAACCGACCGAACTCGGTTAACACTGCATCTGTCTTTACTCGGTTAATATTGAGTTCTTAATTAACCGATCGAACTCGATTAATGCTGAGTTCTTAGTTAACCGACTGAACTCGGTTAATACTAAGTTCTATGTTAACCGACCGAACTCGGTTAACACTGAGTTCTTCTTTACTCGGTTAATACTGTGAGAAAAGTGTTGTCACTAATGGCAAATAACTTTATGCCAACACTATTGTGCATCTTCTCCTTGAATTATTCAAAGTAGTTATCCATGATGCTATCAAAAATTTCACCCATTTCTACTATATACTCATTAATTTGATATAAAATAGGTACATATTTCCTCCATACTACTATACCTTTGGAAGGGAAAAAAATTTGAACAAAGAAGAATAAACATGTTAAAAGATATCCAAACTTACATGGACTATTCTTTGATCCTTTGATGCTCTACATTTTTTGTTGAATTGATTCAACAACAACTCAACAAGGTTGAAAGATAGGTTATTCTTCACTACCTTGTATGTAAGATCGACAACTTCACATGATACACTATTTATCCAACTAGAGTTGTATATCTTGTGTGCAATCACATGAATACCAAACTTTAGTTCCATGTTAGTTACCCCACTTAGCTTTATACCTCTTCCATCCCACTCGACAAGAGTCTTCTTAGTCAATTCTGCCCAACCTAGGGGTTTGGTCATCTTAGCCTTGTTTAACATGGGAAGCCTAGTGATTCTATGAATCATTTTCTTCATTATTTGAATGGGTTGGTCCAACCATAAATGTTCACTGTGTACATGGCTTAGAATATATCTAATTCATTTGACCTAAAAATATCTTGGCATATGAGAGATGTGTGTCAAACCCTTGGCTTCCAAATGTTGATGTTCAAGTTTCAATACACCATCCACACTTAATTTGTTGAACACTTCATTCATCTCTAGGGTTTTGAGTTCCTAAATTGAACAATAGTAAAATGAACAAATATTATGTATGAGTAATACCTTTGGTGGAATTTGATATTATGCACCAGTAGGGTCAAGTGTCTCTGTAATCATTGGACTCAACTTGAAATTTTGTGCCTTGCAATTGATTCCATGGACTAGCATTTTAGAACCTTTCCTTGCCTTACTACTTGAAGATGCCATGCTTAGTAGGCTTTCTAAAAAAATTGAGATTTCTTCAACAATAATTAATTAGATTTCGCAAGGGCTTTGAATTCCCTCTTCACAAAGAGCTCTAGAAATTTTTGGTGAAACAATGCAATTGATTTCTTCCCTTTTAACAAATTTCCTCTCATTGATCGCCATTAATGCTTCATATTTCATAGTCACTTAGTGACAAGCTTTCCTCCACTTTGTTTATTCTTTAATGCTTGGTAGACATCTACAGCTTGGTAGAGTCATCAACACTTGGTAGTGTAATACCCCAAAATTGGCTCATTGCCATGATACCAATTCTGGTCTATTTCTGATCAATCCTAAGACCTATTCTAATAGGAAATTCTCATTTTGCTACTCGCTACTTGACTTAATTGTCAAATGCAGAAAACCTAAATCTACATTCATCATGCTTATTATTTAATTCCTATAGTATTTACTCATATTAGTCACATTAAACCTATTGATTAATATTTAATTTAATTATTAAGTATTTATACTTTAATTAAATTAAATTATATCCTAAGGCTAATGTATTATGGAATTAAATTTATTTAATTTAATAAATGTGCCTATTTTAATTAATTAAATGGAGTACTTACTTCTAATTAATTAAACAAAGTTATTTAATTAAATGGGAAGTCATTCCTAATTAATTAAATGAAGTTATTTAATTTAATAAGAAAAGAGCCTCTAATTAATTAAATAGAATTATTCAATTAAATAAAAAAGGTAATTATGAGAACATATCTCATTTTATTAAATTAAATATCTCACCAAAATCTCTCTTCAGTTCAAAAAGGGAAATTTCTAGTTCACTATTGATAAAAAATGAGTTAAATTAGTTAACTCCTTTTTCTACTCAAATTGAATTAGTTAACTCCTTATTTTACTCAAATTAAATCTGTTAACTCTTTTTAATTTGGGAATCTCCCTTTATGACTAAACTTCACCTTTAATCCTGACCGTTGATTGAAATCGATCTCAACCGTTGATGGATTTCAGAAAAATCTATATAAGAGACCCTCATCTCTTCATTTTGAAGGAGGTTGAATGAGATTTTGCATCAAATTGCTGCTGGATTGTGCATTCATTTAAGCTCCCTACTTTCATATTCATTTTCTAGTTTAATCTCATTTAGCATAATATGCATACATTTTAGCATAGCTTTCTTTTACATATTCTTAGATTAGAATGCATTTCTCATTCTAGATTAATCTACAAAATCATATAGATTAGCTGCATTTCTTTAAATCCTTTGTTCTTAGAGGGTCCAGTTGCTTGCACCTTGATTCTGAGGATATTAATAGGCAAAATCCCTTTGGATAGAAGGCAACAGGTTGCTTTGCAGGGAAACTCTTGGATGAACAATCCAATGTTCATTTTGGGATGAATCCGCATACAATGACTGTGTTGAAGTGTGTGTGTTAGCAGAGGCCACATATTCATGCATATAGGTAGGAACTATCAACTTCATAACCAAAAATAATATTTAACTTGACCTTGCTCAGTAAGATCTTTTGACCCAACCTTGCTCAGTAAGGTTTCCTTCTTGCCATCATACTTGGTGATCCTTATGCATCTTGAATACTAATTGGATCATGCTTCTTGTTGGCTAGAATTGATGTTAGATTACTTCTTATGAATCATAGTTCTAGTGACCCCCATAAGGAACTAAGTTGAGATTATTGAGTCATCCAACTAATTGACTTGGATGTCATTTACTTCATGATCTTGGTTTGCATTCTCTAGAGATTTTGGTACCCATTTCTGCCTCATTTTTATCTTCCTAATATTATCAACTTTGGATTTCTTTTCATCTTCAATTCTACTTGTGTTCATATAGTTCTTGGCAAGATGTCCAAGTTCTATACAAATAAAACATCTTTTTGAAGTATCTATTTTTCTCATGTGATGTTTCATACAATTTTCTCTAATGTTTCCAAATTCACAACAATAGTGACATCTACACCATGTGTCATAATCCCATCCAAATGATTCTTTTAAAAAAATTTCTTTTGGGTTCCACTACTTGGTTTTGCACTCTAAGGATTTGTGTCCTTGTTTCTTGCAATTGTGACACTTACCTTCAAACTTAGGTTTCTCTTTGCATTCACTTGCTCTATGACCATGCTTATTGAAATTGTGGAACTTTCCATTGGACTTTGCTTTTCTATTACTCCAACATTTATTTGATGTATGACCCATCTTACCACAACGATTGCAAGTAGACCTTTTATTCTTTTAAGCTCCTTTCTAAGATGATTCACCTTCTTTTGTGTATCCTATTCTAGCTTTGCCTTTGTGCCTATACTGAATTTTCTCATTTAATTGATTCATGCTTTCATAAGATTTCATTATTCTTTCATAGGTTTGATTTTTAGTATTGAGATCATTCTGTAGTCTTTTATTTTTTGATCGTAGGTTCATAAGTTCTTCATTTGCATTAGTGATTTGATCAATAAAGTTTTCTTGTTAAAGGGATAGATGCTTAATTTCATTTCTCTTTTCTTCTATCTCTTCCTTGGGTTTTTCTTTTTCTTCCATAACTTCATATAATTTGACTGACTGGATTTCTTGTTCTCTTTTCATCTTTCTGACTTCTTCTTTAAGATTGGAATTCTTTTCCAATAGGTCTTTGATTGCTTCATCAACTTCATCTAAATTTCTTTTTGGATATCTGTCTTCAATTCTTTCTCCAGTGTAGAGATTGTCATTCATTTATACTGCAAGATCTTTCCTTCTTTTAAATAACTAAGAGAGTTGTTCCTTTCCTTTATTGAGTTCTCCAATAGCCAATTCTAGATCCAAATTTTCATTATCAATAGACTTATCCAACTTGTATACCTCCATTTCCTCTGATCTATTCTTAAGCTTGTTAAATTTTTGATGTGAGAACCAAATACTCTGATAAAAAATGTTAGAAATATAGGATAGAAAATGTTACTGAGAGGGGAGGGATGAATGAGGAACCAATAAAAACTTTATCTAGTTCACCAATTAATCCTTCATATTATATTATGAACTAATTGCATGCATGAAAGAATGAAAGCAATTAAACATTCATAACACTTTGACACAAGATATGGCAACACAGAAACCTTCCAATTAGAAAGTAAAACTAGGGTGGGGATGATACCCAAAAGCTTTAGTACTATAGTATAAAGTTAAGTTGTTAAAGCTTACAACTGACCACTTCTGGTGATTTACACTATTAGGAGCAATAAAGACTATGAGATCCACCTTGTTAAAGGATTTACAAACATACAATGAAGTATGCACTTGGTTAAGAGATTAAGCAAAGATTGTTAAGTCTACCCTGTTAGTGGATTTAACTAATACACCTATAAGGATGAACCAATGGTTGATCTTTGATCTATAACTCCAATTTGTTGGTTGATATTCCTTGTAATGCAATGATCACTTGACTGTATTAGAAAATCCTTGTTGTCCCTTATACTTCTTGTAGCCTTCTTTAATTTGCACTCCTACCCATCATATTCTTCTTCACATACTTAGATATGATATAATGTATTACATATATACCAATCCAAATTACAACTTACTGGAGTTGGCTAAAATACCAATTTCATCATAATTCACAAATTTGGCCCAACTACTATAAGTTGGGTTCTGAAGACAAACTCAATGATGTTTTGATACTCAGAAAATACTATCAATGCTTGATAATATTTGGAACTTGGTTGAACTTGAAGCTTGGTACATACTAATCACTTCCATGTAGCTCAAACTCAGTCAACATTGCATGACTCAGCGAACATTGAGAAACTTTGTAGCTTCTGAATGACTCGGTCAACACTAGATTCATATGTTAACACAATGATCTCAGTAAACATAGTATAACTTGGTTAACATACCATAGCCTGGTTAATACTATAATTTTCTTTACTTCCACTAAATAGCTTGGTAGCCTCTACAATGCTTAGTTTGTACTGAACATTGTCTCTGTAGCTTGGTAAAATTTGTGTAGCTCAACAACACTACAAACTAACTGATAAGCTCAGTAGAAACTATAGAGCTTGGTAGCAGTGTAAACATTTGACTAAGTGTTGAGTCATTGATAGATAAATTGACATAATTTCAATACAAGTATTGTTGGTTTCTATTTGTAGGTTTTGCAACTTTCTTTGACTTTTCTACTACAAGATCCTTTTCCTTCCTTTTTTTCTTCTCAGGTTTAGGTGCTTCCTTGGCTTCTTCTTCCTCAACACCTTCCACATTTGCTTTCTGGTCTTCACGTTGACCTTGTGTGAGTGCCAGTGGAGCTTGGCCCTATTTTTCCTCTTCTTCATCTTCATATTCTTCTTCTTCTCCTTCTCTCCCTTCACCAAAGCTCTCCTTTAACTTGTTCACTAATTTTTTCTTGTTCCTAAGAATAGTAGCTATTTTCAACTCTATTGTTATTCTTGACTTGGCTTCCTCATAATTGAAAAATGAGGTGGTACTCTTGTCTATGTCCTCTTCCAATAGTGTTGTGATGGCTATAGATGCCTCATCCACATTGATTTCATAAGGCAATGGCTTGAGATGTATGACCCTAGGTATGGTTACCTAGACATATGTAAATCAACATCAACTAATAAGAAAACATTATTATAATGTTTCTCCAATAGTGACACTAGAATCCTTAGTAGATTGTCATCACTGTTTCAAAATTCTCTCCAAGTTGCTCTATTAGCTTTGAAATCTACACTGTCACCAACCTATTTGTCTTTCAAACTATTTGAAAAAATGTTGGAAAAGTGTTTTTCACATAGAAGAAAATGCAGACAAATAGTGAACCATATTTTCATTCTGCACTCTTTGTCTTTCTTATGACCTCCAAGTTTTTTGATAACTGTTGAAGTTGTAATTCAGTAAGGTCATAAGTGTGATCTTTCTTTGCTATCTTATAACCTAAATCTACAACCATGCAAGATACACTATTCAATTTTCTCGATTGAAAGAACTTGTGAGAAATTACTCTCACTACAAAGTCAATTAGGGGATCTAAAATTGTGTATATGGATATTCCTCTCTTATTCCATACTACCCTTGTATTTCTCTCAATTACCTACTTTGCATCACTTTGCATAGTTTTAGAACATTCTAGGGTTGGATACCTTGTCACTTAGTTGGTGATTCTTATAGTGATCTTAATGGGTCCATTCTCTAACCAAATTAAATTGTTATGAATACGGCTCAGGATAATGCATATCCAATTGTTCTTAAAGACTTGAGGAAAATCTAGGGCATGATTTAACCCTTTTCATTCAACAATCTTGTACTCTTCCCTCAAAACTCCATTTTCACATAATTTATTGTATGTATCCTTATTTCAATGTCTTCAACATCTCCTATCTTACTAGTGTAGCAACATATGACATCTTGTATGATTAAAACCTTTGGTGGTATCATCGATAGTGCACCAGATGGGTCTCCCTTATATGCATACTAGGAATAGCTTGAAAGGGTGGTTTTATAATTTTATTACTAATTAATTGCACATAAACAACTTATTTTCTTTCCTTCCTAACATTTTTAGAAGAGCTAGATGCTATTTTATGTAACTAGGGTTTGCAAGAATTCAAACAATGTAACTTGACACTAGTGAAATACCTTTTGAATCATATGAGTGATAATAAGTACTAGTTGAATCCAATTCATAAGCACTTGAATCTTTCTCCTTATTTCACCTTATGCTCTTCGTGAACTCTTCCATCTCTAATGAATGCAAATGAGTTAAAAATTGACTATATAACCCTTGATAGTAGATAATAAATGCTTAATGGTTAAACAACTATAAGCTTGACCATCATAGGATTTCCACTCACTTGGCTTATACATGATTTCCACTATGCTTGGAAACCACAACAAGCTTGGCCACTACTAACATAATTCCATCACTCAAAAACAATATGAAAACTAATAAAATTATAGATTTCTTCCAGGTTCTAAGCAATACATTGCATCTTAATTCATGCATATATTATCTTTTCAAAACTTAGAATCTTGGAACTGATGTATGAAATAATTTTTGAAATATTAGTCCCACACATACCTTTTGATTGCTTAGTTGGGGCTGATGTGATCACCTGATCCATTACATGAAGTGACCTCATCTAAATTTGGTGTACTAAAATATTTCTTCTTCTTCCATGATTTTTTCATCTGCACTTTGACCTTCTCAACATTGGCCTTTTCTTTGCCTTTATTATTTCTATTACTTAGTGCTAGTGATCTGGTTGAACAGTTTCTTCTAATGTGACCTATCTTTAAACAACTAAAGCATATAGTCTCACTCAACCATCTATTGTAGTTTCCTTTTAAATGTGTTTTTATACAATTCTTAGGAATATGTCTATTTTCTTGAAAATAGTGACAAACGTATCTTGTATTGTAATCCCAATCGTAGGATTTTCTATTTTTTTGTGCCTTTTTCTTCTTATTTGATGTCTAATTGGCATTAGATCTATATTCATATGCTTTATGTCCATACTTTTGACAATTATGGCAATATCTTTCAAATCTTTGTATGCTTAAGGCCTTGTTCTTGCATTCATGTGCCTAATGTCCTTGCTTGTTGCACTTATGATAGTAACCCTTGAATTTCAACTTAAGGTTCTAATTTGCATTTTTACTCCTACAAACATTTGATGTATGACCTAAATTTTCATAATTATGACAAGTGGGTTTATAGTTCTTACCTTTTTTGTTTCTTTGTTCATCACTTTTATATGATCATCCTTTCTTAGAGTTAGTGTATCCCAATCCAGTAGTATCATTGTTTGATCTAAGAGATTTTTGATAGAGGGCCACACCACCCTTCCTCACTCACAATCAAGAAAGCAACAATATGGAGACCAAAAAAATGCTTCACAAGAAATTTTATTATACTTGAAGATCCTTACAACACCCACAAGATGATATCAAGCTTCTCCTTGAGCTTCTCCTTGAGCTTCTCCTTCCACAACTTCTACTTCTCAAGTTTCTACTCCTCGAGCTTGATTACAAATGATAATAAGCCTTGCTTGAATAGGCACTTCTAACCCAAGACATTACAAACACAACCAATGTGGGATAAAAGGTAAATACAACTATCTTTAAATAAATATTAAATTCCCACCCAAATACAACTAAGCACCCAACAAATATTAAATACATGATTTATCCAAAACCTTCTAGAATTTCCACCTACACACCTCGATTAATGTAATGACAACTATTTTTTTTTTTTTTTCTATTTATGCCACCTATGCACCTCAAAAATAAAAATCCTCTTTTCCTTTCTTTTCTCCTTTTTATTTTTTTATTATTTCTCCTCTAATTTTCGTCACTTTCTCTCTCCTCCAATTTTTTTTTTTTTTTTTTTTTTTAAATATAATTTTTTTTTTCCAATAATTTTCCCATGCAAGATGCTCCTGCATCAGACTCCCCCGGTAGATAGAAAAGTGTGTCCCACACTTTGATGCCAAAAGAAAGATCTACCACCATCTTCATCTTCACCAAAGGCTTCCACCTCAATACGGACAACAAAACCACCATGCAAATCTTCCACACCAACATCTCAACCATCCAATCAACAAGCTCATGCACAAGAACAAACTGAACATAATGCTTCATTAGCAAACTCCCATTCACATCAACAACTAGTGAATCCACACCAGCAGCAACAAACCCTGCATCAGCAACAACAAACTTCATATCAGCACCAACATGTAGATCTCCATCAATACATGCCAAACTCTCAACACCAACAACCTCATTGCTTACAACAAGATGCTCTGCAATACATAACTCACCTCCAACAACTGGATCATCCACCTCCAAGTGCTCCATAATCTCCATGTCAGATTCAACAAATTGATCATGAAAACCAACCTCCATCCCAACATTAGCAAGGTTAGGAATATCCTCAGCAACAACCTCTATTTGCTCTACAGGTTCTGCATTAGACTCCATAGACTGATAAGCAAAACCAACCTCTTCCACCTCAACCTTGTGATGCCATCTTCTCTCACGAACCTCCGTAACTTGATTAGCCAATCTATCATCCAACCGAGAAATCATCTTAGAAAAATTCCTCTCCACTATATCATGGATTTTGGCAATCATCTTAGGGTCCAATCCTCTTGGAGCCATCTTCCAAGATCTTTGTAAACCCTCTGCAACAAATCCTTCCCATGCTCCTTGTGACAACCAAATTGTTTACAAGTCAGATCGCAACCTGCCACCTTGCACGAACAATCAGGAACCACATCACAAGTCTAGGACAACAGATTTGCAGTCCACCAGCTCTTATAAACTTTGCCCAACCAAGGTCCTGGTACAAACTGCCTCACACTTCGGTGATCTTCTTGTACACTCAAGATCTCTCGCTCTAATACCACTGATAAAGGTACTGCTCTAATACCATTTGATGATGGTACGCTCTAATACCATTAATGTAGATATGCTCTGATACCACTGATAGAGGGCCACACCACCCTTACTCACTCACAATCAAGAAAGCAACAATATGGAGACCAAAAAAATGCTTCACAAGAAATTTTATTATACTTGAAGATCCTTACAACACCCACAAGATGATATCAAGCTTCTCCTTGAGCTTCTCCTTCCACAACTTCTACTTCTCAAGTTTCTACTCCTCGAGCTTGATTACAAATGATAATAAGCCTTGCTTAAATAGGCACTTCTAACCCAAGACATTACAAACACAACCAATGTGGGATAAAAGGTAAATACAACTATCTTTAAATAAATATTAAATTCCCACCCAAATACAACTAAGCACCCAACAAATATTAAATACATGATTTATCCAAAACCTTCTAGAATTTCCACCTACACACCTTGATTAATGTAATGACAACTATTTTTTTTAATTTTTCTATTTATGCCACCTATGCACCTCGAAAATAAAAATCCTCTTTTCCTTTCTTTTCTCCTTTTTATTTTTTTATTATTTCTCCTCTAATTTTCGTCACTTTCTCTCTCCTCCAATTTTTTTTTTTTTAAATATAATTTTTTTTTTTTTTTTCCAATAATTTTTCCATGCAAGATGCTCCTGCATCAATTTCATTAGTCTTCCAAAGTATTTGATGGCTTCACTAGGTTTTTTGAAACTTTTAGCAAATTCCTTTTATTTTCTTAGTTCATTCCTCAATTGTTCATTCTATAGCTTTAGGGTCATGATCTCAATATCCTTTCCATTCAATTCAAGATTGACAATCATCACTTGATTCATTATTTCCAGTTGCATGTGAGCAATCCTATTTACCTCTGATGTCTTCTCTTCCAATCTATTTTTCAGTGATATTTCATCATCTTTAATCATGATTTTGTCTTCCTCAACTTTATTTTTCTGCTCGATCACCTCACATAGCAATATTGATTTGACTCTTGTTCTATCTTAAGATTTTCAACCTCTTTAGTTAGGGAACCATTCTTTTCCATCATATTTGAAACTGCTACATCAAACTCACTTGAATCTCCATTCTCAAACAATCTAGTAGTGTCTTCCTCTTGGTAATGAGTGTCATTTTTCTCAATAGCGATCTCTTTCCTTCTCTTCAATGAATGTTGTAGTTAATCTCTTGCTTCATTCAACTGATGTAGGATAAATTGTATTTCAAAATTCTTGTTCTTAATAGTCTTTCCCAACTTGTAGAATTCCATCTTCAAGATCTTTTCTCAAAGTTGTGAAGCCTTCCTTTCTAGAGAACAAGGATTTGGTACCAATTGTTGGAAATAATAATGATAAAGTAAACTTTGAGAGGGGTAGGTGAATCAGTACTTCAAAAATTTAACCATAAAACATTAACCACACATCCATCACACAATTTAGTATGTAAACTAAAATAGATAACTACATATGTTCATCCATAGCATGAAACAAATATGACAAAGCACAATAAGTTTGTCACCTAGAAACCCTCTAATGAGAAGGTAAAACTGGGGTGGGGATGACACCCACAAATATTCACTACTAGAGTTGTAAAGTGTATCCAATGAAAGTTAAAATTGTTTGATCATAAACTATGATCTACCCTATGAAAGGTTTTTCCTACTAAAGGCTTACAAAGACTGTTAAATCTTACCTTGTTAAAGGATTTCAACACCCTGCTAAAAGTGTGCCTTGTTAGAGCACTTAAAACTCACAATAAAATGAACACTTGGTTAAGAGATTTTACAAAAGTCAGTTAGAACTTGAAACCTTTCTAGGCTACTCTATTAAGAGATTTTCACTTATTCACCTATTAGAATGTTTCAACATAGATCCTTTGATTAGCAAATCTTTTCTAGATATTAGATCTCTTCTTTCCTAATGTGTACTTGATCCTCTTGATTAGATGTTGTAGACACTTAAAATTGTCCTAATGACTATATTAATTTATTTAATATTGAACTTGACATAATAATTAATTAATTGTACTTGTCATATTCCTCTACCTATTTAATTAAAAGTATATAATTGAGTGGGTTCACTTTCCTAAGGTATTTAAATTTAATTTAAATGCCTTCGGCCTTAGTGTGTTAAACTTATTTAATACATGATCCTTCATAAATTCCCCTTTTAAATAAATTTTATTTATTTAAATCCCTCCATCTCATTAATTCCTCTAAACCTGTAATTAAATTAAATCTTATTTAATTTAATCTTAAACCTAGCCTAAAACCTAGCCTACAATCTATCACTTTCATCCTCTTAAGCCTATATGTCCTTTAATCCCACTTCATTACCTTAATCATCTTGCTAAATCCTTCTTAAGCCTAAGTGTGTGCTCACACATGTGTGAGATGACTCCTCTTGCAATCTTTGTCCTCCACTCCTCTCTCCAAGTTTGCTCACACGTGTGAGTAAACTTTGAATATTGACCACTTGCATGGCTTGCTTATGTGTCTCCTTGTGGCACTATGTGGATGCCACATAGATGCCACCTCACCTAGGGTCTCTCTCAAACCTATAAATAGAGCCCTTTTCTCAAGCATTTTCATCTCCTCCACATGCATTGTTATCATGTTAGTTTGAGTTTTGAGCTTTCATAGTGATTTCAAGCTAGTTTGAGTTTTTAGAGCTTTCATAGTGATGTTCATGTTGCATACTAACCCTTGGTAGCTGATTTTAGATTGCATTTAGATTTTCATTCCACTTGTATACTAGTTTAGCTTGCACATTAGCTTAGTTCTTCATTGCATTCCATCTCCAAATCCTTGAATGCTTTCAAACATGGCTGCTTCCATAGCCATTGTTTGAAGTGTTCTTCATCTCATATAGCATAGTTTCATAGTTTCATCAATCACACTTGCACCTTCACATCAAGAGATTCAAAATTAGTTGTTTTTGGGGAGAGCACACCAAACATCTGTCCAATCCAACACACTAACAAAGCCTCTCATGAGTTCTTTTTTGAGTTGTTTGAGGTTGCTTGAGGATTTGAGTTATTGGTTTCTTTGAGTTGCAAAACTCAAACAAATGTTAGTTAGCTTTATTTCATTGTTGAATCTTTAATGCATGCATATCAAATAATGTTTGTTTGTTAACTCTTATTTCTAATAGGTCAATTTCTTTAGCATACATTTTGGCATGCCTGGTGGGACCCATGTCCCTATTTTCATCTTAAAAATTTATTAATAATTTTTAGTCCATCACAAAAAACCTCGCATTGTGATCTGTGTCGAATGTAGTGTCATCTGTGTTCTATTGTCTCCACATACCAACATCTATACATATAAACGTTTCAGCACCCTTTTGCATTTATTCATCCAGTTTACATTTAGGAACATAGTTTTAGCGTTTGTGTGGGTTATTCTATCATTTGCATTGGGGGAGGGTTTTAAAATTTCAAAAAATCAATTTATCATCTGTGTGTAGTATTCTGTTGTTTGAGAGTTTCCATCTGTCATCTACATGGTGTGCTGACTATACTTTGTTGTCTTCATTTCTAGCATCTTTGATCTTAAAACTATCATCTGTGCCTAACAAGAGCACTAGTCTACTAGTTGTACCTTAGTGTATTCTATCATCTTTTTTGTTTAGCATCTAGAAGTTTTGGCATCTATGTATTTTGGCATCTTCACTTATAGTTGTCTACACCTATGTCTATTGTCTGCACTTTTTGACAAAATTGTGAAACTTTGAAACATTATTATTTGTTAATTAGTGGTTTGTAGGGATTGCTAATGAAGTTTTATGTAGGAAATAGACCTTGAAAGACTTAAAACAAATAAATAATGATTTTTATCACTAAGGGAATTTGTAGTTATTTTTATCACTTTAGGTTTAAAGGTTAATTAACTTGCATGTTATAATAATTTGTCCTTTGAATGAATGCTACAAATTAATGAGTAATCTCCAAACACACTCTTAAGTGCCTAAAGGAAAAAATTTCATCCAATCTTGAATACCTTAAAAGAATTTACTCATATTTCATTGAATGGATGTTTAGGTAGAAAACTCAATCTTGAATGCCCTTAAGGAATGAACCATCTTTTCATTAGAATGTATGTTTAGGCTAGCAAACATTTGGAATTGGTGCTTTAAATAAACTCATACACTCTTGATTGTCTTAAGAGAATGGACATGCATGTCTAGGCTAGCAAACATTTGAAATTGGTGCTTAAAATGAATTCACACACTCTTGAATGCCTTAAAGGAAATTGATTTCATTTTTAGCATTTTTCTTATGTTCACACTTGATTTACTTTCTTGTTGACAAATCTGCTCTTTTCATTTATGTTGATGTCAATTTTAAGCTAGAAAGAACATTGTATGCTTTAAAAATATCTATCTTCAAGTAGATTAAAAAATTTAAAGTTTCATTGGAAAAGAGTGCATGTATTTTAAACCCCAAGACCACTTACATATTCTCTCTTCTTGCATCTTCAAGTGATCTTGGGTGTACAAGAAATAAGTGGTCTTGTTTTTCTTTTTTTAGAGGCCTACTTGTGGATTTTATCACCCCTTAGGATGATCTCAACTCCAGTGTTCTAGTAGAGTAAAAAAATTGGGGGATGAATCAAAAGACACCTCTCTTGGAAGTAAAATCTTGTCACTCTTAGCTTAGACCCAAAGAACTTTATACCTTTGGGAAGTGAAGGAGGAAATTTGGGTTACCGTCTCCTCCCAGCTGTGTGGCATTATTTTCTTTCATCTATAGATTTGAACCTCATGTACCTTGCATATATCAAGGATGCCCTTTAGATAAGCTTGTATATCCTAGTTGCAACCTTATTGGGATTGTTGGCATGTTCTACATGCCTATTTGTTTAAACATTCAAAACCAATACAAAACATCAAACAAATGCAAAATGAGTGAAATTGTGAGCTAAAATTTAGTGAGTGAAACAGTGGTAAGTGGGTCCTCTTGACTCATGGTTATTTTCAAAAGTCTTATATTGGTCTAGTATTTGAAATTGGTTAAGTCTAGTTTGTGCTTGAAACTGACTCTTGTTTTGTTCTTGCCATGACTGACAATGCCAAACATAAGAAGGTGAAATTGTCCAAACCATTTTTATATGAGGACAGGAAGAACCTAGCACATGGTGATAAAGAATTTTGATACACAATCAAAGACATCCAAAAAGAAGAAGCAAGACAAGATTGTTATGAGAAAATTGAATACAATGCAAAGCTTCAAAATTGGTCTATCTTCCTAGGATTAAACCCTAGGTTTTTGTTCCTAGTAAGTGAGAATTGAGTCAACCGTATAAGTAACCATCACACTTGCATTTTCCACATACCATTTTCTTTTCCCACATTTCTAGTCTCCCATTTTTAAATTTCCTCTAGAGAACTTGATCGTTTGAACCTAAAGACTTTGGCATAAGAACGTCTTCCAAGATCACAACATTAGACCTTTTATCCACAAGCAAACACCTATCACTTATTTGGGATCACAATTCCATCACCAAATAGTGAGTAATCACACTTTTTTTGCTAAACCAAGGTCTTTTGTTTACATCTAGGTTATTGGACCCTTTCATTGCATAAGGTTCAACAATTTTCTCCCACATTCCTCTTTTTCCTCCATAGTCTTCCACCCATTGGTATGGTCACTATTGTATGATACATACACGATCTAACATATTTACATTTAATCCCATGTCATGCTTATTGGAGTCATTAAGGTAGAAATAGATGGAGAATCCTTTTCCTCCACACACAACATCATTAGGGGGAGGATTTCCCTCTAGTTCAAAGTTTGGCATGCCTAGCTTAACATCCACACAAGAACTAAAAGATCCTTTTCACAAATTTTTTTTTGGAAATGATGATGAGAAAGTATACCAAGAGGAAAACCCTATTGATAACAATAATATCCCTAATGATGTTCAAACATTCCTTGCAGATCCATATAATGTCAAAATGATGGAAAAATCTATTAGGGAAAACAAAACTAAGATCTTCCTAAACTTGGTCAAAGATGGTGTTAATGTACCTACAAGCTTTGATGAGACTACCTTGTTTAGATAGATTACAAAGGGTGGTGCTCTTGTGTTGTCAAACACAACCCAAGCATCTAGCCAAGGACCAACAATAACAACTAGTGCTACATCCACATCAAGTGACACCACACAACCAACATTCCAATTAAGTGTGGAAGATATCTAACAAATCATTAGTGCCATACCCAACACTACTATGCATGCTCGTATTCTATAGTCCACCTTAATGGGTCCAACTATGGGATGCTTGAACATTGGGAAAATTTCTACTCAATAGATGGAAATTCTAACATAACCAATGTATTTTGCTTATTTGCAAATTCCAACAAGTATGGTAAAAAGTTAAAACATCTGTGCCAATTCCAATGATTTCATATCAATACATTGGCCAAAGTGGAGCACTTCCACCACCTCATAATAAATTTGGAACTCCTTATAACTAGGGAGGTGGATTTACAAATACTCAACAATCACGAGTGCAACCAAACCAAGATTTAGTCCAACAATTGCATGAATTTCAAAATTTGGTACATAGCATGACTAATAAAGTGGTGAAGGATTTCTCTTTGGAGGAAGTTTTTCCATTTCCATTTGATAGATCTATTAGCATGATACCATTTCCACCAAACTTTGAGATTCCTAAATTTGACAAATATATGGGAGAAACATGTCCTATCACACATCTCAAGGAATTCTCACTGTTATCTCAGGAAGTAGCCTATAATGAAGATTATCTTAAGAGGCTCTTCATAAGAAGCCTTAGAGGCCTTGCACTAGAGTCACTGATGAACTTACCCAAGGATTCCATTACCTCTTTCAATGACTTAACAACAAAGTTTGTAGCACAATACTCTTACAACATTGAACACCATGCATCATTAAGTGATTTGTGCAACACAAAACAATGAAACGGTGAAAAATTTACTAATTTTCTACAATGGTGGAGGCATTTTGCTAACCACATGCCCTACAAAATTGAGGATTCCCATCTTGTGGATATGTTTATCAAAAAATTGATACCAGAGATGTCTTTTCACATGAAGATGGCTAGCCCTAAGGATTTCGCTACACTAGTCAAGAGAGGCAAAAGCATTTAAAATGGGCTTTTTGAAAATGGTGTCATTAAACATTATAGTTCATCATCCTCAAAAAATGACACAAACAACAATAAAAAACCTAAATTTTGGTCCAAAAACAAAGGTGTCATGCACGATGTTGTCACTGATGTAAAAAATGTACAAAATCTTCAAGGAGGAAACAACAACAACTATCGTAACCAAAACAACAACAATTCGAACAATGACAATCAAAAATCTCACAATCAAACATAATTTTTCCCTCACAACAACAACAATTACAATTGTGACTATGACCACAATAGAAAGTTCACTAACTTTTGTGAACCCTTGTAAGTCATATTTCAAAAACTAGTGGATCACAATTTGATGGTATTTCCTAACACAAGGCCCTTTGATGAGAACCATCCCAAATCAAAATGGTATAGGAAAAATGAATATTGAAAATACCATTGCATCAAAGGACATAACACAAATAAGTGTATAAAACTCAAAGTCTTCATCCAAAATCTTGTCGATGATGGAGAAATTGAGGTAGAAGGAGGACCATCCTCTAAAAATGCTAAACTGAAGATATTTAAAAAATCATTTCCTAATCCCAACAATGACAATAACAACAATGGAAACAATAATACAAACACTAAAAATCAAGCTTCCACATCAAATGCATTACCTTATGACTATTCTACTAACCACATATTAGGGTTTGACTCCTTGTGTGGTAAAATAGAAAACAATGATATATGTGGATTTGACTCCATGTGTGGTTGCATTGAAGAGGTAGAAACTCATGTGAATACCCTTTTCCTACAAGGAGCTGATTGTGATGCAACCACTCGACGAGGAAGAATTACTCTACAAGCTACCACTCTCAATCACACTAATCCATCAGTGCCACATGCACTTGCTGTGCCATCCACTTCACAAAGGCCCACTTCATGCTATGATGTGTTATCCCAGTTAGCTAAGACTCCTACACAAATATCCATGCTTGAGCTCCTAACCACATCACCCATCCACAAAGAAATCCTGGAGAAGGTTCTTTTAGAGTCTCGTGTTCCTAAAAATATTAATGCCTCCCAATTCACCACAATGATTAGAAACCTTTCTGCACAACAACACCTTGTCTTCATAGATAAATATTTCCAAGGTCCTGATCCCCACCATGATTTGTCACTCCACATTGAAGTCCTTATACAACGACATAAGATTAAAAGAGTCCTTATAGATAATGGATCTAGTTTGAACCTATGTACATTGAAGATGATTCATTTGTTGGAACTTCCAGAGGACCTCCTAGATGTTAATAAAATGATAATAATCAAAGCCTATGATGAAAGGGAAAGAGAATCAAAAGGAGTTATCATGTTACCACTAAAGGTTGGACTAGCTATCATAAATATTGAATGCCATGTCCTAGACTTGGATTTTCTATATAACATTTTTCTTGTCCATCCTTTGATACATACACTAAAGGCTATTCCATCTACCTATCATCAATACTTGAAATTTCCTCACCAAGGAAGAGAGGTCACAATTTTAGGAGATCCCACACCTTTTGTCTTTTGTAAAAGGTGCACCAGCAAATTTTTGCCCAATCAGTGAGTTTGCTAAGTTATACCTAAGCCTCTCACAATAATAGAATCACCTTCCACAATAGTACCAGAGTTAGCCAATAATGATTCCAATTCCTACAAAGGAAAAGAAAAGGTGGAAGATACTAAGGTCAATACTACAGGGAAGAAGGTTACTTTTACTGATCTAGGAATGGAAGAGTATAAGTTTGAAAATGCCTTGTGTGTTGGACAACTACCACTCTCCCCTCGTTCCTTTGGAAAACCTTCACAATTACCACCTCCCACCAACAAAGAGATTGTGCATATTAACAAGGAAACATTTGAGCATTGGGGTTCACTTAGTGATAATAATATGGAATCTAATATCCTGGATTGGCTATAGTATGATGGAAAAGTTGAACCTATGAAATTTCCCAAGGATAAGAATGTTAAGGCCCATCCCATTATCAAAAACATGGGATATCATGGTACCAGCCTTGGACCTAAAGAAGATGGAATTGGACAGCCCTTAAAAGCTAATAGCTATCCTAAAGGACGTGATTTGGGCTCCATTAAACCTAAGGTATCCTTTGCTAAAAACTATTATATGGTTGAATCTGATTCTGAGACTGAAGAGGAGGAATTCTTCAAAATACTCTTCCAATACATTGAAGATGACCTAGATACCCATGTCCATGCCATTACTATAGCTAATCTTTCATTCACAAACCCACCTCTCACCAACCCTAACATGATAGACTGAGACCTTCAAGACACACCACCAACTCTCAATATTTGTAAGACAAATGAAGTAGTGATGGCACTCTTTGGCCTTAATAATCTCAAAGATTAAAGCCATGAGATCCAATACAATGAGGAAGCCTACTTTGGTAGCCAAGTCAACTCTCTTAGTCACAAAAGTGAAAAAGAAAAGAAAAATGGAAAAATAAAAGAAACATCCTATAGTGAAAACTCTTCTAGAGCACTTTTGGATGAAGAAAAAGATAAAATAAAGGACACATCTTCTGGTGAAAACCTCCTAGAGGCACCAAAGGAGGGAGAAGTTGACTTGCCATTTAGATCTTTACCACCAAAAAAGTCATCTATTTTGAATGAGGATACAATTCCAATTAACTTGGGTACAGAGGATAATCCACAAATCACCTACATTGCAGCCACCCTAAGTCCTGAAGAACAAAATGTAATGACTAAATTCTTGAAAAAGGATAAAATCAATTTTGCATGGACATATAGAGATATGTCTAGTTTAGATACAAATTTGGTTGTGTATCACTTGACAATAGATCCCAAGATTAAACTAGTGAAACAAAAGCTGCGCAAGATGCATCCTAAGGTAGCACTTTTAGTCAAAGCAGAGTTGCAAAAAATGTTAGAGGCAAAGTTCATATATCCTATTGATTATCCTAAGTGGGTCTCTAACATTTTTCCTATAGGGAAAGCATCTGGGGGCATCCATGTGTGTTCAGATTTTTGAGATTTAAATCTTGCATGTCCTAAGGATGATTTTCCACTTCCTAACATAGACATGTTAGTGGATTTGACTACTGGACATGAGATGTTGTCTTTGATGGATGGTTTCTTTGGTTATAATCAAATCAAAATTGTAGAAGAAGATAAACATAAAATGGCATTTACCACCCCATGGGGAACCTTTTGTTATCAAGTCATGCCTTTTGGCTTGAAAAATGCTAGTGCCACTTATTAGTGTGCAATGACTACCATATTACATGATCTTCTATATGTCATAATGGAGGACTATGTTGATGACATCCTAGGAAAATCAAAGACATGTGAGTCCCACATTGATGTACTGACCACCATTTTTGAAAGATTGGAGGAATATAAAGTGCACCTAAATCCTAAGAAATGTGTGTTTGGGCTCAAATCAGGCAAGTTGTTAGGCTACATTGTATCAAGAAGAGGTATTGAGGTACATCTCACTAAAGTCAAAGCCATCATGGGAATGCTTGAACCTACCACATTGAAACAACTCTGAAGTTTTCAAGGAAAGTTACAGTCCATCAAATGATTTTTCGTCAAGTTAGTAGATAAGGTTCATCCACTTCAACATTTTCTTCACAAGGACACTAAGTTTCAGTGGGATTATCTATGTCAGAAGCATTTGAACAAATTAAGGCATACTTGGCTAATCCTCCAGTTCTAGTCCCTCCAATTGTAGGATGACCATTGATTCTATATATTTCAGCCACTTCAGTTGCCTTAGGTGCCTTTTTGGTACAACTAGATGATAGTGGTAATGAGCAAGCTATATACTATCTCAGTCGAACATTGGTTGGTTATGAGTTGAACTACACTGCTATTGAGAGAGCTTGTTTGGCAGTAGTTTTTTGCATGTAGAAGCTATGCCATTACATGCTTAATCATACTATACACCTCATTGCCAAGATAGATCCACTCAAATATTTTCTATCACAAGCCTCCCTCATTGGTCAAGAAGCAAAATGGGTCTTGATTTTGAGTGAGTTCAACATTGTTTATAAAGAATGCAAGGCCATTAAGGGACAAGTAATTGTATATTAGCTTTATGAAGCTCCTCTTCTAGGAGACTATCCCATAGTAGTAGATTTTCTAGATGACACCATTATGACTATTACCCCCACTACACCATGGAAGCTATTTTTTGATGGTTCATTCACACAAAAGGGATTGGGGGCATGAGTTTTGTTTGTTACGCCACAGGCAGATCTGATTCCTAAGTCTTATAAGATATCATTCCCTTGCACAAAAAATATAGTTGAGTATGAATGATTAGTCACAAGGCTACATCAAGCTATTAGATGGAATATCAAAAGCCTTCTTGTCTTTGGAGACTCACAATTGGTCATTAAACAAGTTACAGATGAATACCACACTAAGGATGAGAAGTTGTTGCCATACTCTAGGATAGTTGAGGATCTTAAACAACATTTCACAGAGCTAGTTTTTCAGCAAATCCCAAGGGCTAATAAAAAAGTAGCAGATGCTATGGCTACTATTTCCTCCATGATTTCCATGCCAGAATATAGTCCTAAATGTGAGTTTCTTGTTGAGAATCTCTTTACTCTTGCTTATGAGTAAACTGATTCAGAGTTAGTGTGTGAGATTTTTGGTCTTGAGTCTCCATGGTATGTCAACATTTTTTCCTATTTACATCTCAAAACCATTCCTATAAACCTCACCCCAAATTAGAGCAAGACCTTCTTCCATCACACTACCTGATATACCATCCTAGGTGACACACTTTTTTGAAAACATTTTGATGGAACCCTCCTCCAATGTCTCAATTCAGATGAAGCCAAAATGGCATTAGAAGAGGTCCACCAAGGGATTTGTGATGCCCACTCTAGTGACCTTATGTTAGTGAAAAAGATTCTTAGGATGGTTTATTATTGGCCTACTATGGAAGAAGATGCCTATCATTTTGTGAAGAGATATGTTCCTTGTCAGCAACATGGTGATTTGATACACGCTCCTACCTAAGACCTCCAACCCACAATCACTCCATGGCTCTTTTCCAACTAGGGATTTGATCTTGTTGGTCAAGTATACCCAAATTCCTCAAATTTCCATAAGTACATTATTTTTGCCATTAAGTACTTCACAAAGTGGGTCAAGGCTATTCCATTAATCTACATCACTAGAAAATAGATTTCGAAGTTCATCTTGAACTACATTATTTTTCATTTCGGTATACCTCAAGATATTATGACTAATAATGGAACCCCTTTCAAAAATTAAGAATTAGGCACATTTTGTAGGAAATTTATAATCACCTAGCATTTTTCCAAGAGATACTACCACCAAGGCAATGGCCAAGCTGAAGCTACTAATAAAATCATTTTGAAAATCCTTAAAAAAATCGTTGACGCAGCTAGCTGTGATTGGCATCTCCATCTTGCTCCCACCCTTTGGGCCTACAGTACCTCCATCCATACTCCCATAGGAACCACTCCATTTTCCCTTGTTTATGGTTCTAAGGTTGTCTTGCCCATCAAAATTGAGCTCCCTTCCCTTAAAATCTCTCTCAAGAATCTGATGTCTAAAGAAGAATATAGAGTTTCTCACTTGCACTAGCTACAACTCCTTGATGAGAGATACCATAATGCCCTAAACCACCTCCACATGTATAAAAATTTCCTTAAGCTTCAGTATCACAAAAAAGTCAAGCCATAGGAATTTGAGGTGGGTGACTTAGTTTTGTAGCATAACATGAAGAATCTCCAAAACTGTGAAAAGAAAGGAAAGTTTGAGGCTAATTGGATTGGTCCATTTATCATTACAACCAAATATAGTTTTGGGTCATATCAGATTGCCACTCTAGAGGGAGATTCGATCCTTAAGCTTGTAAATATCCAACATCTCAAGAAGTTCTATTCTTGAGTTTTGTAGTTCCTATATAGTGTTCTTATAGTAAAATAAGAAAAATTAGAAAAGTCCAAAAAAATTCATAAAATGTTCCTAAAAAAAATCTAAAAAGAAGAAAAAGCTCTTGGAAAAAGCATTTTGATCCATTATCTATAAAGCTCATTTCTCTTCACTCCATTCCACCATTTCATCATTATCTATAAAGCTCATTTCTCTTCACTCCATTCCACAATTTCATCTTCTTGTTTGTGTAAAGTCTTATCTAGCTTATTCTTTTCATGCATCCAATAAAAAAGACCTCTTGTTTGCAAGGCTTCATTTTATCTCCATCTTTTGAAAGACTTTTAGTCTGTTGGTGTTTGAAAATGTTACCCATTTCCAATTACTCTGATGAGAACAAGATGCATCTAGGGGCAGCTAACTCCCATTATCAACACATCCATTTAGACACCAGGGCAACTATAAGGCTATGGTCCTTCTACACTTCAGGCTCTGCAAAACCTAGGCGGGTGAACCTATAGATTCCTTATATGGTACCAGTTGTCAAAGCATACACTAAATCTATTATGAAGCAGATAAAACCCTTATTTCTCCTAACAACTTATGAAATAACATATATCTGCAGTAGCTAGATGCAAAACAATGAAATTCGTAAGTTGAGTGAGGGCATTCTATTTATAGCTCTTCAACATTAAAGGGAAATTCATTTGATTAAAGATGTTGATTCAACAAAACCTCAAAAATGCAAGAGTATAACCAATGATCCTATAACTGATCAGTGCCTAATCCATTGGGCAATTCCATGAATTCAAAACATACATCTGTGACATCAGGACGTATCTCATATACCCAGACATCAAATCTATCCAACCACCTTGTGATTTAGATATCAGTGTTCATTTAGGTCTCATTCTCAAAAAACATCCTTCTCAAATAACCAGTAACCTTGTTCAAACATATCGAGCATTTACTTGGCCCTTTGGTCCAACAGCAAAATACATCAAACATACAACTTGAAAGGGATGTAAATGGGTCTTAAATCTTTGTTTCAAAACCACATAAGACTTATAGATTGCTAAGATAGGAGACAAGAACCAGAATGAAACTAATGAAATGCTTGCTCATATGTATTCATTTCCTTGAAACAATACAATCAAATGCATGAAATTAAAACATGAAACAACCTAATGTATCAGAACTATTTGTATTATCTCTACAACTGCTGTTCACATGAGAGTTCTGCTGAAGAAAATGGTGTCACAGTCATGGAAACATGTCAAAATACTAGAACCAATGGTCTCACACTGCAAAAAATGGAATCCCTAATGGTATCACAACAATGAACTTTTTCTTCCCAGAAACTAGAACCTATTAAATGACAGAAAGAAAGAATGATATAGAAGAGAAAGAATTTCCGGATTTGATCTTTACTTGACAGGTGTCCACTTGAAATTCAATCTTTTGGCAACTCAAAACTTCATCCTTCCTTCTCCATCTTGATTTGGTTTGATTTCATCATTGCCTTGTAACTAATTTGCAAAATATCCCCTCCTGAATGATGAAATCCCTTATTTGCTAAATATTTGATTTGCATCAAAATGCTGATAAAACTCCATCTAATTGACTCAAAAATTTCCCCAGCAGAATTCTCCTTGTCTTTTACGCATATTCAATCTATGAACTTGCCAAAAAACACAGCTGAACTTCCTGGTCTGAAAATGGTTGCAATTCAGGTACTTGATAGAAAACCTCGTGTAACTCAAACAGACTAATACCTGTGCAAAAATTGACTCTAGAATCAAAAAGTTCGTCTTCTCTCAATTCTGGCGATATATAACATTGCATATCTGGCCTCTCAAAAACCTCCTAAAAGTCATTTTGAAAATGACTCCTCTGCTAGAAAGTTTAGGCTTGCACTCAAGACATTTTCAAAAATTTAAAAGTTTCTAAAGTTTAAACTTTAGAAAAGAGCCTCATTTGAATTTTTTAAAAAAATGCACCTCAACTATTTTTTTATAAAAATAATAATAAAATATTATTATTTTTTATTCTTTAATATTACCCCTTCTTCAATCTGGGTCAACCTTTAGTTGACCAGCCTTTCTACCACGTGGTGGGCTTTGATTGGCCAACCATTGTTCTCAGATGCCACGTCAGCACCGCAGGGACCCAGTGCCATGTGTTGCCAAGGCGCATCCCCACATTACTTAAATCCCTACAACTCCATATTGCGGGGATGCACGGACTGTCAGATCTCGCCACATGGCAAAATCTTGTCCCTCCATCTTGATCTGCTTGTTCTCGCCATGTCATCATTCCCTAGACCTGTCGTGCCACGTGGTGCCTAGGTGCATCCCCGCATTACTTAACCTCTGCGCAACTCTTTTTGCGGGGATGCGCACGCTATAGGATGCCGCCATGTGGTGCAATCTGCCGTGATCTGAGTTTTTGATGCCACATCATCGCTGGTGCAGCTTCGATTAAAAATTTTATTTATTCGACCCCGTTGATGTCATTCACCCTTGGCTGGGACCCGTGTAATCATGCCTTGCCTTCAAAATGCTCACGGTTCAATTCATTATACATGTTGCATGCTTTACTATTTAAAGACTTAAGATTCCTTTCCCATGGAAAATGTGGGATAATGGGTTATACAACCCTGTTCTAGCAGCTTCCAGAATGTGGGCGAAGCTTTTGCTATGCGTGTATGGGGCAGATGGCTTTTTGTATTACCTTGTTGAGAGTGTCTTTGCTTTGATGCGAGCTCCCTGGGTGTTAGCTGTACTTTGTATTTGCTTTGGCTGTGTTTTCCTAATGCGATGACTCTTCCTTTTAGTTGTCGTAGATCTACCCCTTTGGAATGGTGGTTTTCTCCTACCTTGCACAAGGTACTTGGACGTCAGTTTCTTTAACATTGGCGATTTTTTATTATTTGACCAGCATGGGTCCATTTCTGACCTTGTGTCCTCAGCCATTAGCATGAATTGCCTTAAGTGTGGGCATGTTTGCACAATGCAAGCGTGAGCTTCTTTGTTTGCAGGGGTAGCTTGTGCCATGGACGTCCTCCTCTTATCATGCCTTGGCTTCTCCGTATTTGATCTTGGGCAGCTTCTTTTATTAACTCATGCAAGCTTCTTAAACTCTGACGGTGGCTTGCTCTTATGCAAAATTGCACATCATTTTTTATAGATGTCTTCTTCCCTTAATTGGCGTGATTCTTAATGTGTGAATGTGTGCTCCTTTATTTTTTTATCACTACAAATTTGCTGTGAGTTTCCTTCTGTGGCTTTTCTTTTAAATGTTGATTCCTCTAAAAAAACTTGGCATCCTTTTCATATGTTCTGCTGTGTTGCTTTGCCTTGGCAGCGTGGGGTTAGGATGACTTTGAAGTTCTATTCTTTCTTATATGGCATTCTTGCTGAAGCTACGACTTTCTCCTTTGAAAGTATGGGTGGCCCCCCTTTATCTCTTACATTCCAAACTTCCTCTGCCTTTGGACTGGCTTATTTATCTTAAGCTTTGCATGAGTTGTTCTTTTAAAATGACTCCATTCAAATTAAGACACCTTCTAATTTCATTTTCCATCAATGACTCTCCTGTTGGCTACAAATAAAATGTTTTAATCTTTTTGTGTGCGACTTATTGCTCTTGGCATAGAGATTTTCCAATATGGGCTTCAAAATGGCAATATATGTTACAAGCTCTTTGAAGCTTCCTTGCTCTGGTATCACATCCTTGGTAGTAGCTATGGTTTCTGAGATGCTTCGAGTATAAGTGGATTGCTAAGCTTGAGTTTATCATAAGGCTTGGTCATGAAGTCAAAAGAGAAGATTTTTTCAAAATGATAATGGAAAACAAACCTCTTCCAAGGTTTGAAAAAGCAATTGAGTAATTGCATCTTAAGAAGCCAAACTTTTCAAAACAAAACTTTGTCACAAATCCCTAAACTTGTCAATCTTTTTATTCTTTCAATCATTTACAATGATCCTCCAAATTAACAACCTTTTTGGTTCATAAGATTGTAACTCATAGTTCATATGCCTATAGAGCCATTTTCTCCTTATTACTTCAAATAATTTGATCCATTTTATCCAACTTCCTATCAAAATCATTTAATGATCATAGTGATCAGAACATTCTCTGACTTACTTCACTTCCCAATAGCTTATCAATCTGACAGAATTAGTCGGGCCCTAAAGTGGGTCCGGCTAAAATTTTTTTTGAATTCAAACACCTGAACTGTCAAACTAATCCATTGACCATCTGATGCTGATTAGAATCAAGTTCAACCAATAAAAACCACTTTTAAAACTCATTTTTCAATGTTCAGTCAACTATCAAGTATGCACCAGGAGGTCCATTGACTGGCTTTGAAAACTAATCAAATCAACTAATCATGCCCTGAAGTTGAATACACTAAGTCTTTTCTCTGCATTCTTGTACCCTGTCGAATCTCATCTCATGAAGAATTCAAGGTCAAAAGATATTGATAGTCAAAGTTGCCTTCTCAGATTTATCTGCAAGCAAACACATCAGAAAGCAATAAACTGGGTTTGGATTTGGCTCGGAAAACTGGACAAATGAACACTTGGGAAGACAAAAACTAGGGCATTGATTCTTTGTCATGAGGACAATATGAATCTACGATTTGGGCTCATGATGAATAACAAGGCGCAAATGGTGAGAATTCAAAGTAAGCTACTTGGAATTTTGCAACTAGGAACACTGATTGAAAAGCGATTTTTAGAAATGGAAAGACCTTGGAAAAGTATACAAACGAATTCGTCAAGATTTGAAAATTGGCACACTTGGAGTATTTTCAGTATAGAACACAGGGAAACAAACGATTCGATCACACCTATCATAGATCAAGAGATATGACATCCCGAACAGGGGTTACAATCAATTTGCAATTATTGACACCAGTTAAAACTTATAAATTGCGTTTGGAATCACGCTTGAAAACTGACCAAACAGATTTGTCATAAGCTAAAACTTGGAACATAAAAAGTCTCTAACATCTACAATACAACGCAAAAGGAATTTTCTCATTTCAATCAACTGGTCAAAAGTTATTGCACGTCAAACAGGGCTTCTAAGAATTAGGTGCAAAGTGCAAAGACATGAAAACAGTAACTGACCAACTTTGAGGGATTCAAAACCTATTCAAAATGGACTCAAAATGACTCAAAATCTGAAACATAGGTTCTTAGGTATGGATATTAGATACTCTCAAAATGGAAAGTCACAAAACCTTTCTGGGTATGAGATATTTAGATGCAAACACAACCTCCTGTCGCTATTTGACACTTTGGTGAAAAAGCAAGATTGACAATTGTTCAAAATAGGACTTTGCCGAATAGCTCAGGATGATGATTTGACCATATGGAACAGGTAGACAGGCTGAATGGAAGGTGTTAGAAACATTAAACACCTCTTAGGCCTCATATTGACAGCCGGGTACATAGGCATATAAAAGCATTTATAGGGTTCAAATTCACTATGGTGCTCAAAATCAGGGCTGCGATTTTGAGCGCCAACATAGTCTATGAGGCATTTTTCCATTGATTCCTTGTTCCAATCCTAGTGCATTGACATTTTCATAATAGTTACCATGCAGGACTTGAACAAAATCACCATTTGAGACTTAACGATTTGAGAAACTTATTCTTTTCACAGCATTTTCCAAAAACAAACAAACAATTTACGATACTTGAAGTCGCACAAAACAAAATTTCATAGGATGAATCCTTCCTATAGATGACATTACGAAATTCACTTCTAGACCTAAGGTTCTTGGTAGGAATTTTGGACTGAATGACTACTTGGTTATGAGGTCTCTTTTTGGTTGATTTCATTTTGTGTGTTAGTGGAAGCCTTTTAGGGTGCACCTTGATCTTCCATATTTTGGCCATACCTGAATGGCTCTCATTGAATACACATATTGTTTGGGGTATGATCTATTTTTGAGGCTTTACTACATATGTGTCAGTTTCAAGTTATATTAATGCATTGCACACTAGGAGCAATGGGTTAGTACACATTCCACCAAAGCTCTCTAAAAAGACTTTGGGTGTACCTAGACCTCTCCAACATATATATGACATTTGTTCCATCATGACTAAGTAAACTACACCTATTTTTCTAAAGTCTCTAGTCTACACAAATGAGTTGTGTCATTTATGCTTCTATAGCATATAATCCATAAACTCATTTGCAAAATCAAACTAAGGTGTGCTCTTTCATAAAAACACAACTAAATCTTTTGATATCATGTAGTTAGGGTTCATGTAGTATAGGATGTCATTGAGCCATGCTTGAGACAAGGGTCCTATTTATTCTGCCCCTCCTATGCTATGCTACTTGGTTTCTATGGGTGAAAAGTTTTGACAGATAATCATTCCTTAGGTTCATTTCATTTACATTTTCATTTTAGGTTGCATTTATTAGTGTCTGATTGGGATACATTTCATTAGCCATTTTTTTCATTTAGTGAGATTGCATCATTAGTACATTGTATTAATCCATCACATGCATCCATTCTAAACATCACATCTGGGGGCATATACATCATAAATCCATCTCATAAATGCATCCATACATGTAAAATAAAACAATACACACATATCATAATCGCCAACAAACCTACATCATCCACACATTAGGCATCATATAAATATATCATAGGAACATCACATCACACACATCATAGATATCATATGCATCACATAATCCATATACACATAGGGCCATTGAATCATGTAATGTATATATCAAAAAATAATGTCTTTATAGTCTATATACAAATCATGTAGTATCATGTAGCACAAATACATCATCAAAAACTCACTGCATCTGCACATATCTATCAAAACTAATCGCTATACAAAAATCAAGCTGCTAACTGTGAGGGCCCAACCCCCCTTATGTCTGCCACTCAAGGAGGTCTCTACTATCCTATTGACTGCTCTGATCTAGCCCTACCACCTATGGTCTATGAGTTAGTACCCCTCTCAAAATTTGGTTGTTGTTGATCAGCAAGCATGACCTCATGATATAGTGACCTATAATAGGCTGCCTCTCGTATGGCTTGTGCCTCCACTTGGCTAGTTGAGATGGCCTCCTGCATGACTATGATGGCTACCCCAGGCTATAGCATATATCTCGCTATGTTCCTCTACCTGTGATATCTGTCCAACTGTGCCTAATGGGTAGCCTACTCGGCTCATGGTGCAGCCACCTCGCCTCAGATTCTCTCTAGCTCTGTGACCTCCTTGGAATCTACATGGACCTCCATGTTAGCAAACTCCTTAGCATCCACCCATGCCTATAGGGTTGCTAGGGCCTCCTGTGTACTATCCATTCTAGTCCTCTAAGCTTGCAACTCTATCTATATGGCCACCATGGCCTGTGCTAAACTGTTTGCTCATGCCGATTGCACTTGTGCCACCCCCTATAATTAGGTTACCTCTGCATGGAGGCTATCCCACTTAGCCCTCACCATGTTCAGAACCTTTTCTTATCTCTATCCCTATCTCTGTACCTATGGCCCTTGTACTAGTTCTTATACTGGTGCCTCTACTAGTACCTATGCTCGTACTAGCCTTGGACCTCTCCTCATATGGGCTATGTGCCCTTGTGGCCCTTCCTATGACTTGTATGTCAATGGTGGCATCATCGCCACCTGCCCACCATCCCTTGCTCAATCCCCATCCCTACATGCTTGCTCTACTAGAGGAGGTGCCCTACACATTGTTAGTCTCATAGGTTGATGAGCTTCTCACCACTATGCATATGCTACTATCATACCTACATCCTTGCAATCCTGCCTGTGTACCTAGGGCATTGGATGCATTGGTAACCATGAGCTCTATGCTAACCATAGTGCAGTCCCATGACCCCAGAGTTTGTTGTACTCTTGAGACATGATAGGGTAACAAAACCTATTTTAAACCGCATCCTAGATCCTTCCAAACTATTGCTATACCCTCAAAGGAATATAGCACATAATGAGGTGAATAGAGCATCCAATAATCCAGTAGTTGGTTAGTATAAAATGGAGATACATCTAATCCTCTAAGTCATCCTCTCCACTTGAAGCCAAAATTGTACCACACCACTCTACCCCATCATACAATGTCTAATCAAACATAATGATCTCATCTAAACACCATTGCCAAAATCCCACAGACTCTATGGACATGTACTAGATTGGAGGCTAGTATCGATAAGAAAATGGCTTGTTGGGATGTCTAGTCTCCTACCTAGTAATGGGCCATGTGACTCTGATAATCTCCTAGGACCATACCATCAGTAGAGTTAGTCTTGGCACCATGGTCCTCTATGTCTGATATGTGCACATGTGTAAGTCATGATATAGCTCCACTGGAATGGTTTGGCCCCAATAGTAGACCCCTCTACCCTCTTGTAGAAAGGTGCTCAACACCTACACCTAGCCAATAGGAAAACCATGCCCAACATGGTCTGGTAGCATACGCTAGATGAGAGATGCTAAATATACTACCAATCAAGGTAGTCTCTACTCTAAGGCTCCTCTCCATGATAGCCATGATCTATGCACCAACAATATTTTTCGTCTCCACCCAAAGCACTCCTATAGATATGGGTTTGAAAACTCTAACACATACTTTGGATATGCCCCCTGGATGGGCACTCACAAAATCTGCCATATGTCTAGCAATGTGACCATTGCCTCTCTTGTAGGCAGATGGAAGCTCCTTGTTAGTGTGTGCCATCGCTCAATGAGAGCCAATAGCTATGTTGAGTATGTCCTCAAGTATGGCCACTCGTGGACATGCTCCAACCTACATGGCCAGATGTGTCCCTAGTCTGCATCAGTTAGCCTCTACTCTAGTACCATGGTTGGAGGATAATGATCCCTTGACCTAAAAACCACTGTCTCCTCCTATAGCATAGATATGTAGAGGGTTAGTTTCCTTAGACTAATCTATCCCTAGAATGGGGCATCATAACTTGTCCTCCACCAATTTGTCCCAATCGGTGAAGATGCTAATTGACACAGATGCTAATATGCATAGATGTTGATCGACGCAGACATTGATCCATAGAGATGTTGTTCGGTGCAAATGCCAATCAACATAGAAAACTGCATTTTATCATCTGTAAAGATGATGAAAAGAGAAATGTCATCTCCACTCCCCATTAACCCCTTTTGTCATCCTCAAAGATGAGAGGTTGAACCTTGTCATGTCTGCAGACCCCCATTGCCCGGTCTATCATCTGCAAAGATGACAGGATAGATCCTATAATCTCCATGGACAACATGGTCACCCTTTTTTCATCTGCATAGATGACAAGGCAGAGACTATCGTCTCCATCATGACCACATTTTTGCATTTAGGGCATAATAAATGCCCCTACCCTAGCCTAGCCTACTAAAATGATAAAGAGAATCAAATGATTTATTGATGGGCCCATCTCAGCTACTTAATGGTACTCCTGGATGTGCTCACCAAGCTACAAACAATCAATAGGGTCCATCTCTACTCTAGATGCTCTACTCTCTAGGTGTGCAAATGACCTTCTTTGAGCCCCTTAGAGGCTTATATAGGCCCTCCAAGACCCCCTTTTTGAACTCGTGTCTTCCCTAATCCATGTCTGTCCCTTGTTTTCCTGCAAGTCATGCAATATCTTCATTCATTTCCTTTTTCTCCTCTTCCTTTTCTTCCAAAGACCTTTTCACAAAAATTTCCCACATTTTATTTTTTGTGCAATTTTTGCAAGGGGGCACCCTTGTCCTCTATCGTCACTCTTAGGAGTCCTACCTTCTCTGGGGCAATCTATATTTTTTTTTTGATATAATGTCGTCCCAACATCACATCAAAGAGGGGCAAAATGTAGACACTTAAAATTGTCCTAATGACTATATTAATTTATTTAATATTGCCCTTGACATAATAATTAATTAATTATTAATTAATTGTACTTTTCATTTTCCTCCACCTACTTAATTAAAGTTATTTAATTAAGTGGGTTCACTTTCCTAAGGTATTTAAATTTAATTTGAATGCCTCTGGCCTTAATATGTTAAATTTATTTAATGCATGATCCTTCATGAATTCTCCTTTTAAATAAATTTTATTTATTTAAATCCCTCCATTTCATTAATTCCTCTAAACCCATGATTAAATTAAATCTTATTTAATTTAATCTTAAACCTAGCTTAAAGCCTAGCATACAACCTATCACTTTCATCCTCTTAAGCCTATCTACCCTTTAATACCACTTAATTACCTTAATCATCTTGCTAAACCCTTCTTAAGCCTAAGTGTGTGCTCACACATGTGTGAGACCACTCCGCTTGCAAGCTTTGTCCCCCACTCCTCTCTCCAAGTTTGCTCACACCTGTGTGAGAAAAATTTGAATATTGACCACTTGCATGGATTGCTTATGTGTCTCCTTGTGGCACTATATGGATGCCATATAGATGCCACCTCACCCAGGGTCTCTCTCAAATCTATAAATAGGTCCCTTGTCTTAAGAATTTTCATCTCTTCCACATGCATTATTTTCATGTTACTTTGGGTTTTTAACTTTCATAGTGATTTCATGCTAGTTTGAGTTTTTAGAGCTTTCATAGTGATTTTCATGTTTCATACTAACCCTTGGTAGCTGATTTTAGATTGCATTTGCATTATTAGATTTAGCTTATTCTTGCATTTAGATTTTCATTCCACTTGCATACTAGTTTAGCTTGCACATTAGCTTAGTTATTCATTGCATTCCATCTCCACATCCTTGAATGTTTTCAAACATGGTTGCTTCCATAGCCATTGTTTGAAGTGTTCTTCATATCATTTAGCATAGTTTCATAGTTTCATCAATTACACTTGCACCTTCACATCAAGAGATTCAAACTTAGTTGTGTTTGGGGAGAGCACACCAAATATCCCTCGAATCCAACACACCAAAAAAGCTTCTCATGGGTGCTTTTGTTGAACTATTTGAGGTTGCTTGAGGATTTGAGTTATTGGTTTCTTTGAGTTGCAAAACTCAAGAAAATGTTAGTTAGCGTTATTTCATTGTTGAATCTTTAATGCATGCATATCAACTAATGTTTGTTTATTAACTCTTGTTTCCAACAAGTCAATTTCTTTAGCATACACATGTATCTCTTCTATCCTCTCTCTCTCTTCTCTATTCTATTCTCCTTTAGTTAATTTTGTAATTCATTCCACTCTCACAACCTCCATAGTCACCATGAATGCTCTCTCTTCTTGTAGCATTTCACCCTTCTCTATTGATCCACACATGCAAACTCTTTAGGGTTTTCCCTCCTTAAGAAGACTTAGGTGAGCTAGGGTTAGGTATGAATCAATGATTATGATTCATTCATTTTTTCACTTAATACATCCCTTATTCTAATTGGTTGCATGTACTGCATAGGGATTCTCAATACACCTTCATATATATCTTCTAGAATCATAAAAAAGTCCTTAAGTCATCCCAAAAATGGTTTACATAGGAGTTTGTGCCATTGCAAACAACTATGCCAAAAATTGTTTACTCATCACTTGAAACATCTAATGCTCAACATTCACTATATCCTTAATGATTTAATATGGCTCTTGAATTAGTTAGCTTCCACTATTTTACTTGGCATCTGAATAATTCAACATATATCACTTTCTCAACACTTGAGTGACTCGACACATATCATCTTCTCAACACATACTGGTGCTTGACACTATGTATATTTCTTGGCATACACTACTTACTCAAAATATACTAATTTATGTTAAATAATGACTTAAGTGTTTTGTCACTGCCTTGTCAAAACCAAAATGAGATCAACAATATCAGAGGAGAATATAAGGATAGCTAGAGAAGATTTAATCATACATATAGGAGAGTGTTATCACATGACCTTTAAACTATCCTAGCTTTCCCTAACAATCACTATCTAGACCTCGATCCCATGTAAAGTATCATTTAGAATCGGTAACCTTTCATGAGGAAAATGAATAGATTTTCCAAATAGGCCTTATTTTTCCCATCCTTAGTCTAAAAGATAACTTAAGGTTATGGAGGAGGCATCATTTCTCTTGTTAATGTTTGAACCCAATCCAAAATTTTAATTATTTTTTCACTGATTTATCTATTCATAATAGGTTTACCCTAGTAAGCACCTTAGGGATCTGACCCTTATTATGAAACATTTCCCTAACTATGTTTGCAGTAAATGCTCATATTATACAAACTAAAACTAAAAGAAAATGTCACAATAAATAACCATAAAAAGATCCTTTTAAATACACATTTTATAATGGATTCATGAAAATAGAGTTTGAAGCATTACAACACAACATCAATGACATGATCTATTGGAAAGTTGGTTGAGGTAATATCATATATATTTTCATTTATAGAAACATTATTCAAGGTTAAGTCATCTTAAGGTAAATATATAAATTGGCATATCATAATGAAGAAAAATGTCTAAGTGCTACTTTGGAAAATAATGCACAATCATATTGTTTTGACCTGTGAGCTTCACTGGAAGAAGATACAGTGTGATAATTTTGAGAGATAATATAATTGAGAGTCTACATATTATATCTAAAGATTCTTATGTTATTTTAAAAGTTGGCACAATTTTTGGGCAATTAACTAGTTAATATAATCTATTATCGTAGAAATACAGTATATGAAACATCATGATCATTTTCCCAATGAATTAATTTGACTTGTCAAATCAAGGGCTTAGTAATATAGGGAAGAAATCCTAGATGTTAATCCCTACCTAGCAGATGTTAATATTAATTTTAAGTAACATGTTCATTATTTGCAAGGATGATTAAACAGAGGAGTTAAGGATAAGCGTATAAAGGAAAATCATTTGGATGAGCTAAGACACAAATATATATGCTATGATATGATTGATATGTGTGAAATTTATTTGTTTTGGTTAGATGTTTTGTTGACAAATAGAGAATAACAAAGGTTTATATGCATGTGCAGATGTAAGGGAAAGCAAATGACTAATCAAATATTTGGGATATCAACATAGTCACAGTTTTGGTATTTATTTAAACTACTTGTAAAAATTTATATTATTGTAAGAGAACCAAGCTCACCCATTTCTTAATAAAACCCCTAAAAAGGTTGAGGCCTCTAACAAAGTCTATGTTGGAATTATTTAGAATAAATGAGAGGGGGGATGGATTAGTTATCTAAGGTCCAGATGTACAAATAAAACTCTTCACTACTTAGTGAACCCATATCCATAAAACATTTTCATCATGCATGCATCAATTAGATCATACATTCACTTAAACTTGTAGGTTACTATCAAATCAACTTTTCAAAAATGTAAACATGAAACATAATAGATTCAATAACACATTTGATACAATGATTTAACATGGAAACCCAATTTGAGAAAAACCACTAGTAACATGCTACTTATTCTCACTCTTTTGAAGTGATGCCCTGTGAAAGGCCAACCCTATTAAAAGTTACAATGTACACTATTAAATATGACCTGGTTAAAGGATTTCAATCACCCTGTTAAGAGTGAGCCTTGTTAGAGGACTTTAGATTATTCACTTGAAATGTCACCGAGTAAAAGGATTTACAAATGACTATTAGGTCATCCTAAAGCCAAAGAATTTACCCTAGACTGATACAATAATTAGAAAGTACTAGTAATGCTTGATTTGATAACAACTTACAACTCACTTTGCAGGATTATAGATCTATATTTTAGTCCTCCATTCTGCTCGACTTTCACATACTTTAGCTTTGACAACTTGTTCACCCTTCAAGCATCCATGCCCTTAAGCCTTCTTTCTTTTCTTTCCAATGCATACTATTCTCTTAGGTCACTAAATGAAGCAATACCCTAGACTCCTTGTCTTAGGTTCTCACACATGAAAACCTTTTCTTCTAACAAGCCATCTCTATAAATAGAAAATTAAGATCTTTTGTTGTTCATCATCCATCATCCATTTTAGGGTTAGGTTGGGTTACGTAGGATTCAATGAATCTACCCATCATTACATTTCATTCCCTTCTAGAAACTTCTCCTTCAATCCTCTTAGAATTTTCTTAAAAATACTTTATCTTGAATTATGTGCCACCGTCTCATCAAACTTATCTTCCACATAGTTCACACAATCCAAGAAATCAAACTTGTCAGCTCAGATTCATTGAATTTTTGATCTTTCTTAGAATACTGAAACTTGACATTAACTGGCTTCTAATGCTCATCACATACTATGATTCTCGACATCCATTATTAGAACACTCGACACTAACTAAAGTTTACTGGTGCTCAAAATCAACTAAAATTTACTTGGCTTACACTATATTACTCATCTTATATTGAAATTGACTTTTCCTGGCTCCAACTAATTTTCTACTTGTCTTACACTAAAGTTGCTCAGCACCTACTGTGTAGATTGTTAAGCTTGGCAGACACAATTATTTTAACTTGTGCTTATGAACTTAATCAGTGTATCCATCCTTTGCAACCTTAAGTAGATCATCAATGCACTATAATATCACTATCTTAACTAATCCTTGTACTCCTTTTCCATATCATAACTCAACCTTTCCTCTAAGTTCTATTGTTACCTCATTTGATCAAATCCTCTTCATCAATCAAAAAAATGATAGTACTCAAATTATCTAAGAAATTGTCTTATTGGCAAGTAGCAGGTTTGACATCAATGACAAAACAATGATTGAAACACATATTCATACTTGTATCAATCTATTTTCAATAATTTCCCTCTTTGGCATTGATGGAAAACCAAACTTACCAAACTTATTTGGTATAACCAACAAAATACCAAAAATAAAACTATTCTTTGTATTGAAATCTCTCCCTCTATCAGCAACTTGTAATCTTTTGAATAGGTTACACAATTCTAATTTGATCAATAGACTGTAAATCGACTCATTCTTATGAATCCCTCTAGATTACTTCTTATATCTCCCTCAACATTATCTCCCTCTTATTAGGTTTATGTAATTAGTAGGTGCACTATCTCCCTCTGAGTGGATATTCCATGTTTCTTCTATCCCTATCTTCTATCTCTCTTTATGTCTCTCTTTCTAGATTTCTCCCTCTATGACAATATAACCTCCCTCAATAGTCAGCAAGGTTTTTCCCTTTCTTTGTCTTTCTCTCTCTTGTTGTCTTTCTCCCTCTTTGACAACAATACCAAAGACTTGTCATCTTTAGTATGTAGATATGAATATTCTCAATTTCCCCCTTAGTCACCTAGCTTGTGACTTACTTGTAGTTCTAGGTCTTCAATTACTTTAGGTAGCTCCTAAAGTAGGATCCACTACATCAATGCATAACATACATTGATGTAAGGAACTTCTTATGCTTCTTAGATAGCATTTGATAGGGTTATAACCCCTAGTTCACCTCTTAGATACTCATGAACATCCTTAAGTAATGCTTTTGTGAATATATCAGCTATTTGCTCTTTTGTGTTAACATATTCCATCTTTGCCTCTTTATCCTGAAGTAATTCTCTAAAGTAATGATACTTGATTGCAATGTGCTTAGTCTTTGTACGCATGAAAATATTTTTTGATATATTTATAGCACTTGTATTATCACAATAAAGTATCACAGGTTTAGTGATTTCTTCTTTCATACCTTTGAGTAGTTGTTTGATCCATACACTGTAAAATTTATTACAACAATGACATATTTAGCTTCAGCAATAGATTGAGATATACAATTTTGCTTCTTGCTAGTCCATATAACCAACATTTTGCCTAAGAAAAATGCTTCTCCATTGATTCTCTTTTTGTTATCAATATTTCCAACCCAATCAGCATCAATGTAGGTTCTCAATTTAAAATTTTCATTTTTTTTGTAGTATAGATCATAGTCTTCTATTCCTTTTAGATATCTTATTATTCTCTTAACTACCATCAAATGATTCTCTCTTGGATTAGCAAATAATCTTGTAACTATCCCTACAAATAATACAATATTAGGTCTATTGTGTACCACATATTGTAATTTTCCAATTATAGACCTATATAATGTTTGATTCACCTTAGCTAAATCATCATTCTTTGACAATTTATGGTCTATCACCACAGGTGTGCCTACTGGTTTTGAATCCTCTAATACAAAAGTTTTTAGTATCTCCTTTACATTGACTAAGTGTTGTATATACCATATTTCATCTAATGAACTTGCAAACCCACAAAGAACTTGATTTCTTCAAACATAGACATCTCAAATTCTTTCTTCATTTCATTTGCAAAAAATTTACATAAAATATCTTGACCTCCAAATATGATATCAAAATTATATATATATATATATATATTAAAATACCTTTTCCTTTCTTTATCTTCAAGTATAGATTGTGGTTATCATCAGTCCTCTCAAATCCAATCTTCACAAGATAATTATGAAACCTTTCATACCATGCTCTTGGTGCTTGCTTCAAACCCTATAAAGCTTTGTGTAGTCTACATACCATGTTTTTGTTGTTAGCATCAAAAAATATTTTTGGTTATTCTATATAAACCTCTTCCTCCAATATACCATTTAGAAATGCAGACTTAGCATCCATTTGATAAAATTTGAAACCGTTGTATGCAGAGTAAGCAAGTAGAGTTCTTACTCCTTTCAATCTTGTAATAGGAGCAAATGTTTCTCCATATTCTATCCCTTCTTCTTGTGCATATCCTTTAAAAAATAATCTTTCCTCATTCGTTGTGACTTCACCATTTGTTTCTATATACCCACTTGGTACCAATCATAATTTTATCTTCTAGTCTAGGAATTAGAGCCCATGTCTTATTTTTCTCAATTTGTTCAATCTCTTCTTTCATGGCTTTACTCTAGCCACATCTTCTAAGGAATATTTCACTATTTTAGATTCTTGCATGCTAAGAAAATGTGTATCATTTCTCAACTTGTTCCTTGTCATTGGTCCAACATCTTTATCTCCAATGATCTGTGCAGTAGGATGATGTCTCTTGACAAACTTAGATAATCTTGGTTATGCTCTATTTTCCACATTTGGTCACTCAACTTATGAATCACTATGTGCATCTCTATTAGGTATTTCAACATCTCTTTCATGTATACTAATCTCATAACTTGACACTTGAATGTAGCCCAGTTCCTAAATGTAACTTGACATCCATAGTATGTGACTCAACAGTCACTGAAACTTGTTGTTGATTTGCAACTTGATTTAAAACATCTTCATTAGCAGGAATACCTTCATAAAAGTATACAAATGAGTTTTATTCTTCTAGTTCCTTCATAGGTTTAGCCTCATGTACTTCTGTATATTCATAAAATTTTACATTTGCACTTTCCACAACTTTTTTAGTGTTAGTATTTAAATACTTATAAGCTTTACTTCTTATGGAATAGCCAAGGAATATACTTTCTTCACTTTTTGCATCTAATTTACCATTTCTAAAATCTTTGAGAATATAACACTTGCTTCCAAATACCTTAAAATATTTTACATTGGATGAGTATCCATACCATAATTTGAAAGGTGTTGAATGAGTACCTTTCTTGACTTGTACATAGTTCAAGGAATAGACAGATGCACTTACAACTTCTCTCCAATATTTCAAAGCAATATTTTTCTCCATCATGACTATCTTAGCACAATCCATTACAAATTTGTTCCTTCTTTTAGCAATTTCATTTTGTGGAGGGTTCCTAGGAGCAGATATCTATCTTTTAATTCCTCTATCATTACAAAACATCTCAAACTCATTTGATGTAAATTATCCTCCTCTCTCAAATCTCAAACATTTTAGACTTTTACCTATTTCCTTCTCAACTCTTGCTAAGTACCACTTAAACATTTGGAAAGCATTAGATTTCTATTTTAGAAACATAATTGTCATCATTCTAGAATAATCATCATCAAATAACATAATGTACTTATCTCCTTTGTAGCTTTGCATTTCAATTGGTCCACACAAGTCACTGTGAACAATCTCTTATATTCCTTTAGAGGTATGAATCTTACTCTTAAAACTTGACTTTGTCATTTTTCCTAACTAACATTGTTTGCAAATTATATTATTAGATTTCTTCAACTTAGGAAAACCTTTGACTCTTCTCATGTTATCGATACTAACCAAGTTATCAAAATTAACATGACATAACCTCTTGTGCCCATAGCCACACATCATCAAATTCTACAACTAAACAAGTACCATCCTCTATATCAAGGTAGAATAGATTATCTCTAGTTTGATCACCTTTCCCAATTAGTTTTCTATTAGTATCATAAATCTTAGCAATCTTGTTCTCAAACTCAACCTTACAACCTGAGTTATTTAGATGTGACACACTCAAAAAATTATAGTTAAGTCCTTCAACATAATAAGAATTGTCAAATAAAATCCTTTATGTAATTTTGATAGAATATTTTCCTTTTATTAAATAGGGTGCATCATTACCAAACCTTACACCATTTCTACCATAATAATTCAAGGTAATGAACTTAATTTAATCTCTAGTCATGTGATGTGAACACCCACTGTCACTGATCTATTTGTCATTCTTGTTCACACAAGGCACTAGTGCAGTTGCCTCATCTTCATTAGATTCATCCTTCATTTCAACATACACCACTTCATCATCATGATTGTCAAATTCATCTTTTGGTTCCTCTTCAACAATTTAGCAAGATTTCTTGCCTTTATCTTTGTAATCTTTGTTTTCTTCATCTTTAAACACATGATAGGTAATTTACCTTTGAACTTTCCTTTACCTCTATAAAATCTCCTTGCTAGTAGTTGTTCAAGTTGTTCTACATCCTCCTCATCTATATCACTGTCACTAGACACATACTTTACCATTTTCATCTTCTTCTCATTAAGTTCCATCAATGACAACTTAGCTTTGAAAGAAAGTTCAACATTATCAAGTTTAAAATTATCATAATTAGATAGTTCAAAAGAAGTGATCCTACCTACAAGACTTTCAAGAGTCAAATTAGAACTTGGTATCCATCTCATTTCTTGTATTGCAAAAACTCTAATAGCATAAATGGGCAGCCAAGTTCTCAAAAATTTTCTTAGTACAGTTTCATCATCTATTATACCATTACATCTCCTTATTACATTAACATTATCATTTATCCTAGAGTAGTATTTAGCTCTATTATCACCTTCTTAAATTCTCATATCATTGAACTTACCTCTAAGACTTTTAGATTTGGCTCTTAGAAAATTTGTGTTTCTTTCATAGATAGTGTGAAGAGCATACCACATTTTTCTTTGCACTGTAACAATCCTTGATATCATCAAATTTGGTATAACTTAGGGCAAAGGTAATCTCCAACATTGTTTAGTTGTGTTATTTCTTCTTTTTCAGATCTTCAATAGTTAGAACTCTAGCAGGGTCAACATGCTCTGTGGTGATGGTAGATTGTGCATGATCTCCAAGACCTCCTAGGTGTAGCTTCATCAAAAATTTTCAGGTAGGAAAGTTATCTTTATTAAGTTTGGGTACCTCCCTTTTTGACATCTTGATCTTTTTTCTTTTAGTACCTTCAAACTAGTCCTCTTAAGTAGATGGCTTTGATACCAAGTGTTGGAATTCTTTAGAATAACCAAGAGGGGGGATGAATCAGTTATCCAAGATCCAAATGTGCAGATAAAACTTTTCAAAGCTTAGTGAACCCATATCCATAAAATACTTTCATCATGCATGCATCCATTAGATCATACATTCACTTAATCTTGTAGGATATTGTCAAATCAACTTTGCAGAAATGTGAACATGAAACATAATAGATTCAATAACACATTTAATACAATGATTTAACTTGGAAACTCAGTTTGGGAAAAATCACCAATAACATGTTACTTATTCTCAATCTTCTAAAGTGATGTCCTCTGAAAGGCCATCCCTATTAAAGGTTACAATGCACATTGTTAAATGTGACCTAGTTAAAAGGATTTCAATCACCCTATTAGAAGCAAGCCTTGTTAGAAGACTTTAGATCATTCACTCAAAATGTCACTTGGTTAAAGGATTTACAAATGAATGTTAGGTCAACCTTAATCCAAAGGATTTACCCTAGACTGATATAATGATTAGAAAATAACAATAAGGCTTGATCTGATAATAACTTACAACTCACTTTGTAGATTATCGATCTCTATTTCAATTCTCTATTCTGCTTGGCTTTCAGACACTTAAACTTTGACAACTTGTTCACTCTTCAAGCATCCATACCCTTAAGCCTTCTTTCTTTGCTTTCCAATGTAGACTCTTCACTTAGGTCACTGAATGAAGCAATACCCTAGACTCCTTCTCTTCCTTAGGTTCTCACACATGACAACCTTTTCTTCTAACCAACCATATCTATAAATATAAAATTAAGATCTTTTTCCATTCATCCTCCATTGTCCATTTTAGGGTTAGGTTGGATTAGGTAAGATTTAATGAATCTATCCATCATTTCATTTCATTCCCTTCTAGAAACTTCTCCTTTAATCCTCTTAGAATTTTCCACAAAATGCTATATCTTGACTCCTATGCCCTCAGCTCATCAATCTTATCTTCCACACACTTTACACAATCCAAGAAATCAAACATGTTGGCTTAGATTCATCGAATTCTTAATCTTTCTCATAATGCTGACACTTGACATTAAATAGCTTCTGATGCTCGACACATATTGCATTGCTCAACATCCACTATCAGAACACTCGACACTAACTAAAGTTTACTGGTGCTTGACATCAACTAAACTTTACTCGACTTACACTGTATTACTCAACTTATACTGAAATTGACTTTTCTCAGCTCCAACTGATTTTCTACTTGGCTTACACTAACTTTTCTTGGCACCTATTGTGTATATTTTTAAGCTTGGTAGTCACAATTCTTTTAACTTGTTCTTTCTAAATTAATTAGTGTATCCATCATTTGTGACCTTAAGTAGATTATCAATGTACTATAATATCAGTGTCTTAACTAATCCTTGTACTCCTTTTCCATATCATAACTCAACCTTTCATCCAGATGCTGTTGTTACCTCATTTAATCAAATCTTCTTCATTAATCAAATAAATGATAGTACTCAAATCATCTAACCAATTGTCTTACCAGCAAGTACTAGGTTCAACATCAGTGACAAAACAATGACTAAAACACATATTCATACTTGTATCAATCTATTTTCAATAGTCTAGTCCTCTAAGAAGGAGAGATACACTATATGTATGTAATAGACTCCTAAAAGGGTCAAAACCTTTCAGAAAGTAATTTTGATTAGTGGATAATTTTGTGGATACCATCCCCATCAGGGGTCTCCCTTGGCCATGATTTCTCTAGTTAGAAAAATATGGTGTTATGAGATACTTTTTAGTTTTATTATTGTTGTTTTTTAGTACATTTATATATACAAGTTTAAGGTTAATTTATGATATCCATATTTGGGCAAAAAATGTTGGAATATTAATTTACCCTGCCCCTTTAAGTATTCCATATTTCTAGCATTATCCATATGTTTGAAATATAAGAGGAGTAATCGAGAGGGGAGGGGAAAATTAGTTAACACAAAAATAAATCCTAGATCCCTTAGATGCCAATACAAATCAAAACCAAACTCTGTTGAAACTAAAAAAAATGTTTTAACTCAATTAGCACTGAATCACTTGGCAAACACTAAGAATCTCTATTACTCAGCAAATAACATGAGCACATATGACACCATGATTTAATGTCGAAACCCAATTTGAGAAAAACCACCAATTGTAACTAGTTACTACTTTTAGTGAGTCATGTTAGGAGCCAAACCTATTAAAGGTTACAAAACACACTATTAGGTGTGACCCTATTAAAGAAATTAATCACCCTATTAAGAGTGGCCTTTTTAGAGCTCTTTAGACACTTCAATCTAGAAATGCCACCTTGTTAGAGGATTTTACAAATGGTTATTAAGCTAACTCTGTTAAGAGATTTGATACACTACTACAATTATTAGAGAGTAACAATGATACAACCCAATTGTTGATGCAACTGTATTGCTTATTTCAAATCTTTGTTTTGGATTGAATACTTGATCCTCCTTGATCAGATAAAAATTGTAGCTTGATCAACTCAGGACACTTTGCTATCATTCCAATTTTCTTCCTTGGGTTATCTTTTCAATCCCATGCTTCTCTCATTCAATCCCACAAATTGACCTTATAATTATATCTTTTTCCTTGTTAATTCAGCTTAAATACACTTACAAATATTCAATATTCATCCCTTAAGTTGGATAGACTTAACAAATAAATTCATCAAACTAAATATGTAGACTCAAGAAAATACTTTGTTAGCCAACCCAACTTGGTCATTACTAACTCAAAAAAGACTTTCTTCAGACTTCCTTTGGTAACTAAGTGAGCTCAGTTACTACTGGTTCCATGTCAACTTCTCTTTGGTGTTCAAGTGCACTCAATATACACTATCTTCCTACAAAATTCCTTTGGTTCTTGAGGAAATTCAATAGATACTATCTTCAAACTTGATTATCTCTAGAATGCTCAATAGACATTGGAAACTATCTTCATTGCTCGAATGAGCTCGAGAGACATTGACTAGTAAAGACTTGACATTTTGTGTAACATCAAAGACAATATACACTTGAACAATTTTTTTCAACAAGATTCCTCATTGGCATTGATGACAACACAACATGTCATAATATAATGAAATTTTAGAGAAAAATTGGAGTAAGGATAATATCCTTAGTTTCATTCTAATTCTTATCCATGAGAACTCCCTCTATTAGTGTGAGCTCCCTCTATCATCAAAATCTGATTGCAATGACTACAATATCAAACTCTTCCTCTTTCATGTTCATTTTTCCTCTTTGACATCTTTGGCATATATACAAATATCTTTGATATATGACAATGAACTTTCCCCATTAGACATAAAATATCTCTGATGTATGACACATATGACATAACTCTCCCTTTTTGACATCTCATGCCAAAGATATCATTCAATAAATTTCCATGTACCCAATGTACCAATTCATATGAAATGCACCCTTTACAATACTACATCAACTTGACTAATCTTCAACATGCTTTGCTGATGCATCACTAAAATTTTATTAGTGAGCTTTAGATAGGAGAATAACCCCTAGCTTACCTCTTAGATACAAAAATGCATCCTTAGGTAATGGTTTGATGAATATTTCTACAATATATTCTTTTATATTCATATATTCCAGTCTTACCTCCTTATCTTGCACCAATTCTCTTAAGAAATGATACTTCATTGGAATGTGCTTGGTTTTGGTATGCATCACAAGATTCTTGGAAATGTTAATTACATTGGTGTTATCACAAAAAGCAACAACTAGATCCTTGATCTCTTCTTTCATACTTCTCAATAATTGTTTGAACCAAACAATATTTGAACAATTGACTACTATAGCAACTATTAGCATGAATGTTGATGCTATGAGAAAACATTGTAGAACAATGTTATGACTTTGTTTGTCATTGATGACAACATAGTAAGACTGACAGAGCAATAGACTGAGGTCTATGTATTGAGGACATCACATTGCATATCTACCCATGTACAATTAACTAAATATACTACAACATGTATTTGACATGTGGTCAAGAACACAAAACTTGAATCAACAACGTACAAAAGATATTAATGATTTACAGAGAACCATAGGGAAATAGAGCATTGGAAAAATAGTCTCTATTCTATGATCAATATAACACATTGTGTTTGGAATGAAGGGTTGTGTAGTTAACCAGAGGAAGTACATTGATAATTAATGATGTCAGCAAGTGCATGTTAGATTGTGGTGACTGATTAGGAAAGTACTGTACATACTTCATAAATAGTGGGCTCAAATTTTTTTTTTTGGGCAGTAGCCGACATGGTAGCTGACATATTATGGCCAACATATGGCTGACATGTTATAACCCTAAAGCGGTTTAATACTTGTATAAAAGGGCTTAGGGTTGGGTATTTTTCATAATGTTGTGATACGAAATTGGTTCTTGCGGCAGTATTGAGATGTAAGGGATTACAGATTGTAATCAGGTTGTAATCATTGGATTGTAATAAGATCAGACTTGCTGTTTGGTGGACGTAGCCCAGGGATTGGGTGAACCATGTTAAATCTTGGTGCCTTGTGTTCATTTTTGTGTGTTCTATTATTTTCTGTTATTGGTTATATTTGCATGTAGTTTTTATTTTTGTTCATGGTTTATCCTAACAAGTGGTATCAGAGCAAGGTTGTCTTTCAGTTATCCTCTGCAGGAAAGTCTCACGGTTAAGTGGGAGTCTCACAGTTGAGTGGGAGCGATGGCAGATGAGGGTAAGTTGAGGGTTGACAAGTTTAATGGGTAGAACTTCTAGTTATGGAAGATGCAAATGGAAGACTATTTATATCAAAAGGATTTATGGAAGCCATTGGAAGGAAAAGCCAAGAATCAAGGAACTATGTTAGAGGCTGAATGGGATCTTTTGGATAGAAAGGCACTCGAAAGCATTTGGTTATGCTTGGCACCATTGGTGGCATTTAATATTACAAAAGCAAAGACGACAGAAGATTTGATGAAAACCCTAGCGACACTGTATGAAAAGTCCTCCACTTCAAATAAGGTATTTCTCATGAAGCATTTATTTAATATGAAAATGGAAGAAGGTGGATCTGTTGCAGATCATTTAAATGAGTTTAATACTATTACTAGTCAATTATCTTCTATGGGTATCAATTTTGATGAAGAAATTAGGGCTCTCTTGATTTTGTGTTCTTTGCCTGAAAGCTAGAATGGTTTGGTAATGGTGGTGAGTAATTCTGTTCTTGGATCTAGTACCCTAAAATATGATGATGTGATTGGTGTTATTTTAAGTGAGGAAACTCGTAGAAAATCCTCAGGTGGATCTACATTAGGAAGTGCTTTAAATGCACAAAGCAAGGGTAGAATGACTGAAAGAGGAAGTAACTCTGGAAATCGTGGGAAATCAAGAGAAAAGTCAAAGGGGAGGAGGTCTCAATCGAGAGGACCAAATGATTGCTGGTACTGTGGGAAACCAGGGCACAAAAAGAAAGATTGCTGGAATCGAAAGAAAAATGAAGGAGATAAATCAGATGGAGACAAGGAGGCAAATGTGGTAAGTAACAAATCTGAACAGGATGCTTTGCTTCTGTCTTTAGAGAGTGTTGATGATTCATGGGTTTTAGATTCTGGTGCTTCATTTCATGCTACACCTCATAGAGGTTATTTCATTGATTATGTCCAAGGGGATTTTGGGCTTGTTTATTTGGGGGATAATGACCCCTGTCAGATTGTTGGAAAGGGAAAAATTAAGATTAAGTTGCAGAATGGGAATCATTGGCTACTACATGATGTAAGACATGTTCCAAAACTAAGTAGAAATTTAATTTCAGCAGGGCAACTCGGTGATGAGGGTTGTGTAGTTACTTTTAATGATAAAAATTGGAAGGTTTCAAAAGATTCCCTTGTAGTAGAAAAAGGTGTGAAAGTAGGCACCTTATATCTTTGTACAGGTCATATTGTTCCTTCTACTTTGATTTTTTCAGAGAAAAATGAATATTCAGGAACAATTACTGTAGTTGAGCAGGGAGAACAAATAGCTGCTGTAGATTCTGATACAGCACTATGGCACAATAGACTTGGGCACATGAGTGAGAAAGGTATGAAAGTACTTCATTCAAGGAAAGTTTTACCAGGTCTAAACTGTGTGAATATGGATTTCTATGAAAGTTGTGTGTATGGAAAACAAAAGAGAGTGAGTTTTGTAAAGACAGGGAAGGAAAACAAAAGGAGAAATTAGAGCTTGTGCATACAGATGTATGGGGACCAGCCTAGGTATCTTCCCTTGGTGGCTCTCATTATTATGTTACATTTATTGATGATGCAACTAGAAAAGTAGGGGTTTATTTTCTTAGACAGAAATTTGATGTATTTCAAACTTTTAAGAAATGGAAATGCTTGGTTGAAAATGAGACTGGTAAGAAATTAAAATGTCTCAGATCTGATAATGGTGGTGAGTATTGCAGTCATGAATTTGAAGATTATTGCTCCACTAATGGTATTCATAGACAAAAAACTATTCCAAGGACACCACAGGAAAATGGAGTGGTTGAACGCATGAACAGGACTATAATGGAGCACGCAAGGAGCATGAGGTTGCATGCTAGGTTGACCTTACACATGTGGGCAGAGGCTATCAATACTGTAGTATATTTGATTAATAGAGGTCCCTCTACTCCTTTGGGCTGTGGTATTCCAGAGGAAGCATGGACTGGTAAGAAGGTGAGTTATTCTTTTCTCAAGAGCTTCGGTTGTGAAGCTTTTGCTCATATAGATTCTGAAAATAGAACCAAGCTAGAAGCTAAATCAAAGAAATGTGTCTTTGTTGGATATGGCATTAATGAATTTGGTTATAGGCTTTGGGATTTTGAAAATCTTAAAATTATTAAAAGTCGGGATGTCATATTCAATGAGAAAGTGTTGTACAAAGATCTGTTGCAACAACATGAGAAGAAAGAAGATGATTATGTAGTGCTAGATGATACTCCAAAAGCTGATGTTCCAGCCATTCCTCATGATGTGCAACAACTACAACAACAAATACCACAAACACCAGTGAATGTTAGACGGTCAACAAGGAAAATTAGACCTCCACAAAGGTTTTCTCCCTCTTTGTATTCTATTTTACTTACTGATGCTGGTGAACCTGAAAGTTATGATGAAGCTGTGCAGGTGGATACTAAGATTCAGTGGGAGTTTGCAATGAAAGATAAAATGGACTCTTTGCTGAAAAATAAGACATGGGATTTGTGCAAGTTTCCTGTAGGTAAAAAGGCTCTACAAAATAAATGGGTTTACAGGTTGAAAGAAGAGGAAGGAGGTAAGAAAATATTTAAGGCCAGGTTAGTTGTAAACGGATTTGCACAGAAAAAGGGAATTGATTTTCATGAGATATTTTCTCCTGTTGTTAAAATGACTTCTATTTGTACTGTTTTAAGTCTTGTGGCTACTGAAGATTTGCATTTAGAGCAGATGGATGTTAAAACAACCTTTCTTCATTGTGATTTGGATGAAGAAATATATATGGCTCAACCACAGGGTTTCGAGGTCAAAGGTAAGGAGAACTTAGTGTGCAAATTGAAGAAAAGTTTATATGGCTTGAAGGAAGCACCTTGGAAATGGTATCTGAAATTTGACAGTTTTATGCATGAGCATGTATATAATAGGTGTCATTCAGATTACTGTGTTTATTTTAAGAAGTTGGATGATGATAGCTACATTATTTTATGTTTATATGTTGATGATATGCTTGTAGCTAGGTCTAACATGGATCATATTAAGGGGCTGAAATACCAATTAGCACATGCATTTTCTATGAAGAATTTGGGGGCAGCAAAACAAATCCTTGGTATGAAGATTTGCAGAGATAGGAAGAACAAAACATTGATGCTATCTCAAGCTGATTATGTTGAGAAGGTGTTGCAACATTTCTCTATGGAGAATGCTAAAGCTGTCAGCACACCTTTACCTGGTCATTTGAAATTGACTAAGGAGATGTGTCCCAAGACACAGGAAGAGGAGGATAAGATGTCCAAGGTACCCTATGCTTCAGCTGTAGGAAGTTTTATGTATGCTATGGTATGCACTAGGCCAGATATTGCACATGCAGTGGGAGTCGTTAGCAGGTATATGAGTCATCCAGGATTTGAGCATTGGAATGTTGTCAAGTGGATTCTCAGATATTTGAGAGGAACATCCAATAAGTGTTTACACTTTGGGGGCTCTACTACTGATTTACAGGGCTATGCTGACTCAAATTTGGCTAGGGATATTGATACCAGGCGGAGTATTATAGGTTATGTCTTTACTGTTGGTGGGGCAGCCGTGACCTGGGTTTCTAGGTTACAGAAGATTAATGCTCTCTCCACTACAAAAGCAGAGTATGTTGCTGCTACAGAGGCAGCCAAAGAGATGATATGGCTTTAGTTCTTCTTGGAAGAATTGGGACATCCTTAGAAGGATAATTATTTGTTCACAGATAGTCAGAGTGCCATTCATCTTGCTAAGAATTCAGCTCTGCATTCTAAGACCAAATACATACAGTTGCGGTACCATTTCATTCGGTCAATTTTGGTGGATGGAAAGTTAAAGCTAGAGAAGATACATACCAATGAAAATCCAACAAATATGTTGACAAAGGTTGTAACAAGGGAGAAGATGAACTCCTCTTCAGCTTCGGTTGGTCTTTTAGACTGAACATGAATAAAAGAACAGTAGAGTCCAAGATGGTTTGATCCAGTGGGAGCCCCATGTGGTAGTGGTATTGCTACAGGATCAGTCTCCAAGTGGGAGATTGTTGTTTAGTGTGGAGCATGATCAGTCCCCAAGTTGGAGATTGTTAGATTGTGGTGACTGATCAGGAAAGTACTGTACATACTTCATAAATAGTGGGGTTCCAAATTTTTTTTTTGGGCAGTAGCCGACATATTATGGCCGACATATGGCTGACATGTTATAACCCTAAAATGGTTTAATACTTGTATAAAAGGGCTCAGGGTTGGGTATTTTTCATAATGTTGTGATATGAAATTGGTTCTTGTGGCGGTATTGAGCTGTAAGCGATTACAAATTGTAATCAGGTTGTAATCACTGGATTGTAATAAGATCGGACTTGTTGTTTGGTGGACGTAGCCCAAGGATTGGGTGAACCATGTTAAATCTTGGTGCCTTGTGTTCATTTCTGTGTGTTCTATTGTTTTCTGTTATTGGTTATATTTGCATGTAGTTTTTATTTCTATTTGTGGTTTATCCTAACAGTGCACAGGTATAGAAGTCACATGTGTGGAAGTTTGGGAACAACTATGAGCCAACAACATTAATTAAATGTGTATTTCATTTAATTAAATATGGAGTTGACTCAAATGAATGCTAAGTGTATGGAGCTGAATCAAAAGATTAATAATTGAGTATGGTATAAAGAAAAAATATTTTCCAAGATCTAGAGACCATCATTGTGATCAAGAAGTAAAGAAGATTTGTGAATTGTGAAGTAGAAGAGTAGAGTAATCTACTAATGCATGTAAGTGAACTTAAGGGTTACTAATGAGTTCCAAATCTATTTGCATGATCTAAATGTGAAGAAGTCTGATGTACTAGACAAAGGAAGATAAAATAGATTATTTCACATCTATTATTCTAAAAGGAATAGTACCAAGATCAATTGGATAGTGGGTTCGTTGATTTGATCATGAAGTTGTTTGGACAATGGGTTTAGTCGCCTTCTACAACTCCTAATAGGGTTGGAATCTCCTAACAGGGATTCAAAGTCTCTTAATAGGGACTCTCTATACTAAGTATTGTAATAGAATCCTAATAGGGTCTATCCTCTAACAAGGAATATTTAGATTAGTACATTATTCTGTTGGCATCATTCCTACTGGGGTTTTCCCTTTGATCAAGGGTTTCCCTAGTCAACAAATTTGGTGTATTTGTGTATGCACATTTCTTTGTGATTGGTGTTTACTTTGGTTGATAAAGTAAGAATTGTTTAACATTGACATATAATTGATTCACCACCCCCCACCCCCCCCTACTTATATTAGTGAACTATTACTAACAATTGGTATCAGAGCATTAGGTCCTTGAAAGAAAGTTTAACAACTTTGGGAGATCCATGGAAAATATGTTTAGGAAGGAAAGTCATAGATTTGATAGCACAAGTTGTGATATTTGGAAGGATAAAATGAAGACCCGTCTCTTGTGCATGGGTCTAGGATATTGGCTTGTGACCAAAACATTAAAAATATTGCAGAAGAAGATGATCTTGAAACCTACACTAAAGAACACAGAGAAGTATTTATGTGCAACATAAGGGCAAGAGAAGCAATACTGTCAGCATTACTTGAAAGTGAGTATAGTTAGGTAAAACTACTTAAAACATTTGATGAAATTTGAAAAACTTTAGAGGTTAATTATGAAGGTGATACACATGCAAAAAGAGTTAGATTGCAAAATTTGTATTGCACATTTCAAGGTGCTAGAATGATGGAAGATGAATATGTGAGAAGCTATGTTGGGAGAATATATGAGATTGTTGCATGAATCACATCTCTTGATGGAAAGAAATCTGATGATGAAGTGATATGGAAGATTTTGAAAAGTTTGACACCACCTTTCAAGTTAGTAGCAAAAATGATTCAACTGATGATACCTTGCACTACTAATTTCACTAAAGAGACATTACTTGGTAGATTGGAAGCTGTAGAATTTGATTTGAAATAGTTTGGAGAATTGGAAAAAGTTGAGACAACATTTAGTGCATTAAACATCAAGCCTAGTTTAGCAAGGAGCACAAAAACACAGGGATACATTGCTAGTAGCAACAAATCCATTGAAGAAAAGATCCAGAAAGGAGTGGCTCTTCTTGTTGAAAGAGAAAAAGATGGCAAGAATATGTTTAAATGTTGGACCTATAATGAATATGGTCATTATACATCTAAGTGTCCTAAAAGAGAAAGGAAGTTTAAGGGTAGATTTAAATATAGAAGACCTAGAAATTGTTTATATGCCAATGAAGAAGAAGATGAAGAAGAATCTAATCAAAGAAAAAGTGAAGATGAATTAGGATTTGTAGCTATAAAAGAAGGTGATCTTGACATAGAAATTAGAGAAGAAAGTGCACTGATTTCACAAGTTGAAAAGAAAGATTGGATCATTGATAGTGGTTGTTCATATTACATGACTGGTGATATGAGCAAGTTTTTCAAATTCAGAAGCCATGATGGAGGAATTGTTAGAGTGGGGAACAATGTGGCCTCTCATATTATAGGAATTGGATCTATAATACTTGATGGTAAAACATATACCGATGATGTTTATTTTGTTGATGGACTTAAGAATAAATTGTTGAGTGTTGGACATCTTATGGACAAAGGTTATCAACTACAATTTGGCAATGATACATGCATTATCAAGAATAAGGAAGGGAAACTACTTGTACTGGCACAAAAACTAGAGGTAATGTATTCTAGTTAAACTTCACTAAAATAACATGTTTAGTAGCAAAGATTGACAATAGTTGGTTATGGAACAAAATATTTTATCACATTAACTTTGATAACATTGTGAAAGCCAATAATACACTTGTTGTGAGATATTTTTCCAAGATCTCTAAACCCACTAACACTATTTGTAAGGAATGTGTTTTGGCTAAGCATAAAAGAGTCTCATTTCCTAGCAAGTAGTTTTCTACTACACAAAAATTAGAATTGGTACATATAGATTTGAGTAGTCTTGCAAGAAAAAGAGGTTTCTATGGAGAAAGGTACTTTATGATTTTTGTTGATGATTTCACTAGAATGATGTGAGTAGCTTTTCTTAAAGAAAAATTAGAAGCATTTGAGAAATTCAGGATATTTAAGAATAAGGTTGAGAATGAATCTAGAGTTAAGATTAAAAACATAAGATCAAACAAAGGAGGAGAATTCACCTCTAGAGAATTCAATATCTATTGTGAAGAACATGGCATCAAGAGACAACTATCATAACCCCATACACCTAAGCAAAATGGGATTGCTAAAAGAAGAAACAAATCAATTGCTGAAGTAGCAAGAGCTATGTTATTTGAGAATGATGTACCAATGACCTTTTGGATAGAAGTTGTCAATATAGTAGTATACACACTAAACAAAGTGTAGATTAGAAAAGGTATGGATAAAACACCCTATGAATTATGGTTTGGTCACTCACCATCAGTTAGGTACTTCATGATATTTGGAAGAAAATATTACATTAGAAGAGATGATGACATTGATAAATTTGATCCAAGGAGTGATGAAGGTATGTTTCTTGGTTATTCATTGAAAAGTAAAGCTTACAGATGTTTCAACTATAGAAAAAAACTATATTAGATGTGCAAATGTTAAAATTGATGAAAAGTTTGGTACCAAGGAAAAGATAATTGACTATAACTTTGATGGAGATGATTACTCTGGAATGACTAATAGAAGTAATAAGTTATTTTTCAAGACTAACAATGACTTGTAGAATAATGTACAAATTGAAGATGTAAGAGAAGAATAGAGCAAAGTACTTGAGACAAGAGTTGAAGCAGCAACTCCTACTCTACATAGAAACATGATAAGAAATCATCCTACTAATCAGATAATAGGAAGTAAAGAAAAAGGGGTAATGACAAGGAGTAGAATTAATGAAAAACTATGTCTGATATCTCAAGTAGAACCAAGAAGTGTAGATGAAGCAATCAAAGATAATTATTGGAAAGAAGCAATTAAGGAAGAACTCCAATAGATAATTAAAAATAACACATGGGAATTAGTTCCTAGACCTAAGGACAAAAATGTGATTGGCACTAAATTGGTATTCAGAAATAAAATGAAGGAATAGGGAGAAGTAATAAAAAACAAGGCAAGACTTGTATGTAAAGGTTACTCTCAACAAGAAAGAATTGGTTATGAAGAGACATATGCACCTATAGCAAGAATGGAAGCAGTCAGAATGTTCCTAGCATATGCAACAAACAAGAATTTTAAGGTATATCAGATGGATGTTAAGTCAACATTCTTAAATGGAAAACTTTAAGAAGTTTACATTGAGCAACTAGAGGGTTTTCCTTTAACAAAGGAAAAGAATATAGTTTGTAGAATAAAGAAAGCATTGTATGGATTAAAACAAGCACCAAGAAGTTGGTATGCAAGGTTGGACAAATACTTAGCAAAGCTTGGATTTACTAAAGGAACAATAAATGGTAACTTGTACTTGAAGAAAATAGAAGATGGTTTGCTAATAATCATTGTATTTGTTGATGACATCATTTTTGGTGGAAATGATGAAGCCAATAAAAAATTCTTAGAAGACATGAAGAATGAGTTTGAAATGAGCACGATAGGTGACATGAATTTTTTCTTGGGATTGTAGATTGTTCAGAATAAAGAAGGTATCTTTATTTCTCAAACCAAGTATTTAAAGAATTTATTGAAAAGATTTGGTTTAGAAACTTGTAAACTTGTTGGAACTCCTATGGTAACTGGTCATAAAATATCTCGAAAAGATGAGATGCCTACTATTGAACAAAGGAAGTAAAGATCTATGATTGGAAGATTGTAGTATCTGACTCATAACATACTAGATATAGCTAATGCAATTGGAATTGTGGCAAGATTTCAAGATGATCCCAAGGAATATCACTATGTAACTATGAAAAGAATATTTAGATATCTGAAAGGAACATCAGATTATGGTATTTGGTATGACAAAAATAGTGACTTTAATCTTTGTACTTATACAAATGCTAATTGGGTAGGAGATAGGGATGACAGTAAAAGCATTAGTGGAGGAGCATTCTTCCTTGGAGGAAGATTAGTTTCTTTGTTGAACAAGAAGCAAGATTGTACCTCACAAACTACTACAGAGGTAGAGTATGTTGCATTGGAAAACAACTATAATCAAGTCATATGGGTGAAGTAGATGATGAATGATATTGGAATCATATTCACAAAACCTATTATCATTTATTGTGATAACACAAGTACAGTCAACATGTGTAAGAATCCTATTTTGCATTCTAAGACTAAGCACATTGCTATAAAATATCATGTGCTGAAAAAAAAGTTGCAGAGACAAAAATCAGATTGGAATACATCAGCACTAAGGAATAGATTGTAGACATTTTCACAAAGGCCTTACCAAAGGATACATTTAAATACCTGAGAAGTATGCTTGGGGTTATGCCCCTACCTAGCTTAGAGTAGAAGATGTAGAAGTGCATCAATCTAGGGTACACAACACCATTGTTAGACTGGACTGAATGTTTTTGCTTCCTCAATGGGGGAGTATCTATGATGAATAGAGTCAATTAAGGACTTTTTGTAATAGATAATTAGTAGACATTAGTATCTTTAGATACTTGTGTTGTTCAATTATATGCAAAGATTATAAAGCAATAGATCGGCATTGATGTCAATGGGGGAGAGAGAGTGATATGAAAAACATTAGAATGGGAGAGAGAATGATATGAGAAAACATTACATTAGAAAGGGAGAGAGTGATATGAAAAAAAAGAGAACTTGCACTATGGGGAGTAGTGTTGAAGGATTTACATGAAGCAAGATTTGATTAATGAAGAAAAATCATTGGTATTCTTGGAACTAGATGCTTTTCATCTATGTTTCCATCAATGGCAAAGGGGGAGATTGTTATCATGACTGTTGATGCAATGAGAAAAAACTGTAGAACAATGTTATGAATTTTTTTCTCATTGATGACAACACAGTAAGACAGATAGAGCAACAAAATAAGATCTATGTATTAAGGACATCGCATTGCATATTTGCCCATACGCAGTTAAGTACATATACTATAGAATGTATTTGACATGTGGTCAAGTGCATAGAACTTGAATCAATAGTGTACAAAATATATTAATGATTTACAAATAATCACAGGGAAATAGAGCATTGAAAAAATAGTCTCTTTTGTATGATCAATATAACACATTGTGTTTGGAATGAAGGGTTGTGTAGTTAACTAGAGGAATTACACTAACAAGTAATGATGTTAGAAAGTGTGTAGGTATGAAAGTTGCATGTGTGGAAGTTTGGAAAAAAAATTAAGCTAACAACATCAATTAAATGTGTATTTCATTTAATTAAATATGGAGCCAATTCAAATGAATGTTAAGTGTATGGAGCTGACTATAAAGATTAATTATTAGTATGGTATAAAGAAAAGATGTTTTCTGAGTTCTAGAGACCATCATTGTGATTGAGAAGTAGAGAATATTTGTGAATTGTGAAGTATAAGAGTAGATTAATTTGCTAATGCATGTAAGTGACCTTAAGGGTTATTGATTAGTTCTAGATCTATTTGCATGATCTGAAGGTGAAGAAGTTTGATGTACTAGATAAAGGAAGAGAAAAGAGATTATTTCACATTTATTATTTTGAAAGGAATAATACCAAGATCAATTGGATAGTGGGTTCATTGATTTGATTCTGAAGCTATTTGGATAGTGGGTTCAGTCACCTTCTACAAATCCTAATAGGGTTGGAATCTCCTAATAGGGATTCAAAGTCTCTTGATAGGGATTCTCTGTATGAAGTATTGTAATAGACTCCTAATAGGGTCTATCCTCTAACAAGGAATATTCAAATTAGTATATTATTCTATGGGCATCATTCTCATCGAGGTTTTCCCTTTGATCAAGGGTTTCCCTAGTTAACAAATCTAGAGTATGTGTGTATACACATTTATTTATAATTGGTGTTTACTTTGGTTGACAAAGTAAGAATTGTTTAAGATTGATATATAATTGATTCACCCCCCCCCCCCCACCTCTCAGTTATATTGGTGAACTATTACTAAAAATAACATATTTTTCTTCTATTGTTAATTGATAGATACAATTATGCTTCTTGCTTGTCCAAGATACTAGCCTCTTTCCAAGAAAGAATGGCCAACCACTAGTGTTCTTTCTATCATCAATCCTTCTTGCCCAATCAACAGCAGTGAATGTTTTCAATTTAAAGTTGTCTCCTATCTTATACCAAAAACCATAATTTTCAGTACCCTTTAGATACCTCATGATTTTTTTGATTGCCATCATATGATTTTCTATTGGATTAGTAGAGAATCTTGCCACCATTTCAACTATTAATGTTGTATTAGGTCTTGGATGCACCATATACTGAAGTTTTCCAATCATTGATCTATATGTAGTTTGATCTACCTCTTTTGAATCATCATCTTTGGAAAGCTTATGTCCAATAGACATAGGTGTTCCAACTGGTCTAGAATCTGCCATTCCAAACTTCTTTAGTATCTCCTTGATGTAATTTCTTTGACTAATATAGATACCACCCTTCTTTTGTTGAATCTGCAAGCCAATTTTTTTTTGATCTCTCCAAACATTGACATCTCAAATTCCTTACTCATTTCTTCTAAAAAAAATTTGCACAAATCATCATTTTTAGTAAAAAATGTATCATCCACATAGATTTCTATGACTACAATCTTCTTATATGGCCCTTCTTTGATGTATAGGTTGCTATTATCATTAGTTCTTTGAAACCAAATCTTTATGAGATAATTGTGTAATCTCTCATACCATTATCCAAAAACCATGTCCCTTTTGCTAGGACCAGCAAAACCTTTTGGGTTCTCAATGTAGACTTCCTCTTCTAATATTCCATTAAAAAATGTTGATTTCACATCTATCTCATACATTTTGAATCCTTTGTGTGCTACATATGGAAGGAGTGTTCTAACACCTTTGTTGGTGTAAATAATTATTCACTATTTACACTTACTTAAGTTTACTTAGGTTAATGCATTATTTTAATATTTATTTATTAGTCAACACTAGATTTTTCATCATTCATTGAGTTGTCATGTAGACAACATAGTTATTTACACTCTTAATTTAGTACATGTTGTCTACAACATTGATTTGCGTGTTACACCATTATAGATTGATTCTTACAACCTTCTAGTCTAGCAATAAGAGAAAAAGTTTCTCCATATTCAATACCTTCCTCTTGAGCATAACCCTCGCAAACTAGCGCTTCCTTGTTTCTTGAAACTTCTCCATTATCATATAACTTATTTCTAAATACCCATTTTGTTCCAACTACATTTTTATCCTTGGGTCTAAGAACAAAGAGTCCAAGTCTTATTCCTTTTAATATAATCAATTTATTCATTCATTTTGTCAATCCAATTTTTATTTTCTAATGCATCTTTGATAGATCTAGGTTCAAATTTAGTAATAAAACATGTACCTTTTAATTCATTCCTTGTCATTGTACCAACTAATTGATCTCCAATGATTTTCTTGGGTGCATGATGCCTTTTGACACATACAAGTCTGGGCTCCTTCTTTCTAAAATCACTAGATCCACCATGATCTTCTAAATCATGCTCTAATCCCATTGTCTGTGACTTGGGTACATAGAACTGTGACTCAGTTTCCACTTGCTGAAACTCAGATCCTTTTGATGACTCAGGTTGCACTGGCTACAACTCAAGTTGAACTAGAGATTTTAGAGACTTGGGTGGTGAAGACTGCTGACTACCAAAATTGCATTAGATAATGTATCAAGCTTAGTAAATAAATTTTATGTAGTTTTAAGGTTCCTTACTACTTTATTCTTCACAATTTCTTGCAAACTCATCAATCTTCACATGTGCACTTCCTATAACTTAATGAGTAGACAAGTTTAGACATTTATATGCTTTGCTCTTATTGGAATATCCCATAAATATGCCTTCATCACTTTTTAAATCAAATTTTGCTTTTGTTGACTCCTTTAGAATATAACATTTGCTTCCAAATACTTTGAAATAATATACATTAGGTTTATAGCCATATCATAACTCAAAAGGTGTTTGATTTGAATCCTTCATCAACTGAACTCGTTTCAAGGTATGAACTATAGTGCTGATTGCTTCTTTCTAGTATTCGAGAGTAATGCTCTTCTCTATCATTAGGGCCCTTGCACAATCCATGATTGATCTATTCCTTCTTTCAAAAATGACATTCTACTGAGGTGTGTCAGGTGCAGACACTTGTCTTTTGATTACTCTTTCATTGCAAAGTTCATTGAATTCATTAGAAATGAATTATCCTCCTCTATGTGATCTTAAACATTTCTTTTTCTTTTCTATTTCTTTCTCCACTCTAGCTAGATACCATTTTAATTTTTGAAAAGATTTTGATTTATCCTTCAAATACAAAATTATCATCATCTTGGAATAATCATCAACAAATAAAATAAAGTACTTATCTCCTATGTATCTTTCTATGCCAATAGGTCCACAAAGGTTTGTATGAACCAACTCCAACAATTCTTCAGAATCATAGTTTTTTCTTTCAAAACTTGTCTTCCCATCTTACTAATTTGACAATTCTTGCACATGCCCATGTAAAGTTTCTTCAGTCTTGTAATGCCTATAACCCTTTTGTTCTTGCTTATGTTTACCAGCTTATCAAAATTCACATGGCATAACCTCTTATGCCATAAATGAAACATGTATTTTCATTTAGATCTAGGTAGAATAGGTTATCTTTTGTTTGCTTACCAGTTCCAACCAAATTTCATTTGCCATCCAACAGATTGGCCTTTCCATTCATGAATTCTACCTTGAATCCAATGTCATTCAATTGAGCCACACTAAGTAGATTATGCTTAAGTTCTTCAACCTTGTTGGTGTTTTGAAACATCATAGTTTCAAATTACCTCAATGAGAACAAGATACATCTAGGGCAACTACTTCCTATTTTCAACATACCCTTTCAGGCACTAGGCCAACTATAAGGCTAGAACCTTCTTCTACGTTAGGCTTTGCAAAACCTAGGTGGATGGACCTATAGATTCTTCATATGGTACCAGTTGTTCAAAAGAATACACTAAATCTAAACAAAATAGATAAAACCATTAATCTTCTAACACTTATGCAAAAATCCCAGACATGAAATAGCTAATAACATGGCCTAAGAAATTGATAAGCTAAGTGAGGGCATCCTTTTTAGTTCCTTCAACATTAAAGAGAAAGATATTTGAATAATGATGTTGATTTTTAACAAATTCCCAAACATGAAGTAGTAAGAATAAGTTGACCCTATAGCTAATTAGTGCCTTATCTATTGGGCAATTCCACAAAAAACTTACATACATCTATGATACCTATGATGTATTCCATACATCAAGATATTAGAGCTATCTTATCACTTTGTGAATCAAACATCAGTGTTCATAAAGACCTCAGTCTCATGAAATATCCTTCTCAAATAACCAACTAACCTATCAAATACATAAAAAATTTACTTGGCTCTTTATTCCAACAACAAAATATATCATACATACAACCTTAAGTTGATACAAATGGGTCTAAGTTCTTTGTCCCTAAACCTCAAAATATTATAGATTATAGGGATAGGAGATGAGAATTAAAATGAAACTAAGGAGATCCTTGCTCATTTGTATTCATTTCTTTGAAACTATACATTCAGATGCATGTAAAACAATTCATAAAACCACTAAATAAATTAGAACTAGCTATATTGGTTTAACTAATGCTATCCATATAGGAGAAATATGTTGAAGAAAATGGCATCACAATGATGAAAACACAATAAAATGGGAACCTTGGTCTCACAAGGAAAAACTGCCAACTGTTACAATGTATTAGAAAGAGAAAGATATAGGAGAAGAATGAAATCCCAAATCTAATCTGGAAGTGACATGTGTCCACTTGAATCTTCATTCTTTGTAGTTGTAAAACATCTCTCCTCTTTCTACCCTTGAAATGTAATATGATTTTCATCATTATTTCGTAACAAACTTGGAAATATCTCTTATGAATAATGAAAACCATTGTGTCACCAAAATATCTGAAGTGCATCTAAAATGCAGATAAAATCTTCATTTAACTGACTTGGAGATGACAAAACATGACCCTAACTACATTTTTTACTACTTTTTACACGCATTCAGTTCATCACCTTACTAGAAATCAAATCTGAACTTCAATACCTAAATGTGGTTGCAAATTAAGTAGCTGGGACAAAACATTGTATAACCTAAGCAATGGCTTCTTATCCAAAAAAAACTTTAAAAATGGAAAGTTCATTCTCTCCCAATTCTGACGATATGTAATAGTCATATATCCTCTTATCGAAAATGCCTAGAATACCATTTTGAAAATCATGCCCCTGTCATGGCTCTCTAGTCTACACTTGCCTTTCAAATTAAAAAATTTTGCATGTGAATTTTGAGGAACACATTTAAAAATCATTTTTTCATTATTTTTGATTTTTTTCTTTACAAATACATTCGAGTCAAACCTATGTTTGACCACCTATGCCACATGGTAGCATGTCATTAGTTGACATCTACCATGTCACCTTCCACTTAGGTGCCATGTGGCACTCTCTAACTGTCCTTAAAGTACTTCCATATGTCAACATCTTATTTTTTCTCCTAACTTACCCATCATCACCATGTCACCATCTATCAAGCACTTGACACTTTATCACCACGTGGTACTTTGTCATTGGTTAGGAAATGAACCTGCCATGTCACCGTCAATTGGGGTCTGCTACCATGTGGTAGCTAGGTACTTCCTTGCATTAGTTAAACTTCACACATCTTTGTAATGTAGGAATGTGCCCTATTGACATGAGTCCCATTCTGACATGTCAGCACCTTAGTTTTTGTGCTAGGCTAGAACATCCTTGCCTTGTGTCATTCAATAATTGGTTCTCAAGTCACCATGTGCCAATTTTTAATTGGTCATATGGATCTATTTACTGTTGACATCATGATCTAGTATGCATGTTTGGTCAAATCTATTATAAAGTCATCTCCAACTCATCATGGGCCCCATGTACAAGTGATTGCCTTCAAAAGGCATTGTCTTAATAGACACCATACAAAGTTAGCATTATTATATTTAAATAATTGAAAATACTATTGGCTACCTAATGTGGGTTTAAAAGACTCCCAATTTCCTTCCTTTGTTGCTTTGCACAACTTGTGACCACAATAAAAATCACATGAATCTAAAGGAAATCAAATACAAATCACATGATGATTCAAACATATTCCAATGATATATTCAGATGAGGTGATATTCTGAATGGTTGATAGGGTAATGGTTGGATTGGAGTACCCTTCAGACAACCATCAACTTTCACCTTTCTCAGCCTCAATCCCCTTCACAAGTCCAAAATCATGAAAGTCTCTCTTATGTTGATTGCTTCCTCTCATCATCTCACATCCTCCATGTAGTCATACATGGCTTCAGGTGATGCTAGTTTTGAATTGCAATGTTCTACACAAAACCAAATACTATTCCTCACTCTAGAATTCATGGATGAGTTTTGGGATACTATTTTGCTTCCCTTCTTCCAGACACAAATAGGTTAGGAGGGAAGTTAAACATGGTTGAAATATTTCACTCTAAATTTTATCTCTATAATAGATCACATCTTCCCTACTCTCTCCACCATTTCAATAATGTTTAGAGCCCAACCAAGATTAGGCAAAAAGGGGAGCAATTTCATCATCTATGCAAATATATACTGTGGCTCTTGTAGACTTTCCCAGGACCTTCCACCACCAAAATATCCATTCAAGACCTCTTCAAAAGGATCACACTTGTAGACCTTAATGCCTTGATCTATTCCACAAACAAAAAAAGAAAAGTTTAGGTTGAAAGTTATAGTGAATAAGGTGGCTTCTACCTCATTACTAGACTCTAATTGAAACTGAAGAGAATTTAATGGTAGATTGCAAGTACTCTTAGATGGTTTACATTATTCTATGAGTCTTTTATATTTTGAATGATATACTAGAGGCATCAAATATATACTGTGATGGGTTTTAGGAATCTAAAAACAACATGCAAATATATAGGTTGATGGTGACACTATTGATGGTGGTAACATTATTGAATCATCACCATTGCTGATTGGTTTGAGCTTTTCCCTTTTCATTGGAGTCTTGGGAATACTTTCATATGGAATGGATTTTTCATTTTTGTTATACTCTGGCTCATTATATAATCATTTTCCTCTAAAATTGAGGATGCAATTGAAGATTTTTCTTTATTTATGCTTAACTCAAAATCTAAGTGTTCATCTTCTCCATTTATACTGAGCCCTGGATTGTGAATGTTAATCTTCAGAATTAACATTAAGATCCAAATGTGAATCCTGGGAAGAAGCCATTGTAACTTTGTTACAAGCATTGTTAATTGAAGGGTTACTTTCAAAATTCTCAGTAGATGCTAGTGGTTGTTCATATATAATATGAGGCAATGAATTATTTTTAAAAATTTTAGGCACACTAGTCCATTGAAACACAACTTCTATTGAATTTCCCTTTCAATTTTTGTTCATAAAATACCCTTCATATCCAATTGTCAATAGTTCTAAATTTCCTGCAAAGATTTGGCTCAAATTGCCTTGCAAGATGAGTTGAGAATCCTCCACAAGTTGTATCAAGTATGAGCCAAATTTTAGATGCACTTAAACACTCAAATGCTTCTACTATCACTATTAAGATTGAATCATCCTCAATCAAGCTATGAATCTCCCACAATGTACATACCAATAAATTATAATGATTACAAATCATTATAACAATTCTTTTAAAACCAATGCCTTGTTAATCTGATGAAATTAGCTAGGCCCCAAAATGGGCCAGACTAAAAAAAAATTCATTTTCAAACACCCAATCCTTCAAATTGATCCGTTAACCATCTAAAATCAATTTGATCAAAATTCTATCATTGTTGCATCATTCAAATATGATCTTCAACCTTTTTTTGCAACTTGTTAATTTTGTGCCAGGAGGTCATTTGACTAGCTTTAAAAACTAACAAAAACACTTGATTGAACCTTGGGATCAACATACTGGTTCTTTGCTCCACATTCTTGCACCCTACCAAATCTCATGTCATGATGAATTCTTAGTCAAAAGATATTGACTATCAAAGTTGCCTTCCGAGAATTTCCTACAAGCAAACATGTTAGAAAATGATAAATCACATTTGATTTTGGCTTCGAAAATAGGTCAGACTGACACTTGGAAGGACAAGAACTGGGGCATTGGTTCAATATCATGAGGAGAGTATAAATCTATGATTTGGACTCATGACATATAACATGACAGATTTGGCAAGCAATCAAAGTGGGCTACTCAAATTTGTAGACTAGAAACATTGGCAGAAAAGTGGTTTTTGCAAATAGAATGGACTTGGAAAAGTGTGCAGATGGATTCATCAAGACTTGCAAACTAGCACATTTAAAGAATTTTTAGAGTAGGACACAATGGTACAATCCATTTGATCTCACCTATCACAGATTCAAAGTTTTGACATCATGAACAAAAGTACCAACCAATCTACACTTCTTGACACTAGTAAAACTTTACAAATTGCTAATAGAATTGCATTAAAAAACTAATCAAATAGATTTTTCATAAGCTCAAAATTAAAACATAACAAGTCTCTAACCTATAGAATGCAACACAAAAGTAATTATCTCATTTTGTTCAACTGGGTCAAAATTATAACAAGTGAAATAGGGTCTCCCAGAATTCTAAATAATTTATATCAACATGACAATAGTAAACAACTAACTTTGAGAGATTCAAAACCTAGTCAAAATATATTAAAACAACTTGAAATCTAAAACATAGGTTCTTTGATATTCATACTAAACACTCACAAAGTGGTGAGTCATGAAACATAACCGAGTGTAAGATATTCAATTGCAAACAAGACTTCTTGTCATTTTTTGACATAGGCAAAAATGAAGATTTGGACATTGCTCAAAACAAAACTTCACAGAATGATTCAGAATGATAGTTTATCTTCATGGACAATTAGATATGCTAAATGCAAGTTGTTCAAAACATTAAACACCTCTTAGGCCTCAAATGGATAGCTAGGTACACATGCATTAAAAAGCACTTATAGGGCTTGATTTTTAAAGTGTTACTCAAAATCAAGGCTTCAATTTTGAGTCCCAACAAACCCAATAAGATTTATCACATTTGAGATCATTGGTTAGTGCAATACAACCTTTACCTTTCACATAACATGGTTTATCATTGCCAAATCTAACACTTCCACCATCATAGTGTACCAAGTTCTCAAATTTTAATTTATCACTAGTCATATGGTGAGGACAACCTCTATCAATAATCCATGTATCATTCTTACTGATATGTGAGATAATTGTCATCTTATCATTCTCATCCTCTGATTCATCTTTAACCAAAATGTAGACCATTTCATGTTCTTCTTTACTACTATAATTTTTTTTAGCAATGTATCAAGATTTTTTTACCTTTGTCCTTGTAGTTCCTATGGCTTTTTAAATCCTTCTTGCCTTTGTATTTTCATGTTTATTTTCTTCTTTTCTTTCACTATTGGGACACCTTGCAAAAATGTGACCAACTTCTTCACAAGAAAAGAAGATCAAAGGAATTTTTCCTTTGTACTTTCCTTTTCCCTTAGGAAGTCTTCTTGCAAGTAGTGCTTCAATGACTTCAAGATCTTCAATAGAACCATCTTCATACTCACTATTAGATTTCTTTTTCGATTTTGCATCTTTCTTCTTGAGTGATATTTTGGCTTGAAATGTAGACTCAAGGTTTCTAGAGTTAGGAACATAGTTATCATAGGTAGCTAACTCAAATGTTGTTAGCCTTCCCACTAGTGCATCCAATGATATATCATTCTTAGGATCACATCTCATTTCTTGAATTGCTGAAACTCTAATTGCATATATAGGAAGACATCTTCAGAGAACCTTTCTTACCGCTATTTCATCATCTATCTTTCCTCCCGAGGTTCTGATTGCACACACACTGGCTTTGGTTCTATCACTATATTTTGCAATGTTCTCATTCTCATTTGATCAAATTGACCTCTAAGACTTTTTTCCTTAGATCTCCTTACTTTTTCATCACCTTCATAGATGGCTTTGAGCTTAATCCATATCTCATAAGAAGTACCATCTTCTTTGACTTCACCAAATTCAACATAGTTGAGAGTTGAAATAATATCAATCATCATAATGTTATGATTCTTCTTTTTTGTAATTTCTTCAATAGTCACAGTTCCCATAGATGCCACATACTTGGTGTCTAGGTACTTTAGGCCTAAGTCTCTTATGGTTTCCAAATGCAATCTCATGAGTTCCTGCCACGCCTTGAAGTTATCTCTATTCAACTTAGGGATCTCCCTTTTGTAAGACATCTTGATCTTTAGCCTAGGTCCTTGAAACCTTCTCTACAAGCACCAAAAGCTCTGATACCAATTATTAGAAATATAAGAGGAGTAACTGAGAGGGATGGGTGAATCAATTACCACAAAAATAAATCTTATATCCCTTAGATGTCAATACAAATCAAAACCAAAATTTGCTAAAATTGAAAATAATGTTGTAACTTGATTAGCACTGAATCACTTGGAAAACACTAAGAATATCTATTACTCGATAATTACTAATATAATTACTTCTTAATATGTTTAATATTATTAACTACAATTAACTTAGTTGTAGAAACATAAAGAAAATAACATGAACACATATGACAATAAGATTTACTATGGAAAAGCAATTTGGGAAAAACCACCAATTGCAACTAGTTAATACATTTCACTCTTCTAAAGTGAACCCTGTTAGGAGGCAACCTTGTTAAAGGTTACAAAAAAAACTGTTAGGTGTGACCTTGTTAAAGGATTTAATCAACCTATTAGGAGTAACCTTGTTAGAGGTCTTTAGATAATTCAATCTAGAAATGCCACCCTATTAGAGGATTTGGCAGATAGTTGTTAAGCTAACTTTGTTAAGAGATTTGATACACTACTACAATTATTAGAGAGTAACAATGATACAACTTGATTGTTGATGCAACTATATTATTGATTTCAAATATTTGTTCTGGTTTGAATACTTGATCCTCCTTGATCAAATAATTTTTTTCATGGACTAGCTAGTTTTTACAGAAAGTTCATAAGAGGTTTTAGTAGTATTTGTGGACCCCTGACTAAAACAATGAAAAGGGATAGGAAAGAATTTAAGTGGACTCTAGGAGAAAATAAGAGTTTTAATCTATTGTAATAGAAAGTTATTGAGTAGCCTTTTTTAGCACTTCCTAATTCTAACAAGGTGTTTCAAGTAGACTATGATGCTAATGGTACTGCAATATGATTTTTTTTGAGCGAAGAAGAGAGACCTATTGCTTATTTTAGTGAGAAGTTGAATAATGAAAAAATAATTTTTTTTTTTTTTTATGATTAGGAATTTTATGCTGTAGTTCAAGCATTGAAGAATTGGAGACACTATCTTCTTCCTAAGGAGTTTGTTTTGTATACTAATCATCACGTTTTGCAATATTTGAATAGTCAAGGAAAATTGAACCAAAGACATTTGAAGTGGGTTGAGTTTTTGCAGAGTTATACATTTTTTTTGAAACACAAGAGTGGGAAGTCTAATAGAGTTACAGATGCTCTTAGCAGAAGATAACTTTTGCTGACAAAAATGTAGATAGAGGTGGTTGGGTTAATGGAACTTAGTACTTTGTATCCAAATGATCTAATTTTGGTGAAGTGTAGAAGGCTTGTATAGAACCTATTACACTTGATAAGAAAAAGTGGTTGGATTTAATGATCAAAGATAGTATGTTATTCAATGGAAGCTAGTTGTGCATTCCCATAAGTTCAATGAGAGAGAATCTCATCAAGGAGAAGCATAGAAGAGGATTGGCTAGACATTTTGGTAGAGATAAAACCATAGCTTTGCTTGCTAAGAATTATTATTAGCCATAGTTGCAACAAGAAGTGAAGAAGTTTGTACAAAGTTGCAGAGTATGTCAAATGGCAAAAGGAGTGAAGTAGAATAAAGGATTGTATCAACCATTACTTGCACCAAAGAAGCCATGAGAGGACATCTATATGGATTTTATTCTTGAATTACCGAGGACTCAGCATGGACATTGTTGGGACTCAAAATTGAAGCCCTGATTTTGAGTACCATTGAGAAAATTAAGCCCTATAAATGCTTTTTGATGCATATATACCCGGCTATCCATTTGAGGCCCATGAGGTGTTTAATGTTTCTAACACTATGCATTTAGTATGTATATGTGTTTCATGAAGTTAAATTGTCATTCTAAGCCATTTTGTGAAGTCCCATTTTGAGCAATTTCCAATTCTGCATTTTTCCTCAAGTGTCAAACAACGACAGGAGGCTATGTTTGAAATTGAATATCTTCCACCTAGTAATGCTTCATGACTCGCCACTTTGGGAGTGTTTAGTGTCCATACTAGAGAGCCTATGTTTTACATTTTGAGTCATTTTGAGACCATTTAGCTAGGTTTTGAATCCCTCATAGTTGGTCATTTATTGATGTCATGCTGATGTAATTTGTTCTAAATTTTGGGAAGCCCTGTTTGACTTGTTATAACTTTGACCCAGTTGATTAAAATCCTAAAATTCCTTTTGCATTTCATTTTGGATGTTAGAGAATTCCTATGTTTCAATTTTAAGCTTATGAAAAATTCATTTGATCAGTTTTCAAATGCAATTCCAAATGCAATTTTTAATTTTTTACTAGTGTCAAGAGATGCAGATTTGTTAGTATTCCTCTTCGTGATGTTATATCTCAAAATAAATGATAGGTGAGATCAAATGGAATGTACCACTATGTTCCACTCTAAAAATACTTCAAGTGTGTCAATTTTCAAGTCTTGATGAAACTATCTGCACACTTTTCGAGGTCAATTCTATTTGCAAAAATCACCTTTTTGTCAGTGTTTCCAGTCTACAAATTCTGAAAAGCCCACTTTGACCGCTCGCCAATTGTGTCTTGTTATTTTTTATGAGCCCAAATCCTAGATTTATACTCTCCTTGTGATAGTGAACCAATGCCCCTATTTTTTTTCCCCAAGTGTTAGTTTGCCCAATTTTTAGAGTACATTCTGAACGCGATTTATTATTTTCTGACTTGTTTTCCTGTAGGCAATTTTTGAAAGAGCAACTTCGACAGTCAATATCTTTTGACTGAGAATTTTTCATGAGATGAGATTTGACAGGGTAGGAATATGCATAACAGAGAATTAGTATTTTTTATTCTAAAGCTTGACCAGGTGTTCTGGTCAGTTTTTAAGGCCATTCAAATGACCTCCTAACGCAAGATTGATAGTTTTCAAAAAGATGTAAAATGAGCTTCAAATTCTCTTTTAGTGGTTGAATTTGTTTCAAATTAGTGCTAGAGGTGAATGAGTTAGTTTTGATAGTTTAGGTAATTGAAATTTTTTTTTTTTTAGTCGAACCCACTTTTGGCCTGACTAATATCATTTGATTAATGAGATGTGGATTTTGGGACTAGTGGATCTTTTTAAAGGGGAGGATTTTTGATGTTTTAAATCAAGTGCAACCATGATTTTATGCCTCTTATCTACTAACAACATCAAGAATAGAGTAAACCATTTCAACAGATGCATAAACTCCTTTTCTTGGAGCTAGTCAACATAGACTACAAGGAGCCACATGATAGAAGATTGGAATAATTTTGATACTTGTTTCACTTTTTCTTGCTGTATCCCACACATCTTTTATAAAGTTGGTGTATTTTAATGATAAGTACTTCTTGTTGTATACTTCCATTGGATATTTGGCAATGTATAATGGCAACTTCTCCATTATCTTAGGTACTTGATGTGCAATTTTCTTTAGCCCCCCCCTCTTCAATCTTTGATCTCTACATCAAATTGAGCTGGTAAACCAGTAGCCATGGTGATAGCCTCAGGGTCTTTTAAATCAAGAGAAGATCATAGAAAGCAGTTGGAGTTAGAAGAGGCCTGAAAGGCTAGACTTGCACCAGCAGAACTTGATGAAGATAGAAAGGAGATCAATCCTCACATCCCTCAGTATATGTCATTAGCTCCATGGTATCTCAATGCAGAGAGGCCAAGTTTGAAACATCAAAGGAAATGGAATTCAGATCCAAACTATTCAAATGACTGGTATGACATAGGTGCAAAGGTCTACTAGGCTGATAGATATAGAAAAGATGCATGCATAAATTGTGGGGCAATGACACATGATAGTAAGTCTTGCATGGAAAGGCCTCATAAAGTTGGAGCAAAATGGAAAAACAAGTGAATAGCACCTGATGAAAAGGTTGAAGCTTTTGAGATAGATTATGATGGCAAATGAGATTGTTGGAATGGATATGATCCAATCACATATGCCCATGTTATAGATAGGTATGATGCCAGGGATGATGCAAGGAGGAAATTTTAGAAAGAACAACAATTGATGAAACTAGAGCAGAAAAATAATAATCCTGAAGAAGATGATGAGGATGCTCTAAAGATCGATGAAGCTAAGGTTGACAAGAGCAAGCAAATGGACTTTGATAAGGTAGAAAAGTATGTGTGTACCATAGGAGGTGGTAGCATAGGTATAGTTAGAAACTTACAAATTAGAGAAGACACTACCAAGAATCTTTTGAATTTGAATGGAAATTTAGCTCATTATTATCCAAAGACTCGATCCATGAGAGTGGATCCTCAACCTAATAGTGATCCAAATGAGAAGTTCTATGGGGGAGATAATGAATATAGAACCATTGTCCAAGCTCATGATTTTAAGCAACTAAATATACATGCATTGGAAGCCACGGGTCAACATAGGTAGGGAGAGTTTGGAGTTATCATTTTCTTAGCTCCACTTTAATAACCATGGCCCAAGATGGAACAAAGGAAGACATTAACACCTCTCCTTGCAGGGGTTCCCCATTCTAGAATCTGTGAGTAGGGTTGAGGAGAGCAAGATTTTAAACACTAAAGTAAATATTAATCAGGCAAAAGAGAGCATGGTTGGTGTCATTATAGACAAGCAATTTTCATGTTTTCATTCAGACCCTCATTTTATGCATCTTCGTAGGAACAAATTGACTCGAGGTTTTAGCATATGTTCTTTGATAAAAGTTCTTTGAATCTTCAGCTATTGACAAGAGAGGCAAACCAAAGAAAAAGAGAAAATGTGATCAGAAGCATGGAAAGTTTTATACTATATATGAGCATCATCATGTTGTTTTAGATGATTGTAATACATAGATGAAGAAGCTCTATGTGAAGACATGGTGGCATGAACAGGAGAGTCAATGTTGCAAAAAACTCAATGCAAGGAAGCCTGTGACATGAGGGATAGTATGCCCATGCTAAACAAAGACTTGGTAGCCACACATCAGAGAAAAATTTAAAAAATAATGCAAAGTAGTCAATAGGGGAGCTGCCGATTGAAGGTGAGAGGTAGCACAAATGAGAGGTAATTTGAAAACATTGAACCCACATTGCCCAGATGGGGATATTTTAAATGCTTAAATACAATTTTGCACATATATCATAATGTTTGTAAGACTGGGCCTTTTAATATGCAAAGCAAGCACCCGATTGGACCCATGGATGCTAGATAGTAATGTAAGATGATTTTGATGACCTGTGATGATGTGTGATGATGTGGCATGACATGGAAACTCATTGGAAAAGTTGAAAATTTGGCAAGGTGTTATGTTGCCACCAGAAAATGGCAAGGTTTTCCAGTCGTGACATAGTGACCTGCTGAAAAACCTTGAGACCTAGTGAGAAGAATGTAGGACCCAGTTGTAGTAGACTTGACAAACTAGAATCTAACACATGGTAGCATGAGGTAAGAAAACTACTAATAAATTGCTAACATGGTGGTCCATACCATTTGATGCACTAGATGGCAACACATGACACATCTGAAAGCTATCACTATGTCACCAAGAAAAAGTTTTAGGGAGGTTAACAAAGTGACATGGTGACCCAATAAAAAGTTAACATGTGGCAGTGAGCTAGCAATGAGGTAGATGAGTTAGGAATTGACATGTGGTAGAAGTTTCAAATGTGGCATGCTTCCCATGGTGTTGACGTGGTAGAGAATGACATGTGTCACAAGATCACTATGTCGCTAATGATGTGGCAAAATACTAACTAGGATAGTGACATAGTGACTGAGGATGTGGCATGATGACATGGCATGCTGATGTGGAAAAGTAGAGGACCAATGAGATGATGCAACATGACATCCAAATGGTGAATGTCAGATAGCTATGCAAGAAAAGAGCCAATCAAATAATGACACATGTCACCAGCAGTCAACCAAGATTGACTTAGATAGAAAAATGAGGGAAATTTCAAAAGTTTTAAAAGATTAATTTTTTGATATTTTTCCCAAAAAGCTATGTGGGTCAGATTTTAAAATCAAATTTGAATTATTATATAGTTCAGAGTTTATAAAAGATCAATTTTTTTCAAATATGTTGTATGAAGCCTAATAGGAGCTAATTATTCAAATCAAGATTCAGTTGGTTTTCAATATGCCAATATAGCAATATTATATATTACCAAAACCAAGAGAAGACGAACTTTCCAATTATGGAGTTTGTTTTTGGATAGGTGCTCACTAGTTCAAGTTATAAGCAAAAATGTAAATTTTGGGCCTTGTAGGTGAAACTAATGAAATTTGAAAATGCAATTACAAGCATGGTAAAAACACATGGTAAAAGCTTTGTTGGGTTAATTCTAAGAATATTATGCCTTTTTGGTATAATTTTGCTCCAATTTGCAATGATGATGCAGGATTTGATTTACTAGTTGTAGAGAGAGATTAGAGAGATTCTTTTCACTTCTTGAGGAGGTTTTTCAAGTGGACACATGTCAAATACAATTTTTTTTTGAGAATTCCTTCTTCTGAATCATTCTCTTTCTTTCTCATGGTAGAGGTTCTTGTTTTGAAGAAAAAAAAGGACTCACTATTGTGATACCATAGGGGTTCCAATCTTGAGTTTTTCTCAAACCTGTGAGACCAATGGTTCTAGTTTTGATGTGTTTTCATTACTGTGATACCGTTTTCTTCAGCAATTTCTCTTGTAAGAACAACATTAGTGAAGATAAATACAAAAAGTTCAAATCTATTAGGTTTTTCTATGTTTTGATTTCATGCATATGAATGTATAATTTCAAGGAAATGAATACAATTGAGCGAAAAACTCTTTAGTTTCATTCTGATTCTCATCTCACTCTTCTATTATCTACAATGTTTTGTGTTTAATAACAAAGAGCTTAAAGTCATTTGAAATCTCTTAAGGTTGTATGTCTGGATAAGTCTAATATTGGAACAAAGAGCCAAGTAAATGCTTATTTACCTTGACAGGGTTATAGGTTTCATTATGTGATGTCCCCATATTAGTATATAATTTAAATAATAAATAAATGTTTTATAGAAAGTAATATTGATAATGATATTAAAATAATAATATTTTTATAAAGTAATAATAATTCTAATTATATAATACGATCATATAATGTTATAATATAATATAGCAACATCCTATATTATAATCTAATAATATAGTTGGTATATTATTAAATTAAAAATGCAAAAGGAACAACTCGAGTGAGAAATACTTAGAGATATTTATTACTCCAAACCATGAGTCAAATTCCAAAGCCAAAGTAAATAATTGAACCTAGTTGTTGTTCCATTCTTGCCTAATGATTATCGATCATTAACGTGAATAAATAAATAAACAATAGGTTATATAAACATATATTAATTAATTGTATCATGATATATAAATTATAATATATTTATAATATCAACTAACTAAAATAATAAATCATATCATATTGCTTTATTACATATTACTTATTATTGAAAGAATAATAATAAAGACAATTTATGTATTATGTTGACTCTATTAATCAAAGGCAAATGACATAATGGATACAATCTAGGTAATATCAAGTGAAGCCAAGAGTATGTTAATCCAATGAGTGTAGACATTATTGTCATGCTCAGTATGGATTCCTAAATACCCCCATAATATTAACAATGATTGCCATCAAATGGATACATGATGTCTATGTCGATGACAATCAATGATGGTTGGAGAATTCATAAAAGGGAGACTAAGACATGAGTAAACTAGAACCATTTTATTATAATAATGTCATAAGAATAGTTATATAATATATAATTGAGGTGATAGAAATTAGGAAATATTACATATTCAATATGCCTCATATTTATTAATGTTCTAGATATAATGACAAAATAATACATAGTCATCTATCACATTGCTTCTTAGGATAATGATAAAGTGGTTTAGGAAATGCTATCTTTATCCCAAATAGGAAGCCCAATAATAATTAGTTAATGTATGATTATAAGGGTTAAATACACCACAACCAATTAGGCATGATTTCACCAAAGAGTCACAACTCTTAAAAAGAAAGGTATATTGGATATATAAGGTAATAAAAATTAGGGAGATAAAGAATTCAAAAAAAATGATGGACCAACCCATCATAATCCTCATTGTAAACTGGCAATTTCAACACCGATTGAACAATAAGGGAATGACAAATAGAAGGGAAAAATATGGAAAAAGGATTCAAATAAAAGAAAAAAAATTGAAATAAACAAATGACCCCCAAAAGGGTTCATTACACATTAGGAGGATATTCAGTAAGTAGTGAGATCTTTATGAACATAGATGTCTATTTACAAGGTGAATGGATAGATCAAATATCTAATTATATGAATATGTCTCAAGTATCCATATGTATGTATTTGATTCAAAGAATTGCCTAATAGGTTAGGCACTGATCATTTATAGGATCAATATGTTTATATTGTTGCATATTTGGTGTTTTGTTGAATTCAACATTATTAATCAAATGCTTTTCCCTTTCATGTTGAAGAGCTAAAAAGGATGCCCTCACTCAGCTTGTGAATTTCATAAGTTTGCATTTAGCTATTACAGATATATGTTATTGCATAAGTCATTAGGAGAAATAAGGGTTAAATCTGCTTAATAGATTCAAGAATATGTTTTTGCACTAGTACCATATTAATTGAATTTGAGGTCCACCCATCTAGGTTTTGTAGAGCCTAAAGTAGAAGAAGGTTCAAGTCTTATAGTTTGTGTGGTGTCTGAAATGATATGTTAAAGATGGGAGTTAGCTGCCCTTAGATGTACCATATTCTCATCGAAGTAATTTGAAACCTATAATGTTTCAAAACACCAACAAAATGATGACTCTGCTGGGGAGATAAGATGGCAATCCATTTTGTTACAAGGAAAAAAATCTTTGGTGTTAATTGAATATTTTAGTCCTTAGATAGTAAATAGCATTTTCTAAATTTTTGTGATAGACAAACCTTGAGAATTTGAAAAGGATTCAATAAAATAGGAAGAATTCACTACAACAGTGAGGAATTATGGTGTTCTTTTCATATCCTTGTTGAAATTTTATCTTCCCCAGTAAACTTTGTTGTTTTATAGCAGTAGTTCTTAAATTGGATGCAAATTGTGTTGAGAAATGAGTATGCCTTCAATCAGTTCAATTTGGTTTGAGTTGCTATTGTAATTTCAGAGTCAAGAAAGTTATGTTTCAGCTTTCTGTAGAGGTTTCAAATTCAAGATAAATCTAAAGATGTGTCTTCTATCTATTATTGTTTCAAATTAGTTTGTGGTATCTTCAAGACTAATGCAATTCATGTCTCACTTATTGTGAGTGGTGACTCAAAGTTAATCTCTATACCAGTGTAGTTCTATAGATAAATTGTGATTAGTTGCTACAAGAAAAGAGTAGATTCAAAGAGGTTGAAACATTCAAATGGTTAGTAAGATTTGTGATGTACTAGTTTAAATAGTTCAGTAAAGAGTTGATAAAATTTTGGGTCTACTATTGTAAATAGTGGACAAAGAACTTTCAGCCATCCAGATCTTGAGGTATTTTTATTTTCATGTATTATCTTTTCATGAAAATTGATTGTTAAAAGGTAGTGTTCTCCATCAAGTGAGTTTTAGCACTAAGAAGAGGAGAATAGTTTGAATAGTTTCATACACTTCATTGGATTGAGTTTCAGCTTATTGTATAAATTTTTTGAAGTGTATTTGAAGAGATTTATTTGGTAGAAGGTTGTATAAATCCACTACAAGTAGTGAATCTAATATTTATTATTGGTGAATGAGTTTCAAATCTTTGAAGAATGTCAAGTTTCCTTTCATCTAGTATGTAACTTGTTAGTGAAATTTCTAGATCTATTTCTACCAAGTAGTATATGCCATTAAATTTCAATGGCATTCATGGTTTCCCAAATCTCATTCCTAATGATATTAGAAAACATTTTTCTAAATTTAATGGGAACCGTACTATTTTAGCTAGTCATCATATTCAGATATTCAATGATTTGATGGGTGACTATGAGACTTCTCATGAGGATGTGCACATGAAATTATTTGTTCAAACTTTAGAAGGTGATGCTAGAGACTAGTTTTCCTTTTTACTAGCATGTTGTATTTCATCTTGGAGTGAGTTGTATTCAGCCTTCATGGAGAAATTTTCAGAAAGGGTAAGTATATCCGATTCATATGGTAAATTTTTAAGGATTCATATTGAGAATGATGAACTTGTTCCTCAATTTAATATCAAATTTACAAGAACCTCGAATGAGATCCCTGAGAAATGTAGGCCAAAAGATCAAGTGTGTCTAATAGTTTACCTAGATGCATTTGATAAGAAAATGAGTTATTGGTTAAGAGATAAAGAACCCAAAACTTTATATCAAGATTTTATGACAGTTATGGATATTGAAAACAATTTGAAGTATGGACTTACTAAGAGTCATTTCTCTAGGGGTATTTGCCTGCATGATGAAGTAAAAAATAAAGAGTAGTATCATGTTCAATATTCAAATACAGATTAGTGTATACTTTCCCCTATTGTTTTAGATAATCTTATTGAAAATTTAGAATAAAAAACATATGATGTTGAAGTTGAAGTCTCCTTGTGTTAAAGGGGAGATAATCTTTCTCTTGCCAAATAGAGTACATATGTTTGTAGTACTTCAGCAGTAAATGTTAAGGTTTATTCACTTGATAAGTTATATGTAGGAGATTTAATTTTAGTTGTCACTTCTCCAATTGATAATTTTCTTTGTGTTGAGAACGTAATTAATCATGAAGTTGTGAGGCATTCATCTGAGTTTTATATGGATGAAGAAGCTGAAAATTGTGTTTCAAGTGATGTGAACAATGTTGCTGATATTCTATATAATCAAGAGGCACAATATGAAGAAAATGATGAGAGTGGTTACTCAAATCAAAGTGAGGAAAATGATATTACATGTTCATCTTCATATGAGTCTAATGCTGATTGGAAAGAAGAGAGAAATGAGGAAAGTAAGTGTTCTTATCCAAGTAAAAATATAATTTCTTCTTTTAAATCTGAAAATGAAAGTGAAACTCCATCTTTGAGTTGTATAAACTAGCATGTAGTTGAAAGTTTTGAAGACGATTTGTGTACACAATGTGAAGACAAAGAGATTATTTACAAAGATCAATTACCTAGTTGTGTAGATAAATGCCATGGGGTTGTCTGTAACTATAATCATCAGCATATAAGTAATTCTATAGTTATTGCAACAACACCTAGTGATAAAATAAAAGATAATTGGTGGGTAAGTCATTTGAATCATCTTAGTGAAGATGATGTGAGTAATATTGATTTATATTCTGCATACTGAATTGATGAAGTGGATGTTATGTCTTCAAGTAATGATGATGATGATTCTAATTTTTCCTCTTCATATGCTGAAAGTTCTCATGAGAATGATGTCAAAAATGGTTTTAAGGTTTATTCTAATGCTTTATATGTTGGAGACTTTGATGATGATCAACCCATCTTTTGTCAATATGTTCAAAGAGGACCCTTGCATGGAGTTATCAATCCATTGTTTGAAGAGGACATGGAAGTTTCAAATTTAGTTGAGAATGAGTTTAATGGTGACATACTATCATATTGTTGTAACAAATTAGATTGTTATTCTTCCATATGTGATAATGAATATACTAATTAGCATTTCAATTGTGATCATGAGGGCGAAGTGTTAGATGAAATGGTTATTAAAAATCAGCATGCACCTTGTAATGAATTTTATGATGAATACTCTAATGTGATGACTAATCCACTTGCTGATTTCAAAGAATCATTGGAGGGCTCTGGATTAGTTTCAGATGCTAAAATTGATGATATTTGTGAGTATAAATCTGATTGCTCGTGTGAATACTCTCTGACTATACATAATGATGCATATTTTCAAGGTATGTGTGATCCTTTTTTGCATGTTGAATATGATGCCTTCATATTCGAGAATGATAGCATGCATGATTCATTTGATGAAGAGAATTTTCAGTTTGAGTCTGATATGTTTGAGCATGCTAATTAGAATTTTCATAATGAGCAAGTGGTTGAGAATGAATCTAGTTTTTATATGCATTATGAAAGTGAAGGTGTAAATTCAGTTTGGCCAAGTGAGTTGTTCCATAATGCTAATCTGATTGATGAGATTGATATGAATAATAATGGTAGTTTACCTCATAAGAATGACAATGAGAATTAGGTATATGGTAGAGGTAAAAGTTTTTATTGAAGTTTGGTGGCTCAAGGTCATCACTTGTACATAGTAGGAGTAGTTTTCTTGCTTTCAATAAAGTTGTTTGAGAGAAGTTTTTGGGAATGGTCTATTTCTTCCAAAGAAATGAATCCTTTCCATGCCCACAAGGGACATGCATCCCCAGATAGAGCCATTGTTGGGACTCAAAATCAAAGCCCTAATTTTGAGTACCATTGCAAAAATTAAGTCCTATAAATGGTTTTTGATGCATATATACCTTGCTATCCATTTGAGGCCCATGAGGTGTTTCATGAAGTTGAATTGTCACTTTGAGTCATTTCATGAAGTCCCATTTTGAGCAATTTCCAATTTCTCATGAGCCCAAATCCTAGTTTTATACTCTCCTCATGATAGTGAACCAACACCCTAGTTTTTGTTTCCCCAAGTGTCAATTTACCCAATTTTTAGAGTCAATTTTGAATGTGATTTATTGTTTTCTAACTTGTTTTCCAGTAGGCAATTCTAAAAGGGAAACTTCAACAGTCAATATCTTTTGACTAAGATTTTTTTATGAGACAAGATTTGACATGGTAGGAATATGCATAACAAAGATGTTGGAATATTCAAATAGGAATAATGCTTCTAAGAGGGGGGGGGGGGGGGGGGGGGGGGGGGGGGTGAATCAAAAGTATTGTACTTTGACCATTAAAACTTTTAACTGAAAGTAGATTGCATGCATATAAATACATCAAACAATTATGAAAAACACATATATGCACCACCACATAACACTTGAGATTTTGGTAACCCAGAAACCCTCTAGGAATAAGAAGGTAAAATTGGGATGGAGATGATACCCACAAAAATTACTACAGCAATAATGTTTAACCACTTCTAATGATCTGCCTTGTTAAAGGCCTACTCTGTTAAAGGCTGCAACACACTTTTAAATGTGACCTTGTTAGAGGATTTACAAACACTTTACAAGAAGTGTTACCTTGTTAAAGGATTTAATCACCTGTTTAAAGGATCTACAAAATAGCTGTTAAGCTAACCTATCACCATAGGGTTTCTTTTCTAACACAATTGCTAGAGAGTATAGGTATAATAAACCTGATAGCTTACAATCCTTTGATTGCTGAATACTAGCACTTGTTTTTCTTTCTCTGATCTTGATCTTCTGTGATTTGATACTCTTCACTCTGAAAAATAGTTTTGCTTACACACCCTTGTCCATCCACTCATATAATGAGATTTAGTCTTCCTTATAAAGACATTAGAAGACTTAGGGTTAGGTATGGATCTACGATCCATATTGAATCTACAATCCATATTGAATCTCTATTTCCTGCTCATTCCTTTCACATTTACTATTGGTTGCATGTAGATTGCATAGGAAAGACAAAAGATTTGTTCTTATCTTTTTAATCCTTTGAAATTTGTCATATGTCGGCCATGAAAATAGTTTACATCTGCATTTGTAAAGTTACAAACTCATATGTACATTCTGTGTTGCTCAGAACTTACTGATTCCAGATGCTCGGCACATGTAACAAACTAGCTTACTCAACTCCTATTGTAATTTTGTATTGCTTAGCATCGTCTATGACTCGACACTCAAATACCACTTGGCACTTGTATCATGCTCAACACCTAAAAGCTGCTTGGCACCTAAAGATCACTCGACACTTGATCTTCAATTGACACCTGATCTTCACTCGACACTTGAAGGTTGTTCGGCACCTGAAGATTACTCAGCACTTGAAGGCTTTCCTGACTCGGCTCATGTTGTGGCTCGACATACATGGTGTACTCGGCTCCAATGTAGAAAGTGGTTAAGTGTGTTGGCACTCAAGTGTCAAAAACCATTTTGAGGCTAACAATCTCCCCTTTTAACATGAGTGACAAAAACACTTAACTGAACTTATGAGTACATTTACTAGTCTTCTTGGTGTACATACAAAGGTTTTAAAATCTTAATCAAAATTTTGTAATTTACAATATATATACCTCAAAATTATTGTAACTCCCCCTGAGTTGATTGTGTCATTATCTGTGCTATCTTGTTAACCAAATTTGATGTTGTATATCATGATCCACCTTTTTATCTTATCTCCCCCATTCTCTCATCTCCTTCATTATTGTCTCCCCCTTATCTTGTCTCCCCCTTTTTGACACTTATGTTAGAGAGTTTTAAGGGTTAGGACCATATTTCACCAAAAATGTGTTGTTTACCTCCATAATCATCCTAAGAGTTGCATCCCAATTATGCAAAGCAATATCCAATGATTTATGCTGGAGGGCAGTCTCTGCAGCAAGGTGAATAAGTCCTTCTGAAGTAGAAAGATTAGGGTCTTTCTTGAGAATAGTTTCATCATAGACTTGTTCTTTATTGAGGATTTCCAAATGTGGGGTAATGGAGGATTAGAGCTGTAATAGTTTTGCCTTGATGGTGGCCTCTTTTGCTATTAATACGACTATTTCTTTCTAAGTGTGAAGCGTTTGAGCAAAATGCTTCTCACTTTGAGCTGGATCTTTTGGTAGCTACATGTTAGAAATATTCAAATTTCTCTCTAGGCTCATTATCTTTTGGTTGGTCTCTTGTGTGAAGTATGAAAAGTCACACAACTTTTTGTACAAGAATAATATATTCTCAAGTACCTTTTTCACTTTGTCTATGACCTTTGCCAATTCAATCTGTGAAAGTATTATTTCACTAGATATTTTCTCATTAACTTTTCCTTGAATTTTTCTTTTAGACCATTCCATAAGTTTTGCATTTGTCTCTTGGTCTACATTTGTCACCTGGTCAACAATATATGATAATTGTTCCATGATATGCTTTGACTCATCTCGTGACTGCAAACTAAAGGCATCCATAAAGATGTCTTTAATATCATGCATTGTTTGCTTTTGTTTATACTCCTTCCTGAGTATTCCTTGCCTCTTTATTCGATGCAAGGCTTCCTGTACCTCATTGATTTGATCGATGTTTATTGTTTTTGAGTCATAACTTGGTATGACTATTTCTTCATCTAATTTAGGGTCTCCATAGTGAAGTACCCTTGCAACTTTGGTAGAACTAGATCTTGGTGTGGATATTTGCAGTGGCTATTATGAAGGAGTTCTCGAGGTAGGAAAATTTATCAATGTTTGGATTGTCTCCTACTCTTTAGGGGTTTCCTCTATTTTCTCCTCCTACTGTCTACCTTGATCAATTGTTGTAATTTTAGGAAGTGCACCTTGAGTTTGTGCTGTAGGATTAAATGTAATAGTCTGTCGTATTTGTTGTGTTTCTTTTTCTCCTGTTGTACTCAACTTCTGAACTGTGGTGTCAACTATGCCTATTGAAACAACTGTTGGCATTTGAAGTTGACCACTAGTAGCATTAGAGATGATGGAAGGTGGTTCTTGTGGATTCACCTTATCTCTAATTATGTTTTCTACTAGTTTTTGCAGTTCATCCACACTAACTAATATTGGATCTGTACATAATCTTGTTTTTTGTGTGGATTTCTCAAGGATTCTTTTGAGATCCTCTATAATTAATGGATTGATGTTCTGAGCAGAAATGTTAGGAACATCCTGTACAGTTACATTTTTTGCAGGTGTGATGGGTACATGAGGAGGGCTAGAAGGTGGCAATTGTATGTCTTGCACACTCTGATCTTGTTGTTGCTCTTGCTCAACTGTTGCCATTTCATTTTGCTTTTGTGTCTCCTCCTCTATTTCTTTATTTTCTTCTTCTTTCTTCTCTTCTTCTTGTTTCTTTTCTTCTTCCTTCTTTTCTTCTTCGTGTTTCTTTTTTTCTTCCTTCTTTTCTTCTCTACCTTGCTCTAGTTCTATCTTCTCTTCTCTACTTTTTCTTCTCTCTTTTGGTGGAGCAGTAGCTTCTTCCTTGTATTCTTCTTCAAGAAAATCTTCAATTTTTTTGTACAAGTTCTTCCATGATTTTGTTATTCTTTGTACAATATCTTCCATTTTGTTTTGGAGAATGAAGAATGCCCTGTATTTAGGTGTAAACCTAGCATTGTGCCTTTTGACTGCTTTCTTTATTTTCTCCTTAGTCAAATCAGGTAGTATTCTTGCTAGGGTTTTTTCTCTCATCTACTTCTCCATTCTCAAACAGAAATGCCATCTATCTTCTACAATTTTTTACAGTTCATCTGGCAATTGTCCATCTAGTTCAAGAGGAGTATACTTGAACTATGCCATCATTTCATAAACTAATTCTTCTATTCTATTATGTTCTTCTTTAGTGAACTTATTGAAATCAACTTTATTTATGATGCTTAAATCTCCATTTCCAATCTTTTGACATAATGTATCAACTAAAAAATGGCTTACCTTTTCAGAAAGATCTTCTTCATCACTATCAGGTTGAGCTACATATTTTATTCTTTTCCTTGGCTCTTCCTATGTTTTCTTGATTGGTTTCTTCTTTATAGCTTCTTCTTTAGCTTTTTGAGTAGAGGTCCTTGTTGCAGCTCTAGTTATTAGCTTTTAGGGTGATGGCGTGGTAGTTTTCTTTGGTTTGGGCTGAGTTGGAGGCTGATCTTTAGCCTTTCTCTTCTTTGGCTCAGCTTGGATTGGTGCTTCCTTGGCTTCTTCTTCCTCAATACCCTCCTCCTTTTCTTCACCCAGGCCTTGAGTTAATTCCATTGGGCCTTGCTCTTGTTCATCCTCATTATCATTATCTTCTTCATCATCTTCTTCATCTTCTTCTTCTGCTGCCTCAATTCCTTTACCAAATTTCTTCTTTATTTTCTTCACCATTTTATCTTTCTTCTTAATTACAGAGGCAGTCTTTAATTTTGTTTCAATCTTGGATTTGACCATATCATATGTGCCAAAAGATTTGGTAGACTTGTCTATTCCTTCTACAAGAAAACCAGTGATAGTTGCAGATGCTTCATCCACATCTAATTCATAACCAAATGGCCTTAGCCATCTCACCCTTGGAACTGTTGCTTGAATATAGGTGGAATCAACATCAACTAGGAAACATATGTCATTGATGTGTTTTTCCACTAAGGAAATTGGTATTCTTACCCTTTGCTTCATGGATTTCTTGAAATCCTCAAAATAGCTTGTCATTTGGGCTTCAAAGTTATCACCCATCTGATCAATGAATTCATTTATTTGTGTCATTGTGGTTTTTTTAGAGTCCCAATTCACCTTTCCTTTAGAAGGAAATTCTTTGATAACATAAAAGAACATACACATAAGGACTAAACCAAATATGCATAGTGCACCTTTTGATCTCCTTATAGCTCCTAGGTTTTCATTTATCTATTGCAGCATAAGTTCTGACAAGTCATATGAATGATCTTTCTTTACCAGTTTGAATGCTACATCAACAACTATGCATGACACACTATTCAATTGACTGGATTGATAGAATTTGTGGGATATTGTTCTCATAGCAAAATTTAGGAGAGGATTAGTGATGGTATCAATCATCATACCTCTCTTATTCCATTTTGCCCCTATATTTCTTTCAATGATTTCTTTGGAATCACTGTGCAGGGTCTTAGTTTGATCTAGGGTTGGGAAACTTGTAACCCTATGAACTATCCCTTTAGTAATCTTGACTAGACCTATTTCCAACCAAAAACATCCATTGTGTATTCTGCTTAGAATAATCTGTATTCATTCAATTTTGAATACTATAGGATAAACTAGGGCATTGTTCGAACCCTTTCTCTCGACTATCTTGAATTCATCCTTTAAAATCTTATTCTCACACATTTTGTCATAGGCTTGGAAAATTTCAAGATCAGCTATGGCGCCAATTTTATATTTGTAACACTTCCTTACATCCTGCACCATAACTACTTTGGATGGAATAATGGATAATGCACAAGTAGGGTCATTTTTTTAGGTGACTTCTAGAATGGGCTTGAATTCAGGTTGTTTGACTTCATTACTGACTAGTTGTATTTCATGACTTTCCTTCCCCTCAGTGGTTCTAGAACCATATGCCATTGTTTACTAAGCTAGGGTTTTAAAATGTAAACAAGCTTTCAAACTCTACGTAGCTCAGCACTTGAATAAAATACCTCAAGATCGACGAAAATGCATCATAAGAGGTTGCAATCTTCTTGAAATACTGGATTCTCTACTATGAAGTCACTCTACGCTCTTTATCTTCTTTGCTTCTTGATCACAATGAAGAAAAATGATTCAAATATTGATAACATACTCTATTTCCATCACATTAAATGCTCAACTACAAACTCAGCTTGCACTACATTTCCACTTCACTTGGCTTCCATAGGAGTTACTCAACTTGGCATCAATCATCAACTCGACCGTTGTTAGGAACTCGAAATTCACTAGAATTTTACTCGGCACCCAAAGACAACTCAACATCATTATTTAAAATTTTGTCTTAGCATCTTGTTTCATGCAAATTTATACTTTGCATTGCTTCTTCTTGGTTTATGGCTGATGTATGTTACTTCCTTATATTTATCAACCCCATAGACTCATCTTGAGATTAATTGGATGAGAAATGATCACTTCACCTTGTGGGTGAAGTGACCCTTTCATTGGATGTACTTGATTCATTCTTTTTTTGCCATGTCTTCTTCATGTCTATTTTGATGTGCTCCACATCAATCTTTTCTTTGCCCTTGTTTGATTCAATTTTTGGTGCTTTTGACCTTGTAGGACATTTTTTGCTGATATGACCAATTTTCAGGCAACTAAAACATGTAGTTTGGGTTAGCCACCTACTATAATTCCCTTTGAAATGTGTTCTTATGCAATTCTAGGGTATATGTCCATATTCCTGACAATAATGACAGCTATACCTAGTGTTGTAATCCCAATGGTACTGACTTTTATTTCCTTTTGTTTTTGTTGGTTGATTTGATGTCCACATAGGCTTTGATCTGCATTCAAATGCTCTATGTCCATACTTCTTACACTTATGAAAATGTCCATCAAATCTTTGTGTCCTTGTAACTCTAGATCTACAATCTTGTGTCATATATCCTTGCATGTTGCACTTGTGATAGTAACTCTTGTTTTTGGGTGTGTTTTTCTGATTGATTCTTCTACTCCTGCAAATATTAGCAGTATGCTCCTTTTTATTACAGTAATGACAGGTAGGTTTAGAATCCTTACCTTTGTCACTTCTTTTCTCAACACTCTTTGATGATTCTCCAATTTTAGTGCTGTTGTATCCAAGTCCTAATGTATCATGGGCTGATCTTGGAAATTTCATCAACTATTCAAAGTACTTGATGGCTTCACTTGATTTGTTGAGATTCACTACTACCTCTTTTTCTCTATTCAATTCATTCTGCAGTTGTTCATTCTACATCTTCAAAGTAGAGATCTCAATATCTTTCATATCAAGTTCATGATAAAGATTCATCATTTGGGCAAGTGTAACCATCTGCATGTTTGTGATCCTTGATAATTAAATACAGTTTTCTTCAAGTTTGTTTGCAAGATTTCTTTTGTCATCTTCCATCATGAATCTATCCTCAAATACTCTTTTCTTTTGTTCAATGATTTCACATAACATTATGGCCTGTGATTCATGTTCCATCTTGAGAGATCTTATCTCATCTGTTTGAATTTTGTTTTTCTCCATCAGTTCTGCTATTGTTGCATCAAACTCTTTAGTGTCTCCATTGGAAAATAGTTTTGTGGTATCTATCTCCTTGTAGTTTGTATAATTTTCAGCTATGGCTATATCCTTTCTTCTTTTCAAGGATTTTCTCAGTTCCTCCCTTGCTTCCTCTACTTTGTGTAGAGCTAGTTGTACATCAATCACTTGATTGTCAATAATCTTTCCAAGTTTGAAGGCTTCCATCTTTAGATCTTTTCCTCCAAGCTGTTAGGCTTCCTTCTTGTGAGAACTTGCAGGCTCTGATACCAATTGTTGGAATATTCAAATAGGAATAATACTTTTGAAAGGGGGGGGGGGGTGAATCAAAAGTACTGTACTTTGACCATTAAAACTTTTAACTAAAAGTAGATTGCATGTATATAAACACATCAAACAATTATGAAAAACACATATATGCATCACCACATAACACTTGAGATTTTGGTAACCCAAAAACCCTCCATGAATAAGAAGGTAAAACTGGGGTGGGGATGATACCCACAAAAATTACTACAGCAATAATGTTTAATCAATTCTGATGATCTTCCCTGTTAAAAGCTATAGCACACTTTTAAATATGACCTTGTTAGAGGATTTACAAAAATTTTACAAGAAGTGTTACCTTGTTAAAGGATTTAATCACTTATTTAAAGGATCTATAGAATAGCTATTAGGCTAACCTATCACCATAGGGTTTCTTTTCTAACACAATTGATAGAGAGTATTAGGTATAATAAACCTGATAGCTTACAATCCTTCAATTGCTGAATATAGGCACTTGTTCTACTTTTTCTGATCTTGATCCTCTTTGATCTAATAATCTTCACTTTGAAAAATATTTTTCCTTACACACCCTTATCCATCCCTCATACAATGAGATTTAGTCTTCCTTATAAAGACATTCGAAGACTTAGGGTTAGGTATGGATCTATGATCCATATTGAATCTCTATTTCCCACTCATTCCTTTCACATTTACTATTGGTTGCATGCCTTCTCCATTTTTCTTATTGGCTGCATGTAGATTGCATAGGAAAGACAAAAGATTTGTTCTTATCTTTTTAATCCTTTGAGATTCATCATATGTTAGCCATGAAAACAATTTACATCTGCATTTGTAAAGTTACAAACTCATATGTGCATTCTGTGTTGCTCAGCACTCACTAATTCCAGATTCTTGACACATGTAACAAACTAGCTTACTCAGCTCCTATTGTATTTCTATATTGCTCGGCATCATCTATGACTCGACACTCAAATACCACTTGGCACTTGTATCATGCTCGATACCTAAAGGGTACTTAGCACCTGAAGATCACTCAACACTTGATCTTCACTCAGCACCTGATCTTCACTTGGCACCTGAAGGCTACTCAGCACCTGAAAATCACTCGGCACCTAAAGGCTTTCCTTACTCGGCTCATGTTGTAGCTCGGCATACATGGTGTACTCGGATCCAATGTAGAAAGTGGTTAAGTGTGTTGGCACTCAAGTGTCAAAAACCATTTTGAGGCTAACAAAAGAATTAGTTTTTTTGATTCCAGAGCCTGATCAGGTGTTTTGGTTAGTTTTTAAGGCCAGTTAAAGGACCTCCTGACACAAGATTGACAATTTGGAAAAAGATGTAAAATGAGCTTCAAATTCAATTTCAATGGTCAAATTTGTTTCAAATCAGTGCTAGAGGGTGAATGAGTTAGTTTTGATAGTTTAGGTGTTTGAAAATGAAATTTTTTTAGCCAAACCCACTTTTGGGCCTAAGTAATATCTTCTGATTGATGAGGTGTGGATTTGGGGACTAGTGGATCTTTTTAAAGGGGAATATTTTTTATGTTTTAAATCAAGTGCAACCACAACTTTATGCCTCTTATCTACTGAAAACATCAAGAATGGAGTAAACCATTTCAATAGAGGCATAAACTCATTTTCTTGGAGCTAGACAACATAGACTACAAAGAGCCACACGATACAAGATCAGAATGATTTTGATACTTGTTTCACTTTTGCTTGCTGTATCTTGCACATCTTTTATAAAGTTTTTGTATTTGAATGAGAAGTACTTCCTATTGTATACTTCCATTAGATGTTTGGCAATGTATAATGGCAACTTCCCCATTGTCTTGGGTACTTGATGTGCAATTTTCTTTAGCCCCCCTCTTGAATCTCTGATCTCTACATCAAATTGAGCTAGTAAACTAGTAGAAATGATGATAGCCTTGGGGTCTTTTAAATCAATAAAAGTTCACAGAAAGTAGTTGGAGTTAGAAGAGGCTCGAAAGGCTAGACTTGCATTGGCAGAACTTGATGAAGATGGAAAGGAGATCAACCCTCACATCCCTCAATATATGTCATCAACTCCATGGTATCTCAATGCAGAGAGGCCGAGTTTGAAATATCAAAGGAAATGCAAGTCAGATTCAAACTATTTAAAGGACTAGTTTTATAGAGGTGCCAGGGTCTACCAGGTTGATAGATAAAAAAAAAGGTGCATGCATAAATTGTGGGGCAATGACACATGATAGTAAGTCTTACATGGAAAGGTCTCGTAAAGTTGGAGTAAAATGGACAAACAAGCGAATAACACCTGATGAAAAAGTTGAAGCCTTTGAGTTGGATTATGATGGAAAATGAGATTTTTAGAATGGATATGATCCAACCACATATGCCCATGTTATAGATAGGTATAATACAAAGGATGATGCAAGGAGGAAATTTCAGAATGAAAAACAATTGATAAAACTGGGGAAAATAATAATAATACTAAAGAAGATGATGAGGATGCTTTAAAGGTTAATGAAGTTAAGGTTGATAAGAGCAAGCAAATGGACTTTGCTAAGGTAGAAAAGTGTGTGTGTACCATAGGAGGTGGTAGCATAGGTACAGTTAGAAACTTACAAATTAGAGAAGACACTACCAAGTATCTTTTAAATTTGGATGCAAATTCTTATGATCCAAAGACTTGGTCCATGAGAGAGAATTCTCAACCTAACAGTGATCGAATGAGAACTTCTATGGGGGAGATAATGAATATAAAACCACTGGTGAAGCTCACAATTTTAAGAAACTAAATATACATGCATGGGAAGTCACAAGTCAACATAGGTAGGGAGAGCTTGGAGTTATCATTTACTTAGCTCCACTTTAATAATCATGGCCCAAGAGGGAACAAAGGAAGGTGTTAACACCTCTCCTTGTAGGAGTTCTCCATTCTAGAAGCCATGAGCATGGTCAAAGAGAGAAAAGTTGTAAACATTAAAGGAAATATTAATCTAGCAAAAGAGAGCATGGATGGTTTCATTACAGACAAGTGATTTTCATGTCTTCATTCAAACCCTCATTTTATGCATCTTCCTAGGAACAAATTTAAGGTACAAATTAACTCTAGGTTTTAGTGTATGTTCTTTGATAAAAGTTCTTTAAATCTTTAGTTGTTGACAAGAGAGGCAAATCGAAGAAAAAAACTAAATGTGATGAGAAGCATGGAAATTTTTATACTATATACGAGCATGATCATGTTGTTTCAGATGATTGTAATACATAGATGAAGGAGCTCTATGTGAAGACATGGCAGCATGAATATAAGAGTCCATGTTAAAAAAAATTCAATGCAAGGAAGCCTGCAACATGAGGGATAGTATGCCCATGCTAAACAAAAACTTGGCAGTTGCACATCAGAGAAGAATTTTAAAAAATAACACAACATTGTTACCAGGGGAGCCACTAATTGAAGGTAAGAGGTGGTAGAAAGGAGAGGTAATTTGAAAACATTTATCCCACATTGCCTAGATAGGGATATTTTAAATGCTTAAATATAATTTTGCACATATAACATAATGTATGTAAGACCTGGCCTTTTAATAGGTAGAGCAAGTGCCTAGTGGGACCCATGGATGCTAGATAGTGATGTAAGATAATTTTGATGGCCTGTAATGACATGTGATGATGTGGCATGACATGGAAACTTGCTGGAAAAGTTGAAAATCTAGCAAGTTGCTATGTTACCACTAGAAAATAGCAAGGTTTTTTGATAGCGACATAGCAACCCATTAAAAAACCTTGAGACCCAGCGAGAAGGATGTGGGACTTGGATGTAGTAGAGTTGACGAACAAAAAATTGACATGTGGCAGCATGTGGCAAGTAGACTATTAATAAAGTGTCGATGTGGCAATCTAGATCTCTCTAATGCACCAGATGGTGACACGTGGTGCATCTGACAGTTGTCGCTATGTCACCAAGACAAAGTTGTAGGGAGATTAACATAATGACATGGTGACCAAATAAAAAGTTGACATGTGGCAGTGAGTTGATGGTGAGGTGGATGAGTCAGAAATTGACGCATGGCAAAAGTTTTAGACATGGCATGCTTCCCAAGGTGTTGATGTGGTAGAGAATGACATGTGTCACAAGATCGCTATGTCATTGATGACGTGGTAGAATACTAACTAGGATAGCAACATAGTGATTGACGATGTGGCATGATGGCATGGCATGCTAACATGCTAAAATAGAGGACCAATGAGATGAAACTACATGGCATCCATATGGAAAATGTAAGATAGTTGTGTAGGAAAAGAACCAATCACATAACAACACATGTCACCAGTGGTCAACCAAGTTTGACCTAGATAGAAAAATTAGTGAAATTTCAAAAGTTTTAAAAGATTAATTTTTAAAATTTTTTCCCAAAGAGCTACGTGGGTCATATTTTAAAATCAAATGTGAATTATTATATAGTTTAGACTTTATAAAAGATCAAATTTTTGCAAATATGTTGTATGAAGCCTAACAGGAGTTGATTTTTCAAATCAAGATTCAAGGGGTTTTTGATATGCCAATATAGCGATATTATATATCGTCAGAATTAGGAGAAGATGAACTTTTTGATTATAGAGTTTTCTTTTGCATGGGTGCTCATTGGTTTGAGTTATAGGCAAAAATGTAAATTTTGGGCCTTCTCGGTGAAATTGATGAAATTTGAAAATGTAGTTGTAGGCATGGTAAAAACACATGGTAAAAGCTTTGTTGGGTTAATTATGAGAATATTATGCCTTTTTGGTATAATTTGGCTCCAATTTGCAGTGATGATGGAGGACTTGATTTACTAGTTGTAGAGAGAGATTAGAGAGATTCTTTTCACTTCTTGAGGAGATTTTTCATGTGGACACATGTCAGATGCAAAACAGATTTGAGAATTCCTTCTTCTATATCATTCTCTTTCTTTCTCATGGTAGAGGTTCCAATTTTGAAGAAAAAAAGGACTCACTACTGTGATACCATAGGGGTTCCAATCTTGAGTTTTTCTCAGATCCGTGAGACCAACGGTTCCAGTTTGGATGTGTTTTCATTACTGTGATACCATTTTCTTTAGCAATTTCTCTTGTATGAACAACATTAGTGAAGATAAATACAGAAAGTTTAGATCTATTAGGTTTTTTTATATTTTGATTTCATGCATATGAATGTATAATTTTGAGGAAATGAATACAGTTGAGCAGAAAACTTTTTAGTTTCATTCTGATTCTCGTCTCTTTCCTCTGTTATCTGTAATGTTTTGTGTTTAAGAACAAAGAGCTTAAACTCATTTGTAATCTCTTAAGGTTGTATGTCTAGATAAGTTTGCTATTGGAACAAAGAGCCAAGTAAATGCTTATTTACCTTGATAGGGTTGTAGGTTTCATTAGGAGGATATTCAGTAAGTAGTGAGATCTTTATGAACATAGATGTCTATTTACAAGGTGAATAGATAGATCAGATATTTGAATATATGAATATGTCTCAACTATCCATATGTATGCATTTGATTCAAAGAAAATCCTAATGGATTAGGCATCGATTAGTTATAGGATCAATTTGTTTATACTATTGCATATTTGGGGCTTTGTTGAATTCAACATTATTAATCAAATGCTTTTCCCTTTCATGTTGAAGAGCTAAAAATGATGCCCTCACTTAGCTTGTGAATTTCATAGGTTTGCATTTAGCTATTGCAGATATATGTTATTGCATAAGTCATTAGGAGAAATAAGGGTTAAATCTGCTTAATAGATTCAAGAATATGTTTTTGCACTGGTACCATATTAATTGAATTTGAGGTCCACCCACCTAGGTTTTGCAAAGCCTAAAGTAGAAGAAGGGTCAAGCCTTATAGTTGGCCTAGTGTCTAAAATGATATGTTAAAGATGGGAGTTAGCTGCCCCTAGATGTACCATATTCTCATTGGGGTAATTTGAAAACTGTAACATTTCAAAAAACCAACAAACATGATTCTATTTTTGTGGTGGTAGACAAGTTTTCAAAGATGACACATTTTATTCCTTGCAAGAAGACTAGTGATGTTTTTGATTAGATAAATGTAGTGCCTGCCCCTAGTTCGCATTTCTGTTATCATTGTCAAATTCCTTAGGCTGATTTTATGCATTGATTAGTTTTAGAGATACTAGATTGTAATATTATGATATTATTTCATGACTTTGATTACAAATGTATCAGTTATTATTGCTTAGTTGATTTCATTCAGGTGTTGTTAATGATGTCTTAATGATTCCTAATTAGTAAATGTGGTTTCTTTTGTAACAATGTTAACGTGATGTCTTTAGTGATGATTATGTTGTATTGATAGAGATGCATTATTATATGTATGCATTTGATGTTAGACTTGTGATTTTTACGATACTTACCCCATACTTGCATTTGTATGGTGTGCATGTTTATTTTACCTTTCTGTCTGAAGTGTTTGATGTGGTTAAGGGAGGGAGTTGTAGTCACCTGCTAGTCGGGATCTACACGATGAACCACTCCCTGCCATTGTCTGTTTAGTTTAGATATATTATATACATGTACATGCTCGTCTTTTATGTAGGATGCAGGTATCGGGCATCAACTTCCCTGAATTGCCAGGATGAGCGTGCCCTATTACAAATACTCAAATGGTGAGAATGGGAAGATAATGATCAGGTCCAATCCTAGCCATAAGCCTAAAATACTTGTCCTACAAGGAGGACTCGTAACAGACTATCTACCCTTTTTAAAACCCGTGAGTATTTTTGTGCGTATGTTGTTTTGTGAGTCTTTGATGAATTTTTTGTTAATTAAGTCTAATTAAAAGATTAAATTAATGATTTAATTTAATGGAAAATTATTATGATATTATGAATATTTAATTATATTTAATTAAATTGAGAAATTAATTAAATATAAAGAATTGGATTTGAAGATAAAAGTTTTAAGAATAAATTTAGAACGAGATAATATTTATTTAATTTAATAATAATATATTTAGAGTTCATTTTTAAATAAATGCTAAATATTATTGTTATTTAAGTTAATAAATATTTATCAAATTAAAACGTTCAAAAATAAATTAAGAAGTTGAAAGATATTAAATTATGAAAATGATTTAATTTTGCATGAATGAGTTTAAAATATAAGAGATTAATTTAAAAGATAAACTATGTGAACTTGATTAAGATATTTTATTATAGTGCGCATGAGATTAAAGTTAATAAATTAATTTAAAGTAAAGTAAAGTGGAAAGTTAAATAAAGTAATTTAATAATTCACTTAAAGTGCATGAAGGAAAATAAAAGAATATTTTAATTTAAAAAGAAAATTAATTGTGCATGAATGAATTAATTAAATAAAATAATTATAATTTTAGACTGGTGGTGATAGAAACCCTAAAAGGTAATTAGATTCTATATTAGAGGTTTTTTCGGGTCATTATGGGGGACAGAAGTTTTTCAGACACAGGTTTTCAGGGCACACATAGGTTTTGGGAGAGCAACTCGGAGGGTTTGGATTAGCAAGGGTTTCACCAAATTGTTAGCATTAGATCAAGGTAGGGTTTGAAAGCCCATAAATGTATTTCAAATTGGAAAATATCTGTTTGCTCCGTGTTTGATTGGGTGGTTGAAATTATGTCTATTGTCTTGATTGTTTTCTAGATCTGATTGATTGTAATTAGTTTCTCATTATTTTGTAGAAGAAAATTTAAAGAGAAAATGAAATTGGTTACCTTGATTAAAGAACTTATCGTATTTAATTCGGGTGTGTCTTGAAATTAAAAAGGATATTTAAAAATAAAAGAAAATTCGATTAGTTGCTCGAATTTTCTCTATCAGATTAACATTGAAAATAATTTTAAAAAAAAATTAAAAATAAATAATAAATATTTTTTTTTAAAGAAAGTTTTTTTTATAAATTTTATATGTTTATAAATTTTATTAAAATAAAATTATTGAAAAGAAATGTTTTTTTTGTTAAAATTAATAAATAAAAATTATTAATATATATATATATATATATAAAATTTTGAATTGGGAAGTGGGGGCCATGACCTCCCCCACTTTCCCCCTGGCGTACGGCCGCTGGCAGTCCCTGCTGACGCAGGTACTGCGTAGGCGAGCTGTCGCAGGCCCTGCGTCAGCAGGCCTGCCGCACAGCAGCAAAGCCTTTGAAGGCTTGCGCTTGCTTTTTAAGCAATGCGCTTTTTGCATTGAAAAAAAAATGAAAGGTATTTAAATCATTTTTGAGTTTTTTTTTAATTATTAAGTTTTAAAAGTTAAATCAAAATTATATTATTAATTATTAATAATTTTATTAATATTTTATATTATTAATTATTAATAATTTTATTAATAATTTTTATAAATTTATTTATTAAAATTTATTATTAATTTAATAATTATTTAAATTATTAATAATTGACATATGATTTTAATAAAATTAATAATTGACTTAATTAAATTTGATTTAATTAAGAATTATTAATAACAAGAGTTATTCAGCGAATATGTATATTTATCTATTATTGTTAATGATCATGATTCAATTAAAATTAGTAAAGCGTTACTTTTATAACTTGAAGAAATAAATGGGTATACTCAGACTATGCTTTTAGGAAAATTGACTTTTATCATGAGCATAACTTTATATATTTGAGTCGAATAGTTGAATGGGTTATTGGGTGGGATAAACTGAGAATCTTATACACTTAAACGTTCATTGAAATGTAAATTGAAAACATTATTTTTAACTCTATTATGTCTTTTCAAATCAAACCCAACTATGAACTATATTGGTTTTTTGTAATATCTATGCTTTCGGATTTTGGAGTCAAGTAGGTGTTGACCAGTCTAGGACGTATACTAGAGGTTTTGTGGGATTTCTGTTATACCAATTATGTGGCTAGTTGTCATGATGTGTTATGTGATTCAAATTGAGATTATATTTATGAGGTTTACTTTGTGGAGCATTTAATGTGTACTTGGATGGGAGGACCTTCTTATTATCAGGTTGCCTGTTAAGGAACCGAGTTTGATCTTTATGAGTGCTGTGGTATGGGACACAATTGTGGATTTATGTGATTAGGAGAGGTTGTCTAGGTATGTGACTTGGGAGTGGCTTGCATAGGGGTCCGGGACCCAAAGTGGTCAGTACCAAGGTAACCTAATGCAAGTTATGTAATAAGTGATAATCTAGTAATTAAAATTTATGGGGGGAAACACACTAAAAAGATAAGTTAGAGATTTTTGATCTACCCATGCCTTGAGTGCTTGTATAGACTAAGGATGAGAATGGGATGAGTGCCTCGTCTTCTTGAGAGGGCCTTTCTAGTTTCCATATGTGTGATGTCGAGGGTCCGGGGTTCAAAGTAACCAGCCCAGGGTAACTCAATGCTTGAGGGTTTGGGGTCTATTAAGAGATCAGTCCAGGGTAACTCAAGCAGCCATGTGATGACACTCCCTAGTATGTAGCCTGAGTCTCCTCTATAGATTTTGTGTATCTCTGGTGGTGTACTTATTGTTGGATGTGTTTATTGTGGTTATTACTTTCATTGAGGATGATTGGTGATTCATGGATGATGTACTCTTGATATGTGTTTTTTGACTTGAGGTGATTATCTTTCGTTGACTTTACCTTATGATCTTGGTATTTGGTTTATACTTGGTTTGTTATGATGTTGGTTATGTGGAGTTAGTATTGGATTGAGTGTTCTTACTTTTGGATTATTTTATCTTCTTGAGTAGTATGTGTTACCTTTGAGATAGTTTTGGCTAGTAGGTATTCCATGCCTAGGAATGTTTTATGTTTGATAGCCATATGTGGATCGTTCATTATCTTCCCTGCACGGTGGGAGTGGAAGCTTGACTAGGTAACCACACAGTCGGGAGGTAGTGCCTTCTTACCATTTGGGTTCCCCTCACATTGGTAGCTGTTGGATGTTCATTGCAGAAGATGTACCTTTATCATTCTTATTTCTTATCTTAGAGACTTCTTTTCAGATGATGTATATATGTTATCATGTATTCCGATGTATTATATCTATTCTCACATACCCTGCGACATGTGCAGTGGATGTTATTTAGTGGATGTACTTTCATTGTATTAGATATACTTATGCTTTGCTTATGCAATTATGTATCTGTTATTTCTTTATGATCTTGAGACATTGTACTTGGAACTTAAACTAATTAAATTAAAATTATTAAATGTGACTCAACGTAAAGGAACTCTTGAGGAATTGAAACTGTATCTATATTTGCATATGTGTATTTGATGTGTATGTTCATATTGCTTCCGCATTAATGTTATCTTGATGTTGTATAAACTTCAAAAAAAAAATAGTTCAGTAAACATTGTAACATGTTAGGTTTATTTCTCTTGGGTTCCCGAGCGGGGCGTTACAATAAATAGGTTTTATAGGGACCCTGAAACCCAAGATTTAACACATAAACAAGGCTGATAATAAGCATTAAAAGCCCAACCAAAAATGAACAAGTCTAAAGGCTGAGAATAAGCACTAGGCCCAGCCAAACAACAAAGGCCAACAGAAAGGCCACACTATTTTTTGAAAAATGAAATAGGAAAAAGCCAAGACAAAAAGCTAGACAAAAATGGAATACCTAGAAACAAAAGGATAGAAAAGAGCTAACCTTGTTCTTTCTTTCCAGCTCTTACATGACCTAGGTAGCCTCATAGGCCATCTGGTTGTCCTCATCCTCCTGTTGATGAGTCCTATGTACATCCTAGTCCAGACAAGTGTAAGTGATACCCATGGTAGTTTCATCATTAGATTTGGCTTTTCCCCTATCTTTTCCTTCCTCATCCCCCAACACTCCTCTATCTTTAAGAAAACCAATTAAAGACAGGATATCATCATTTATCAAGTTGAGCAGTGAGATCATCTGGTTTGACAGATTGTGGTTGTAATTTTCCATGTTGAGAATCCTCCTTTTTGCAAGGCTAATTGTTTCATCCTACTCTATCCTTTCTCAAGACCCATCTGATTCCTAGCTCCTTCCATTTGGCCCACCTTCTCCTTAACCTCCTCCAACTCATGAAAAAGCCACTTGATTGACTTAAAATTTTCAATCATGATGTTGTAGGTATTGTTCAAAAGGTTCATCCTAGTTTCCTTGGAATTATTAAAGATTACCACAATTGAAGGGTTAATTAGCTCTTCAAGCTACAACTCCCCTTGGTTCTCCACCAGAATCTAGGGGTTCATCACTTCTCTAAAAATACCCATTTTTTTAATCCTCACATTAAAATTCTTCCAAGTTTTCCTCCTATCTTTGGCTAGTACTTCCCCCCCCCTCCTCCAATACTATCCTTTTTCTGCTCATCTGGTTGGGCTTCAGGATGGATAGGGGAGAGAGGTAGTGAAGACATATTTAGTTCCTACTATGTCCTCTCATCCTCCAATCCCACTCACTTGCATTTCTTCCCACCTTGGTCTTCCTTTTTTTCCTCCTGCTTCTCCTTATCCTCATCTTCAGTCTACATGTCCTCCACTTCATCATTTTTGTCCTTCTCCTCATTCCCAAGCATCTTCTGACCATAACCCCTAGGGTTTTTTCTACTAGAGGTAATGGGAGAGGGCGACTTCTTATCATTAGGCATAACTTTTTTACTAGAGAAAGTTAACCCCCCTTCCTCAAAGCTAATGCTTTGAATATCATCTAAGTCAGAGGAGTAGCTTGAGCTACCATTTTCCTCTTTCCTAGCTTGTGAGGGGATGTTATTTATCATTTGAGCCTTAAAGTGCTCATAGATAAGCAATAACAACCCCTCATGAAATGTGGGGTTAACAGTGGGCTTCTTTTTGAAGCTAGACACAACCTTGCTCATGGAAGTCAACAAATAGAAAGGAAATGAAACTTTACTATCATGCTAAAAATGTTTCAAAAGAATGAAATGGTGGGTGTGAACATGATCAAACCTAGGGTCAAGAGTAATCTACTCGATGATGACATGCAGAACATACCTCCATAGTTTCATTATGGAATCTAGATCATAGAATGTATCACTCTTTTTTAGGGCATTCAGATCTTTAGTGTTCTGAATGAAGTCCTTCATTACATTGGCCAAGAACTTTTTGTCCCTAAAGAACTTAAAACCCTCAACTGGAATCTCAGTTATATTCAAAATCACCTCCTCCATTATTAGAAATGAAACCCCCTTCACCTTGACTCTACCGTCCTTTCATGAATTGACCATGTTGTTGGTCACATCTTGATCAAAACCATGCATCTTCATGATATATATTGCAATCCTACCCTATTCTATCTTCTCCCACATTTTGTCCCTACTTCTCCATTTTTCCAGCTTTCCCATTGGTTCTTTTTTGCACCTTTCACCCACCATTTCAACACTTTGCACTCCCACAATTCTCATAAGCACAACACACTATGACTTCACCACCTGATGGGGACCTCTATGTTTAAGAAAAAAAGCCAAAGAAATTAACCTTACAGTAGAATAGGTTACATATGCAAAAAATGACCCATAAAGCATGCCAAATAAACTGTAATAAATTCTACCTCTTGCACTTTCCAATACAACATTTATGAATTGTACCCTTTTCCCAAAAACCATTCCTAGTCATAATTTCAAATTGATCTCCTCCATACTCCCTTGGATCTTATCCAGCTCAATCAGGCTATTAACATCCACTGGAAAACTCTTTCCCAGTTGCCAGGTCATCTTTTGGTCATATTCAACACCTTTATTTGTGAACCAATCTGCCACTAGGTTTTCTTCCTTGAAAATGTGAGTGACATGGACTTTATTAAATTTAGCAAGAGTCTCATGTGTGTCTTCAATTAGATTTACAATTGACCATGAATAATGAGAATTTTCATTAATACATTTAATAATGTTATTCAAATCCCCTTTAAGCTAGAGATTAGTAACTCCAACTTCAAAAGCCAGTTTCACCACATGGCAAGCAACACTTGCTTCTGCAAAGTCATTAGTTTGGAAGCCCAGTGGGAGAGAGAAGGCCACTACTCCCTCACCAAATTCATTCCTTATTATGCCTCCACTGCTTGAGGAGCCATGATTTCCCTTGGAGGCCCCATCAAAGTTGGCTTTATGCCATTCTTCTAGGGGGAGAAGCCACTTGGCTTCCTGTCTTTTTAACATTTTGTCTTTTTCCTTCTCAATTTTTCTACCACCCACTTTGATATCTCCCCCCCTTCCTTACTAGGTATTTTTCCTTTATATTTTTATAAATCTTCTTCTTGAGCACTATGGTTGTCTCCTCTCTATATCTAAAGATTCTATTGTTCCTCTCCTTCCATATGCTCCAACAGTAGTGAGGTAAGATCTAGGTACTTAATTCCTACAAAATAGACAAATTGAACAAAATTTTCCATTGGCTAAAAAAATCAAAGAGATTATTTGGCATGCACTAGGTAATTCCTAAGTCTTGGGTAAGGAAATCCCAAACCTCCCTTGAGTAGGAACAGTGAATGAACAAGTGGTTGCCTATTTCTAGCTAGTTCTTACATAAAATACATTTGCTTGGCATAATTTTTCCTCTTTTTATAAGGTTATCATGAGTGAGGATTTTATTCTGTAGGGCCAGCCAATAAAATATATTAATTTTTGGTATGAGGCCAGGGAGCCAAGCTTTTGACCATGGAGGCTTCTCTTTTAAGCTCCAAAGGGCCATATAACCTAAAGCAATAGAGTGGTTTCCATTGGAATTGTCCCCCCAGATCATTTCATCCCTCTTGTTGTTAAGAGCCATAAAATTTAACATTAACATGATTAGATTTAGATCTTTAGAGATAATAGATAGATCTTTCCAACCCTACTCATTTGTATAGTTACTGACTTTCAGCCCAAAATTTTGAATACAGTAATTAACCCAAACTTCATAGACAGGATTTTTCATAAGGGGACCTTGAATTAGCCAACTATCATACCAAAACTAGATATCCTCCCCACTTCCCAATTTCCAAGAAACTTTTTCCTTAGCCAAGTCCATGACTTTCAAAAAACCTTTGTAGATAGCAGATCCTCTAGGAATATCCTCACTAAAAAGGGTGAACTGAATTGAAGGGCTCTTAATATACTTGTTAACCAAAATGTCTCTCCATTCCCCAGTGCTATTGAAGATACACTATAATTGCTTTGCCAAAAGAGCCTTATTTAGATGAGTAAGCTTTCTTATACCAAGACCTCCATATTTCTTAGGGAGACAAACTTTGTCCCAGGAAACTAGAGGATTTTTTTTTTTCCCTTCTACACTAGTCCATAAGAAATCCCTCTATATTTTCTCCATCCTCTCAAAAAATTTCACTAGAATCACAAAAAGACTCCAAGTGTACACAAGCAAGTTCTAAAGGGTGGATTTAACTAGTTGTCATTTGCTAGCTTGGCTAAGAGTGGTACCTTTCTAGCCTAATAAATTTTTGCTGAACCTATCCATAATATCATTCCAAAAAGAGTTAGGAGGAATCTTTCGCAAAGGAAGCCCAAGGAAAGTAGAGGGAAACTTTCCCACTCCACAACCCAGAATCCTAGAAATTTTTCTCTGCCTATCCTCTAGGGTATTAATAAAGTATAAAGAGCTCTTATCCTAGTTAATAAGTTGACCCAACCCTCTGGAGTAGATATCCAGGACTTCCTCCATAGCTTTTTCCTCCTTAATTGAAGCCTCCCCCCCATGATAGTATCATCAACAAAATGCTGATGCAAGAATGGATCACTTTTAGAGGAAGGTTTTGTCCCTTTGATTCTACCTTCCTTCTTCTTTCTCTCAATAAGCCTTCCTATACATTTAGCCAGGATAAAGAAGAGAATAGGCAAGAGAGGATCCCCCTGACGAAGACCTCTAGAGGGTTTGAAAAAATTTAAAGGAGCTCCATTAACCAACATAGCAAGAGAAGAATTAGAAACAAGCTGAGATATCAACTTACAAACTTTTAAATCAACCCCAAAAGCCTTGAGCACCATATCAAGAAAAGACTAGTCAACTCAGTCATAGGCTTTAGAGAGGTCCATTTTAAGCAACATCCCTTCCCATTTGCTAGCTTCCATAGAGTGAATCACTCCATGCACCATCATGATCGAGTCTAAAATCTATCTGCCCAAGACAAAACCTATTTATTGCTACAATATGATCAAAGGAAGTAGCTTGAGAAACCTAGAAGTAAGCTCATTCAAAATAATCTTGTGAAAGGAATTGAATAAACTAATAGGTCTAAAATTGTCCAAAGAGTTAGCCCTAGGCACTTCAGGAATGAGAACCAAAAAAGAGGAATTAATCTCCTTAAGAATGCTCCTGGCTCCAAAGAATTCCTGAACTGCCTTCACCACATTTTCCATCACCACTTGCCAATATATTTTTAAAAAGAAGGTTGGAAATCCATCTAGGCCTGGAGATTTATTAGCAAGTAAATAAAAGAGAGCTTCATGAATTTGAAAAGTAGTTGGAATAGCTCAAAACATTAAATTATGGTGAGGTTGGATGATCTGAGGAATGCAAGCAACAATGTCTTCTTGGTCCACCTTAGACAGCAAAGGGTCCCAAGACAAGAGAGAGGAGAAGAAGGATACTACTTCAGTTGATATATCATTATCCTTAGTCAGTAGATCCTACCCTTTCTTGATACCAACAATTCTTGTTCATGTAACATAGCTTTTTTTTTAGAGAAGTGGTGAGACTACATGGTTTGCCAAAGAGTATAGTTTCAGATTGAGATACCAAATTTGTTGGGAATTTTTGGTGCACATTTTGGAAAAAGTTGAAAACATATTTGAAGTTTAGTTCCTTGCATTATCTTTAGACTGATGGAAAAATAAAAGTAGTAAATAGGAGTTTGGAAAATTTAATGAGATGTTTGGTTGGAGACAAGCCAAAGGGATGGGATATGATTTTACCATAGGAAAAAATTTCATATAATAACTTTTTCAAAAGGAGTACTAGTAAATCACCATTCTAGATTGTATATAGGAGTACTCCCAAAAATGTTTCTGAATTGTGATAGTTGGATAAAGGAAAGATAAGTAGTTCTAAAGTAGAAGAATTTGCTAAATATTTGAAGAACATCCATGAAGAGGTGAGGAAGCACATCATAAAGATGAATACATAGTACAAGGCTAAGGAAAATGTGAAAAGGAGGTATAAGGAATTTTAGATTGGAGATGAAGTCATGGTTCATTTGAGAAAGGAGTATTTTCTAGTGGGTACATATAATAAGATGAAGATGAAGAAGTTTGAACTATGGAAGATGGTGAAAATGCATGATTCTGGAAATGCTTATGAAGTGGAGTTTCCCATTGAATTGAATATTTCACTAGTATTTAATATTTTAGATTTGATAGAGTATTATGAAGGAGGTGATGGTGATGGAGTTGCAACAATGCAGTGGAGTATTCCAGTAACTAGTTCAGCTACAAAGGAGATTGAGGAGATACTAGATAGTCATGTTGGCAAAAGCACAAAGAACAAAAATTATGAGGACTACCTGGTCAAATGGAATGGGAGGCATGTAGAGGATTCATCATGGCTAGTAAGGGTAGAGATTAACCATCTTGGTTTTCCTCTAAACACCTGAGATGTGACAAAGTCACTTCTCAAATTACCTTGGGTGTTTGATGCAGGAGAATCCTCAGTGTAAGAGAAAAATTGCATCATCCAAAAAATCATTTTTTTTTTTCAAACTTTTCTATTTTAATAAGGACTAGTAGATAGGGGGGTTGCTATTTTTGGGAACTTGCTATTTTTAGTAAGTTTTTCATATGACTTCAGAATGTTCTCATTTTTTCCATGAAGGTTCATTTTAGAGTTATATGCGTACAATAAAAATTCCATTGCTCCATCCTAAGTATCAAAGAAGAAGATGGAAAAGAATATGGTTTTCTTTCTCTTGATCAAGAATCCTTTTTTGAAAAAGGTTCAACATATAAAGATAAATAAGGTCTTGTTGAAAAATGTCTTTCATCTAAATCAGCAATCAAGAATAATAAAAAAGTCTCTCATGCACCTATATCTAAAAAAAATGAGATTCCAAATTATTCTAGACAAGTGAACTTCTTAAAGAGTTTCTAGAGTGGTCATAAAATTAATCCAAAAGAGACTCATCCCTCTCTCCTTTAAACTTTACAAAATATTGAATTAAGAGATGGAGGAATGGCCCAACTCTTTTCTAATGATAGAAAATGATGGGAGGATTAAATGAATCTAACCCAACCCTAAGATGAATGGTCATGTTTAAGAGCCAAAAGATCAAAGCTACCTATTTAAGGAGGAATAGTGATTAACCTACCAAGGCTAGCGATTGCTAATTTTTTTGACTCATGAACTAGAGAACAAGGCTATAAAAAAGTAGACAAGAAGAGGTGAAGAGTGATTTCTTGAAGGATTTCCCAAGTAGATTAGAGATAGTGATGGAGACATGAATGTAATTTAGTCAATGAGTTAGCTGATGAGCTATATAGTGATATATGTTTGCAAAGTGAGTTATATTTATCAAATCAAGCTATTGTTACTTTCTAACCATTGTATTTGTTAAAGTCCTTTAATTAACATAGACCTAAAATTCATTTATAAATTCTTTTATCAAGTGACATTTTAATGGAATATTCTTAAGTCCTCTAAAAAGGCCACTCCTAACAAAGTGATTAAATCCTTTAATAGGGTCACACCTAGTAGTGTGTATTATAACCTTTAATAGGATTGTCTTCTAATAGAGCTCACTTCAGAAGAGTAAAAATTTTGTAGCATGTTACAAATGATTCTTTCCCAAATTGGGTTTCCTAATTAAATCTTGGTGTTATACTTGTGTGAATGATGTTTGATATGTTTTACATTCTACAAGCTGGTTATTATTGGGACAATAGACTACAAGTTTATGTTACTGACAAGTTTTTATAGAGACCCAGCGACTTAATGAATAGATTTTATTTTGATTGAAGTTTTCAAAAGTTTAATTGGTAAATCTAGACCTGAGGGTAACTTATTCACCCTCTCATATCAATTATTATAAATCATTCTAACAATTGGTATAAGAGCTTTTGTTCTTGTGAAGAAAATTTTGAAGGGACTTAAAGCTAAAGATCAAGATGTATAGAAAGGAGGTACACAAGTTGAACAAGGAAAATTTACCTGCATGGAAAAGTTTGATGAGGACACACATTTTTGGAATTGGATATTTGAAAATATACTACTTGGATCATGAATACATTGTAGTACTTTCACCTATGATAACCCAATAGATAAAGTGGAAACAAGAGCACAATCATGCAATGTTGGAGATTACATCTACCATAAGCTACACAAAATTTATGATATAAAGGGCTATAACACTATAAATAAGATGTGGAAAAGTTGAAAAAGATCCATGGAGGAGATAAGAATGTACTAAGAGCCAAATCAGATTGCTTGAGAGGAAATTTTGATGGCATGAAAATAGTAGAAGGTGAGAACACTGCTCAATATGTTGAAAGAATAAAAGAAGTGGTGAATGCTATCAGAGGAGTAGAAGGAAAGATTAGTGATGAGATTGTGATTAGCAAGGTATTGATAAATTTAATTCCTATTTATGCTATTAGAGTTTCTACAATATAAGAACTAAGATGGCCTCCTGGTAATGATTTAACCTTGGATAGTCTAGTTGGTAGATTTACTACTTTTGAATTGTCAAATTTTGATAATTTTATTGCCCCTGATTTTGAATCTTCTTTCAAGTCACAATTGGTTTTACATAAGTCTACAAAGAAGAAAGGTAAGAATGATGTTAGTGAGAGTGAATCTTCTAATGATGATCTTGAGGATCTTGAAGCATTAATGGCTAGGAGACTACCAAGAGGCAAATGAAAATTTAAAGTAAACTTCCTACAATCTATTTTTCATGCAATAAAGTTGGTCATACTACTACAAGATATTCTGATAGGAATGACAAGGATGAAAGAAAAGACAAAAATTTCAAAGGAAGAAGAGGTGGAAAAGATAACAAAGGATAGAAAGACTACAAGGGAAAAGGAAAGAATCCTTGTTACATTGCAGAAGAAGAGACTAATAGTGATTCTAATAGTCATGATTAGAAATTGTTTATGTTGGAAAGTAAAGTCCACCAATATAACTAAGAGGGGGGAGGGGAGGGGGGTGAATCAATTATCCAACTATAATAATTATCAACCACATGAGTATATAATCAAGAACCATAACAAGATAATCATACATGTTAACTAGGAAAAACCTTGATTAGAGGGAAAACCTCAGTGGGGATGGTACCCACAAAATGATATACTAATATAAACATTCCTTATTATAGAATGGACCCTATTAAGAGTCAATAAACATATTCAATATATTAGTCTCTGATAGGAGAATTTGAATCTCAGTTAGGAGATTCCAACCTTGTTAGGAGTTGTAGAAGGAAAATGGACCCACTATCCAAATAGCTTCAGGAGTAAGATCACTAAACTCACTGTCAAACTAATCTCCATATTATTCATTTTAGAATAATAGAAATGAAATGAGCCATACTTTTACTTTCTCTTCCTCTATCCTATCAATTAGACTTCTTCTCCTTCTGATCTTGATATCAAATCACCATCTTTGCATCCAATAATCCCTTGGATCACTTATTCACATTCACCAAATACTCTTCTCTTGTTTGCACACTTCACACTTCATGTATCTCACATTCACACTTAACCAAAAGGATAATAACCTTCCTTTATACCACATCCTCAAAAAAATTTCTTGATTCAGCCTTGAGGCTTTCCTAATTAATTATAATAGGACCTCATTGAGATAATTAATTATTTTAAAATTACACAACACTGTCAGCTCACAATATTTCCATCTTCACACATGTGCAAATCAAAAACTTGTACACAAATTTACATCATTATTATACTATCTACTATCACTATATAAATTCACATATCATGATTCTATCTCAACAAAGAGATATAAATCAATCATCAAAAACTACTTCTTAGATACTCTATTTGTATACTACTCTCTATAAATCAAGCATATCTCCAACTTACTTTATGCACACTTAACTTCATCATCAGGAAATAGTGTAGAACATCTCCTTAATTATGATTGATCTGATCATAAATATGTCATTTATACGACCTTGATCTCTATTTTCTACTCTACAATTCTTCATAGAATTACTACTATGTTGACATTAATGAAACAAAAAGTCATGAATGCAACTAGTCAATCATGCTAACAAACTCCCACATGCTCTAGTAATGCTTAGGATACTCTCCCAAAGGAATACCATCAAAACTAATGTTAATAATCTGCCCTTTGGCATTGATGACAACATAGATGAAAAAAATCTAAGTTCCAAGGATACCAAAACAACACTCTACTACAACTGTTGCTATTATCATTTTGTCAAATCCTCTTCATCATTCAAATCCAAATCTCACTAGAACCCTTCTTTGATTGCATCTATTTTTTTAGGATCTACATCAGTTGTTCACACTATGATTCTTAGGAACAAATCTCCACTTCTCCCCCATTCAATGTATCTCCTCATTGAATCCTTATACATAAGATATCTCAATATCTCCCCCATTAGAGGATCTTCTCCCCTATACATGGTACTTCTCTATATAGTCTCTCCCTTATAGTACTAAGGATTTTTTTTCATGTGTTCTCTCTCCCCCATTAACACCAATGACAAAGGATTCATTATGTCAATCATCTACTCCAAGTCCTCAAACAACTCGAGTGTCCAAAGACACTATTCAAAACTAGCTAGCAAGAGTCCTTGATGACTCTTCTCATCTCAGATACTCCCCCATATAGGAAGCATCAACATTCAATCCAGTCAAACAATAGTTCTCTATACCACTGGACTGATGCAATCTCTACATCATCTACTCAAAAGTAAGTAGGGGCATAACCCCAAGCATACCTTGCAAATACTCAAATGCATATTTAGGAAAAAGCTTTGTAAAGATATCTACAATTTGATCTTTTGTACTTACATACTCCAATCTGATTTATTTCTCTACAACTTTCTCCCTCAAAACATGATACTTAATAGATATATGCTTAGTCTTAGAATGAAATACAAGATTTTTAGACATACTCATCATACTTGTATTATCACAATATATGATAACATGTTCTAAAAATTCTATCCTAATGTCCTTCAACATCTACTTCATCCACATGATCTGATTACAATTGTTTGTTGTTGCTACATACTCTACTTCAGTTGTCCTCTATGAAATATAATCTTGTTTCTTGCTTAACCAAGAAACCAATCTTCCTCCAAGAAAAAATGCTCCCCCACTAGTGCTCTTTTTGTCATCCATACTACCTGCTTAATTTGTATCAGTATATGCACATAAAGTAAAATCATACAATCTATCATACCATAATCCATAATTAGGTGTGCCATTAAAATATATGAATATCCTCTTTATTAATTTATAATGAGATTCCTTAGGATCAACTTGAAATTTTTCTGCTATCCCAACTACATTTTCTATGTCTAGTTTGGTGTGAGTCAGATATTGTAAGCCTCCAAACATTGATCTATACTTCTTCTACTTAGTTGTAGGTGTCTCATCTTTGCTAGATAATTTGTGACTAGTTACCATAGGTATACCAATAGGCTTACAAAATTTCAAGTCAAATATTTTCAACAAGTCTTTCAAATACTTAGCTTGTGATATGAAAATGTCATCACTATTTTGCACAATATGTAAACCTAAGAAAAACTTCATCTCACCAATCATACTCATCTCAAATTCATTCTTCATCTCTTCAACAGACTTATCACTTGCTTCATCATTTCCTCCAAAGATTATGCCATAAAAAATATCACAATGATCAACAAACCATTTTAAATTTCTTTCAAATAAAAGTTACTATCTATCATACCTTTAGCAAATCAATGTTTTGCTATATACTTATCCAACCTTGCATACCAGGTTCTAAGTGCTTGCTTTAGACCATACACTACTTTCTTTAATTTGCATACAATGTCTTTTTGTTTTGTCAAAGGGAATCCTTTAGGCTACTTAATGTAGACCTCTTCTTCAAGTTTTCCATTCAGAAAGGCTGACTTAACATCCATTTGATACACTCTAAACTTATTGCTTGTTGTATAAGACAAGAGCATTCTTACTTTCTCCATTTTGGCTACATGGGCATAAGTTTTTTCATAATCTAGGCCTTCTTGTTGTGAATATCCTTTGCATGCCAATCTAGCTTTGTTCCTCACAACTTCACCTTGTTCATTCATCTTATTTTTGAATACCCATTTAGTTCCTATAACATTCTTGTCTTTAGGTCTAGGAACCAATTCCCATGTCTCATTCTTCACTAGGGTGTTTTTCAGTGGTGAATATTCATAATTTTGCAAATTTTCTATTTTATTTGCTAGTAATTTGGCTAATAATTTAAGATTTAATGCAACCTAAATTGCCACATTTTTATTAAATTTAGTTTAAAAATATTTAAAGTCCCTCAATAATTTATTTTATTAAAAAATTTAAAATCAAAGAATCATGACAATATTCAATACATGATTAGATTTGGTTCACCTAAATATTATATATTATTGAAGAAATTAAAATAAATTCACCAATGAGTATCATAATTATTAGTTACTTTGGGGATACATTACCAATATTTAGCTTTCACTATTGATTAAAAATATAATGTAATTATCCTCATAATTTCCATGAGATAAAACATGTTCAATTTTTATTTGTAATATTCCATGATGATTAGCAAACTTCCTATTATTATTGAGATTCGCCAATATTTTCTACTCAAAAATTATGTTGCCAAAATAATCGCCAATGTAAATAATATTAAAATAAAAAATTGAGAGATTTGCCAATAAAAATAATTCAGTTTTTCAAAATAATGAAAGATTCGCCAATAATTTATATCTTTATCTGGAGGAGGTGTATCTTAAAGTTTACCTTGTTCTTCACAATCTAATCTAGTTCTTCCTTCATTTCTTGAATCCAATGATCATCCTTGCATGCCTCATCTGCACTATTAGGTTCAACCTGAGAAATTAGACATGATTCCTCATTTACTCTATTTGTTATCATCACTCCTTTGTCTTTGCTTCCAACAATCTTCTATGCAGGGTGATTCTTTTCCAAATTCATGTTAGGTGTAGGAGTTTCTATTATAGCTCTAATTTCTTCTCTTGATTTAGTTCTCTATTCTCCTCTTTGCTCAATAATTTGTACATTATTTTGCAAATCATTGTTAGTCTCAAAGAAAACTTCAATATTCTCTCTAACAGATCTAGGATTATCTTCTTCCTCATTAGAATTATAATCCATCATCCTTTGTTTAACTCTAAAATTTTCATGCATTTTCACATTTGTACATTCAACAATTGTCTTAGTTCTATAATTAAAACATTTGTAAGATTTTCTTTTCAATGAATAACCAAGGAGCATACCTTCATTGCTTCTTGGATCAAACTTACCAATATCACCATCTCTCTTTATGCAACACTTACTTCCAAAATTTCTAAAATACTTCACTAAGGGTATATGACAAAACCATAATTCATAAGGAGTCTTGTTTGTACCTTTTTTGATCTACACTCTATTCATGTTGTATACTATTGTGTTGACTTCTTCCCTCCAATTTTTTTTGGATACATCATTCTCAAACATAATTTCTCTTATTGCCTTTGATATAGATCTATTCCTCCTTTTTGCTATCCCATTTTTCTCAAGAGTCTTGGGTGATGATAACTGTCTCTTAATTTCATTTTTTTCACAAACCATGTTAAACTCTCTAGAAGTAAACTCTTCACCTCTATCTGACATCAAACACTAAATCTATTCTTGAATATCTTAAACTTTTCAAATGCCTCAAATTTTTCTTTAAGAAATTCTACCCAAACCATTCTAGTGAAATCATCAACAAAAATCACAAAGTACCTTTCTCCATAGAATTCTCTTGTTCTAGTAGGGCCACTTAAGTCTGTATGAAAAATCTCTTACTTTCTTTAGTAGTGAACTTCTTTTTGGGAAATGAAACCTTCTTTTGCTCAGCTAGTATACATTCCTTGCAAACAACATTAGTAGCCTTCATGGTCTTAGGTAAATCTTTGACTGCAAATGTACTCCTAGCCTTCACAATATTATCAAAGTTTATATGATTTTTTTTTTATGCCATAACCAACTATTATCCACTTTTGCAACCAAGGAAGTCATCTCAGTAGGATTCAATCAAAACACATTACCTTGAGATCTTGTACTTGTTCCAATTAGCTTACCATACTTATCTTTGATAATGCAAGTTTTTTTTTGTGAACTACAACTGATAACCTTTGTCTACCAATTATCCAAAACTGAACAAGTCATGTTTCAAACTATAATACCCCTAAATTGGCACATTGGTATTTTGAATCAATTTTGGTTTATTAATCTTACTTCAAGTCCTATTGTACTAGGCAATTTTGATTTTGATAATCTCTACTCAACCTATGTGTCAAATATAGAAAATCATTAATTTGTATTAATCATTTACTTCGCTTAATTCCTAAATATTAATTGAAATAGCTAAATTAAACCTATTAATTTAATTGTAAGTCCTAAGTACTTAAATTAAATTAAATCAGCCCCTTTAGCTAATACACATAAAGAAGGAATGAAAATACTTTAGTTTAATTAAATATATGTCACACTTATTAAAACTAATTATTTATTTATTTAGAATGTCTAATTATGATCACATGTTTGAATGCATTAATATCCTTTCCTATTTTATCTCACATGAAAAAGGAATTAATAATATTGATTAGTTCAAATATGTCCTCATAATTATTGAAAATAATTAATTAGAAAATATAATTATGAGCACATATTTGAATGGATCATTGTTATCTCCTATTTCCTCTCATTCAACTCCATAAAAAATGGAGGACTCAATCTTATCTTCAATCAGGACTACACACTCAGTTCAATCTTATCTGTTGATCAAATTCTAGGATTTTATATAAGAAACCTTCAACCTCTCATTTGAGGAGGATGCACATGAGTAGTATCAAATTAATGCTAATTTTATTACTCAAGTTTCTTGCATTTGAATTTTCCCTTGCTTTCATATGCTCATCATTTAGCTTAAAATGCACTCATCTAGTTCTATTTTTAATTGTTCTTAGATTAGTTTCAATTTCATTTAGATTAATCTAATATCTTCACATTTGAACAACATAAAAAATATAGATAAAATTAAATTTGTATTGCTTTCAAATCCTTCACACTAGTTTGGTTTGGTTGCTGATTCCTCAATTTTGAGAACAACTAGAAAAACCCTATCTAGTTAGAAGGAAATAGATTACTTTTTTGGGTCATATTGAATGGATAATCCCATGTTCATTTCAGGATGTTTCTCACATGCAATGATCATATTGAAGTGTGTGTGGATTTAGAAGCCCATAATTAGCACTCAAATTTTGTGTGCCCACCTTGGGGTAGAAAAATCAATTTTTTGGCCTCAACTTTTAACTCTTTTTGACATTCTGGCATTTTTGTCCGTACAATTTAGAGAAATCTCATGCAAAGAAACTAAATATTTGCTTGTAGTTCTGTACTTTCTTGTGTGAGAAAGTGTGTTCTTGCATGTAGAAAGAAATTTCTCATGTGGTACACAATAATTTCTTGAATAGAACCCTACAGAGTCTTGTGTGAAATTCAATAGTAAAGGAAAATTGCAATTTTTGAATTCCATTTTCATAATTCTAATTAATCTAACACTTGTTTCTGAAGATTTTTTTTTTAAATTTCTGATTTTTTAAATAGCCTAATAGTGGTGTACAAATTGATTATCAAAGATACCTTATCAAAAACATACAGATAGTACTAATGGTTTGATTGCAGGACATTCGGTTAAAGATTCACTTGTCAAAGAATATATTCAAACCTACTAAAAAAATGTGTATGTTTTAGTGCTTTCTTGCACACATAGTTTAATAGGGCTTGTGATATTTGTAGGGATCTAGACAAAGGAATAGGGAAGTATGCTCTTTACTACTTGGAAGTGATGCCCAAGAGTAAATTAGAAACCTAGAGGCCTTTTGAAGATGGTACCTGAGGGAGGCAAGAAAGTTAGCAGTTCTCCCAAGAAATGAATTTTATCAAGAGATGATGACTTCCTTTTAGGAAAATCAAAATCTTGGATAAATATATGTTGGGATTGATAAACTAACTCAGTTATGAATATGTTTTGTGTGTTTGGGTAAGGTGATGAGGTAGAGGAGTAAGTTGTTTTCCCTTTGGGAAAATAAAAAACTTTGACCCTTGAATTTGAGCTATGGTCTGAGTTAACCTTTAGAGGGCATACTGGAGTGATCCAACCTCTGAGAATGATCCAAGTGAGCACACACCTTTTTCTAGTGACTCTAACTCACTCTAATAAAGAAGCTTTGTAGAACAAAAGACTACAAATCCATGTTAATTTCCTCTTCTTCATTTTGATATAGCATATCAAGAAGAGGCTCTATCTGTTGTACTAGGTGGCACTACCCCCAGGCTTTCTATTCAAGTGTGTGACCTTACAGATGCTAGTTTGGGCTATTGGCCTCAAATTCATTTTTGAAGCCATCGACAATTAATGTGAATGGAAGCCAAATAAAAACCTTGTAGACAATTGCTACTCGGTTCACCTCTGAAAGGGGGCACAATCTTTTTGCAAGGAGGGGGAATAATCTCTCCTATAGATCCTCACCATAGGCATATACCTAGATGCTTGAAGGTGTTATACACTCTTGAACCTTTCCAGAAGGGTGTTCATTGAGCATATATGTTATTGAGTCCTCAACATACACCAAAAATATGGGCACCTTCTAGTGAGGTGACATGGTTGTGTGAGGTGAATGCATGTGCATAAGTTGTGAGACAAATATTTTTCTAGCTCTACCATTTCTAGTTATAGGGATAAGAGAGTGTCTTTTTTGAGTCTATGAACTATCTGAATCATTGAAACAACAAAGTATCAAGACTCCTCGATCCTTCCAAGTTTTTTTTTCCTTGGTCAAATTGCTCATGACTATTGTTTGCATCCCTTGTCTAAAAAAAAATGTTTACTTGCAAACCAACATGATGTCCAAACTCTGAAAATGATGTTCATATCTACTTGAGACTTACCAAGACTATCAATATTTGTTCAAAAACTATCAAAATCATTGGAAATCTCTTAAGTATAGTCCAAACCTATTAGTTTTTTCCTTTCCTCACCTTCAGCTCTGTAAATCTTCAACAGAGAACACCTTTGCAACTATTAGTTTGCATTTCCTCATGTGGTTCTCTATATTTCCTTGAATGAGAAGCTAAGAATCCTTGCACAAAATTTTACCAAAGCACTAAAATTTTAGTCAAAAACTATCTTGGCCATCAATTTGTCAAATCCTTGTGTGACTCTATTGGAATCTTTGCATGAGAAAATAGTTTCAAAATTTCTATTCTAAATTCTCATATATTTCATTGTACTTCTTCATGTAGTCCTATCTAAATACTTGCATGAAATTTGATATCAAAAATATTAAGTTTCTCTGTTAGAAGTGTTTCCTTGCTGTACTTTCTGTATTTCCTTGCCTAGAAGTCATTTCTTCATGTGATTCTATCCAAATTTTTCCAAAAATAGTGAGTTATTTTGAGCTCCCTTGTTGAAAGTCGATCCAAATCTTATCTATATCTAAAAACATTTAGTCATTCCTTTGTCTATAACAGTGTCAAACTCTAATTTCTTCCTTAGTTGATCACTTGTGATTTACACACAAACTTGTTTCCTTCTTGGTTGTCCTATTTTACTCTCTTGTGTTATTTATACCTTGTGTCACAATAGTAAAAAAATATTGGCTATTCTAGCCATTTCTCAGACTATTCATACTAGCATATACAACATGCTTACTCACTTTGAGAAAATGTTCTAGTGTGATCCTTATTCAAACATTGTTTTAAGTCATTTTCTATTATTGTTAACACAATGAGTGGAAAATTTTTTACTCCCTATAGACCATGATGCAATAGAGATAGAGGTAGAAATTTGTTGGATGATGCGACACGCTCCCCTGCCACAGGTGGTTAATTATGTGGTGTTCCATGTTCACTAATAGTCATGGCTTTTGGTGCAACGATAAATGGACCCTTGGTATCAGAGCCTGGTTTTGGCTTGGTCATGGGTTCAAATCTCCTCGGTGCCTTCCCGACCCGTGTAAGCACCTGGTATGTGCGTCAAGGGGGAGATTTTTGGGTGATGCGACGCGCTCCCCTGCCCACAGGTGGTTAATTATGTGGTGTTCCATGTTCACTAACAATCATGGCTTTTGGTGCAACGGTAAATGGGCCCTATAAAATTGTGGCAAAGGTTGCTCCCAAGTGCTCAAAGAATATTTTCCTATAAACTGACAACAAACTAGGAATCCATTATATCAAGAATATTCAGATATTGATAGAACACCTATGTCATTAAATGCAATAGCTGAATTCTTGTTCAAAACACCTTTACAATCAACATATACTGAAACCTTCTACACTTCTAAAATGACTGATCAAGATAAAGAAACATCAAATAATAGTAGAAGACAATACCAACAACACTACCAAAGAAATGAAAGAGCAAAATAACCTTATAACTACATGAATAAGTACGGGAATACTGAAGAGAAACCCCTAGAAGACATAGAAAAAATTTGTAAGGATAATTTTTTTAGAAAATGATGGAGATCTTGATACATGATGAGAAAGAGAGATATTTTCTCAAACTCACTCAAGAAGGAGCAAAACTACCTCAACATTTCAATGTTGGAATAATTGTTACACAAGAAGAAGAAACTGAAACATCCAAGTTACAAAAACAACTACAGGCCATGCAAGAACAATTGGCCTAAATGATGTGAGACAAGGATAAACCAACCAAAACATCCATGTTAGACACTATTTGTCCATTTCCTTTTGACAAGGATTTGAATATGCCTCCTTTTCCAAGAGGACTAGAGTTACCCAAATATGAAAAATACTTAGGAACATCTAATCCAAAAAGATCATTTGAGGGGATTTGGAGCTTTGTTTATGGAATTCATGCACAACCAAACATATCTCATGCATTTGTTCCCATGGAGTCTAGGTGGTCAAGTCATGGAATGGTTTTCGAGATTGCCTACCCATATTAAAATATTTGATGAGATTGCTAATATGTTTATTCAAAAATATGTTTCTTCATGTTTTTCCAAAGGTGGTGACAATTGTATACCAAATACTCATGAAAAATCCTAAAACAAAAAAAATTGATATCTTCATGGATAAACTTTTGCCTGACTCTAGGTATAGAATTCAACTTTAAGGTCCACACTCCTTTGAAGATATGATCACACAAGCTATCCAAATAGAGGAGTTCATGGTCAAAAAGGATGAAATAACCCTTCAAAATTCTATCAAACAAGGCTCTACTTCCAGTAAGGATAAATTAAAGTATGTTAACAAGAATCGAGAGATAGTGCATGATGGAATAGTAGATAATATTACTCCCAAACCCTCTAAAATGAATTTCAACCTCACAAACAATATCAATGCATCTAAAACTACTTTGAAATTTTCTACTAATAACAAGACATTTGGGAAAAAAAAAAAGAACTCATCTTGGGTTACTTAGCCCAAACATGAGTACACACTACTCAGTGAACCTCTAGATGTGGGTTATAAAACCTTTCTTCAAAATAACATCCTTACTCCATTGGATAATTCTCATCCTTATGATCCATAAAAAAATTCCACATGGTGGAATGAGAATGCATTTTATGAATACCATTAGAACAAGTGTCACAAAAAAAATAATTGTATTAACTTACATCATAAATTTTAAGACTTAATTGATGATGGTGAAATCATTATGGGTGGACATAATAAGAATTCAAACCATAAAGATTTTAAGGAGCCATTTCCACATTATGAAAAAGGAGAAAGATCTAATTATAAAAAAAATAACAAGGTCAATTATTCATACACCAATGATGATAATGTGATCAATGTGATTGAACCCTTGGACTTTGAACATTGTGATGTTATCACGATTAAAGGAAAACATGACAATGCAAAACTAAAGATTCCATTTGTCTTAAGAGGTTCTCCATCTCTTCCATCTAATCAATAACAATCACAATCTTGTGCCAATGTTGTTACATGTTCTCATTCCAAGTTAGTACTTAAAGGCCCTGTGTCTTTTGCTCCCAGAGTAGATCAACATAAAGACAAACCTATTGCTGGTCCATCTGGCAAAGTTATGGAAATTGCAACATCCTCCACAATTACCAGCTATAGTATCCTTGACCAATTACAATAGATGAACACTCAAATAACAATATTTGAATTACTTAAAATCTCACCTACTCATAGGTAGATTCTTGTTAAATCCCTCAATGAGGAAAATGTACCTCAAAATCTTGATCTTGATAGGTTTTAATGTATGGTGAGTCATTTAACCTCACCTTACTATTTGTTCTTTTCTAAAGAGGATGCTAATTCATTGAGTCATCCTCATAATCAAATATTACAAATTGAAGCTATGATACATCAAAAACACATCCATCACATTCTCATTGGCAATGGATCTAGTTTAAACATTTGTTCTACTACTTTTCTCAAATAATTGGGTTATTCTAAAGAGTCTATTGATCCTCATCATAAAATAACCATCAAGGCATACGATGAAGTCAAGTGTAAATCCCTAGGTCTTGTTGTGTTTCCACTTAAAGTTGGTATAGTTGAAAGAGATGTTACTTTTCAAGTCCTTGACATTCCATTAGTATACACTATCTTGTTAGGGAGACCATGGATACATGAAATGCAAGTTGTGCCTTCAACGTACCATTAATGCATCAAATTTCCATTCCAAGCCTCTAAAGTTACTATACTTACTAATACTAGTTACAATTGTAATATGTTAAAATATTTGTACTTGCTAATAATGAATCTATGAATCATCATGTCAATAAGCTAAAAGAAATGGAGAAGTCCCTCAAGTTGATAGAAACTAAGATGGGTGAGTATCACATTGAACCTAGTCTATCTTTGACATCTCTTCCCAAGTCTCCCATCATTATGGGAGACCATATGATTTGAAGAGACCTTTTGTGCTTTCACCTTAGACTAAATTCAATGATGCCTTTGTAAAAGATAGTATACCTTTGGAAGAGGAAGATGAAAATAGAGCCATCACTAGACATGGTTATATAAAGAGGAAATTCCATTTGATCTCATAGAATAGTCTCATGAGATTACTCCTAAAAAGTATGGTCTAGGTCTTAAGATAATGAAATGATTTGGTTACAAAGGCAAGGGTCCAATTAGATGTAAGAAAAATGGTTTGATTGATCCTATTAAAGAAATATCTATAAGGTCTCTAGATACAATAGGCTTATGTTTCAAGAAGGTTTCATTTCATCTAGGGATTAATAAATTCATACCAAAATCTAAAGGTTTGTCTAAATGTGAGTAGCAAACTAAGTTAGATAATAATGACAAAAATTGTGAAGATGAGGATACTTATCCTTATCCAATTCCTTTTGATCTTGCTGAGTTCTTCGCAGAACAAGATGGCTTTATACCAAATGTCAGTGTTGTTGATGTAGACAGTGATTCTTTTGAAAACACTACTTATACTCCCTATATTCAATAGGAATAAGGAGATTCTAGTCATGATGTAGTTGTTGAGAGACTTTGTAAAAATCAAGATGATAATGAAAGTGGAGAATGGGTTCCCATAAGTGTTGGGTAATTCTACAATCTTCCTTCATGTAGCATAGATTCTCAAGAGTGTGAATTTGATTCTCTCTCAGAAGAAACTTCAAACAAGGATGTAGATCAAGTTCATGCATATGAAAATCATCTTGAAATAGGTGAACAATCTAGGGTTCAGTCTGATGATTCTCATCCTAGTAGTGTCAATAGGTCTTCAATTAATATTGTTAGAACTTAAAGACATTTGAATGCACCTTTGGACAAAATATCTTTAGGTCTTGAATTTTTTGTCCAAATATTTGATGAGTATACCATAAATTCCTTCAAACCTACCACATCTCTCTCACTCACTTATCCTGAGCTTATAGACTAGAATTCCAATACATATAGCGAAGTCCTTATATTCCATAATGACTATGCTCTTGTCTGCTATTTAAACATTATTGAACTAGTAACATCCTTCACTAGTGAATAGAGTATCAATATAATTAAAGATGATATCAAATATATTAGTCACACAATTAAAAGAAAAAGAAAAAGAAGGTCCAATGGTGAAAACCACATTATGGCAGTATCAAAATGCAAAATAGTAAAAACAAAAGACATATCCAAAGGTGACAACCTCTCTAAGGCACCTAAGGATGAGATATTTGATGGGCTTCCTAGTCATTTTTTAGGAAAGATCATTAGTGTTGATAGAGACAACACAACCAATCAACTTGGGAACAATGTAACATCCTCATATGATACACATTGTACAATCTTTATCTATAGAAGAAAAAGAGGAATTTATTGCCCTCTTTCAAGAAAAAAAGATTAATTTTGCATGTGCCTACTCAGACATGCTAGGCTTAGACCATGACCTCATAATATATCATTTATCTATTGCACTAGGAGTAAAATTAGTCAAATAGAAGCTAAGGAAAATGCATCCTCATGTGGCATTGCTTGTTAAAGATGAACTAGAAAAGCTCTTAAAAGTTGGTTTCATCTATGTAATTGATTATGTTGAATGGATCTCAAACATTGTTCCAATCTCTAAACATGATAAGTCTATCTGAGTTTGTACAATTTTTTGAGATCTAAACTTAGCATGTCCAAAGGATGATTTTCCACTCCCCAATATTGATATGATAGTGGATATGACAATAGGATATGAAATGTACTTAGTCATGCATGAAAATAGATAACAGAAGATTTTGATCACCCAGAAGCCCTCCAAAATTAGAAGGTAAAACTAGAGTGGGTATGACACCCACAAGTAATCACTACAGCAATATGTAACTAGTTAAGGTTACAAAGTTTGACCACTTCTAATGGTTTTCCCTATGAAAGGCCTACCCTATTAAAGGATTTACACCTTGTTAAAAGTGACCTAGTTAAAGGATTTACAAACATTCACTTGGAATGTTACCCTGTTAAAGGATTTATCACCTTGTTAAAGGTTTACAACATGGCCATTAAACCAACCTATCTCCATAGGATTTTAATTCCTAATACAATGGCTAGAAGATATTAAAATATCTTGACCTAATGACTTACAATCTTTAATTGATGATTCTAGATCCTTGTTCTTCTCAATCTAATCTGATCCTTCCTAATCTGATAACTCTTTGCTCATATTTTTGATACTCTATTCTAAATAACTTGATTCTATAGTGCTACTCTTCCTCTAAGTCTTTACACCCTTCTAAACTTTGCTAGCATTCTCCCATATAACTCTCTTTCATATATGAATTATGGGGTTTCATTATCCTTATAAAGGCTTCAAAGACTTAGAGTTAGGTATGAATCCATGATCGATATTCATCCATCTCTTCCCACTCAAATCTTTACACTTTTCCTATTGGTTGCATGCTTTCTCCATTTTTCTAATTGGCTACATGCTGATTACATAAGGAATGTAAAATATTTGATCTTATCTTTTAGATCCTTTGAGATTCATCTTGAGTCAGTTCAAAATGGTTTACAGCTGAGTTTGTGAAGGCACAAACTCATATGCTAATCCTATGTTACTCGACACTTACTGATTGCTAATGCTTGACACATATAGAAATTTTATCTTGCTCAGCTCCTATAGTAACTCTATCTTGCTCAGCACCTATACTTTTCTCGGCACCTATAGTGACTCGAAATCACTTATCACTTAGCACTTGAAACTTGCTCAACACCTATTGAATTTCTAGCTCGACATTAACTTAGAAATTGGTTAAGTGTGTTGACACTCAATTGTCAAAACCAATCTGAGACCAACAATCTCCCCCCCTTTGACATGAGTATCAAAAACACTTAACTAAACATTATGAATCTGATCTCTATGAGTATAATACACATCTTGTTTGGCATATGTACAAAACTTCAAAAAACTTGTTCAAAATTTTGTATAAAACTATATACCTCAAAATTTATAAACTCCCCATGAGGTAATGTGCCATTTCTATATCCAAAATCTCTTAAGTTGGAATTGTCTCATGCTGATTTTTCTGATACTCTTTATATTTTCCTTATCATTTTGCCCTTGTTTGCTCTATTTCTATCTACTCTATTTTTGCTCCCCCTTTCACACATTTCCCTTGCAATTTTTACATCCTTTTTGCTGTATCTCTTTTATCACTCCTTAAAACTCAAAATTTTATCAATTATATCCCCCTTTGGGTATATCTCACCCTATGGGTCTCATTATTTTATCAATTATCTCCCCCATTTCTTATTATCTCCCCCTTTTTGACACTTATGTCAAAGGGTCCTAAGAATGAATTGAATACTTAGCCAAAAAAGAGTTATTTACCTCCATGATAATCTTTAGAGAATTATCCCAATTATCTAATGCAATATTCAGTGATTTATGTTGGATGGTTTTCTCTGCTACAAGTTGTACGAGGCCTTCCAATATTGAAATATTGGGATCTTTCTTCAAAACATTTTTTGCATAGGCTATCTCTTTATGCAAAACTTCCATGTGTGGGGTTATTAGATTGAATTTGTATAATTTTGGCCTTAGTGTTAGCCTCATCTACTGTGAGTACATCTAATTCCTTTTGAGTGTGAAGCATTGTGGCAAAATGCTTCTCACTTTGAGCTAGATCCTTGGGTAGCTGTGTGCTTGATACTTTGAGGTTCCTCTCCAAGCTCAATATCCTCTAGCGTGTTTCTTGTGTTAAGTATGAAGAATCACACAATTTGGAGTACAATGAGAATATATTCTCAAGTAATACTTTCACCTTTTCTACCCTTTTAGCTAGTTCATCTTGAGACAGTGCCATCTCACTAGATATTTTCTCATTTACCTTCATTTGAAATTTCTTCTCAAACCATTCAAGTCATTTAACATTAGTATCTAGGTCTTGATTTTGTACTTAGTCCACTATGTTGGATAGTTGCTCCATAATGGGCTTTGTTTCATTAGGTACTGGCAAGCTTAAACCATCAAGAAAGATGTCTTTGATTTCTATCAATTCTTGCCTCTACCTATACTCATTCCTGAGTATTTCTTGCTACTTCTTCTTCTCTAGTTCCTCTTGCACTTCATTGATCTATAACAAGTTCATTGTTTTATAGTCATAGCTTTGTATGACTATCTCCTCATCAAGTGTAGGGTCTCCATAATGAAGTACCTTTGCTACATTGGTAGAGCTCAAGCCTGGTGCTGATATTTGCAATAGTACTACATCAGTGCTTGGATGCTTAGTAGGAGTCCTTATAATAGGTAAATTGACTAATCTTTGTATTGGCTCTTGTTCTCTCTCCTTAGGGGTCTTCTCCTCTTCCTTGTCTTCTTCAATTCTATCTTGATAAATTATAGTGATCAAAGGAGTTGCACCTTGACTCTGTGCTATAGGAGTAGAGGTATCCTTCTATCATGTCTTCTCCTTAGCTTGCTCCTCAATAGTTGAAGTCTTTGTAACTATGGAATCAACCTTATCAGATGCATCTTGTGTTGGTTGCTCTTGTGGTTGTCCACTTGTAGCTATTGGATTTTGTGAAAGTTGTTCTTGTGGATTCACTTTCTCTTTGGTAATCTTAGCTATTGCCTTTTGTAGTTCCTCTACACTCACCAAAACTAGATTGGTACATAATTGTGCTTGTAATGTTGTCTAGAGGAGGATCTTTTTGAGATCCTTTATAGTTAGTGGGTTGATGTTATGACCAAATGTGTCAAGAACATCCTTCACAATTATTGTTTTTGTAGATGTAGGTGTAGCATGTGGAGGACTAGATGGTGGCAATTGTGTGTCTTGGACACTCTGTTCCTATTTCTACTTCTCAGTTGTTGCCTCATCACCTTTCTATGTCTCCTTCTCCACTATAACTTCTTCTTTTTCTTTCTCTCCTTCTTCCTCCATTTCATTTTCCTCTTCTTCCTCGTCATTATTTCTTCCCTCAAAGGGATCTTCTTGTCCTTCCTTTACTGTTTGAAGGCCATAAATCACTTTCCACATAAGAGTGGTCTTCTTCACAACATCTTCAATTTTATTTTGTAGTATGTTGAAGGCTCTGTATTTGGGTGCAAACTTGCTCCCATGTTTCTTACTAGCCATGCTTATTTGACCTTTAGTGAGGTTAGGCATTACACGAGAAAAAGTTGACTCCCTTATTTTTGTCTCCATTTTTAGGCAATAATGACATTTATTCTCTACAATTGTATATAACTCCTTGGGCATGGTATTATCTAGTTTAAGTGGAGTATTCTTGAACTTGGTCATCATAGTGTAGATTGATTCTTCCACTATGTTTTGCTCCTCTCTACTTAGCTTATTAAAATCAATAGTTTTCAATCCAGTTAAATCTGCATTATCCCTAATATTGTCACAAACATTTTCTAGGTTAGATTTAGAGGTGTGGCTTACCACTCTAAATTGTTCATTATTAGATTCTATCCTCTCCTCATCTGACTTAGGAGGTGCCACATATTTTCTTCTCTTTTTCTTTGCTAGCCCTCCCTATTCTATAGCTTTCTTTTTCTCCTATTCCTTGGCTACCTTTGTTGTAGCCCTTGTATCTGCCCTTGTTGTATGATTTTCTAGGCTTGGCTTGGCTATTTTCTTCTTTCCTTTTGGCTATGTAGCAGGTTGCTTTTATGCTTTCCTCTTCTTGAGTTCTACCTTAGGTGCTTCTTGCTCAACACCTTCTTCTTCCTTAGCATCCTCACCCATGCCTTGGTTAGTTCTAATGGTCCTTGTCCCTATTCTTCTTCATCATATACTTCATCTTCTTCTTCCTCTATAGCCCCTTCTCCAAATTTTACTTTGAGCTTCTTCACTAATTTATCCTTTTTCTTAAGTGTGTAAGTTGTCTTCGACTCCATATCTACTTTAGATCTCACCACATCATAAGTGCCAAAATGTGGTGCACTCTTATCTACTTCCTCTACTGAAAATGTTGTAATTGCTACAAATGCCTCATCAATGTTAATTTCATAACCAAGAGGTCTAACCCATCTAACCCTTGGTATGGTTGCTTGTATGTAAGTATAATAATTATCAACAAGAAAGAAAATGTCATTTGTATGTTGCTCTACTAATGAAATAGGTATCCTAAGTCTCTGCTTCATTGAGTTCTTGAAATATTCAAAATAACTTGTCATAAGTGTCTCAAAATTTGTCCCCATTTGTTCAATATATTCATTTACTTGGGCTAAAATGGACTTATTCATTTTCTAGCTAACTTTTCCAAAAGATGGAAATTCATTCTATACATACAAAAATATACAAATCAGAATTGCACCAAATTCACATTGGGCTCCCTTAGTTCTCCTTATAGCTCCTAAGTTCTCATTGGTTTGCTACAGTTGTAATTCTACTAGGTCATAGGTATGATCCTTTTTGACAAGTTTGTAGCCAATATCTACTACAATGCATGGAACACTATTGAGTCTACTAGATTGATAAAACTTGTGGGAAATGACTCTAACAACAAAATCAACAAGAGGATCCTAAATGGTATCTCTGGTCATGCCTCTCTTGTTCCATTTGGCTCCTATATTCTTTTCAATGGCTTCTTTGGAGTCACTTCTTAGGGTTTTGGGCCAATCTAGGGTTGGATACCCTGTTACCCTATGAACAATCCTCTTTGATATCTTAGCTGGGCCATCTTCTAAACAAAAACTTCCATCATGAATCCTACTCAACAGAATTATGATCCATTCAATTTTAAAAATAGTAGGGAATTCTAGGGCATGAATTAAACCCTTCCTTTCAACAATTAGGAATTCTTCCTTTAAAACTCCATTCTCACACAATCTATCATAAGCTTCTTTGATTTCCATATCTCTTATGGCTCTTATCTTATAGTTATAACATATCCTAACATGTTACGCCATTACTACCTTAGGAGCAATTACGAATAGGGCTCTAGCTAGGTCATTTTTGTAGGCAACTTTAGGGATAGGTCAAAAATTAGGTTGCTTAAATTCATTTGACACTAATTGGACTTCAAACAACTCTTTCTCCTAAGGTTTCCTAGAAATGGAGGCCATTTCTTCGAACTAGGGTTTAAACATGAAGAAATTTTGAAACTGTGTAGCTCATCACTAGTATAAATAACTTGGAATCAAAGAATTTGTGCTAAATCGTTGTAGAAATCTGCTCAAATGATCAAAATTCTACTTGGAAATTATTCTTCTCTTTTTTTTTTAATGGTGAAAAATGATTCAAAATGTCAACATATACCCTAATTTCATAATATTTAATGCTTAGTGCATTTACAGCTATCCGCATAGCTTAAGCATTTCTACTTTACTCAGCTTCCATTGATTTTCAAATACTCAACATAGACTGGAGTTTCCCCTACTTGGCTTCAACTAAAATTCCTCTTCACTTGACATCCACTACTAACTTAGCTAAAACTAACCACTCAGCTTCTACCAATTTTGGAAAACAACTCGGCATGTACTAAGATCTTTACTCGACATTTGAAGGCAACTCGACAACACTTGTGAAAACTTGAAATTTTAACTTTGCATCTCTATTCATGCTAATGTCTCTTTTTTAGTATTTGCTTGTCTTGGAACTAATGTATGATAAATCTTTGTATATTAGTCCTGCATACCTTCTTTTACATAGTTAGATGAAGTGTGACCACTTGACCTTTTGGGTGAAGTGATCCCTTCATTGGATGTGTTGCTTCCATCTTTCTTCTTCCATGTCTTATTCATTTCTCCTCTGATGTGTTCAACATCTACCTTTCCTTTTCCTTTCTTGAACTCTGAGTTAGGTGCCTTTGACCTTGTTGGAAAATTTTTGTTGATATGTCTAGTTTTCAAACAACTAAAGCATTTAGTTTGGCTCAACCATCTACTATAGTTTCCATTGAAATGTGTTCTTATGCAATTTTTAGGGATGTGGCCATATTCCTGATAGTAGTGACAGCTATACCTAGTTTTGTAGTCCCAATTATAGTGATTTCCATGATTATTTCCCATTGTTGGTTGATTAGGTGTCCACATAGGCTTTGATCTACACTCAAAATCTCTATGTCCATACTTCTTGCAATTGTAGTAGTGAACTTCAAATCTTGGTGTTTCGATGGTTCTAGTCCTACAATCATGTGCTTGATGTTCTTCCTTGTTGCACTTATTATAGTGACCCATGTTCTTAGGTTTTTCATACTGATGGGCATTCTTATTCCTACACACATTAGAGGTATGTCCTTTTTTACCACAAAAATGACAAGTAGGTTTAGTGTTCTTACCTTTTTCACTTCTTTCTTTTGTAGTCTTGGATGATTCTATTTTTTTAGTGCTGGTGTATCCTAGTCCTAAAGTATCAATGTTGAATCTTGGTGATTTTATTAGTTTTTCAAAGTAATTGATGGCCTCATTAGGGTTGTTGAATCTTTTTTCAATCTCCTTCTCTCTTTTTAGGTCATTTTGTAGTCATTCATTTTGCATCTTCAGTGTGGAGATCACAATGTCCTTGATATTCAGCTCATGATGTGCATTCATGACCTAACTTAGTGTGTCTAGCTACATGTTGGAAATTCTTGAAAACTCAATTGTCTTTTCTTCCAACCTGTTGACAAGGTTTCTCTTGTCCTCTTCTAGCATAGCCTTATCTTCAATGACTATTTTCTTTTATTTAGTCACTTCACAAAGCATCATGGCTTGAGATTCTTTTTCAAGCTTGAGAGTTTTGATCTCTTCTGCCTGAGCTCTATTTTTCTCCATTAGGTCTACTATTTCTAGATCAAACTCTTTGGAATCTCCATTTGCAAATACTTTTGAGGTGTTAATCTCTCTTCTTCTCTTTAAGTATTTCCTCAATTCTTTCCTAGCTTCTTCCAAAGTATGTAGAGCAAGTTGTATATCAATCACTTAATTTTCTATGATCTTCCCAAGTTTGTAGACTTCCATTTTTAGATCTTTTTCTCCAAGATGTAAGGCTTCTCCTTGTGAGAACTAAGCTTTGATACCAATTATTGGAATTTACAAGTGGGAAGATTTACTTTGGAGAGGGGGGGCTGAATCAGAAGTAACAAACTTTAGCCTCTAAAACTCTTAACTAAGATTATTCACAAGCATCTAACATCTTCTAATAAACATGAAAGTAAAGACATGCATGGAAATAGATGATAGAAGATTTTGATCACCTAGAAACCCTCCAAAATGAGAAGGTAAAACTGGGGTGGGGATGACACCCACAAATTATCACTGCAGCAATATGTAACTAGTTAAGGTTACAAAGTTTGACCACTTCCAATGGTTTTCCCTATGAAAGGCCTACCTTGTTAAAGGCTTTACACCTTGTTCAAAGTGACATGGTTAAAGGATTTACAAATATTCACTTGGAATGTTACCCTATTAAAGGATTTATCACCTTGTTAATGGTTTACAAAATGGTCGTTAAACCAACCTATCTCCATAGGATTTTCATTCCTAATAAAATGGCTAGAAGGTATTAGAATGTGTTGAACTAATGACTTACAATCTTTAATTGCTGATTCTAGATCCATGTTTTGCTTAATCTAATCTAATCCTTCCTAATCTAATAACTCTCTACTTGTATTGCCGATACTCTATTCTGAACAACTTGATTCTATAGTGCTACTCTTCCTTTAAATCTTTACACCCCTCTAAATTTCATTAGCATTCTCCCATGCAACTCTCTTCCATATATGAATTATTGGGTTTTGTCCTCCTTATAAAGGCTTCAAAGACTTAGGGTTAGGTATGAACCCATGATCGATATTCATCCATCTTTTCCTGCTCAAATCTTTACACTTTTCCTATTGGTTGCATGCTTTCTCCATTTTTTTGATTGCCTGCATGCTAATTACATAGGGAATATTCAATCTTATCTTTTAGATCCTTCAAGATTCATCTTGAGTCAACTCAAAAATGGTTTACATCTGAGTTTGTGAAGGCACAAACTCATATGTTGATCCTTTGTTACTTGACACTTATTGATTGTTGATGCTCGACACATATAGGAATTTTGTCTTGCTTGGCTCCTAGAGTAACTCTATCTCACTTAGCACCTATAGTGACTTAGCATCACTTATCACTCGACACTTGAAACTTGATCGGCACCTGAAGTTCACTTGACACCTATTGAATTTTTGGCTTAGTACATATTGTAGCTCAACATCAACTTAGAAATTGGTTAAGTGTGTTGACACTCACTTGTCAAAGCCATTCTGAGACCAACAACCTTTTGCTAAGATGTGATGCCATTTGGTCTAAAAAATTCTAGTTCCACATATCAAAGGGAATTTACAATAATCTACCATGATATGATGCATAAGATGATGTAGGACTATGTCAATGAAACCTTGGCCAAGAGTACACACTGCAACACTCATCTTTAAGATTTGGGACCAATCCTAGATCATATGGAGAAATTTAGTCTTAGATTAAATCCCAAGAAATGTGCATTTGGTGAAACTTTCAAGAAGTTACTTGGCTATATTGTCTCTGCAAAAGGAATTGAGGTGGACAAAGAAAAAGTTCAAGAAATCATGGAAATGCCTCCACCTTGTAATATTAGTCAAATGAGGGGGTTGCAAGGAAGACTTCAATGCATTCGTAGATTTATTTCATAGTTGGTAGATAGGTCTCATCCTTTCACTAAGACTCTACATAAAGGTATCATATATGACTGAAACAAATATTGTGATCAAAATTTAAAGTAGATAAAATAATATCTTACTAATCCACTAATCCTAATGCGTCCTATTTATGGGAATCTTCTCATTTTGTATATTTTAGCAATAGATTCATCTCTCAATATCTTGGTAGCCCAGGAGGACAATGATAACAACGAATAAGTTATCTATTATCTCAGTCACACATTGGTTTCTTATGAAATGAACTATAGCATTATTGAAAAATCTTGCAAGGAGGTTGTATCTACCTCTCAAAAGTTAAGACATTACATGTTGGCATAGACTACATGACTGGTTGCCAAAATTGATCCATTGAAGTATTTAGTTAGCAAGGTAACTCTAATAGGAACGTTAGCTAAATGCGTTATGATACTAAGTTTGATATTACATATGTTGAATGGAAGGCTATTAAAGGATACACAATTTATGATCAATTAGTAGAAGCACCAATGTAGAGTCTTCTACCACTAAATATTGAGTTCCTCAATGAATCTATTTTAATGCTAACACATCAAACATGGGTTTTGTTCTTTGATAGTTCCTTCACACAACAAGGATTTGGTGTGAGGCTCTTATTTACAATACCATAGAAATATTAATTTCCTATGGCATACAAGATTATATTTCCTGTACAAAAAATATTGTAGAGTATGAAGACTTAATCAATGGCATGAAGATTGCAGTCAAATGTAGAGTAGATGAATTGAATATCTTTGGTGATTCACAGCTAGTAATCAATCAGGTCAATGATGTATATTAGGAAAAGGATGAAAAGTTGACACCTTATAAAGGAATGGTGGATTATTTAAAAAAATACTTTTCTCATGTCACTTTTCAACAAGTTCCTTGATAGACAACAAGGTAGCCAATGCAATGGCTACTCTTGCTTCCATGCTACAGAGGCCTGAGAATGATTTTGACATGAATTCTCAGTGGAGACATCACTCTACCATTCTTATAATTCACCTAAATCCTAAATGATCTATTCTATTGTAGGACACAATTCATCCTACTACAATCATATCTATTCTTATCTATGTGACCAAATAATTCTAAACAATCTAACCTGGAATAAAAAAGGTCACCTAATTTGTAGTACATCATGATATGTTATTATTTCTAATGATTTGTTTAGGATAGTTCTTGATGAAACACTCCTTAGGTGTCCAGAATTCAATGAGTCCAAAAACACATTAATCAATGTACACAAAGGTATTTACAAATCTCACTCTAATGGCTTGACACTAGCTCATAAAATTATAAGAGTTGGTTACTAATGGCCAAATATGGAGCAAGAATAAATTAAATATTCCAAGTCCTACAAACAATTTCAACTCCATGGAAATCTACTTCATACTCTGGCTAGGGAGATAATTCCATTTATAATGCTTTGGACATTTCAATAATGGGCCTTTGGTCTAGTGGGTCAAATTCATCCATCTTCTTTAGATGGACACAAGTTCATTATCATGGCTACAGACTACTTCTCTAAATGGGTGGACATAGTCCCTCTTTTTGAGGCAAATGGAAAAACTATAGCTTTGTTCATTCATAATTACATCATATCTAGGTAAGGTGTACCATCCTCCATTATTACTAACAACGGAGAATATGTTAAAAACAAGGATCTCAAAGAATTGTGCTCAAAGCTTAAAATCAAGCAACATTGGTCTTCTATTTATTACCCCTAGGTTAATGACCAAGTAGAAGCATCCAAGAAGGCTATCCTTAAGATCTTAAATCACATAGTCAAAAAATTTGGCACCTTCAGATTAATCTAGCTTTATGGGCTTGTAGAACTAGCATTAGAACTTCAACAGGAACAACATCCTTTGCTTTGATATATGAAGCAGATTTTGTGCTTCCTATTGAGGTCAAGATCCCTACTTTATGAATCTCTATGAAAGGTGTTAGTAATGATGATGATTACAAATTATCTTAGCTTCAAGAGCTAGAATTGCTAGATGAATGTCGACAAGTGGTGTGTGATCATCTCTAAGCTTATCAAAAGCATATGTCTAAAAGCTACAAAAAGAAAGCCAATCCATGTGACTTCCAAGTGGTTGACCTTTTCCTAAGGGAAAACCCCAAGAATCAACAACAATGAATACAAAAAGGGAAGTTTGAGTCTAATTGGCTTGGTCCATATATAGTCACTATAGTGTTTGGATTTGGTGCTTATCAACTTTCAACAACTAAGGGAGAATCACTTGAAGAGCTGATCAACACTCTCCATCTGAAGTGATTCTAAAACTGACATGCTTTCAAAAGCTCTTTGTACATACTTAAATATCTTGAAAAATACCTATTATCTTGGTGAAACCTACCAATAGGTGCCTTGGACTATTCAAAAATACAATTTTTTTTTGAAAAACAAGAAAAGGGTCATTGATGAAAACCTAGCAAATAGGCATCATAGTAGCAAAAATAGAATTTATTCCAAGAAGGTGAAAAAAAGGTAAACAAACACCTTTTGTTACAAATGCTACATCTTGTGGCACATATTGTATCTCTTGTATATTTTCTTTCCTACTTTAGTTGCTACTTTTTCTCATGTATCCATGGATTGAATCTCATTATAATCTCTAGGGAAACACCCTATAGTGTCATAGATGATATCTTAAGCTTAAGAAGATCTCTTATGCTTCAATCAATAGTTATTCTAAATGCATCTATCTACTATAACTTGCTTCACTACAAAGATTCCTCTCAAAGAATATATCTTAAGTTTTAGTCACCAGTTGTTCTAATTGTATTTTTCTACTATCACTTGCTTCACTATTGAGATTTCTCTCAAGGAAGATCTCTTTCACATCAGTCACTAATTTTTCTAATTGCATTTGTCTACTATCACTTAGTTTCCTACTAAGGTTCTTCTCAATGAAGACTTCTCTTTGACATCAATCACCAATATTTCTAACTGATTTTGTCTATTGTCATCCTCCTACTAAAGAGATTTCTTTCATATATGTTTTGAACATTGCCACTTAACATCAATCTTATAACACTAACACTATAATGGAAACATTGACACTATTTGATTTATGTTGAGCTTTCTTTTTATTTTTCTTTATCATTTCCCTTTGAGAAATGGATGTCTCCTTTTACTAGAGAAGAGAGGACTAGGGGAATGATCATTTCTTTGTTTTCTTCTTGTTGGTTTAATTTTAATGATCTAAAGAATCCATATAAAAGGGGTGTCCACTATAGGAGCCTCTATGTAGTATTGGATGGCCATGTGTACCTCAACTCATTTTATGTAGATACTTCAGTGAGGTTGGTTCTTCTCCTTGACTTGTTTGAGTGAATTCTCTATGCTACAATATAATACTGATACTCATCCTACTAAGTGAATGTATGGGTCACTATGGGTATACTTAACATATTTCTATCTCAGGTTATGAACACAAGGGTTATTGCAAACATAATATTTACTGGATATTTAGCATAAGAAGGATCTCTTGTGTGTTTGGTGTGTTTTCACATAAGAAAGATTCTAGTTATCCTAGTGTTTATGCTCTAATGCTTATGTTCTCTTGTTACATTAAAAGGGACAAATTTTTTACTTATTCTGGCTTCTTGTGCCTTAATTCTTATGTTTAATCCTAACTAAACTAAGACACATGTCATATTCATATTCTCATGATTGCAATATCAATGTGAATTACATGGCATTTGTGGGTCTAACTAAACACTTGGTAATGATAATTTTATGAGTTCAACAACTAGACCTAGGGATACATCTAGCATAGGATTGCATTTCATACTTCACTTGCATAAGAGTATATTTCAATCACTACTTTACTAGCATCTTTTGACATGAGATATTGTTGGTTTCTTCAAAGTATCATGTTCATTCTGGACTATACAAGTGTTCAAATCTTTGGTTCATCCTTTTGGCTTTCATGGGATACTTGTCATTAGCAAAAAAATTAAAATTTTCTTGAGATGTTAGTTCATTCACATTTTTCATTTCATATACATATTTTCATATTCATCTCATCTACACTACATTCATACATCATATCAATTTACATTCATCACAATCACTAGCATCTCAAAATGATACAAAATGATGCTGAGAAATCCAACATACATCCTCAAAAGGTAAGACAAAAGAGATAAAGATAATTTTTTCCTTCTCCCTCATCCTTGGGTGGAGGAGGAGGAGGAGCATTTGTTCTCATTGGCTGACATAATCCATCTAATGCTCTAGTATACTAAAAAAATTTAGGCATCTTCTCTGCAACCTCATGCATTGCTATGATATATCGTGTATAGTAATATTCTATTCTGGCACCTTGTAATTGAGCATCATCTTGCTGCTACTCTAATTTCTCACGTAGCTCATGAATCTCTCACTCTTGGTCAGCTAATCGCATATCACAAATTGTCAATTAAATTTGCATCTCACTCAATTATCAATGTGCTTCCCTCACCTAGCTCTCCTAAGAGCATCCTAGGTCTGTGCATGAAACTTTCTTCTCTATGGCTCTAGAACTCTTGCATCTCCTCATCACCCATCTCTTGCTCTAGTTACTATGAAGGTTGGTCATCAACATGCTACCTTTGTGCATCTCCTACAATAGCACCTTAAGTCCCCATCTCACCTTGCACATGTCTATGCCTAGTCTCACTCCCACCAATACCTAGATCCACTCTCATTTGAATAGAGGGGTCTGTATATGTGATTTACACTATCTAGGTCATTGCTATTGTAGTTGATGAGGTGCCTACACTTTCTATATAGGCACTACCATCCCCAATGGGTTTGTAAATTGAGGAAAGAGATGACTCAAAAATGCTCACTATATGTCAAAGTCATCTCCCCATTTGAAACTATAGGCATATAATCCCATTGCATCATGGAAATCAAATGTACATCAATCATTGACCTCCTAGGGTCTAGTCTAATAGACCACCCATTCTCCACCTCCGTGTTGAAGCAAGCATAGGTGCAATACTCCTGTGAGATGTCATGTGGCACACCATACTATCACCACACATGTGTCAATGAAAATCCCTTAATCACTTGGATTGAGAGACCAATCAATGGCTTGAGGAAAACATGTATCCGAGCTTCGCTCGCGCATCATCCTAGTCCTTTGTCTCTCTCCATGGTCACCATATCACTAACACCATGTCATCTAGCTATGATCTCCATATGTTAGTCTTAACCAGAGTAGTTTGGTTCATCTAGCCTTGGTACCTACAAATGTAAGGCTCCTCAGGCTATCTCATAGTCACATGAATAGGTCTAGTGATCAGTAAGTGCTCCCATGCCCAGACTTCTAGCACATAAACTCTTGCTACCATGCTTTTCTTCTCTTGATATACCACCTCATGCATCTCATGATACATGTGGTCCATCATACATTGACCCCATCTAAAATGTGTCAGTTTCTCTAGCATCTTTTGCAACATCCAACCTCAACCACACTCTAATCTATGATGGCCTCTATCAAGCATCATAAATAAATTCAAGAACAATCCAAGAACCATTGTTAATTTATGTCTATCACCATAGATATGAATCAACTCCTCCCAAGGAATGACTCTACCTATAATAATCTCATCCTAAAATATGGCCCTCGATGCCAATGAACTAGATCTCGGTTGAATATCATACTCTATCTGTGGTCTATAAAATGGGATGTGGAGTATCCTATAGATGTGCTCTAGCATGATGGTCATCTCTTCGCATGGAAAATGGAAATTATTCATCTCTAAATTGAAACACTCAACTAATGCTATCAGTAATCCATGATTCACCCAAAGATTATGGATAGCACATAGATGTGATAAACCAAGCATGCCAATATACATCCACTCACCAACATCTAGTTGTCCAATTAGTGCTCCTACAACTAGATAATGTGATATAAAGTAAACATATGGAAACACAACCTACAAACATGCAAACATAATAACATGATCAATATCTAACATTTTAAAACATCATGCTACTTCTCAATGCACTACAACATACATCATACATGCAACAAACAAACTGACAAAAATGGGAAATGATGAGAAAAACATCATTTTTTGATAAATTATTCATGGACATAACGCCAAAATTTCACACAAGATTTCACATTCTCGCACAAGTTTTCACATTCTTGCATGAAGCTATGACTTCCTCACATGAGAAACCTTACTAAACCGAGCAATAAAACTTTGTCATGCGAGAAAACTCAACAATATAGGTGAAAAAAAAATTGATTTTAGGGTCTCTTACATGAGAGATGGGTACCTCTTGTGGGAGGAAACCCTACACCCAACATGAAAAAGTGCCCTAGTGGCACTTCCTTGCACAAGCTTACTTAGCAACTTGGACAAAAAATTGGGTTCTTGCACGAGGATGCTGACACCAAAAACTTAAAATGCTTAAAAAAATGACAATAATGATAGAAATGAATAAAATTTTTGATACAAAGGGGGGTATTCAACTACTCACTAGATGTCTATAGTTCATTAGATAATTATGTCTCCTAGAAAGCTTGAAATGATGACTTTGTAGTGGGGCCACCATTTTTCCCTTAGAGCTCTTTTCTTTACAAAAGAAAAATGCACAAATAAATTGAAAATGACCTTATAGGCCCTTATATAGGTTTTGACCTAATTTTTCAAAGTGCTTCAATTGAGTGAAATTTTTTTCCATAAGTTGATTTGGCTACTCTAAACTCATTTTTGAGATCAAATTCAAAATTTGACACACTTAACGAGCTTGAAAAAACACTTTAAATTTTTGGGACCGATGTGAGTGAATGCTTGTGCAATTCTACTTATAGATACTTTGTGACTTTGTGAATATTTTCAAATCACATTTTTTCAAATTTTCCAATTTTTTTTAGAAAAGTAAAAAGCAAGTCAACTCTGGTCAAATATGGTCAACCAAACCTTCAAAATGCTTCACATCAATTTCATTCTAATGTGTCATTTTTTGAATTTTCTCCCAAGGGGGCAAGATTATGATTACATCATTGAACATATTTGAATCTTTCAAATATGACTTCAAATCTAATTATAATGTCCTATTTACTAGTGAAATCTCATCACTTGGGGCATTTTTGCTCCCCCAATTTGACATCATATGCAATTCAGCTAATCAATCTTATAACATTCTTTGTCATAGTTTGATGGACAGGTATTCGAGCAATCTAACCCTGACTCTTGCAGATTAAACCCTATTTAGGCAATGATTCTATGACTCATGATTAGGTATTTTTTTCTTTTTATGAACCAATATTCGGGTGTTCTATCTAGACTCTAGAGGATTAAGCTCCATTCTAGAGATAATTGCAAACTTTTGTTGAGAATTAAGCTCCATTCTAGAGATAATTCTAAGCTCTTTCTTTGAATCACTATTTAATGTAAAGGTATCAAGGAAATCTACCTTAACCCTTGAGAATTAAGACTCATTCTAGGGATAATTCAATGAATTGTGATTAATCTTGCCATCTTCTAATGGATAGGTATCAGGGTAATCTAACCTTGACTCCTGAGAATTGAGTCTTGTTCTAGGAAAAATTCTATGAAGTTTGATAATATTTGTTCTTTCATATTGGTATCTAGGTGTTCTATATGGATTCCCTAAGGTTAAGCTTTGTTCTAGAGATAACCTTAAAAATCTCATTAATTGGTCTTTGTGTCATCAATCTCATAACCAATCACATTTCTTGTTCTATATTCTCAAACTTCTAATTTCTTTGAATCGATGTACTACTCACACATTCATTCAAAGAGGGGAAAATGTAATAGCCCTAATTGGCATAATGGTATTATGAACCAATTTTGGTTTATTAATCTTACTTAAAGTCCTATTGTACTAGACAATTATGATTTTGATAATCTCTACTCAACCGAAGTGTCAAATATAGAAAATCATTAATCTGTATTAATAATTTACTTTTCTTAATTCCTAAATATTAATTGAATTAGCTAAATTAAACCTATTAATTTAATTACAAGTACTAAGTACTTTAATTAAATTAAATCAAACCCTTTAGCTAATACACATAAAGAAGGAATTAAAATACATTGATTTAATTAAATATATGTCATACTTATTGAAACTAATAGTTTATTTAATTAGAATATCTAATTATGACCACATCTTTGAATAGATCAACATCCTTTCCTATTTCATCTCACATGAAAAATGAAGTAATAATACTTATTAATTCAAATATGTCCTCATAATTGTTGAAACTAATTAACTGATTAATTAAAAAATCTAAGTATGAGCACATAGTTGAATGGATCATTGTTATCTCCTATTTGTTAAAGAAAAAAAAACTCACTAGGTTTTTAGCTATCTCTTTTTGGAGTAGAAATTTTCCCATAGGGTTTTCTCTATTTCTCTATTTTGTAGATATTTTTTTGTGATTGGATACCTCATCAAGCCTTTTTGTTAGGACCCAAGTTTTCTTTTTGCATTGCATTGTAGTTTCCTTGCTCTTTCTGCATTGTTTGTAACTGCATTGTTGCTCATCATAAGGAGGGGTGTTAGAGAAAAAGGTTAATTTAATTTAATTAATTAAAATAAATTTTTCTCCCTTGTTAAGATTTCACTTTATGCACTTTTTAAATTCTCTATTTAATAATAAATTAGTAATTATTACATAGCTTTTACCTTGTAGGTTACCCTTTGTAACTTTTTATGTTACCCTTTTTAGGTTTCAATCTCCTCTTATAAGGATTGATCTCTTTGTAATTATACATCTTTTCTTTATCTAAGAATACAATTTGCATGTTTTCAGAGCAAACCCTTCCATCCTCTTGTCTTTTTCTTCTCTGTGATAGGTTTTCTACATCCAGCTATTCGAGGGCTTCGTGGATTTGATTTGCATATTTTTTGAAATCCTTCAGGGGTTTGAATAGGGGAAGGTTAAGGATTGGGGGCATAATTGCACCTAAAAATTCCAAGTGCATGGGAGCCCTAGAGGCAAGGAAATTGTCAAATGCAATCACATAGGGAAGGAAAAGGACAAAGTGAAATTCGGAAAGGTGAAACATGAGCCCTTGGTAAAGAATAGTGAAGTTGGCCCCTTTCTTCCTTTTTTCTCTAACATCCATCACTATCTCTTCAAACACATGCATTATAAAGAAAGAAATGCAAAAAAATTCCCTATTACAAAATGTTGAAGAAGTAGGAAGTCTAATGCCCCACTCAAAGATCCTTGGAACAAGGATATATAAAAGCCAAACAATGAAGCAAAAACAAGAAAACGAGAAAGCCCCACCTGATAGAAAAAGGGGTAGGAACTAAAATCAGCCTGATTAAATAAGTAACTGACTAATACTACTAAAAGTGACAAAAAAAATGTCTTCTTGAGCTAGATCCAATGAGACTAACCTTGCAAAGATCCCACACTCACAACTCCCACAATGAACAAAAAACCAATCCTTTAGAAAGATGATTTCAAAAAAGCTCTCCAATTTCTAAATTGTAAAATTGAAAAGTGAGGAATTAAATTCCTCTTTCCACAGTTCAAGTTAATAATCAATTAGAGAAAATAGCCAGTTAGACTAACTAGACTCTGATTTGACCCAAATAAAAATAGGTTATTCCTCATAATAGGAATTCACCTAAGGTAAAGCTGCTAGAAATTAAATTCAATAAGATTTAAAGTTCAAAAACCCAAAATCACTGAAATTAACTTAACCACTTTCATGACAATGCAAACCTCTAAATGTATAGACATGCTTACTGGTCTAGTCACATAACATAAATGAGTCTAAATTTAAAAAATCATTGAAAGGTTTGATTAAAACATATTTAAAAAATACATCAACCATACAAGGGTGACATTGGTAAAATGAATAGTTGAATCGCTAACTCCATAGGCCACTAGCAAGGATATAAATCCTGTACACTAAAACACATGATCAAGTGCAATTGCATATAATATGATAGCTAAAGAAAAAATTCATTAAATATCTAATTAATCCATTTACATCACTCATGTTTTCATATAACATACTAACACAAGAATGAAGTAAATCACCATAGCATAAAATCCATCTCATAACATAATCAGAGATATGTCTAATAAACTTGATAACTAGATATCATCATGAAACATATTGTCATCTCAAAATGGCATCAACATGAAAATATGATAAACTAAACAACATGGTAGTATATCATCCATGATACTGAATCAAAGTAAAACATTCGACCCTTAGGTCATCACAAGGTACATATAATAAGAGTATCAAGTATCTCTCAAATAAAAAATAGCCAAGGTATAGGTTACAACCATGAGAGGCACTACATCCTCCCCCACTAACATAGGCTTAATCCTAGAAGCTAGCAAAAAGATAGGAGTACAATCCTCTCATATGTGTAGCATCTTCCCAAGTCATAAAGGTCTCATGGCTCAGGTCTCATTGCTAATTGGACCCTTACCTACTCAATGTCCTAACCTTACAAGATTAGCCTCTATTGTTGTAGGATACAAATGGGCTCCAAAGTAAGTTGCCCATCTGCTACTTGCAAAGCATCCCAATCAAGAACATGGGTCATATCTAGAATATACTGCCTCAAAACAAAAACATGAAAAACATCATGGATGTGCTATAGGCTAGGTGGCAATGCTAGTTGACAAGAAATAGGTCCAATCCTCTCGAGGATCTCAAATGGTCTAAAAAAATGTGGTGCCAACTTAGAGCCTTTCCCATAATGGATGGGGCTCTTTCTTGGTCATACTCTCAAAAACACCTAGTCGCCAATAGAAAAGTGATGATCCAACCTATGGGCATCTGCATACTTCTTCTACCTGTCCTAAGTAGTAACCAAATGCTCCCTAATCTAAATGACATGCTACTCCATATCTTGAAGCATCTCTAGATCCAAAATAACTCAATCCTCTAAACGATCCCAACTTGAAGGGGTATGACATGGTCTACCATACAAGGCTTGAAAAGGTGACATGCCAAGAGAACTATGATACCCATTATTGTATGCAAATTCAACAAGGTATAGATAGTCCTTCTACTTAATTTTCCTATCCATCACATACATTTGAAGCATATCCTCCAAAACTCAATTCACTCTCTAAGTCTAGCCATTAGTCTCTGGGTGATAAGTTGAATTAAAATTGAGTCGAGCACCCAACACATGCTAGAGAGATGTCCACAGTGTAGATATAAACATTGGATCTCTATCCAAAAATGATTTGACAAGGGATCCAATGAAAATGAACAATATCCTCCAAGAAAACATGTGCTATAGAAGTTGTGTAGGATTCTCTCATGGGTGAGAAATGTGCTACCTTGGACAACTTGTCCACTATCACCATTATACAATCATGTCTCCATGATGACATAGGCAATCCTATGATAAAATAAATGGTTATTGTATCCCATTTCCACTTTGGAATGGTATGCAGATTCAAAAGACCCACTGGGTGTTGATGCTCTACCTTCACTCTCTATGACTTAATACATCTATCAAAAAAATTATCAACATCAAGTCGCATCCCTGCCTAGAAGTATAGTTTTTTAAGATCAACATGCATATTCTTGACTTCGAGATATGCAAAATATGATGCATGACATACTTCTGACAAAACCAAGGTACGAAGATCACTAGACATGGGTACATAAATATGCCCGAAGTGCCATAGTATTCCATTGAACTCCAACAAATAGCCTAAAACTATCCCTTCAAGGGTACGTGTAGACTCGATCTTCACCCTCACCTCTTGATACCAAGTGTCACTAGGCAAAGCCTCCAAAATATGGCCTTGCAAATCCACTCCCAATGACATCACTACTACCTCATGTCACCTCCTACTCAAGGAATCTATGATGACATTCTCCTTCCCTTTAATGTAATGAATATCAAAGTCATACTCACACAAGAACTCCATCCAACAATGATGTCATGCATTTAGGTTTTGCAGAGTAAGAATATATTGCAAACTCCTATGATCACTATGCAATTGAAACTTGTGTCCCAAAATGAAATGTCTCCATCAATAAAGAGCATGCACTATGGCTATGAGTTCTAAATCATGAGTTGGAGACTTAATCTCATGGTCTTTGAATTTTATAGACTCATATGCAATCACTTGACCATCCTGCATCAATATTGCACCCACACCTTCCAATGAAGCATCTGTGCAAACCATAAAATCACTTATAGGTTTAGGCACTGCAAGGACTGGTGCCCTAGTCAAACACACTTTAAGAGCATTAAAATTTACATCACATTGATCAAACCAAAACACTTCATCTCATTTTGCTAAAGAGAAGTAATGCAATGAGCTACTCATGAGAAATTCTTCATAAAGTGATGGTAGTAATTGACCAATCCCATAAAACTATGAACTTTCAAGACATTAGTGGGTACTGGCCAATCCATGAAAGCATAAATCCTCTCCAGATTCACTATAATTCCATCACCAATGAAGATGTGTTGCAAATACTTCACCTCTAACTGGAAGAACACACATTTACTCAAGTTGCCATACAACTGATGGTCTCTCAAGCACTTTAAAACCTGATGTAAATGGACTTCATGCTCCTCAATAGTCTTCAAATAGATCAATATGTCATCTAGGAATACAATGACACATTGATCAAGGTAAGTACAAAACACACTATTCATCAAACTCATAAACATTGATGGTGCATTGGTTAAACCAAAGGGTATAACTGTGAACTCATAATACCCATATCATGTATGAAAAGTTGTTTGATGAATGTTAGCCTCCTAAATATGAAGTTGATGGTATCCCAACTTTAGATCAATCTTTGAGAACACTCATGCTCCCCTCATTTGATTGAACAAGTTTTCAATCCTTAGAAAAGGATATCGGTTCTTCAACCTCACCTTATTCAACTACTAGTAGTTAATGCACAAATGCAACAAACCACTCTTCTTCTTCATGAAGATGATTGGTACACCCCATGGGGATACAATAGGATGAATATTTCCCTTGGCCAATAATTTATCCAACTACAATCTAAGCTCACTCAACTCTTTAGTAGTCATGTGGGAAGGAGCTCATAAAATTGGCTCCACTCCTAGTACAAGATCAACTCAAAAATTAATGTCACACTATGGTGGCATACCTGATATCTCATCAGGAAACACATCTTCATACTTATGGAGTGGGTGATCATCAAGTGTCACTATATGGCTCTCAACTTCCTCAAGATCACTGAAAAAAATAAGAAACATCTTACAACACTTCCACACACTCTACTTTAGCTGATTATCTAAAATCATTTGAAGTGAGATTGTTCTCTAAACTCCCAAAAGTTCCACCTGTTCACCTCTATCATCAACACACTGTACCATCTTATGATAGCAATCGATATTATCCTAATGGGTGGCTAACCAATTCATGCCCAACATAATGTCATAAGATCCTAGAGGTAGAATGTGTAGATCCACTGTGGTGGTGAAGGTTCCCAAATTCAAACTACAACAACTAATCAAAGAATCTACAACCACTTTAGAAACTGTGGCTAACTCATCCTACCACCTATTGACTTAATGCACTACCACTAGCCCACATCATTGAACAAGAGATGGCGAAATGAAAGAATCTAAAGCACCATAGTAAAAAAAATTGAAGCTAAAATACTATGAAACATACTTGTAGTCTCGAGTACTGTACCTTAATACTCAGCTTGACAATTGTCAACTATCACAAAGACTCAATGATTCCTTCTAGCATTTCCACAATAGATCTGGCTGCACCCTTACCAAGTCCTATAGATGGTTTGATAGAACACTCAAAAGATCTATGGTTAGGCTGGCCACAAGAATAATAGTTCCCTACAAAGTTGGAACCTATTCCATGACCACCTTGAGTAGCACTAGGATAAGGTGCACTACCCCTGCTAGAGTTTTGTGGAATGGTCTAAGGAGGATGATCCTACTAAGATTCCTATCCTTAGTTTTGATTATCTCCTTTCTTACCTGAGGTACCATAATTTTTTCCACTTTTGGTCCAATACCCCTTCTATCAAATACAAAGAGAACCACCCTGAGAGGGTGTTGACTAGGTCTACCCCTTTCTTGTGGATTGAGAATACTATGCATCATGTCCCAAAGGTCATGCACTTTGGTTTTGAGGACCAGATTTACCATTGAATCCCCTAGCCACATTGCTCTCTATGATCCTTTCCTTCTCAATGGCAAGAGAAAGTGTCCTTGGTTGATGAGCATAGACATCCCCAATGATGGAGTCCCTTAGGGCCCTAACAAAATGCTGAGTGGTGAGTGCCTCATCATGCCTATAGCTTGATTACTATTTCAACCAAAGGAACTTCTTCTCATACTGATCTACTATCTAAAGCCTTGCCTAAGCTCATGAAATTCATCAATGCTAGCCTCACAATGATATGAATTTCTCCTTGAACCTCTCCTCAAAGATCTCCCAAGTGAGATCTGTGACACTGATTTGGAGCTTGTCACACTTTGATCCCTACCAAATGGAACCATGTTCACTCAGTTGTGTGATCATGAAATGGGCCTTTACATTGGTCCCATAAGTTAGTAAGGAGAAATCACACCCCATATCAAGAAACCAAGTCTTAGCCTTGAGTCCTATCCCTTGGCTATCAAACAGTGGTGGTTTGGACCTCTAAAGTTCCCACATCATTTTAACCTAAGGGAAATCATCATCATCCCAGCCATGGCCCCACCATTGGTTCCTTCTTCCATTGGGTGGTGTATGAGAATATTCTCATTCACGGTAATCTTCTCTATGCTCAAACTAATGGGATTCTCCATTATGAGACCCCTATTCCTGATTATGGTCCTATTGGTGCTCCTCAACATGAGGGCCCAACCAAGCAAGATTCTCATGAAGCACTAGCATGAATGCCCCCATGACATTATGATTAGCATTACCCTTTTCTTCCTCTCCTTCCTGATGTTCTTCTTGAATAACACACTAGCTACCACCCTAACTAATACATCTTCATGTAGGAGGCATCACTAAGGGACAACAAGATAAAGTTAGACATAAGGATCATAAGCATAAGAGTCAAAAGAATGAACCAATGAGATATCAAAAAATCAAACAAAATATAACAATACACAAAAGAAAAGAAAACCATATTGGAAGCATAAAGTAGAGATCTTAATGTTGCAATATGGGCTCTGATACCAAATGTAATGCCCTACTCAAAGATCCTTGGAGCAAGGATAGATAAAAGAAAAAAAAAGCTTTTTTCAAAAAAAGTATGCAAGTACAAGACAACCATCATACATGGATCATGAAGATCACAATGGAAGACTAACCTACAACCAAACACCAAATATCTCCAAGTGTCACTACTTACCAAAACATAAAAAAGAAAATAGAAGGGACCAACCATGGTCTCACACATGTTAAGGACACAAAGGAAGTACAACTCAACTATTGAACACCATGTTGAAAGCCAAAATTTGACTCCTAAAAATTGGTTAAGTTTTAAATCCTAAAGCCCTAAAATTTCCTTGAATCTTTATCTTAGTTCGTAGAGGTCTAGAACCTATCTCAGAAGACTCATTGCATATATTAAAATATATCTTAAGTATAAGTTGATGTATATACATCAACTTATACTTAAATAATATATTTTAAACCCCATATCAAATATATTATGAACTAGGAAGGTGAAAAACATAATAGGGTGTGCAAAAGCAACTTTCAAATTTTCCCTAGCCAAGCCTAGATACCCCCTATTTTTCATGCAAGGCCAATAAACTAAAAAATTCTTGCATGAGGAAGTGCAACACACCATGAAATAAACTACCATCTACACAAGGAAGTAAAAAAAATGATGCAAGAATTTACTTGTCCCAACAACCAAGACACCTAAAACTGGTGTTGGGTTTCATGCGAGAAAGTGCAAGAAGTTGCACGAGGAAACCCAATACAGCATGCGAGAACTTACATTCTCATGTGAGAAATTGCAATTTTGCATGAGAATCCAAAACAAAAAGCCATAAAACATTAAGGGAAGAAAACTAGAAAATGAATTCCTCCACACTAGGGAGTACCAGATCCACATATCGAGGAAAAGACACTTGAACAAATAACTGAAAGGCAGAAGGAAAATCTAACCATCTAACATATGGTAAATGGAAAATAACTAAAAGCCACATTGAAATGTACAAAATTAGCATCTCAATGAACTAAAATAACCCACTAAGTGTGTGGTTCCGCCTGACCATAATAGCATCATAAGACCATCGTGGGCCCTATCCATCCTTGACATGTAACATCCTAAACTACCAACCAAATCATCGATGCTATCTTATGAGGATGTCACTATTAAAATGTGATACAACATAATCATAAGGAAATATAACATGATAGAAGTAAAGCATAAGATAATCCTACAAATCAACTCATCATCTACATATGCAACCATCATAATAAGGAAATGTGTCAATACTAGCATCATCTAAACATGATATACAAGCATTCCAATGAAGCATAAATCACAAGAAAGCATACTTTGGAACCCAAAGTACCAAGTGAAAACATATAGCAATGGTCACATTGGGACAATAGACCATCTCTATACACTAGTCCCCAGTAGTGGTATAGGTAGCTACACCTAACAACCATGTGGAACTTGTAGGCCCACTCCTGCCATGTTGATGGAGATAATGATCCAACCACAAACACATAGAAAGAAGACATCCATGGCTAACACTCACGCCAGACATTATGATGATTGAAACCAAGAACATAAACTATGCATAAACTATAGGTCTTGGTTGGACACTTAATGGGCTACTAAGTGGGGCTGACATCATGGAGAGTCACTTGGCATCCAAAAGCCCAAACTCAGATTGTGTGTTTCAACTCCTCAATTGAGGGCCCCACACACAAATTTTATTATCTTAAGTTTTATTACCACCTAGTATTTTCTTTAGTTATCACTTAATTAAAAATTCTATGCACCAACCCTTGGGAAATAGACACTACATTTTGGAAAAGAAGCCCCCTCCATATGCCACCCTACCCTACCCATGCTCATCGAATGATGTGTGCCCATAGGCATGCATATTCCCAACCCAACTCTAATGATCAACACTTCTAGAAGTACCAAAAAAGATTGGGACTCGCAAGTCACCTAACAGATGTACATGCACATACTTGTGTGTCACACACCACCATCACATAGTTCATAACACAAGGGCTGGATGAGAATGCAATGTAAAAAATCACTCAACCAAAAAAATACACGAGAGGATAGATGTGACACGCATCTGAATGCAACATAAAAGTGAAACAATAGTTTGACTAACATCTAAATAGATGATCCAAGTCCACAACCAAACTGATGCCGAGAAAACTTGAGAGAATAGAATGACACACAAAATGAGGTAAAAACCCCAAAAACTAAATTTTTTTGAAATGAACACCTGTTTGGTCTTTGGGTACAAAACCCTCAAAAATCCAATAATATTTGGTTTCAGACATTGTATGCAAAAATGACCAGCATAATAGTGTGAAACCCCAAACCCCCATCCCAAAAATAGGGAAAATTTTCATACCTAACCAAATGGGAAAAACAAACAAAAAAATGGAGGGGAACACTAGTTCTCAGCCTACTAACAAACTGCTACTAGAAATAGAAGTTGAAAAGAGGCATAAACAAGAAAATGGGAAAGCCCTACCTAATAGAAAAAGGGGTAGAAACTAAAATCAACTTGATAAAATAAATAACCTGTCAATATTGCTAAATGTGATGGAAAAGCAAGGTCTTCTTGAGCTGGATCCAAGGAGACTAACTTTGTGATGATCCCATGCTCATGGCTCCCACAAAAAATAGAAAACCAATCCTTCAAAAAGAGGATTTTAGAAAATCTCTTAGAAATTTAAAAGTGAGGAATTAAATTCCTCTTTTCATATTTATTCACTTTTCAAGTGATTAATCAAATAGAGCAAACAACTAGTTAGACTAGCTAGATTTTGATTTGACCGAAACAAAAATTGGTTGTTCCTCATAATAGGAATTCACCTAAAGCAAAGCTGCTAGAAATTAAATTCAATAAGATTTAAATAACAAAAACCCAAAATCATAGAAATTAACTTAATAACTTTTTTGATAATGCAAACCTCTAAATGCATAGACACACTCACTAGTCTAGTCACATAATGCAAATGAGTCTAGATTTACAAATCACTAGAAAGTTTAATTAAAACTTATTTAAAAGATACATAAACTATGTAGGGGAAAAATTGGTAAAATGAATAGCTAAATCACTAACTCCATAGGCCACTGCCAAGGATATAAATCTTGCACACTAAAACACATGGTCAAGTGCAATTGCATATAATATCATAGTTGAAGAAATAATGAATTAAATACCTAATTAATCCATTTATATAACTCACATTTGTATATAACATACTGACACAAGAATGAATTAAATCACCATAGCATAAAATCCATCTCATAACATAATCAAAGATATGTCCAATAAACCTGATAACCAAATATCATCATGAAACATACTGTCATCTCAAAATGGCATCAACATGAAAATATGATAAATTGAAAAACATAGTAGTATAGCATCCATGATACTAAATAAAAGAAAAAAATCCAACCCTTAGGTCATCATAAGGTACATATAATAAGAGTATCAAGTATCTCTCGAATAAAAAATAGACAAGGTACAGACTGCAACTACGAGAGGCACTATAGGAAGTGATAAAAGTAATACACATTGTGCCTTCCTTCTAGTGTTAGGTATTTCATGATCATCAAATAAACATCATCCCAAGGTTTTATTAGGTTATCCCTCCTAAAAAAATTGAGGTAACAGTCTGGGACCTCATTGCCTTTGAAGAATCTAGTCATACTTGCCTCATCTGCCACCTTATTAACCTAACCTTTTGCCATTTCCTCCGAGTAATGTCCAGTCCCATCACCATGGAAATGGACTCCTCATTCACCTAAAATGTAATTCCATTAATGGTCACATGGCTATCCTTCTAGCTAGCAACAAATTTTTGTGAATAGTTCTCATCGTAGTCCACTATATCCTACATGTAGGGAAAAAACCCTCTGTTCTTCAATAGAATCCAAGTGGCCTATCTTTTGGAGAAGTCCTCCATTTTTTTTGGCTCCAACCTATTCAAGTCACCACCCATGTGAAAAACTTCCTTAGTGATATCCCCTTCGCCAATCTCAATAATTCTCATTTGCACCCAAAGAATCACTAAGGTGGGGCTAGAAATGTAGTAACCAATGGTAAAAAAAACTCTCTTTCATATGCTTCAAGAGACTATGAATTCCAAAATGTACTAACTAGTTTAAAGTATCATTATAGGGAGTGTAAGAAATCCACACATAATACCTTAAAGATCTAAAATTAGTCATAATGTTATTTCTTTCCATAATCTTGCCATAAAGCCAAAAAATGATGGCACAAATTTTGAAGTTAGTATTATTAATTGCATCCCCTTCTCCATGCCCATTCATGAATTGATCCACATAATTAAACCTTGTGAAACATCTTGTCAAACTCAAGATGATCTTAACTATCATAATGATAGCAATTTAGCCAAATTTTCCTTTTACAAGGTGGAATCATGTATTCATGAGATTTTAGAGAAGAGTACAAATATAATGACAATGAACTAATCTAGAGGCAAGAAATCATTGTCAAATAGAGACTCCACAAACATCCCATGTTTCCCTAACTACAACCACTAAGATTTCTCTCATACTAACATCTCAATAATAGTTCTACAATGGGAGTATGCTAAAAATCCAAATCTACAAATGTCTATGCAAGATCTATGTGAGAATGTAGACTATATGACTATAATAAACCTAGAATGCTATGATATATGCATGAAATATATTAAAAAAATGTGAAATGATATCAAATGAACAACATAACAATGCTAAAAAGATACTAGAATGACATGAATTTTCTATAATAGCAATGCTAACATGATAGCTCTAAATATGCCTATAGTGTAGATGCATCAAACTTGGATCCTTTTTCTCTTGTATTTCTCTCCTATTTATAGGATTTTAGAAGGGGGTGGGGTAAAGATCATGATTTCACTTTTGACTAGGGGGTAGTGGTGAAACTATAAATATCTCATAAGGCACCAAGTGGGAAAGTCCAACAGACTTAATTTGTGAGGATAAAAGAGGATTTTCCAATTCTTTAAAATATAAAAAAGAGGATTTTTACTTTTCTGATGATAAATATCTTTTATAGATTTAATAAATGTTCCATTTATTTTCAACTTTTATCATTTACTTTTTGCCTTTTTTTTTTAATTTTATGATTTTGTGATTTTTTTCCCTCTTTTTAAAGTTGATTTAGGTCCTTTTTTATTTGATATATGATTTGATTGAATAATAACCTAATGTAATCCTTGATTTCAAATTATATTGTTTTCCTCTAATTTGATCCTTAATTTGATCAAAATTTGTGTTGTTTTAGGTCTTTGCCAATTTTTGGGTGTCTACAAATGTCCCTCTTTGTGCTAATATGTGAAGCATATTGGTTCAAAGACTATCTAATTTTATCTTTTTAGGTCAAATTATGATAACAAAATGTATGATCGATGATGATTGATTGACTCAAGGTTGATATGATACCTGATTATTGATAAATTGTCATTTGATAGTCAATGATTCAATGTATGATTTAACTTTTTATTTGATATTGATGTTTTAAGAATCCTTCATTTAGGATAACTTGATTGGATGCCCAGTTTGATTTGATTGGATGCCCTAGTTTGATTTTTCCTGGGATAGAACATTTTTCATATTTTGAAAACTTTTGATGCCCTAGTATACTACCCCCTCATAAATGAAATTGGAAAAATTGATGTGCAAAAAAATGGATATTCCAATTTTATTTCTAAAAAATTTGATTAGAACAATTGATAGGAAATGTGTAGGCACAAAGTAATGTGTAGAATCAATTAGGTGATATTGGATAGATAGAAAAAGTACCCCCTCTCAAGATACAAAGTAGGGAAAACTAAAATGTTTGTCTCCAAATATAGAGTGAAGCCAATAACAGGTTCAATAATGTGTTTCAACAAAGTGATGTGTAAAATCAATAAAGTGGTGTAGGATAGATAGAAAATAGTGCCCCCTCGATATACAAAGTAGGGAAGCTAACATGTCCATCTCAAGATATAGAGTAGGACAAATAGCTGGTTCAAGATAGAATCATTAGCTGAATAGCTAGATATTGATATTTGATTGATTGAGGATGATCACTTGTGATGAAAAACTAATGTCATTGTTTGGTGTTTGATTTTTTGAGATGGGATGAGTTCCCCTAGTGAGTAGGGACCTTTAGATCATACACATATAGATGATGTAGGTGGTGTGACATAGGGCCTATTTTTGTATTATTTATGATGATGACCATTTGATGTTGGTTTTGATGACTTTTTTGACCTTTTGATGTTGAGGATTTGATCTTTTTGATATATGAGATATTCAAGCTTTTTGATGTTTGGACTTGTACAATTGTTAGATCACATGTTTTTTTGATGTTATGGATGGATGCATGTAATGTGGAAATTCAATTTATATGATAGTTGTAGATGTTGATGTAGTGTGGATGATTAATGTAGTGATGCATATGATATGTGAATAAAGATAAAGAAGATGTAGGTAATGAAATGAAATGTATAAATGAGATGTGATGACATGAAATGTAATGGATGAAATGAAATGTGATGCCATGATATGTTATGTGATGAAATGATATGTATAAATGAGATATGATGACATGAAATGTATAAATGAAATGATAAATGCAATGGATACATGAAATGATAAATGAAATGTAATGTGATGAAATGAAATATGATGCAATGATATGTAATGTGAGAATCAAAATGGGTACATGAAATGAGATGTGATGAAATGAAATTGTTTGAGATTTGAAGGTCATGCAATGCAATAGGTGGAATAGATAGTATGAGCAAGTGAAGTGCAATGCATAGTGGTGGTGTTGGGATGAGATAAAGTCCACATTAATTGAGTGCCAAGAGCATAGGATGATGTTGTTTTGTGTTGTGTGTTTTGATGGCTATCACTAAATTGTGTTAAATGGTTTTGTTTAGGATTGTTTGTGTTATCCTAGTCTTTGTGCCAACCATTTTTTTTTAAGGTATCCAAGATGAAAATGAAAACTAAATGAATGCAATTAAATATCACTTTTTTTTAAAGAGATGAAAATTAACTATCATCATATAGAACCAAATGTAAGAAGTGATAGAGTACAACCACCACTAGCTCAACTATGGTGATATGAATACTATATCATGTTGAGAAGTACAACCAAATAGAAGAAATGTACATGAAAGATAAGAAAATTACGAAGAATGAAGATGATAGTCACAACAAATGAAAATAGGCACACAAATAGTCACATGTTAGATAAAGAACCTCACCTAAGATATCATACAAAATTGGTTGAGGTACACGTGGCCTTCTAGACAAGAGGAGAAACCTATAAGTGGACACCAATAATGTATACAATCAGAGGATCACTAGAGCAAACAATGAAAAACCAAACGAAAATAAAATATCATGACTTCATCCTAGTACCTCTAGTCAAGTACATCATCAAAGTACTAGAAGCTCATAATAGTAAGAAAACCATAATTTGTGGACCAGTGGTGCTAACATTTGTGTGTAATATTGTCAAGTTTGTTCAATTCTTTGTGGATGAAACTATTGTAGAAGTCTGACAACAAAGCATGGGATGTGTTAGTGGTGATTCAAAAGTAGGATCTAGTGATTATGGTAGAAGATATGTGTTGGTGAGGGTTATGACATAGGAATGTTAGAGCTGAGTAGAAAGTGTACTTGGTACTAGTGTGGCAAGGCAAGCAAAGAGTAGGGTGTGGTGAGTGATGACTATAAATAGATGAGAAATGTGTCTATGAAAGGAAGCATGTTGAAGGAGATAACAAAATTGCTTAGTTATTTTGAAAAGTCCAGAAAATGTGTGATTGGAAGCATCTCATGCTCACTAGATTAGTCATAATAGGAGGGTGATGTTAGCTAGGGAGGATGGGTGAGGTAAGGATGATAGGAAAAGTGCATTCAGTGGACCTTTGGGGAACTAGTGTATCAGTCCAAACTTCAAGCATTGGTTCATGAGTGAGGTGAATCAAGTCATGTGGGACTAGCTCAAGCACAACCTGAGGGTTCAAAAGTCAAGGTGGAAGAAATGCCATTGCTAACATTGATGATGTTGTCAGGGAGTACAAAACAGTAGGTATTATAGGTGGTATTAGGTGAGGAACTGATGATATAGGTAGAGAATAGTCGACTTGGATTGATAAAGAGCATGTTAGAAGTAGTAACAAAGGTAGGGGAGATGGACTCTTTTGAAAAAGATAGTGAGAAAAGCTCAAAGAGAGGTAGAAAATGTTAGTATGGGTGAGGTGATGAGTGCAGTAAGCTAGTTGATTAGCGTCAAAATGCTAGGGAAAAATTCAATGAAAGAGGTAAAAGGTAGAGCGCATGTGATAAGTGAAGTGGAGAGTGTACATAAAATATTAGCCACAAAGAGAGTCAGGGTGGAAAATGCAGAGTAGGAAGTCACATTTTTGTTAGGATTGATGGAGAAAGCTCACAAGGATGGAGTGCAAACATAAGCAAAGTGACTCTAGGTGGTGCTAAATTTTAAATGGGCTCGAGTGTGGTAATTGGAAGTAGAACTATGAGTGGAATAGTTGTAAGTAGAGGGAAATGATACAGGTTTACAAGTAGAGTGATCACAAGTGCAAAGGCTGTAGATTTAAAGAGAATGATGCAAGTGGGTTTGGAGAGTGCATAGAATGAACTAGTGTTATTGCAAGCTCAGTTTGAGTCTTTTAGGGAGGAAATTGAAAAATTGAACACCCTTTCATTGTAGTTACAAGAGAGTTTAGCATTGAGCAAGTCAAAGGTGAAGCAGTTACAACAATGATTGAGTGAAGTAAAAGAAAATGTAGAGCACTAGAGAATGGTGAATGATCAGATACAACAGGAGTGGGATGTGGCCCAACATGAAATCATAGTACAAAGAATAAACAAATTGGTGGAAAATGTGTTCATAGATATGCAATGGATTGCAAAAGTGCACTAGGAAGTTGCCTATTATATTGGGCTTTATCATTAGTCACTCCCCAATGAGAAGTGATGAGAGACTCAATTTATAGATAGGAAATTTACACAACTATTGAGCTCAATCACATGATTGGAGATTTCCAATTCCCATGAATGTTATGTGGGTGCGAGGAGGATTGATACTAGGGGCCTCATCCTTTGGGACTGGGTCTACGAAAATGCCCCTGATCAAACATCCTGTCTTGCCACCTCCCCAAGGGAGGCTAGAATAAATGATTCATCATATGTTGTTTTAGTGTAATAATGTTGTTATTGTTGTAATAGAATAAAAAGTGCTTTTTTTTTTGTGGCAAGAAAAAGTGGTGACTAGTGATGATGTCAATGTGATTGAAAGCATCAGATAAACATTGTCATGTCTTTTTTGTTGATATGTTTTGGATGCTTTTGGAATTTTTTGGGAATATTTGGATGTTTTTGAGATTTTATTTGAAATATTTGGATGTTTTTGACACGTTTTGCAAGTATTTGAAAGGTCATCAAGAACCATAAAAGTGAGAATGATGAAATATTTAGAGGAAGATTAACCTTCACTTATGTATGGTAGTTGGATGCCAATGTGGGCTCTTAATGAAAGATGAGTACAAACTTGTGTAACATTTGGAGAGCCACAATGCTCAAGGTGGAAAAAGTAGGAAGTGCTAAACCAAAAATTATAAAGCACAATTATGTATATATTGATAGCCTTTGTAGACAAGTGTAAGGCTAAAGTTGGGATTTTTCTCTAGGTGTTTGCTAAGACAGATACTCATGGTGCCTATGAAAAGGCATTTGGGGCTTGAAAAGGAACTTGAGGGCCTAAAAAGGGTGCTTGGGCCGTGAAAAAGGTATGGGGACCTAGAAAGGTGAAATGGGGCCTTGAAAAAAAGCATTTGAGCCTAAAAATGCATTTTGGGGGCCTAAAAAGGTGCTAATGGGGCCTTAAAAAGCTTCTATGGGGCCTAAAAAGGTGAAACAGGGGCCTTGAAAAAGGAATTTGAGCCTAGAAAGGCATTTTGGGGGCCTAAAATGGCACTAATGGGGCCTTGAAAGGCACTGGGGGCTGGAAGAGGCATTTGAAGGGCTTGCAATCTCTCAAACATATACTTACTTATTTTGAGTCTCTATTAGATGACGATGAAAGAGTCACATAAATATCTAGGCCTTTTGGGATAGAATTTATATATTTATTGAAAGGTCATTGGATTAATCATGGTCTCTGCAACATAAATAATACTATAAATCCATTAGGAGTTGTTGTTCTTAAAAGGAGGAGAGAACAGGGACACCGACATGACCTCTTTTCAGTTATCTGTGTTGTGCCAGATTTTCCAAAGCCCAAGATGTTTCAAGACATAACTACGATGCTTCTTAATAAAATGGATGCTCTTGTTTATTATTTTTTCTGAAGGTAAGAGGGAAATAGAATATTTAAATAATTTTCAATATAGTGGGCCTCACCATTGATTTCATATAAAACTGGTCAATGTATGCAAACTTGTCCCAAAGGAACAACAATTTTAGACAGACACTAGCTCGACATGAAATCAATGGATCAATGGATTAAAAAATATAAAATAATTCATGCAAAATTAAATAGTCTATTTGGGATGAATTTGTTATTGTCTGGCCCAAATTTTGGGCTACTTTTGGCATTTTTGAGATTTTATGATTGTTTGTAATGATGTTTTTAGATTTTTTGAATATTTTTGACATTTTTTGATAATTTTTAAATGTTTTTGACAATTTTCAACAATTTTTGAATTTTTTTGAGAATTCTTTGAACTTGTGGGAGTAGAGTGAGGATATAAGTGAGATTTTTTAGAACATCGAGATAATTGCGACCTTGTTGGAGTACAAAAAGAGTCAAGAAAAGTAAAACTAGGCTAAAAGTAGGCTTAGAGAGCTATATTTGAGATAAGGGAGGTGAAAAGGAATTTTTGGGACCTTCAATGGATTTAATGAAGGCTAAAATAGATGTTGTGAACTATTGGCCATTGCATATATTTGAGATGTGCATTGGTTTTCTTGCAATTCATGTCTATGATATCTTAGAACATACTTGGACTCCATGTTTCCTCTAAGTTGCTTGTCTTCCCTTTGTTTTTTTTTTGTGGGTTGTTGCTGCTATTGTGGACTATTTTTAATGCCAAGAAACCATTGAACTATAACCTAGAAGTGTTTCTCAATTGGGTATGTGTGAAATCAACTCAACTGTGCTAGGTAGTGTAGTGAGGTGAAGTGAGAAGGTCACAAACAAGTGAATTTGTCTTAGAGAGAGTTTCTTGAGTCATGCCTTGTTGGCTTTTTTCATTGAAGGACTTGTGTTTTTTAGGGAAGTCCAAAGGTGTTATCTCTCACTCCTTTTAAACCAAAGGTGATATTTCTCATTCCTTTTGTACTAGATTTAAATATATATATATTTTTTAAAAGTATTTTCAGCAATGAGGTGCTTCCTCAAAGCTTTAGACATAAAACCTTTTGAGATGGATGTTGTTGATGGGCTCTACTAGTTCCTCTCCATCACAATATGAGAGTCTGTAAGTACTATTCCCAAAGGATTTTTTGATGATCTAAGGACCAATCCAATTAGCCTCCAAAATTTTCCTTTCTTTTCCCTAGTTGTTTGATTCTTAGGGTTTTCTCTGAGGACTAAGTCTCCAATTTAAAAGACACAAGGTGTGATGTTTTTGTTGTAGTGTCTAGATAACCTATTCTAATACACTTTGAGATGCTCATGCATTGTACACTGATGTTCTTCTAAGAGTTCTATTTGTTCTAGATGGGCCACTCTATAGTCTTCATTTGATAGGATTTCATGGAGAGTAACTCTCAAGGAACAACCTCTAAAGGAAGAATGGTTTGACAATGATAAATAAAGGAGAAGGGTGTATTGCTTGTAGGTGTCTAAACACTCATCTTGTAGGCCTAGAGGGTGGGGTTTATTTGTAAATTACAATGTCTACCAATGTCATTGATGATTCTTTTAACAAAGTTGATAATGTTCTTGTTGGTGGCCTTTTCTTGACCATTGTCTTGGGGATAATAGATTAATGATGAATGGTGTATAATGTGAAATTTCTCACATAACTTGTCAGCTATTTGATTTTTGAAATACAAGGCATTGTCCGTTAGGTTGGAATGAGGTATGCCAAACTAACAAATGATATGGTTTAATATGAATGAAGATTATTTTTTTCTAATAGAGTCTACAATTGGTGCCACTTCAACCCACTTGGTAAGATACTTAGTTGCGATAATGATCCATTTATGTTTGTTAGAGGAAGGGGGATGGATGGCTCCAATAAAATCAAAGCTCCATTGATAAAAATACCATGGTGTGGCCAAAGGGTTGAGTTCTTGTGTTGGTTCATGAATACAGTTGCCATGGATTTGACACTTTTTACAAGTTTTTACATAGTCGATAGAATCCTTTTCCATGGTTGGCTATAAATAACCCATCCTAAGAATTTTTTTGGTCAATGTAAACCCATTGGAATGTGACCCAAAAATGCCCACATGGACTTCTTGCAGAGAAACCCTAGACTCATCCTTTTCAAGATGTCTAAATAAAGTACCGTCAAGACCTTTCCTATATAGTATATCAACCACCAAAGTGTAACACAAGGTCTGTTGGATGAAGTTATTCTTTTTGTTTTGTGAGAGGTAAGAGGGAATGGTGTTATCATGGAGATAGGTGGCGATGGATTCATACCAAGGGGAATCAAGGGTGTCTAAATGTTAAATAATGAGGGATTCAGTTGATTAAATGTAGCTTGAACCACCTCTTCTACCAATAACACATATTGCTCATGTTGATTTGGTAACTAAAGCAAGGAGGCCAAGGTGGCCATGAAATCTACTAACCTATTCTTGTCTCTAGGAATTTGTTCAAAAGTAATGTGAACAAAACATGCCTTAAGTGTATTAACCATATGCTTGTAAGGTAACAATTTCTCATCTTTAGTTTGATACATGTATGTAATTTGATTGATGACCAATTAAGAATCCCCATAGACTTCAAGGGCTATTAATTTTCATTCTAAGGCCAGCTTGAGACCCAAAACTAGTGCTTCATATTCTTCCATATTGTTTGTGCATGGGAAGAGTAGTTTGTAAGACTTGGTGATGGTGATGCCTAGAGGCATGATGAACAATATGCTAGCACCTGAACCATGGTGTGTATAGGAACTATCAAAGTCAAATTTCCATGTGACCAATTTTTTCTGAAAGATATGCATGTCTAGAAAGTTAGCTATGATAGGATTCGAGCTCTATATGGATGCATCTACCAATTAATCAGCAATGGCTTTTCCTTCTATAGCCTTCCTATCAATGTACTCAATGTTAATTTCACTCAAGATCATTACCCATTTGGAAAATCTACCTATTAATGTTGTCTTGCTAAAAAGATATTTGAGAGTGTCAATTTTGGATATGAGCTTAACCTTGTGTGTCAAGACATAATGACATAGCTTTTGTGATGAAAAAAATACATTCAAGAAATATTTCTCAATAAAAGTGTAATTTAGCTCATAATTGACCAAGGTGCGACTAATGTAATAAATAGTTTTTTCTTTTCCTTGATCATTTTCTTGTGCCAAGAGGGCTCCAATTGATTTATTTGTCAAAGAGATATAGAGAAAAAAAAGGTTTGTGCAACACTGGAGGTACCAACATAGGTGGATTCATCAAATAGTTTTTGAGAAGATTGAAGGCCATCTGATACTGATTATCCCATTTAAAAATTATGTCCTTGTAGAGGAGGTGAGTGAAAGACACACTTTTTTGCTAACTGAGAGATGAAGTGACAAACTGATTGAAGTCTTCCCTAGAGAGAACATAGCTGATTCAATTTCTTTGGAGGTTGCATGCTAATAATAGCTTGTACCTTTTCAAGATCAACCTTGATTCCTTTGGTAGAGACAATGTACCCTAGGAGTTTTCTAGATTTCAAGCCAAAAGTAAATTTCTTAGGGTTTAGCCTAATTTTGAATGATTCTAAGCATGTGAATATCTTGTCCAAGATAGGAATATGATCCTCTTGGGCATGGGATCTAGCAAGGATGTCATCAACATAATCTTCCATAAAAATGTGTATCATGTCATGAAAAATGGTGGTCATGGCCTACTAATAAGTAGCCCTTACATTCTTAAGACTAAAGGGCATGACATTCCAATAGAATGTGCCCCATGCACCAGTAAAAGTTAATTTACCCTAGTCCTCTAATGCTATTCTGATTTGGTTGTAACTTGAAAAACCATCCATGAGTGAAAACATGGAATGTCCCGCTATCAGATCTACAATTGTGTCAATGTTTGGAAAGGGAAAATCATCCTTAGGACACACTTTATTGACATTCTAGAAGTAAATACAAATCCATGTGTTTCCATCTTTCTTTGAGATAGGTTCAATATTTGATACCCATGATGCATAGGCTAATGGTCAGATGAAGTTGGTACTGAGCATTTTCTCCAATTTTGTTTTGACTAGTAATGCTATGTGAGGATGCATTTTCCTTAGTTTTTTTTTTAACTGGCTTGGCATCTAGAGAAATTTTGAGGTGATGAAGGATTAGAGTTGGATCTAACCCTAGTATGTCAACAAAAGACCATGCAAAATTTATTTTCCTTTCTTTGAAGAAGCAAATGAATTCAATTCTTTCCTTTGTAGTTAAGGACTATGCCAAATGAATTATCTTGGGTTCTTTCTCTATTTCAATGTTGAATTTTTTTGTAGGCTCAATCAAAATTGATGACCTTTCCTTTGAATGTTTGGGTAAGTTATCAATCATCTCATCCATGGGTGCCACAGTTGGGTTTTCACCATTGGATGCATCATTTCTATTCGTTTCAATTTTTTTGTCAAGACCACCCACAATGTGGTTTTGGTCATTGTTTCTTGGAAGTATTCCCCCCTTTCTCATATGATTAAGATGATTGATATCATACGTATCTACATACATTTCTCTTGTTCCTTGTGAATGATATGATTCAACAACGTTAAGGTATATGAAAACATCTTGGTCATTATCAAATTGTGGGAAGTTGTGAGGTTTGTTTGAGTCCTAGTTGATAAGATAGAGATGGACTAAGGATAAGGTTGTGTAATATGAATGGGATTTAGAGGGGTTTGAAGAAATTATCTCATTTGATGGTTCATATGATGTATCAATTAATTTTATAACATGTGCCTCTTCTAAAGTGTCAAGAAAATTAGAGCTTGCAAGTGGCTCATAGTATTCATCTTTGACTTCTATTAGAAAGAAGTTTGGGAATAAAGTCTAAAATTGCAACCCTTTATTAGGTTCATCATCTTCATGTGATGTGATATCCTATGTTTTTTCTATATCCTCTTCTAAGTTGTGTTGATGTAGAGTAACTCTTCGTGAAGTAAGGTCTAAACAAAGAGTGGATCCTTGTACTATGGAACTATTGGATGCTGGAATGTGAAAAAAATCACATTATTTGTCATGAATGACTCTTCAAATAATGATTCAAATTCCCACTTTGTGGAATCATCATCATCTTTATTATTAGGGGTGTCCATGTATGGTTCTCTCATGAGATGTAAATCTGGGAAGGATAGATTCATATTCTTGGTGTCGGTTGCTTTCTAGTTGTTGAATTTTTTTTCTTTGGGTACCCATACCAAGGTGGGAAAGGAGGGATCATCATGTTTGGAATGGGATTTGGGAATGTTTCTTGTATTGTCTCGTTCTGAATACCCTACCCCTATTTTTAATTTATTAAACCTAAATTATGCTATGAGGGGTTCAATGATACCTCTTCCTTTCCCTAAAGGGCCATCACCTATGTATCCCATCTTTTTCATTAGATCAAAAACCTTTCCATAGAGATGAGGGGAAATGTCAATATTTTTCATTTGTTCACTAATTTCCTCTATGGAACTTGAAGCTACATTTCTTTCTTTGACAAAGTGTACATGATAAGGCCTAGTGGTTGAGGATGGTTTATTGTGAGATCTCAAAGATAGTAGGGGATCAAATAATGAGACTGAATACTCACCTACCCCTTTGCATTGCAATTTTCACTTCGTATCAAATTCTTTCATTATCCTATCCATTTCCTCATATTGTGATTTTTTTTATTCTTTTGATGATGATGGTGAAGGAATGGAAGAATTGGAACAAATGACTTTCTCTTTGCCCTTAGTTTACATAGATAAGTGGTTGTTGTCTTTCCCTATGAATGTGGAGGTGTCTGCTAATGTTGGAATGTTCACCTCTTCCCTATTGTTAGGGACAAGAGCATTACATTACTGAGAATAGTTTTGATCCACCAACATGGTCACCTCTTGACCCATGTAAGGAAACTTTAAACATTGATGGTAGGTGGAAGGAACAGCTTGCATGTCATGGATCCATGGCCTACCTAACAAGATTTTGTAGGTCAATTTCAAATTTAGGACTTGACAAATAATTTCCTTTACAATAGGACCAACCCTTATTGGTAGAATGACCATGCCCTCAGAGTATCTCTCTTCATCATCATAAGATTTGATCATAATATTATTTTTAGGACCCAAAACATCCTCTTTGTACCCTAGGGCTCTTACCAAATTCATTGTGAAAATATCTAGGCCTGCCTCACTATCAACCAAGGCTATTTTGACTCTATTTCTATGGATAAATACTTCAATGTGCAATGGAGATTTTTTTGGATGAATGATTGACATGTCATCTTGGGCTGAAAAAGACATGCAATGAGGGATGAAAAGGTTACTTACCATGTTTTAGATTCTACTAATGTCCAAGTCAATTGGCACTAAAGCTTTGGTAAGGATCTCCTTATGTTCAGGTGATATTTGTAGTAGTTTAATGATTGAAACATGGGTAGGAGTTTTCAATAACTAATTAGCTAGAGTGTATTTGGGTACAGTGGAACTTGTAATTGCATGGTCTTTACTAGTTATGAGCCTTGGTAGAATGACTTTGGAGGGCTGAACTCAGATAATAGCATTTGACAATTGTTTCTTGTGTTTGTCTTTAATTACAATGACATTTATGACATTGTCAAACCCAAAAATCATATTGATGGTATTATCATAATAATGAGCATAACTAACTTTATCATGGGAAGGTGTGTTTTGATTTTTTCTAAAATATTCACCCTTCTCATGGCTCATGAAAGGGTTTTTGAAGGTTGTGTGGTCTTCATTCTTATGAAGGTTATTCATTTCAATAGTTCTAGTGTTGATTAATTTTTATATAGCCCCTTTATGGGCATAGAAGTTGTTAGTTAAGTGTCCATTATTTTTTTGGTAGGCACAAAAGTGCTTGTCACTCCTCTATTTTGGTTTAACTTTTGGTTCATAGGGCTTGGCCTTAGGGAGTATAATTAGTTCATCTACTGGGAGTGTTTGCAATGTACTCTCATAAGACACATAGATGGGTGTGTATTCCTTAAGTGTGATAGAAGATCGGTATCCTCTTAGGGGAGGATTTTGATTATAGGCTACTTATTTATTGGACATTGAAGGAGTAGCTATGTTGCATTGGCAAAATGGACAAAAATCATCTTGTCTAGATGTATTTTTCTTGGTATTCACATTGGTGTTATTAACAATAGGATATTGTTGGTTTGGATGGGGTTGAGTTTGTGGTTTAACATGATTAGCCTCAACCACCCCATCATTCATCATGTTTTCATTGTTGTTTCTCCACCATGACTTTTTTTGATTGGCTAACTGATTAGATGAATTGTGTCTATGAGGAGTTATTTGAGAAACCTTTGCGATCTTTCAATAGCTTAATAATGTCATTATCTATTAGGGTTTCTTCTACTTTAGCAGCATTTTCTAAAGCATTTTAAAAGTCTTTGGGCTCTTGGAGCTGGAGCCAATAATTCATAGGTTTTAAGAGACTGTTGACAAAAATTTATGTCTTCTCCTTGTCTAGGATGTCTCTATGGTACTTAGCAAAAGTATGTCTCCACCTTTGCAAGAAAACTTTGAATGATTATCTAGGAAGTTGTTTGGTATTGCACACATCAATCATGGTAGCTTCTCTTTTTATATTATATGAATATTGTGCGATGAAGACTAAGGCCAATTGGTCAAAGGACTTAATCTTTGAAGGTAGCTTAGAGAACTTCTCAATGGCTTACCTTCCTAGGCTTCTAGGAAACAACTACATTAGGTAAGTTGTGTCATGGAAAAATTCCATACTTAGAGTATAGAACTATCTAAGGTGATCTTCAGGATTAGATCTACCAAAATACTTATCATATTTTGGTAGTTGCATATTTTGTGGGAAAGGCATGAAGGTGATACTTTTGTCAAATGGAAGTGGACACACCTTCTAGAGGCTTAATTCTATAGGTTGGATCTTCCCTCTTTTTATCCTTTCCATTTCTAGTTGTAAATCTTTTAGTTTTGTGTAACAACATTCAATGGTGATTCTTCTTTATCCCATTTAAGCTTTGTAATGTCAACACTAGATGAAAATTTTTGCACCTTATTGTGTTAATGCTAGTAGGTAGCGTTCTTTTTGTCTTTTTAGTATCTTGTCCATGATATCAAAAAGCTTAGGGTTTTGCTAAAAATCCTCAATTTTGGTTTCAATACTCTTCTCATTCCACATCTTGGATGTTCCCATTTTGAAAAAGGCCTCTAAGTGGTTGAACAAAGTTAATTTATGGGTAGTTTTATTTGGAAAATACTTGGTAGGTGTGATAGGCTCATTAAGGTTTGGAGATTGCATGCATTTGATGGTTCTCTTGGCTATTCAAGCACTCACCTGTATAGGTGATCATTTATGTTTTATGGCTATGCTAGTTTTTCTTAGTGGCATGAGATGTAGATGGGATTCCTTTAGTTTGTTTGCATTTTGACAATATGATAATTTATTTTAGACCATTATGCATTAAGCAACAAGATATGTTTGAAAAGTATGTTTAAAAATGTTGATAATGGTAAAATTCAAGCTCACATTAATTATTGGATAGGAATCTCTATTGGAGTTAAAACACTGCTTGTTTGAAAAATGTTGATGGTCAATTTCTTAATCTCTCAATTTGGCAAAATGTTATTAAGGAAAAAGGGTATCCAAATCTATTTTTCATTTGTGAAAATTACATGTGTAAATAGCCTCTATTTATGGATTTTCCTCAAATGCACTATAGAAAGTCTCAAATATGCTATTTCAAATGTTGTACATGCTATTTTATAGTTCACTAGGTGTTTTTCTATAGGGTATATGCATTGTTCAATGCTTCAAATGTGTTTTTTTTTTACTCAAATGTACTATTATAGGGTGCAAATGCATTATAGAAAAGGTCAAATACGTTATTCAAAGTAGTGGATGCACTATTTCATGTTATTTAGTAGTGTTATTGTTTGAGCTTGGTTTTGTATCAGTTTGTAGTTACATCTTCTCAAAAGGACTGTGATCAAAAGGAATTTGATTATTATGTATTAAAGGAGGTACATCAGAACATAGAAGTAGTAGAAATGACAATGAAATAAAACCACATGCACCTAGAAACTGAAAGAAATGGCTTCCTATCAAGGCTAGCTAAAGCTAGTGACTACAAGGTTTTAGTGTTGACCAATGACAATTGAATTTACCTGTCTATGAAAAAGGGATTCTCACCAATGCTAAGGAGGTTTGGTGTAATCTCTTACAAGATTAATAGAGGAAGGCTATATTTTGAACATGGTTGGCTTGCATTTGATTAGGAATGCAAGATTGGAAGGTGTTCCCTCTCACCAGCCCTGCTAAGGTGAATCTTGGGAGGTAGCCTTTCTATGGCTAAATAATATAGCTAGTAAAATGAAGGAAAAGTAAAAAACAAAAGCAGGTTTGGAAGTTTCATCAGTCTAAGAGAGTGAGAGCATATCTATAGTACTTTGATCTCCCAAACATGATAGACAAGGTTTTTTCAATTTCAAGCCCTTAACTATGGAAGATAAAGGGTCTACTAATTAAGTTAAGTGTTATTTCATTCCCTATTTGATTGTTACTAATCCTTACAAAAGGTTTGGCATTCTGATCAAATCTTGTGAGTTGAAAGCATAGGCTTACTTCCAATTAGATTAGCAAGATCAAACTTCCTACTTAAACTAGATTATAAATTTAGAAAATCCACAATCTAATTGAGGAGGGTCTAGGTCTAGTTACCTAGTTTGATACTAGCAAAGGCTAGGTGCATTTTTGAGGGTCTTTATTCTTGCCTCACAATTTTGGCAACCTAAGAGTTCTCATTGGATTAGAAAATATCTATAAACACTCCACAATTAGATCTACAAAGTTAGATATGGTGTTTTACCACTTTGATCATATGTGCTACAAAAAATAGCATATGCATTACAAAAAGGTGAAAATACTCTACAATATTAGTCAAATGTGCTATTTAAATATACAAAGGTGCAACAGAATCTATCAAATTTGATATTTCAAATGCACTACAGAAAAAATTAGATGCATTATAGAACAATTCAGATGCATTAAAAGACTATGCAGAAGCATTAAAGCAGTGTTTAAAAGAGCTACAATGTCAAGAAAATTGTGGATCCAATCTTTGTGAGCTCAGGAATGTCTTTGAAAGTTTTTTATTCTTGTTATGAAGCTTCCCAAACATTTTAGAACTTGTAATGGGCTAGATATACACAAGAAACTAGATAAATATGCAAATCTATAATAAAGCTAGAAGATTAGTAAGAAAATTTATAGAATAGGGAGGCTTTGAGACAAAGCCCCACGGTGGGTGCCAATTTGTACATGGTGGAATCATGTATTCATGAGACTTTAGAGTAGAGTAAAAATAGAATGACAATGAACTAATATAGACCCACTAAATCATTGTCAAATAGAGACTCCACGAAAATCCCATATTTCCCTAACTACAACCATTAAGATTATCTCAGACTAGCATCTCAATGACAATTCTAGAATGAGAGTATGCCACGAATGCAGATCTACAAATGTCTATACAAGATCTATGTGAGAATACATATTATATGAGTATAATAACCCTAGAATGCTATGATATATGCATGCAATAGACTTTAAAAGTGCTAAGTGATATCAAATAAATAGCATAACAATGCTATAAATAAACTAGAATGACATGAATTTTCTATAATAATAATGCTAACATGCTAACATTATAACTCTAAATATGCCTATAGTGCAAATGCATCAAACTTGGGTATTTTTTCTCTTGGATTTCCCTCCTATTAATAGGATAGAAGGGGTTGGAGTAAATATTAGGATTTCACTTTTGACTGGGGGTAATGATGAAACTATAAATATCTCATAAGGCACCAAGAGGAAAAGTCCAACAGACTTAGTTTGTGAGGATAAAAGAGGACTTTCCAATTCTTTTAAATGTAAAAAGGACGATTTTCACTTTTGTGAGGATAAATGGATTTTATTGATTTAATAATTATTCCATTTATTATCAACTTTTGTCTTTTCCTTTTTCCTTTTTTTGTTGTTTTATTTTATGATTTTGTGAATTGTTTTCATCTTTTTAAAGTTGATTTAGGTCCTTTTTTATTTGATAGGTGATTTGATTGATTAATAACCTGATGTAATCCTTGATTTGAAAGTCTATTATTTTCCTCTAATTTGATCTTTAATTTGCATCATTTGATCAAAAGTTTCATATTTTTAGGTCTTTACAAAAATTTGGGTGTCTACATGCCCCTTCTCCAAAATTGGAAGGTCATCTAACCTAATTTAGAGATGTATTTTCCCTATTAATTATGGAATTTATAGAGTTAGGAAATGATTCAATACTCTTCTAGCTTTTTATGTTCTCCAAATTAAATCCCAAATCTACCACCACATTGTCTTCCTTGTAGGTGTGTTGTAAGTCATAATGATCTAGGGTTGTGAGGTCCTACCATATGTCACCCAATATATGATACAAGGCCCACCCAGGCTAAGTACCCCTTGAACAAAGTCAATGATGAGTTTAGAGTCCCCCTCTATGGTTAGTATTTTCACCTTTAATTCCCTAGAAAATTTTAGCCCCCAAAGTAAGGTAGTAGCCTCTGCCACATTATTGTTTCCCTTACCCAAATGTTCGAGTAGGCAACCAACACATCACCCTTTTCATTCCTCAGTACCTTAAGAATGTTGTTACTATACCTTAAGAAATTTTATTGGTTGAAGGTACTGAGAAGAAATAGGGGAGAACATTATCAAGTAATAGTTGGAATGACATATGAGAAAAATTAAGTGATGGATTGTCTTATCAAAAATAAGGAGGTTATCAAAGACTTATGCCTTATCGATGAAGTCATCTTTTATCAGTTAAGTTGGAAAGCAAAGAGAAGTCTATAGGAAATTGTTCAAGAAGTTTTTGTATTGATGGAGAGATTTCTTTGTATTCATAAGATCTAGGTTTAGGGTTTGAGAAGCATAAAGGGGGGTAAGGAAAAAGAGAGAAAAGAGAGAGAGGATATACATAAAAAAGAGAAGAAGAGTATAGTGACTGGAAAGAGGAACAAAGTTATCAAAGAAAAGGAAGAAGAAAGAAGAATAATAATATGTATGTTTTTATGTTAATAAGATTCATTAGATCTGATAGAGAAAGGTAGTACAAACCATAGATCATTATTATCTCTATTACCTTTATGCCATTGTAGCAATCTAAATTCCTTGGAAGGGTGACCTTAATTGGTCTATTGTAAATCCTCTATCAAGGTGACATTCTTAGATTAGAGTGCTAAAATCCTTTAACAAGGTGACATTATCAGATTAGAGTGCTAAAATTATTTAATAAGGTTACTCTTAGTTGAGTAAAGATCCTAACAGATCTAGAGGGAAATATCATAACCAAGTATGCTCAATAGTACTTTGTGATCCTTAATTGGGTAAACTCCTAACAAAGCATATTCTAGAAGAGTACTTCATCTTGTGGGCATTGTTCTCATGCCATGGTTTTCACTCTAATTGGGTTTCCATGAGATAAATCTTGGTGTTACAATTTCTTGATGTCAATACTATTTGTTTTGAGTTTAATGTGTGTTTAACTGATAACAACACTATAGGTATACTTGAAAATTATCAGTAAACTATGTGTAAGAAATAACCTAATGATAAATGTTGAATTTGGTGATTACTAATTCACCCCCCACCCTTAGTAGTCAATCCTATAACTAAAATTGGAACCATAGCTTTGGTCCCTGAACTGGAAGCATAATTACTTTGGGATAATATCACAAGATGTATAGGAAGCATTGGAGTTCAACAAATATGAAGATGATTTTGGAATGTGGGCAAGTCAAATGAAATTACACTTATTAGGACTTGGAGATAATTCTGAAGACTTTCTTACCATAGAGTATGCTGAACCTACTAGATAACTTGATGATGCTTAAAAGAAGACAAAGCTACTACACAAGACAATAAGATAGAGATGGCTAGTGCTTTAAATAATTCAAATTATGTTGATATATAGGGTCTAACAACAACAAAAGAAATGTGGAATAAACTATTAAAAGTACATATTAGAGATACACATGTTCTTGAAGATAATTAAAGGATTAGAAGGGAAGTTGGATGCAATGAAGATGAATGAAAATGAGACTATTGCACAATATGGAACAAGAATTAAAGAAATTATCGTTAAAATAAAAGGATTTGGAGGTATTATTGACCAAACTAAAGTTGTAAGTAAAATGTTAAGGACCTTACCAAATTGATATGCAACTGGAGTTTCATCTATACAAGAACTAAGAACTATTGATGAGAGTAAGATTACCATTGATTCACTTATCAATAGGTTAACAATTATCAATCTTAGTAACTATGATAACTCTCAACCAATTAGTGAAATTGCCCTCCAAGCTTTAGAAAGTGAAGACAAACAAAGAAGCAGAAGATTTTTTGATGATGGAGAATACAAAGGTTTAGTAGTAGAAGAAAAAGAGCGAGAAGAACTAGAAACCCTAATAGAAAAGATATTTAAAAGGTATATACAAAGGAAAGAGTCTCATTGCATGCTAGAATTCTAGAAAAATTGGTCATTTTTCACACAAATGTCCTAACAAACCAAAGAAGGAGAAAAGTGAAGAGAATACAAACCAACACAAGAAGAACATATACTTTGGACAGAAAGAAAAGAAATTATGTTATATAGCCAAGGTTGAAGACAATGAAGATAATAAAAATGGAGATGTTGAGGAGATAGGCTTTGTTGCCATAAAAGAAGAATCATCTATGGAAAAATAAGTTATCGGAGAACAAAAGCCATTAATCTCACAAGTAGACAAGAATAATGACTGGATCATTGACAAAAAATGCACACATAATATGACTGGAGACAAAGATAAGTTTACAACCATGGAATTGTGCAATAGAAGATCAGTGAAATTTTGAAATGGACTACCGTACAAGATCATAGGAAAATGTACAATTAATCTAACTGATGATATTTTATGTGATGAAGTTTATTGAGATGATGGTTTATAGTACAATCTTTTAAATATTTCACAACTGAACAACAAAGGTTTTAAATTTGAATTCGGCAATGGAAAATGCAAAACATTTGAAAAAGGTGGAAGACTACTTACTACCATTGAACAAACAAAAGGAAATATTTCCAAATTATATACATAACAAGGGCAATGTTTGATTTTTAAAATTGATTAAATTTGGTTATGGCACAAGAGATTATGTCACACAAACTTTGACAATCTAGAAAAAATGAACAAAAAGAAAAGTGCAAGAGGAATGTTGATAGTAAACAAACTGGGAAATGGTGTTTGTAAGGAATATCAATTAGGAAAAGTGACTTGTTAAATCTTTTCAAGAAAGGAATACTCAACACAAAATATATTAGATCTAGTTCACACAAATCTTTGTGGTCCTATTGGTCCAGAGAACTATCATGGAGATAAATTCTTTATCCACTTTGTTGATGACTGCTCAAGGATAATGTCAGTTATGTTTTTGAAAGAAAAATCAAAAGCATTTGATATGTTTGAAAAGTAAAAAGCTAGAGTGGAAAAAGAAACATGAAGAACTCTAAAATGTCTTAGATCAGATAGAGGAGGCAAGTTTACATCAAATGAATTTAATTACTATTGTGAAGAGAATGGAATCAAAAGACAACTAACAAAACCCCAACATAATAGTATTATAGAAAGAAGGAATAGATCCATAATTTAGTGTGCAAGGACATTGTTAATTCAAAATAATGTGTCACACAAATTTTGGAGAGAATCTATCAATACATCAGTCTATGCTCTTAATTGGGTATAGCTTGGGAAAGGAGTAAATAAGACACCTTATAAAATATAGTATGGAAGAATACCAAATGTAAGCTACTTTAGAGTATTTGGAGACAAGTGTTACATAAAGAAAGATGAAAAGAATGGAGATTTTGACACTAAAAGTGAGGAAGGAATATTTCTAGGATATTCAACCAAGATCAAGGCATAAAATTGTCTAAATATGAAAATAAACAAAATCATTGAGTGTACAAATGTGAAGATAGATGAATTTTTAGAAAAAAAATGAGGAGTATAGTAGAAAAAAACTTGAGGTATATGATGACTTGATATAATTTGAACCTGAGAAAATAATCACCCAATAGATAGATACAAGAACTAACAACACTCTACTAACAATGACTTTACAAGATCAAATCAAGGAACAAATTACAAACATAGAACCAGTTACACCAAAAAGAATTAGAATAAATCAAGTCAGTCAGACATAATTGGAGATAGAAATGGAGTATTAACCCAAAGTCAATTAAGAACAAGAAACTCAACATGTTTGATATCAGAGATAGAACCAAAAATGGTGAAAGATGATTTGGAAGATGAAGACTGGAAGCAAGATATGAAGGAAGAATTTGATCAAATAGAGAAGAACATAACATGGTCACTAGTCCCCAGATGTAAGGATAAAAATTTTATTGAAACAAAGTGGGTATTTAGAAATAAGTTGAATAAAAGTGGAGAAGTGATCAGAAAAAAATAAAGACTAGTCTGCAAAGGTTGTGCACAAGAAGAAAGAATGGATTATGAAGCAAAAAGTACCCCCATAGCTAGACTTGAAGGAGTACAAATATTTTTGGCATATGCAGCATACAAAGGATTCAAAGTCTATCAAATGGATGTCAAGTCATAATTTCTAAATGGAATATAGGAAGAAGAAGTGTATATTGAGCAACCTGAAGGTTTTTCTATAGAAAAATGAAAGGACCTAGTATGTAGAGTACATAAAGACATATGGATTAAAAAAAGCACTAAGAGCATCATATAAAATACTACACACTTATCTGATCAAAATATGATTTGTTAGAACAAGTGATAACTATAACCTATATCTCAAAACTAAAATCCAGGTTAGCCTAATAATTGCTGAAATCTTTGTAGATGACATAATATTTGGGGGAGATGATGTATTAAGTAGGTCATTTGTAAAGAATATGAGGAATAAATTTGAAATGTCTATGATTGGTGAAATAAAGTTTTTCATTTGAATTCAAGCACAACAGATGAAGAAGGGTATCTACATTACACAATAAAGCACATAAAAGAAATATTAAAGATATTTGGAATGGAAGAATCAAAATCCATTAGCACACCAATGGTTACTAGTTGTAAATTATATAAAGAAGATGAGTCCCAATAAGTGAATGAAACCTTGTATCAGTCAATGATTGGAAAGCTATAGTATGTTGTTCATAGTAGACCATACATTGCTCAAGTTTTAGGAATTATTTCAAGATTATCATCACAAGAACTAGTGGAAGAACTTGTTATTATACACTATGACAAAACCAATGCTATCAAAATATCCAAGAACCCAATGATGCATTTGAAAATCAAGCATATCGAAATGAAGTATCATTTTCTAAGAGAGAGAAAAAAAAATAAAGAAGTTTGAATGGAGTACATTCTGACCAAGGAATAATTTTCTAATATATTTAACAAGTCATTGCCAAGAGAAAGTTTTGAGCAGAAAGTTTTGAGCATTTATGGAGTAAACTAGGGGCTCTACCCCTATCAAAAATCAACTAAGAATATGTAGAGTGCAATAGTTCATGAGGAAATCAAAAGAAAATTTTTGCATGGACTAATGAAGGAAATGACTTTCTCTAGAGTGGAGTAGTTAGGTAAAAGAAATTGCATGAACATTAGAGTATGAGAAAGTTTAGAAAAGGTATGACACCTTTGGTATTGTTGTCAAGGGAGGAGAAATAGAGTTATCAAGTGGAAGCGAGAAGAAGAAAAGATAAAGTTGATAGAATCAAAGATGATGAGAAGGACGAATCACATTGAATGGGGGAGATCAACTATTTGGAATAGGTGTGTATTTCTTAATGTTTTCCATCAATGCCAAAAGGGGAGATTTTTGGTATAACTAATTTACAAGTGTTGATAACATAAGGAGAGATATGTATTGTACTACTCATTAGTTATATTGTTTTTTATTGATGTCAAACATTTGACTTATTATTTCATGTTGTTACTATATCTTAATAAATTTTCTTGGTTGAAGATCTTGAGAAGCAATAGGGAAGCACCTTATCATGTAACAACTAGAATGACAGATGAGAATAGTTAATTGATGGATTAGATTATAAAAAATATAGAGGTTATCAAAGAAATATGGCTTACCAATGAAGTTATATTTTATCGCTTAAGTTGGAAAGTAAAGAGCAATTTCTAAGAGATTATTTGATAATTTTCTATATAGATGGAGAGATGTCTTTGTATTTGTAAGATATAGATTTCAGGTTTGAGAAGCATTAAAAGGGGATAAGGAAATAGAGAGAAAAGAGAGAGAGAGAGAGAGAGAGAGAGAGAGAGAGAGAGAGAGAGAGAGGAGATAGAGAATAGTAGCTAGAGAGAGGAATAGAGCTATCAGAGTAGAGGAAGAAAAAATAAGAACAATAAATGGTATGTTGTTATGTTAATGAGCTTCATTGGATCTGATATAGTAACATAGTACAAACCACAAATCATTATTATCTCTATTACTTTCTTACCATTGTAGTAGTATAAATCCCTTGGAAGGGTGACCTTAATTAGTCCATTGTAAAGCCTCTACCTATTAGATAACCAGGGGGTTGAATCAATTATGTCCAGTTATCTCACAATCCATTCAACATTTCATCACCATCAAAGCAACATGAGTATTAACAACAATAACTTTAATACATCCAATCACTTGATAGACATATCCAACATAAAAGTCTACTCATAAGTCAACTTCTTCTCAAACTATTAACAAATTGTTCCTTGCATTACTGATTGTGAGGCCTCGCCTCGACCCTTCGTAGCCTTAGTTGTTACTTTATCATTTTGATACTCACGACTCGAGATGTTGAGACATTATCTGATGCTTAGAACATATTAAATAGTATTTCATGGTGTGTGATGTTATTTTTAGATATTTGATGTTTGTCATTTAATGTTTTATGTATATGTATGTCGATGAAATCAGTAAATGTAGGATTAATACTTTGATTTAAGAGATTTTAAATGGTTAAGAATTAAGTAGGATGAAAGAAACCCTGATTGATGTATGTTTCAATTTATGTGAATTCCTGATACGTATATACATATGTACATGTGGTTTTTGGGACTACTAATGTGTGAAATGAGTGTGCAGATATTTTAGCCGAGAAAACCGACGGAGGACTAGAACTGATCTCTATGTGCTAATTTTGAAAACCTTGTTGTTTGTAATTCAAGTATTTTAATTGTGAGATGTATGTATGTATTCTTCTATGTTCAGTAAATATTAATGTTCGTAACTATGTTCTTTTTGTGTCGCTTGACACTCGTGAATTATTTGTGCTCTTTAGCATGATAGTTAGGGTTAGTTGTGTAACCCATGGACCTAAGTCGGATTAGGTTAGTGTCTTTTGCTGATTTGGCTCTTAATCGAGTTTAGTCATCCTTAATCCGGATTAGTGTTTATCTGCATTTTAGAGTTGTTAGTTGGTCCTAATTATTTCCTAGCTTTTGTTTGGCTCTAAACCTATTCCTAAGGCTTTAAAACATGGAATATTTATACCCAAGGGGTATGGGTATGGGTTAGGGGTCTTTTCCAACCCCTAAGCCCCTTTCGTTGACTTTTGAGATCACTCAAAAAGTCTCATTTTACCTTTGTGCGAAAATTGCAAGTGATTACCATGAGTTGCCTTACCTCACCTCCACTTAGGGTTTAACCATAGTATGGGTTGAGTTAGGAGTTTCTAGAATTGTTAGTGGGTGGGAGAAGTTATTGATCCTTTTGGGTGGTTGAGTTTGAGGCTTATTTAGAGGCCCTTCTTGGACTAGTGGGTTTTGTTACCCAATCTCTACATTTAGAGAGGAGTTCTTGAAGATTGAAGCAAGGAAAGGGAAGCTCTACTCAAACTTGTTCATTTCCATTACCTCTTTGTGAAGGTAGGAATTGTCATCTCCCTTGTTTAGATTTCATTCTTGTTTCATGTTTATGCTACCTTGTTTTTGTTTGAATGTTTCTATGTTTGTGGGTATGTTGGGAAGATTTGAAAACCATGTTATTTTGGATGTTTTCTTTTCATGTTTATGTTTGAAATTTTGAGATTTTCTTGCATGGGTGTTTTGGTATTACTCACCCTTGGATAGGGCAGAAGTGACCAATTTTGGGAGAGGTCTGTTTAGTTGGACTCCAACCAGTGTAGAGTCTCTTCTCAGGGTGAGAAGAGGGAGAAAGGGTAGGGTGTTATGGGCTCCTACTTGCCAACACAAACTTTGTATGATTATGGTATGTTGAAATGGAAGAACGAAAGTTCTTGGTTTATAGCCCCGATTGGGCATCTGTTTGGTGTTGTGCTTGACTTCTTCTGGTTGGAAGAATCCACCTTTCCCTAGTTTTGATTCATTGTGAATTCTATTGTGAAAACCTTGTATGAATATGCATGTTTGAATTGTTTCTTGGTCATGCTTGTTGTCACCTGATCAGATTTTGTTCCCTCCATGGTTCTTAGAAAAGTGTTGCAGGAATTGTTATGGAACTTTTGATGAGGGTCATGAAGGAAATTCAATTAAATTGTTGTAATTCGGGATTGAAATCCTATGTAATTTGTATCTCAAAACCTTGTTGTAATGGCAACGACGTCGGGTTTTCTTCTTGGTTCTTTCCCGGCTGAGCCTTTGAATAAGGTTTGCCTATAAAAAAGGGTGATTGAGCATATTTGTTTACCATGTGATTTAATCGTAATTTTCAGTTAGATGAATGCACATTAGAATTAAGATGTTATGATGATGGTTTAATTAAGAAAAATTGTCAAGTTTCCTTATATGCTTAAAAAATGAAAATTATGTCAAGGGAAGAAAATAATGAATATGGTTGATATATTCAATTTCATGCTTTATTGGAGATAAAATAAATCTTGCAATTTTGTGTTAACAAATTATTGAACTCTAAGTTATGAACCTTTTTTTTAAAAAAATATCCCCCTTGTTATCAAGAATAAATTTGCTTAAAAAAAAAAGAAGATAAAATAAAATAAAATAAAATAAAAAAAACAAAATCTATACTTAGAATAAATGTGGACAAAAACAATACACTCCAAGAACAAAAATAGTTCTGGATTTTGTATGGCAAAGTTATTAAATCTCCTCTTGAAATAGAGGATCTTAAAAGATTCTTAAAAATATCTCAAATACATAATATATGTTTCAATTTTAAATTAAAGAAGAATAATGAATAAAATATAAAACTAAAACAAATATCTATTTTAAAAAAAAAAAAACTAATCCTATCCTATTCTATTCTATTTATCTCAACTACAAAACTTTATCACAATAAATCTGCACTCACTTTTTACTCTTGGCACATGAGATGGGGAGCCGTACCATGATTGGACGTTAGTCATAAGCTCACCTTTAATGTCCACCTTGCTAAAAAGGTAAAATGATTAAAGCTGCCCCTTATTTATTGAACCATCTACCATGGTTTAAGGGAAGCAATAAACTAAATTTTTTTTAAAAAAAAAGGTCAACACACCTAGAAGATGGAATATTGCAGTTTGAAATCTGCACCTACACGTTTTGTTTGCAAATCTAATGCCTTGCCACCTTGGGTTAGGAAGAGGAATAGGTGGGTTGGGGTAGTAAAGGATAATTATTTTCTTTTGGAGTTCATGAATAATATTTATACATTAATTTAATATGTGAAAACTAAATTTGTGATTTGGATAGGACCAAAAGAAAAAGTAAAATGGTGTTTAAGTATTTTGTGTATATGTTGATTTTAGATTTTGTTTATTAGCATTAGTTTAAAATGATGTCATTGTTAGTTTAGTAAGTTAGGTATAGAATTTTATGTGTATGTTTTAATATTAGAATGTATTTAAAGTGTGTGTTAGTAATGTTAGTTATGAATTAAATTATGTGAGAATTTCATAGATTCTAGGATTAGTATTAGTAAGTTAGTTGTAGTGTAAGATAAATTTAGTATTAGTTTAATTTTTAGTTTAGTTGTATAAAAGTTTGTTTATTTTTATTTGTTAGATTTTTTTGAGATTTGTTTTAAATTTTAAGTTTAGTTCAGATTTAAATTAATTTAGATTAAATTTTTGTTTAGTTTTAAGTGATGTTAGTTTTATTTTAATTTAAATAGTGTAGTTTAGTTCTTTATTAATGGTTGTTATTTTATTGTTAAAAGATTTAAATTAGTTGGTTTTTAAATTATAAGTTTTTTTTTTAAAAGTAAGTTAGTTTTGTTTTTTAGTTAGCATGTAATCTTAGTTTAGTTTTTTATATTTAATGTTGCTTTTAATTCAAGTGTAATTTAGTTTTAATATAATTTAGTTGCTTAATTTTAATATTAATTTGTAGTTAATTTAGATATATTTTTTAATTTATTCATTTAATGTTAGTATGGTTGATTTTAATAGATTACAAGGTTAATTGATATTGTTGTTTAAAAATAAAGTTTAAGTTTGTTACGCTATTAAGAATAGATTTAAATAATATTGAAATTTTAATTTAAGTTTTATGATGGATATAATGTCATTTTAATTAGACGATCTTTTTAGGTTCAAATGTTTCAAAAATAATTAATCCTTGAATTATAAATTGTTATTCGAATGATTTAAGGGTATTAATCCTTGTTTCTATTTTAATCTCTTTATTTTCTTATCCTTTATAGTAAATGAAACGTCCATGTGTTAAAACTTTCATGTATTGATTTTGGTTTTGTTTAAATTAATTGATCAATGAAACAATGAAAGTTTAATCTAGCGAACTATTCATACTCGTTGTTGTTAAACTATTCAAGCTTAGTGAACTTAGTTATTATTTTTAAAAAAAGAAAAGAAAATTTGGTGTATGTTTTTGCCCTCGTAGTTTGGGCATGACATTGATTTTCAATAAATTTTTAGTTATTACCTTGTGATAACATAATTAAAATTGAGCTATAGTAAAATATAATTTTTCTAAAAATTAACTTGCAACACAAATAACATTCACATTTTGGACACCAATATTTAATATAGAAACTCTATTAAGGGAAAAATCACTTAGGACTGACGACCCAAAAATTCCACTCTTCTGAAGTGATCTCTATTAAGAGACTACCTCATAAAAGGTTACATAAAGTTTGCTAAAGTGATTGTGTTAGAGAACTTTACCAAAATATCATCTAGACCTTATCACTCCCTATCTAGGACTAGAAATAGTGATATGATTTAGAGGACTTATAGGCACCACTAATCAATGTTACCATATAGGATTTCACATAATTGTTAGGTCCATGTTGGTCTGATTTTTCACAGTGCAGAGAAATTTTAAAATTTTAGTGAAAAATCATTTAAGTCATGGTATCCTATAGATTGGGGTTTCATTCCTTATAATTTTTCAAATTCTTAGGTTACCCTAATCATGTCCTAGTCTCTATGTTGTTTGAGTTCTATTAAATTCTCAAGGTTTGTCATCAACACAGTCTTTGAAAAAACCTAAGTGTGTAAAAAACCCTAATGCCTTATCTTATTTTACCCTAGTTTTTGAAAATCCTTTTGAAAGTGTTTTTTCAAAATTTTAGGCAGGACACATTTATCGTAAGGATTGGTTTATGCAAGGATGATCTCATTAAAATTTGATAAAAATTTGTTAATGTTGCTTTGTTCACAGTTTGCTCAAGGTATTTTACTAAAAAATATCATCTACAATACCTTTTGGCCAACCATTGGTCTTAGTTAGATCAACGGATGGTGCATCCCCACAATCTTGATATTGAAGGTTTATAAACAAAGTAGGCATGCGCCTTAATGACACATAGCCCTTGTTGATGTTAAAATTTTAGTGTGTCGCAAGTTTTGAGGCACTATTAATCTTGTCTTAATCAATGGATTATGCTTGCCCACATTAAGAAAATGCAAGAATCTTAAGCAATACAGGCATGTGCCATGCGGACACGTGGCATCATGGGCCTACCTTTTTAGAAGGTGATAGTGGTATGTCTTCTGTGGTAGTTGTCAGGTGAGTTGGACTAAAAAGAAGTATCTCATTGGTTATTTCAGCTAACTCAATGTTATAAACATGCATGCCTTCACAATCATTGATTTGTGTAAGATCCACAGTCAGTGCTTACCCACATTGTGAAGTTGCTCAATTTTTAAATAATCCAGGAAAGCACTATGATAACACATAGCAAGGTGGGACCAAGAATGAAAGGTATGTGCTACATTGCACCAGGCTGTAAAGAAAAGCTAATGTGTAATGCTAGTTGCACCAATAAAAGGTTTTGTTGGTTAGAAAGGGTAGAAGCTTTATCAACCATAGATCTTTTGAAGAATGAATGGCTAGCACTTGTATTAAGGGATTGCTTGTGGCTTAGAAAATGCGAGCATGCACCTTTGCACCATGTGGCCAAGTGGGACTGGGTCTTGGAAAGTTTGCTGAGTCATGCCACATTATAAATTTGAAAAATTCAAGCATGTTCATTTGTCAAATATGATTTGTATACCAAGTTGGGAGTGATGATGTCATAGGCATGAAGGTTTTAATAGTTAATATGGCAACTAGAGTTGTTAGATGAACTAGATTAAAAGGTGTTATTTCATTGGTTAGAATGGCTAATTGGACCATAGAGGATAAAGTTTCAGACTTACCATTGATCTTGATTTGATCAATGAAGGGCACTTGTGCGCATTATGAACTTGAAGGAAGTTTAAGAAAAGTGGGTATGCACCATGTAGACACGTCTATGGTGATGTCAGTACCCCCATCTCAGAATATTTAAAAGGTTCAAGATGTGTCACCATTGATCTTTCCAGGATCAATGGCTGGCACATGCCTACTTTATGAAAATGCTCACAAGTTAAGAAATGTGGGAAAGCACTAGCCTGATGCATGGAAAGTGTGACATTAGAGACCACTTTCTTAGAAGTTATTATGGGACCTACTTGCATGGAAGTTTGTCAGGAGGCATGGATTCATGTAGAGAATTTCTATTGGACAAGTAGAGTTGACTGGATATAATTAAAGTAACATGATCCATGATCATCAATTCAATCATGATCAAGGGTCAGAACTTGCCCATGATTTCAAGATGCAAGAAATTTAAGGAATGTAGGTAAGTAGCAATGTGACATGTGGCCATAGTTTTTAAAGCCATAAAGCTTGTTGCTTTTTGAAGTAAAGTCGTATGATCTAGTAAAATTGATGGATAAGATTTAAATTTTGATGCAATTTTAGAATAATGGCTACTAGAAGTTAATATGGTTCAGAGATCATTCATGTGATTTCAATGCTTGAATATAATTCATGATCTCACCATTATTGAACCACAGAGCATAGAGAATTTCTAGAGCTAGCACATAGAATTTTCCAAAGAAATTCAGTGAATTACAGTGAAAATTTCATAGAAAGAAGTAAAATTTTGCGAGTAAGTGCTTTGAAACTTCTAAATAGAAAGAATTTGGTGTGGTAAAATTTTAAATCTTAGAAAATGCCTCCACAAAAGGAATTCTCTAGGAAAAAAGTATTATTCCCTGAGCAAACTATAAGAAATATTTTCTCTTTACATGAATAGGAGTTAAGAAAAGAAAAATGCATAGTATTTAGTAAGATTCTAGAATTCATCAATGCTTTTGACTCTAATTATGATCCTCTAAAAGATAAGAAATATTAGGGAGCCATGATGCAAGCATTGATGAACAATTTTGCTATAATAATACAAACAATGAATGAAATGAAGGCTGCATATGTCAAGACATATCCAGACAGGCTATAGAGATATAGAGGAGGATAAAAAGTAGAAACATAGTAGTTCCTGGACAGTATACATTGCAGAAAAGGGTAGGTTATGTAATGGTGCAGAGTGTACAACAAGCTCCCCTTTAGCAAAGACCAAGACTAGAAAATCCATCTATAGCTAGTGCCCCAAAGAGGTAGAAATTGGAGCAGGGATCCTCTTCTCAGGTAGAACAATACTCCCCAAGACAAACCCTAATTCAAATAGATGATGAAGCATCTTTGAAGGATTAGCTGAGGCAAATTGTTGGAGAAGGGAATGTTATTGTTACTATCACAGACCTAGAGATTGGGGAGCCACAAGAGTCTCATGCACCCTCCTTGCACCTTACTGTTGTTGACTATCAAGGTAAGGGGGTATGTCCTATAGTGGCCCAAGCTTCTAAGAGGTTCATTAATAATGAAAATTTTGTGAAATCTAGAGCTTTTGCACAATTTTTGTGGAGATTAAATATAGGAAATTTTGAGAGGACTTGTGAGAAGATAAAAGCTAAGCAACCTGATAAATCAGTCTCTGATATAAAGGAAGAGGTGAAATATAATTTTTTGAATGATTTTTCCCAGTTTACACCTGAGGCTAGAAGACAAATGGTTAAACAGTCAAGAGTCCTAATTTTACCAAAGCGGGACATAGTTAGTGCAATGGTTTTTGATTCAATTAGAAAGGAAAAACATGTCAACTATAAAATAGAGGAAGAGGTATTGTAGGCTCATAGAAGAGTCAAATTCAATGATGACCACCAGGCCCTAGTAATTTGGTCAATTAAGAAGAGGGACAAAACCAAAATGCAAGAAATCTCTACTATAGAGCATACTGGTGCATTAACAATATTCAGGGCTAGTGAGGTTGGCAAAAAGAAAAGTATTGGAATGGCTTCAAAAATTGTAAAATTTGGCAGTGTGGTGTCTGGTTAGGAAGAGGATAGGTTTTCTCAACTCAATGCTAGGTTTGAGGAAGTTTTAAAAGCATATGAGGATAGGGGTAAACAGATATAGTCAGTAGAAAATCAAGTATCTCAAATGGAGAAGATACTTAGGAAAAGAACAGTGGGAGAATCTAGTAGACCTAGAATTGATAAGTAGGAGATGATTTCCACAGCTAGTCAAATTGTGATGTGAATGTCAAGATTTAACTGTGTGATTTTTGAGTCAAACTCGATGACCCATGTTTCATGAGTAGTGATTCAATATGAATCCATCTCTCATGAGAATAAATGGAACACTTAGCACTCATTGGATCTAGGTGATGCTCACAGGGGTGAAGCACCGGGACTTCCCGGGAGGTCACCCATCCTATCCAGACCTAGAATTGCATACCCCTCATGGCCACCCATTGAGCCTTTTAAATCAACTCCTATTATTGAAGTACCAAACATGCTAGAAAGGCCTCAATTCTACATTGCAAAGGATTTTGAAGAGGAAAAGAATAAGTTGTATGCATTGCATGTAGAATTAAATAACTAGTATGAGGAAAAGAAAAGATAGATTGTAATGTACCTAATGGATAGGATAGAATGACCAACATTTTTTGACTAGTTGGTAAGGATTGCAGCCATCAGGCATGAATTGAAAGGAAATGAAGAAAGAATGAAGCCTATTATACATAAATGGACTGAGAGGAAAAATGATATTACCCTCATTTATGTATATGTCATCTAGCTAACCTGTCACTAGATAGAGAGGATTTTTGACTTGTTAAATAAACTAGAAAATTTTGATGACAAAAATGATTCTTTTCAAATAATAGTGATAGTTTGTTTCTCAAAGTAGATAGCTAAAAAGATTGATTTATTTTCTAGTGCTCTCAAAACTATTGATAAAGGAAAAGAAAAGGAAGAGTGGAAAAAGGAGTTGCATGAATTATTTTGTCAAGGATTAAATAATGTAATAAATTAAATGGTGCATTTATTATGGGCAATGACTAATGAGGAATTGGTTAAAGTGTAGTTATTTTATAATGCCATCAGAAAATATTTTTCTGAAATAGAAGCTACTAGAAATTCTTTAATAACTCTACATAGGGATGTTCTAAATTTTGATTGGCCTGATGACACTGTTTACAATGAGTGGAAGGAACAATCTATGTCTATAGAATTGATGGAAGAAGATTATGAGGTAGAAGAAGATGCAAGAGTAACTGTTGATGATGAAGACAAGGAGGACCCCAATGTTAAATTTGACTTGCAAGTAATTGAAGAGGACACATCACTTTCAAGCCTCATAGCCACTTATTCTAAAGATTTAGAATAATTAGAGAATCAAATCATAAGGCTTTATTGTTCTAAGAAATGTAACAGAAATAGGGCCTACCAAAAGAATGTAATGATGTTTAAGTTTTTTGTTACACACATTTTTGTCTTTTTATGATAGCTGGCTATAAAGATTCTTTGTAAAAGATAGTTGTCAGTTCTCTATGCCTAAACCTTATTGCACCTCACATTATTTAAGTGAGATCCCAAGGCTAGAGAAAGGGTCTAAACTTTTGTATGTTTGCAATTTTCAAGAAAGTACAGTCAGTCTAGTCATGTGTAGTTATTTTTAGGTTTACTTCCAACTATGTACTTTTTGATGACATATAGAAATGATAGAATTAGTATGAATTTTGGGGTGTCTCATTGAGTTTCTATTGGTTATTGTATTAATCAAAAAAATGGATAATATAAAAGGGTATTTACACCAGATCTGTGTCACCATTTTCTGTCTCCATTTCATGAGTTTATTAATTTTGAGATCATTTGAATAATGTTCATTTGATTGAATATAGTCTAGATGGGGTGTATATTGGTTATATTATTTCTTTTAATTCAATGGATTATGTAAATACTTCAATAAATTAGTAGAATTCATGAGTTTATGAAAAGGATATCTTATAAGAATGGGAATAGGTGATTATAGTTGATAAATTCAATTACAAGTTAATTGAACAAGATCTTCTCCTAATAGTTGACTCTTTGCCCCCCATGGATAAGGCACTAGTCATATAAATCAAAGGTGGTTGAGAGTAAATTCTACTTCTACATGTCAATAGAAGTATAAATTCAAAATTATTTTCATTCCATTTTGTTCAAGGTTATAATGTTGGTCAACACTCATTTACATTTAGTTTCTAAGTCTTAGGTAGCTGTTATTTCTAGAAATAATTGTATAACTTTAGGATAATTTTGACCAAATCTACTTATGAGGGATGCATATAAACTTGTAAGTATTAAGGAAATTGGTAAACTATGTATGTGCTTAAGGGTAGAAGATGAGAATCAGAATGAAACTAAGATAATTTTCATACAATAGTTTGCATTAGAATCATCCCTAGGTATACCCACCTTTGGTTTTGCAAAGCCTAAAGAGTAGGAAACCATCCTTGGTTTTTTTGAAGTTGGGTGTGAATGGTTTACTTATGTAATTGAATATAGGAATTGGCTAATCCGTAGGTTATATGAGTGTTATCATTCTGATATTGAGCATTTTTTGTTCAATAGTTTCAAACACCAACAAAATGGTGACTCTACTAGGGAAATAACACTTTATGTGTCATAAACTAGTATATCATTTAAGATTTGTGTTTCCCTTGGGTAGAGTCTGAGGTAGGCATTTTATGAGAACTTTTCTATGGTCTCGAGGGCTATTTGCATCTTGTCTATAAATATTAGTCAAACAATTGTGATCTATCCAAACATTTTCCCCATTTTGATAGGGTGGGTGGTGACTCATAAGGTTTTAACTAGTGTCATTATTTAGAAATGTGTTCTCTCAAAATCTTGGAAAATAAAAGGAACACATGGGAAAATGTTAGGAAAAACCTAGGAATCAAATTACAAACTAATCTCCCTCCTAGCGAAAGACATAATTAGGCTATGAAAAGATCTCAGATGCATAGAGAAGACCATCCCCAAGAGAAAGAAATAGGGGAGATAATGTTCATTTTTTTGCTATGGAAAGAAAATAATCTTGCCAAAGTTCTAGATCTCATCCTAGACTATCTGGTGATGACTTTTTTAGCACATCCAAATTAATATGCCAAGAAATTGTAGAGTTGCACAATACACCCAGTCTAGATAAAAGGAATAGAAACAATCTTTTTCAATAAAGCACAAACCCTTTCTTATCTGAATATTCTCAAGGAGAAGTAGCACCAAAGCATTTAGATCCAAGTGTTTCAATGATGAAAAAATTGCTACTTCTGAATTTACTATCCCAGATCCTAATGAGATTGAAGTCTTGAGGATACAACTTGCTAAGCAAGGAGCCATAAATAAAATATTACAAAAGGAAAGGGAGGAAAAGATTACAAAATACTTTGAAGAAAAGTTGACGTTACTTAGGAGAATTGCTACCCTAAAAAATAAAAATGAAATAGTAGCCAATGCATGGCAACTAGAGATTATAGGTCAAGTTGAACAGCCTAAAGTACAAGAACAAAAGCTATTGGAAACTCAAAATATAAACCTAGAAGGACCTGTAATACAAAAAATTAAAAACTATAGTGCCCTAGAAGCTAAAAATAACAAAGGAAAAGATGTAGGGCATACTATTGATGCTAAAGATAAAGGGAAGCAAAAGGAGATCAGGGTTAAGATTAATGAACCAACAAAGATTGTTCAGATCCATGATTCCATGTCACTTTCTAATATTGAGCTAGAGAAGAAAAGGAAAGAAAATGATGCCTTGGTTAAGATATTGGAGATTGCAGAAAATGAAGCAGCCATAGTTGACATAAACAACAAGAATAAATTCTTGAAGAATGTTAGGAGGCAATTTGCAGTTATGCCCAAAGATGATGGTGGATCTAATGATGCAAATCAAAATACTACCAAGGGACCTTTTTTTTTCTTATCCTCATTCTCACATAAAGAAAATCTTAACAAATCTATTGGTGGTGCTAGCACTAGTAATATTGTGGGTACACTAGGAAAGACATTGACCATTAGCCTAAGATGGATTTATAGAGAGGACCTATCTAGTTAGAGGGTTATAGGAAAATATTTTTTGATGGAATCCTTGGTTACCATAACCCCATCCCACAAGAAATAAGGAAAAGGTTGCCTAAATTTTTTGGAAATAATGCTATCACTTATCAGGACCATTTGAGGAGTTTTCTTGATATGATGAGTGATTATGAGGTTGAGGCTAAAGATGTTATTATGAAATTGTTTGTTCAATCATTAACTAAAGATGGTAGAGAATGGTTCAAGAGACTTCCTAAATTATCTATTGTTGATTGGAAGGATATTGAATACTATTCCAAAGAGTAATATGGTGACAAGCAAAATCAAAGCTATATCCTAAGTGAATTCAATAATATTAAGAGGTTACCTAATGAATCTGTCACTGAATTTAATAATAGGTTCCAAAAGAGAATGTATAAACTCATGCAAGCCATGCAAGTTGATGATAAGATTTTTTTTGATTACATATTTGAATGCTTTTGATGGTAAAATTGCATACCAGCTTAGGGATAAAGAACCTAGGACTTTAAGAGATGCTTTTAAAATTTCTATAAATGTGGAAAACAATTTGAGAATTTTAAGAAGGCTAGAAAATAAAAGAGATGACCCCATATTGCTTGGAAATAAGGGGAATAGAAAGGAGGATAACAAGGGTGGAGGTGGAAAAAAGCAAGACCCTAGTGAGATAAGTCAAGTTCTAAATGCTATAAAGAGTCTAAATATCCCTTAGATAAAACATGATAGAAATCCCATTGAAAATAGGATCCCTTACCAGTCAAATTTCAATAGATAGAATAGGTTACAAAATTTCCCTTATACTACCACTTGGAAAGATGGTTAACCAAATGTCCCTTCCCCTAAGAATAATAACAACAAGGTTACCCCTAATTCCTTACCCAAAAACTCTATAAATTTATTAGATGATCTTGGATTCACTATTGAACCTACATGATGCTTTGTGTGTCAATTACCCCATGCCCCTAAGTATTGTGCACTAGCCTTATCTTTTTCTAGAAATTAGAATGTAGTAGAAAAATGTCAAGAACATGGAGAAAAAAATGATGATATAGGATGTAACATGTTTGAGTCACACTATGATTATAATTGTGAAGATTATGACAGAGATGTAAATGAGCAAAGGTAGTTTCAGAATAGAGTACACTAGCAAGTATTCTCTGATGAGAGTGATGTTGAAGATAATGTGTGTAATATGGTAAATGCTAAAGAAGAGGTCACATTAAGGAAGCCCTCTAGGGAAGAGATTGATCAAATTACTGATAATATGATAGCTCAAGTATAGACTAGGAATATGGCTAAAAATGAGTGTAGTGATAAGGTGGCTAGTATGTTTATAAAGGGAATTAATCTTTAAAAAGGGGAAGCACTGAAACTTAAAGAAATCCTTGCTGAGAATGTTAACATTACCAACAAAAAATGGGAGCCAAAGAAGGAGAATAATTCCAAGGCCTATGGGTTCCCAAATAATACTCCAAAGAAGTTAGATGAGAAGATACCAAAAGCAATCACTACAAGTGACAAGAATCACCAAGGTCTTGTAAATATTTTTGATAAACATCATGATAAAAGGAGTATTGTTATTGACAACCCATTAGATTCTTCTATAGATATGACTACAATGTTATCACAAATCACTATTAAATTCCTTTTATCTAAATTGTTAAGGATCCCTGAACATAGAAATAAAGCTTTAACATGGTTGGGAAATATTGGTATAAATGTGAAACATGAGTGTAATGAAAATCATAGTCCCAAGGAAAGCAATAAAGAAAAGGTAAAGGACAATGAAGCTAAAGTAGTTGTGTCTCAAATTCCTCAGATGTTTTTGGATAATTATATAAGTCAATGTTTGGGAAATGTTGAGCCATTTTTCTTAAGTATTTTAGTAAATGGTAAAACATTAAAAAAATGTATGATTGACTATAGCACTTCCAATACTATGATGCCTTTTGAAATAATGAAAAAATTAGGCTTGAAGATAGATACTACTCAAGGAAGATGTTGTGCTATGGATAAAAAAGAAGTGACAATCATAGGTACTATTAATTCTTTACCATATAGACTAACAACCAATCTTGACAAAGAACTTACTATGAGTGTATTGGTTGTTGATATTCCACCTCAGTATGGCATGTCATTATCTAGAAAATGGAGTGCTCCCATGGGAGGGAGTTTGCAATGTGATTTTTCATTTGCTAATTTTAACATTGAGGGGAATTTGATAAAATTAAATAGGGAGCCTAAAAGTATACATGATAGAAGAAGATATAGAGGACAATATGAAAATTTTTGTGGATATAGATATTAATGCATTCCAACTTGAGGTTTTCACTCTAAAGAAATCCAAGCATAAGTCTCAGATTGAAATAGAAGGTGATACAAAAATAGACAAAGATGATCTATGGACTATGTTTTTTGATGGTGCATGCTGCAAGGATGGATATGGTTTAGGCATTTTGTTGATATTTGCAGCAGGGGTAACATACAAATTTTCCTTTACTTTAAGCTTCCCATGTACAAATAATATAGTAGAGTATGAGGCTTTACTATTAGGCCTTAGACTAGCTCATAAGCATGGGATGAAGTGTTTACATGTTATAGGAGATTCTAAACTTGTTGTATCCCTAGTAAGAAATGCTTATGTGTCAAAGAACAAAAGATTAAAGTAGTACATAAATGTTGTGTGGGATATGATTGAAATTTTTTGATGCATTTGGGATAATTTGGAAGGATAGGACTAATAACAAGATGGTAGACTTACTATCAAATATAGCAATAAAGCCCGATGATATCACATTTGTTGGTGTGTCTAAAATTGAGATTCAAACTAGACCCTTTGTCCCTGATAATGTTCAAAATTGGCAAGTATTTGAAGATGATAAGAATATTTTGAGATTTTTGAATTGTGAGAATATGTTGTCAGGACAAGAAATTGATTGTGTAGCCTATGTAGAGAATATAAATGGAGAAGATATTGTTTTTGGGTAGGAATTTGTGCAATTGAAGACAAACAAAATCCCAAAGGGTCTAGTTGTTTTAGAAATTATTTTTGACAAACGAGACAGGTCACAAATGAATACTAGTGAATATAATACCAAAGATCTAGAGGAGGTAAACTTGGGAACTCATGAAACACCTAAAAACGTATATATTGGTAAGAAATTGCCTCCTAAAATTAGGAAAGATCTGATAGACTTGCTAAGGAAGTATAGACATGTGTTTGCATGGTCATATGATGACCTAACAGCCTATAGGGAAGATCTTTTTTAGCATGAGATCCCTTTGAAACTAGATGCTAAACCTTTTGGGTAGAAAAAAAGGCCAATAAATCCAACTTTGGCTCCCAAAATGCAAGAGGAACTAATCAAACTGAGAGATGCAAGAATCATAAAGCCTATTAGACATTCTTCTTGGGTATCCAATTCAGTTCCTATCAAGAAGAAAAATGGAGACATAAGGTTATGTGCTGACTTCAAGAATCTTAATATATCTTCATTAAAGGATAATTATGGATTGATAGATATGGAAGCTATGTTGCAAAGGGTCACTGGTTCAGAGCTTATGTCTATGATGGATGGATTTTCAAGTTATAATCAAGTGGTTGTTAAAGAATTGGAACAATTCAAGACTACTTTTACTACTCCATGGGGTACTTATGTTTATGTCAGGATGCCTTTTGGGCTTACTAATGTTGGGGCTACTTTTCAAAGGGCTATGGATGTGGCTTTTGCTGATATTATTGATAAGTTTCTAGTTGTATATCAAGATGACCTCACTGCATATTCCAAGAATGAGAATGATCATTGCATACATTTGGAAAATGTATTTATTAGAGCCCCTAAGTATGGTATCTCTTTTAGTCCAAGGAAATACAATTTTGGTGTTACTAAAGGAAGATTGTTAGGACACCTAGTTGGAAAGCATGGACTGAGGATTGAATCTAAAAGGGTAAAAGCAATAGACAAGATTTAGAAACCTAAAAGTGTTAAAGGAATTCAGTCATTCTTTGGATATATCAACTTTCTTAGGATATTTGTGACTAATTTTGCAAAGATTAGTAGGCCTATATCAAGGATGCTAAAGAAAAGATCTGAGATAAAATGGGATGGTGAACCTAGCATTGTATTCTAGAAGATTAATAAAGCTATTAAAGATGCCCCTATTCTCAAAGCTCCAAATTATGATAAACCAATGCATATATTTTCCTTTGCCTCATTTCACACTATTGCTGTAGTATTGTTGCAGAAAATTGAGGAAGGTTATGAGCAGCCCATTGCCTTTTTTAGAAAATCCTTGTAGGCAATAGAACTCAAGTATGATATAAATGAAAAGTAAGCATATGTACTAGTGAAAGGAGTCAAGGCTTTTAGGTGTTACTTAATGGGAGCTACTATTATTGCTTTTGTTCCTACTACTGCTGTGAAGGATATTTTTTCACAACAAGAGGTATCTGGTAGGAGATGTAGATGGATTAATAGGATACAAGAGTTTAACATTGATATTTAGATTACCAAACTGGTTAGGGGTCAAGGTTTGGCCAAATTGATGATAGAAGGAAATCTAAAAGCAAACCAAATTAATCAACTTGATGATAATTGTAGGGATAAACTTTGTGATATGGATACCTCTAACTGGTACAACGATGTGATTTATTATTTGCAAAACATGAAATCTCCATATGAATTAATAGATAACCAAAAAAGATCTTTGAAGTTATAGGCTATAAGGCATGTTATAGTGCAAGGACAATTATGGTGGAGAAATATGGAAGGGGTACTTTTGAAGTGTGTAGATGAAATTGAATCTAAAAGGATTTTGAAAGATATGCATCAAGGTGTATGTGGTGGTCATTATATGGTTAAGACCATTGCTCTTAAAATTATTTGGGCTAGTTTTTGGTGGCCAACACTTTTCAGAGATGCTCATGAGTTTGTAAAGGTTTGTGATGCTTGTCAAAGGTTTAGTGGAAAGTTAAAATTTTCTGGGAATCTACCATTAAGACTTGTTGAAGTACATGCACCATTTCAACAATGGGGAATTGATTTCATAGGTGAGATCTCAAATAAGTCTAGTGGTGGACATTCTTGGATCCTAGTTGCTATTGATTACTTTACTAAATGGGTTGAAGCAATCACTACCAAAAATGCAACAAGTAAGGTAGTGATTACTTTCAGCTTAAATAATATTGTGACCAAGTTTCGGTGCCTAAAAAAAATTGTAACTAATAATGCTATGTGTTTTAGATCTAAGGAATATAATTTTTTTTGTAAGAAGTATGGCATTACAGAGTACACATCATCACCCTATCATCCCCAAGGAAATGGTCAGGCAGAATCAAGTAATAAAAGTATATTGAAAATCATTAAGAAAATTTTAGGAGAAAGGCCTAGGATTCAAAATTTCCATTAGCTCTATGGGCTGATAGGGTTACTATGAAAAAGGTCATTGGATGTGCTCCATTTGACTTGGTCTATGGTATACAGGCTAGACTCCCACAGAATAACCTAAAGGAGATGTATAAATTTGTTCAACTATATGAAGATGATATCATTGATGAGATGCAACTTAGAATGGATGATATTTTGCAATTAGAAGAAGCAAGGAGAGACTCTTCTATTTAGAATGCCAAGTTACAATCATAGATGAAACACATATACGACAAAAGGACCATTGAGAGGAAATTTGAAATAGGTGACATGGTATTGATGTGGAATGCTAAAATGGAGGATAAAGGAAAACATGGTAAATTTGACCCAATTTATCTTGGCCCATATAACATTTGTGATAAAAATGGAGAAGATTCATATTTTTTGAAGGATTTGACTTGAGATATTCTTGAATTGCCAGTTCATGGACAATTCTTGAAGAGATATTTTTCTTAAACTATCTGTTTTCCATGAACAATAGTTTTTAGGTTTCCTTTTGTCCTTGTACATTTTGTATATTTTTTAAAATCCCTATAAATATCCTTGTATAGTTTGGTTTCCTATTCTATTGTTTTGTTCTATGCTCTCTAAAGAAGTTGTCATTTCTGTACCAAGTATGTGGTCTGTTCTTCTAAAGATTCTGAATTCTTGCATAGAATCAAGTAGTCTATCATCCCTAGATAGAACCACTATTAGTCTAATTTTTCACAGTGCACAGAAATTTTAAAATTTTAGTGAAAAATTATTTAAGTCATGGTATCCTATAGATTAGGGTTTCATTCCTTATAATTTTTCAAATTCTTAGGTTACCCTAATCATGTCCTAGTCTCTATGTTGCTTGAGTTCTATTAAATTCTCAAGGTTTGTCATCAACACAGTCTTTGAAAAAACCTAAGTGTGTAAAAAACCCTAATGCCTTATCTTATTTTACCCTAGTTTTTGAAAATCCTTTTGAAAGTGTTTTTTCAAAATTTTAGGCAGGACACATTTATCCTAAGGATGGGTTTATGCAAGGATGATCTCATTAAAATTTGATAAAAAAAAATTATTGTTGTTTTGTTCAAATTTTTCTCAAGATATTTTACTAAAAAATATCATCTACAATACATTTTGGCTAGCCATTGATCTTAGTAAGATCAACAGATGGTGCATCCCAAAAATCTTAAAATTGAAGGTCTTTAAACAAAGTAGGCATGCACCTTAATGACATGTAGCCCTCACTAATGTTAAAATTTTAGTGTGTTGCAAGTTTTGAGGCACCATTGATCTTGTCTTAATCAATAGATTGCGCTTCCCTACATTAAGAAAATGCAAGAATCTTAAGCAATGCAAGCATGCACCATACAGACACGTGGCATCATGGGCTTGCCTTTTCAGAAGGTGATAGTGGTATGTCTTCCATGGAAATTATTAGGTGAGTTGGACTAAAAAGAAATATATCATTAGTTATTTCAGTGGACTCGATGTTATAAATGTGCATGATTTCATGATCATTGATCTATTTAAGATCCATGGTTAGTGCTTACCTGCATTATGAAGTGCTCAATTTTTGAATAATATGGGAAAGCACTATGATTACATGTAGCAATGTGGGACACAAAATGTGTTGGTTTTAGAATGGTCTTGACATTTGAGTGTCAACGCGCTTAACCAATTCCACCATATATGCCAAGTACACTATGTATGCTGAGTGAGTTATTGTAGCTATCAAGTCAGAATCTTAATAGTTGCTAAGTGACTTCAGGTGCTAAGAAATATTCAGGTGTCAAGAAAGATAGAGCATAGTATGTGCCAAGTGATTCAAGAATGTTCATGTGTTGAGAAACACAGTGTAATAGGTGCCAAGCAATCCAAAAATGTGACATGTGTCAAGCATCAGTAATATAGTATGTACCGAGTAACATAGAATTAGCATATGAGTTTGTGTCCTTACAAACTCAGATGTAAACCATTTTTGGAGCTGACATAGAGAGATTTTGAAAAGGAAAAAGGATAAGGATGAATCATTTACATTCCCTATGCGATCTGCATGTAGCCAATTAGAAAAATGGAGAAGGCATCCAACCAATGAGAAAAATACAAGGTATGAGTAGGAATTTTAGATTTGATATGGATCATAGATCCATACCTAACCCCAAGTCTTCATATTTTTTAAAAGGAGGTCGAAAACCCATTGCATATGTTGATGAGAATAGTGTATGGGGAGATTATAGAAAAATTTTAGTATGAAGAAGGAAAGACTTGGAGAAACAAAGTAGCATTTTCATATCTAGTTGATCAGAACAACAAATATCAGATCTCAGAGGATCAAGATCAGAAAAGAGCAGATCAAGTGCCTGAACCCAACAATTGAAGATTGCACTCTATTAGGTCAAATGTTCTAATACTTTATTACCATTGTATTAGATGTTGAAATCCTATATTGATAGGTTAGCTTAACAGCTAGGTGGGAAAAACCTTTGGAGAAGGTGATGAAAATCTTATGTATTGGGTGGGTTTAAAAACCTATTGTAAATCTTTTAATAGGGTAACACTTCATGTAAAGTGTTTGTAAATCTTCTAACCAGGTCACTATTGACATAGTGTAAAGCCTTTAATAGGGTAGGCCTTTAACAGGGCAAACCATCAGAAGTGGTTGAACATATTGTAGCAATAATTTTTGTGGGTGTCATCCCCACCCTAGTCTTACCTTCTTATTCCTAGAGGGTTTCTGGGTTGCCAAATCTCTTGTGTCATGTGTTGATGCATGCTTTCATTTCATGTTTGGTTATATGTTTACATGTATGTACTTTACTTTCAGTTATGTGTTAATGAGGGTTTAAAAGCATAAAAACTATTTACTTCTAATTCAACCCCCCCCCCCCCCCCCATCCCCTCAAAAGTACTCTTCCCATTTGAACATTCCAACAATTGGTATCAGAGCTCTAGTTCTCACAAGGAGAAGCATAACAACTTGGAGAAAAAGGTTAGAAGATGGAAGTCTTCAAACTTGGGAGGATTATTGACAATCAAGTGATTGATGTGCACCTAGCTCTACACAAGGTAGAGGAAGGAACTAAGAGAATCCTTGAAAAGAAGAAAGGAGATAGCCATAGCTTAAAATGGCATAAACTACAAGGAGATTGCCGCCACAAAAGTGTTTGCCAATGGATATTCCAAGGAGTTTAATTCAACAATAGAAAAACTAATGGAGAAAAATAGAGCTCAAGCTGAAGAGATTAGATTACTCAAGCTTGAACAAGAGTCATAAGCCATAATTCTTTGTGAAGTGACTAAATAAAAGAAAAGAGCTATTCAATGTAGGATGCAAAGTAGAATTTGGAAACAAAACTGCAAAAATCTATGATACTGATGGAAAATTGATAGGAAAAGGAGATCAAACAAGAAGTAATCTATTTTACCTTGATATGGATAATGTTTCTTGTTTTGTTGCAAAATTTGATGATGAATGGTTATGGCATAGAAGGCTATGTCATGTCAACTTTGACAATCCTTCAACATAGTATGCATTATCACATGAAATTTGTTCTATAAGCTTAATGGAGCCTTTTCCTTTTATTTGACATGGAGCATCATTACCAAATCTAACACTATTTCCATCATACAAAGTAAAGTTAACAAACTTACTTTTGTCTCCTATCATGTGATGTGAGCATCCACTGTCTATGATCCATCTATCATTTTCGTTCATACATGTTACCAATGTTGTAGGTTCTTCTTCATCAGACTGATCCTTCATGGCTATATAAACAAATTCATCATCATTATCATCAGAATTCTCTTTAGCAATATAACACTTCTTGCCTTTGTCTTTGTAATATTTCTTGTCATCTTCTCTTCTATATTTGTATTTGTTGCCTTCCTTGTAATCCTTTTTTTGTGTACACCTTGCAGTAATATGTATAGAAGATGACAAGATAAATCTCAGCAATAGACTGGAAGAGAAGACAATTGAGTTTGAAAAGATCTCAAACATGCAACTAGACACCTTAATCCAAATGATGAATTGAGGAGAGAAAAGGAGATAGCAAAAAGTTACAACAAACCCAATGAGGCTATCAAGTACTTTGAACAATTACTGAAATCACCAAAGGCTAGTAATGACACTTTAGGACTTGGCTACACCAGCACTAAACAAGGAGAACCATCCAAGACTATAGAAGAAAGAAGCAACAAAGGTAAGAACACTACACCCACTTGTCACTTCTATAATAAAAAGGGGCATATTGCTAATGTTTGTAGGAGTAAAAAGAATAATCAGTAGGACACATCCAAAAACAAAGGTTATTGTGACAAGTGTAACATGCAAGGACACTCTACACAAGACTGTAGAACCAAGATCATGAGGACACAAGGATTTGATGGTCACCACTACAACTGCAAAAAATATGGACATAGAGCTTTTGAGGGCAGATCAAAGCCTATGTGGACACCTAATCAGCCTGCAAGGAGAAACAACTATGCACACCACTACAATTGGGATTACAATACCAAGCAAAGTTGTCACTACTATTAGGAATATGGTCATGTTCCTTAGAACTGCATAAGAACACATTTCAAGGGAAATTAAAGTAGGTGATTAAGCCAAACCACATGTTTTAGTTTTTTGAAGATAGGACATGTCAACAAGAATTGCCCAACAAAGGCCAAGGTACCCAAGTTAGAAGTCAATAAGGGTAAAGAAAAAGTTGAAGTGGAACACATCAGGGTAGAAATGAAAAAAAAATGGCAAAGAAGAGATGGATCAAGTACATCCAATGGAGAGATCACTTCACCGAAGAGGTCAAGTGATCACACTTCATCCAACTAAGCAAAGGAAAATGTATGGGACTGATACACTAAGTCAAATCATACATCAATTCCAAAAGAACAATAAAGTGCTACCAAGAAGAAATCTGCATGACAAAAGATGTTTTAAGAAAAAAATTGAAAATTTTGTAGAAGACACTGAGCCACCCTTGGATGCCAAGTGAAACTCCAGTATATACCAAGCTAGAAAGTCTAGTTGATTCTGAATGAGATATGCTAGTGGAAGCCAAGTAAATGAATTACAATGGGAGCTGGGTTATACTAAAACCTTTAAGTGTCGAGTGTAAAACTATAAGAACTATGCAATAAATGCTAGGTTTTGAGCCTAATAAATTTGAAAAACACTCATTTTTAAGCCATTCAAACATAAAGAGAAAATGAGAAAGAATGAAGAGGTGATCAAATAGTGATTTAGCAGTGATTTGCACCTATCCCAATAGAAAATCAACTCGAACTCTTTGATTCAAAGGTATTTCATCAAGTGCTGAGCTATATAGTATTTGAAAGTTTATTTAAATATTAAACCCTAGTTTGGTCAAGATGGCATTTGGGTCTAAAACCACAAAGGGAAAGGATGATCATGAGATTCAACTTGTTAACAATGAAGTTAAATAGCCCGAATATAGGCCAATACTTGAAGTTTCCTATAAAAATGACCCAACTAGTGCTTTGTTAGTCCTTCCAGACAAAGTAGTAATGGTCCAAGGCATCAAGAAATGTTATAACTATAAGATTGGAGCCATAGGTGACCTAGAAATTTTCAATGTCTTTGATAAGCTATGTAACAAGGGTATATTTTAGGATGAGTTTCAAATTATTGAGAAGAAGGGTTTAACTATAGCCCAATTTTTCCCTATTGTATTTAAAATTGAATGGATTCGTATAGTATTGAGCTGAATTCATGATGGATCATTTTGGTTGGAAATAGGGCCAGTAAAGATCACAAAGAAAATTGTTCATAGTGTCACTAGATTCCCAACCCTAGATTGGCATAAGACCTTGAGAAGTGAAAAAAAGGAGGCCATAGAGAAAAGAACTAGTGCCAAATGGAAAAATAGGGGAATGACCATTGATACCATCACTAAACCCCTACTTGATTTTGCTGTTAGAGTTATATCTCATAAATTCTATCAATCAAGTAGATTGAATAGCATGCCATGTATAGCAGTAGATGTTGCGTACAAACTTGTGAAGAAGGACCACACTTATGATCTAGCAGAGCTCATGCTACAACAAATTAATGAAAATTTGGGAGTCATAAGGAAATCCAAAGGAGCTCAGTGCAAATTTGGATTAGTATTGGTTTCCATATTTTTCTATGTCATGAAGGAATTTTCATCAGTGGGAAAGGTAAACGGGATCCTAACAAGATAATTTTCACACAAGTCAATGAGTTTATTGAGAAAATGGGAGACAATTATGATCCTCAAATGAAATGCTACTTTGAGGACTTCAAGAAGTCCATGAAACAAAGGATGAGGATACTAGTATCATTGGTTGAGTAGCATGTAAATGATATTCATTTCTTGGTTGACATAGATTACACCTACATTCAAGCCATGATACCTAGAGTAAGATGTCTTAGGCCACTTGGATATGAGCTTGATGTAGACCAAGCTTCATCTACAATCACTACTTTACTTGTAGAAGAGACTAAAAAGGATGCTCCTCATTTTGGCACTTATGATATTATCAAATCTAGGGTGGTAACATAATTGAAGACACCCTTTGCAATGAAGAAGAAGGACAAAATGATAAGAAAGCTCAAGAAAACATTTGGAGCTGATAAAGAAGCAGTAGGCACTGTAGAAGAAGAATTAGATGAAGATGAAGATGAGAATGAATAGGAAGAAGGTGAGAAAGGGCAAGAGCCATTGGAATTGACACAAGGCCTAGGAGAGGACAATGAAGAAGGTGCTAAGGAAGAAGAAACCGAGGAAGCACCCACTAAAGCCAAAGCCATCAAAAGGAAAGCTAAAACTTAGCCTATATCCTAGCCCAAGGAAAAGAAGGGAACAAAGCCCACTACAGTCAAAGCAAAGAAGCCTACTACAAGGGCTACCACTAGGGCTGCAACTCAAAAGGAAAAAGATAAAGCCAAAGAGAAGAAGAAAGCCACAAAGTAGACTAGTGAAGAACTAAAGAAGAGAAGGAAATATGTTGCCCATCTAGACTCAGATGAAGAAAGAATAGAGTCAGATGATATTAGCCAATTTAAAGTGGTAAGACATCCCACAAAGCTTTCCATTGATGAGTTATGTGTAAATATTAGAAAAGCGAACTTGAATGGTTTAAAGACTATGGACTTTAATAAGCTCAATAATGAAGAGCAAAATAAAATAGAGGAATTAGTGCATGCAAAAATGGCCAAATACAAACACACACCTCTAGATTTAGATAGTACAATGCCCAAGGACCTATACAAGATAGTTGTAGATAAGTGGCATTTTTGTTTGCAAATGGAAAAGGAGATAAGAGAATCAACCCTAGCTAGAATATTGCTAGAACTAACTAAAGGTCAAATAGCTAAGGCAAATCAAAGGCATAATAGAAAATTTTCTCCTAAAAATAGAGCATTTTGCATCCTCCAAAATAAGATAGAGGATGTTGTAAATAAATCCACAAAATTGTGGAAGTCAATATACAAGTCAATTGATGATGTATTTGATGAGAAATATAAGACAGAGGCCAACTCAAAGAAAAGAGAAGCAAAAGAAATAGGAAAGAAAGAGGAGAAGAGAAGTGAGGAAGAAAAGAAAAGTGAAGAGGAGAAGAAAGGTGAGGAAGGAAGAGTAGAAGAGGAAGTAAATAAGGAGGAAGAAGAAGAGAATATAGCTAAAGGAGAGGAAAAGGCATTAGATGAATAGGATTAAAAAAGTGTGTAAGATACAAAAATGCCACCTCCTCGCCCTCCTCATGCCACTATCACACCTATAGAGATCATAAAAATAAAGGACGTTATTGACACTTCATGTCAAAACATCAATCCTTTAACTGCAAAGGATCTCTCAAAGATCCTTCACCAATCTACTCTATAGGCATAGTTGTGTACAACCCCTATATTGGTGAGTGTAGATGAACTACAAAGAGTAGTAGTAGCACCTTTAAAAGAAAAGGTGAAGCCAAAGGAATAACCTTTTACATACACTACTACTAAACTCCTACTACTTCCACCACCATCTCCACCAAAAATAGTAAGTGATGCACTTCAGATGCCAAGTGCAACAACAAAGTAAGATACAAGAAAATAAGAACAATCAATATGTTCACACCCACTAATTGTCAATGATAAAGGGAAATCATAACAAAAGAAGGAGGAAACAAGAGATGAGGAGCAAGTTGCAATACAAACATTGGTTGAATTACCAAAATCTGGTACTCCCACTCAGAATCTTTAGAAGTCAAGCACTAATATGATATCAATGCAAGTTCAAACACTAGGCTCGAGCTCTGGAAAGGTAGCCATGATACTTCACTATGGAGATCCTAAACTTGATGAAGAGATCATCATTCCCTCCTATGAATCCAACACCCTCACCATAGAAAAGATAAATGAAATACAAGGTGCACTGGATAGGAGAAAGAGACAAGAAGTATTGAGAAGAGAATACAAGTATAGGAAAGCATTGAATGAGATAAAGGAAATCTTCATGGATACATTCAGCTTGCAGTCACTAGATGAAACAAGGCCTATAATAGAACAACTATCAGATATAGTTGACCAGGTGACTAATGCAGACCATGATACAAATGAAAAATTAATGGAATGGTCAAAAAGAAAATTCCAAGGCAAAGTAAATGAGAAAATATCAAATGATATAGCATTAGCACAAGTTGAATTGGCTAAGAAACTAGAAAGAGTGAAAATTGTACTTGGGAACACTTTCTCATTGTACAACAAATGGTGTGATTTTTCCAACTTCACACAATAGACTAGCCAAAGAATAATGAGCTTGGAAAGAAATCTCAAGATTTCTAGCATGCAACTTCTAACAAATCCAGCTCAGAGTGAGAAGCATTTTGCATAGAGGCTTCACACATAAAGGGAATTAGTTGTATTAATAGTAGAGGAGGCAAACATAAAGGTAAAATTGATGCAAATCTAGTCTTCCATAACCCCACACTTAGAGGTCCTACACAAGGAGCAAGCATACATAGAAACAATCCTAAAGAAAGATCCAAAACTTTCTACCTTAAAGATGGACTTGTACACCTTCCGACAGAGACTACCATCTAGTACAAGTCACTAGACTTTGCATTGGAGAATTAAGATGTAACTCTGAAGATACTCCTAGATGTAAATAGTACATTTTTGGCTAAGTATGGTATACCTCTTAGAACCATTTGAAATCAATGTCAAAAAAGGGGGAGATATATACATTAGGGGAAGATATGTATACATGGGGAGATATATGAAGATATATGGAGAATACCAAATTTTGATAATTTTGATTAAATTATTTCATTCATTTTGAGAATAAAGTGGAAAGTCTATAAGTAGCGAAAAAGAGACAAGAAATAAGACAAAGTGAGGGGGATATGCAAAATTTTGGCAAGCATGTGGAAAATTGATCTAAAACAAAGAATTCGTACAAATTAGATACAATATACAAGTATAGGGAACATGAACATGACAAAGAACAAAGAGAATTAGGCACATCAGCACAGAATTTCAAGTTTCAAGAATGGACTAGGCATAGTCAACTCAGGCGGAGTCATAAGGTATATTGTTGCTCACAAAATTTTGAACAATTTTGAAATTTTGCATGTATGTTGAGCAAGAATAAAGAACGTACTCAATTACATCAATTCATTAATGCATAATTAAGTTTTTTTGACACTCATTTCAAAGGGGGATATTGTTGGTTTTAGAATGGTCTTGTCATTCGAGTGTCAATGCACTTAACCAATTCCACCATATATGTCGAGTACACTATGTATGCTAAGTGAATTATAGTAGATACCAAGTCAGAATCTTAACAAGTGTTGAGTGACTTTAGGTGCTAAGAAAGATAGAGTGTAGTATGTGCTAAGTGATTTAGGAATATTCATGTGCCAAGCAACATTGAGTGTAACAGGTGCCGAGCAATCTAGAAATGTAAGACGTGCTAAGAATTGGTAATATAGTATGTGCCGAGTAACACAGAATCAACATATGAGTTTGTGTCCTCACAAACTCAGATGTAAACCATTTTTGGAGCCAACATAGAGAGATTTTGAAAAGGAAAAAGGATAAGGAAAAATAATTTACATTCCCTATACGATCTATATGTAGCCAATTAGAAAAATGGAGAAGGCATGCAACCAATGAGAAAAATACAAGGTATGAGTAGGAATTTGAGATTCAATATGGATCATAGATCCATAACTAACCCTAAGTCTTCACATTCTTTAAAAGAGGTCAAAAACACATTGCATATGTGGATGAGAATAGTGTATGGGGAGATTATAGAAAAAAATTTGTGTGAAGAAGGAAAGACTTAGAGAAATGGAGCATCATTTTCATATCTAGTTGATCAAAACAACAAAAGGGACAAGGAACAAGATCAGATATTAGATCTTAAAGGATCAAGATCAGAAGATGGCAAATCAAGTGTCTAAACCCAGCAATTGAAGATTGCACTCTATCAGGTCAAATGTTCTAATAATTTCTTACCATTGTATTAGATGTTGAAATCCTATATTGATAGGTTAGCATAACAACTAGGTGGGAAAAACCTTTGGAGAAGGTGATGAAAATCCTATGTATTAGGTGGGTTTAACAACCTATTGTAAATCCTTTAACAGGGTAGGCCTTTAATAGAGAAAACCATTAGAAGTGGTTGAACATATTGTTGCAATAATTTTTGTGGGTGTAATCCCCACTCTAGTTTTATCATCTTATTCCTAGAGGGTTTCTAGGTTACCAAATCTCTTGTGTCATGTATTGATGCATGCTCCATTTCATGTCTACTTATATGTTTACATGCATGTACTTTACTTTTAGTTATGTGTTAATGAGAGTTTAAAAGCATAAAAACTAGTTACTTCTAATTCACCCTGCCCTCTCAAAAGTATTCTTCCCATTTGAACATTCCAACAGAATGAAAAGTATGTGCTGCGTTGCACCAAGCTATAAAGAAAAGCTGATGTGTAATGCCAATTGTGCTAGTAAAAGTTTTTTTTGGTCACAAAGGGTAGAAGCTTTATCAACCATAGATCTTTCAAAGAATGAGTGGCTAACACTTCCCCACATTACGGAACTACTTGTGGGTTAGAAAATGCAAGCATGCACCTTTGTGCCAGGTGGCCAAGTGGGACCAGGTCTTGGAAAGTTTGCTGAGTCATGCTAGGTTGTAGTGCTACAGAATTCAAGGATGTTCATTTGTCAAATATGATGTGTATGCCAAGTTGGGAGTGATGATGTCATAGGTGCAGAGGTTCTAATAGTTAATATGGTAGTCAAATTTGTTAGATGAGCTAGATTAAAAGGAGTTATTTAATTGGTTGGAAAGGGTGATTGGACCATAGAGGAAAAAGTTTTAGACCTATTCTTGATCTTGATCTAATTGATGAAGGGCACTTGCTTGCACTAGGAACTTGAAGGAATTTTAAGCAAAGTGGGTATGCGCCATGCAAACATGTCTCCATGGTGATGTCAGTACCCCCATCTTAGAATGTTTATTAGGTTTGAGTTGTGTCACCATTGATCTTTCTAGGATCAACAGTTGGAACATGCCCACTTTATGAAAATGCTCATAGGTTAAGCAATCTGGGAATGTACTAGCTTGAAATGTGGCAAGTGTGACATCAAAGACCACTTTCTTAGAAGTTAATATGGGACCCGCTTGCATGCAAGCTTGTCAGGAGGTATGGATTCACATAGAGACTTTCTATTGGACAAGTACAACTGATTGGATATAATTAAAGTAAGATGATCCATGATCATCGATTCAATCATGATCAAGGGTCAGCGCTTGCCCACAATTTCAAGATGCAAGAAATTTAAGGAATGTGGGTAAGCATTAATGTGACATGTGGTCACATTTTTTAAATCCATAAAGCTTGTTGCTTTTTGAATTAAAGCTGTCTGATCTAGTGAAATTGACAGATAAGATTTAAATTTTGATGCAATTTGAGAATAATGGCTACTAGAAGTTAATATGGTTTAGAGCTCATTCATGTGATTTCAATATAATTCATGATCTCACCATTATTAGACCATAGAATTGCAAAATGTTATCAGAGTGTAGAGAATTTTTAGAGCTAGGGTACATAATTTTGCAAAGAAATCCAATGAATTGTAGCAAAAATTTCACAAAAAGAAGTGGAATTTTGCAGGTAAGTGCTCTGAAACTTTTGAATAGCAAGAATTTGGTGTGGTAAAATTTTAAATCTTCAAAAATGCCTCCACAAAAGGAATTCTCTAGGAAAATTAATTACCTAAAGAGGGCTCTGCATGATGATTTCCTTGAACAATTCCCACTATATGTCAATGAAATCACTAAGGGGAGAGAGTTGATTCCTAAGAACCCTAGGGTATTTGTAGCCAAGGGTTTCTATGATAGGGAAAATTGGGTAAGAGATGCCTAGGTATCTGTGGGAGGTTTAGAATTGTTTAAAAAGTGGTTCTTAGAATGAAAATTAGATACCCCCATGAGCAATTTCTAGGAATTTGACATTGGGAATTTAACGATCCTTGTAGTTTTCTTTGATAGTGATCTATTAATTGACCTAGCTAAGAAGTATGATCCTATCATGGGTGGGTTAAGAACCATGCTAGAGTAAATCTTTTTAAGGTTTTCCCTGAATTGATCAGTGAAGTTTTCAATCTGAACCCTAACTGCACTTTGCATGAGAAAATTGACATGGATGACTTGCAAGTTAGGTATGATGAACAATGGATATACTTGAGGACAGAGCCATTGCAAGAGCATGCTACCAAGATTGGTACATTATTTGTAATCACTACTAGCACACTCGAGCCATTAATGAAAAGAAATTTCAACCTAAGTGCTCAAGCATTATATTTTGTTTTTTAAATTTTTTTTGAGATGGATGAGGTAGAACATATCCCAAGCTCCATTGTTCTTTGTCATGTCCCCTTTTCAAATAATTAAAAATAATAATCTTTACTAAGGCAAGCAGACCCAAAAAGGTGAAGTTTCAGAAAAAGGGGATAATATTTGGAAGCTAATGGACTAATAAATGAAAATTATTATTAAAATATGTTTTATTAACCCCTCTTGGACATGATTTAGGGTTATGCCCTCTTTTAAGGAGTTTGGAGGCATTTTGGGCTCATTCCAGAACTTGTTTTTTGCTCATTTCTTTGTTGTTCTTAAGAGGCTGCCAAACCTATGGAGAAGGAGACCAAAGAATGGGAGTTTTTAGGTTTCTAGGAAGGCTAAGGATGGGAGTTTGAATCCATTCCATGTGCATGCTCATGCAAAGTTTGCCTTTGTGCTGAACAGTGCAGATTTGTAGGCTTTCGGGTGTGTTTTTTGTAAGAGTTTGGTGTTTTAGGTTGAGTATTTCATATCAGTTTGAGTTGCTACTGTATTTCAAACTTTAGCATGTTAAAATAAAGCTGAATATATGTATTTGGACGTGGTTAAACTTCTAAGATATATTATTAGTGTTTTTGTGGTGTTTTCGGGCATTTTTGTGCTAATTTTGGGAGCCCGATGAGCATGGTTTTTGTCCTACATTTAGGAGCTATTGTGTAAATGCTATATAGATATAGAAATTTAATTTTTTAGGCTGTTATGCTGCTTAAATTTTTGTAAAAATGTCCATTTTCAGATTTATTAATGATATGTGAAGTTGTGAAGTTTTTTGGCACTATTTCAGACATACCCGATTTGGGGTCTATTGAGAAATTGGTAGATCTTTGTAATATCGGTTGTTTGATTTTGAAAATCTGATTAGAGGCTTGAAATATCAAAAAAATCAGAAAAGGGACATTTCAGTGGTATCAGAGCTATGATCTTGCCAGCCTGAGGGTTTGTAGAAGTTTGCATGTCAGTTTTGACAACTACCCAAATCTTGCATGTCAAAATTTATGGTTGCATGCTACTTATAATAATTTGCATGTTAGTTCTTGGTGAATTTGGTGGTTGCATGTTCTTCTAATCAGCTGCAAGTCAAAATCTATGGTTGCATGCTACTTCTAATCATTTGCATGTTAGTTCTTGGTGAATTAGGTGGTTGCATGTTGCTTCTAATCAACTGCATGCCAAAATCTATGGTTGCATGCTACTTCTAATCATTTGCATGTTAGTTCTTGGTGTTTGAAGAAGTTATAACCTATTGGGGTTACACTCTACTTTATCCAGAATGGATAGGTATAGTACAGAGTCTCAGAGGACACGATCTTGGACAATTGATATCCAAAGTCAGAACAGTAGAAAGGATGGTTATTTAGACATTCGAGATAAACTTAGGAAAATAAGCCATGATATGTCTGAATAGTTGGTTGAGCACCACCGTATGATGAATGACATGTTTTTTGACCTAGCTAAGGTAGATAAGTTGACTAGATTTCTATTTGGCATATTTTTTCAAAGGGCAGATGACACAATTACCAAGAACTTGCATGAGGAGTTTGGGAAACTAGCTTATAGCTAGGCAGAGGTCTCAGATTCTACTCTACCACATGAGGTAGTGGGTTTAGATGATGATTATGAGGATTTTGTTGTGCATGATGGTGAGATACCTAATAGAGATGAGCAGACATTGAGCATTCATGACTTTGCTGAGAAAGAGTACCAGGCACAGTTAGATGCTTCATCACATGACGTTGAGGTTGGTAGTACTTCACATGATTTGTCCAGACAACCAAAAGTGAACAAAGACAGTATTGTGACTTCATTATCTCATCATGACAGGTATGTGGAGTTAGTTGGTATTGGTCATATTACTCAGGTGAGGAGTTTGTTTGAGTTACCAACTGATTCTAGTTTACAGATATGGACTCGAGATTGTTATATTGGTGTTTGGGATTCAGTTGACTGGAGATCTTTAACACTTTTTGGTAGCAATGTTTGTTTGGGTGCTATCATGGATTTGATTAGCAGATTTCATGGTGTTGTCTTTTCTTGTGCTAGTAGCTTGTCTAATGTTGGTATTAATTTTGATACACCGATGTTGGGCTTTGTTCATATATCCAGTCAACCATACTTGCTGGAATGTGTTGATGATCTTTCATATTTGGTAGTGTGTACAAATGAGTCCCAGGATCATATTGGCATTGATGAGATCCAAGAGGATGCAGTGGGTTATTTTGAAGACTTAGTTTACTTGGCAGTTTCTTTTGGTACAAAGGAGTTGGACATTAGTGCTATAGTTTTTGATACTCTGTATGTTGATATGAGCTTTGGATTTGATTCATAGGATATGGATGGTAATACTCTAGAGACTAGTAACTTTGAGGATATTCCTTTAGACAGTGCATTGGAGGAGGTTTGTAGGAGATAGTCTAGGTAGTGCCATCATGTGTCTAATCAGTTGAGAGTTAGTGAGCAAGACATTTCTATCACTTGCCAGCATTTCGATGTTGCTTGTCAGTTGTTAGTAGTTTATGGATGGGGTTCTCCTACTAGTGATGAGCGGGAAGGTAGTTATCTTTCCTTGACAGAGATCCACTCTTTATGGGAGGCTATTTGGATTTTGAGATAGAATTATATGTAGTTGGTAGCTGATAGATATTATCTTATGGAGTGGGGGAGTACAACATATGACGTATTATTGGCCAAGGAAGATGAGGTGAGTGAGCTTACTCAGCAACTCGAGGTGACTTTTGAGATTCTTGAGAGTACATAGTTGGCTTTCAAGGAGTCATAGTTTCATTTGGCTAAGGTGACCATGGAGTTAGAGAAACTATAGTCTTTACCAAATTCTATACAGTCACAACCTATGGTGTCTGGTGATCTGAGGATGTCCATGGTCGAGATTGTCAAAGACAGTGGAGATGGGGACGCGTCCATCCTTGATACTAACATTAGCATATCAGGTTCATCCCCACTAGATTCACGTTTAGTTGAGTTGAGTGCTATAGTAGATTGTTGTGGTATGCCTGACATGGTGGTGATCTCTAGTACTAATGGCACAAAGACTAGAGATGTTGTATCAAAGACCATGTGTGATGTTGGTGAGCTGATAGTTGGCATGGTTCTTGCTAGTAATACTACTCCCTTGGTGACGTCTTCAGAGGTAGTAGTCAGTTCCAACCTGGTTAGTGATCGATTGTAGTTAGCTACATTTGGATTGCAGTCTGAGCCACTGACTGAGATTGGTGCATTCTATCAGCATTACATTGTGAGGTATGCTCATCAATTCACCTTTGATGACCATGTTGATGAGATGATGATACAGAGATGTATTTTGGTTCCTAGTGCTTATCATTAGTTATGGGATAGTTTGACACCTCAGGATGAGAGTTTTGATGGGCACAACACGGCGATAGGTTCTGCAGTTGACAGCTTGATAATACATGATTTAGAGCAGGAGTTTTCGAGTGATGCTTTAGTGGGTGTTGTTATTGATTCTACTCCTTTGGCTATGACATCTCCTGACTTAGTTGGTGATCAGACACAGTGGGTTGTATCACTTTTTCATGGGGTGCATGGGAGTTATGGTTATATGATAGTGGCTGGTGATCTGCAGAGTTGTATTGACTGTAGGAGTTGTATAGTGTGTGGATTCTCCATACTTGGTATAGTTTCATTCGAGAGCATTCACCATTGTTGCAGAGTTGGATTATACATTCCGTATAGGCCAGTGGGATATGTTGATGGTATTTACTGTGTTGGAAATTTGATTTGTCCACTTTACTTGGGTTTTGATGTTCTAAGAGTTTGTGTCTTGTGGGTTTCTGATTGTGGAAGTTGTGATTTTGGAGTTTGGTTGAGCTGTAATTGTCAATTGGATTATGGATTCCTCTTGGTTATATTGCAGAGGATATTGCAGGAGCCTATGTTAATTGACAATAGTATAGTTCATGACTACATTTGGGATCTAGGTGGATTGATTGGTTTATTGTTCAGCCATTGCTTGAGGACAAGAAATATTTGGAAGGGGAGGACTTGTCATGTCCCCTTTTCAAATAATTAAAAATAATAATCTTTACTAAGGCAAGCAGGCCCAAAAAGGTGAAGTTTCAGAAAAATGGGATAATCTTTGGAAGCTAATGGACTAATAAATAAAAATTATTATTAAAATATGTTTTATTAACCCCTCTTGGACATGAGTTAGGGTTATGCCCTCTTTTAAGGGGTTTAGAGGCATTTTGGGCTCATTCCAGAACTTGATTTTTGCTCATTTCTTTGTTGTTCTTCAGAGGCTACCAAACCTGTGGAGAAGGAGACCCAAAACAGGAGTTTGCAGGTTTCTAGGAAGGGTAAGGATGGGATTTTGAAGCCATTCCATGTGCATGCTCATGCAGAGTTTGCCTTTGTGCTGAACAGTGCAGATTTGTGGGTTCTCGGGTGTGTTTTTTGTAAGAGTTTGGTGTTTCAGGTTGAGTATTTCATATCAATTTGAGTTGCTGCTGTATTTCAGACTTTAGGATTTTAAAATAAAGCTGAATATATGTATTGGGATGTGGTTAAACTTCTAAGATATATTATTAGTGTTTTTGTGGTGTTTTTGAGCATTTTTGTGCTAATTTTGGGAGCCCGATGAGCATGGTTTTTGTCCTACATTTGGGAGTTGTTGTGTAAATGCTATATAGATCTAGAAATTTCATTTTTTAGGCTGTTATTCTGCTGAAATTTCTGTAAAAATTTCCATTTTCAGATTTATTAATGATATGTGAAGTTGTGAAGTTTTTTGGCACTATTTCGGACATACCCAATTTGGGGTCTATTGAGAAATTGGTAGATCTTTGTAATATCGGTTGTTTGATTTTGAAAATCTAATTAGAGGCTTGAAATATCAAAAAAATCAAGAAAGGGACATTTCATTCTTATCATGGCTCAGACTCTTCAATTTGGGATGAGTACTATCCTTGATTTTTCTACTCTCATTGCACAAGAAATCCACAATGGTTTAGTGGGGATAGCACAAGGGAAAGTAAACAAACCATTCTGTTGGTATTCATTGCTTATGTATGTATGTTTGTATAAGGGAGTTACCTACTTCTACAAGGGTATGGAGCTGGAAACAACCAAGGATGGAGAGATGAATCCAGTTTAGTTATGGAGTGTGGACATGACCTCAGAGGCTAGAGATGCCAATTTTGTAAGGTTTGATAGATATTCTGCATCAAAGCTTAGATTTCTCTTGAGGGGAGATAGCCCTAGGATTACACAAGCACTACTAGAGTTGGTCAGACCCAAGGACCATCCAGAAGGACTACTGGTTAGTCATAATTGGGGGGATATAATACCCTATAATGTTTCAACAATAATAAGAGTATATGGCTTTTTGGGAAAGCCTTATGTGCTACCATTCCATGTGCCTCTAAAAATAGGGATAGTAGAGTTGTTATGGCAGATTGGGACCATTGATGAGAGAGATTTTCCAAAGAAAGGTACTTTCTTTCCAGTTGTTACTGTAGTGCATGACTTTGTTTTTGTGAGGAAAGGATGGAAACACCTCAGGTTGTTCTTGGATAGATACAACATGGCAGAGTCCCATGTGAGATTTTTTGACCCTGAAAGATTCTATGATCTCTTAAGAGAGAGGACAAAAGTTTCCCACATGGTGCAACAAGTATATTTCCTAAAGGATATTATAAGAAATATTTTCTCTTTAAGGAATAGGAGTTAAGAAAATAAAAATGGATAGTATTTAGTAAGACTCTAGAATTCATCAATTCTTTTGACTCCAATTATAATCCTTTAAAAGATAAGAAATATTGGGGAGCCAAGATGCAAGCATCGATGAACAATTTTTCTATAATAATAAAAACAATGAATGAAAAGAAGGCTGCATATGTCAAGACATATCCAAATAGGGCTATAGAAATATAGAGGAGGATAAATAGCAGAAACATAGTAACTCCTAAACAGTACACATTGCAGAAAAGGGTAGGTTATGTAATGGTGCAAAGTGTACAATAGGCTCCCCTTCAACAAAGACCAAGACCAGAAAGTCCATCTATGGCCAGTACCCCAAAGAGGTAGAAATTGGAGTAGGGATCCTCTTCTCAGGTAGAACAATACTCCCCAAGACAAACCCCAATTCAAATAGATGATGAATCATCTTTAAAGGATCAACTAAGGAAAATTGGTGGAGAAGGGGATGTTATTTTTACTACCATAGACCTAGAGATTGGGGAACTACAAGAGCCTCCTGCACCCTCCTTGGACCTTATTGTTGCTAATTATCAAGGTAAGGAGATAGATCCTATAGTGGCCCAAGCATCTTGGAGGTTCATTAATGATGAAAATTTTGTGAAATCTAGAGCTTTTGCACAATTTTTGTGGAGATTAAATATAGGAAATTTTGAGAGGACTTGTGAGAAGATAAAAGTAGAGCAACCTGATAAATCAGACTTTGATATAAAGGAAGAGGTGAAATCTAATTTTTTGAATGATTTTGCCTAGTTTACACTTGAGGCCAGAAGAAAAATGGTTAAACAGTCAGGAGTCCTAATTTTACTAGAGTGGGATATAGTTAATCCAATGGTTTTTTATTCAATTAGAAAGGAAAAAGATGTCAAGTATAAAATAGAGGAAGAGGTACTACAGGCTCATAGATGAGTCAAATTTAGTGATGCTCACTAAGCCTAGGTAATTTGGTCAATTGAGAAGAAGAGAAAAAGAAAAATGCAAGAAATCGCTACTGTAGAGCATACTAGTGCATTAATAGTATTTAGCGCTAGTGAGGTTGGCAGCAAGAAAATTATTGGAATGGCCTCAAAAATGTTGAAATTTGGTAGTGTGGTGTCTGGTCAGGAAGAGGATAGGTTTTCTCAACTCAATGCTAGATTTGAGGAAGTTTTAAAAGCATATGAGGATAGGGGTAAACAAATACAATCACTAGAAAATCAAGTATCTCAAATGGAGAAGATACTTGGGAAAAGAAAAGTGGGAGGATCCAGTAGACCCAAAATTGCATACCACCCATGGCCACCCATTGAGCCTTTTAAATCAACTCCTATTATTGAAGTACCAGACACCCCAGAAAGGCCTCAATTCTACATTGCAGAGGATTTTGAAGAGTAAAAGAATAAGTTATATGCACTGCATGTAGAATTAAATAACCAATATGAGGGAAAGATAAGATAGAGTGTAATATATGTAATGGATAGGATAGAATGGCCAACATTTTTTGACCAGTTGGCAAAGATTGCAACCATTAGGGATGAATTGAAAGGAAACAAAGAAAGAATGAAGCCTATTATATAGAAATGGACTGAGAAGAACAATGATATTACCCTCATGTATGTATCTATCATCCAACTAACCTATCACTAGATAGAGAAGATTTTTGACTTGTTAAATAAGCTAGGAAATTTTGATGACAAATAGGATTATTTTCAAATAAAAGTGATAGTTTGTTTCTCAAAATACATAGCTGAAAATTTTGATTTATTTCCTAGTGCTCTCAAAACTATTGATAAAGTAAAAGAAAAGGAAGAGTGGAAAAAGGAGTTGGATGAATCATTTTGTGAAAGATTAAATAATGTAGTAAATGAAATGGGGCATTTATTATGGGCAATGACCAGTGAGGAATTGGTTAAAGTGCAATTGTTTCACAATGCCATCAAAAAATATTTTTATGAAATAGAAGCTATTGGAAATTCTTTAATAATTCTACAAAGGGATGTCCTAAATTTTTATTGGCCTGATGAAACTGTTTACAATGAGTGGAAGGAACAATTTATGTCTACAGAATTGATGAAAGAAGATGATGAGGTAGAAGAAGATGAAAGAGTAACTGTTACTTTAACTATTAATGATGAAGACAAGGAGGGCCCCCAAGTTAAAGTAGACTTGCAAGCAATTGAAGAAGACATGTCACTTTCAGGCCTCATAGCCACTTATTCTGAAGATTTAGAATAACTAGAGAATCAAATCATAAGGCTTTATTGTTCCAAGAAATGTAACAAAAATGGGGCCTACCAAAAGAATGTAATGACATTTAAGTTTTCTATTACATACATTTTTGTCTTTTTGTTATAGCTACCTACAAAGATTCTTTGTAAAAGACAATTTTTAGTTCTCTATGCCTAAAGCTTGTTGCATCTCACATTATATAAGTGAGATCCTAGGGTTAGAGCAAGGGTCTAAACTTTTGTATGTTTTCAATTTTCAAGAAAGTATACTTGGTCTAGTCATGTGTAGTTATTTTTTTGTTTACTTCCAATTATGTACTTTCTGATGACATATAGAAATGAAAAAATTAGTATGAATTTTAGGGTGTCTCATCGATTTTCTATTGGTCATTGTATTAATCAGTAAAAAGGATAATACAAAAGGGTATTTACACCAGATCTGTGTCACCATTTTTTGTCTCCATTTCATGAGTTTATTAGTTTTAAGATCATTTGAATAATGTTCATTTGATTGAATGCACTCTAGATGGAGTGTATATTGGTTATATTGTTGCTTTTAATTCAATGGATTATGTAAATGCTTTGATAAATTAGTAGAATTCATGAGTTTATGAAAAGGATATCTTATAAGTATGGGAATAGGTGATTACAATTGATAAATTCAATTACAAGTTAATTGACCAAGATCTTCTACTAATAGTTGACTCTTTGCCCCCATGGATAAGGCACTGGTCATATAAATCAGAGGTGGTTGAGAGTAAATTGAACTTCTACATGTCAAAACAAGTATAAATTCAAAATCATTTTCATTCCATTTTGTTCAAGGTTACAATTTTGGTCAGCACTCGTTTACATTTAGTTTTAGAGTCTTAAGTACCTACTATTTCCAAAAATACTTGTAAACTTTAGGAGAATTTTGACCAGATCTAGTTATGAGGGATGCATATAAACTTGAAAGTATTAAGGAAATTTGTAAACTATGTATGTGATTAAGGGTAGAAGATAAGAATTAGAATGAAACTAAGATAATTTTCATACAATAGTTTGCATTAGAATCATCCCTAGTTATACCCACCTTTGGTTTTGCAGAGCTTAAAGAGTAGGAAACCATCCTTGGTTTTGTTGAAGTTGGGTCTAAATGGTTTACTTATGTAATTGATTATAGGAATTGGCTAATCCTTAAGTTATATGAGTGTTATCATTCTGGTATTGAGCATTTTGTTGTTCAGTAGTTTCGAACACGAACAATCCACTCTATGCTTATGAAATTTTATGTTACAATGGTTAAATAATAAATAGTATAAAGTGCTTTGTAAGAATAGAAACTAAATTTTCTTGATTGAATTTGATTTCTTTCTCTAATTCTATTTTTTACTAACACAACAAATTTTTCTTCTTTCTTCTTGGCTTAGCTTACTTGGCTCAACACTTAGCTCTTCTTTTCAAAAACTTTGCATTCCACATCAAATTTAAATCATATATCTTTCATCTTCATCAACTCTCAAACAACATCACACTATAATCATCATCCACTTCAAACTAACAACCTAAAAATGTCATTTTCTCTTCCTTACATAGATTTCTCAATGCTTCTAGATCCTTCCATCATTTGTTTCTTAATCAAAATCATTGATCTTAGGTTTAGAATAGAATTCCTTCATATAATGAATTTAGACACATAGAAAATATAACTCTACATAGAACTTTGTGTCCATCCCTATCCTTCTTCAAATTCCTTAATTAGATCCTTCTTATTTTTCTCCATTGTTAATCTTGCAACAAACTTTGGCTCTCAGAATCTAGACCTTCTCAAACTTTCCAAATTTCCATCAAAAGTCAGCCTCAGATTCCAATTTTTCAATCTTGATCATCTAGCTATCACTTGATAAATAATACATTTACTCGAATAACATATAACTCAGTTAACATTGACTCTCTTGGGAAACACTACATTCTTCATTCCTCTTTACAATTTCTTGAGAAATATTGTAGTCGCTGGGTGAGTAAAATCTCCTTTCATTAACCTTGTGACTTGATTAAGCTTGTGATCTTCAATATTTTGTAAACATACATGATTGTAAAAAAATCAAACCAATATTACATAATCATTTTCCAACTCATTAAGTACCAATTGAATACCTTACACATCAACTCTATCTTCATCATACTTTCTTTAAATTCTCTTCATCAATGAAATGATATGGTACTTTTTTGAGTTAGCATGACATCTTGTTAATTAAGACGTTGACATCACTAAAAAAATAAGAAATGATATGACTGTTTCACATATATTCATAGCATCATCAGTTACAATGTTAGTTGGGGCTCACACTAACAAGGTGAAATTTTTAGATTAGAGTGTTAAGATCCTTTAACAAGCTTACTCTTACTAGAGTAAAGATCCTAATAGGTCTAGAGGGAAATGATTTAACCAGGTACACTTACCCATGTTTTGTAACCCTTAATTGGGAAAGCTCCTAATAAATTATATTCCAAAAAAGTACTTTATTTTTTGGACATTGCTCTCACATCATGGTTTTCACTCTAAGCAAGTTTCTGTGAGATAAATCCTAGTGTTACAATTTCTTCTTGTCAATATTGTTTGTTTTGGGTTTAATATTTATTTAACTAATAACAACACTATAGGTATACCTAAAAATTATTAGTAAACTATGTGTAAGGAATAAGTTAAAGATAAAAGTTGAATTTGGTGATTACTAATTCACTCCCCTCCCCCATCTCTCTCAAAAATTAATCCTATACCTACAATTATATCAAAGCTTTGGTAATAATCCATTCAATCGAAAATCCCAATTTTTACAATTGTTAAGGTTAGTGATAGGACCAATAACATTTATAAAAGGAGGGTCTAGAATAGGAAAAATAATGCTAATGTTTTTGACACAAACGCTAGTGGATTGAGCATAAAAATTCCTCAAATATGATGTAGAGGGCCTAGTGTTGTTCTAATTTTTCCTCAGAGTTTGCACTATTTGTCTCCTTTTCCTTGGCACCATCCAATCATCTACCCTCTTGGCCTTCTTTATATGCTTCCACTCAACAAGGACTTATTATTTTCCCTTCTACTTATGACTAATCTCCTTGAGTAATCCAATCTCCCTCTTAGAGAAACAACTTCTTTCATCAAATCTCTCCCTAGGAACAATTCAACAACTCTAATCCCAAGCACCTTAGGGTCTTTCCACCATACTTGATATTTTGGGTTGTGTTGGTGCTTTAAAATTCCAAGTTTCAAAAACCTAATGATAAGAATAGAATAAATCTAGGGGCATCTAATTCCCATCTACAACACACCCATTTAGACACTAGGGCCAACTATAAGGCTATACTCCTTCTACTTTAGGCTCTACAAGACTTAGGTAGGTGAACCTTAAATTCTTCATATGGGACCAATATCAAAGCATATAACTAAATCTATATAGTAGATAATACCCCTTAATCTTCTATGCTTATGCAAACAACATAGACATGAAATAGCTAGAATCATGACATATGAACTACATAAGCTAAGGGTCACTCTTTTCAGCTCCTCAACATAAAGGGAAAAGGATTTTGATTATAAATTTAATTTTAGCATAACCAAGACATGAACAAAAAAACATATAGATCATGTAGCTGATCAATGTCTTATCTATTAGATAATTCTATAAATCACTGACATACATCCTTGAAAATCATTGTGACATTTCGTGTATCAGGACTTCTAGATCTATCCATTCACCTTTTCAATCAAACATTTTCATCTTTATGAATCTCATACTCAACCTATCTCTTCATGAAATATACAACCCTAATATGATAAATTAAGAATTTACATGACCCCTTGAATCATAGGAAAACATACCACAACATACAACACAAAATAGGGTGCAACTGAGCTTTGTGCTCTTTGTTCACAAGACAAAAAAGATTACACACAACATGAATAGGGGACAAGATTTAGGCTTAAGTTAAAACTCGCTACTGCATTTTTATTCATTTCCTTGAAACAAATACATAAAGGATGCATGAAATTGAATCATAAAATGATTGAATAGACTAGAACTATCTCTATTCTCATTAACAATTTTTTATTACATGAGAGAAATACTGAAGAATGGTGGCAACCTAGCTAAGAACTTACTCAAAGAACTTGGGAACCAACCCTAAAGAAAGAGAAGAGAAGAGAATATAATGATAGGAAGAATTCTTAGATCAGATCAGATGCTTCCATTTGTCTGCTTGTTGATGTATAACCTCTCTCTCTACCTTCTTTTTGTTAGTCAAAATAATATATGATCCTTGTTGTTGAAGAATGCATGAAAATATCTTCATAATGATGGGGACTGCAACTTAAAAGATGCTAGATCTAATTTTAAGACAAGGTAGAAAACACCCACCAAATGACCCTTGGAGGAAAAAAGAAATTCTCATAAACATTTTCCTCCAAATGTGGAGCCAAAAAACTTCAATGTCTACTCTCTAACCAATTTTGATGCTCAATCGTGAAAATTTCTTTTTCTGTTGAGAATGTCCCCCATTTTACAAATTTGTTTATGTCTCATACCACTAAATACCTGTTCATTTTTTGACTACAAATTTGGAAAGTTTGTCTTCTCCCAATTCTAATGGTATACTGCACTATGTATTTTGGATTAGAAATTGTCCCTCTAGCATGCATTTGAAAATCTAGTCCCCAACTCATAAGTAGAGCATTTTAAATAAAAAATTTAAAATCTCATATAGTTTTGACTATAGAAAATCTTCAAATCATTTAAATTTTTCATATTCAAAATGCACGTAAATTTGAAAGAAAAATAATAAAAATGAATTTTTTTATCATTTCATCTTTCTACCCCTTTTCTACTCTAGGTAAAACCCTATTTGACTACCATGTAGGTGCCACATGTTAGTCTATGATTGGTCAAACTCACTCTATCATTTTCACCTCACCACTACCTTATTGGAGCCCTACCACGTGTTAGCTCCTTGCAAGTTCACAGGCTTAACTCATGACCATGACTTAACCCCAGTGATCGGGCTACTAACCTCACATTGCATAGTCATGTCTCCATTTTCTTAACCATGGTCAAGGCTCATGACCATGCAGAATGAATCCTTTCATATGATTAGAGAACTTTATTAGACTTAACATCTTATGTCATGACCTTGCACCTAGTGGTCAACTGACTACTTCACTCCATTGCATGGTTAACCTCTTATTGTGCAGTTAGGCTTGTGACCATGTGATTGACTACCATGAGGTACTTTTGATGATATCATCACCTTCTTTAGGTCACCTATATATTGCATCAAAATATGGTAATGTCATTTTTTCCAGCTATGTGTGCATGTACGGTGGGGCCCTCACAAGTACTTGTGGCTTCCAAAAGCCATGGTATCTTTTAGACACTTTCATGGTGGTATCTAAATATTAAAATTTTATTTCATCACATGAATGTGGGATTAAAATATTCTTCATTTTCCTCCATTTATCATTTTGCACAACCACACCTTGGAGATTCTCTAGGTCTTAGTGCCCTTGCTCAACAACTTCTCAAGTTGTTAATGTAATCAGTTGGGGACATATCTTTTGGCCTCAAACAAAAAAAGATAGATAAACATCATGAATGTCATGCATAGAACACTTGGAATGATTGAAAGTAGGATGCTGGCAAAAGTGTTGCAAATGTTAGTAAAAATGGCAGTTGTGAATCTATTGGCAAGGGTTTGTTTAAAAAGTAAGAAATTTCCAACCACTCCCCATGCAATGGGTGAAATGAGGCAGCTCTTTCTTTTCTCATGTCTTGGCTTTCATGCTTAACTTAGATTTAACATCAAATAAAAAATCTCATTCTACTCCCCCTTTCTTCCTCAATGACTATTCATATTCACAAGGCACCTCTGTGCACAAGTAGAAGATGAAAATTCCCTCATCAATGGGCCTCATGGGCATTTGGTGGTCAAGCTAATAGTCCCTTGCAATCCACCTTTGAGCAATCAATATGATCAGAACAATGGATTAAATCATGTATGTGGATGGTATTTGTAAACAAGGAAGGGTATGGTCCATTCATGGTTCATACCCAAGGTTTTAAAAGATTCACATAAGTTGGAAAAGGAACTAGATCGAGCTAGAGCTGGGTACTATTAGTTAATACCAACATCTCTTCATAGATGCATGGATGTCTTATTTGTGATTTTTCATCAAGTATAGTGATCTACCCACAAACCCATCTTTAAAATCCTACTTCATCTCACTCTCTTATGCAGAATAATGCTTTCCATTCTTCAAAAAATGTGGCTTCTTGGTGGTTGAGAGCCACATGGCCCCTCTTCATACATTAACACCATCGTTGATCACTTTCTTAGACAAGGATGATGCACAATTTTCTAAGGAGGACTGCCCTAACTTATTCATACAAAAGTTTGATGGACATCAACTTTTGTTCCCCCTTTTATTTCTAATGTATTTCCTCCAATTCTTGCCATAGTGTCAAACTTGATTGGCTACATTTTAATGATCTCAGTCGAAGAACCCTATCTATAATTAATAAAATGCTTGAGTACCACTTTTGTCAAGCAACATAGGTCATGTTGCCTCTCAAAACAAAATAAGGTGGAAGTGCAATGCTTATCCTTCTTTGATAGATGCATACAAGATTCAAAACTCCAATTTCCTCTAAAACATCAAGATTTGAAAATAATTCAAATATCAAGCTTTCCTCCTCTCCACACCTTTCTTTAGAAACTATGGCAATGGTTTACATACTAGGGTTCCATCCCATTGTTAGAGGAACAAAAAATATCATCTTACAAAAGGATTTAGCAAGCTGTCTAAGAAGAATGGACACTAAAAAGAGATGGAGCTCAAAGTGGTGCAAATATTAATGCTTAAAAACTTCCTTTACTATTTACTTTTTGTATAGTCCACATGTCACTTTAATCTCAAATAACATTATGTGACATACCAAGTAATTATAATGATTAAAAACCATTATAATATTTCATTAAAAAATTTAATCCACAATGCCTTGTCAATCTACTAAAATTAATTGAGCCCAGAGTAGGTTCGGCTTTAAAAAATTCAAACTTAAGCAACTGATCCTTTAAAATAATTAGTTGAATTTATTTCATTTCTTGGAATCAAGTTTGATAACTGACTGATCAGTTAAAAGCTCATTTTACCCCATTTTCCCAATTGTAACTTTCTGCCTGGAAGGCTTTGAAACTGGTTTTAAAAACTGAACAAAACTGACAACCAAGCCCTAAGATCTGACATACTGATTCTCTATTCCACATTCTTGCACCATGTTAGATTTCCTCTCATGAAAACATTTGAGTCAAAAGATATTGATCATCAAAATTGCTTAGTCAAAACTGCCTGCAAACAAACATGTCAGAAAACCACAAAATTCATTTGATTTTGGCTTCAAAAACAAGTCAAACAGACACTTGAGGGAATGAAAAAATGATCATCAGTTCACTATCACAAGGAGAGTATATATCTTTTATTAGGGATCATGAAAAATAACTAGGTACATTTGGTGAACGATCAAAGTGTAGTACTCAAAATTGCAAAACTGGGAACACTTGCAGGATATTGATTTTTGCAAATAGAATGCACCTAGGAAATGTTGGATTTGAGAAAATATGCAAATCAAATCAACAAGCCTTTGAATCACTTGAACTTAGAAAACTTGTTACAGAGAAGAAAAAGACAAGAAGAGGCAAGGGTTTGGTCTGAAAATAAGAAAATTGTATTCTTAGATAAAATGTAAATTGTTGTACAACATGATATGGAAAAGATATTAGCCAATAGTGGCATGTTTGATGGTTAAGTTGTTGTGTTGTTATCCTTGCCATCAAAGTTCAAATCTCATGGGGATGAGGTCCCCCGTTTGTGGCCTCACTGGTTCATAGCTCTAGGTCAAAGCGTTTACCCCTCTCTCTTTTTTGCCAACAGTGGCATGTTGTGATGGTTAAGTTGTTGCATTGTTATCCTTGCCATCAAGGTTCAAATCTGATGGGGATGAGGTCCCTCATTTGTGGCCTCACTGGTTCATAGCTCCAGGTCAAAGTGTTTACCCCTTTAAAAAAAAAAAAAAAGATATGGAAAAGATATGAAATTACAATAGGAGATCTCGAATATAAAGGCCTCTAGGAAGCTTGTACAACAAGCTAGAAAGTGCTAGTAGATAAGTATGAAAAATAAGCATACATCCACAAAAGGTAGGATATCCTTGATCAAGGTGAGAAGATAAGTATAAATTAGATAGGAACAAACTCCCATGTTGTCAACAACTCCTAGACTACAACTAATAAATAAATGCATTTAACTAAGTAAACTTAAGTAAAAGTGTAAATAATAATTATTTACTCTAACACCCGCCCTTAAGTGCAACTTAGGGGAATCCACTTAAGATTACAAAAGCTAAGATGAAATGTGAAATGGGTCCCAACAACTAAGCCATGTTAGGTACCCATATACAAATTCAAAGAAATGCAACCTCTGAAAATGGGGAAAGAGAAAAAATTGCATGGGAAAAACCTCCTCTGAAAAGAGGTGAGTACAAACATGCTAAAAAAATAGAAGAAGGAAGGAAGGCCTCAACAAGACCCCCCAAGGAAAACTTCCACTGGAAATGGCTTAAGAGTCTCTCTTGAAACCATAAGTACAACCAAACCCTCCATGAGAGATAGAAAAGACATCAAAGCCCCCCTAGAATAGTGGAGCCCCTGGAGAAAGAATCAAACTAATGAAACTCCAATTCAAAGGAAACAAGGGAAAAAAACAAAGGAACCCCTGAATGAGAGGGAAAATAAGAAGGCCTAGCTGATGCTCAAAGGGGAAAATATGAGGATCTTGAAAGGGAATTCCCAAGGTAGTTGTGATGGCACTGTCATGAATGTCCATGGTAGAAACTGCAATAGGTGCACTTGGAGGCTCAATGAAAGAAGCTAGAGAAGAATCTTGCTAAAGAGAAAATACCTCAAGTAGATGTGGTGTGGAAGTCAAAATAGGGATCTCAAGAACAATAAAAAGGTTCAAGTATCATGACTACACCACATGATGCTCCCATGAAAGAGAAGAGTTGTGCTTTGATAATAGAGATGGTGGACCAAAGTGCAAGAAGGTGTAGAGATAGGTGGAAGGATCAACTTCCCTTGTAGCAATAAGGCCTCCTATAGCACAATCTCAAATGAAGACTGAATCTACAATAAACTCAACTATCTTCCTTGATCCACTGTGTGTAATCTAAGAAATCAAGAGAAGGTTTACAAATAGAGATGGAACATATAATATATCATTGAAGTTACCATCTTGGATGTGAAGTGAACCTTTCCTATAGACTAGTAGGAAATTTTTATTCCCCATGAGAACATGAGGAATGGGAGAAGCCTCAAGAGTAGAGAAGACACCTTGAGAAGATGTCATATGGTGAGAAGCACCTGAATCTAGTATCCAAGGGACCTATAAAGGGGATACAAAGGATGTCTCTAATGCATGAACCTTTCCAAGATCCAATGTAGAGGTTGAAGATATGGAAGAAGACTAAAAGGAAGACCCCTGTGAGGTAGAAGAGGATGGAGATGAAACAATACTTTTCTAAAGAAGAGCTTGCAAATCTGCAATCTATTTCTCATAGCCATCAAATCTCTTCTAAAAATAACATGCCTCATCATGAGATCCTTTCTGACAATAGGAACAAGTAGGAATCTCAGACTTCTTTTTCTCCTTCTTGTTAGAATAAGATGATGGAATAGTAGAGTGCTAAGAGGAGGAATCATATATCTACTTCGGCTTCTACTCCTTTGTATCCTTGGCAAGCAATGTTTGTGACTGTAAACCTATAAGTGAATCCATCTAAGTGATCTTAGACTATTCTCGTATCAACCAATCACAAAATGTCTCAAAAGATGGCATCTGATGTTTATTACCCAAGGCATCCATAGTGGAGTAGAAATTGGAAGAAAAGATTTGATATTGTTCTCACAACTTTAAGAGTATAAAAAAGATACACTCATTATCCATTTTGTTTTTTTCCACATCACTACAAAACTATATGCAGAGATTGGAACTTCATCAAGAAGTCTTCAATGGTGGGAAAGCTATCAGGGGTCAAAGAAGTCAACTCTACAGCAAGCTGCAATGCCCAAAATTCATTCACTATGCCAAACAAGTTATGAAACTTGGTCCAAATAGCCCAAGGAGTGGTCAAACCATCCAAGTGAAGTGGTAGACTATTGGATATGTTTAGTGCAATCAATCCCATGGCTTCATCTAGTTTGTTTCTATACTAAAGAACCTCAAAATGGTGTCGTAGATAAAGTTGGTTCTCATCCAGACATGGCCATAAGCCTCTTGACATGACAAGTCTAGTCATTTGTGCTTTCTAGGTGTGATAGTTGTGCGATGTGAGGTGAGTCATAAAAAGATCCGACATTGAGAGAAGAAGATGGAAGTAGAAGGGTATTATTCTAGAGTAAATTATAGAAAAGAAAATATTCCCTCCACAATTTATAAAGATATCCCTCAAATGCCAAATAAATAAATATAGAAAGCACAAAAATTGAGAAAAGAACTTGGATTCTAGATGCAGAGAGGAAGGAAACTAAAGCCTCTACTTCAACACCAAAAATAGGAGCTCAATATTACTCCAAACTAATTTTAGATCTAGAAAGTAGACAATAAATCATGCACTTTAAAAAAAAAAAGCATTGAAATATGTGTCTATATGAGCCCGAATGAAGCCTTTGAAGGTGCAAAAAATGATATTTTTTAGTTGCAAAAAAATTCAAGAATAGAGATGTCAAACTTCCTACACCAATTTGTAGATCATGGAATTCTACCCCAAAATTAAAATAAAATTGCTCAAAAAAATGAGTCTATATAAGGGAGATGTCACTATTTGAAAATCACCTCTATAGTTATTTTTTTTGAACCGCCACTGTCGCACCTCCAAAAAATTAAAAAAGAAACCCAAAAAATGTCAGATCTATTATATCAAAGCCTCTTTCTCCTTTTTCTCCAAATACTGAACAAGATACAATAGATCTAGCTTTGATACCATGTTGGATTTGAGAAAATATGCAAATCAAATCCATAAGCCCTTGAATCACCTCCATGTAGAAAACCTATCACAGAGAAGAAAAATACAAGAAGAGGCAAGAGTTTGGTCTGAAAATAAAAAAATTGTGTTCTCAAATAAAATATAGATTATTGTACAATATAATATGAAAAATATATGAAATTACAATAGGAGAGCCCAAATATAAAGGCCTCTAGGAAGCTTCTAGATCAAGCTAGAAAGTGCTAGGAGATAAGTATGACAACTAAGCATACATCCACAAAAGTGGGATATCCTCAATCAAGGTGAGAAGATAAGTATGACTTAGATAGGAACAAACTCCCATGTTGTCAACAATTCCTATACTATAACTAATAAATAAATGCATTTAACTAAGTAAACTTAAGTAAAAGGGTAAATAATAATTATTTACTCTAATAGGAAGGTGTGCAAATGGATTGGTCAAGACTCAAAAACTGCCACATGTAAAATATTTTCAAAGTAGAATGTAGTGGCACAAACCATTTAGTCTAGATAATCATGGTTTTAGAGTTATGACATCTCAAATAGCACTACCTATCAATATACACTTTAGGACATCAGTAAAACTTTATAAATCACATTTAAAAACCAGTCAAATAGATTCCTCATAAGCACAAATCTAAAACATAACAAGTGCATAACCTCTAGAATGCAATGCAAAAGGAATTTTCTCATTTTAGTCAACTAGGTCAAATTTATAACTAGTTAAAAAAGGCCTCTCAAGATTCTAAGAAATACATATTAGCATGACAACAACAAACAACCAACTTTAAGGGATTCAAAACCTAGTCAAAACATATAGAAATGAATTAAAAATTAAAACATTGGTCATCTAATATAGATACTAAATACTTCCAAAATGGCAAGTCATGAAACATAATTGGGTGCAAGATATTCAATTAAAAACTAGGCTTCCCATCGATGTTTGACATAGGCAAAAAAATAGATTTAAACATTGCTCGAAATGAAACTTCACAGAATGACTCAGAATGGAAATTTATCATCATGAGATGCATTGACATGCTAAATGCAAAGACTCAGAATGGAAATTTATCATCATGGGATGCATGGACATGCTAAATTCAAAGTGTTAAAAACATAAAACACTTTATAGGCCTCAAAAGGATAGATAGGTACTGAAGCATTAAATGCACTTATAGGGGTTCAAATTGACTCAAAAACTTAGAATGGTACTCAAAATAGGAATGCAATTTTGAGTGCCATCACTGGCTCTATCTGGGGATGTATGTCCCTTGTCGGCATGGTAGGGATTTAGATCTCTAGAGGAAGAAGACCACTCCAACAAATCTCTCGAACAACTTGCTGAAAGCAATGATAACTACTCCTAAATTATACAAATGATGGCTCGAAACCACCAAAACTGAACAAAACTTCTTACCTTTTTCATATATCTAATTTTCATCTCCATTTTCATGAGGTAAGATGAAAACATATTTCTCATCAGTTTCACTAATATAACCAACATTCTTTGTTAGTTCACTTGGAAAAACAAATAACTCACATCACTCTCATAGTGCATATACAAATCAGCTTTTACTTCTATATCATCCTCACTATGAGAAAGTGAATCAACATGCTCATATAAACCAACATCAAACTGAAAACCATCATGAACATATGACTGATGCATGGTCTCAATTGGAAACACAAAAGTTTCATGTTCTAATTCATTCAAAAAGTTGTATTTGTCAAGAGATTGCAACTCACCTTGGTTTTGGAAAACATATGAAATCTGATTTCTCATCATTTTCAGCCTTGATACTCATCTAATCATATTTGTCAGATGTTGAAACTCCTTCACACTTAAACAACTGATTAGTCATCAAGTTTGAAAATTATTCATGAAAGCACTGACATAAAATGTGTTGATCATAATCATCAAATGACTCATTAGAGTGAACCTTGAACTCATCATTACAAGATTCATTAGCACATAAGGAAAAGTCAAAATCAGATTTACAACTCCCAGCTTTTTCCTCTTCATCATACTCAAAACCAATTTTAGTATAATCAACATGAGAAGAATCTAAAATAGTATAAAATTTCTCCCTAATGGTATTCTCCTCATAAAACAAGTCATCATGTGTATTGACACTTAAACCATTATCACATACACCTCCAACACTTGACAAAGAATGTTTTTATTTCATATCATTTTCAACATCAAACCTTGGGGAAAGGACTTCATCTTGAGAAAAAACATAACAAGGGATAGCTAGATTATTTTGAGAAATGTTTGCATACCTTTCAAGATCATGAGCCAATAGTTCTAAAATTTCATCAACACTCAACAGGATTTCATCACAAGTCTATTCTTCTTGGCTATAATCATAATTTGACTATTTTGAAAAACTTATAGCAGCAATACCATTAGTATGACAATCTAAAAAATTATAATCATGACTAAAAAATATTACATCTTCTTTGTGCAATACCTCTTCACTAGGTATTTCATTTTCATTTTTATCAAAATAAAAGTTATCCATACTACTGTTAGAACTTTCTACATTATCATACATATTGTCACAAGATTCATTTTTAGTTGCATATCCATCTTTATCTTTCTAACTAAAATCACTTGTAGTAGATCTAGAATCCATCTCTTCATAATCACAAGACACATTGTTGTTATCTATGGATTCACTAGATTCACTTTCATCTTTAGCACATTCTCTTTTTCTATTAGAGGATTCATTATATAATTTATTGCTACTTAAATCACTCTTAAATTTCTTGAAAAAATATTCAACATACAAAATCTTTCATACTCTCAACTGTGCTAGCTAGTTAATTGAATAAGGGATAAAGACATCTAGGAAAAAAATAGGTCATGAAGATTCCTTGGTCATGAAGATTCCTTAGGTCTTAAAGACAAATGCAACTCCATGACTATTGACTTAAAATTTATACAAACTTGATGATCTCCTAGACCTTGAACACTTCCTACAACATTTCTTAAAAATCTAATAATCTAGTTGCAAAGTTCCTTTCTTATCTCTATAATATCTTCAAGCACATCTTCATGACTTGGTAAACTAACTTCAAGATCTGATTCCATTTTGAGATAAAACTTCTACCTCTTTCTCCTAGTGCTGAAAGTCACTAAATAGAGGCACTGATTTCTAACACTTGACTTCTATGAAAATAAAACTCATGAAAATAAAAATACCTCAAGTGTTGATGTTGAACTTCAATTTTCTGATTTTGGCATGGGTGTAAACATGAAAATTCTTCACACCATTTATCAAAACCATGTAGAGTTGTCACCTCCTTGAAAGAGGATAAAGAAATCACTATTGTGATTTACTTCTTGACATTCCAATTTCTTATAATAGTAGATTGCATACAACACTTTAAAACTTATCAATCAAGAATTGATATCTTCTCTTTTCTTGCCAGGATCTTCTTATATAAATTTCAGATCTACACAACTAATTTGAAAACCATTGAAAAAAATTTGCATAGAAAAACTTTGAACTAGTATAGATATCTTTAGAGAGTTGCCACTCACCATCATGAGAAAGATTTAAAACATGATTCATCACTTGAAAAATCAAAACTAAACTTTCAACTTGTAAAACATGCAAATCATCAAATACTTAGAAAAGAGAGAAAAAATTTGATCTATTTTGACTCTGATTTTACAATAGCACTTTGAAAACAAAACTCGGTTGAATTGATTGAAGATGAACTCTCTTAGTAATTAAAAAATTTACACTCAACCCTCAAAGCTACTACTAAAAATGAATAAAGCATTACTGAGATGCATGAATTTTGAGTAAGAAACTAGAAAACACATAAAAAAATTTACTATTGTAGATTTTCATGTGTTTCTTCTGCTATATTGAATCCTTTTTTAGATTCTTAAGGTTTGTCTACCATACATATTCAATCAAATCCCTAGTAGAGTCACCATTTTATTGGTTTTTTAAAATTTTAGGTCTCAAAACCGTAATGATGAGAACATAATACATCTAGGGGTAGCTAATTCCCATCTACAACTTACCCATTCAGACACTAAGGCCAACTATACGTCAATACTATTTCTACTTTAGGCTTTGCAAGACCTAGGCAGGTAAACCTCAAAATTTTCATATGGTACCAGTATCAAAGCATATAACTAAATCTATATAGAAGATAATGCCACTAAATCTTCTACGTTTATACAAACAACATAGACATGAAATAGCTAGAATCATGACATATGAACTAGATAAGCTAAGTAAGGGTAACTCTTTTCAGCTCCTCAACATAAAAGGAGAATGATTTTGATTATAAATTTGATTTTAGCATAACCAAGACATGAACAACAAAACATATAGATCCTATAGCTGATTAGTGCCTTACATATTGGGCAATCCCACAAATCATTGACATACATCATTGAAAATCATTGAGATATTTCATGTATCATGACTTGAAGATCTATCTGTTCACCTTGTGAATCAAACATTTGCATCTTTTTGAATCTTTTATTCAACCTATCCTTTCATGAAATTTGCAACCCCATTATGGTAAATCAAATATTTACTTGACTCCTTTAATCATGAGAAAAACATACCACAACATACAACCTAAAACCAGATGCAATTGAGCTTTGTGCTCTTTGTTCAAAAAACACAAAAGATTAAAAACAACATGAATAAGAGACAAGATTTAGAATGAATACAAAACTTCTTGCTATGGTTTTATTCATTTCCTTGAAACATATACATAAAGGATGCATGAAATTGAATCCAAAAATTGGTGAATAGACTAGAACTATCTATATTCACATTAATTTTTGTTCATTACATGAAAATAATATTGAATAATGGTGGAAACTGAGCTGAGAACTTGCTCAGAGAACTTGGGAACCAACTCTAAAAAAAAGAGAAGAGAAGATAATATAAAGATAAGAAGAATTCCCAGATTAGATTAGATGCTGGCATTTGTCCACTTGTTGATGCAGAACCTCTCTCTACTTTCTTTCTATAGCTGAAAATCATACCTAATCCTTGCTATTGAAGAATGCATGAAAATATCTTTAGAATGATGGAGATACAACTAAAAAAATGCTAGATCTAATTTTAAGACAAGGGGAAAACACCCACCAAATGACCCTTAGAGGCAAAAAGAAATTCCCATAAATATTTTCCTCCAAATGTGGAGCCAAAAAACTTCAATGTCTACTCTCTAACCAATTTTGATGCTCAATCATGAGAATTGCTCATTCTGTTGAGAACACCCCCCATTTTACAAATCTAATTATATCTCATACCCCTAAATACATATGCATTTTTTATAAAATAATGCCCCTCTAGCATGCAACATGTGTCATTCTATGATTGGTTAGACTCTCTCTGTCACCACCACCTCACCACTACCTTACTAGAGCCCTGCCACATGTTAGCTCCTCATGATTTTGTAAGCTTAACTCATGACCATGGGTTAACTCCAACAACCAAGAAACTAACCTCACATTGCATCATCGCACCTCCATCTTCTTAACCTTGGTTAAGGCTTCCAACCATGTGAAATGAATATTTTTACATGGTCAGGGCACTTTCTTAGACTTAACATATTATGTCATGATCGTATGTCTAGCAGTCAACTAATTGGTTCGCTTTGTCGCATGGTTAACCTCTTAATGTGTAGTTAGCCTCATGACCACAAGATTTAGTGCCATGTGGTGCTTTTGATGATGTCATCACCTATCTTTGGGTTTCCTATGGTTTGCATCACAATTTCATGATGTCATTGCTTCCCATTGTGTGTCTATACATGGTGGGGCTCTTACGAGCACTTGCAGCTTCCAAAAGTCATGGTATCTTTTAGAAACCTTCTTATTGTGCATGGTGATATTTAAATATTAGAATTTTCTTTCATCACATGAATGTGGGATTAAAATCTTCTTCATTTTCCTCCATTTATCATTTTGCACAACCCACACCTTGGAGAATCTTTAGTTCTTAGTGCCCTTGCTCTACAACTTCTCATGTTGTTAATGTAATAAAAAAGGGATTTATCTTTTGGCCTCAGACAAAAAAAGATAGAGAAACATCATGGATGTCATGTATAGAATGCCTGGAACAATTGAAATTATTAATAAAAATGCAAAAGGGGTGATGCCAAAAGTGTTGCAAATGTCAATAAAAATGGCAATCATGAATCTGCTGGGTAGGGGTTGTTTAAAAAGCAGGAAATTGCCAACCACTCCTCATGTAATGGGTGAAATGAGGTGGCTCTTTCTTTTCTTTTGGCCTAGCTCTCATGGCTGACTTAGATTAAACATCAAATAGAAAACCTCATTCTTCTCCCCCTTTCTTCACCAAATGCTCTTCATACTCGCAAGGCACTTTTGCGCATGGGCAAAAGATTAAATTTCCATCCTTAATGGGCCTTGTGGCCATCTAGAGGTTAAACTAACAATCCACTGCAATCCTCCTTTGAGCAATCAATTTGATTAGAACAATGGATTCAATCATGCATGTGGATGATGTTTGTAAACAAGGATGGCTTTGGTCCATTCATGGGTCATACCTAAGGTTTTAAAAGATTCACTTAAGTTGGAAAAGCAACTAAATTAGGCTACAACTTGGTACCATCAGCTGATACTAACATCTCTCCACAGATGCGTGTATGTCTCATTTGTGATTTTTTGTCGATGATAGTGATCTGCCCACAAACCCATCTTTAAAATACTACTTCCTCTCACTTATCACATATCACTATCTTATGTAGAACAATGCTCTCTATTCTTAAAAAGGTGTGGCTTCTTGGTGGTTGAAACTCACATGACCCCTCTTCATACATTAACATTATTGTTGATCACTTGCTTATACAAGGATGATGTGCACTTTACTAAAGAGGACTTCTTTGACTTGGCCATAAGAAATCTTGATGGACATTCTACTTTTGTTCCCTCTTTTCTTTCTAATGTATTTCCTCCAATTCTCACCATGGTGTCAGACTTGACTAGCTACATGTTAATGATCTCAATAGAAGAACCCTCTTTGCAATCAAGAAAAAACTTGAGTACCACTTTGGTCAAGAAACATAGGTCACACTACATCTCAAAATAAAATAAGGTGGAATTTTGATGCTTATCCTTCTTTGGTAGATGCATACAAGACTAGAAACTCCAATTGTTCCTATGAAACATCAAAATTTGTAAATAAATCAAATATCAAGCTTTCCTCCTATTCACATGTTTCTTCTAACACTGTGGCAATGGTTTACATACTAGGATTCCATCCCATTTTTAGAGGAATCAAAAATATCATCTTACATAAGGCTTTAGGAAGATGTTTCAAAAGAATGGATACTAAAAAGAGATGGAGCTTAGAGTGGTGCAAGCATTAATGCTTCAAACCTTCCTTTACTATTTACTTTGTGTACAATCCACATGTTTCTTTAATCTTAAATGAAGTTATGTGGACATACCAAGTAATTATAATGATTAAAAACTATTATAATATTTCATTAAAATTTCAATTCGCAATGCCTTGTCAATCTGTTAAAATTAATCAAGCCCAGAGTGGATCTAGCTAAAAAAAAATTAAATTGAAACAAATGATCCTTCAAACTAATTAGTTGAATTCATTTTGCTACTTGGAATCAATTTTGATAACTGATTGATCACTTAAAAGCTCATTTTACCCCCTTCTTCCAAATGTAACTTTCTTCCTAGAAGGCTCTAAAACTAGTTTTAAAAATTGACCAAAACCTTCAATTGGGCCTTAAAATCTTACATACAAATTCTTTGTTCCACATTCTTCCACCCTATCAAATTTTTTCTCATGATGACATTTGAGTCAAAAGATATTGATTGTCAAAATTGCTCAAACGAAACTACCTGCAAACAAAAATGTCAGAAAACCACAAAAATGAATTTGGTTTTGGCTTCAAAAATATGTCAAACTAACACTTGAGCGCATGAAAACTAGGGAATTAGTTCACTATCAAGAGGTGAATATATATTCTTGATCAAAGCTCATGACAAATATCTTGTAACATTTGACAAACAATCAAAGTGGTGAACTCAGAATTGCAGAACTAGGAACACTAGCAAGATATTGACTTTTACAAATGGAATGGACTTGGGCAAGTGTGAAAATGGATTGTTCAAGACTCAAAAACTAGCACACTTAAAATATTTTTAGAGTAGAATGTAGTGGTAAAACCATTTATATTAGATAATCATGGATTTAGAGTTATGACATTCTGAACAGGGCTACCGATCAATTTGTACTTTAGGACACTAGTAAAACTTTACAAATTGCATTTGGAATCATGTTTGAAAACTAGTCAAATAGATTCATCATAAGCTCAAATCTAAAACATAATAAGTGTCTAGCCTTTATAATATAAAGCAAAAAATAAATTCTCATTTTAGTCAACTAGTTCAAAGTTATAATTGGTCAAACAAGGCCTCCCATAATTCTGAGAAATATGCATCAGCATGACAACAACAAACAACCAACTTTGAGGGATCCAAAACCTAGTCAAAAAATATCAAAATGACTTTAAAATTGAAATATAGGTCCTCTAATATGCACAATAAATACTCCCAAAGTGGTGAGTCATGAAACATAATCAGGTGCTAGATATTCAATTGCAAACTTAGAATGGAAATTTATCATCATGGCACACAAGGACATGTTGAATGCAAGGTGTAAGAAACATAAAACACTTTATAGGCCTCAAAAGTAAATTTGGGTAATCAAGCATTAAATGCACTTATGGGGCTCAAATCAACTCAAATTCTTAGAATGGTACTCAAAATTTGAATGCAATTTTGAGTGCCATCAGTGGCTCTATTTGGGTATGCATGTCCCTTATAGGCATGGAAAGGATTCAAATCTCTAGAGGAAGAATAACACTCCAACAAATCTCTCAAATAACTTATTGAAAGCAAGGAAAACTACTCCTAAAGTATACAAGCAATAGCCCCAGGCCATTGAAACTTAACAAAACTTCTTACCTTTGTCATGTATCCTATTTTCATCCCCATTTTCATGAGATAAGTTGAAAAAATCTTTCTCATTAGTTTCACCAATATAATCAACATTCTCCATTAGCTAACTTGGAAAAAAAAAAATCTCTCATCACTCTCATAATGCATGTACAAATTAGCATTTACTTCTATATCATGCTCACTATGAGAAAGTGGATCAACATGCTCATATAAAACAACATCAAACTGAAAACCATCATGAACATATGACTGTTGAATGCTATCAACTAGAAACACAAATGTTTCATGTTCTACTTCATTCAAAAAGTTGCATGTGTCAAGAGATTGCAACTCACCTTGTGTAATTAGGTGTGAGAAACATATGAAATCTAATTTCTCTTCATTCTCAGCCCTGATACTCCTCCAATCAGATTTTTAACATGATGAAACTCTTTCACACGTAAACAATTGACTAGTCAACAACTTTGAAAAGATTTCTTGAAACTGCAAACATAAAATGTGTTGATCATTATCATCAAATAACTTATTAGAGTGAAATTTGAACTCATCATTAAAAGATTCATTAGCACACAAGGAAAACTCAAAATCCAATTTACAACTTCTGGCCTTTTCCACTTCATCATACTCAAAACCAATTTCAATATAATCAACATGAGAAGAATCTGAAATAGTATAAAATTTCTCCCTAATAGTATTCTCCTCATAAAAAAAGTTGTCATGTGTATTAACACTTAAACCATTATCACATACACCTCAAAAAAATGACAAAGATTTTATTGATTTCATAACATTTTAAGCATCAAACCTTAGGGAAAAGACTTCATCTTGAGAAGAAACATAACAAGGGACAACTAGATCATTCTAACAAATGTTTACATAACTTTCAAGATCACAATCTAATAGTTCTTAAATTTCATCAAAACTCAATAAGACTTCATCACAAATTTTTTCTTCTTAGCTCTTATCATAATCTATTTGTTCTAAAAAACTTATATTAGTATTACCATTAGTATGACAAACTGAAAAATCAGAATCATGACGACAACATATTACCTCTTCTTTGTGCAATACCTCTTCACTAGGTGTTTCATTTTCATTTTCATCAAAAGAAAAGTTATCTATATTGTTGTTAGAACTTTCTACATTATCATACATATTGTCACAAGATTCATTTTTAGTTACATATCCATCTTTATCTTGCTGACTAAAATCACCTAATTCAATAGATCTAGAATCCATCTCTTCATAATCACAAGACACATTGTCATTATCTATGGATTCACTAGCATCACTATCATCTTCAAAAAATTCTCTTTTTCTATTAGAGGATTCAATACAAAATTTATTGCTACTTAAATCACTCTAAAATTTATTGAAAAGATCTTCAACATGCTTAATCTTTTGTACTCTCAAATGATTTGGCTAGTTAACTGAATTAGGCATAAAGACATCTAGGAAAACAATAGGCCATGAAGATTCCTTAGGTTTTAAAGACAAATGCAACTCCATAGTGCTGATTTGAAATTTATATAAATTTGATCATCTCCTAGACCTTGAACACTTCCTACAATATTTCTTATAAATCTAACAATCTGATTGCGGAGTTCCTTTCTTATATCTACAATATGTTCAAGAACATCTTCATGTCTTGGTAAACTAACTTCAGATCTAAGATCTGATTCCATTTTGAGATAAAACTATTAGAATTCACAAGTGGGAAGATTTACTTCTGAGAGGGGGGGGGAAGGGGTGAATCAGAAGTAACTAACTTTACCCTTTTGAAAACCTTTTAACTAATATCATTCACATGCATCTAATTCATCTAATAAACATGAAAGTAAAGGCATGCATGAAAATAGATAACACAAGATTTGGTAAGCCAAAAACTCTCCAAAATAAGAAGGTAAAACTGGGGTGGGGATGACACCTACAAAGTATCATTGCAGCAATATGTAACTATTCAAGGTTACAAAGTTTGACCACTTCCAATGGCTTTCCCTATGAAAGGCCTATCCTATTAAAGACTGTACACCCTGTTAAAAGTGACCTAGTTAAAGGATTTACAAACATTCACTTGGAATGCTACCCTATTAAAGGATTTAGCACCTTGTTTAAATGCTTACAACATGGCTATTAAACCAACCTATCATCATAGGATTTTAATTCCTAATACAATTTCTAGAGAGTATTAGAAAGTATTGACCTGATGAATTTTAATCCTTAATTGTTGATTCTAGGTCCTTGTTTAGTTCTATCTATTCCAATCCTTGCTTGATTTGATATGTCTTCTCCTTGAAACTTTGATACTCTGTTCTTGATCAACTAGATTCTGCAATGCTACTCTACACTTTCTAAGTCTTTACACCCCTATGCACTTCACTATAATTCACCCATACACTTCTCTCATACACATATACAATGGGATTTCATCCTCCTTTTAAAGGCTTCAAATACTTAGGGTTAGGTATGGATCTATGATCAATATTTACTCTTCATTTCCCACTCAATTCTTGCACTTTTCTTATTGGTTGCATGCCTTTTCCATTTTTCTTATTGGCTACATGCTAATTACATAGGTAATGCAAAAGATTCGATCTTATCTTCAAGATCCTTTGAGATTCATCCTAAGTTGACTCATAAATGATTTACATCTGAGTTTTTGAAGATACAAACTCATATGTTGATTCTATGTTATTTGGCACTTACTAGTTGCTAATGCTCAGCATATATAGGAATTCGGTCTCACTCGACTCCTATAGTAATTCTATTTCACTCGACATCTATACTTTGCTCAGCACCTATAGTGACTCAACATCTATAGTGACTTGGCATCACTTATCACTTGGCACTTGAACTTCATTGGGCACCTGAAGTTCACTCGGCACGTATTGAATTCTCTGGCTCGACACACACTATAGCTCAATTTTTGTATTATACTTGGCATCATCTTGAGAATTGGTTAAGTGTGTTGACACTCAATTGTCAAAACCAATCTGAGACCAACAATCTCCCCTTTTGACATGAGTGGCAAAAACACTTAAGTAAACATTATGAATCTAATCTCTATGAGTATACTACACATTCTATTTAGCATATGTACAAGACTTCAAAAACTTGTTGAAAATTTTTGTATACCTCAAAAATTTTGTAACTCCCCCTAAGCTGATGTGCCATTTATGTAACCAAAATTCCATTCCTACAACCAAAGACTCTTGTGCTGAATTTATCTCATGTTGATATTACATTATTTGCCTTATTATTCCTTTGCCTCTATTTTTGTGTACTCTATTTTTTCTTTGACTATACTCTACCTTTGTTTTTGCTCCCCTTTTTCACATCTTTTTGTAGATCTTGCATCCTTTTGGCTTTATTCACTTATTACTTCTTCAAAATTTGAATTTGAATATCTCCCCCTTTAGATATTCTTTATTACTTTCATCAAAGAATGTATTATCTCCCCATTCTTATCATTTCCTATCTTTATCTAAATATCTACCCCTTTTTGACACTTATGTCAAAGGGTCCTAAGAATGAATAGAATATTTAACCAAAAAAAATTTATTTACCTCCATGACCATCTTCAAAGAAGCATACCAATTGTCTAAATCAATTTCCAGTGATTTGTGCTGGATGGTTGTCTCTATTGCAAGATGTACGAGGCCTTCAAGGGTAGAAAGATTAGGATCTTTCTTTAGAAAATTTTCTACATAGGTCATTTCCTTGTGGAGTACTTCCATATGTGGGGTAATGGTAGATTGAATCTATATCAATTTGACCTTGACATTGGCCTCTTTTGCTATCAATACAACTAACACTTTTTGGGTGTGAAGCATAGTTGCAAAATGCTGCTCACTTTAAGCTAGATCTTTAGGTAGCTGTGTGCTAGAAATCTTGAGATTTTGTTCCAAGCTCATAATCCTTTGGCTAGTTTCTTATGTGAAGAATGATGAGTCACACAATTTTGAGTATAATGAGAATATATTCTCAAGTACTATTTTGACTTTCTCAACCTTCTTAGCCAATTCAACTTGTGAAAGTGCTATCTCACTAGATATCTTTTCATTGCCTTTCATTTGAAACTTCTTTTTGACCACTCTAATAATTTAACATTTGTATCAAGGTCTTCAATTTGTACTTGGTCCACTATGTTGGACAATTTCTCCATGATGTGTTGGGTTTCATCAAGTATAGTCAAGCTAAATGCATCAAGGAATATGTCTTTGATTTCCACAAGTGCTTGCTTCTATTCGTACTCATTTCTAAGTATCTCCTACTTCTTCCTTCTCTCCAGTGCCTCTTGCACTTCATTTATCGATGCTAGGTTCATTATCTTGGAGTCATAACTAGGTATGACTATCTCCTCATCAAGTGCAGGGTCTCCATAGTGAAGTAACCTTGCTACCCTAGTGGAGCTTGAGCCTGGTGCTAAGATTTGCAGTGGTATTGCATCAGTGCTCAACTTTTTGGTAGGAGACCCTAATGTAGGCAAGTTCACTATATTGCCTCATACACTTTAGGGGTTTTCTAATCTTCCTTATCTTCTTCTCTAATACCTTGATCAATAATAATGATTTGAGGAGGTGCATCTTGGTTTTGTACTATAGGAAAATCATGTCCTATTTGTTCCTTTGTTGACTCCTCAGTAGTTGCTGTTGTTGTGATTGTATGACCAACAGTTGTATCCTATGTTGCTTTCTCTTTAGGTTGATCTTCTATAGCTATGGGAGGTTGTGAAGGTGGTTCTTGTTTGTTCACCTTCTCCCTAGTGATTTCTGCTACAACCTTTTGTAATTCTTTCATACTCACCAAAAGAGGATTTGTGCATAGTTGTGATTGCAATGTGGTTTGGTGAAGGATCTTTTTGAGATCATCTACAGTGAGTGGATTGATATTTTGACCTAAAGTGCTAGGAACACCCTTTACAATTATTTTTTTTGTAGGTGATGTATATGGAGGACTTGGTGGTGGCATTTGGGTATCTTGGACACTCTGTTCTAGGTGCTTGTCTTTAGTTGTTGCCTCTTCGCCTTGTGTCTTCTCCACTATTCCTTCTTCTTTTTCTTTCTCTCCTTCCTCATCTTTCTCATTTTCCTCTTCTTCCTCATCATTTCTTCCCTCAAAGGGGTCTTCCTACCCTTCCTTGACAATTTTCATTGACAATTGTCAATCCATAAATTAATTTCCACATTTGTGTGGACTTTTGCATAACATCTTCAATTGTATTTTGCAAAATTCTAAAGGCTGTGTATTTAGGTGCAAATTTGCTCCCATGTTTCTTGTTAGCCTTGCTTATTTGACCTTTAGTTAGGTTAGGCATTACATGAGCCAATGTAGACTCCCTTATTTTCTTTTCCATTTTAAGGTAGTAATGTCATTTATTCTCTACAATGGAGCTTCGCTCCTTTGGCATAGAATTGTCTAGTTCAAGTGGGGTGGTCTTGAACTTAGCCATCATAGTGTAGATGGACTCTTCCACTATGTTTTTTTCTTCCTTTGACAACTTATTAAAATCAATGGTCTTCAAACCAATTAGATCTGCATTATCTCTAATGTTATTACAAACATTTTCCAATTTAGACTTGGTAGAGCATCTTACCTGTTAGAAATGGAAAAATAAATATGTAAATAAGCAATACCAGGAAAGAATCTAAGTGAATAAATGCATGAAAAGATATTACCATAAAATAGGAGAGAGAAAGCTTCAAGCTCCAACACCATGAGACAAGATATTTGGAAAGGGGAAAGCAAAGAAAACCCCTTGTGACATTATGAATGAGGCATGAAAAGCCTAAGAAGAAAAAGAGAGAGAGCAAGAGAGCAATGGCTCATACAATATTTGAGAAGAGGAAGAAACCTCATTGTTCAATGAGAGAAGAGGGTCATCTCTTAAATAGAGATGAGAGAGAGGAGTTAGAATGTAACTCCCATGTCTATGAATGCCACCATTCATAAGTGTGTGAGGCCAAGTGTGAGATTACTCTTAAGGAGGAATAATCTACAATTAGAAATTACAATATATATTTGTCCTCACATATTCCACTAGATGACAAAATAAGATGTAGTGGAAAAGGACAAAAAAGAAATATATTAGGATATCTTGGCTTATATCCTAATATATTATAATAATAAATAAAGGAGTTCTAACCTTGGTTTATAAATACACCAAGGAAAGATTACAACTTCTAACATTACCAATCTAAATTGATCATCATCAGACTCTGTCTTTTCTTCATCTAATTCTGGGGGTGAAACATATTTTATTCTCTTCTTTAGTTTTATAGGCCCTCCTTGCTTTGTTGCTTTTTTTTTCCCCTATTCTTTTTCCACTTGGGTTGTTGCCCTGGTATCTGCCATTGTAGTTGGCTTGGCTGGGCTTGGCTTTGTTTCCTTTTTCTTTCCCTTAGGCTATGCAATTGGCTATTTTTGTGCCTTTCTTTTCTTTGGCTCTAGCTTTGGTACTTCTTGCTTAGCACCTTCCTCATTTTCTACATCCTCCACCATTCCTTTGGTTAAAGCAAGTGTTTCCTAAACTTGTTCCTCTTCATCATCTTCTGCTTCTTCACCTTCTTCTTTTTCTTTTGCCATGCCTTCACCAAATTTGGCTTTTAACTTCTCAACAAGTTTATCTTTCTTCTTTAGTGTGGAGGCAGTCTTTAACTCCATATCCACTTTTGATCTAACCACATCATAGGTTCCAAAATGTGGTGCACTTTTGTCTACTTTCTTAGCTAATAATGTTGTTATAGTTGTTGATGCCTCATCTAAATTTATTTCATAGCCAAGAGGTCTTAACCATTTAACTCTTGGTATGGAAGCTTGTATATAGGTGTAGTCAATATCTACAAGAAAGCATACATCATTTACATGCTTTTCTACTAATGAAACTAGAATTCTTAGCCTTTTCTTCATGGTCTTCTTGAAGTCTTCAAAATAGCTAGTCATTAGGGCCTCAAATTAGCTCCCATTTGTTCTATGTATTCATTGACTTGAGCTATGATTGACCTATTTTCCTTCCACACAACTTTACCAAAAGAAGGAAACTCATTTTGTACATAAAATAATATACAAATCAAAATAGCACCAAATTTGCATTGGGCTACCTTGGTTCTTCTAATTACTGCTAAATTATCATTAATTTGTTGTAGTTGCAGTTCTGCAAGATCATAAGTATGATCCTTTTTCACCAATTTGTAACCTGCATCTACTGCAATGTAAGGCACACTATTAAGTCTGGTGGATTGGTAAAATTTGTGTGCACTAACCCTAATGGAAAAATCAACAAGGGGGTTTTGGATGGTGTCTATTGTCATTCCTCTCTTGTTCCACTTGGCACCAGTATTTTTCTGAATTGCCTCCTTAGAATCACTCCTAAGGGTCTTTGGCTGATCTAGGGTTGGGTACCCTATCACTCTATGTACAATTCTCTTTGTGATTTTCACTGGGCCATCCTCCAACCATAAGCTTCCATCATGTATGATACTAAGTACTAGCCTAATCCATTCAATTTTAGAAATTGTAGGGAATTCTAGGGCACACATTAAACCCTTCTTCTCAACAATCTGGTATTTTTCCTTCAACACTCCATTTTCACACAATTTTTCATAAGCTTCCCTCATCTCCATGTCACCTATGGCTCCAATCTTGTAATTCTAACATCTCCTAACATCTTGAACCATAACTACCTTAGGGGGTATGATAGATAGGGCTCTGACTAGGTCATTTTTATATACTATCTTTGGTATTGGCCAAAAATATAGTTGTTTCACTTCATTGGACACTAGATGGACTTTGAATGGTTCCTTCTCCTATGTTTTCTTAGAGCTAGAAGCCATTTGTACAATCTAGGGTTTGAACACAAAGAAAATATGAAACTGCATAGCTCGGCACAAATGTAAATACCTTGAATTTGATGAAATCGTGTTGAATTGTTGTTGAAATTCACTTAAACATTGGATTCTTTGATTTGGATTCATTCTGCACTCTTCTTCATCTTTTGCCTTTGTTTTCAATGAAGAAAAATGATTGAAAACTCGATAATATACCCAATTTTCATTGCATTTAATGCTTAGTGTGTTTACAACTATCCACTCGGCTTCTTAAGGATTTTTGCATTACTCAGCTTCTATAGGAGTATCCTTTACTTGCCTTCAACTAATTTTTTTTATCGGATTCCTCTACTAACTCGACTCCTATTAATCATTTGGCTTCTACTAGTTTTGATAGTCAACTTGGCATGCACTAGAATTTTACTCGGCATCTAGGGGCAACTTTTCTAACTTGGCAACACTGATGAAATCTTGAAATTTTAACTTTGCATCTCTGATCATTATGATCTCTTCTTTTTAGTACTTTCTTGTTTAGGAATTGATGTATGATAAATCTTTTTAAATCATTCCCACTATTGGTCTAATTTTTTACAGTATAAAAAAATTAGAATTGAGTCAAATTTGTAGCCCCGATTTTGAGAATTTTGAGAAAATCAAGCCCTTTAAATGCCCATAAATGGCTATGTACCTGGCTGTACTTTTGAGCCCCATGAGGTGTTTAATGTTTCTAGCACCTTCAATTTAGTATGTCTACATGTTCCATGAAGTTAAATTGACATTCTGAGCCGTTTTGTGAAGTCCCATTTTTAGAAATTGCCAAATCTGCTTTTTACTCTAAGTGTCAAATAGCGATAAGAGCCTATGTTTGCAAGTGAATATATCACACCCAAAAATGTTTCATGACTCACCACTTTGGGAGTGTCTAGTGTCCTTACTTGAGAGCCTATGTTTTATATTTTGAGTCATTTGGAATCTGTTTGACTAGGTTTTGAATCCCTCAAAGTTGGTCAGTTATCAATGTCATACTAATATGAAATGTTCATAATTCTAGGAAGCCCTATTTTACTTGCTATAACTTTGACCTAGTTGACCAAAATGCTAAAATTCTTTTTGCGTTGCATTTTAGACATTAGAGACTTGTTATCTTTCAAGTTTCAGCTCATGACAAATCCATTTGATTAGTTTTCAAACGCGATTCCAAATGCAATTTCTATCTTTTTACTAGTGTTAGCATTTGCAAATTTGTCAAGACCCTTGTTCGGGATGTTGAAATCTATGATGGTAAGATCAAATGGATTTACCACAATGTTTTCCTCTAAAAATACTTTAAGTGTGTCAGTTTGCAAGTCTTGACGAATCCATTTGCACACTTTTCTAGGTCAATTCCATTTTTTTTTAAAAATGTTGTCATTGTTTCTAGTCTGCAAAATCCAAGTAGCCTACTTTGATCACTCGACATTTGTGCCCAATTATTTTTTATGAGCCCAAATCATAGATTCATATTCACCTCATGACAAAGAACCAGCATCCCAGTTTTCGAGGCCAAATCTAAACCCAATTTATTGTTTTCTAACATGTTTTCATGCAGGTGATTCTAAGAAGGAATCTTTGACAGTGAATATCTTTTGACCCTGAATTTTTCATGAGATGAGATTCGATAGGGTGAAAGTATGTGGAACAAAGAATCAGTATGTCAGATTTTAGAGCTTGGCCAGGTGATTATGTTAGTTTTTAAGGCCAGGCAACAGGCCTCCTAACACAGATTTTACAATGGTGTAGAAATGTTTTAAAATGAGTTTCAGTGGCAAACTTGTAATCGAAGTTGATTCCATCAATTGTTCAGAAATGAAATTTTTTTTTAGCCAGACTCACTTTGGGGTCCGACTAATTCCACCAGGAAGGGGTTTCCCCAAGCAAGAACTATGGTGGACCACAATCAGATATCACTTGAAATTGATGTCTCACTTGAGAAAAGTCAATCTATGGAGAGGAAATATATGCTTGTTCATAATCAACAAGAACTTTCAATACAATCCAACATTAACTCTGAATTAAGAGTTTCATCACGTGGAGATAAAAATGTTTTAGAGGAAATGTTGGTGATGGGATAATTAGTTTGATGGTCATTGCATCTCTCAAGAATATGATGATTTCTCTTGAAAGAATATAGAATTGTCCCTGCTGAAAACAAAGATGGAATCATGCCTAGTGACAAGAAAGATAAAAGGATGCCTATTGAGAAGAAAAGAAATTGAAATTTTTTTTATGGAAACACTATCAAGTGAAGATAACATGGGTAAGAAAATTAAAGAGTATGTTGCACTCTAGTTCATACCTTTACATTTGTCTCCACCCACCACGAAGCCCCTTGTCCCTCTAAAACTCCTCTACAACATGATGCCATGTACGATAATAAAAATGATCTGCTGGTTAGAGTGATTGTACGAAAAACCTATCTAAATGCTCAAAGGAATTGATGGCTCGACACGAACTCCACTGAATTTAGCAGCATATTGTGGCCACGTAGAAACTGTAAAAGAGCTATTGAAGGCTGGATCAAATTCAAAGGCTATGGGAATCATCTAATACTCAAAGAAACTCCACACACCAATGAAAAAGGGCAATACACATTTGAGATGGAATCTGCATCATAAAAGAAGATCCATGCTAGTAGCAGAGGAGGCAAAGGAAAGGTTCTAGTAGATTCAACAAGCACATTCAGTTTTATCAAATGATACCTTCCCAAAGAAGAGAAGCCCATCAAGAGAAGAGGCAGCATGTTGAAACACCCATAGGCACCTCTCATAATGCCAAATACATGGAGGCATATTTTCAAAATAGGAAGCCACCAATAAAAAAATAACACCCCATGACTTTAATAAAAGAAGGTTCCAGTTAGGGCAATAAACGCATGCTTAAAAGAAGTAGCTCACGCCAATTAAAGTAGGACACCTAACTCATAGGTAAACATATTGAGCACATGAAAGCTAAGAAGGTTTTAACACCCAACACAATTCATCCAAATTAAAAGGGAAGACAAGTTGTTTCAAAAGGCTCCGCATGCAACAAAAATAAAAAAGGTAGCTGGCTAAAGCAAAAGACCCATGCATGAGAAATTACAAATGGAGAGTCAGTTGAGTCAATGCATAATAAAAAGCCTATGCCAATGAAAATATAGAGGCACATCAAAATAGGGGAGCAGCCTGAGCAATAGAAAAGACTCGCCACCCATAGTGAAATAGGAAGGCACGGATGATCAAAAAGACGTGATCTAACGCATATTTCAAAGAGCAACTATTCATGCTTTGTTAAAAGGGAATTCACAGGTCAAGGAATAGACCACCCACACATAGTTTGAAGGTAGAAAATAAGAAGCCACATTGTAACAGAGGGTCAAAGCCACTTCAAATCATAGAGTCCCATGTGCAAAGCAAAATGCACAGATTGGCAGGAACACTAGCATGAAACAACCCATGCATTCAACATAGGGAAACCCATGATAGGCAGTGCCAAGTGTATAAAAAGAGGGTCCACACAAGATAGAACATGCATTAGGGGAGGCAATATAGTTTCAGTAGAAGATCACATAGGCCAAAGACAAAGAAAATCCTAGGCTAAGATAAAGACCAATGCCATTTGAAGGGAGCAACATGCGCCAAAGGGAGAAACCACTAAATAACAATATCCCACACTAATTACATGGGGAGGTTTTTAAGTTTTTAAATAGTTTTGGACTCAACACATAAGTTTTTTTTAAGACAATCAATTTTTGTTGAAGGCGAAGTTGCTCACACGTGGGTCTGACCAAACAGTTGGCAGGTTGTTGAAGCAACATTTTAAATGAGGTTGCAAGTGTGATGATGTGGTAGTGATAAACAAGATCATGCCACATGTCTTCATCTGATGATGGGTGCATGTCCACAAAAGAAAAGTGATGGATATTTAAAGAATGTGGGTATGTGGAATCGTGCCACATTGTAATGGGTCCTGCGCATGCTAATGTGGTGATCAGGAGTAGGTTTAGGTGAGAATAGACTAGATCATGACACATGTCACAATCCAACGGTGAGTGCATGCCCACAAAATGAAGATGCACACTAGTTTAAAAATGTGGGCAAGCAAGCATGACACATGGCATCAGGCTCAGAGTAAATGGTGACATGGCGGATGATGTAGATCGACTAGCCAATCAGGAAGTGCCATGTGGCTCAATCAATAGAGGTTTGACCCTGAGATTCAAGGAAGGGGAAAGATTTAAACTCATAAAATTTTATTATTTTAAATCCCTTCTCAAATGGGCATACGTCAGAAGTTTTTAAAATTCAAAAGGGCATTTAATATAAAGTCTAAACTTTAGGTTGATTTAAATTTTTGAAAAATTTAAATTTTCAATGAGTTGCAAACTTGAGTTTTCTACCAAAGGGGGACATTTTGTAACTGACTTTCTGGGCATTTTTGGTAGGCTAAATATGCGATATCATAGATCACCAAAATCGAGAGAATTTGAACTTTCTAATTCTGAGGTTAGTTTTTGCATAGAATGCCACTGTTTCAAGCTATAGGAGGTTTTCTATCAGGTTTCCAATTTGCAACTACATTCAAGCATCAAAGTTTAGTTTTGATTTTTGACATGGTAATGACCTGAATGTGTTTAAAAGGCAATGAAAATGCAGTTTGAGGTGATTTTAACCACTTTTAACTCAATAAAAACTCAATTTCACTAGCATTTTCATGAGATAGATTCGATTTTGGCAAGTAAAAGGGTTTTCATCATTGAGCAGAGATATTTCAAGATCAATTACAAGTAATGATGAAAACAAAATCATATCAAAGGGGTAGAAAGATGAAAGAGGTTTTCAGTTGCAGGAGATTGAATTTCAATTGGATAGATGTCAATTGCATAATAGATCTGGGAATTCACTTCTTGCTATATCTTTCTTTCATCCATTCATTGTAAGGGTTGGAAAATATTGGAAAGTTTCTCTGGAATGAAAGCATTTAGTAGAATTGGCCCTGGAATTGATGAACTCTGAATGTAAGATTTGGGATGTGCTAGTTGTAGACCATGAAGCTTTGCTTTGGTTATGATACCCCCTTCCAATCCCATTAGTTTCTCATTCTTGTCATTTTCTCTCTTGTATGACAGTATTTTTTATTGTACATTCTAGTTTACTAGGTTGTTTATGAGTCAATTTCATGCATTTTCATGTATTGTTTCAAGGAAATCAATACAAAGAACAACAGGTGTGAGTTTCATGTTAAATTTTTTCTCCATTCTCAGTGAGTTGTAATGTTTTATGATCTTTGAATAAAGAGCCTAGGTCATAGTTGCAATCCTTTAAGGTTGTATTTTGCTTCATTGTTGCTTGTAATTCAAGGAATTATGTAAATGCTTCAGAGATTCAATAGGGTTGCAAGTTTATTGAGGAGGATATCAGGTAAGAATGAGATTTAAGTTGAACATTGATGTCTATTTACAAGGTGAATGGATAGATCATATATCTGAATATATGAATAAGTATCAGATATCCAAAATGCATGAGGGAGATTCATAAATTGCCCAATGGATAAGGCACTGATCAGCTATAGGATCATTAGTTTGTTGTCTATACTTGGTTTTCATCTGCTTTCCCCACCCACATAAAATCAAAATCAAATTCAAATTCAAATCATCTTTATATTTTATGATGAAGAGCTAGAATAGTTTAACCCTCACTCAGCTTGTGCATTCCATAGAGTTGTAATTTGCTACTACACTTCTTTGTTACTGCATAAGTCGTTAGGAGATTTAGAGGTTTTCATTTGCTAAATAGATTAAGGGATATGTTTTGCACTGGTACGATATCAATTGAATCTAAGGTTCACCTGCTTAGGTTTTTCAGAGCCTAAAGTAGAAGGATTTATGCCTTAAAGTTGGCCCAAGACTGCAATCAAGTGTATCCGTCATAGGAATTTGCTAGTCTTAGATGCATATGTCTAGTTTCTTGGTCATTTTCAAAACTGTTAAATCAGGAGCCAACACCATCACTTGACCTTTTAGGTGAAGTTATCCCTTCATTTGATGTGCTACTCACATCTTTCTTCTTCCATGTCTTACTTATTTCTCCTTTGATGTGTTCAACATCTACCTTCTCTTTTCCTTTGTTGTTCCTTGAATTGGGTGCCTTTAATCATGTTGGGCAATTCTTGTTGATATCACCAGTCTTTTAACAACTGAAACATGTGGTTTGGCTCAACCATCTATTGTAGTTTCCTCTGAAATGTGTTCTTATGCAATTTTTAGGAATGTGTCCATATTCCTGATAGTAATGACAATTATACCTAGTGTTGTTGTACCAATTGTAGTGATGTCCATGGTTATTTCCACTTGCTAGCTAATTAAGTGTCCACATAGGCTTTGATCTGCACTCAAAAGCTCTATGTCCATACTTCTTGCAATTGTAGTAGCGACCTTCAAATTTTTGTGTTCTGACAATCCTAGTCTTGCAGTTATGTGCTTGATGTCCTTGCTTTTTGCACTTATGACAGTGACTCACATTATTAGGTATGTCATGCTGATGGGTATTCTTGCTCCTACATACATTAGAGGTATGTCCTATTTTACCATAGAAATGACAAGTAGGTTTAGTGTTCTTACCTTTGTTACTTCTTTCTTCTACAGTCTTAGATGACTTTCCATGTTCAGTGATGGTGTATCCTAGTTTTGATGTATCATTGCTAGCCCTTGATGATTTTAGTAGCTGCTCAAAGTACTTATGGCCTCATTAGGTTTGTTGAAGCTCTCTACAATATCCTTCTCTCTTTTCAGGTCATTTTGCAGTTGTTCATTTTGCATCTTCAGTGTAGAGATCTAAATATCCTTAACATTTAGTTCATGATGTACATTCATCATCTAGCTTAGGGTGTCTAGCTGCATTTTTGAAATTCTTGCAAGCTCAATTGACTTTTCTTCTAGTTTGTTGGCAAGGTTTCTCTTTTCTTCTTCTAACATAGCCTTATTTTCAATGGCTCTTTTCTTCTATTCAGTTACCTCACAAAGCATCATGGCTTGTGACTCTTGTTCAATCTTGAGTGTTCAACTTGGACTCTATTCTTCTCCATCATGTCTACTATTGCTACATCAAACTCTTTGGAATCTCCATTTGTAAACAGTTTTGAGTTGTCAATCTCCTTGTATTGTGTATCATTTTTAGCTATGGCAATCTCTCTTCTTCTCTTAAAGGATTTTCTCAGTTCCTCTCTAGCTTCTTCCAAAGCATGTAAAGAAAGTTGTATATCAATTTCTTGATTCTATATGATCTTCCCAAGTTTGTAGACTTCCATTTCTAGATCTTTTCTCCAAGCTATAAGGCTTCTCCTTCTGAGAACTTTTCTCTGATACCAATTGTTGGAATTTACAAGTGGGAAGATTTACTTCTAAGGGGAGGGGGGGGTGTGAATTAGAAGTAACTAACTTTACTCTTTTCAAAAACTTTTTATTGATATCATTCACATGCATCTAATTCATCTAATAAACATGAAAATAAAGACATGCATGAAAATATATAACACAAGATTTGGTAACACAGAAACCCTCCAAAATAAGAAGGTAAAACTAGGGTGGGGATGACACCCACAAAGTATCATTGGAGCAATATGTAACTATTCAAGGTTACAAAGTTTGACCACTTCCAATGGTCTACCCTATGAAAGGCCTGTCCTATTAAAGACTTTACACCTTGCTAAAAGTGACTTGGTTAAAGGATTTACAAACATTCACTAGGAATGCTACCTTGTTAAAGGATTTAGCACATTGTCTAAAGGCTTACAACATGGCTATTAAACCAACCTATCATCATAGGATTTTCATTCCTAATACAATTGCTAGAGAGTATTAGAAAGTCTTGACCTAATGACTTACAATCCTTAATTTTTGATACCAGATCCTTGTTCAGCTCTGTCTATTCTGATCCTTGCTTGATCTGATATGTCTTCTCCTCGAAACTCTAATACTTTGTTCTTGATCAACTAGATTCTACAATGTTTCTCTGCCCTTTCTAGTCTTTACACCCCTTTGCACTTCGCTATAATTCACCCATAATCTTCTCTCATGTGCATATACAATAGGGTCTCATCCTCCTTTTAAAGGCTTCAAAGACTTAGGGTTAGGTATGAATCTACAATCAATATTTACTCTTCATTTCTCACTCACTTCTTGCACTTTTCTTATTGGTTGCATGTCTTTTCCATTTTTCTTATTGGTTGCATGTTTATTACATAGGTAATACAAAATATTCGATATTATCTTCAAGATCCTTCGAGATTCATCTTGAATCAGCTCAAAAATGATTTACATCTGAGTTTGTGAAGATACAAACTCGTATGTTGATTCTATGTTACTCAGCACTTACTAGTTGTTGATGCTCGACACATATAGGAATTTCACCTCACTTGGCTCCTATAGTAATTTTATTTCACTTGGAATCTATACTTTTCTTAGCACCTATAGTGACTTGACATCTATAAGGACTCGGCATCACTTATCACTTGGCACTTGAACTTTTCCTGGCACCTAAAGTTTCACTTCGCACTTGAAGTTCACTCGACACCTATTGAATTCTTTGGCTCAGTAAACACTATAGCTCAACTTCTATATTATACTCAACTTCATCTTGAGAATTGGTTAAGTGTTTTGACACTCAATTGTCAAAACCAATCTGAGACCAACAAATACTTCTACCTCTTTCTCCTGGTGTTGAAAGTCACTAGTGAGAGGCAGTGATTTCTAACTCTTGACTTCCATGAAAAATAAACTCATGAAAGGAAAAATACCTTAACTATTGATGTTGAACTTCGATATGTTGATTTTGGCATGGGTGTAAACATGAAACTCCTTCACACCATTTATCAAAACCATGTAGAACCACCACCTCCTTGAAAGAGGATAAATAAATCACTATTGTGATTCACTGCTTGACATTCCAATTTCTAATAACAACAGATTGCATACAACACTTTAAAACTTATCAGTCAAGAACTGATATCTTCTCTTTTCTTGCCAAGATCTTCTTATAAAAATTTTAGATCTACACATCTAAGTTGAAAAACTTTGAAATTTTTTTACATATAACCAATTTGCACTAGTATAGAGATCTTTAGAGAGTCACCACTCATAATTGTGCGAAAGATTCAAAACATGATTTACCACTTAAAAAATCTGAACTCAACTTTCAACTTGTAAAACTTGCAAATCATCAAACACTTAGAAAAGAGAGAAAACATTTGATCAATTCTAACTCTGATTTTACAATAGCACTTTGAAAAGAAAACCCAACTGAATTGATTAAAGATGACCTCTCTTAGTGACAACACAATTTACACTCAACCCTTAAAGCTACTACTACAAACGAATCAAGCATTATTGGGATGTATGAATTTTGAGTAAGAAACTAGAAAACACATCAGATAACTTACTGCTATAGATTTTCATGCATTTTTTCTAATGTATTGAATCATTTTTCAGATTCTCAAGGTTTGGCTATCATATAGATTCAATACAATCCCCAGTAGAGTCACCATTTTGTTGGTGTTTTAAAATGTCAAGTTTCAAAAAACCAATGATGAGATAATAATAGATCTAGGGGCGGTTGATTCCCATCTACAATATACCCATTCAAACACCAAGGCCAACTATAAGGCTAGACTCCTTCTTCTACTTTAGGCTCTATAAGACCTACGTGGGTAAACCTCAGATTCTTCATACGGTACCAATATCAAAGCATATAATTGAATCTATATAGAAGATAATACCCTTGAATCTTCTATCCTTATGCAAACAATATAGACATGAAATAGCTAGAATTATGACATGAACAAGATAAGCTAAGTCAGGGTAACTCTTTTTAGCTCCTCAACATAAAGGGAAAATGATTTTGATTATAAATTTGATTTCAACATAACCAAGACATGAACAACAAAACATATAGATCTTGTAGTTGATCAGTGACTTATCTATTGGGAAATTCCATAAATCATTGACATACATCCTTGAAAATCATTGAGACATTTCATGTATCAGGACTTCCAAATCTATCCTTTTACCTTGTGAATCAGACATCTACATCTTTCTGAATCTCATACTTAACCTATCTCTTCATGAAATCTGCAACCTCATCATGGTATATCAAGCATTTACATAACTCCTTGAATCATAAACAAAACATACCACAACATACAACCCAAAATAGGATGTAACTGAGCTTTGTGCTCTTTGTTCACAAAACACAAAAGATTACAAACAACACAAATCAGAGACAAGATTCACACTAATGATAAAACTTGTTGCTACATTTTTATTCATTTCCTTGAAACAAATATATAAAGGATGTGTGCAATTGTACCATAAAACTGTTGAATATACTAGAATTATCTATATTCTCATTAACTATTGTTCATTACATGAGAGAAATGTAGAAGAATGGTGGAAACCAAAATGAGAACTTGCTTAGAGAACTTGGGAACCAACCCTAAAGAAAGAGAAGAGAAGAGAATATAAAAATAGGAAAAATTCCTAAATCAGATCAGATGTTGCCATTCATGTTGAGATTATGGGTGTTGCACACATTGCATAATATTGCTTAAATTTTATTATTTTATTTTATTATGTATTGTTGTATCTAGGAGCACTTAGATGGACATGCAACATGTAAAGATTCCCATGAGATTTAATTGATGAGTTGTATTGTAACATTGTGATAATATTTGTTGTAATTATTTAATATTGGAGAAAAAGAATTAAAATTCTAATATTAATTTGGGGTCAATGGGCTAGGTAGCACATGGTTTTAGCACATGGTTTATGTAATATCACTTGGTGGTTTTGTGAGACTTGCTACTATATAAGTAGTCACAAGGGTAGTTATCAGTGTGAGAAGGAAAAAAATGGAAAAAGGAAAAGGTCGAGCAAGGCAAGGCTTGACAAGTTAGCCAAGGGAGCATGAGATGGTATGTGTAGATTCATGTTTGTTCACATGGATTGCTTGATTGTGGCTATGGCTTTGAAAGCTTCCATGATTGTATTACAATGGTGATTTTGCTAAATATTACATGGTGATGGATGCTTTTGGAGGCTAGGTTTTTCCCTCAATGAGGGTTTCCTATGGTATATCTTGTGTCACATTTTTGTGGGTATGTTGTTTATTCTCTTGTATGTAGATTTCAATTATATATATTTTTTAGATCTATTATGAGTTATGTGGAAATGGTTATATTCTTTCTTAAAAGTTTCCTTACAAGTGGTATCAGAGCTATGGTTTTATTATTGTAACCCTAGATTGAATCCGTGAGAATGCATGAGAGGATAAAAGAAAGGGCAAGGTATATGAGTTGTTTATTGTAGATATGAGAGTTTTGGCTTTGTTATTATGATGGGATATTAGTAGATTTTTGGGCATATGAAATTGTTGGACAAAAGAATTTTTTGGATGTTTCATTTAAATGAGGGTTTTAGTAGGAGCTTGTAGAAATAACCTCCTAAGTAAAAATAAACCTCACCATTAGATCCGGGTTGATGTTTCCATAAATTTTGATATATAATATGCCCTTGTTTAACCATGTTCAGAGGAAATGAAATATTTTTTTTTTTTAGCCCATGATGGCCATCAAATTTAATCCCATCAAAATTTCATCACTAAAAAAAAAATTGCAGTGAAAATGGTAAAAAGACTGTCTTAATAAAATGACCATAACTTTCTCTTAGGATATCAGATTTCAGACTTCTTATAGGCATTGGAAAGCTAATTCATAGAACTAAAACTTAGTGTAGGTTTGGTTCTATGATTTTGACATTTTTTAGGTTTTAAGAGCCCAAAAGTCAAATGTTATTTATTTTGAGCACAAATTAAGGCATAACTTGGGCATATGGAGTCAAATTTTGGACTTCGAGTAGTCAACAGAAAGCTCTCGGAGAGCTCTATATATTGGTTCATATTTGGTGTAGGTTTGCCATGATTTATTTGGTGATATATTAATTTGAATAATTTATAGTATATATTGATTATGGTAACATTGTGAATTTATGACATTATCTATTTGGAGATTTAAGATTTGATGTCATTGTATACTTAGTTCATATTTCAAATTGTTCTCATGATGATATGGTTATTAGTGTTTGGTTTGGATATGTATGAGGATTTTTTGGGTCTACAAGTTGGGCAGTGTTGTAAGTGGTCTACACTTATAGGTTGCATTTATAGCTTGGTTATGGGTTGCCTTTACCTAATGATCTTTCATTATTGATGCATATTTAGATTAATGCTTGGATTTGGGTTGTCTATGCCCTAAGATATATGATTTGCTAATTTTGTCTTCATGTAGAAGGGATGAGATGTTGTTACCAGGTACAATCATGGTGGAGGAATGTGGTTGACTATTTTATGTTGTCATGTTGGACACACTTTAAGAGTTAGTTTCTCGATTCATGGATGTGATCATGATGCCATAGATTTTGGCATGACATGATTGGATATATAGGTACATCCTTGATGTTCATTAGTTTGGATTTCTAATCTAGTTATGGTGGTATATCTTCTTGGTTGAGGATCATGGTTGTTTGGTTTCTTTTGGGGAGCTCATGATGTGCACTTTGAGTTCTTTGATGGTTTGATGCCTTGGTTGATTCTCATAGTTAGAGAATAGTTTTTCATCATGATTTCATGGATATATTGGATAATTTTTTTAGTGGGAGCTTGTGAGAGTGATGAGGTGATAGTGCAAGATTATTTCCTAGTTTGGTTTTCATCTTCTTAATTTGGAGATCTTGGTTTCATTTGGTACTAACACTTTGGTTGTGTGAGTGTAGACCTAGAGGATCTTCATATAGGAGATGGATGTTATTATGCCATATGTGACTTGGTACAATGGTTGAGTGGGATTTTTTGGTATTGATATATTTATTAAGTGTTTGTAGATGTTGGAGATTTTTCTTAGGTCCCATTGCTGCAAAAGCATCTTTGGCATTTGCATGGTGCACTTGTTATCTTCATGGTGTGTGAAGATGGTTAGATCTTGAGAACTCATGGGGTTCTTGGCTATCTTCATGGTGTGTAGAGATGGTTATTCATGGTATGTGGAGATAGTTTTTTCTTCATAGTGTGTGGAGATGGTTGCATCTTGAAGACTAATGGGGTTCTTGGTAAAGGTGTGGTTTATGCTTTCATTTGGCATGTTATCCTTGGGGTTAGGATGGTTTCATTTTTATTTCATGGTATACTCTTGATACGCATTTAGAGTTGTGACATGTTATGGTGTGTTCATATGGAACATATTATCTCTTTGGTTGAGATGTTTAGATCATGTTGTCATGTTTATGTTCCTAAGGCCATGGTTGGAACTTTGATAATGATTTTGGTTTACTTTCATGGTATTGAGTACATTGATCATAAGATGGATACTTCATGATATTGCTATGTTGTATTTGAAGTTGGCATGGATTGATTGGTTACAGGTGCTCATGGACACCTAAAGACAGTGGGGGTGCTGATTTCTCTTGGATTAGAGAAGTATTTGTTGGGATAGTTGATGATTTCAACAGGAAGTCTTAGGGGCATTCACCTAATATGGACTTGAGAGGAGATTGTTCTTAGATGAGTCTTGGTTAGAGACTTGGATATCTTGATGAGCACTCTCATTCCCCAGTTTTGGTCTACTCAACGGTTTTCTACTTGAGAGGTATATCCCATTGTTTCTCTTAGGTGCATTATATTTATTCTTTTCTTTCATGCATATGGATCTTGAGCTATGGTACATGAGTTAGCTCTAGAGGGCTCATTTGAGAGATGGTTTAGCATTGGTTATCTCCATTTGTATAGGTTGCTATGTTAGTTGAGTTTGGAAGATGGTTTTGTATTGGGCATATTCCTTGGTTTAGGAATGGTGTATGAGTTTGATCTTCTTGTGAGAGACTTACATCTATGATTAGTTATATGGTATGGTTTGGGTGTTATTGAGGCTTCTTTTTGGGGTTTTATGGAGGAGATCATACTTGCATAGTTTACATCTAAAGGTGTGTGTAGAAGGACATGATATAGGTTATAATTTTCTTGGTTTCTCTTTGGTCTTGGTTATCTTCCTAGATGTTTAGTTTTTCTTACATTGGATTTGAGATTGGTTAGAGATTTTGATCACTGGTTTGTGTTCATGTATGTCATGTGAGAGATGACATGGTTATTCCTTTATCTCTTTCCTCTGTTGGTTGTGGAGAACTTGGGAGAGTGTTGGAGACTTGTTATGAGATTTGTTCTTGTAGGTTATTTATTTATGTATTTTGGATGTCCTTGACGCTACATGGATTCACTTCTTTGAGATGTTGTGAGTGGATTTCTTATAGCTTTGACATTATCTTTTGCAATGGGAGCTTCTTGGTAAATATGTGGTAGGTATTGCTATTCAAGCTTGTGATTATAGGTTATAGATTGGATATTTTCATGATGTGAGATTCACTTGGTATACCTTTGGAGGTATGGATAGTTTGATGGGTTTGGCACTTGTCGTGGGTGCTATTTCAGCTATGGATATTTTGACAACTACGGATACATGTGATTACCTTTGTATTAGATTTTTTTGTGGTTGGCATTTTAGTTCGTACAAAATTTTAGGATCTGCTAATGTGACAGGTTGGGTGGCTTTCTCTTTGGATGGATTCCATGTATGTCCGATGATAGTGACATAATAGAAGGCGGCTTCATTCATGTTTGAGATGCTAGATACTTTGATTTTTTTGTAGGTACCAAGATGGAGCATTTTGTGTATTTTTATCCATGATGGTGGATGTGCTAGGAGGGATTATTCCCTTGTTCATTTGTGTGGCTACAGATTGCCCCTATGCAATGTATACAACAAGTGGGAGATTATTGAGATTATGGGTGTTGCACACATTGCATAATATTGCTTAAATTTTATTATTTTATTTTATTATCTATTGTTGTATCTAGGAGCACCTAGATGGACATACAACATGTAAAGATTCCCATGGGATATACTTGATGAGTTGTATTGTAAAATTGTGATAATATTTGATGTAATTATTTAATATTGGAGAAAAGGAATTAAAATTTCAATATTAAATGTGGGTTCAATGGGTTAGGTAGCACATGATTTATGTAATACCACTTGGTGGTTTTGTGGGACTTGCTACTATATAAGTAGCCACAAGGGTAGTTATTGGTGTGAGAAGGAAAAAGGGAAAAAGGGAAAGAGTCAAGCAAGACAAGGCTTGACAGGTTAGCCAAGGGAGCATTTGGGAAGGTTGAAAGCATGGGATGGGATGTGTGGATTCATGCTTGTTCACATGGGTTTCTTGGTTATGGCTATGGCTTTGAAGGTTTCCATGGTTGTATTGCAATGGTGATTTTGCTAAATAATGCATGGTGATGGATGTTTTTGGAGGCTGGGTTTTTTCCTCAATAAGGGTTTCCTAGGGTATATCTTGTGTCACATTTTTGTGGGTATGTTGTTTATTCTCTTTCATGTGGAATTTAATTATATATTTGTTTTAGATCTATTATGGGTTATTTGGAAATGGTTATATACTTTCTTGAAATTCCTTACAATTTGTCCACTTGAAACTCTTCCACTTTTTGATGTAGAACCTCTCTCTCTACCTTCTTTATGTAACTAAAAATCATATATGATCCTTGCTACTAAAGAGTGCATCAAAATATCTTCAGAATGATGGAGAATATAACTAAAAAGATGCTAGAACTGATTTTAAGACAATGGGGAAAAGACCCACCAAATGACCCTGATAGGCAAAAAGAAATTCTCAAAAACATTTTCCTCCGAACGTAGAGCCAACAAACTTCAATTTCTACTCTCTATCAGATTTTTATGCTCAATTGTGAAAATTTCTCATTCTTCTAAGAATGCCCCACAATTTACAAATCTGCTTATATCTCATACCGTTGAATTCTTGTGCATTTTTTGACTGCAAATTCAAAAAGCCCATCTTCTCTCGATTCCAATAGCATACTGCACTATGTATTTTGGATTAAAAAAATACCCCTCTAGCATGCATTTGATAATCTAGGCCCCAACTAATAAGTAGAGCATTTTAAATGAAAAATGTAAAATCTCATATAGTTTGACTATAGAAAATTTTCAAATCATTTAAATTTTTCATATTCAAAATGCACGTACATTTGAAAGAAAAACAAAAAAATGTTATTTTTATCATTTCATCTTTTTACCCCTTTTTTCAATCCTAGTCAAACCCCAATTGACCACCACATAGGTGCCATGTGTTAGTCTATGATTGGTCAGACTCACTCTATTATCACCACCTCACCACTTCCTTACTGGAGCCCTACCATATGTCAGCTCCTTGTGAGTTCATAGGCTTAACTCATGACCACAACTTAACCCTAGTGACTGGGTGACTAACCTCATGTCATATCGTCACACCTCCATCTTCTTAACCATAGTTAAGGCTATTGACCATGCAAAATGAAGCTTTTCACATGGTTAGAGAAATTTCTCAGATTTAACATCTTATGTCGTGACTGTGCACCTAGCGATCAACTAACTACTTCGCTCTGTCATGTGGTTAACCTTTTATTGTGTAGTTAGCCTTGCAACCATGTGATTGAGTGCCACATGACATTTTTTATGATGTCATCACCTATCTTTAGGTCACCTACACTTTGTATCAAAATTTGGTGACATCATTGATGTCATCTGTGCGTCTATGCACAGTGGGCCCTCTCAAGCACTTGTGGCTTCCAAAAGTTGTGCTATCTTTTAGACACATTCTTATTGTGCATGGTGGTATTTAAATATCAAAATTTTATTTCACCACATGAATATTGGATTAAATTCTTCTTTGTTTTCCTCCATTTATCATTTTGTACAACCAGCACCTTGGAGACTCTCTAGTTCCTAATGCCCTTGCTCTGTAGCTTCTCACAATGTTAATGCAATCAGCAAGGGATATACCTTTTGACCTTAGATGAAACAAGATGGAGAAACATCATGGATGTCATGCAACACCTTGAACAATAAAAAGCATTAATAAAAAAGAAAAATGGGTGCTATCAAAACTATTGCAAATGTCAATAAAAATGGCAGTCGTGAATCTATTGGGAAAGGGTTGTTTAAAAAGCAAGAAATTGCCAACCACTCCTTGTGTGATGGATGAAATTAGGTGGCTATTTCTTTTCTCGTGGCCTAGTTTTCATGGGTGACTTGGATTTAACATCAAATAACAAACTTCATTCTTCTCCCCCTTTCTTCCTCAATGACACTTCATAATTACAAGGCAATTCCTTGCATGGATAGAAGATGAAATTTTCCTCCTCAATGGGCCTTATGGCCATCTAGTGGCCAAACTAATAGTCCCTTGCAATCCTCCTCTGAGAAATTGATGCGATCAAAACAACAAATTCAATCGTGCATGTGGAAAATCTTTGTAAACAAGGAAGTCTTTGGTTCATTCACAGGTCATACCCAAGGTTTTAAAACATTCACATAAGCTGGAAAAGCAACTGAATAAGGTTGTGGCTAGGTGCCATTAGCTAATACCAATGTCTCTTCATAGACATGTGGATGTCTCATTTGTGATTTTTCATCAATGACAATGATATGCCCACAAACCCATATTTAAAATATCACTTCCTCTCACTTTGTTGCATCTCACTCTCCTATGCAGAAAGGTGCCCTACATTCTTCAAAAAGTGCAACTTCTTGGTGTTGGAAACTCAAATTGCCCCTCTTCACACATTAACACTACCCTTGATCACTTACTTATACAAGGATGATGCACAATTTTCTAAAGAGGACTCCTCTAACTTGTTCATAAGAAAGTTTGATAGATATTCAACTTTTATTCCCCCTTTTCTTTCTAACGTATTTCCTCCAATTCTTGTCATAGTATCAAACTTGACTGGCTACATTTTAATGATCTCAGTAGAAGAACCCTCTCTACAATTAAGAAAATTCTTGAGCAACACTTTGGTCAAGAAACATAGGTGTCACTACCTCTCAAAATAAAATAAGGTGGAAGTGTGATGCTCATCCTTCTTTGACAGATGCATACAAGACTAGAAACTCCAATTGTTCCTCTAAAACATCAAGATTTACAAATAAATCAAATATCAAGCTTTCCTCCTCTGATCCACACCTTTCTTTAGACACTATAGCAATAATTTACATGCTAGGGTTCCATCCCATTGTTAGAGGAATAAAAAATATCATCTTACACAATGCTTTAGGAAGATGTCTGAGAAGAATGGACACTAAAAAGAGATGGAGCTCAGAGTGGTGCAAGCATTAATGCTTAAAACCTTCCTTTACTATTTACATTGTGTACAGCCCACATGTCCCTTTAACCTCAAATGTATTTATGTAACATACCAAGTAATTATAATGATTAGAAATCATTATCATATTTTATTAAAAATTCAATGTATAATGCCTTGTCAATCTATTAAAATTAGTCAAGCCCAAAGTGGGTCTAGCTAAAAAAAAGTTCAAACTGAAAAAAATGATCCTTCAAACTAATCATTTGAATTCATTTCATTGCTTAAAATCAAGTTTGATAACTGATTGATCACTTAAAATCTCATTTTACCCCCTTCTGTCAATTGTAACTTTCTGCCTAGAAGGCTTTGAAACTCATTTTAAAAACTAATCAAAATGAACAACTAAGTCCTAAGATTTGACATATTGATTCTTTGTTCCACATTATTGCACCCCATTAGATTTCATCTCATGACAACATCTAATTCAAAAGGTATTGATCATCAAAATTGCTCAATCAAAACAACCTGAAAACAAACATGTTAGAAAACCACAAAATACGTTCAGGTTTGGCTTCGAAGACAAGTCAAACTGACACTTCAATGCATGAAAACTAGGGCATTAGTTCATTGTCACAAGGAGATCATATATCTATGATTAGGGCTCATGATGAATAATTAGGAACATTTGGCAAACGGTCAAAATTGGGTGCTTAGAATTGCAGAATTGTGAACACTAGCAGGATATTTATTTTTGTAAATGGAATGGACCTAGGAAAGAGTGCAAATGGATTGGTCAAGGCTCAAAAATTGGCACACTTAAAATATTTTTCAAAGTAGAACACAATCATACAAACCATTTGGTCTAGACAATAACAGATTTAAAGTTATGAGATCTCGAAAAGGGCTACCGATCAATCTGCACTTTAGGACACTGGTAAAACTTTAAATATTGCATTTGGAATCAAATTTGAAAACTAGCCAAATGGATTCTTCATAAGCTCAAATCTAAAACATTACAAGTGCCTGATCTCTAGAATACAATGCAAAAGGAATTTTCTCATTTCAGTCAATTGGGTCAAATTTATAATTGGTCAAATAGGGCTTCCCAGAATTCTGAGAAATATGCATGAGCATGACAACAATAAACAACCAACTTTGAGGGATTCAAAACCTAGTCAAAACATATTGAAACAACTTGAAAATTGAAACATAGGTCCTTTGATATGCATACTAAATACTCCCAAGGTTGTAAGTCATGAAACATAACTGGGTGTAAGATATTCAATTGCAAACTAGGCTTCTTGTCATTATTTGACACTTAGGCAAGAATGCAGATTTGAACATTGCTCAAAATGGAACTTCACGAAATGACTTGGAACAAAAATTTCTCATCATGGGATGCATGGACACACTGAATGCAAGGTTTTAGAAACATAAAACACCTTATAGGCCTCAAAAGGACAGTCAGGTACTCAAGCATTAAATGCACTTATAGGGGCTCAAATTGACAAAAGCTTAGAATCGTACTCAAAACAAGAACACAATTTTGAGTGCCATCAAGTTGTGTAAATCCTCTCCCTACCCTTAGCATCTCATTTCATAAAACTTCCCACTTAGACTCATCTATTTAGTCTCAAACCCAAAATTTCACAATAAGGCCTAATAGGAGACCTAATGCCAACCAACCCTCTAATTGAGGTTTTCAACGCTAAAAATATAAAAGTTTCCAAAAATCCTCTAGTAAAATGTCACTTTTAGGCACCATTTCGATTCATTTAAAAATTACTACAAATTGGGATCCAAGTTTTGAGTCTAACTTGGTCAACTTGAATATGTTGGTTCTAGGCCTATTAGAAAGTTTTGACTAGGGTTTAACAAATGGCCCCTATTGATCGATGCTTCTAAGGGTTTGGCCCATCCTTATAGATATCCACACATGCAAGGAAATCCTAACAACATTTGACTTATGTATACACAATCCAATTCTACTTTTACAACACCAAAATCACTCAAAATATTATTGTCACATGAGGATGCCAAGCCTAGGTCTTCCTGCCAAAATTTGTGGCTAGCATGGATTGTTATCAAAAATGTTGTAAACTATAGTTTACCCCCCAACCTAATATTTCCCAAATATTTTCTGAGAACTAATGGAGAAATGTTAGGCAATCTTCATTTTTGTGCAAGACTAAGGGTTTTGGTTCCCAAACAACCAATTTTCACTAAATTGACCAGATCTCCTTCATTAGAGCACCAAATGACTTTAGAATCATTGAAATGGAAATTTTACTAAACCATCTAGACATCCATTTTCATAAAATATACATATTAATCCACTATGAGGCACACCAAGTTAAGGAACAGTAAAATTACACAAAACATTTATGAGAGTAATCCACCAATTTCGACATTCATTCACCAAATTGCATTAATACATCATAGATCAACCAAATTAGTCATATTGGATCATCCTACAACCATACCGATAGAAATTTGAATTAGTTTGTAGTTGGAGACCAAAATTGCAAAAATTGTTGTCAAACTTTCTAATGACAACATTGACAACTTTTTGTCAAAAGTTTCATTTTGGCTTAGAACCCATTAATAGTGATATAACATGGTTCCAAATGACCTGAATATACATAAAAAACACTAAGACACCTTTCTACCATCATAGGGTGGTTGTTGACCAAGTTTGACCTAAATGCACTAAAGTGCCTTTCAAATGGTGAATTGGCTCTCATGGACTTATTACATGGAAAAAAGACAGTCTTACAAGAGACCTTATTACAACTTTGACAACTTCCCAAAACCCTCTTGGGTCCTTGGGTGCAATTGGGGTGCTTTGCACCAAAATATAATTTGATAGACCAAAGTGGTTGCAAGAATGTCATTGTCGATGAGGATCTATTAATTGCTTAATTTATTTGACCTAAGGATAAGTGCACCATGATGGTGTGAAAAAAGGGGTGTGAGTGACCACATTTATACTAAAATTATATAAACCTAAACCTGGAAGGGAAATTTAAGTCATGCACTCAAAATTATAAGATGCATAAACAATAATAATTATAGTATTCTAGATCGAAGGAGAAGAATGTTTGCGCTGGGTGTCTGCGTGCGATCGTCGAGCTAGGGCAGCCATGCCCTAGCTCCTTTCAGTGCTTTCTGTGTGTGCACCAAAGGGGGGAGGTGTTTCAGCTATAATGGGGGAAGGTGTCTGGTCTGAAACGTCTTATATTTATGGAAAGATCTCTGCTATTGGGTCGGTCTACAGGCAATGGGGTCGTTGGTTTGTGTGGTGCCTAGTAAGTGGTCCCCTGTGGTGATCACTCCAAGCCGGTGGAATAATGTCTAGGGATGAGCCTTCAGGGGCTACACCTAACATTATTTTGCATAAAGTGGAGGACATGCATCCACCAAATCAAGGGGCAAGGGTGTTTGATAATGCCCTTTTTTCTCAGAGCTCAGGAGTTATAGCATCAAATCCGTCTAGCAGTTCTCGGATCACAAAGATTAATGGGTTCTTGGAGCGATGCAAAGAAAGACCTAAATTGGTAATCCCTTACGAGATGATTGCTAAGGATGTGGAATACTATTCAAAGCATTCACTGTACTATAAATTTATAGGTTTAAGAGTGTCCCTCCAATTTCTAGAAAACTAGGCTCAGAGAATTTGGGAGCCAGAGGGTGAAATGAAAGTCACATTGCTTGCAAACAACTTCTTCATGGTTACATTCACCTGCATGGCAGATCATAATAGGGTATTTGAGGGCAGGTCCTATTTTTACAACCAGGTTGGGTTATTTGTTAAGCCATGGCATACAAGATTTAACCCCTCTGAGGAGCTTTCGAATCGGGTCCCAGTGTGGGTTCGGCTACCTAGATTTCCAATAGAGTGTTGTCGGAAGGATGTTTTCCATATGCTCACTTCGATGTTGGGGAAACCGGTAGGGTCCTCAACCCAAACCCTTGGTAAGAGGGTTATGACTTTTGCTCGAATTTGTGTGGAGCTTGATTTGAGTAGACCACTATCGGATGAAGTTGAAATGTGCGCAGGATCTAATTCTTGGGTTTAGTAACTCGATTATGAGACCCTTCCCTTCCGGTGTTGAATTTGTCATGAATATGGCCACCTGCTGCGTAGGTGCCCGAAGGCCAAGTCAGTGGATTAGCAGCCTCCACCCCCTCCTCGTAACAGTCTTGGTGCTGATAAAGGGAAGAAGCCAAATTCAGGAGAGGAAAAGGATGCTAAGGGCTTTGTACAGGTCAAGGCTCACAATCGTAATAGAGGTCAAAAGAGGACTTTGATGGAGAGACAAGAGGAGGATACCTTTAACAGATTTGAAGTCCTAGATGAACTGGGGCAGCAAGAAGTTATTCCAGGATTTAGTAGCATGGATCAATTGGTTGCAGAGCCCGATCAGGAGATTGTCTCTTTCGACCCTCCTCCTTCTCCACAGGTTGAACTTGCCATGCCTATGGTCACTGATGGGCAGGTAGGGGCTTAGGTGACTTTGGGGTTAAATGTTGATCGGGGATAGGAAGCAGTGGGCACTGCCCTTCCTGCACGAAGTGTTGTTTCGGATATGGATAAGCGTGGCAAGTCTTCTCCTCACTTGGGTATTCTTGAGAAGAATGGCAAGAAGGGGGTTTCTGAGAAAAGTGGTAAAAGTGGGTGTAAGAAGGACATAGAGAAGATTAAGATGATTGGGGAGAATCTGGTGGAGTTAGGAGTTGTCAAGACCTTGGATTCCCATTTCTCGGCTCCCCAAAAATGATCATTATTTCATAGAATGCAAGGGGCTTGAACAACGGCCCTAGACAAAAAGTTGTTCGAGAACTGGTTAGAATTCATTCTCCTAATGTTCTTTTTCTTCAGGAGACCAAAGTTTTCGTTGAGTGTATGATGAGTATAGCTCCTAAATTGTGGAAGAATGGTCAATGTTAGTGCATTGGAGCTTAGGGATCTTCAAGGGGAGTAGCATGCCTCTGGAACCCACGAAAGATCCAACCTATGTGGTGGATATCCTTTAGATCATCTGTTTCCCTGGTCTCTTTGTGCTATGAGTCAGGTGAGTCTGTTCTTCTCTCCAATGTCTATGCCCCTGTTGAGCTCCAAGATAAGATCCTTACATGGAATAATATTCATTTTGTTCGTGGATTATTTCCTTATTTTCCATGGATTATTTTTGGAGACTTTAATGCTATTCTAGATCTCTCTGAAAAATTGGGGGGTATTGCAAGACTTGAGCCCTCCTCTGTGCTTCTTCTAGATAACATTTCGGCACTCAATCTCGTAGATATCAAGCCTAGTAATGGCTAGTTCACCTGGAATAATAGAATAATAGGAGACAATTGCATCACTGAACGATTAGATCATTTCATGGTATCCTGTTTTTGGGTGGGTGGATTGTGGTCATCCAAGTCTGAGATATTAGACTAGAGAGGATCGGATCACTGGCCCATTAAGTTAGTTATCTTCTCCAACCAGCTGCCTCAGAAGCCATCTTTTAAATTCCATCTTATGTGGTTGAGGGACCCAAATCTTTATGGCTATGTAGCTGAGTGGTGGAAGGATGGTAGACCTGCCTTTGGTACAACAATGTATATTTTTGCTAAACTCCTACAATATGTTAAATATCAGCGTAAAAGATGGAACAGGTATTTCTTTGGAAATATTTTCCAAGAAAAATATGCGGTCTAGGCTGAGTTGAATGATATTACTAGGTTGTTAAGGGAAGATGGGGTGTCAGAATATTTGTTGTGGGAGGAAGCTAGGGCTCTGAAAACTTTGGAGGAGTGGGAACTGAGAGAGGAAATCTATTGGAAAAAAAAAGCTCGAATTGAATGGCTTCAAGAGGGTGATAAGAATACTGCTTTCTTCTTCAATTCAGTTAAGGCCAAACAACATGGTAACTCCATATCAACCTTGGTGAATGTTAGGGGGGAGATGCTCTCTTTTTCTTAGGATATTTTTAGCGAAGCTATACAGTATTTTGAGTCTTTATTTAGGGGGGCTTCACAGGGGGACTTGGTTGAAGAGGCCCAAGTCCTCTCTTGTATTCCTTGTTTAGTCTCTTTGGAAATGAAAGTGCATCTTATGAGTGCCATCTCTTTGGAGGAATTAGAGGGGACTATTTTCCAGATGAAAAAAGGAAAAGCTCCAGGTCCAAACGGCTTTCCGATTGAGTTCTTCCAAGAATTTTGGGATATTATCAAGATAGATTTACTGGCAGTTGTTCAAGAATCCCAGAGGAACAAGCAAATGCTTCGGGCTCTGAATTCTAATTTTCTTGCTCTCATCCCCAAGGAGGAAGGGGCTGACTAGATAAGTCAATTTCACCCTATCTCTCTTTGTAATGTTATCTATAAAATATATCTAAGTTGATAGCTAACAGGTTAAAAAAGTGGCTTCCAATGTTAATTTCTAAAGAAAAGAGTGGCTTTGTGATAGGGCGCTAGATCCTGGATGGGGTGGTTGTGGAAACTAAGACTATTCATTCTATGGCCAATTCTAAAGACAAGGCTATGTTCATTAAGTTGGATATGGCTAAGGCATATGACAGAGTCTGATGGTCATTTCTCCAAAGGGTTATGGGTGCCTTTGGTTTTGAGGAGGAATGGATCTGGTGGGTTATGAGTTGTGTGAATTTGACTTCTTTCTCAATCTTGATTAATGGGGAACACTCTAATCTCTTTGGTGCATCTTGGGGATTACGGTAGGGCGATCCCCTATCTCCTTGTTTATTTCTTCTTTTGGCAGAAGGTCTGGGTCAGTTGATAAAAAATAATGTTGAAGGGGGCTTTATTCAGGGCTGGCAATGGGGAGGTCTTCTTGTGCAATCTCACCTATAGTTTGTGGATGATACGACTTTGATGGGCATGGCTACCATTCGGGAGGCTTCTAATATACGCAATGTGTTGGATGTTTATCTTGCTGCTTTAGGTCAGTTGATTAACAAGGAAAAATCTTCCATTTTTTTCTTTAACACTCCACCTTCTATTCAGAGGAGAGTTTCTCATATTCTGAGATTCCAAATTAGAAGTCTTCCTGTGTTCTACCTCGACATTCCTATCTCTGGTGGTAGGCAGTCTAAGGAATCATGGCAGGTCATTCTTGACAAGTTCTGGACCAAAGTTACTCATTGGTCCCACCGCTGGCTATCCTTTGCTGGTCGAGTCCAATTGATTCAATTTGTAGTTCAAGCTCTTCCTCTCTATAGGAGTATGGTTCAGGTGGTGTCGATGAGGTTTGTTAGGGAACTAGACTCCTTAGCAAGACAATTTTTATGGGTTGGTAATCTATCTTCAACCAAGTGGAGTCTTGTCAAATGGGAGGTTATCTGTAGTCCAAAATAGTTTGGTGGTCTTGGTTTACAGAAATCAATGCTAACTGGTACTGCTTTGGCTTTCAAATTGTATTGGCATTGGTGTGTGGAACAGGATTAGGTTTGGGCTAGATTTTTGTCTCTAAAGTACCTTCTATGGATCCCCCATAATGATATCCCTCGATATAGCTTGTGCGAGAAAGGCTCTATGATTTGGAGTACTCTCAAGAAAGGGGCTGAGCTCATTAAGGGTGGCTTACATTGGATCTGCAAAAGTGGCTCAGAGGCTTAGTTATGGCATGATGCTTGGGATGGGTATCCTCCCCTGGTTGTTCAGTATCCTCATTTGCGCATGTTGGCCCAGAGTTTCTGTGATGCTAGTTGGTCAAGAGTGTGCGACTTTAAACCTTTTTCCCCTCAGGGTCAGCTAGTGGAGGCAAGGTGGAAGAATTCGGAGGAATGGCCTATTTTTGGTTCGGAAGTGGAGCGGGCTGAGCTCTAGTACATTCTTTCGGGATGGAACTGTAATGCCCTTATGGGTGATGATGTGTTGGCCTGGTCCCCTAATCCCAAGGGCATTTATACTTTTTCTTCTGGTTATCAGGATTTTCTCTCCCAACAACTGGTGGGAGGGGAGGTTCAATGGTGGAAGAAATTTTGGAGTCAGTTTTCTTGGCCAAAATGTAACTACTTTACTTGGACCTTGGTTTGGAATAGGTGCCTGACTTGGGACAATATTCGGAACAGGGGTTTTTCTGGCCCATCGAGATGTATCCTTTGTAGTAGTGAGGAGGAAGACTCTATGCATTTGTTCTTCCAATGCTCTTTCACTCTACAGCTATGGCATTTCAGGTGGGATGTTTGGAAATGCCCGTGCACTCACGCTTCCTCTCTGGAAAATTTTTGGTTGAGACTGGGGAGGCCCCCGTCCTTGGCTCCCTTCTTGTAGGATGTTTGGTATACTGGACCTACCTTTTTTCTATGGCAAGTTTGGCTGGAACAAAATCGGAGAATATTCTAGGGAGAAGCTTTGGGGATTCAGCAGGTTTGGATTAGAATTTTGGGAATGATTCAGGACACGGTCTTAGCTAAGAGTGAGGTGGTGATGCCTCTTGAGAGGGATGATGCTGTAATGGTTGACAGGTTTGGAATACAAGGAATTTCTCCAGACTCTGCATGTGCTAGGAGAGGCAGAAGGGCGAAACATAAAGTCCAAAGGATAGGGAAATGGAAGACCCCTCCGGGTGGCATTTTAAAAGTTAATACTGATGGTTCATCTAGGGGAAATCCAAGGCCTGCTGGTATAGGTGGGATTGGTAGGGACTCTTCTAGAATGGTGGTTTTTATATTCTCAGTCAATAAAGGGATGCAAACTGTTAATAGAATGGAAGGGTTGGCTATGCTTTATGCTTTGCAGAGGGCATATGCTCTTGGGTGGCGTAAGGTGATTTGCAAATCTGACTCTCGGGTTCTTGTGAATCTTCTCCTTAAGAGTAAGAGTTCGGATATTAGCTGGGGGTTGTCTTTGATAGTGCAACAAATTTTATAGGTTAGTTCTATGATGGATTTAGTGTCTTATACCCATATTCCAAGGGAGTGGAATAAGGCAGCTAATAGTTTGGCAAAATGGGCATCTGGAAATATAGATGGTTGGCAGATTGAAGAGTGGGAGCAGCTGCCAAGTGAGTTACATCAAGACCTGGAGAGGACGTTGACAGAGGATGTAAGTGGAATCAGGGAGAGTTGATTTTGCTTCTATGATTTTTCCATGGTTTCTAGTGTCTCCTGGGGTTTAAGCCCTACTCTGTTTTGTACTGCTTTGCTCTCTTTTTCAATAAAGTTTTACCCCTCTTTTAAAATAATAATAATAATAATAATAATAGTATTCTAGATCTAGTTTCTAAACTATTAAAAAATCAATAATAGAAATAGGGTCTATTGCGGTGTCCACAACACACGCCTCATTCTTTACTAGGAATGGGGACCCCCTACTTTTTTCGACTCCCAAGCTCATAGTTCAAGAGTTGGGAGAAGAAAATTTGGTTAGAAGTTAGAATTTTAGAGTCAAAAAACCAAAAATAAATAAAATAATTTTTTTTTAAAAAATTAGCCCCCAAAGGTCGTGCACGTGCCGCCAAGGGCTGCGCACGCACCACCAAAGGTCATGCGCACACGTGCCAAAGCACCATAATGCATCGGACGCTCACCTGTGCACTCCGCGTGTGCACCACACCACCCATTCAGCTCCGATTTTGTTTAAGTAGCTAGTTTTTGGGGTTTTTTGTTCTAGTGCACTAAAATTTGTCCTCATTAAGCATTTTCATCTCGATGGACTAATATTTTCTTCTTTTTGTAGGTAAAAAAGGTATCCTTAACTTGTTGGGGTCATAACTTTTGACTCAAGCCTTAGAATTTAGAACCGCTTACACTGTTAGAAAGAAGAGCTGAAGATCTAATTTCAATCCCTAAAACAATGAGCCTTTGGCTACTCAATTTTAGGGACCAATGAAAGTTTCAACTTGAAATTTTGAGCAAAAGACCTCTAAAAAGCCAGTTAAAAAATGCCTAGGAAAAATTTGTAAAAAAATTTGAAAAAGTTTCAAACATTTGATCATCTGGATCACTTGGTTTCTTGCCGAGAAGGATAAGGCAATTGGAGAGAAGACAAAGGTTGAAGATACAGAGGTTGGACACATGAAGTGGAAGGAGTGCAAGTTTATGAAAGTGATTGGCTATAAAGACGGTGTAAATCATCAAAAAAAGGGCAAAGAATGTATATAAAAAATGATCTAAAACCCCATTTGAGAAAAACCCAGAAATCATTTTCAAAATTAAGAACTTTGATTTTTTGGCAAATTGAGCTTCTGAGATCCACAGGTCCGCAGCTACGCAAGTCTACAACTCTGTAGCTTCACATTTTCATGTAGCTCCACAATTCAGAGGTGCACTGACAGTTAACTGCCAGTTCCAAAAATAGCACTTTCCATGCATCAGGAGCACATTCTGATGGCGAGTTAACTCTGACACACGCCTAGTGAAGGGTCAATTTCCATTTTTGATGCCTCCATGCACTTCCACTTCGATTGATGGCCTCCTCCTACTTTCTCTCTCATGTTTTCTCTGTTTTTGACATGTAAAGGGCTCATGCATCCCATTAATGAATAAAATATGGATGGAGTCACTCTAAGCACCAATTAAATTGTTAGTTTGTATATATTTAGTTTGTTTAAATGTTTTAAAGGCATTTTATTGCATCAAGATATCTCTCACTCTCAACATAATTTGAGGAGATGATTTATTATAAATACCCCATTGTAAAATGTAACAAGGGCCATCGTTATTATGCAATAAAGTTATGCTTTTGGTGCTAGCATTCGGAGTGTAGTTATTCTTGCCTGAATGTGTCATTGTTTTGTGAATTTTATTCATGAGATTGTGATTGAGCCAAAGGTTTTTTGTGTTGTTTCTAGTTGTGCAATCCTTTAGTTCTAGTGTTTGCTACAGATATATGAATTTCGTTGATGTAATGAGCTTGAGAAGAGATCACCTGATTTGTGTCTACATACCTTTTTGTCTCGCATGAGTGCACTTTCCATGGCTTTGCGATTTGATGAAGAGTGAAACATCATTCAATTTCTTAAAGATTCTCACCCACGATTGCATTAGTGGATTCTAGGAAGCCCTGCTCCTGTTTTCATTGGTTTCTTACCGATTTCTTTGAAGGTTTAACTCACAGCATGTTGTGTTCTGTAGCTTATGTCCATTTAGGAATTTCAATTTCAAGTTATTTGCTTTCAGTTTCATTATTTGCTTTCAGTTTCATTATTTGCTTTGCTAACCCCCTGTTAGAATAGGACCTCACAGTAGCTGCATTGTTAGAATTGCATTCATTGAAAAAAATAGAAAATACAAAAATATTGTTCTTTTGGTGTGATATTTTGAGATAGCAAACAGATTTTATTTCGATTCCAAGATAAAAGAGTTTCTAGAACCAGCAAAGGCCTCCTTGTAAACACTCACATTTATCTTCTACTGAGCGGATTTTGGTACGTTGCGAGACAAACATTGAACGTTGGAGTGGATCCTTAAAAAGATTTTCATTTCAAGAGAGGAATTACACTATGGATTCCGGCCATTGGCCTCGTGCAAAATGAATGCCCAATAGGGTCAAAATCTATTGCACACAAATATATATATATATATATATATATATATATATATATATATATATATATATATATATATATATATATATATATTTTAAAGAAAACATAACATAGTGTCTAGCATGTGTATCAAAGATAGATTTAGTATTTTTAAGACCCTTTGGTAGATACTAGAAAGTTAGATAACAATGAACTAGAAGTTGTGTATTTTTTTATAATTTTTTGAAGGGGCACATTCTGATAATTAGGTGTTTGTTTATGCACTAGACATAAATTCATCAAAATAATAATAAAATATAATTAAAAAAAAGAGAGTATAGAATAATGTACACAAAAATAATATGCAATTTATTTTAAGGTTTCAATGATAGATATCTAACAGTTGGGCAAGTGCACAAAGTTGTGGTGCCAAAAGGGGGGTATAAGTGGACACCTTTTTCCTAAAATCAGCAAATTCTAGACTTCAACAAGAACTTGAAGATAGTTACGCTCAAAATTTTAAGATATGACAAAAACAAAAGTCATAGTCCTTTGAATCTAGTTTCTAAACTACTAATTTTTTTTCAAAATGGTTTAGTTTTAGGTCCTCAAAAAAGGGGGCCACAAAAAGTGGTACTGTTTATTCCAAAAAAACATAACATAGTACAAAGTGTGGCCCCCCTAAAATTTTAACTTTTTTTTTGAAATTCTTTAATCGCTCCAGTCAAAAGTTACCTAACACTATGTAGTTTATCCCAGATTTTTCGGGTAATTTTATAATGTGTATTTTTTTTTTAATGAATTTTTTAATTAGACCTATCCCAAAAACGTGAAATATCTGTGTGCTCCCCCTAGAAATGATTTAAAACTAATCTAAAATCAAAACTTCTTTTTTTCAAAGTGTGTAGAATGGAGTCTAGTTTCTAAAAAACTAAGTTGTTACAAAATTCAATGAATGAGCTAAAATCTACAGCCCAATTAGTACATGGTGGTTTTTGACAAAAAATGAACATACATTCAAAAGAAATTATAGATGAAAGACTTAAAATAGTTCAAATTAAAAATAAATTATATGGTTAGATAGCTAACACAGAGACCTATAATGTTATGTAACCTGATCTTATCGATACTCAAGCACGAGGAATCTTGAAAGGGAGCACACAAGAAAAATCAATCATTTTTTGTATGTTTGCTGGAAAACACATCTCAGACCTATTTATAAACTCCAAACCTTTGGGTTGGATCTCCAAGGAAAAACCAAGCCTTAGGCTTGGTTTTAATGCAAAGCTTTGAATAGCGCATGTGCCCTATAGAGCGCATGCACTATTAAAACGCTATTGAATTTGAGGTAGTGTGCACGCACTATTGAGACCTAAATTGCAAACCAAAACCAAGAGAGAGCTAGGGGGGGTGGGGTGAGGGAATGGCTATTTGTGTGTGAGAGAGAGATAGAGAGAAAGTAGGGGATGGGAGAGGGGAGAGAGGAAGTGAGAAAGAGTAGGGGTGGCAGAGAGAGTATAAGATGGGAGATAGAGGAAATTTGAGAGAGTAGGGGTGGCAAAGAGAGTACAAGATGCAAGAGAGAGGAAGTGTGAGAGAGAGAGTAGAGGTGGCAAAGAGAGAGTACGGGGTTGGGGAGAGAGATTGAAAGTAGGGGATGGGAGAGAGAGGAAGTGTGAGAGAGAGTACAAGTTGGGAGAGAGAGATTGAGAGTAGGGGATGGGGGAGAGAGAGAGTAGGTGGTGGGAGATGGAGTGGAAGAGGAAGAGTGAGAGAGAGGAGGATGGGAGTGCATGTGTGTGAAAGAGAGAGAGTAGGGAATGGGAGAGGGGGAAGATAGAGTAGCGTGAGAGAGAGTAGGGGATGGAAGAGAGAGTAGGGGATGGAAGAGAGAGTAGGCGATGGGAGAGGGAGTGGGAGAGGGAGAGGGAGAGGGGGGATGGAAATGTGTGTAAGAGAGAAAGAGAGAGAGTGAAAATGTGAGAGAGGGTAGGGGGTAGCAGAGAGAGAGTAGAGGGAGAGAGTGAGAGTGAGAGAGAGAGAGAGAGAGAGAGAGAGAGAGAGAGAGAGAGAGTGAGAGAGTGAGAGAGAGTGAGAGTAGGCAGTGGGAGAGGGAGATCGAGTGAGAGAAAAAGTAGAGGATGGGAGAGGAGAGAGGGGGGATGGGTGTGTGTGAAAGAGAGAGAGTAGGGAATGAGAGAGGGGAGAGAGAGATAGAGAGAGTAGGGGATGGGATAGAAAGAGAGTAGGCAATGGTAGAGGGAGTGGGAGAGGGAGAGAGAGGGGGGATGGAAGTGTGTGTAAGAGAGAAAGTAGGGGATGGGAGAGAGTGTGAGAGTGTGAGAGAGAGTAGGGGTGGCAAAGAGAGAGAGTGAGAGTAGGGGATGGGAGAGAGAGGGAGAGAGAGAGAGGGAGAGAGAGTGAGAGAGAGAGAGAGAGAGAGAGAGAGAGATAGTAGGTGATGGGAGAGGGAGTGGGAGGGAGAGAGAGAGGGGGAATGGAAGTGTGTAAGAGAGATAGAGTTGGGGATGGGAGAGAGTAGGCAATGGGAGAGGGAGTGAGAGAGAGAGAGAGAGGGGGGGAATGGGAATGTGTATAAGAGAGATAGAGTAGGGGATGGGAGAGAGTGTGAGAGTTTGAGAGAGAGTAGGGGGTGGTAGAGAGAGCTTGTACAGGATGGGGGTGAGAGAGAGAGAGAGAGAGTAGGGGATGGGAGAGAGTGTGAGAGAGCAGGGGATGGAAGAGAGAGAGTGAGAGTAGGGGATGCGAGAGAGAAAGTAAAGAGGGAAAGAGAGTACTTGAGAGAGAGAGAGAGATAGTAGGTGGTGCAAGAGGGAGTGGGAGAGGGAGAGAGGGGGGGGATGGGAGTGTGTGTGAAAAATCTAGAGAGTAGGGGATGGGTGAGGAGAGAAAGAGGGGGGGGATGGGAGTGTGTGTCTATGAAAGAGAGAGAGTAGGGGATGGGAGAGGGGAGAAAGATAGTAGGGGATGGGGGAGAGAAAGTAGGCAGTGGGAGAGGGAGTGGGAGAGGGAGAGAGAGAGGGGGGGAATGGGAATGTGTGTAAGAGAGACAGAGTAGGGGATGGGAGAAAGTGTGAGAGTGTGAGAGAGAGTAGGTGGTGGCAAAGAGAGCTCGTACGGGATGGGAGAGAGAGAGTGAGATTAGGGGATGGGAGTGTGAGAGAGAGAGTAGGGGATGGGAGAGAGAGAGAGAGAGAGAGAGTAAGGGATGGGATGGGAGAGAGAGAGAGAGTAGAGAGGGAGAGAGAGAACTTGAGAGAGAGAGATCTAGTAGGTGGTAGGAGAGGGAGAGGGAAAGAGATAGGGGGGATGGGAGTGTGCGTGATAGATGTAGAGAGTTGGGGATGGGAGAGAAGAGAGTGGGGGGATAAGAGTGTGTGTGTCTGTGAAAGAGAGAGAGTAGGGGATGGGAGAGAGTGTGAGAGTGTGAGAGAGAGTAAGGGGTGGAAAAGAGAGAGTACAATATGGGAGAGACAAAGTGATGGGAGAGATAGAGTGAAAGGATGGGAGAGAGTGAGAGAGAGTAGGGGGCGGCAGAGAGAGAGAGAGAGTACGGGATGGGAGAGACAGAGTGAAAGGATGGGAGAGAGTGTGAGAGAGAGTAGGGGATGGGAGAGAGTGTGAGAGAGAGTTGGGAATGGGAGAGAGAGAGTAAGAGTAGGAGATGGGAGAGAGAGAGTAGAGAGGGAGAGAGAGAACTTGAGAGAGAGAGATAGTAGGTGACCTGGGAGAGGGAGTGGGAGAGGAGGAGAGAGAGGGATGGGAGTGCGTGTGACAAATCTAGAGAGTAGGGGATGGGAGAGAAGAGAGAGGGGGTATGGGAGTGTGAGTGTGAGTGTGTGTGTGTGTGTGTGTGTGTGTGTGTGTGTGTGTGTGTGTGTGTCTATGAAAGAGAGAGAGTAGGGGATAGGAGAGTGTGTGAGAGTGTGAGAGAGAGTAGGGGGTGGCAAAGAGAGAGTACGATATGGGAGAGATAGAGTGAAAGGATGGGAAAGAGTGTGAGAGAGAGTAGGAGGTGGCAGAGAGAGAGAGAGAGAGAGTATGAGATGAGAGAGACAAAGTGAAAGGATGAGAGAGAGTGTCAGAGAGAGTAGGGGATGGGAGAGAGTGTGAGAGAGAGTTGGGGATTGGAGAGAGAGAGAGAGAGAGAGTAAGAGTAGGGGATGGGAGAGAGAGAGAGAGAGTAGAGAGGGAGAGAGAGAACTTGAGAGAGTGAGAGATAGTAGGTGGTGGGAGAGGGAGTGGGAGAGGAGGAGAGAGAGGGATGGGAGTGTGTGTGAGCGATCTAGAGAGTAAGGGATGGGAGAGGGGAGAGAGAGAGGGGGATGGGAGTGTGTATCTGCAAAAGAGAGAGTTTAGGGGATGGAAGAGGAGAGAGAGAGAGCAGCCCAAGAGAGAGAGATAGAGAGAGTAGCGGATGGGAGAGAGGGGTGGATGGGAGTGTGTTTAAGAGAGAGTAGGGGATGGGAGAGAGTGTGAGAGAGAGTAGGAGGTGGCATAAAGAGAGAATGGGATGGGGGAGAGAGAGAGAGAGTGAGAGTAGGGGATGGGAGAGAGTGTGTGAGAGAGAGTAGGGGATGGGAGAGAGTGTGAGAGAGTAGGGAGAGGGAGATAGAGAGAGGGGGATAGGAGTGCATGTGACAAATCTAGAGAGTAGGGGATGGGAGAGAAGAGAGAGGGGTATGGGAGTGTGTGTGTGTGTGTGTGTGTGTGTGTGTGTGTGTCTATGAAAGAGAGAGAGTAGGGGATGGGAGAGAGTGTGAGAGTGTGAGAGAGAGTAGGGGGTGGCAAAGAGAGAGTACGAGATGGGAGAGATAGAGTGAAAGGATGGGAAAGAGTGTGAGAGAGAGTACGAGGTGGCAGAGAGAGAGAGAGTACGAGATGAGAGAGACAGAGTGAAAGGATGAGAGAGAGTGTGAGAGAGAGTTGGGGATGGGAGAGAGTGTGAGAGAGAGTTGGGGATTGGAGAGAGAGAGAGAGTAAGAGTAGGGGATGGGAGAGAGAGAGTAGAGAGGGAGAGAGACATAGATAGTAGGTGGTGGGAGAGGGGAGAGAGAGAGAGAGAGAGAGCAGCCCAAGAGATAGAGAGAGTAGCGGATGGGAGAGAGGAGCGGATGGGAGTGTGTGTAAGAGAGAGTAGGGGATGGGAGAGAGTGTGAGAGAGAGTAGGACGTGGCAGAGAGAGAGAATGGGATGGGAGAGAGAGAGAGAGAGTGAGAGTAGGGAATGGGAGAGAGTGTGTGAGAGAGAGTAGGGGATGGGAGAGAGAGAGTAGAGATTAGGGGATGGGAGAGGAGAGAGAGAGGGGGATGGGAGTGTGTATCTGTAAAAGAGAGAGTTTAGGGGATGGGAGAGAGAGAGTAGCAGATGTGAGAGTGTGAGAGAGAGTAGGGAGATGGGGGAGAGAGAGAGAGAGAGAGAGTAAGAAGTGGGAGAGGGAGGATGGGAGTGTGTGTGAGAGATCTAAAGAGTAGGGGATGGGAGAGGAGAGAGGGTGAGAGAGATAGAGAGAGTAGGCGGTGGGAGAGGGAGAGCGAGAGAGAGTAAAGGATGGGAGAGGGGAGAGAGAGAGTGTGTGTAGGGGATGGGAGAGGGGAGAGAGAGTAGGAAGAGAGAGATAGTAGGGAGAGAGAGAGAGAGAGAGAGTAGGGAGGGTGGAGAGTGATGTGTTCTCACATAGTGCGTACGTGCTATAGCATGTACGCACTATGTGAAATCACCTAAAAATGGTCAAAAAGCAACTTTGGACTGCCATGTAGGCCTTGAGATCATAATTGAAAATGTATTTTTTTATATGTCTCTTAGCCTTGAACAAATAAAAATTGGAATTCTCTAACCAACAGTAATGTAAGGAGACCCACCCTGCTAGTTTAGGCCACTATACCCAAACTAACCAATGACTTCTTCTGATCCTATAGGGTTTCTTCCTGACCCTATTCCCAAGAGGATATCTCCCAACTATCCCCTTCCCTAGGATCTATGCACACCAATTGACTATGTCAACTTCAATCACCCCAATATTCAAATGAAGGCATTTTCTCTCTACTAGGAAAAATTGGGCACAAACCCCAATGCAATATCTAGGGTTATTATATGGTCCTCAACTTGATATTTCCAAACTCTCCTAATCATCGCAAGACTCCACTCACCAACCCAAATCATACATGTCCTTTTCTTCCTTACTTGACCTACTAGGTCTAGAGCCCCAATTAGGCCAAAATTTTCAAACTCACTAGGTGCTCTTGCACCATTCTCCCCATGTGACAAAGAACTCATGGTGGATAAATCTAAAGGAATTTCATAGGAATACCTTTCTTTCCAAAATCACTCTCATCTATCCATGTTACTTCAGATTCTAGTTGATCCTTCCATTTGATAAGATGCTCCATATAGGTGCCATGACAAGTCTTCTTCTTGATTCTTGAATCCATAGCCTTTTCAGCTTTTGGCTGAGATTATAATGGGATAGTGACTTCTTCAACCTTTGATTTTGTTTTTCCTTCTATGAATGTAGGCCCTTTATATTGAACTTAGTCCTTGACATTAAAGATAAGGTAAATTTCCAAGTTTGGTGGGAGTTCTATTTTGTTGGCATTAGAACCATAATTTGCAAGTACCTTACAAGGTCCTATCCTATGCATTTGTAGCTTGGTTGGAACACCCTATGCAAGTACCAAAACTCTTCCTTGGCATCATATCATGGCCTCAACACCTTGGATCATCTCAAAACATCTCACCTAACATGTTCCAACTCCTTGCACACTCTCAGCAACTCATCTCTTACACTTTCTCAATTTTGCCTCTTCTAGGCTTGTTCCAACTAGCCCTTGCCAGTCACTAATTTGTTGTTTTCTCCAAAATTTTCCACAGAACTTCCTAAACTATTGGGTGATTAAAATACCCTTTTCCTCACTCTAAAATATACTCCAAAACCAACTACACTTGTTTTGTAAAATATCACTCAAAACTGGCTATTTCAGTCTACCAACTAGGCCTAGTTTGAGGCCATTTACAAAGCAACTCACAATCTCTTAACTTTTGGAACTCCCATGACCCAAAAAAGTCTTAAGACACGACTCAAATTCAAGGATTCTTCTATTTTTTTGGTCTCATGATCAACTTTACAATGGTTTTTACAAAACCCTCCTTTCTAGCCCCTTTACCCTAGGGCTTTCTAGAACTCTTACTTTGCAACGTCTCTAGAACCCCAAAATGGTTCAAACACCTTCACTTTGGTTATATTAGATGACTTCAAACATAAAATGCAACTCTTGTTTGGAGAAAACACTAAATCCACCTTGGGAGCAATCACATACCCCTTTTTATGCACTCAAATTTTAGGGAAAACTATGCAAATAATTCTTAAATGGTTTCAACACTCGACTTTTCAGATGGAAATGGTTATTATAGACTCAAACCAACAAGAAAAATCCAAAACTTGAGGTTTCTCAACACTCAACAATCAAATTTCAAAACTGTTACCAACACTTCCTACTAGGACAATTTCTAGTTTTAACAGTCAAACTCCCAAACCATACAAAGGACCCCCCATTGTTTTTGCATTTTTAAACACTCTTTTTGGAGACCTATAATAACCGCTCTCAATTTTTGGAGATCACACTCCGTTTTCATTTTACGATGCCATCTCGGGTGATGCTGAAACTTGCAATGTCAGCTAGTACAAAGTTGCCAACTGCCAAATCTCTCTCACCTTTCCTCGTGGGATCGAACTGTCTACTCTGTTAGCTCCGCATGGCCAGGTAAACCCTATCCCCAACCTCATCCTATCTCCTTCAGTGCTCAAACGTTCTCAGGCACGCCAATCCGGAATGTCCCCAAGGGTCACTAAATGCCATAGGGCTGCGATCTTTGACGGGGCATATCTCGGAGCTCGTGCGAGGTATGGATGCGATTCTAGTTCTTATAGGACCATGTTGCAGAGATCTACAATAACCTCTCTCACTTTTTGGAGATCACACTCCATTTTTGTTTTACAATGCCATCTCGGGTTATGCTGAAACTTGTAATGTGGGCTAGTACAAAGTTGCCAACTGCCAAATCTCTCTCACCTTTCGTCGTGGGATCGAACTATCTTCTCCGTTAGCTCCAGGTGGCTGGTTAAACCCTATCCCCAACTCGTCCTATCCCCTTCAATGCTCGAACATTCTCAGGCACACCAATCCGGAATGTCCCCAAGGGTCACTAAATGCCATAGGGCTGCAATCTTTGACGAGGCATATCTCAGAGCTCGTGCGAGGTATGGATGCGATTCCAATTCCTATAGGACCATTTTGTAGATTCCTACAATAACCTCTCTCACTTTTTGGAGATCACATTTTTTTTTCATTTTACAATGCCATCTCGGGTGATGCTGAAACTTGTAGTGTTGGCCAGTACAAAGTTGCCAACTGCCATATCTCTCTCATCTTTCATCGTGGGATCAAACTGTCTACTCCATTAGCTCTGGGTGGCCAAGTAAACCCTATCCCCAACCTTGTCTTGTCCCCTTCAATGCTTGAACGTTCTCAGGCACGCCGAACCCGAATGTCCCTAAGGGTCACTAAATGCCACAGGGCTGCGATCTTTGACGGGGCATATCTCGGAGCTCGTGCAAGATATGGATGAGATTCCAATTCCTATAAGGCCGTGTTGTAGAGACCTACAATAACCTCTCTCACTTTTTGGAGATCACATTTCATTTTCATTCTACAATGCCATCTCGGGTGATGCTGAAACTTGTAGTGTTGGCCAGTACAAAGTTGCCAACTGCCAAATCTCTCTCATCTTTCGTCGTGGGATCAAACTGTCTGCTCCATTAGCTTCGGGTGGCCAGGTAAACCCTATCCCCAACCTCTTCCTATCCCCTTCAATGCTCAAACATTCTCAGGCACGCTGAACCAGAATGTCCCTAAGGGTCACTAAATGCCATAGGGCTGCGATCTTTGATGGGGCATATCTCAGAGCTCATGTGATGCGATTCCAATTCCTACAGGACCGTGTTGCAGAGACCTACAATAACCTCTCTCACTTTTTGGAGATCACATTCCATTTTCATTTTACAACGCCATCTCGAGTGATGCTGAAACTTGTAGTGTTGGCCAGTACAAAGTTGCCAACTGCCATATCTCTCTCATCTTTCGTCGTGGGATCAAACTGTCTGCTCCATTAGCTCCGGGTGGCCGGGTAAACCCTATCTCCAACCTTGTCTTGTCCCCTTTAGTGCTCGAACGTTCTCAGGCATGCCGAACCAAAATGTCCCTAAGGGTCACTAAATGCCACAGGGCTACGATCTTTGATGGGGCATATCTCGGAGCTCGTGTGAGATATGGATGAGATTCCAATTCCTATAGGACTATGTTGTAGAGACCTACAATAACCTATCTCACTTTTTGGAGATCACATTCTGTTTTCATTCTACAATGCCATCTCAGGTGATGCTGAAACTTGTAGTGTTGGCCAGTACAAAGTTGCCAACTGCCAAATCTCTCTCATCTTTCATCATGGGATCAAACTGTCTGCTCCATTAGCTCCGGGTGGCCGGGTAAACCCTATCCCCAACCTCTTCCTATCCCCTTCAGTGCTCGAACGCTCTCAGGCACGTTGAACCAGAATGTCCCTAAGGGTCACTAAATGCCACAGGGCTGCAATCTTTGACGGGGCATATCTATGGGCTGTCAATAATTCAACTATACTTTAAGTCAACGATTATCAATATGTGAAAAAATGGAACTCGTTGTATTTTGAAGTACTGAGAAGATGGCCTTGCCCTTCCCCAGGAGTTTCAGAAATGGGAGACATTAGGTAAGAGAGTGAAAATGTTACTATCGCTTCAACGCACATGACGCAATTGGAAATGCAAATTTTGATGGTAATCATTTTGTGATAAGGGAGAGACTAGGGATGATCATTGTTACTATCTCTTTAGTAGTGGAATTTTGTTTTCTCTTGAATTTGGTGGTGGGGGATCAGTGGTAAGTCTCCTTGGATATTCCTTCTTATGATGTTAGTGACAAGTGTTGCTCTTTGAAAACACTTGTACAATTTTTTTAAATTATTAGATAAAAATAAAGAATTGTAAGTATTAAACATGATTAGCCTTTAGTTCCTAGAAGATCTTTATTTCCCCATCAATGCATTTATAAAGTTAAGTTTTAAGAAGATCATAAATAGAAAAAATTAGAGAAGCAATTTAAACATTTATATTGATCGGAAACATGTGAGTCTTGAGTTTCCTCTACCTTTTAAAGAACGTTCCTTAGCTAGCAGACCTAATTCCACATTCCATAAGACTGTCATTGCGCTAAAGATTTAGGAAACCAACTGCTCTAAGATAAAGCTTCCCAGTCAATAATAATCTAGCCTATTGAGGAACATAATACTTCTCAATTAAACTTGTGTTAATTCAATATTAATTTTGTAATTAACTACAATTTCAGTATCTGTGTACAGGGGGTGACTGAGAAAACTATTTGAGGTCCAATTTGAAAATATATTTGTAAGGATCTCGACCAAGTTTCACAACTTTGATGATTAATACATTCATTCACGCCAGAACCTCACTACAAAAAAATAATATATAAAAAAGATAGTGAATAACGTCATGTCTAGACCCAAATCAACCAATGAAAGTCAAATTAGCATAATGTGGAACAACAATATATGCATTGAGTGGGTTGTCATAAAAAAGCTTCATAATAAAATTCATGTCTAGAATTAAAAGACCTTAAAGAACATTTATGCTTGTAACACAAATGGCCATTCAAAACTGAATATGATTACAATATGTGAAATAGCATTACAAGAACTTGTAATGCTCTTGTGAACATCGTGTTAATTCTTGTAAGAATCCCTAAGATGCTTGTTATACTCAAAATTTTGTTGAAATTGAATTAATTTTTATCCTATCGGTTAATTGGCTTAGGGTGATATATGCTTCTTGGATGGAATAATGAGTTCGTGATTAACTCTGTATTAAGATTCATAGCATCTTCTAGTTATTTGCAAAGGAAATTTATAAATTACTTGCTAATGTCATATGGCTTGCTTGAGAAAGATGTCCGTGTTCTTATTGATGGGTACTAATGACTATCCACATTTAGTTCTTCAATATCCTATTTGACAAGCTTTCCATAGACATTTCTTTGCCATACCAAGTATTTTTGAAAACATATTTGAGTAGAAGGACTACAGTAGATACTACATGATGTTTTAACAAATAAAGTAATGGGTTAAAGACTATTATTTCCAAGGTATTATGTCATAGTATTTTAATTGTAATGATCTTAGACTAATGATATTCTTGAAGGTAACTTCGACATGCAGCAAGAAAGACAGCCAAAGCCAAGGCTATATTGTGCCTACAACCAAAGCCATAAATGCTCACAGCCAAAGCCACTAGTGCACATAGCCAAAGCCATGGATGCTTATAGCCAAAGTTACAAGTGTTCACAACCAAAGCCATGAGTACATGAAGTCAATGATCACAATTGTTTACAGTTATTCACCAGAAACAGCTTCTTTGCAGTTTTTGAGAAATACTAATAAAGCAAAAAAGAACATCTACTAGTTGGTAGACATAATGGCAACTCTCTAGCAATTGAATTTAATTTCATACATGCACATATCTAATTTAATGTCATACACGAACATATCTCATTTAACATCATACATAACAAACATATAATATAAAATGATAACCAATAATGTCATATACATTAACAAACACATAATATATTATGATAACCAATAATTTCGTATATGAACAAACATATCATATATTAACCAATAATGTCATACATCAAATATAGAATGTCATATGTACATCAAATGTGTATCAAATATGTCTCTCAGATGCCTATATATATACATGGGGAAGGAAACAAATCTCTATATATGTGTATCAAATATCTCAACTACATCTTTTCCTTTCCACGAGGGGAAGGAAACAAGTCTCTCGACGTCCTCTGTCGTCGTGTGGAGGGAGACAGTAGAGATGATGGGGCCCTCTTGACACGCTCACTTGACCTCTTGTTGAGGCTCTTCTCCAGGTCCAACTGATACAAAGAAAGTAGATATGAATCAATATTTATTATACGTTGAAATCAAATATATGTACTCACAAAATCAATTATTTTCTTACCGTCAACAAATAGTCACTCTATAAGTCCACCTCAAATGCTCGTGGACGATCAGGCGTGACAAGACCCTACAACAATTCAATAAATATAATCACTTATAAATAACATTAGAAATTTTGAGATTAACTATTATAAACAACAACTAAAACGAAGAAAATTCTTTCATACCTCCGTCAGTGGCTATGAGCTAGCCACAGCTGCGGCCACTCCACTATCAACAGACTATCCTAGATGAGGAGGTGTGTCCGACATCATGAGCTGCATGTCATACAATACACGTTATATCTAACATGAAACATGGAATAAATATAATCAAATGAATTAAATTAACATGAAACAACTGTACCTGTGTGAAGCTCGTATGATGTCTCTGCTCTGCGTTTGTGGTAAAAGTTGAGGGTCCTGTGGAGAACTGATGCACATGCATATTTTTTTTGGTCAATCCTTAATATGATTACATAATAAATATATGTATTGATTAAAATGATTAAATTGATACATACCTCAGGACTCGTCAAAGGGACGAAAAATGGGCTTGGAGGATCGCTGCTAGGCCCAGGAACACTTTGACCCTAAATTTTGAACAATGTCAATAAATCCTAATTAATTAATCATTCAGTATACGTATGAAATGTGATCAAATTAGTAATTTACCTGTGTGTCAATGCCAAATGTCTCGTTCAGGAACTGATCGATGACAAGCCCATCACCTGCACCATCTTCGACATGAGTGCCAAATGTGCATAGGGATCCGCATGAAGTGCACATGTGACCACGACGTATAGAAGGCTCCCCCTCAACTAATGGGCTCGTGGAATGGATGAGGGTCTGTGTCAAAGCATTAATGGTCCCTAGAGTGCTGGCCTCTACATGTTCCTTCACAATTGAAGGAATAATCACATGCTCACGCTATGGATGGACCACGGCTGCCCTAACTACATTAGGGTCACGACGTGCTCCTAGCCTCTCAAATGATGACCCCCCACCTCTACCCTGAGAGTCTAACATATCAAAATAATTGGGGATCTCCCCCAAGGACAAACTCACAATATAATTTCTTCAAAAAATACATGGGGACCTCATGATTGTTGCAAGGAGGGGCATCAAAAACCATCCACCATCTATCCCAAAAATTATTTCTAATAGCATCATGTATGCACCAATGGATGGGAAATCGTTTAGTACCCTCTCTAACAGTATTTTGCTCACCGAATTTTCTAAATAATGCACATATACTACCTTTTGGTATTTCCTTTTTTCTAACATCTTCATATGACAATTTATTTGCATAAAATCTTTTTTGTTCATCCCTCTTAGCCTGCCAAATACCTAACTGACCACTAACTGAGGCTATCTGAGTGTTAATGGATTCGAGGGATGATGCCAATTGAGCCCTCATTGGATTGGTTTGTCCGAATTCTTTCAACCGAGCAATGATTCCTTCTAATTCAGTTTTGCCTCTCTCTATTTCATTTCTTATATTTTCTTGTGTGCCTGGTGGAGGTCTTGCAATTGGTTCGGGTTCTGAAATTTGTTCTTCTTCTTGAGGAGGGTTTTGGTTTTGGGGTTCTTGAGGGTTTTGATGTTCTTGTGGATTTTCTGGTTGATTATGAACATTTCCTGATAAAAAATCAATTGAAATTCAAATAAATAAACAAATCTAAATGAAATTTGTAAAAACCCTACAAAAGAATATAAAAAACTTACAAAACAATATGAAAAATATATCAAACAATGCAAAGTTAGGTTTATATCACTTACGGCGTCGTCGTGGGTGCACTTGTGGTCTTGGATTTCGTCGACAAGGAGGCATTTTGGCAAATGGTGGTGCAAATGTTGAGTCTTCAACTCGCGTACGCGCTGCTCGCTGTAGGAGTAGAAAAAAATGCTGATGAAAATGATGGGCTACGGGTTTGCAGCCCATCATATATACTTTTTATTTTTAAAAAGCGCGTACGCACTATAGCGCACATGCTCTATGGCTTGGGTTGCCCAAGCCGTAGCGCGTGCACGCTATAGTGTATACGCGCTTTTTAAAATAGGAAAAAAAAATTTCCTTGTCACCTTTTTGGCACCACAACTCGATGCATATGCCCAGTTACACACAAATATAACTTATAAAGAAGAGGAATAAAAAACCCATAAAAATATACCAAGAAGATTTAAGATTAAACAAGGTTCACCCTATTTGTGGCTATATCCACCAAACAAGAGGTCCAATATTATTATCTAATAAATGAACCTAATTACTATATGTAATCCCTTGCAACTGAATACCACTACTTGAACCTACTAAATCCTCATGTAAAAACCCTAACTTTAAGCCATTTTAACAAGAATTATGTCAGTTACAATAATAGGGTTGGTATATGTCACCTAATAGAACAATAACTCCTTATGCCTTTGATAATAATAATTTTATTTGTCTTTGTGAGGTGTTTCCCTCAACCCTTCTCTATAGCACAACTTGGGAATTGCCCATAGACCCCATAAAGGGATGCAACCCCTTGACCCTTCAAGGAGCATTTCCCCTTGACCCCATCTTGGGGGTGCTTCCCCTAAACCCCCATTGAAAATTTGAGGGGAAACCAAATTGATAAAAGTTGGTTAAAAATAAGCTTTGAGTCCAATTTTAGGCAGCATAATAGCATCACTCCTTTGCATGATAGTGGGATTTTCCTTTATGACTGTCACATCTTAGGTGAATTTAGTGGAGGTTGGTGATGTTTCTACATTGGTTCTCTCTACTACTTATGATGAGGCTTTCCTTCTAAATCATTCTCTTGTTATTGGTTGACCTTTTGGATCTTCTATTGTGGCTAGTGTTGAGGGTGTTTAAGTACCCTATATCTATTATTGGTAGAGAAAGCCTTGCTTGTATTGCCAAATCTATTGCTACCCTTCCCCTAAGGAAAAAAATTGTCGTCATACTTGTGCCAAGACCTCCCTAGTTGTAGTTTGTGGCAAAGATTTCATGAAATTTTGAATGTCTATTGATTTTGTAGGTTGGTGTGTAGTTATGCTAGTCTTTGGCCTTCTCTCTTGGATTTTCATCATTGGGTGTTAGTCTTGGAAGCCTTCAATCCTTAGTAACATATAGCTTTTCCCTGGTCCTAAGGGTACTTTCATTGTGTCTTTTGCTTCTTCTAGTGATTATGGGCTTGGGTCTAAACAAGTTATGGGTTCAGGGAGTAAACACTCAACCAAATGTTGGACAACTTCCTCCCACCCTCTTACTAAACCATGTAATGTTGTATCTGCCTCTTGACTATAGTACTTGTGTTTTTTTTTTAAATCAATAGAATATTTGGTCCTACATTTCTGTATTGACTAGTATTTGGGGATGATAATTTAAAAATAATTAAAAGAATAGGTACAGTTTTAATGAAAGGGAATGATGGTAAATAATTGAAAATAAGTAATGCCAATCTTGTACCAAGAGATTGATAGGAACAAAGTGGGCTCGGCATTGACAATCCTTGTCGGGGTGATTTTCTTGGGCGCCCTTTTCTTGTCCATTAAATTTTATATTAATAATGGCACCCTTTTCTTCGCATTAGTTGACGGTTTGTTGAGAGGTACTTACTTGTGAATAGAGTTGTGCTGCTTAGTAATTGTTTATTTATTCAGAGCACTCCCAGTATGCTGTGGAAAACATCCAACAATGGCGGAAGAGAAGCAGAGAGAGCTGCGCGTGGTCATGTTCCCCTGGCTGGCCTACGGTCACATGGCGCCCTTCCTGGAGCTTGCCAAGAGCCTCTCAACTCACGGTCTTCAGATTTTCTTTATCTCAACGCCGCTCAACATTCAGCGGCTCAAGCCCCAGATGAGCGACGCAAAGGGGCATGTAGAGCTCGTAGAGCAGGCGATGCCCACCGTGGAGGGGCTGCCAGCTGGCGTGGAGTCGACAGCTGACGTGTCGAAGCATGCGAAAGGAGGTGCGCTGATGCCGTTGCTCTATCAGGCCGTGGATCTCATGGAGAAGCCCTGCGAAGAGCTTCTACGACAGCTGTCTGCTGACCTGGTCATCCACGACTGCACGTGGGTGCCACGTGTCGCCGCCAAACTGGCCATTCGCAACGTGTTTTTCCTGGTGTTAGGAGCGGCCAGCTTCAGCTTCTCGGAAGGGCAGCAGTTCAGCGTGCCGGAAAATCCGACGGCCGAAGATCTGGCCGGCTCGCCGGCCGGATTTCCTTCGCAGGCTATCCGGCGACGGCTTTTCGAAACGCGGAGGGTGCTCGGAATATATAGCAAGCCGCCACGCGGGCAGAGCTTGGCGGAGAAAGTGAGCGTGGGCGTGCGGGAGAGTTGGGCTGTGGCGTGTAACACGTGCGTCGAAGTGGAAGGGCCTTACCTGGATTACCTGCAGGCCCTCGTGAAGCGACCTGTTCATCCGGTGGGGTTTCTCATGCCTAAGCTGCCGCCGCCACCCGCAGACGATGTATGCTTGCACTGGCTCGACCGGCAACCGGCTGCTTCGGTGGTTCTGTCGGCCTTCGGCAGCGAGTATGCTCTCGCCGCCGGTGATGTCGCCGCCATGGCGATGGGTTTGCAAGAAAGCGGCGCAGCCTTCATCTGGGTTCTGCCCGCCGCCAACACCTTGCCGGAGGGCTTACAAGATCAGATTGGGGTATTATATTAGGTCCTAATATTAAAGGGCTATTTCGTTTTATACAATCAAGGATGCGTCTATAATCTTGTTTTATTTTTTAAATGTGTTTTATTTTATTTTAATTATTTTTTGATGGAGGTACTTTTGCTATGAGCTAAAGACTAAGGATGTATCTATTCTAAGAACTAAAAGCCAAGGTCTAAGATTTTATTTTGGAAAATTATTTTGCAGGAGAAAGGATTGATAGTCACAAAGTGGGCTCCGCAGTTGCACATTTTGAACCATCCTTCCACTGGTGCTTTCCTTACCCATTGTGGTTGGAGTTCGACAACAGAGGCCTTGAGGTTCGGGGTGCCTATCATAGCTCTTCCAATGCAATTTGAGCAAGGATTAAATGCCAGGCTAGTGCAAGAGCTTAAGGTGGGAGTGGAAGTGGTAAGAAATGAACATGATGGCTCTTTTACTAAGGAGGATATTAGTAAGGCGATTAAATACGTAATGGTGGAAGGAGGAGAGGAAATAAAATCTAGTGTCAAAAAGATCAATAGCATCTTGACTAGCAATGATTCTCAACTCTTTGCAAGAAACATAAGAAACTTTGTCTCCGTGCTTCGAACCCGCTAACGAGTGATTAGGTTAGTAGCTCTAAATTTTTCTACATTTGAGAGCCTTTAGAATATGATTAGGTCAATAGATCCCAAAATGATTCATCGTTATATGGATAACAAGATGAAATTCATTTTGAGGAGTAAATAAAATAATAAAGTTGTGGATTGCTTTTTCCTCCTTTTTTGCATAACATGTATCTCATTGTAAAGATTGTCATTTCTTACTCAATGCCACATACACAAATTCCCAACTACAGTGGAGAGAGAGATTTGAAAAGCCAAGATACAAGACATATTGGCAAAAACTCACTCCATTCAACATATTTGGAACTTTACATATCGACATTTAGTCGAATCACACATAAGAATATTTTTTTCATCACTTACATAAAAGTACACATAATATTCCTATCAAATGTTGTTACATTCTCAAGCGCATTATTATATAACAAAGAACTAGAATTCCATAATTACAATTGTTTAGTATGCCAATCACATGTCAGTACCATAATATGACAATGATGTAAGAATACACATCAAACACGTGTATATGATATGTCGACCTGCACATTGGACATAAGGAAACATGAGTACGTCATATATAAAGAAGTCATAAATCAACATATAAAATAATTAAAAGAATCATGACATCAAACTTGTGTCCATCCGCATGATAATATCTCCAAGCCATTGGAACGTTGTCCATATGCTACCATGAGATGACAGAGTGGCCCAAGCACTTTGATCACCCAACCATGGAGTGGTTAGCTCCCTGAGGTTCCTCCTAAAAGAAGAACTCGTCGACCATGGCACAAGAAGGCTAACAACTTGGGATGATTGGATTGGAAGGATCTAGTGCAGCCATGTGACTAGTCTACTATACAACCATGTGCATAAGTAGCATCTAAACATAGATGTGAAAGAGTGTAATGACCCGTACCAATAGACCACTAAACAAAACCCTAAATTTAATGCACGGATAAATTATATTGCTGAAATAAAAGAAATAATAGTGCCAATGTATTCATTCAATGAAAACCAAATGTTTTTACAAATGATATGGAAAATTTCAGCACCAAAACATTATGACATAGCACCTTACAGAGAAACCCTAATTGGCTATATACAATTGAAAACTTGTTGCAACTATAGATTGAAATGAAGAACTTGGATTGATCAAATGGTGGAGACTAAATGTTGAAGATGATATGGTGAAAGTACAACTCCAACTGAAACTCCAAATCAGCAATTAAGCACAAATGAAAGGACTGAAATATCCTTCCCATAGCTGCAATAATTCAGGTGATCTCTCACACCCTCAAAATTGCGTACCAATTGAGAGTTTTCCTTCTCAATGGCCAGTTGTGACTATTTGCAGAAACCCTAGGCTCCACAATGCACATAAGCAAAAATCAATAATAAATCTCGATGATAGGCAATGAGCCCTCAATGCTTATTTATTCTTTTTTCTTTGATAGGTCGGCCTCCCTTTTTAATTTTTCCTCTGCTTCTTCCAGCAACCTCTAGAAGCTTTTTTTTATTTAATTTATAAAGTTACCTTGTAATATATATTTTTTAATTGATAACCTTATAATTAATTCCTCCCCAAAAAAAAAAATGGGACATTACAGGTCCGCCCCTCCTAAAATTGCTTGGCCTCAAGCAATCTTAATGTTGGATGCTGCAAAATCACTTCTCCCTCCCAGGTAGCATCTTCAATAGGTAAATCTTTTCACTTAACTAGATACTCTTTGATTACTCTCCTGCGTAGCTGCTTCTCTCTACTATCCAGAATGAATTCTGGCACTAAGATCAATTTCCCTTCATCATTCAAGGGAGCTAATACTGCAGAAGGCATCACATTCTGACCCCATGCCTTTTTGAGGCGTGATACATGAAACATATTGTGCACTCGACTATCTGTGGGAAGCTTCAACTCATAAGCCACCACACCAACTCGTTTGATGATCTTGAATGGTCCATAATAGCGTGGCTTGAGTTTCTCTGTACCACTCTTCTTGAGAGTGGACTGCTTATATGGCTGCGAACATGAGGTAAACCATATCATTTACCTCAAAACTATGCTCAGTCCTCTTCTTGTCTGCATATTGTTTTTGCTAGTTCTGAGCTCTAGCAATGTTGTTTTTGAGAGTAGCAACTATATCCTTACTTTCCTGTAATAGTTCACCTGCACGAGGTACTCGACTGTCTCCCAACAACAAATCTAAGAAACTAGGTGCCTCATAACCGTAAAGTGCCATGAAGGGTGCCATTTGTATAGTCATATGATATGTAGTATTCTAACAATACTCACAGAGATATATCCATCTGACCCAAGCTCGTTGTTGATCTGCCACATAATTCCTCAAATACCCTTCCACCCATTTGTTTACAATCTTTGTTTGACCATCAGTCTGTGGGTGATAACTAGTACTAGTTGTAAGCTCAGTGCCAGACAACCGAAATATCTCCTGCCAAAAGTGACTCATGAAGCGGCTATCCCTGTCACTCACAATGCTCTGAGGTAACCCATGTAATCTAAAAATCTCCCTGAAGAAGACCTCTACCACCTGAGTTATTGAGTATGTAGTAGCGATAGAGAAGAAGTGAGCATATTTTGTCAGCCTATCCACCACCATATAGATACAATCACACTCCTGGGCCCTAGGCAACCCCGTAATAAAATCCATAGAGATGCCCTCCCACTTCTTGTCAGGAATAGGAAGTGGCTATAGGAGCCCTGCTGGATAAGTGTGCTCTTGTTTGTTCTGCTGGCAAACATGACACTCATGCACATACTACAAAACATCAGCCTTAAGTCCCTTCCAAGTGAATCATTCTTGTACTAACCTGTAAGTCCTGAAATACCTAGGATGGCCTGCTGCAGGTGAATTATGGAATGCTCTCAAAATCAACTGCTTCACTTTCGATCCTGGGACTAAGTAAATCTTGTTCTTGTAAATGATCAAATCATCTATGAGAGTGTATCTGGTGTCGATTGTTGTCCTCTCCACTATAGAAGAGGCCCACGTGTCTTTGGCATATTCTGCTACAATCAAGTGTCGCCAATCCTCTGATATCTAAATCATAGAAGTGAGGTGTGGCCTACGGGATAAAGCATCTGCTACAATATTCTGTGTCCCCTTGACATATGTGATATCAAAATCATATTCCTATAACTTACTCACCCACTTTTGTTGATGATCATTCAGGTCCCGTTGTCCCAAAAAGTGCTTCAAACTATTATGATCAGTTTTAATACAAAATTTGTTGCCCACAAGATACTGTCTGAATTTGGCCAAGGCATGTATGATGGCCAGCATCTCCTTATCATATATGCTGAATGATCTCTCAGCCCCTCTGAGTTTCCTACTCTCATAAGCTATAGGATGCTTGTCTTGAATGATTACAGCACCAACTCCCTCTCCAAAAGCATCACATTGAAGCTCAAATGGCTTCATGAAATCAGGCAATGCTAATACTGGGCATGTAGTCATTATTTCCTTGAACTGCATAAAACACTTCTATGCCTCTCGAATCCACAAAAATGCCCCTTTCTTCAGCAAATCTGTCATGGGCACTACATGTCGTGAGTAGCCACTAACAAACCTGCGATAGAATCCACATAGACCAAGGAACCCTCTTAACTATGTAAGGTTCTCTAGTGGTGGCCAATCAACAATAGCACAGATCTTTTCAGGATCCATTCGCACTCCTTCCGCACTAATGATGTGTCTAAGATACAACAATTCTGTCATCCCCAAATTACATTTGGACTCCTTGGTATACAAGGACTTGCTCTATAAAATGCTTAATACTATCTCCAAGTGCTCTAAATGTTCCTGCCATGTCTTGCTATAGATCAAAATATCATCAAAGAACACTAGCACAAATTTCCTCAACTAATGGTGGAAGACCTTGTTCATAGTGGACTGAAAAGTGGCAGGTGCATTAGTCAAACCAAAAGGCATAACTACAAACTCAAAATGACTGTAATGACATCTAAAAGCAATTTTTTCAATATCCTGCTCTCGAACTCTGATCTGGTGATAGCCTGATCTCAAATCAATTTTTGTGAAATAACAAGCCCCATGCAATTTTTCTATCAGCTCATCGATGCATGGGATGGGATACTTGTTCTTTATAGTTCTCTTATTCAACACCCTATAATCAATACACGTTTGTAGAGTTCCATCCTTCTTTTTTACCAAAACAACAGAAGATGCAAAAGGTGACTTACTTGGTCTGATGTGTCCCATTGCTAGCAACTTGTTGATGGTCATCTTGATCTCATCTTTGAGTCATTTTGGGTGCCGGTATGGTGTGATTATGACAGGCTTAGCACCTTCCTCCAACTCGATAATATGCTCAATACCTCTGTCTGGTGGCCTGCCTGGTGGAATCTCACTAAATACCTTCCCATACTTGATTCTCAATTTTTGAATATCTGGATGATATTCAGTCTTATGTTGCTCCCCCTGGGTAGGCATCAAGGCACATACTGCTGCCCATTCTATATTATTATGCCTGGCTAATCTCTCCAACCACATTAAATGAGATAGTCCTAACATCACCATTACGGATAGCCTTCAACACATGAGTCCTACCATCCACCACGAATCATATCTCCATATCGTCCAATCTTAGGGTAACCTCCTTTAAAGAATATAGCCATTGCATCCCAAGTACTATGTCCATGTCACCCATGTTGACCACATGATAGTCTGCCTTAAACTCATAGTTGTTTAGGCGCAAAGGTAGATCTCGCACCATCCTATCACAAAAAAGAGTATATCCATCAGCTACCTTAACTCTTAGTCCCTCAAACTCCTCAGTAATGAGTCCACACCTCTCCACAAATCGTGCATCAATGAAATTATGCGTGGCACCTGTATCCAACAGAGTAATAATCTTTTGTCCTGCCAAGGCTCCTCGAAATCTGAAAGATCCCTCTCTTTGAATACTAGACAGACGTGCCTCCTGTAAATGTATCTCTGGAGCCTCTTTTTTCTCAGCACTATCTACCTCTTGTTCACCCTCTACCTCATCAGGATCCTCATCATGGTGCTTTGAGATGTCTGAATTCAAACCTTCATAATAAGCCCACATCACCTGGTTAGCCTTCCCCTTAGGCTTCATAGGACAATCATGACCAAACTCATAGGGACCTTTGCAAAAGAAGCATAGCTTCTTCCTACGCAAATCATTAAGTGTTTCCTTATCCCAAGGTGCAGCTAGCTTGTCTTTTGAGTCACTAACCTTCTTTTTACCCTTGTTGAACTCCCCTTTGTTATCTCTAAATGATGAAGAACCCTTTGAACTAAACCGGTTTGCTGGAGCTGCAAGTTCCATACTGCGGGCTTTCTTCATGGCTTCCTGTAATGTGGGAGGATCAAAGGCCTTTACCCACCCCTTGAGTGGTTTAGTTAATCCCTCTATGAATAAAATGACTATCCTCCTTCCTGAAATGTCAGGCACCATCACTGCAAGCTTCTGGAAGTCATTGATAAATTGTTCTAAGCCTCCTGACTATCTCAACTGGGCTAACTCCTAGAAATAAACTTCAGGATTTTTTTTATCAAACCTTTCTATCAATCTATCCACAAACTCCTGATAAGTGGTCACCTGATTGTGTTGCAATGTGATCATGCCATGTGTCCACCAATCATGTGCTGCCCCATCTAAGTGTAAAGTGGCATACTTGAGTGCTTCAATTTCTATCATAGTCTTCAGAGACAGGAAAGTATCCACCTTATGAATCCAAGCATGAGCAGTCATTTTTCCACTGCCATCAAATGTGGGTAATACCAACTTGTTGGTGACCTGTTGCAACTCACTATGTTTATCTACTTGCTTCTGCCTAGCAGCTTTATAGTTCAGGTACCTATCAAATGTCCATCCATCCTGTACATATTCTGGTAATGAATCCCACTCATTCCTTGCTTGTCGGAGTTCATCTACAATATCTATTACCATAGCATCAGGTGTGTGTGCTGGAGTTTCTTCTCTAAATGTAGGACGTGTGGGTCTATCAGCTATTCCAGACCGTGTCCTATGTTGTGATCCTGCCATGCTTCTATCATCCTGATCATGATTATTTCTCCTATTTTCCCCAATCAAATGTTGCATCATAACCATCATTGCCTGTGTACTTGCCTCTATTGACTGTAGAAGCCTCTCCTGTTGCTCCTGTTGCTATAAAGTCTCATCATCTCACACACTTCTGGATGGGCTTAGAGAATGTCTCTCAGCCATATTCTTAGTTATGCTGGTTCCTTTGTAAACTAAATTAAATGGTGGCTGGGTAACCCTATCAAGCTGGCAGGAAATCGCTTTGATACCACTGTAATGACTCGTACCAATAGGCCACTAAACCAAACCCTAAATTTAATGCACGGCTAAAGTATATTGCTGAAATAAAAGAAATAATAGTGCCAATGTATTCATTCAATGAAAGCCAAATGTTTTTACAAATGATATGGAAAATTTCAGCACCAAAACATTATGACATAGCACCTTACAGAGAAACCCTAACTGGCTGTATACAATTGAGAACTTGTTGCAACTACAGATTGAAATGAAGAACCTGGATTGATCAAATGGTGGAGACTGAATGCTGAAGATGATATGGTGAAAGTACAACTCCAACTGAAACTCCAAATCAGCAATTAAGCACAAATGAAAGGACTAAAATATCCTTCCCATAGCTGCAATAATTCAGGTGATCTCTCACACCCTCAAAATTGTGTACCAATTGAGAGTTTTTGTTCTCAATGGCTATTTGTGACTATTTGCAGAAACCCTAGGCTCCACAACGCACATAAGAAAAAATCAATAATAAATCTCAATGATAAGAAATGAGCCCTCAATGCCTATTTATTCTTTTTTCTTTGATAGGTCGGCCTCCCTTTTTAATTTTTCCTCCGCTTCTTCCAACAACCTCTAGAAGCTTTTTTTTATTTAATTTATAAAGTTACCTTGTAATATATATTTTTAAATTGATAACCTTATAATTAATTCCTCCCAAAAAATTTAAAAAAATGGTACATTACAAAGAGCGCATCTCAATCATATGCATTTCAATTTTAAAATCTTGGCCAAGCAAATAACTAGTGTATGGAAAAGAACTGACAAGTAGAAATGAAAGAATAGCACTTTCAATTTTTCTACCCTCCTTGGTGTAGGAGAACCTATTAGTTGGATTTCTCATGGATAAATTCATATTTTAGATTATTTTTAATGTATTTTCAATGTTATGTAAGGACCTATTGGAGTTCATCCAAATTATTTTGTAAGGCTATAAAGCCATTAAAATCATAGTGACCTACAAGGTCTTGAAAAATGTCAAGTATGGTAAAACCACTTAAATGTATAAAAATATAGTGGAAATAGTTTAATTGGATTCTTACATTCATATTTACCATATTTCAAGGGTTTATGGAAAGTTTTAAGTCATTTGGATAATAATTGTAAAAGTTGTTCAAAAGTTGTCAAAATTGTAATGACAACTTTTACAACTTGGAGACAACTTCTTAAAAGTTGGTTTAAAGATGTTAATGGGTAGCTGTAAGTTGGTTGGAGAGTTTAATATGATTCCAAATTATATATATTTTGTCTCCAAGACACAAAATTGTAAGTTGGAGAAGTTGGAGGAAGGATTTGGAATGTAAGAAAACTTAGTTTGATGTTGTATATTTCAATTTTCTAGTTATTTTTTCCTACAATTTCTTTTATGTTTTGGTTTGAATGAAAACTCATTTTGAATGGTACAGACCTACAACTTATATTTTCATAAATTTATATTAGTTATATTTCATTTGGTTTTGGTTTGGATGGTTTTCATTACGTTTGGAAGAAGTTATGGCTGTTTTGGTGAAGACTGGTAAGATTTTGTCATAATATGAACAGTCTCAAGGAAATTGCAATAAATTTTATTTTCTTTCTTGGATTTTGCTATAACTTGGAGAAAATGTTTCAAACTCATTGTTATTGAATATCACAAAAAGTATTGGTATAATTCTTTTATTTATTGAAGTTATTAATGACTAATTGAGGGTTTTAAATTCTACCCTTGTTGAGAAATTGTTCTTTAAAGTTGCAACATTCTTGCATTCATTTGAATGATTGAAAAAGATTATAAATTTGAATCCATACCTATAATTTCAAAGCTTTATGGAAGGCCCATATAACACACTTTTGTTGTGCTCTCTACATCACTCCTCTTTTTCCCACATTTAGCACCCACCCCATTTACTCATTCCACAAGTAGTTTAACACTAAAAATACTTCAATCATTATCTCAATTCTAATAAATGAAACTTCATTTCTTCAAAAAATATACTTTTTAATTCATAAGTTAAACTCAACTCTAAACTCTTATTTTGCTAACGTTTCATTTTTACTTGCCTAAGACCTATCAAAATAACTCAGCACAACAAAACAATTGTTAACATTATATAAATTTTAGGCATTGATTTGCAAATTGAATTTAATAATAATTAGAAAATGATGTTGAAAGCTTCAGTTGGAAATAAAATTAAGAAATGATTTTTTTCTGTTATCTAGGTTGTTTTATGCCTGCATATATTTTAAATTTATGTTTGTGACCATTTACAAATAATAGTGTTCAAACAACTAATAACGCACTAACAAATGCAAAAATAATTAGTACAAGAACTCAATTTGGAGAACTAGCTCTAACATCTGTATATGGTTTTGTATGTTTTCAAACCTTTCCCAATCAACACTAAAAGTTTGCTAGGAAATCGATCAACTTCAAATCTCTTAATGACTACCCAATAGAGAAATAGCTTCGTGATATTTCTAATTCCATTCAAGATGCCCTCTTTTTACTAAGTTTTCTATTTTCCTTAGAAATTTCAAAGTAATCTAAATCCTCTAAATTCAAGAAATTGATCAATTTATCTCATCTAAAATTCAAACTAAAATTTGTAAATTGAATTCCTCTTGAGTTGTTCTTATGTAAAATGTGGGGTCTTGTGTTCATAGCTTATACATTTATTGGCTTTCCCAATCTAACTAGACAACTAAAGAAAAATTGAATAGAAGATGATATTCTTTGCCACATTCAAAAGTATGGCAACACTCAAAATGTTTACCATATTCCCAAATTTCTTAGAGAAAAGTCACATGAAGAGAAAAATATTACTAGATCTTTGCTGACCAAATCTAACTCGTAAATTCATGGGTTCAAATATTTGTGTTTATATAATGTACAACAAAAATAATGTTTGGGTTATTAATTGAATCATTCCATATACACAACATAAATTTTAATTTCAAAAGAATATTTCTAGACAAGAAGTTTTGGGGATTTAAAATAAAAACAATAGCCATATAAAACCAATAGCAAAAAAGGAACATGGGAACCTATGAAAACTCATTGATCTTCTAATGAAATCCTTGGTTTTTCATAAGCAACACCGCTCTAGCTCGTACAATGTCTCCTCTGAAATATTGACTGTTCCTTCCAATCAAAAACTCTTAATTTTCAAACTTAAATGTTCCTAAGCCCCTAATACAACTTAGAAGAGACTATTTTCCCCAAAAAGAAAAATTGTCCCTTTCAAATTTAAATTCTTCACTTCTTAAAGAACAAGTTCTCCATTACTTTGGTTCCCTCTTTTTCTAACTAATGTCATGGATAGTTATTTAAAAGTCACTAACATTAAATTCCAATTCCTCCAAAATAGGATTATGATTTCAATCAGTTTTGTGAAGAGATTTATTATTCTTAGTTCTAATTAATACAACTAAATTCCTCAACTAATAACTGGAGTTTAAATTTGAAGCATGTTAATTACTAAAAGAAAAGAGTGCAATTAATTTTAAATCTAGATTTAATAGATCATATAAAAAAATAAAAATACGCATTTTTATTCTTCATACTAACCATTAAAATAATCACGACATCGAATAGAATTTATGATAAAAGTAAAAATAGAAAATAACATAAAAACAAAATGAAACATATTAAGTGTGTGTGTGTGTGTGCCTACGCCAGACAATCCAAGCCAACCCTACCGAGGAGCTAATCTCCTCTACCTAACCACTCTTCCACCTTCATTCATGAACACTCCCAAACTTGAAAACATGTCGATATGTCTGTATTGCCCAATTACTCTAATCCAAGGATTTACATCATTAAATAAAATAAGATATATCAATAGATGTTAGTTCATGATTGAACATCAATTTCACTAGACTACATAATAAAACATTCATCTTTCCTCTATACATGAATTCAAACATTAATCAATGATCAATCATTGTATAATCTATCAAAAGATAATAACATGTCAAATCATCTAGAAATATTGACTAATAAGTCTAGATAGAAGTCCAATAATATTCTGACACAAGTCAAATCATAAATCTAAGTCAAACATGGCCAAAGTCTAAAGAGTCTTGAATAATAAGTGTCCATAGGTTGAGTTGTGACACTCGTATGGTAACCTAGATGGTGTGAAAGAAAAATGATTCAAGTTTACTTTCATTGTTATGAAATGACTCCATTGTTCATTTTTCTTAATTAGATTAAGGGTCGTGGACATTATTAAGAGAGAATATGACTTTGGAAGATAAGTTGCTATTACTATCTACAAGTTAAAGAAAATATCTTAGTAATGGGGACAATATAAGTTTTAGACTATAGCAAGCCCATTAATTGAACCTTTGCCCTTATTTTCTAGAATATCTCATTTCCTTATAGAGTTTTGAAGATACTCATATCGATCATCTTGGTTCTTTCAAGAAAACAATATCTAAATTTATGATTTTTCTATACAAAAAATGATCTCTAAGCTTCTTTCAAAGATCTTTCACAATCTTTGGTTTATAATATATAATAGTGTGGAATGTTAGATGTTGAATGATGTTGATAAATAAGTCATCACTACTTATTTAGGAATTATATTAGAAATTAATGGCACCATGTATGATAGAGAACTATCTACAATAATCCAATCACAAGTTAATGAATTTGGTTGATTATTGAATCATTGATATCTAGTCTTCAATCCTTTGACTATAATTTTGGTATACATAACATGAAGCAAAGGTAGGATTGGGAAAGATATTTGTGATCCTTTTGACAAAACTCTTGAGAGACATGCACTTAATGAAATAGTTCATGAATTGTTGATTTAATTCCCTACAAATATTGGTATCTCTAGAAATATTTTGTTAGAGGTACATCATATGTCTTTTCCTTTTCTATTTCTTTTTCCATTTTTCTTTATTTTTTAGAAGGCATCTTGAAATAATTTTCTTCTATAATAATAATCATACATTCACAAGAATTTATTTTCAATACACCAAAAAAATCATGTATATGCTAGAAGTTGAATTTGAAAGGTGTGGTGATTGAATATCATGGTACACTACATAAATTTAAGAGATTGCAACCAATATTAAAAAGAAAGAATGTAAAGAAGCCCATTAGATACATTTGATTTATTATGCTACTTTTCTTTCAAGGACCTTATCATCCCTCCTTATCAAAGCTAGATGGATATAGAAGTGTATTAATCCAATAAATTTCATGCATTTTCTCGAACTTGGGAAAATCATGGTAGTTGTCTCATACAAGGAGTTAAGTTGAGTTGATATTTATATTTCAAGGGGAATTGAGACGAATGAGTAAGTGATTTTTGTATGTGACCTTTTTCATTAATTTTTTTTTTTTTTTGAAGAAAATATGATGGAAATGATGTTGGAAAAATGGAAAGAGATATGTTTCATTACATATAAATTAAAATTTAATATTTAAATATATATTTACAAACTAATGAAAGAATATATGTATGCACTAATGTTTGAAGTTTATCAATAAACAAATGAAAAATGAAAAAAATTACTATGTATAAAGGGTGGTGGGAGATACAACTTGAATTTAGGTATACATCAACTCAACTTTAAGTATACATCATCAAACTAAATTAATGTATGTCTATATTCAATATTTTAACATGTAAAATGAAACTAAGATCTATGCACTTTAATTGAATATTTTCAAATAATGTGAAAATTTAGATTCTAAAACTATCAAAATTACACATATTTAACAAGAGATATTGAACAACATTGAGAGACCTTAAAGAATATACGTGAAAGATTTATATTAAATTAATTTTTATACCTCTAAGACTCCTATATTTAATTTTAATCTCAGATAATTTAATTTAATTTTCTTTACAACAATATTCTAAAATAGCATTAGCTATATTTATGTTTAATGAATTGGTTATATTTAAAATTTATGTGTACTCACTTCTATTTATTATTTAAGATTTATCAAACAATTTTCTCTACCTCTATTTTTACCTATGCCAGTTTTTTCTAGATGTAGTAGATATTACTTGCACATGTGACTTTCTGATAGTACAATGCTTTTTTTAATTACTTAACTTGTCATCCAAGATGAAATAATGTTTTCTCTTCATCCTCAAAATCTCTCTATTGATATTTTTGGAAGGACAATGACAATTTAAATCATTATAAATATATTATATATATGATTTGCGCTAAACAAACTTATCCCACCTTGCATTGTATATGTTTTTGTTTGTTACAAATGTCAAACAAAATGTGACTAATTTCTACTCTCTCTCTCTCTCTCTCTCTCTCTCTCTCAGAATATCTACTGACAAAATATAAAGAATTTTTTAGACAAATGTTGATTACTAAATATAAATGCCATAGCTGATGTAACATAATATAACAAAATTATTAACTAGTTTCTACATGCAAATGTCATAGATGTTGGAGTAAATAGGTCAAAATTACTACTTATGGGTTTATTAAAAGAGAACAATATGTTTACATATTAAAAATTCATGCTCACTAGTTTTTCTCACTAGTGTCAACAATAGAAAAGTGTGTTACATTTAGTGGAATAGAGGTATGGTTTCATAAATTTCTATTATGAACTTTGATAGTTAAAAAAATACCACTTTCTTTTATCACACTTATCTCAATCTTGTAATTCATAAAATGCTCAATTGTTTAAAGTCCATAATCATTTTTAATCTAGTCTCTATACAAATCTTGGCCCATCAGCTTAATCATATGTTCAATATGGAGACAAAGCTAGTCATATTTCTCTTACAAACATCAAAATTATTATAAATAACCACATCAAAATTATTATTGAATAATATGTTACTTATCTTTCTTAAAAATAACGTGTTTCTATATTTATAAAAAATGTCAAATAAAAAAATCATCTTTTGTGCACTCTGTTTAGTGATTATTAGGCACCTAAATTTATTGTCTCCTTTATTAGTAGTTTTATAATATTGAATCTAAAAATTATAATTTTATTAATATAATGAAGTGACAGTGTCATAAAATCAAGGATGTTCAAAGCCATAATCATGATTGATAATTGAGTGAGATGGGTGAAATTGATAATAGTAACAAACACCATACCTCCCTTCAAGGGTTAAATACTTCATTAGAATCGAGAAAACTTCATCCCAAGGCTCTAGAAGTTTCTCCTACAAAAACCCTCCACAATGGAAAATAAGTTCTTCATCCTCCAAAAAGAAGCAACTTAAGCTAGTTTCATCAGCAACCCTAGTCACCTTCTACCACTTTCTCCCTTTCATCGCTAGGCCTATCACCAAGGAGATAATTTCCTTAGAAATCTAGAACGTAATACCATTAATAGTAACCTTCCTATCCTCTTAGGAGTCAACAAATTGTTGAGAACAACTCTAATCAAATTTATTCAACACCTCCATTAACCGGACCAAACCACCCTTTTTAAGCATGTACCAAATTAGGGGTTTATGGACACTTTCATCAATCATTGTAGGCTCAATACACAGAAGATCTCCCCCCATATTTGCTACCTTCATCAAAATTTTATCTTCTTTCAAGACTCTAAACTAGAGCCAAATATTAATCTAGTCACCCTTATGCAAAAAATGGGTTACACCAAGTACTATTGAAGGCCTTTTCTCTCATGAAAGCCCGTGTCACAGCTTGGCTTAGTTAACATGTGCCATCTACCATTACCTCAAATCCATTCTTTTTCCTCATTCCCAATAATCCAAAACCTTTTAATATTTGAATTTTTACTTAGCACCAAGTACGAAGCTATGCCAAAGAAAATATAAAAAATACACCCATATTGTCCTTTGACATACTTTTTCTTTCGAACCATGCAAATTTATTATAATAAGTACTCATATCATCATTCCTCGCCTCTTTCCATAGTAATCTGGCTCCATTGGTCCACTCATCACCAAGTTGTCACTAAGATACCAAAAATACCTCCAGCTATACTAAATCATGGGATAAATCCTTGTTTGCTAAAAGTCTTACCAAATTCAGCAACACTCTAAAATCCCTCTAGCAATGTAGGCCATGCACACTCAGACCTAACACTGCCATCTTGTTTGCTACCTTATTACCCTCTCAAAAAATATGCTTCAATTCCAATATTTTTAGGATGAGTAATAAATGCCTTATATCTTCTATCACTCTTTTGATCCCCCATCCCTCTTTCATGATGCCTTGCATAGTTTCAATAATAATTTTCGAATCACCTTCTATCTCCACATTCTCTCATCCCACACTGATAACAATTTCAAGCCCCAAAAAAGCACTATAGCTTCCATAACATTATTTGAGAGTTTTCCTAGATTACCAGCATAGGCCAAAAGCATTTTGCCTCACTATTTCTAACCATACCCCCTCCAACTGAGACCTCCTTTCTCACAACACCATCAAAACTTAGTTTAACCCAGTTCTCCATAGGAGGTCTCCATCTCATTCTTTTTCTAGCAAGTTGCTTGGAATTTTCAACCTCCATGAATCCTTTTTCAAGGTTCTAGTTCCTGGCAATCCTTCATTTAGTCATATTGGGAAGAATCACCAGTTTACTCCACTTGCAATTCTTCATATTCTCCACTATAAACTTGAATATAACATCTATAATAATCTCCTCACTCCTCCATTCATTTATGAAAGCTCTATTGTTTCTCTCCTTCCAAATTCCCTAGTAGACATAGGGGGAATCACTTTCCACATTTGGATAAGGAGGGGGTGGAGGAATGGGCATTGCCAATTCTCAACAAATTGGTCTATCCCCTTATCGAACACCCAAACCATTTCTAACTGCTCTAGCAACCTACCCCATATATTAATAACATAGTTACAATCTAAGAATAAGTGGGGGATATTATCTTCCTCACTTTTATAAAGGTAGCATCTATTAGGTAATTGGAATCCTCTTTTCCTTAAGTTATTAATGGTAAGGATTTTCTCATGCATGGATACCCACTAGAAAATATTTACCTTCAAGATCATATGGCTAAACTAGATTATCCTCCAACATTTAGGTTCCATATCTCTCTCAAAAATCATCCTGTAGTTAAAACTAATGGAAAACTCCCCAGATGTGGCCTCTTTCCAAATAAAGGTGCCATTTTGAGTCACCCCCAGGATTCTATAACCATTGAGGATCTCTTTGATGCAGGAAAAAGATGAATAACTAGGGCCAAAGGCTCACCCAACTATCTAGACCACCCTGCAAGAGTTAACACAATGGAAGAAAACATAAGAAACAACAACCAAAGGAGGAGGAAGAGAGAAATACTTTTATTGATTCATCAAAACATCTCCATACAGGCCCAACTATAAAGCCCTCTAGGTTATGACCAATTACAAATACATTCACACTTTTAGTTCTGCTCTCTAGAATTCCTCTTCCCAAAAAACATGCCTAACTCTAAGCCTAAACACTCTATATATACTTTCCAAAATGGCTTACAAATTATTCTATAACATTACATAAGAGGAAGGCTGACCCAACAATGGTCTGGACACATCTCAAGAAAAGATCTTAACATAAATATCATGATTGAAATAAATCCTGCAAGTCTGCTCGCAGAAATCACATCCAAATGCTAACACTCGGCATTCATTGAGTAACTCAGTACATGAAGAGTCACTCCACATACACTGGGTAACTTGGCACATAAAAGAATTCCTACACTAACTCGACACATGAAGGAATTGCTAGGGACATGAAGGAATTGCTACAGTAACTCGACACATGAACGAGTTGCTAGGCACCAACTTGCAGAATGAACAAAAATGAGTAGGATAACAAGGCAACCCAGGATGCTCCTACATCAGACAACCGGGTTTGAAAGAAATGATTCTCCTAAATCATTGAGATGTGACAACTTGAGATGAATCCAACTCAAATTGAGAAATCCATGAAGCATCTTGAATAGGTCTGTTCTTCCACTTCACCAAATATTCATAGTAATCTTTTCCTCTTGTGCTCTTGCCAACTCTCTGATCCAATATTTGTTCAACTTCTTCAATCTTCTTCTTAGGATAATCATCTGATACAATAACTTCATCATCTAACTCATGATACTTATACAAATCAAAAATATTGAATATAGGAGATATATCCATGTCATCAGGTAACTCAACTTCATAAGCATTACCATTGTCAAACTTCTTCAAGATCTTACAAGGTCCAGATTTCTTCATCTTCAGCTTACTGTATGTTTCAACTAGGAATCTTCCTTTCTTTAAATGAACCTTCACCTCATCACCAACTTCAAAATCATGGTGTCTTCTAGACTTACCAGCATTCTCCTTATACTTTTGATTACTTTGTTCCAACCTCAACTTCACTTCCTTATGCAGAGACTCAATAAAATCAGCAAATTCTTCTCCTACAATGCTTCTCTTTTCTTCACTACAACATCTCTCAAATCTAATATACCTCTAAGATGCATTCCAGTAACAATCTTAAAGGTGTCTTATTCACAAAATTGTTATATGAAAATTCAGCTTAAGCCAATACCATATCTCAATTACTTAGCTTATTCCCAACTAAACATCTTAGCAAATTACCCAAGCTTCTATTCACAACCTTTTTCTATCCATATGTTTGTGGATGGAATGTAGAACTAAACTTCAGCTTAGCACCCATCTTCTTCCACAAATTCTTCCAAAAATAACCAACAAAATCACTACCTCTATCAAAAATAATGCTTCTTGGTAATCCATGCAATCTCACAATCTTTTTAAAGAAAAGTTCAGCAACATGCTCAGCATCTAATGTCTTCTTACGTAGTATGAAATGAACCATCTTATAAAATCTATCCACCAAAACAAATATGGAATCCATACTGATGTCAGTCCAAGGTTTCTCAGGAATAGTAATAGGTGGATACAAACCAATATTTTGGCTCACCCCTTTTGCAATTTGACAAACTGCACAACTCTTTACAAATTTCTGAACATCCTTATACATTTGCGGCCAATAATACTTCTCTTTTAGCAAACTCAATGTCTTATCAATTCCAAAATGTCTAGCCAATCCACCACTATGCTTTTCCTTAATCAGATTCAACCTCATAGAACTTCTAGGTATACACAATTGAATAGCATTGAACAACATGCCTTCTTGAATGAAATACTCATCATACTTACTTATGTGATCTATCAAATTTGGTGCTCTACACTCTCTCCATGCCTTAGAAAAATCAGGATCAACATCATACAACTCTTTCATTTCATCAAAACCAATAACTTCAACCTTCATTTTAGTCAACAAAGAATTTCTTCTACTCAATGCATCAACAACTCTATTAGTAACTCCACTCTTATGCTTGATCACAAATGTAAAAATTTGCAAGTACTGAACCCACTTCATATGTCTTAAATTCAATTTATGTTGACTTCCCAAGTATTGTAAAGCTTTATGATCAATATATAGTACAAACTCTTTAGGAATCAAATAATGTCTCCACTTCTTCAATGCTTGGACAATAGCATCAAATTCTTGATCATACATAGAATATTTCCTTTTGCACCATTCAAATTTTCACTAAAGAAAGCAATGGGTTTACCTTCTTGACTTAATATAGCTCCTATTGCATTACCACTTGCATCACATTCAACTTGAAATACCTTGTTGAAATCAAGTAAAGCCAATACAAGTAATTCAACAACCTTTTGTTTTAAAGTCTCAAAACTCTTATTAGCTCCATGTGTCCACTTGAAGTCCTTTTTATCTCCCCTTATTGTTGTAGTCATAGCATTAAAAACAACACTAAAATTCCTTATAAATTTTTTGTTAAAACTAGCCAAACCATGAAATGATCTTAGCTCATCCACATTCTCAGGTGTAGGCCATTCCAAAATTGCTTTAACCTTGTTAGGATCGATCTTCAAACCATTAGCTGAAATCACAAATCTTAAATACACAATTTCCTCTTGCATAAAAGAACACTTTTTAAGATTAATCAACAACTTTTCCTCTTTCAACCTCTGCAATACTTGTCTAATATGCTCGAGATGTTCTTCCTTATTCTTGCTAAATATTTGAATATCATCCAAATAAACAATTACAAACTTACCCAAGAATCTTTTCAGAACTTCATTCATCAACCTCATGAAAGTACTAGGTGCATTATTCAAACCAAAAGGCATAACCAACCATTCATACAAACCATCTTTTGTCTTGAAAGTAGTCTTACATTCATCACCTTCTCTAATTCTAATATGATGATAGCCACTCTTCAAATCAATCTTGGTAAAATACTTTTCTCCACTCAAAAAATCTATTATGTCATCCATCCTCAGCATAGGAAATGTATATTTCACCATGATCTTATTAATAAATTTGGAATCAATACACATTCTCCATTCTCCATTCTTTTTAGGTGCTAATATAGTAGGTATAACACATGGACTCAAGCTTTCTCTGATTAAACCTTTCTGCAACAACTCATGCACTTATCTGTTAAGTTCTTCAATCTTTGTAGGTGTCAATCTATATGGTGCTTTGTTTGGCAAACTAGCTCTAGGAATCAGATCTAGACAATGTATTATACTTCTTACTAGAGGTAAACCATCAAGAATATCATTAACAATAATATCTTTATACTCATTCAACAATTTTGTAATTTCTACTGGTACTCGACTATCACTATCTGTTGTCACTCGATCATTACTAGCTTCTGTTGCTTGGTCATTACTACCAACACTTGGTCCTCTAGGAAATATGAAAAAACAAACTTGATTCTTCTTTACTTCCTTTTCAAATTGTTTCCCATTAACCATGCAAAATTTTATTTTAGTGCAACTAACCTCATCTAGACTTTCAATCAAAGGAAACAATATTTGCTTCTTCCCATTCACCCAAAGATTATATTGATTCAATCTTCCATCATGTACAACATATCTATCATATTTCCAAGGTCTACCCAATAGAATATGACAACAATCCATAGGAATAATATCACACAAAATTTCATCAAAGTAATGTCCAATCTAGAACTTCACAAGGCATTGTTCACTTACCAATATCTTATGCTCATCTTTGATCCATGAAACATGATAGGGTTTGGGATATTTCAGCCTCTGCAATTGTAACTTTGTAACCAACTCTTCTAATGCCAAATTTGTAGAACTTTCACTATCAATGATCACCTTGCATCATTTTCTAGCCATCTTACATTTGGTCTTGAAAAGACTTCCCCTTAAAACAAGTTCCTCATCACTTCCCTTATTACATAAGGTTCTTCTCACCATTAGATTTTCTCTAGACTTAGGTTCACTTGGTGAACCCTCATCATCTCCTTGAATCATAGCATTTATGTTACCTTGCCAACTTTCAGAGAATCTACATGCAAAAGATTTATGTCCCTCTTTACCACATCTAAAACAATTACCATGAAATCCACCTCTAGAATAAGAATTACCTCTTCCTTGTTAAGAATTAGTGCCTCCTCAGTAAGAATTACCACTTTTTCATTCAGTCTTGCCTTTTTCATCATTCTTTCATGTTAGATTGTGGTGATTGATTAGGAAAGTACTATACATACTTCATAAATGTTTTGGGGTAAAAAAAATTTTGGCCTTTATTTTATCAATATTTTGGGCCAACATATAATTATTAATTATAACCTTAAAGCAGTTAAAATACTTGTATAAAAGGGCTGAGGGTTAGGGATTGTTTCATAAGGTGTGATGCAAAATTGGTTCTTGCAGTGGTATTGAGCTGTAAGGGATTACAGATTGTAATCACTGGATTATAAAAATATTGGACTTGCTATTTGGTGGATGTAGCCTAGGGATTGGGTGAACCATGTTAAATATTGGTGCCTTGTGTTCTTTTTTGTGTGATCTATTATTGGTTATATTTGCATGTAATTGTTATTTCTATCCATGGTTTAATCCTAACAAGTGGTATCAAAGCCTAGTTATTTTTCAGTTATCCTCTATAGGAAAGTTTCATGGTTGAGTGGGAGTCTCATGGTTGAGTGGGAGAAATGGCAGATGAGGGTAAGCTGAGGGTTGATAGGTTTAATGGGCAGAACTTCCAGTTATGGAAGATGCAAATGGAAGACTATCTGTATTAGAAGGATTTATGGAAGTCGTTGGAAGGCAAAGCCACAAATCAGGGATCTATGTCAAATGATGAATGGGATCTTTTGGACAGAAAGGCACTTGGAAGCATTCAATTATGCCTGGCACCATCGATGGCATTTAATATTACAAAAGCAAAGACGATAGAAGAATTAATGAAAACTCTAGGGACATTGTATAAAAAGCCCTCTGCTTCAAACATAGTATTTCTCATGAAGCATTTATTTAATATGAAAATGGCAGAAGGTGGATCTATTAGAGATCATTTAAATGAGTTTAATACTATTACTAGTCAGTTATCTTCTATGGGTATCAATTTTGAAGACAAAATTAGGGCTCTCTTGATTTTGTGTTCTTTGCTTGAAAGTTGGAATGGCTTGGTAATGGCTGTGAATAATTTTGTTCTTGGATCTAGTACCCTAAAATATGATGATGTGATCAATGTTATTTTGAGTGAGGAAACTCATAGGAAAACCTCAGGTGGATCTACATCAAGAAGTGCTTTGAATGCACAAAGCAGGGGCATAACTTCTGAGAGAGGAAGTAATTCTAGAAATTGTGGGAAATCAGGGCACAAAAAAAAAGATTGTTGGAATCAAAAGAAAAATGAAGGAGATAAATTAGATGGAGACAAGGAGGCAAATGTGGTAAGTAACAAATCTAAAGAGGATGCTTTGCTTCTATCTTTAGAAGGTGTTGATGATTCATGGGTTTTAGATTATGGTGCTTCATTTCATGCTACACCTCATAGAGGTTATTTCATTGATTATGTCCAAGGGGATTTTGGGCTTGTTTATTTGGGGGATAATGAACCCTATCAGATTTTTGGAAAGGGAAAAAATTAGATTAAGTTGTAGAATGAGAATCATTTCCTACTACATGAGGTAAGACATGTTCCAAGCATGAGTAGGAATTTAATTTTAGTAGGGAAACTCGATGGTGAGGGTTGTGTAGTTACTTTTAATGATAAAAATTGGAAGCTTTCAAAAGGTTCCCTTGTAGTAAAAAAAGGTGTGAAAGTAGGCACCTTATATATTTGTACAAGTCATATTGTTCCTTCTACTTTAATTGTTTCAGAGAAAAATGAATGTTCATGAACAAATGTTGTAGTTGAGCAAGGAGAACCAATAGCTGTTGTAGATTTTGATACAACGCTATGGCACAATAGACTTGTGCACATGAGGGAGAAAGGTATGAAAGTACTTCATTCAAAGAGAGTTTTACCAGGTCTGAAATGTGTTAATATGGATTTTTGTGAATGTTGTGTGTATGGAAAACAAAAGAGAGTGAGTTTTGCAAAGACTAGGAAGGAAACTAAAAGGGATAAATTAGAGCTTGTACATACCATTTTATGGGGATTGGCTCAGGTATCTTCCCTTGGTGGCTCTCATTACTATGTTACATTTATTGATGACACAACTAGAAAAGTATTGGTTTATTTCCTTAGACAAAAATTTGATGTATTTCAAAATTTTAAGAAATGGAAATGCTTGGTTGAAAATGACATTGGTAAAAAATTAAAATATCTTAGATCTAATAATGGTGGTGAGTATTATAGTCATGAATTTGAAGATTATTGCTCCACTAATGGTATTCGTAGTTAAAAAACTATTCCAAGGACTCCACAAGAAAATGGAGTGGTTGAATGCATGAACAAGACTATAATGGAACATGCAAAGAGCATGAGGTTGCATGCCAGGTTGCCCTTACACATGTGGGTGGAGGCTATCAATACTACTGTATATTTTATTAATAGAGGTCCCTTTACTCCTTTGGGCTATGCTATTCTAGAGGAGGCATGGACTGATAAGAAGGTGAGTTATTCTTTTCTGAAAACTTTCGGTTGTGAAGCATTTGTTCACATAGATTCTGAAAATAGAACCAAGCTAGAAGCTAAGTCAAAGAAATGTGTATTTGTTGGATATGACATCAATGAATTTGATTATGGGCTTTGGGATTTTGAAAATCATAAAATTGTAAGAAGCAGGGATGTCATATTCAATGAGAAAGTGTTGTACAAAGATCTGTTACAACAACATAAGAAGAAAGAAGATGATTATGTAGTGTTGGATGATACTCTGAAAGCTAAGGTTCTAGCCATTCCTCATGATGTGCAACAATTGCAACAAAAAATATCACATACACTAGTGAATGTTAGATGGTTAAAAAGGAAAATTAGACCTCCAAAAAGATTCTCTCCCTCTTTGTATTCTATTTTACTTATTGATGCTAGTGAACCTGAAAGTTATGATGAACCTATGCAGGTGGATACTAACATTCAGTGGGAGTCTACAATGAAAGATGAAATGGACTCTTTGCTAAAGAATAAGACATGGGATTTGTGCAAGTTGCTTGTAGGTAAAAAGGCTTTACAGAATAAGTGGGTTTATAGGTTAAAAGAAGAGGATGGAGGTAAGAAAAGATTTAAAGCCAGGTTAGTTGTAAAAGGATTTGCATAGAAAAAGGGAATTGATTTTGATGAGATATTTTTTGCTATTGTTAAAATGAATTATATCCATACTATTTTAAGTCTAGTGGCTACTGAAGATTTTCATTTAGAGTAGCTAGATGTTAAAACAACCATCCTTCATGGTGATTTGGATGAAGAGATATATATGGCTCAGCCACAAGGATTTTTAGTCAAAGGTAATAAGAACTTAGTGTGCAAATTGAAGAAAAGTTTATATGGCTTGAAGCACACACCTCGGCAATGGTAGCTAAAATTTGATAGTTTTATGCATGAGCATGGTTACAGTAGGTGTCATTCAGATCATTGTGTCTACTTTAAGAGGTTAGATTATGATAGCTACATTATTTTATGTTTATATGTTGATGATATGCTTGTAGTTGGGTCTAACATAGATCACATTAAGGGGTTGAAAAGCCAATTAGCACATGCATTTTCTATGAAGGATTTGGGGGCAGCAAAACAAATCCTTGGTATGAAGATTTGTAGAGATAGGAAAAATAGATCATTGACACTGTCTCAGGCTGATTCTGTTGAGAAGGTGTTGTAATGTTTCTCTATGGAGAATGCTAAAGCTGTCAACACACCTTTAACTGGTCATTTGAAGTTGACTAAGGAGATATGTCCCAAGACATAGGAAGAGGAGGATAAGATGTCCAAGGTAGCCTATGCTTTAGCTATAGGAAACTTGATGTATGCTATGGTATGTACTAGGCCAAATATTGCACATGTAGTGGGAGTCATTAGTAGGCATATGAGTCATCTAGGCATTGAGCATTGGAATGTAGTCAAATGGATTCTCAAATATTTGAGAGGAACATCCAATAAGTGTTTACACTTTGGGGGCTCTACTACTGATTTACAGGGCTATGTTGACTCAGATTTGCTAGGGGATATTGATACGAGGTGGAGTACTATAGGTTACATATTTACTATTGGTGGGGCAGCCATGAGCTGGGTTTCTAGGTTACAAAAGGTTAATGCTTTATCCACTATAGAGGCAGAGTATGTAGCTACTACAGAGGTAGCTAAGGAGATGATATGGCTTCAGATCTTCTTAAAAGAAATTGGACATCCTCAGAAGGATAATTATTTGTTCACAGATAGTTAGAGTGCCATTCATCTTGCAAAGGATTCAACTCTACTTTCAAATACCAAACACATACAATTGTGGTACCATTTCATTCGGTTAGTTTTGGAGGATGGACAGTTACAGTTGGAGAAGATACATACCAATGAAAATCCAACATATATGTTGACAAAGGTAGTAACAAGGGAGAAGCTAAACTCCTCTTCAGCTTCAAATTGTCTTCTAGACTGAATATGAATAAAAGAACAATAGAGTCCAAGGTGGTTTGATCCACTGGGAGCCCCATGTGGTAGCGGTATTGCTAAAGGATCAGTTTGCAAGTGAGAGATTGTTGTTTAGTGTGGAGCCTGATTAGTCCCCAAGTGGGAGATTGTTAGATTGTGGTGATCGATTAGGAAAATACTATACATCATAAATTCTTTGGGGTAAAAAAATTTTTGGGCTCTATTTTATCAAGATTTTGGACTGACATGTAATTATTAATTATAACCCTAAAGCAGTTAAAATACTTGTATAAAAGGGCTTAGGGTTAGGGATTGTTTTATAAGGCATGATGTGAAATTGGTTCTTGTGGTAGTATTGAGTTGCAAGGGATTACAGATTGTAATTAGGTTGTAATCACTAGATCATAAAAATATTGGACTTGCTATTTGGTGGATGTAGCCAAGGGATTGGGTGAACCACATTAAATCTTGGTGCCTTGTGCTCTTTTCTGTGTGATCTATTATTTTTCTGTTATTGGTTATATTTGCATGTAATTGTTATTTCTGTCTGTGGTTTAATCCTAATATTCCATTTAGATTTTACTTTATCTTGTACAAAATTGTCAGATTTGCCACATTCACCATAAGATCTACCTCTTCCTGTTTGGGATCTACCACCTCTACCTCTTTGTCTTTGTTCATGCTTCTTTGCTAAGATCTCCTCAGCTCTCAAGGCATATTGATATGCTTCTTCTACACTTTCTAACTTCAAAAAACTTATTTCATCTTGTATTCTAGATCTTAATCAATTAATGTACCTTGCAATTTTTTCAACATCATCATCCACATGTCCATATCTGATGTCCAATCTATAGAATTCCTCAGTATATTCTTTCATAATCATGTCCTTTTGTTTCAAAATTTTCATCTTTCTCAACAAGTTAACTTGGTAATCAGTAGGGAGGAATTTTTTCTTTACCTTGTTTATCATCTTTGTCCAAGTTTTGATCTTCTCCTTTCCTCTCCTTTGTCAATCAGTTTGCAAGTGCTCCCACCATAGTGATGCATGACCTTTCAACCTAGTGGCTGCAATCCTCACCTTTCTATTATCAGGAGTGTTTTCATACTCAAAGAACTTCTCCATATTAGAGAGCCAATCCAACACAACATTGGCATCCAATTTTCCATCATAAGGAACAACTTCTAAAGCAGGCTTTGAAGTTTCCCTAGAAAACACCTGCAACAATCTTTCCTCATCTTGATCTTCTTCAGGTTCTAGATTATGGTTTGGTGTTGCTATTTCATCATCACTTACATCATCAAGATGTGCTCCTCTCCTCTAGACTATCTCCACAACATCTAATCTAGTTGCAATTTGTCTCAACTAATCCAATATAGCATCTTCAACATTTCTTCTACCAGGAACCATCTTTACAAATCAGGTTCCTACAAGATTGTAACCCTTTATAAGTTATAGGTCAAATCTACAGACCTACAACCCTACAACCAAATCCAAATCAGTGTTCTACATAATCCAATCTCCATAAGGATGAACCTCAGGCTCTAATACTAATTGATGTAGGCAAAAGATGAATAACTAGGGCCAAAGGCTCACCTAGCTATGCAAACCACCTTGCAAGTGTTAACACAATGGAAGCAAACACAAGGAACACCAACCAAAGGAGGAAGAAGACAGGTATATTTTTATTGATTCATCAAAACATCTTCATACATGCCTAGTTGTAAGGCCTCTAAGTTATGACCAATTACAAATACATTCACATTCAAAGATCCAACGAAAAATTTGCACTTTTAGTTCTGCTCTCTAGAATTCCTCTTCCCAAAAAAATTGCCTAACTCTAAGCCTAAACACTCTATATATACTTTCCAAAATGGCTTACAAATTATTCTAGAACATTACATAAGAGGAAGGCTAACCCAATAATGGTCTAGACACATCCCTAGAAAAGATCTTGACATAAATGTCACGATTGAAATAAATCTTGCAAGTTGGCTCACATAAATCACATCCAAATGTTGACACTCAGTATTCATTGGGTAACTCAACACATGAGTCACTCAACATAAACTATTTAATTTGACACATGAAGGAATTACTAGGCACATGAAGGAATTTCTATAGTAACTTAGAACATGGAGTTGCTAGGCATATAAAGGATTTGCTAGGCACATGAAGGAATTGCTAGGCACATGAAGGATTTGCTAGGTGCATGAAGGATTTGCTAAGCACCAACTTGAAAAATGAACAAAAATGAACATGATAACAAGGCAACCCAAGATGCTCCTACATAACTCTTCAAGTTCCTCCACCAAAATTCCACCATCTAAATGACCCTATTGCAACTGTATCTTTTTCCACCTTCTTCTCGGTCCAAAAAAAATCCTCACTATACTTCCTTCCTGCAATTGGAGGTAGTCCCTAAGCCTACGATACTTCATTTAGACTAGGGGTTTCCTAACAAGCCAAGTATCCTCCCAAAAATTAATCTAATTACCATCTCCCACTAGCCACCTCACTCCTTCCCTAAGTAAACTTCTATTTTTTAATATGTTACCCAAAATTTTGGATCCCGCAGGAAGGTCATTTCTCCAAATGTAGTGAATAAAATTCAAATTTTTCAAGTACTTAGCTTTTAATATCTTACACTAGTTAGCCTCCTCCTTCATCATTTTCCAACCAACCTCAGTAAGGAGAGCATTATTCAGGTCTAAAACTTTTTGATACCTAATCCTCCTCTATTTTTTGGTCTACACACAATATCCCAACTCACCAAACTTAATCTATTCTTCTCTCTCCCCCCCAACCAAAGGAAGTTTCTTTAAATTTTCTCTAGCTTCTTTGCCATAACCTAAGTGATTTGGAACAAGGAGCATAAGTAGATCGAGATCCCTTAAAGGGATAAAGTCAAAATTTGAAGCTTACCTACACTACTCAAGGTTTTACCTTTCCACCCAATCAACTTCTTTTGCATATTTTCCAGAATGGTATTCCAAAATTGATTACTTACCTCTTTAACAGTCAAAGAAAGCCCCAAGCACGTATCAGGGTAGGAGACAGTGTTGTAACCTAGGATATTTATCACCCTCCTCTAGATATCTAGCTCAATGTTGAAGGAAAAAACCTTACTTTTATCCAAATTAATTTTCTATCTTGGATTAACTTCATACATCTCCAAGACATGTTTCCAAGCTTTTTCTTCTACCATTAAAGAGTCTCCACTTAGGAAAGTATCTATCCACAAACCATTGGATTACCTTCACCAAAAATGAAGTAGTAGGTTTGATGCATTTGATCTCCCCTCATTCCACCTTTCTCAAGAACACTCTTTCTAGTACTTACACAACCATGATGAACAGATAAGGGGAAATAGGGTCCCCTTGTCTAAGACCTCTTTCCCCACTGAACTTTTCCCAAGGCAAACCATACACTAGTAGTGATTAATTTATAGTCTCAACCATCAATTTAATAAATTTAATAAATCCCCAACTAAAATTAATTTTCTCCATGAAATCATATAGGAAAGTCTAATTAATCCTATCATACACTTTGGAAATGTCTAACTTTAAAGCCATACTTGTATTAGCACTCTTCTCCATAGAGTGTAGCACCTCATGAGTAGTTATAGTAGTATTAAGAATCTGACGTCCTAAGAAAAACCCGTTCTAAGTTTTCCCAATAAATTTATGTAATAGTGGCTTTAGGATATTTATCATGATCTTGGAGAAGATCTTATAAGTGTTGTTACATAGGCTAATAGGTTTGAAATAAAAAAGAGCCCCCAGATCCTTAATTTTTGGGACCAAAACTATGAACATTTTATTAAGTCACTTGAGTAACTTTTGAGTCCTAAAGAAATCATGTGCAGCTCTAATTAGATCAACTTTTACAATCCCCCAGAAGTGTTGAAGGAAGATTGGGAGGAAACCATCAGGGCCCGGTGACTTGTAAGCTTTCATAGAGAAAACAACTTTGTAAATTTCCTCCTTAGTAACCAGCTACATAAGCTCCTCATTCTCCTTTGTCAAGATCACATTGGGCATGGAATCAATCAACCATTGCTTGTCCTCCCTATTAAAGGCCTTGTGCTCCTCCTTATAAGAATTTTTGAAGTAACTAATAGCCCAACTCCCTATCTCTTCCATTTTTGTTAACTTTATATTATTATCATCTATCGCAACATCAATATTGTTTCTCCATTATGGATAGAGGCTAATCTATGGAAAAATTCAATATTTCTATCTCCCAATTTTATCCATAAAACTCTTGATATTTACCTAGTATGTTTCCTCTCTAATCATTGTGTCCTTCCACAACCTCCCATAGTTTTTCTCTTCCAAAATCATATCCTCTAAAGCCAAGCCCTCCCCCATCACCTTTTAGAGCTCCTCTAGCTTCCCATCCACCTCCTTCTTTGTCTTAAAGATATCTCAGAAGTAACTATTTTGCCATGGTCAAACATTCCTTTTTACATTATCAAGTTTGACTAAGAGTCTGAACATTGTAGTTCCTTCCATTCTTATACCTCATCACTCCTCCACTTGAGAACAAAAGTTTGGATGAGATTGCCACATTATTTCATATCTAAAAGGTCTTGGGCCCCCCTACACCACCTATTTCCAATTAAAAATGATAGCGACATGATTTGAGACCATCCTGGGTAATCCCCTAAGAGTAGAAAAGGTTAGCCTATCCCAACCAGGTAGGATCAAGAGTCTATCTAGTTTGAATTGAATAAGATCAACCCCCTTTCTATTATTCAACCAAGTAAACTTGACACCATGCATCTCCATATCCATTAAGTCATTTTTTTTTACGAACTTAGCCAAATTCTTCATACTACCAGTAAAATTTTCTCCTCCTCTAGCCTTCTAAGAGGGATACAATGGGGAATTAAAATCACCCATGTAGAAATTGTTCCTAGAATTTTACAAGAAATTAGACGATTTCTCCTAGAGTTGACCTCTTCCTTGCCTTGAGTTTGGGCATACACATTAATGGCATTCCAAGTCTTATCATCTTTCCTATACTTTTTAATAAGGTAATTTTTAGAACAATGTATGAAATTCCCTTTTCCAATACTAGGGTTCCAAAAGATAGCCACACCTCCTGACACTCCCTCCACTTCAATATAGAAAAAATTGGCCCTCGACCAAATATAGCTTGCAATACTTTCTAGGTTAGCCATGGTCATTTTAACTTCCTGAATTAGAAGGATATCAATCTTTGTATTAGACAGTTGTTGCTTAAGTGCAAACTGCTTTTGAGGGCTATTCAACCCCCTCATAGTCCAAGATAGAATAATCATTTTTGATCCTTGGTCATAGCCTCTAGGGTAGGTTGCCTACCACTAGCCACCAACCTTTCCATTTTTTTGTTCTTCTATTATGTTTCCCTAATTTCCCCATATCTAACTTCAACTCCTTTCCCCCTTTAGGTTTCTTTGAAACTTTGGTCTGCCTTCTCTGAGTTTTCCATTTCCCCTCCTCTTTCCCAAGCGGGGAAGCAAATTTGTAGTGGGTTTTTCTTTCAGCTTGGTAGCTGGGGGACTTCTTCACACCAACTAAGCACTCATGCCACCTCTTTCATTTTCAAGTCCTTCCTCTTATCTTCTATAATCTCTTTACATTTATTCTCCAACCCCCTCACACACCTCCTCAATCACCATGTTTCTCACGAAGGTTCTTAGAATATCCTAAATACCTTGAAGAAAGGGGAAATTCTCTCTGCCATTAATAACAACAATCTCATCTTCCTCCACCACTATTGAAGATCCACCTAGCTCTAAAATCTTCTCAGGGACCTCAATTGGTTCTATCATTCTAATATCTGCCTCGTCAGAGGGCACCACAACCACCTCCTTAATCCCCTCCTAATATGTTTATGCCTTCATCACCTTTCCTCCCATCTCTACCTCCTTCTTTATCGCTCACTTTCTCATCTTCCTTCCTAGAAGGCATGTTATTCTTTTTATAGTCAACAAACAAGTGTCCAAACATTGAACAACTCTAGCATAAAAGGCTTGCATTCTCATAGACAATGGGCAAAGTCAATCTATATTTTTGAAGGGTAACCATGTTCTCTATCACAAAGTGTCTAGAGGAGTTCCCAATCAACTTAAGGACCCTTTCATCCAAAAAATCTAGAGGGAGACCCGAGAGTTTGACCCAAAAAGGAGCCAACCTATTCAATTACTTCACTGAGTTCAAAGCAAGGAGTCATTTAACCACTGTTAGACTATGCTTACCATAGTAACAAGAACCAATAGGAATAATAGTCATATCTTTTGGTACCATAAATTTGAAGAAAAAGAGCCCCCCCCAAAAATCATTGAAACAACCACACACCCTTTCACCTTCCACTTCTAACTTACCCACTTCCTAACTATCTCAATTGATGGGCGAAAGGCCACAAACTTGCCAACCAAGCATAGTTTTAGGTTGATAGACACACTATCGACCAAGCTATTTAGAATAATAATTTCTAACCCCTCATCTCCATTGATCACCTTGGGGGCTTCTATGGGGACATGAGTTGTCTTCTCTCCTTGGACTATGTCTTTCTAACCTTGAGATATAATAGGGCTCATGGCTTTCTCCTAGCCACCCACCAGAAGCACAATAGACTCTACATGATCCCCACCAGAAGGATACTCGAGATCCACTCCACCCTAGAAACTCCTAGACAAGGTCACAAAAAGTTGTAGATCTAGGCAAATTCCTGGGATCTGGCCCGTCTTTGGGGGCCAACTTGCCCATCAAAATGTAAACACTTAGAGAGTGGGAAAAATGTAAAATAGTTGCAAAGCAAAATTTTAACTTTTGATAATAGTAGGATAAAATAATTTAAATTGTTATACATCCTTAAAATCTCAACAAAGAGATTTTGAGTTGAAAAAACATTTAATTTGGTAGCCACAAATGACAAGGCATAGAGTAAAGGAGCATTTGATGGGTTGTTTCATATTGTTATGACAAATTTGTGGACTTTAAATTCGTCCTCATAAATTCATTTGCATGATTCAATTTTTGGGTTCTTAGATAATATTAGCCATAATGATTAGTGGCATATGAATAATTTAAATTTGGAAAAAGTGAAACATGCATAGCTATTATTGAAATTAACAAAAGAAAATTGATTGAAGATTCCCTATCTTATATAATAAAGAGAAGCTAGGAAAATTAATTAAGTTTTTATAAAATTTAATGGTTATTATTATTATTACTACTCTTGTAAATTATATTAAAGTTTTGTATAGATATTTATATTTTATTTAAGTTATTATTGTAATAATGATTCTTAATGCAATGCCTACCCCTAGTCTACTTTTCATGTTATTTTGTCAAATTCTTATAGGTCAACTTTATTATTATGTTTTATGATTAGTGGTGCTTGGTTACTTGATTTGATTGGATGTTGTTTCATACTCAGTTGATATATATGATGAGCTACTTGATACTCAGTTATTCATGTGTTCATGATTATTCTTCAATTGATGTATATAGTGATTTTAGTTATTTCATGATGATAGTTAGATAGATGATTTATATATAGTTTCTATGGATACTTACCTCATACTTGCATGTGTATGGTGTACATGTATGGTTTACTTTTTGTTTGACATTTCTAATATGCTTTAGGGAGGGAGTCATAGTCACCTACTAGTTTGGATCTATATGATGCACCACTCTCTACCATTGCTTGCTTAGTTTAGATTTATATGTACATATGTACATGCTCAACTTTTATGCAGATTATATATACTAGGCATCGACTTTCTTGAATTGCTAGGATGAGTGTGCCCTATCATAGTATCTCAATGGAAATGAGGGGAGATAGTTCTTAAGTCCAAATCCTAACCCTAATCCAATTTTCTTAGAAAATAGGACAAGTATCTGAGTTATTTACCCTTCTAAATTCATCAAAGTGACGTGAATTTGAGATTTTTACCATAGAGTTTGATTTAATTCTTTGTCTTTAAAATGAGTTTTCTTATTTAGATTTGAAGTTGTGTTGTGATTTTTAGTTATACTTAAATCAAATTTAGAGAATATTAAATGATTTAATTTAACAAAATATTATTAAAAAAATCAAGTTTTAATTATATTTAATTAATTTGATAATTAATTAAATAGAAGAATTAAATTTAAAAGATTTAATTAAAGTTCTAATTTTGGCATAATTATATTTATTTATTTAATAATAATTAATTTAGGACTTTCATTTTAATAATAAACTCTAAATACTATTATTAGTTAAATTAATAAATATACTATTAAGGATGTCTTGTGATTTAATAAAAGAGAGAGAATAAATTTAAAGTTTATTTTAATTAAAATGAAAAAGTTTACACATGAAATTAAAATAATAAAGAAAATGGTTTGTGTGATCATAAAACTAAAACCCTAAAGAGAGAAAGGTCTTTATTAAGAGACTAGAGCTCATTTATCTACACATAGGTTTGAAAGATTTGATCAATACAAATCCACAAAGTCCTTGAATACTTGTATGTAAAAAACCTATCACAAAAGAAAAAGACAAGAGGAGGCAAGGGTTTTGCTCTAAAAATATGCAAATTGTATTCTTAGAAATGAAAAAGGTGTAAGATAATCACAAAAGATCAATCATTATAAAAAGAGATCAAAACCCAAAAAGGGTAGCCTAAAAGGAAAAAGCTATTTAATAATTACTAATTAATTATTAAATAGAGATGTAAAAGGTGCATAAAATAAAATCTTAAGAAGGGAATAAAGTGAATTTAATAAATAAAATTAAACTAATGCTTTATTCTAACATCCCCCTTTAAGATGAGCAATAATGCAACTACAAACAATGCAGAAAGAGCAAGGAAACTACAATCCAATGTTGAAAGAAAACTTGGGTCTCAACAATAAGGCCCATCTCTATGAAATGGAGAAATAGAGATAACCCAATGGGAAAAAATATACTCCAAAAAGAGATAGCATGAAAAAGAAGGAAGTAAGGACTCATCACTAAGAACCCTTAAGGGAAACTTCATTCACCCCAAGCATAGAATGTAGTTGAAGATATTGCAGGGATGCAAAAGGTTTAGTGAAGATGTCTAGAACCTATTCAATAGCAGGAATGTACTCCAAGCTCAAGGCACCATCTTGAATGAGATGCTTGATGAAGTGCATGTGAAGATCAATGTGCTTACTCCACTGATGCTCAACTAGGTTGCATGAAATGTGTATAGCACTCTGATTGTCACACCACAGAAAGGTGGGACTATCAGTAGAAAATCAAAACTCTATCATCGACTATCGAAGCCACAAAACCTCTTGACTAGCCAATACAACTACCTTATATTCTACCTCTATGGATGATAATGCATGAGCATGCTACTTCTTGCAAGACCATGTAATAGGACCAAAAACAAGACAAAATAGAAAACTAGAAGTAGAATTGCGATCATCAATATCACCAGCCCAATTTGAACCTATGAAACTAACAATGTGAGTGTTCCCTAATGTGTAGTGAATGCCATAACATGTTTTACCTCTAATATACCTCAAGATACATTTATAATCTTGCCAATGACTCTCATGAGGATCATGGGAGAATCAAAAGACAAGTCCAACTACAAAGGAAATATAAGGACGTGTGTGTGTCAAGTACAACAAACTACCCATAAGCTATTTGTATAAAGTGGAATCCATTGTAGGAGTAGAAAAAGTGGTAGATAAAACAAAACCTGATTAAAAAGGTGTGGGGTAGGCTTGCAATCAAGAATGTCAAATTTTGAAGCATATCATGAGCATACTTCTACTGGTGTATGGCTCTCCCATCTAAAGACTAAACAACCTGTAGGCCCAAAAAATAGTGCAAAAGTCCAAGATTTGTCATCTCAAATTGCTCTCTTAATGTTTATTGAACACCCTGTATCATGGAGACTGAGCTTCTTGTGATGATGAGTTCATTAACATAAAGCACAAGTATCAATAAGTCAGCCCCATGATGCTGAATATAAATTGTAGGATCATAATGACACCGAATGAGTTGTGAAGCAAGAAAGAAGTAATCCATCTTATCATACCAAGCCCTAGGGGCCTATATGAGATTATATAAAGACCTCTAAAGCTAGCATACCAATGAAAAGTCTTGCACAAAACCATGAGGCTGCTCCATATAGATCTCCTCATGAAGGTCTCCATGCAAAAAGGCACTCTTCACGTCCATCTAAAAAATTGTCCATCCTTGTGAAGTTGCTAGAGAGAGTACAAGATAAATAGAATTCATCTTGGCAATATGGGAAAAGGTCTTAGAGTAATCAATACCCTAAACCTATGAAAAACCCTTTGAAACAAGGCATGCCTTATATCAATAGAATCATCTTTAGCATACTTGGTACAATAGACTCAATGAAACTGAACCAACTTTCTTCTTTTCAGAAGAGGACAAAGATCCCATGTGTGGTTCTTCATCAATGAAGAATACTCCTCATCCATAGCCCTATACCACTCCAAGCATCCTTTCACTTGTGAAAAAATCTAAGGATCATCTGAGATGACATGAATCAAAAGGCCACCAGTAGTCTGAGCATGAGTGTGATGCTTATCTATAGGATCATACCAAAGGTCCAACTACATCAACAATATCATGAGCCCACTTGGGCACTCACAAAACATGTAGTGGAGGTAATGAAGGGGGATCAATATCAAGATCTTCCTCAGAGGATGCATAATTTGATGGAGGAGTAGAGAAAGTATTGGGTAGTGAGGAAGAAGCTGGAGATGGAGGATAATGCTCATCAAATTAAACATCTTACTACAATGAGACATCTCTAGAATTAGGATCAAATAACTTGTACACATTAACATCCTCATAGTAGCCAACAAAAATGAGTGGTTGACTATTCTTCTCCATGGATTTGCACTAAGCATCTGGAATAAATGCCCAAGCCTTACTACCAAAAATGTGGAAAGTAGAAACATCGGGCTTGACATGAGTCCAAGCCTCCTCAAGAGTCAAGTATCACAATGCCTTGTGAGGCATTTGATTCTGAATATAGTTGACACAATGAATAGCCTCAACCCAAAATAAAGAACTCATAGCTCAAGATTGTATCATACAATTGGCCATCTCTTGCAATGTCTTGTTCTTTCTCTCTACAACCCCATTCTATTATGGAGTGTAGGGAACCTTGAACTGATGCTATAAACCATGCTTAGTACAAAAATATTTGAAAGACTAATTCACATATTCCCCCCCATTGTCAGTGCATACACTCCTAACTAAAATTGGATGGCCCTCTTTGTTGTTTAAAATGTAGAACCTGCAGCCTTTAAAAAAATGCAAGCCCTATCAGTGGGTGGAAAGTTGGCTACCGATGGGATTATATGCAGTGTCTAGGAGATGTATAGTCTAGTCTTGCTCTCCAAAGAAAAAATAGAGACCACCGGCTTTGAGTGTAGATGCCCTATAAAAAAAATATATATTATACTGTCCACCGAAATAATAACATAGGATTATTCCTTTGTGCAGGGCCAATATTTGATAGCCCGATGCCTACAAAATTTTTTCTCTACTACCTGCCCAAAGGGAAATTTTTTTTTTGAAAAAATATAGTAAAAAATGGAGAGAATTAAATTATAGACACAAAAAATTAATCAAATAGATTTGTAAATGATCATACTTGAATTGCAAATCAGGGCCTTTGCATGCCGATTTACAAAATTTTTTTGCCTCATGGTTGACTCTGGCCTAGAGTAGCTGAGTTTAAAGTCAATCTTCATTGAATCAACATTCTAGATGCAATGACAAGGTTAGATCTCACTCTGGATGCTCCCAATTTTTGTACTCTACATTTAGGCTGAGTTGATGAAGCAAAAATGGTCTCAAATGGCTATGTGAAGAGTAAATCTCCCAGCTTTGATACTATGTAAGAATTTTTCTTAGGAAAAAATTCACCCAAGAACTAAGAACTCAAACACAAGCACAACTATAGACCAAAAAGGAGTATGATCAGGAGAATAATGTATTCAATTCAATATGCATTAAGAGTACACTAGGAGTGCCTGTATATAAAGGCCTCCGAGATGCATCTAGAATGCCTTGGAATTGACTACATGATAAGTCATACAACCAAGCACTTTTCCACCATATATGGGTTATCCTCCATTAAGCACAAAAGTAAGTGTGATGATGAGAGGATAAGCCTACAAGGGTGTAACATGAAAATTAGTGTTGTAGACAACATGTGCTAAAAAGGGAGTGCAAATAACTATGTTGTCAACATGACAACTTAGTGAATGGTGCAAAATCTAGTGTTGTAAATACCATGTACTAAAAAAGAGTTGCATATTTCTGTGTTGTCAACATGACAACTCAAAAAGGTACACAAACTCCTAAGTGTCTCACAAAATAAAATAATAAAATAATGCATTAACCTAAGTAACATTAAGTATGTGTAAATGGTAAATACATATTTACACCAATAGTACCAAATATCCCAATCCACAACAATCTCTAATTTGAATCTCATACTCACCATGGGGAAAACTAATTGCTTTAACCATAAATATTTTTGCATAGATTTTTTCCATGCAAAATTTATGTAGTTTTGCAAAATGAAAATGCTACATATATATCATTCCAACCTATAACCATTCATAATCTTTGAACAAAAAAATTTTACCTTAGGGTCTTGTTATTCTAAGAGGTGTTCCTATATAGTCCAAGCATAGACCGAACAACAAACTCCTATTGCCAAACAAACCCGCCAAACAAACTTGCCAAATAACAAAATGATGAATATAATTTTCTTTATTCATTATGAACCTGATTTGGTCAAAAAATTTTCCAACTCAGACATAAAAAGGCTAATTTGGTCAAATTTTGACTAACACAAGCATAAAAACAAAACAAAAAAGAAATCATAGGCCAATATGGCCTTTGGTTGAACAATTTGGTCTATAAACAAATAGAAATATACTAGTGTTTGTGAGTTTTTACTTCTGCTATTTTATCCCTTGATGTTGTTATCTTTAAAAAAAAATAGTTTGGCAAGCTTAGTGAAATTTTATGTTAATTTCTTTTGGGTTACCTAGAGGGGCATTTCACTTATTTTGCGGTAATGTTTTGCCAACAATTTATGTTAAATATGTTTAAAACTTGGTAACTAGTTTTAACAATGTTAACCCATACAAAAAATTGAAGAGCCTAGATTGAGTCATGCGACATGTCATTTCCACTATGGCCTTTTAAATTTTTTTTTATGGGAAACCATATTTCACGACTAGATAACTAATATTCATTTATCTCTTTCAATCCCATGATACTCACAAAAAGACATGTATTATTTTTTCACATATATTCTCCACCATTGTCAATTCTTATTTTCTTGATCTTATTCCCACTTTCAAATCTGATAAGAGCTTATTGTTGAAGATTTTCTTATTTTGGAAAATCCTTAAACTTTTCAAAGGACCCAATCCTGATGAAATCTTTCTGCATTTTCAAAAGCGGCCTTGGAACTCTAATATGTTATTGTGATTTCTTCTCCTCTAGTTGAGGAATGTGTATCAACAAATTCATCCTTGCAAAATTATGAACTGAGAAAATATGAAATTGAGAAAATTGTGTAATGTTATATAAATATTACATGTCAAAGTCTTTCATACATTGGAATACAAAACCTCCTACAAAGTCTATAAAAATTGTTAGCTAGTTGTTAACATGTCAAGTTTTCTATGGTAAATAATTTGTCTTATTGTCATTTCACTATTTTGTGGGAGGTCAATTTGGCATCTTGTAGAAATGGAAAAACCTTTCTCTATTTTAGTGGGTTCCCTTTTCTTCCCTAGTGAAATGGAAAAACTAGTTGGACTCCTTCACATGGTAGGGTTCATATTACAATTTATCTCATCCCTCAATTTCTTCTTCTGATTGGAGGTAGTTACAAAATAAGCAGAATAAATTGTGATATGAGATAACATGAAATGTTAAACTTACCACATAGAAGAGCCTATTTGGTTTCACCATTTTTCTAGGGGAAAAAGAGAAACATAGAAAAATAGAGAGATTTTTTATCATTTCCTAGGATACCATTTTAACCCTATACAAAATATAAAAATGGGATAATGTGAAAGTTACCAAAGATAACCTGATGCATTGACCCATTATGAGAGATTTTATCCCAGTAAAAAAAAAAATAGATTGGTTATCTATGATGGGATGAATGGGATAAAAAAAAACCAATGGAAACTTAAGACATTTGTGAATAGGAGAAGCAATGACTTGCATGAAAGAGAGCCACAAAAATCCAAACATAACTTGAAATTGACTAGTAATGGGAGTAACAATGAATTTAGTGGGTATGTGCACAAAGATGGGGGACCAAAAAGTTACAACTTTTGGGTTTTCCACCATCCAAGACATGGTAGGTATGCACTATAATTTTCATTGCCCAAGCCATAGGCTTGGATATGGGAAAACATAGTGCATACGGATTATAATGCCTACACCCTATGTTTTTTCATAGTGTGTATGCACTAATTGAAAATGCAATAAAAGTGCCACTTTTTTATATTCAAATAGTGCGTATACACTATAGTACATACATGTTATGTTATTCATTGAAGATTTCCAATCCAAAGGGTCAAATTTTCTTTGGATATCCAACCCAAAGGCTTTGACATCTTAAACAAGTCTGAGACGTAATTTCTAGCAAGTATACACAAAAAAATGTAGATTGGTTGTGTGGTATTCATCAGGTTTACTCATGGTTATAGAATAAGAGAATTGAATTGGATAAGATTATACATCCCTTTGATAGCTATCTAACCATATATATTTTTGGATTATGTTAAGCATTTCATTACTAATTTGTTTTCAATGTATGTCCATTTTTGGTCAAAAACCAACTTGTAGTATTTTATGGATAGATTTCCACTCATCCATTATTTTTACAAGCTACTTTTCTAGAAAGTAGACTCCATTATATACACTTGAAAAAAAAAAAAATTTTCAATTAGTCTTCAATGATTTCTACGTGTGCAACAACAATATTTCACATTTTTTTAGATGAGCCCAATTAAAAAATTAATAATAAATCAAATATAGAGTGAACAATTACCAAACAAATTTGGGATAAACTACATAGTGTTAGCTAACTCCACACGAGAGTGATTAAAAAAAAAAAAAAGATTTTAGGGGGAGCACACTTGACACTATGATATAAATTTACTCAAAAAATAGGAACACTTTGTGTGCTCCCCCTTTTTCAGGGCCTTAAACTCCACCATTTAACATAAAAGTTAGTAGTTTAGAAACTAGACTCAGAGGGATACAACTTTTTTTTTAAATCATATCTTCAAATATTGAGTCCAACTGTCTTCAATTTCTTACCAAAGCTCAAATTTTTCTAATTTTTAAGAGAAAAGTGACAACTTATACCCCCTTTTTGGTCCCCCATCTTTGTGCACTTATCCCAGTATCCATAATTTTTGTATCTCCTCTCTATCTTCCCCCTCTCTAGTTGTAAATTTACCTTGCGAGACACATTTTCTATTATCTAATATGTTAAATGTATATTTGTATGATATTCAGGGTATTATATTTCAAATTCATGTTATTTATGATATATAATAACTATTGCATTGCAAATATGCAAAACAAGAAGAAAAAAATATAGGGAAAGAAATGGAAAAAAGTATGATACTTGCATTCAAAGTAGAAAAAATAACCTATGTATTAAAATAACTTAAGAGGATCCAAAGAACCTGTGAAAAGGCTTAGGGAAAGAGAGTAGATAGGAAACTTGTAAGAAGGGAACTGGAGAAAAAGGAAGATAGAGAAAAATAAGGAAGAAATATAGTGATGCAAGGTAGAGAATATGAGTAATAAAATATAAGTTCATGGATACACAAGTTAAATAAGACAGTTGGTGCTATTTTGAAACAAATAGTGGACAAACCCAAAAAATTTGTGAAAGTTTTTGTCATAACCCAAGTTGCCAAGATGACCTAAAAATTAGTAAAATGGGTTAGCATGAAGGTTAACAACACCCACACCTACACCCCCCCCACACCATATGGAATTATCTTGTTAAGTGTTGGAAAGGTGAAAGACATGAAAATTTGATAAATGTGGCACTAGGGAGGGCCCACAACACCTATCAGTCCAACAGAATAGAACACGTAGGAAAAGCCTTTGAAATGGTTTTTCCATTTCTCAAGGGGTAGAAAGGAACCCATTTGAAATAGTAAAACATTATATTTTGCAAGGGACATAAAGTAACCCTTGCAAAATAGTGAAACACAAATAACACATAGGTTAGCCATAGACTTACATGTTAATCTAATGTGACATATTCCAGCCCATTGAAGATTTCTCAAATTAGTTATCTATGATGAGTTGAATGGGAGAAAAAATGGCCAACACAAGCTTAATACAATCGTGAATAGGAGAAGCCATGACTAGCATGGAATATATAGAGGTGGGGAAAATAAAAGAAATGGAAATAGGGAGAGAGCAAGAGAGAGGAAAGAATATAGAGGTGAAAGGGAGAAATGATTTAAAGTTGAGAGCCTAGGGTATAGAAAAAGAGATAAAGTGGGGAAGATAAAGAAAGAGGGGCATGGATATGAGGGATAGAGTGATATGGGGAGAGAGGCAGGGAAGAGGCAGAAATGACTTAGATTTTAAGGATTATGGACATAGGGTTTTTGGCTTTGGACTTATGTACTTTTTAGGTTTAGAGAGAAGGAGAGAAAGAGAGGCAAACCTTTATAGATAAAAACATTATTAGATTTAATGTATGATATAAAAACCTCCCTCTTTTGTTAAAAGAGGCATGTGCACCTTGATAGGGTTTGGTTGTAAATATGAAGTACTAGGGTGAACTACATCTCAAGTGTTTCAAGATACACGAATTTAGTTCTATGATGATGTAATATATTACAATATGAATCTACCTTATTGCTGGAGTAAATCTCATCTCTTTGGTCTAATTTATGCCTTACCATAATGAAAAGAATACACCATGCAAGGATAAAATATGTGATTCATATATATGTACTATAATAGTATATTTTGGGATGAAATATCCACCTCTCTAACCATATCTCATTATCCACTTCCTTTTCCCCCCTCAATATATCACATCCCTCTATTTCCCCATCTAGGTTTCACATGTCCCTCTCCCCCTCTAGTATTCTCACCTCTCTATCGATACCATCTCCAATTCTCTCCCTTTATCTAGACTGCTCCTCCCTCTTCACTATCCTCATTAATTCTCTTCTCTCTCTCATCACCTCACTATATCTCTCCCTCTCACTATAGTGTTTAACATGTGCAGGATTGTCGATGGTACAAGGTTTATGATATATAAGGTTGAAAGCATTTCTAATGTTGACACTTCTATCTATTTCCTAGGTTCTTAACTACTTTTGTAGTCTTTCTTTCCTCCTCCTCCCTTCTATTTTTTCTCTCCATATTACTAGAAAATAAATAAATCTCCTCAACAAATCATACAATATTTTATGTTGATCTCAAATTGGTTTTGACAAATGAGTGTCTCTACACTTAAGTCCTTTACTTAGTTCATGCCGAACAAGTAACATATGTCAAGCATAACATATAAGATAGTGCATGCCAAGTAAACAATGAATACCAAGCCACTCAAGTGCCAAGACACTTAGATGCCAAAAAGATAGTATGTGCTAAGTAATTCAAGTGCTGAGTAGATAGTGCATGCTAAGTCATTCAAATGCCAAGTGACATCATTAAAGTTGTAATTAATGCTAAGTATCGAAGATTTCAAGTGCTGAGTTACATAGTTTTGACATAGTTGTTTGTAATGGTACAAACTTCTATGTAAACTATTTTTGGGCCATCTTAAGGATCGATTTATGATCTTTGTTGATAAGGATGAATCTTAATTTTGAATCCCTATGCATTACATGCATCCAATCAGAAAAAGGGAAAGTTTAAGAGGCAATATGGGTGAATCACTACCATTGATTCATACCTAACCCTAAGTTACCTAGGTCTTCTTAAGGAAGATAAACCCTAAACTTTCTAATAAAATGCTAAGGAGAATTGAAGAGAGTTTGCATGTGCAAACAAAGAATTCATGGTGATTAAGGTATTATGAATTGAGTTACATTGTAGAACAAAGGAAAGGAATCAGAGGATAGTAGAGATACATCTGATTAGAAAGGATCAAGTACACATCAATATAGAGGTGATTTGACATCAAGCAATAGAGTGTTAATTGAAGGATCATTACTGAGACATTCTAATAGGTCAATTAGTTAAATCTCTTTAACAAGTAGTCTTAAAAAGTTGTTGTAAATCCTTTAATAGGGTTCTTACTTCATTGTAAGTTAAAGTCCTTTTACCATGCACACTTTTAGTGGGGTATTTAAATATTTTAATAGGGTAAGATCTAACAATCTTGTAAGCCTTTAACAGGGAAGACCTTTCACAAGGTAGATCATGTTTCATGGTCAAACATTGTAAGCTTCATTGGATAAAGTTTATTACTGAAATACTAAATATTTGTGGGTGTCATCCCCACCCCAGTTTTATCTTCTTCTTGGAGGGTTTCTGGGTAACCAAATATCTTGTGTCATACATTTTCTCAATATTTTACTTTCATGCTATGGATGTATATGCTTAATTTGGTATTTCAATTTATATGCATAGATTGTGAAATGGGTTTGTGGTGAATAGTTTTAGAGGTTGAAAGTTTAAATGATGATTCAAACCACCCCCACCCTCCCCCCCCTCAGACTTTACTTCCCTATTGTATTTCTAACAATTTTAATCTCTCTATCTATATTTTTTTTGAGGAAAAAATGAATAAAATGGCCCCTAGGGTGGTGATTAGACTATTTTGGAAGGCCTACTTCGCTTCTCATGTCTCTGTCCCTCTCTAGGCTTATTTGGATTGTATATCCACCCCATCTCTATCCCCTTTCATATCCCCTTGTCTCCTCCTCTTTTTTTCCTATATTTTAATATAATACACTCAATTAATTTGTATGGGGGAGAGAGAGAGTGAGTGGTTAAAGGGAAAAAGTACTCTTTTGTATCAAATAATAAATCTACTAATTATATGAGAGAGAGAGATTGATTATGTGTATTATAGAGTTATGGGTGAGAAAGGGAGAGAGGGGGAGAGAAGGAGAGAAGGAGATTGTGACAAAGGTGGAAGAGAGGGGAAAGGGAGATTGGAGGAAAAAGAGAGTGTTTAGTCTTAGTGCAATCATCAAAACCACATTATTCTCCCCAAATATGATCAATTCTAACCCAACTCTCTACTATGTATGGTGATAATTTTCATAAGGAAACAAAGAAGGTAACATTTATTTAAAAACAATGGGTAAATGGTACAAGAGACAAAATGATAGGTTCATTCCCCATTAAGACTAGATAGACATTATAAAGTAAAATAAGATCATAACCATGTATGAAATCAATATTATATAATAAGATTCTTGAGGGGCCTCCCAATCTTTTATGTAGGGTCAATTTTTTAAGGAATAATTTATGTGATCATTTAGTAGGTGGATGATGTTAAATCATGACTAGAATATTTGCATGAGATAAAGACTCAATAATACAACAATGTGAAATTTAAATTAGAGGAGTAAGAAAAGGAGATCTTGCAAGGATCTAGAAGGTGTTGAATTATGTAAAGGAGGGAATGATTTGGTCAATAAAGAAGGGGAGGGTTCACTATGAGAAGGGTAACAGTTTAAAACTACAGCAGGATGGATCTTTTTGAGGTCAATAAGGGGTTTGGTCAAATTTGTCATAGGATCAAAGGTAGAAATCAAAACAGGATTGGGAATCTCACCCTCCTCCATTTCTATAGTTAATGATAGATCTTTAAAAATAGAAGCACCCACTACATGAGACTTAAATCAGATATTACTATTAAAATGGTCCATGTATTCATTTTGTTGTTCATAAAACTTTTTCATAGTATTAGGGTTCGAAAAAATGATCTTAGACAAAATATTGCCTTTAAACAAGGAATGATAAAGTTCATATGTAGAGTTATTAGAGATTAGTTTGATTGGTTTGAGAACCCTATTAGTAGGGTATTCTACCAGTATTTTGACATTATTAGAGGATAAAACATTTTTAAGAAATCTTCTAAACCCTCTTAATAGATCACCCATTTGGCCTAAGATATGGCTATGCACATGAGTTGGATTGAGAAATTTGGAAATTCTATCCAATGATACAAAGAAGTAAAGAAAACTTAGGAAGAATCAAAATTAGTTTCCCAATTGAAGAATAAATTACAAATCCTTTAATAAATAGAGTAGAGCCTTTGATAAAGTTATCCTTAATGATGCAATCTTTGTATTTGACCAAAAAAAAACCATCTTGGAGGGTTAAAGTACTTACCTAACCTCTAAGTGCTTTTGAAAAGTTAGAGATGTTTTTTCTAAAATTTTGCTATCACCCCAAAAGGCTACCAATCCATTTGTGTTGCATTTGTCCCAAAAGTCATTTGAGAATTTTTTTTTTTGATATGGGATACTCAAATTTATCTTGTGGATAGTCAAAAGGATGCAATGCTTCAGCCTTCATCGAAATCACTTTTGGCTTTGAATATTTTTTCCCTAAGGAACAATTTTTGCACCTAAGGCACAAGTAGGGTGTTTGAAATGTATAGTAGGATAGGTGATAGAGAGGGGGGTGGGGGTGTGAATCAGGAACCAATAAAACTTTAACTTTAACTCACCAATGAATCCTTCATAAAATAATTTGACCTAATTGCATGCATGAAATATTGAAAGCAATAAAAAATACATAACAATTGACACAAAATTTGGTAACCTATAATCCTTCCAAATAGAAAGTAAAATTGGGGTGGGGATGATACCCACAAGCTTTAGTACTATAGTATAAATTTTACTTGCCCAGGCTTACAAATGATCACTTCTGGTGATCTGCCCTATTAGTAGAAATAATGACTATTAGGTCCACCTTGTGAAAGGATTTATACAATACAATGAAGTATGTACTTGATTAGAGATTCTACAGAAGTTTGTTAAGTCTACCGTGTTAGAGTATTTTATTGATGCACCTATTAGTATGAATTAGTGGTTGATCTTTGCTTTGCAACTCAGTTTTTTCAATGAGAATCCTTTGATGTAGAATGATCACCTTAATGTGATGGATGAGACTCTTCTTTTCCTTATATTTCTTGTATCCTTTAAACTCAAATTTTCTTCATATACCATACTCATTTGGATATGAAAAGATATCTCTTATTTATACCAATCCAAATAATTACCTTCTAAAGTCAGCTACAATATCATATTAGACAATCTTCACCTAGTTCATTCAATGCCGACACTCAGGTTCAAAAGTCCACTCGGGTGATATTATGATACTTAGAAATAGAGTGAACTCAAAAAAATTTGGCACTTAGTTGACACTAGTGTACAGTCCACATTGATGGCCTAGGAATAGGTGTGAACTCAATTAACACTAATGACTCAACAAACACTGTAGAGCTTGGTTGACACTACAACAACATGGTTAGAATTGAAGCTCAATCAACACTACTAGTCCCTCTACTTGGTTAACATGTCTAGCTTGGTTAACACTATATTCTTCTCTTTCTCAATTAACACTTCATTCTTGATTGACACTATTTGTAAGGTTTACTCGATGGTGCTTGGTGACAATGCAACCAACCAAATGGTTAAGTGTTTTTTCACTAATTCAAAAATAGCTTTACCATAAGCTTAACAATCTCCCCTTTGGCATTAGTGACAAAATAAATTATCATACTAAAAATTTGAATACTCAAAATGATGAGTCAAAACTCCCCCTATCAATGCACTTAAGTTTGTAGCTCAGTTTTGACTACTATAATGATACTCAGCTTACACTGACTCTATTTTTTATTTTTCAAAATTATTTTTGTATCTTTTCTATATAGATAGATTTATTCAAAAGACTTCTTAACTATTGTATAACTATATTTCCTTTTTGGATTCAACTACATTTCCTCTTTGTTTTTGACACAAATTCCAAAAATGCATATTTACAAGGTAATACCAAAATGTGAGAGGAGATCACTATGTACCTTCAAAATTAGAGACATGGTTTTTTTCCCCAATTTTCTTGCAAAACTTTTGAAGTATGCAAAGCTATTTGAACTTCAAGTGAAAACTCTATCATATGATGAGCAATAATTTTTTTTTTGTCATGGATTAATGCCTTTGCATGAACAATGTGTTTCTACATTACATCTATGTTAGGAATTATCATTATCTAAATTTCTAATGGTGTAGCCCTAATTCTTGCTTCTTCTTTTAATAACTCTACCTGCAAGTTGGTTAGATACCTAATCTTAAATAAATGTGTTGAGCTAGTACTCGGGTCAAGTGACAACTAGTTTTCACTTGCCTTTAGATTAGTATCAATCTTTGATAGCTTGTCTCTAATTTCCTTGGTAAAATTTGTGGTATCACTTAACTTTATAAACAAGGAAACAACATTATTTATAGTTCTCTCAAAAGAATTAAGAATAGTGGACAGTTCCAATTGATCTATGGAAATCTTCTATGCCACATTATCCAAAACTTTATTGTCAAATTTTTTCTCTGCCTTCTACAATAGTTTCTCTTGACCATTTAAATATTCCTTAAACTTGTGAACTATGTCAACAAGTTGGTCTAAGATAGATTTTTTCTCGTCAACTTCAATACTTAATGCATCAATAAATATACCTTTTATATCTTCAAGCACTTGTTTTCTTTTCTTCTTCTATACTCTTAGCTCCATCTATCTAACCCTTTTCTTCCAAAGTTCTCCAAGAGTGTCCATTTGATCATGAGTAAAATTGAAGAGATCCCAATCTAGAATTACTATATCTTCCTCTAGATCAACTTCATCAACAAAACTTCTATCTCTTTTTCTTTTCCCTTTGGAATAGGTGAAGGAATGGTTTCCTTATCTTATATTTTTAGTGCTTGGTTGAATCTTGACCTCAACTATCATTGCACTTACTATGGAATCACTTGCAATACTAGAAATTGTTGGAAATACAATAGGAAAAGTAAACTCTGAGAGGGGGGGTAAATAAGAACTTAAAACTTATTTCTTAAAATCATTCACCGCACATCCATCTCAAAATCTATGCATGCAAACTAAAATACCAAATTAAGCATATACAACCATAACTTGAAAGTAAATAAACATTCAACACATGTATGACACAAGATATTTGGTTACCCAAAAACCCTCCAATGAGAAGTTAAAACTAGGGTGGAGATGAAACTCGCAAATCTCCAGTACTGCAACAATAAAGTGTATCTAATGAAGGTTACAATGTTTGATCATGAAACATGATCTACCCTATTAAAGGCTAACAATATTGTTAGATCTTACCTTGTTAATGGATTTCAACACCTTATTAGAAGTGTTTCTTGTTAGAGGACTTTAACTTACAATGAAGTAAGCACCTTGTCAAAGGATTTTCAATTGCCTATTAAGACTACTTCGTTAAGAGATTTAACGGATTCACCTACTAGAATGTATAAGAAATGATCCTATAGTTAGCACTCTGCTATTAGATAATAGATCACCTCTTTGCATGTATCCTTGATCCTTCTGATCAGATGTATCTCTTTTGTCCTCTAATTCCTTTCCTCTATTCTCCTCTAATTAATTTTGCAATGTATCTCAATTCACAATACCTTAGTCACCATGAATGCTCTATTTGTGCATGCAAACTTCTCTCTTTTCTCCTTCTACATTCATAAAATTTTTAGGGTTTGTCCTAATTAAGAAGACGTAGGTGACTTAGGGTTAGGTATGAGTCAATGATTGTGATTCACCCACAGTTTTGCTTAATCATTCCCTTTTTTTGATTGGTTGCATGTTATGCATAGGGATTATCAATTAAGATTCATTCTTATCATCTAGGATTGCAAAAAAATCCTCAAGTCAGCTCCAAAATGGTTTACATAGTAGTTTGTGCAATTAAAAACAACTATGTCAAAATTACTTGACACTTGAAGTCCTTGATGCTCAACATCAACTACAACTTCAAATGTTGTAACTCATCCTCTAAAATGACTCTACATCCATTGATCACTTAGCATCTGAATGACTCGGAACTTACTATCTTCTGGGCACTTGAGTGACTTGGCACTCACTAGTTACTCAAAACTTACTATATATCTCTCACTCGACATATACTATCTAGCAACTTATGTCAACATGTATTACTTTTTTAGCATGAACTAAGTAAATGACTTAAGTATATTGTCATTCATATGTCAAAACCAATATGAGATTAACAATCTCCCCATTTGACATGAGTGGTAGAAATACTTGGTCATGCATGAGTGATCTTAACTTATGAGCATAACTCAGATACTCACTATCTCTGGTTGACATATGTACAAAATTTAAAAATTTAAAAATTTTGCAAAAACTTGACTTAATAGTCATAGCTGAAAATCTTATAACTCCCCCTGAGTTGATTGTTGTTCTAACTTTGAACCAATACTCCTACTGAGTAAATACGCATATGTTGAACTGTGTTGTAGTATGTTTCTGTCTTTGACTCCCCCTTTGGTTGGTCTCCCCCAAAAATATATCTATTCTCTACTTGGAGTAATTGTTGCTCTCAAAACTTAATGCTTCCCCTTACTTATTTCTTCCCCTTTTTGATGGTTATTTCAATGGGTTATACATGTATAATGTGTTTATCCAAGAAAGATTTATGGATCTCAAGTATTAACTTTAGAGTTGCATCCCAGTTATCACAAGCTACCTCTAATGATTTGATTTGGATGGCTAACTTGGCAGTAAGATGAACTATGCCTTCAAGTGTAGAAAGATGGGGATATTTTTGCATTAATGTCTCTATAAAGGCTAGCTTCTTGTGAAGTATTTCCATGTGTGGTGTCAACATGGATTGGATTCTTATTAGTGTAGCCCAAATATTTGCATCTTGAGCATGCAAAGCTTCCAACTGATCTTGGGAATTCATCAAATTCTAGAAGTTCTTTTGATTCTTAGCAGGAGAATGTGGTAGAGTAGCACCTATTAGCTTCATATCTCCCTCTAGATTTAAAATATGGAATTGCACTTCTTGTGTGAAAAAAGTTGTATCACACAACTTGGTGTAAAGTGAGAAAATATTCTCTATGACTTTTTTTACACTTTCAATCTTAGTTTCTAACTCAACTTGACTAAGTGCAATAGTACTTGATATCTTTTCATTGACTTTTCCTTGAAATTTTCTTTCAGACCATTCAAGTAATTTTACATTGGAATCTAGATCTACATCATTGATTTGTTCTACAATATTTACCAATGGCTCCATCATAGGCTTTTCTTCTTTAGGTTCTAGTAGGCTAAATGCATGAAGAAATATATCCTTGATGTATTGCAATGTTTGCTTCTACCTATGCTCCCTTCTGAGTAGTTCTTGAAGCTTTTTCTTTGTAAGTGCATCCTATAGTATGATTATTTGTTCAATCGTGATTGTTGCAAGGTCAAACTTTGGTAAAATAATCACTTCATCCAAGTTGACATCATCAAATGATGCAACCTCATCTACCTTGGATGTACTAGGACTAGGCCTTGATGATTGCAATGGTGTATCTTCTATGGTTGGCCTATGAAGCGCTTGACTTGGAGGAGTAGTAGTTGCTATCAAAGTAACCAGTGTTTGTATTGCTAATTGCTTCTTAGGCTTTGTAGTCAATCCTAACTCTTTAGTCCTATCCTCTTATTGCCTTTTAATTTCAATTGCACCTTGAACTTGTGTTCCATCCTATGCTTCTATAGAAACTTCTGATACTAATACAGTGTGCACCAATTTTTTGATGTTTGTCATGGATGTCTCTTTTCTTTGATACACTACAATGGGTAATGTAGATTGTATCATAGTAAATTGAGTGGTTTTTGATATCTCTTGTGCTTCCACCTGTGCCGATGTCTTCTTTGCCTTGTTAATTCCATCTACAATCACCAAGATAGGATGACTACATAGCTGTTCCTTGGTGGTTGTGTCTAGTAATATCTTCCTTGTGTCCTCCTCTATTAGGGGATTTATGTTTTGAGGTACATTTTTAGAAGCATCCTTGATTAGTATAATTTTAGTGTTTTCTTTTGTCACATTTTCTGGACTAGCACTCAACATCTGTATATCTGGTATACTCTATTCTAGTTGTTTCTCTTCTTCAGTTATTGCCTATGAATTTGTATTTATCTTAGTGACTTCCACATGTGCATCTTTCCCAATATCAACTTTAGTAACCTTAGTTACTTCTTGTTTACCTTTTTCAATACCTACCTCAATAGGTGTCTGCTCAATTGCCTTAGGTGTTTTTAGCCCATAAATTACTTTCCATATTTGGGTACCCAATTGAAAAAAATCTTCAATTTTATTCTACAAAATATGGGATGCTTAGTACTTTAGAGAAAATTTTCCTACATACTTCTTAATGGCCTTTTTCATCTTAGATTTGTCTAAATCTGGTATCACTCTTGCAAGTGTAGTTTCTCTTAGATTTCTCTCTATTGTGAGTTTATATTTCCATCTTTTCTCATCTCTATCATATAAGTTCTTTGTTAGAGAGTTTACAACTTCAATTGGAGTCATCTTAAATTTTGTCATCATGGCATATACTAACTCTTCTAGCTTTCCAAGCTTATCAAATTCAATATGTGAAAATCCACTCAAATCTACATTATTCTTTATATTTTCACATAGACTATCCAAATCAGAAGAAGTACTGTGACTTACCACTTTGCATTGGCTATAATCATCAAATTTTTCCCTCTTCTCATCTAATTTGGCTAGAGTAATGTACTTTCTCCTTTGCCTCTTCGTAGACTCATCATCTTGTATATCTTTTGGCTTTGCCACTTCTTGAGCTTCCTTAGCAATAGCTCTTATGTTGGTTCTAGTAGCTAGAATTGTAGGCTTAGGTTCTACAACCTTCTTTGGTTTGCTCATTGCTAGAGCTCTAGCTTTCCTCTTCTTCTTCTCTGTGGCTATGGATTCTTTACTGGCTTCTTCTCCCTCAGTACCTTCTTCAAGGTTGAATTCCTCTTCACCTTGATCTTCTCCTTGACCTTGGGTTAGAGACAATGGTTCTTGAGTAGGGACATCTTCTTCTTCATCATATTCATTGTCTTTGTCTTCTTCATCTTCCTTTTTTCCTTCATCAAATTTTTATTTAGGCAAGTTCATAGTTATGTTTGATTTCGACAATAACATAACTACCAAACGTAGTAGCCTTATTATCTACTTCTTCTACAAGAAAAGTTGTAATTTTTTCAGATGTCTCATCCACATTAATCTCATATCTTAGAGGTCTTAACCATCTTACCCTTGGAATTGCAGCCTGCACATATGTGAAATCAATATCAACTAGAAAGAAAACCTCATTAAAATGTTTTTCAACTAGTGACACTGGAATCCTATGTATTTATTTCACTGAATTCTTAAATTCCTCAAAGTAACTAGTCATAATAGATTGGAAGGAAATGTGTTCTTCACATAGAAAAATATACATATAAGCATTGATCCAAACTTGCATTGTGCACTCTAGGTTTTCCTTATGGCTCCCAATTTTTTTGATATTTTCTGCAACTGTAGCTTGACAAGGTCATAAGAATGATCCTTCTTCACTATCTTGTAGCTTGCATCAATAGAAAAACAAGGTACATTGTTCAACCTACTTGATTGAAAGAATTTGTGTGAAATAATCTTTACTACAAAAGCAATTAAAGGATTTGTGATGGTATCAATTGTCATTCCTCTCTTGTTCTATCTAGGGTTGGATACCCTGGTACCCTTTGCACAATCTTCTTAGTAATCTTGATAGGTCCATTTTCTAACCATATAGAATTATCATGAATTCTGCTCAAGACAATCTTTATCCGCTCCATCCTAAAAATGTTAAGGATATCTAAGGCATGAGTTAACCCTTTTCTTTCTACAATATTGTATTTCTCCTTCAGTATTCCATTTTCATATAGTTTTCCATACAGGTATTTGATTTCCATGTCACCTATGCTACCACCTTTCATGTGTAACAACATCTCATACCTTGAATCATTAAGACTTGTGGTGGTATCATGGATAACACATGAGATGGGTCTTGTTTATAAGCTATGTTAGGAATTGCCTTGAAATTTGGTTGTCTAATTTCATTGCTGATTAATTGAACATATAAAACTTCTTTTCCTTCTTTGACCTTAGTACCAAAAGAACTAGACACCATATTTAATACCTAGGGTTTGCATCAAATTCAAATAACATAGCTCAACACATGATAAATACCTTCACAAATCTTATGAATGGTGCTAGATAGTGGTTGAATTCACTCTACCAATGCTTGGAATGATCTATTCAATTTTCCTTTAGCTCTCCATGCTCTCTTCAAATTTGAATGATGTTAAATGAGTCAAAAATTGATCATATAGACCTTCAAACTTCACAATTAATGCTCAGTGCTTACATAATTGTAAGCTCAACTTGAATAAAAATTTCAACTCACTTAGTTTCCATGTAGTTTTCTTTATGCTTAGCAACCACTATGAGATCTATCAACACTATCACTTATGCTAGCTCATCATTAACTTGATTTCACTTAGCAGCTTAAGTGGAACTTTTCATGCTTGGCAGTAACATGAAAACTAACAAAATTTAAAGATTTCTTTTAGATTCTAAACAACACTTTACATCTTTATTCATGCAAATATAATCTTTTCAAAACTAAACCCTTAGAAATGATGTATAATAAATCATTTTGATGTATGAGCATCCTGGGTTGCCTTGTTATCATGCTCATTTTTGTTCATTCTACATGTCGGAGCTGAGTTACTATAGCATTCAATGGGAGGTGATTTACTGTAGCACTCAATGGGAGTTGAGTTACTATAGCACTCAATGGGAGCCAAGTTACTATAGCATTCAATGGGAGCCGAGTTATTGTAGCAATTCCTTCATGTGCTGATTTACCCAATGTATGCCGAGTGACCCTTCATGTGTCGAGTGTTAGTATTTGGATGTGATTTCTACAAGCTGACTTGTAGGATTTATTTCAATCATGACATTATGTTAAGATCTTTTCTTGGAATGTGTCTACACCATTGTTGGGTCAACTTTCCTCTTATGTAATGTTCTAGAATAATCTATAAGCCTTTTTGGCAAGTATATATAGAGTGTTTAGGCTTAGAGTTAGGTAAATTTTTGGGAGTAGGTTGGAGAGCAGAACTAAAAGTGCAAATTTACAGTTAGATCTTTGAATGTGAATGTAGTTGTAATTGGTTGTAACCCATAAGGCCTTATAGTTGTGCATGTATGTTAAATATTTGAAGAATCAATAAAAGTATTTCTCCTCCTTTGGTTGATGTCCCTTGTGTTTCTTCTATTGTGTTAACTCTTGCAGGTTGGTTTGGATAGCTAGGTGAGCCTTTGGCCCTAGTTATTCATCCTTTGCTTGCATTAGTTGGTATCAAAGCTTGAGGTTCATCCTTTTGGAGATTGGATCATGTAGAACCATGATTTGGATTTGGTTGTAGGGTTGAAAATCTATGGATTTGACCTATAACTTGCAAAGGGTTACAATCTTGTAGGAACCTGATTTGTAAAGATGGTTCATGGTAGAAGAAATGCCAATGATGCTATATTGGATCAGTTGAGACAAATTGTAGCCAGATTAGATTCTATGGAGACAACCCAGAGGAGAGGAGCACATCTTGATGATGTAAGTGATGATGACGTGCAGCACCAAACCATAATCCAAAACTTGAAGAAGATCAAGATGAGGAAAGATTGTTAAGAGTGTTGTCTAGGAAAAATTCAAGGCCTATTGTAGAAGTTCTTCCTTATGATTGAAAATTGGATGCCAATGTTGTGTTGGATTGGATCTCTAATATGGAGAAGTTCTTTGAGTATGAAAACACTCTTGATAATAGAAAGGTGAAGATTACAGTCACTAGGTTGAAAGGTCATGCATCACTATGGTGGGAGCACTTACAAACTAATAAATAAAGGAGAGGAAAGAAGAAGATCAGAACTTGGCCAAAGATAGTGAACAAGGTAAAGAAAAAATTCCTCCTTGTTGATTACCAAGTTAGCTTGTTGAGCAAGATGCAACATTTGAAACAAAAGGACATGACTGTGAAAGAATATACCAAGGAATTCTATAGATTGGACATCAGGATCTGGGCATGTAGATGATGATATTGAGAAAATTGCAAGGTACATTAATGGATTGAGATTTAGAATTCAAGATGAAATAAGTTTTGTGAAGTTGGAAAGTGTAGAAGAAGCATACCAATATTCCTTGAAGGCTGAGGAGATCTTGACAAAGAAGCATGAACAAAGACAAAGAGGTAGAGGTGGCAGATTCCAGAGAGGCCGAGGTAGATCTTATGGTGGAGGTGGCAGATCTAAAATTTCTATCTAGGATAAGGGAAAATCTGAATGGAAGAATGATGGAAAATGCAAGACTAAATGGAAAAGTGGTAATTCTTAGCAAGGAGGCACTAATTCTTATCAAGGAAGAGGTAATTCTTATTCTAGAGGTAGATTTCATGGTAATTGTTTCAGATGTGGTAAAGAGGGACATAGATCTTTTGGATGTAGATCCTCTGAAAGTGGGTAAGGTAACAAAAATGCTATGATTCAAGAAGATGATGAGGGTTCACCAAGTAGACTTGAGGCTGGAGAAAATTTGATGGTGAGAAGAACCTTATGCAATAAGGGAAGTGATGAGGAACCTATTTTAAGGAGAAGTATTTTCAAGAAAAGATGTAAGATTGATGAAAAATGTTGCAAAGTGATTATTGATAGTGGAAGTTCTACAAATCTGGCATCAGAAGAGCTAGTTACCAAGTTGTAGTTGTAGAGGTTGAAACATCCCAAACCTTATCATGTTTCATGGATCAAAGATGAGAATAAGGTATTGGTAAGTGAGCAATGCCTTGTGAAGTTCAAAATTGGACATTACTTTGATGAAGTTTTGTATGATATTATGCCCATGGATTGTTGTCATATTTTGTTAGGTAGACCTTGGCAATATGATAGATATGTTGTACATGATGGAAGATTGAATCAATATACTATTTGGGTAAATGGGAAGAAACAAACATTGGTGCCTTTGATTGAAAGTCCAGATGAGGTTAATTGTACTACTGTAAAAATTTGCATGGTTAATGGGAAACAATTTGAAAAGTAAATGAAAAGGAATCAAGTTTGTTTTACCATAGTTCCTAGAGGATCGAGTGTTGATAGTAATGGTCGAGCAACATAAGCTAGTAAGGACCAAGTGACAATAGATAATGACATCTGAGTACCAATAGAAATTATAGAATTTCTAAATGAGTATAAAGACATTGTTGTTGAATGAATATAAAGACATTGTGGTAATTGCTAGAGCTAGTTTTCCAAACAAAGCACCATATAGATTGACACCTACAGAGAATGAAGAACTTAACAAACAAATGCATGAGTTGTTGAAAAAAGATTTGATCAAAGAAAGCTTGAGTCCATGTGTTGTACCTACTATATTAGCACCTAAAAGGAATGGAGAGTGGAGAATGTGTACTGATTCTAGAGCTATTAACAAGATAACAGTGAAATATAGGTTTCCTGTGCTGAGGATGGATGATATAATGGATTGTTTGAGTGGAGAAAAGTATTTTACCAAGATGGATTTGAAAAGTGGCTATCATCAAATCAGTATTAGAGAAGGTAATGAAAGGAAGACTACTTTCAAGAAAAAAGATGGTTTATATGAATGGTTGGTTATGCCTTTTGGTTTGACTAATGCACCTAGTACTTTCATGAGGTTGATGAATGAAGTTCTAAATAGATTTTTGGGTAAGTTTGTGATTTTTTATTTGGATGATATTTTGATATTCAGCAAGACTAAAGAAGAACATCTTGAGCCTATTAGACAAGTATTGCAAAGGTTGAAAGAGGAAATGTTGCTGATTAATCTCAAAAAGTGTTCTTTCATGCAAGAGGACATTGTGTATTTAGGATTTGTGATTTCATCTAATGGTTTGAAGATGGATCTTGAGAAGGTTAAAGCAATTTTGGAATGGCTTACACCTGAGAATGTGGGTGAGGTAAGATCATTTCATGGTTTGGCTAGTTTTTATAAAAAGTTTATAAAGAATTTTAGTGTGTTTTGTAATGCTATGACTGAAACAATGAGGGGAGATAAAAAGGAATTCAAGTGGACACATAGAGCTGATAAGATTTTTGAGACTTTGAAATAAAAGGTTGCTAAATTACCTGTATTAGCTTTTCCTAATTTTAACAAAGTATTTCAAGTTGAATGTGATGCAAGTGGTAATGCAATAAGAGCTATATTAAGTCAAGAAGGTAAGCCTATTACTTTATTTAGTGAAAAGTTGAATGGTGCTAAAAGGAAATATTCTATGTATGATCAAGAATTTTATGCCATTGTTCAAGAATTCGAGAAGTGGAGAAATTAGTTGATTCTTATAAAGTTTGTGTTGTATACTAATCATAGAGCTTTACAATACTTGGGAAGTTAACATAAATTAAATCAAAGATATATGAAGTGGGTTGAGTACTTGCAAAGTTTTACATTTGTGATCAAGCATAAGAGTGTAGTTACTGATAGAGTTGTTGATGCATTGAGTAGAAGACATTCTTTGTTGACTGAAATGAACATTGAAGTTCTTGGTTTCGATGAAATGAAAGAGTTGTATGATGCTGAACCTGATTTTTCTAAGGCATGGAGAGAGTGCTGAGCACCAAATTTGACATATCACATAAGTAAATATGATGAGTATTTTATTCAACAAGATATGTTGTTCAAAGGTATTCAATTCTGTATTCCTAGAAGTTCTATGAGGTTGAATCTAATTAAAGAAAAACATAGTGGTGGATTATCTGGAGATTTTGAAGTTGATAAGACATTGAGTTTGCTAAAAGAGAAGTATTATTGGCCAAAAATGTATAAGGATGTTCATAAATTTTTAAAGAGTTGTGGAGTTTGTCAAGTTGCAAAGGGAGTGAGTCAAAATACTGGTTTGTATACACCCATTACTATTTCTGAGAAACTTTGGACTAACATCAATATGTATTTTGTTCTTGGATTGCCTAAGACAGTGAAGGGCTATGATTCTATATTTGTTGTAGTAGATAGTTTTTCTAAGATGGCTCATTTCATACCATGTAAGAAGACATCAGATGCTAAGCATGTTGCTAAACTTTTTTTTTAAAGAGATTGTGAGATTGCATGGATTCCCAAGAAGTATTATTTCAGAAAAAGACAATAAGTTTGTTGGTTATTTTTGGAAGACTTTGTGGAAGAAGATGGGTACTGAGCTAAAGTTTAGTTCTAAATTCCATTCACAAATAGATGATCAGATAGAGGTTGTGAATAGAAGCTTGGGTAATTTTCTAAGGTGTTTAGTTGGGAATAAGCCAAGTAATTGGGAGATGGTATTGACACAAGCTGAATTTGCATATAATAATTCTATGAATAGGAGTACAGGGAAGACACCTTTTGAGATTGTTACTAGAATGCATCCTGGAGGTATACCAAATTTGAGAGATGTTGCTGGTGAAGAAAATAAAAGTGTTGCAGGAGACGAAGTTGCTGATTTTATGGAGTCTTTGCATAAGGAAGTGAAGTTGAGGTTGGAACAAAGTAATCAGAAGTACAAGGAGAATGTTGATTAGTCTAGAAGACACCGTGATTTTCAAATTGGTGATGAGGTGATGGTTCATTTGAAGAAAGAAAAATTCCCAATTGGAACATACAACAAGCTGAAGATGAAGAAATTTGGACCTTGTAAGATCTTGAAGAAGTTTGAAAGTGGTAATGCTTATGAAGTTGAGTTACTTGATGACATGGATATATCTCCTATATTCAATATTGCTGATTTTTTTAAGTATCATGAGTTAGAGGACAAAATTTTTGTATCAGAAGATTATCCTAAGAAGTAAATTGAAGAAGTTGAATAGATATTAGATTAGAGAGTTGGAAATAGCACAAAAGGAAAAGATTACTTTGAACATTTGGTGAAGTTGAAGAACAAGCCTATTGAAGATGCTTCACGGATTTCTCAATCTAAGCTGGATTCAACTCAGATTGCAACCTCTCCATGATTCAAGGGAATCATTTCTTTCAACCTCAATTATCTAATGTAGGAGCATCCTGGGTTACTTTGTTATCCTACTCTTTTTTTTTCATTTTGCATGTTGGAGCCGAGTTATTGTAGTACTCAATGGGAGCTAAGTTACTATAGCACTCAATGGGATTCAAGTTACTATAGCACTCAATGGGACCCAAGTTACTATAGCACTCAATGGGAGCAGAATTACTATAGCACTCAATGGGAGCAAAGTTATTGTAGCACTCAATAGGAGCCAAGTTACTGTAGCACTCAATGGGAGTCGAGTTACTATAGAAATTCCTTCATGTGCCAAGTTACCTAGTGTATGCCAAGTAACTCTTCATGTGTCGAGTTACCCAGTGTATGCTGAATGACCCTTCATATGCTGAGTGTCAGTATTTGGATGTGATTTTTGGGAGCTAACTTGTAAGATTTATTTCAATCGTGACATTTATGTTAAGATCTTTTTTTGGGATACATTCTAACCATTGTTGGGTCGGTCTTCCTCTTATGTAATGTTCTAGAATAACTTGTAAGCCATTTTGGCAAGTATATATAGAGTGTTTAGGATTAGAATTAGGAAAGTTTTTGGGAGTAGATTGGAGAGTAGAACTGAAAGTGTGAATTTGTAGTTGGATCTTTGAATGTGAATGTATTTGTAATTGATCATAACTAGAAGGCCTTACAGCTGGGCATATATGTTGAATATTTGAAGAATCAATAAAATTATTTCTCCTCCTTTGGTTGCTATCCCTTGTGTTGCTTCTATTGTGTTAACTCTTGTAGGATGGTTTGGATAGTTGGGTGAGCCTTTGGCCCTAGTTATTCATCCTTTTCCTATGTCACATTTAAATACTAGTCTCACACATACCTCTTGATTTATTAATTGGAGGTGGTGTGATCACCTAAACCATTGGGTGAAATGATTCCATCTAAACTTAAGGTGTTGAAACCTTCCTATCTCTTCCATGTCTTGTTCATCTGATCTTTGATTATCAACATCCATTTTTCCTTTCCCTTTGTAGAGCTCATTACTTGGTGCTCCTGACCTTGTTGGACAGTTCTTGCTTATGTGACCAATCTTTAAGCAACTAGAACATGTAGTTTGACTCAACCATCTTTTGTATTCACTTCTAAAATATTTTCTTATGTAGTTCCTAGAAACTTTTCCATACTCTTTACAATAGTGACAATTATACCTAGTGTTATAATCCCAATTATAAGAGTTCCCATTGTAATTTACCTTTTTCTACTTGTTTGATGACCATTTGGGCTTATATCTACATTCATATGCTCTATGTCCATACTTCTAATAGTTATAGCAGTATCCTTCAAATATTTTTTTTCTCAAGGTCTTGATTTTGCATTCATCTGCCTAATGTCCTTATTTTTTGCATTTGTAGTGGTGAACCATGAACTTCTACTTAGGATTTTGATTTACAGTCATAATCTTGAAAAAATTGGCAATATGACCTATCTTACAACAATTATGACAAGTAGGTTTAGAGTTCTTACCTTTTACACTTCTCTCCTCACCACTTTTAGATGATTCTCTTCTTTAGTATTGGTGTAACCCAATCTAGTAGTATCACTGTTGGATCTAGGAGATCTCATAAGTTGCTCAAAATAGTTGATAGCTTCACAAGGTTTGTTGAAGCTTTTAGCAAACTAATTTTCTCTTTTCATATCATTTCTCAGTTGTTCATTCAGTAACTTCAGTGTTCTAATCTCAATATCCTTTCCATTCAATTCATGATTGGCAATCATCATTTGATTCAATGTTTTCAATTACATGCTAGAAATCCTTTGTACTTCTAATGTCTTCTCTTCTAGTCTATTGGTTAGTATTCTTTTGTAATCTTCAATCATGACTATGTCTTCCTTAGCTTTCTTTTTCTACTCAGTCACCTCATATAGTGATACTATTTGAGTTCTTGTTCTATCTTGAAATTTTTCACCTCTTCAGTTAGGGCTCCATTCTTTTTCATTGGATCTGTAACTACTTCACTTGTGTTTGCTCCAGTAAATAGTCCAATAGTTTCAATCTCTTGGTATTGTGTGTCATTCTCCTCAATAGCTATATCTTTCCTTCTCTTGACTAAATGCTTTAGATTATCTCTTGCTTCATTCAACTAATGTAGGGCAAGTTGTATTTCAGTCTTATGGTTCTGAATAGTCTTTACCAACTTTTAGGCTTCCATCTCCAAGATCATTCCTCAAAGCTACAACACTTTACTTTCTAAAGAACAAGGCTCTGAAACTAATTATTGGAAATAAATAGGAAAAGTAAACTCCAAGAGGGGGGGGCTAAGTGAATTAGCACTTAAAACTTCAATCATAAAATCATTCACCACACATCTATCTCACAATCTATACATGTAAATTGAAATACCAAATTAAGCATATATACCCATAACCTAAAAGTAAATAAACATTCAACACATGTATGACACAAGATATTTGGTTACACAAAAATCATACAATGAGAAGGTAAAACTAGTATGGGGATGACACCCACAAAAGTCCACTATTATAGTAATAAAGTGTATCTAATGAAGGTTACAATGTTTGATCATGAAACATGATCTACCTTGTGAAAGGTATTCCCTATTAAAGGCTTACAAGACTATTAGATCTTAACTTGCTAATGGATTTCAACACCCTGTTAGAAGTGTGCCTTGTTAGAGGACTTTAAATTACAATGAAGTAAGCACCCTATTAAAGGATTTTCAATAGACTATTAAGAATACTTTGTTAATAGATTTAACTAATTCACCTACAAAAATGTATCAACAATGACCTTGTGGTTAGCATTGTACTACTAGATAACATATCACCTCTTTCCATGTATCCTTGATCCTTCTGATTAGATGTATATCTTATGTCCTCTAATTCCTTTCCTCTATTCTCCTCTAATTGATTCTGCAATATATCTCAATTCATAATACCTTAGTCACCATGAATGCTCTATTTTTGGATGCCAACTACTCTCTTTTCTCCTTCTACATTCATAAAAAATTTAGGGTTTATCCTCCTGAAGAAGACCTAGGTGACTTAGGGTTAGGTACAAATCAACGATTGTGATTCACCCATATTGTCACTTAATCCTTCCCTTTTCTAATTGGTTACATGTTATGCATAGTGATTCTCAAACAAGATTCATTATTATCATCTAGGATCACAAAACAATCCTCAAGTCAGCTCCAAAATGGTTTACATAGTAGTTTGTACCATTACAAACAACTATGTTAGAACTATAATACTCAAAGCTTGAAATCCTTGATGCTTGACATCAACTACAACTTCAAATGTTTTAACCAAGCTTTTTAATGACTTGGCATCCATTAATCACTCACCATCTTAATCACTTGGCACTTACTATCTACTCAACACTTAAGTGACATGACATTTACTAATTACTCAACACTTATTGTATATCTCTTGCTTGACATATAGTATTTGGCAATTTATGCTCAACATGTATTACTTTCTTGGCATGAACTAAGTAAATGACTTAATTATATTGTCACTCATATGTCAAAATCAATCTGAGTTTAACAGAAATATGGCCAACTAGAGAAATAACAACAATTGTAGTAGTACTTACAGTGCTTTGTTGTAACTCATTCTAACTTGATTTGGGGATGAGTGAAGCCTAAAGCTTAGTAGATGAAACAGTGATAGAAATACTCATTATTGAACTTGGTAAGATAGATCTAGAAACTAATTGAGTTCTTGGTTGAACAATTTTTAACCCAATGGATTGTGACTCAGACATTGTCTCCTCTAAGCTTGACATTACCAGTGCTTTTCTTGGAGATTTAGGGAGGGAGGCCATAACCATTGGTGCAATATTTTCTAGATCTTAATCTTCAATACTATGAATTTCAAGTAGATCCTCACTTATTGTTTCATCTTCTCTATCCTCTTCATCATCATTCAAATACTCAATCTGAACAACTTCTTCAGTGGCCTTTGGTACATTCAATCCATAAATGTTCTTCCATGCATTTGTATTGGATTTCATAATAGATTCAATACCATTTAACAAAATTAGGAGTTCATTGAACTTAGGGGTTAATGCTTGTTCATGCTTTTTCAATGCCTCATTTACTTCTTTGTCTAATAGGTTTTTCATTACCTTTCTCAAGGTTTGATCATGGATGTCCTTGGCAACCATTACTACATTATCCCAATGATGTGATACTTATTGAATATTAGGAACTTGACTACCTAGTTCACTTAGAGAGTATTTCCACTTTTCCATTTTTATGACTAAGGCTTCTTCTATTTGATTATGTTCTTCTTTATTTCTAGTTGCATATTTAAGAAACTTGAAATCTACCATACCTCCTCCTGCTTTGAGTCACTTTAGTGTTTCTTCAAAGGTTGAAGTAGACCCTTTGAATGATATCTACTACTCTTCTTCTTCATCTACAAGTTTGAGCTTCTTCCTTGATTTGGTGGGTTTTCTGGTGGTTCTTCTTTTATTTCTTCTTCTTACTCCTCATAATCCTCTTCTTCTCCTTCCTCTACAATGTCATCACCCTTACCTTCTATGAGCAGAAGAGGAGAAGCAAATTTCATATTCTCCTTCTTAATCTTTCTTACCTTCTTCCTTCCTCTCTTAATATTTTGAGTTATCTTGGTCTCGAGTGAGATCTTGACTTTTTTATCTATAAAGGTTCTAAAATAAGGTGCTTTAGGGTCCATAGGCTCATTAACAAGAGCCTTTATGATGTCCTTAGTATCATCAATGTTCACCTCATATCCAAGAGGTCTTACCCATGCAACTCTAGGCCTGACTACCTGAATATATATAACTTATCATAGTCCACAAGGAAATATATGTCTTGTTCATAATCATCCACTAGTTTCTTGGGGATTCTAAATCTACTTTGCATTCTTTCCTTGAAGGTTTCGAAATATGCATCCATGATGCCCTCAAAATTATCTCCCATTTTAGTTATGAATTAATTTATCTAATATACAATTAGTCTATCCTTTTTCCATACTACATTCCCTTAGAAGGAAAAAAAATTTGAACATAAAATAATAAGAAGACTAAGAGTGAACCAATCTTCCACAAATTGGTCTTTGATGCCTAAACGATTTCCATGTTCTTTCTCAGCTGGTTTAGCTACAACTCAGAAAGATCAAAAGAAAGATTATTCTTCACTACCTTGAAAGCCAAGTCCATAGCTTCACATGCAACATTGTTTGGTCAACTATAACTATAGATTTTATGTGTAATCACATGAATATCAAACTTTATTTCCATGTTTGTGACACCATTCATCTTCATTCCTTTGTCATCCCACTTGGCAAGAGTCTTCTTTTCCATCTCAACCCGACCTAGTATTTTGGTCATCTTGGCTTTATCAAGAGTGGGAAGTCTGGTAAAACCTATCAATCATTTTCGTCATGATCTTGATGGGTTGATTAAGCCAGAATTGCATATCATGAATATGGCTCAAGATAAACCTAGTCCACTTGATCTATAAGTTCCTCAGCATGTGCAATAAATGGGTCAAACCCTTCACTTCTAGCTATTTGTGCTTGAGTTTCAGGTTTTGATCCACTTCAAATTCTTAGATTGAGCAAAGATAGAAGGATCTAATATCATGTATCAACAGTACCTTTGGTGGAATCTATGAATGTGCACTGACTAGGCCCATTTCCTTCGTAATTGAAGGATTGAGCTTGAACTTCGAGTCTATGGAAACAACATTCCTTACTAAAATCTCAGATCCTTTCTTGACTTTTTTTGTCAATGAGGATACCATTATACTCAGTTATGAATGAATAATCTTTGACAAATTCACTCTGAATTGCTTAGGGGCTCAAGATTTCTTTGCTCTATTCACTTTGTCTATTTTGATCAAATTTGTCTTTAAGTAATCATAAATGCATCATACTATAGACTTCTTGGTGGCAACCTATTAACTTGGCATGCATGAGAAGCTTGGCTATTACCTTTGTCTTCAATTCAGATCTTCAACTTGGTAGACTCCATTTACATCCATGCTTAGTTAGGTATCCAAACTCAGTGAATCTCAATTAGGACTAACTTCACTTGACTTCACTCACGTAGGTCATGCAACTCGACTTTTTTTGGTAAGGTCTAAGATACTAATTCAAACTTGGTGATCCCAATGCATCTGAAATGAGGATTTGGATCTTCTTTCTTGTTGACTAGAACTGATGTAAGATATTTTTTTAAATCACAGTTGTAATGATTTCCATGGGTAATTAGGTTGAAATAGTTGAATCACCCAATTTATTGACTTGGGTGTCAATGCTCTCATGAATTAGACTTGCATTCTTCAGAGATTTCTTTACCCATTGATGCATCACTTGACTTAAGATCTTGTCATCATTTTCTTTTTTTCATCTTCAACTGTAGCTCGGTTCATATAGTTCTTTGCGAGATGACCAATTTCTTTGCATAAAAAACATCTCTTTGTAGAGTATCTCTTCCTCATGTGAGTTCTTATGAAATTTTCTCTAGTGTGACCATGCTCACCACACAAGTAACATTTTCACCATATGTTATAATGCTAGCCAAAGATAGCTTTCATAATTTTTTCTACTCGGTTCCATTTCTTGGTTTTGCATTTTGAAGATTTGTGCCCTTATTTGTTGCAATTGAAACATTTTCCTTCAAACTTTGTTTTCTTTGTGCATTCACTTGCTTTATGACCTTGTTTGTTACAACTATAACATTTTCCACTAAATTTTGATTTATCATTACTCCAACACTTGTTTGATGTATGCCCTATCTTTCCACAATGATTATATGTAGGTATTTTTTTCTTCTAAGCTCCTTATTGTGATGATTCAACTTCATCTATATAGCCTAATCTAGCTATTCTTTTGTGTTTAAATTGAGTTTTCTTGTCCAATTTATTTTTTCTTTCTTGATATTTCAACAATCTTTCATTGGTTTTACTTTCTATTCTAAGATCATTCTTCAATCTTACATTATCTGTCCCCAAGTTGATAAGCTCATGATTTGCACAATTGAGTTGATTTATCAAGTCTTCTTGTTAAAGAGATAGGTGTTGAATTTCATTATCATTTCTTCTATATTTTTAGTTAGAAATATTTTCTCTTCTTTTTGTATATGTTTTTTTTCCATATCTTCAAACATTCTGACTAATTGAATTTCTTGTTGTCTTTTCGACTTTTTGACTTCTTCATGTATAGGAAGATTCTTTTCAAGTAGATCTTTAATTTTTGCATCAGCTTCATCTAAATGTATGTCTTGGAAAATGTATTCAATACTTTATTCTATGTAGATATTGTCATTCATCTATGCTGCTATTTCTTTCCTTCTTTGTAGGGATTTAAAGAGTTGCTCCTTTAGTTTCTTGAATTGATCCATGGCCATATGCAGATCTAACTTTCCATTTTCAATGGATTTCTCTAATATTTATACTTCCATTACCTTTGATAATTTCTCACGCTACTAAAATTTTGATATGAGAACCAAATACTCTAATACCAATTGTTGGAAATGTAGAGAAGACTAGGTGACTAAGAAGGGTGGGGGGGTGAATCAAGAACCAATAAAACTTTAGCTTTAATTCACCAATTAATCCTTCATAAACTAATCTAATCTAATTGGATGCATGAAAGACTAAAAGCAAAAAAACACACATAATAATTGATACAATATTTGGTAACCTAGAAACCTTCCAAATAGAAAGTAAAACTGGGGTGGAATGATAACCACAAGCTTTAGTACTGTAGTATAAAGTTTGCTTGTTAAGGCTTACAAATGATCACTTATGGTGATCTACCCTATTAGGAGCAATAAGGACTATTAGGTCTACCTTCTTAAAGGATTTATACAATATAATGAAGTATCTACTTGATTAGGATATTCTACATAAGACTATTAAGTCCACCTTGTTAGAGTATTTGACTGATGCACCTATTAGGATGAATCAATGGCCGGTCTTTGCTCCGCAACTTGATTTGCTGAATGAGATCCCTTTGGTGTAGAATAATTACCTTAATGTGATGGATGAGACTCTTCTTTTACTTATACTTCTTGTATCCTTCAAACTCAAATGTTCTTCATATACCATACTCATTTGGGTATGACAAGATATCTCTTATTTATACCAATCCAAATAATTACCTTCTAAAGTTGGCTACAATATCATATTAGAAAATATTCATCTAGTTGGCTCAATGTTGAAACTTAGTTTTAGAAGTCCACTTGAGTAATATTCTAATACTCAGCAATAGAGTGATCTCAGAAAACTCTAGCACTTGGTTGACTCTGGTGCGTGGTCCACATTGATCACTTAGGAGTAGACTTGAACTTAGTTAACATTGATGATTTGACAAATATTGTAGAGCTTGGTTGACACTACAAAAACTTTATTAGAACTAGAGCTCAAGCAACACTACTATTCCCTCTACTTTGCTAACATGGCTAGCTCAATTGACACTATCTTCTTCTCTTGGTCAGTTAACACTTTATGCTCAGTTGACACTATCTGCAAGAGTTACTTGCTCGATGACAATGTAACCAACCAAATGATTAAGTATTTTGGCACTAATTGAAAAATATTCTAACCATAAGATTAATATAGGGAACCTCCCAATATTATGATTCTATTGTGGCTTAGATTTATAGTAATTCCTTTTAAAGTTGTAGACTAGGGACCATTCTTCCTCCACACTGATTTTGTTGAATTGTCATGGTGAAACTACCTACTTTCTCGATGGTAATGAAGCCCTAAATTTTGGTGGGGTTGAAGATAAGACATCAAAGTGATTAGAAACTTTGGCAAATAGTATTTTTTTTTTGTGGAAGGAACTTTTATTATAGCTATCTATTGAGTGTAGATGTGAATTCATATTATTTTGGTTAATGCAAAATTTACTTTTGCAAGCCATTTAACCATGCATAATCTTATCCACCTAAGTCAATGTTGAAAAGTAAAAAAGATTATTATTTTTAATTTCAAGTATTAAAAAATTTAAATTTATATTTTTAAATTACCATATTAAGTGTAACACCCCACCAGGGAACCCAAAAGAAATTAACCTAAAGTTTCATTAAGTTTGCCAAACATTTGTTTTTAAAGATTATAACAACAAGAGATAATATAGCAAAAGCAATAACTCACATACATACAAACAATCCATAAATGGATTACATCTCTTAAGGGTTCCATGATGTTGAATTACATACATAAGTTTTATTAATACTAAGTTTGATACATAAAAAATTCACATCATAGAATAACCACAAGTAGAAATCTAATTAAATAATGTACAATTATATAAGATGTTGTATAGCATAACTAGAATGCATAATCATCCATTGTACAAGTCACTGGGTATGAAAAGCTCAAAGAATATACATCATGAATAAATACATCATCTCAAAAGATCTCTAGATAATCAAGAAATATACAATAAAATATAACCATCGAATAGAAACAAAAGATCAGAATGGAAACAACAACTGCACAAATACATCTACCAATGACATCCATCTGCTAGATCTCAATGGTATAAGAAACTCTACCACCCGACCTCATGGAACCTAAATGGTCCACTCCCACCATGCTGAGGAGATAATCTCCAATCCCAAATCGATAACAAATCCAATAGTCATAACCATCATCTAGGTCAAGGAAAGCCTAATAGAAATCTATCTCAAAGGTATGAGGACACAAATAACATCTAATCCTAGAAGCAACAAATGCACATAGGAAATCTACTATGTAAGTGGGAAAGTGTCATTACATGAGCCAACTCTAAGGTTACCTTGGCAGCCTCTCTAGACTCTGGTCCCCTAGTGACTCTATGTGGCATCAATATCCTTTTTTACAAACAAGACATACTAAAGAGGCAAGGTCATAGCCAAGCATTGTCTCTACTCCCATCCTATCCTATTCCAGCACTCAAAGCATGGGTGAGGCATCTTATTAATTTATTTTAAACTCATTTAATGAAATATTATCACTTATTAAAACAACTTACAATGGGTTACCCAGGAAACCTCTTTAGAGCTCCAACAGTCATTGCAAGCCGCTTCCCAACATGCACATAGATAACCTACCCTAAGCTCATAAAAAGTACAACTCATAAAATCACAATATTCACCTCAATCCTATAAAAGCAACTAGAAAGCACCAAAAGATAATCAATCAAAAATCAAAGATTACAACAAGAAAATCATAATATTCACCTCAATTCCATACAAGAAACTAGAAAGCACCCAAAAGATAATTGATCAAAACGTCATAGATTACACCAAGAAAATCACACTAATCACCTTAATCCTATACAAGCAACTGGAAAGCACTATCAAATAACTGATCAAAACTAATCACAAAATTATGTGAATGCATTACAATAATTGGAAATAAAAGATCATGACAAAAATATACATAACATCATCATAGATCAAAACCTCCCAAGCCTTTGGTATACATACCTAAACTAGTCAGAACTAGGTTTAACCCATGCCCAACACATAAATAAATCATAATTCCTATGAAGTATTTAAACAAGTGAAAATTTATAATTCAATTGGTTTGAAACCATAAGGGTTTGATTTAAAAGTATGTTCAAGTTTTCATTTTTGAAAGTCTCCTACTTGAATGAGGATTCCAAATTTCTATTTAGAAAGCATCCCTTAAACCAAGAAAAGTAAAATATGCAAAACACCCATTTAAATAATATTTACTTTTTCAATTTAATTATATTTAAATTTAACTATATTTAATTGCCCAACATTTAAATAGTAATTAAAATCTAATCCAAATTAAATTACCATAAAAATAATATGCTAATACTTTATTTAAAACTAAATTAATTAACTAACAATTCACATAATAAGTAAAATTTAATTAAATATATATTATCTTAATAATATAATTTATAAACTTAATAAGTTATGATAATAATAAATATTATTATTATTTATTTATTTATTTTTAAAGAAAAAACTAAAAACTTTATTGAACATTCAAAGAAAAAACCCTACTTAAAGTGTGGCCATTGCGCGGCCCAAGGCTAGTGCATGTGTAGTGTCTCTCATATTTGCAGTCTATACCTTGTTATATTTTGATCTGAGATATAATTGTACTCATGTTATTTTTACATTTGAGATGACCTAAGGGTCAAATGATATACTTCAATTTCTAGTATCATAAATGTTAGATTACTATGTTGTTTAGTTGATCATATTTGTATGATAATGTCATTTGAGATGACAATATGTTTTTTGATGATATCTAGTTATCTAGTATTTGGACATATCTCTGATTATGTTATATGTTGGATTTAATGTTATGGTTAGTTACTTCATTCTTGCTTTGTTATGCTTTATTCAAACTTGAGTGATGTAAATGGATTATTTAAGTATAATTGAATAAAGGGTTAAATTAGGTTATTTAATGCATCTATTGCTTCGACTATGGTATTATATGCAATTGCACTTGATCATTAGTTTTAGTGTATAGGATTTATATCCCTGGTAGTGGCACATGGAGTTAGTGATTTAGCTATTCATATTTTACCAATGTCATCCCTATATGGTTGACGTATCTTATTTAAGTGTCTAAATTAAACCTTCCAGTGATTTGATAAATCCAGACTCATTTGCATTATGTGATTAGACCTGTGAATGTGTCTATGCATTTAGAGGTTCGCATTGTCATGAAAGTTGTTCAAAAATTCTATGATTTTAGTTTAAGTGTTTTTGGGCTTTATTTTTATTGATTTTAATTTTTGGTAGCTTTTCCATAGATGAATTCCAATTACTTGGAATAGCATGTTTTTATTTTTGTTGATTCAGGGTTTAACTAGTTTTCCTGGTTATTTACCCTAATTGACTATTCACTCAAAAAGTGAATAAGTATCCAAAGAGGAAATTAATTCCTCACTTCTCACTTTAAGAAATTAGAAATTTGAGAGCTTTTTCCAAAATCTTCTTTTGGAGGATTGTGTTTTTGTTCATTGTTAAAGCTACGAGCATGGGATCTTTGTGAAATCAATCTCGTTGGATCCATCTTAGGGAGACCTTGGTTTGCTGAGACTTTCGACAACTTCTATGGGATATTTATTTTATTTGGCTGATTCCCATTTTAGCCCATTTGGTTATCAGGTATGGATCTCCTATTTTTATTTTTCAACTCTATTTTTGCTTTTGTTTTGGTAGTTGTATGTTAGGAGGCTGATAACTACTGTTCCCCTTCCTGTCTGATTACTAATTTTTCCCAATTGGTTAGGTATGGACATTTTCTTGGTTTTTGGGATGATGTTTTGGGGTTTCACACCGTTATGCTGGTCATTTTTTCATATGGTGTCCAAACCTAAAATTTATTGGGTTTTCAAGGCTTTTGTGCCCTAAGACCAAATGGGTTTTAATTTCAAAGTTTTTGAGTTTTTGGGGTTTTAACCTGGATTTGCATACCAGCCAATTTTCTTAGGTTTTCTTGGCATGATGTTGGTTTTGGACTTGGATTATTCATAGGATATCATTCAGGCCATTGTTGCACTTTTATGTTGCATTTGGATGTGTTTTGCATCCATACTCCCAAACTTGTATTCAGTTGAGTGTGCTTTTACTTTTGTTCTCATCCAACCCCTATGTTATAATCTTCATGATGTTGGTCCCACACAAGAGCATAGGTGCACATGCATTTATTGGGTGACTTATGAGGATCAAACTCCCAATTGTATTTCAATGGAGTTATGTTCATTTGGTTGGGTTGGGAATATGCATTCCTGCAGGCACTCATCATGTGATGAGCATGGGTATGTAGGGTAGGCAGTAGAGGGGCTTCTCTTGTAACCTCGGTGACTATTTCCCAAGTTGGCATGAAGTTTTAAAAGTAAGTGATAACTAAAGGAATAAACTAGGTAATAAAATTAAGATAATAAAATGTGATACCTTATAGTTTGATTCCAAGGACACATAGTGATGGCCTCCAAGGGAGTACCTTGAGAGTGTTTCCACACTAGTGTGATGACCTCTAAGGGAGTATCTTGAGAGTTTTTCTACAATAGATTTAGCTTGGGAGTTCCAAGCATATTACTCTCCACTAGAGACCCTATATAGTGACCCATAGAGTGTCTGATTAGGACCTGATCCACTTGCATTGTCTCATGATCTTGGTTGTAGTCCTCTTTATTGTCTGGCATGAGTGTTAGCCATGGAAAATTTCTTTATGTTTTTTTATCGTTGGATTATTATCTCAATCAGCACAGTGGGAGTGGACCTATAGATTTCACATGGTCAGGAGGCGTAGCTACCTATACCACTACTAGGGACCGATGTATAGAGATGATCTAATGTCTAGTTACAACTGATTCTTGATGTTCACTTGGTATATTTAGGATTCTAGAGTATGTGTCCTATGGTTTGTGCTTTCATTGGAATGCTTGGATATCATGTTTAGATGATGTTAATTTACTTGACACATTCCTTATTTATGATGTGATTTATTTAGTTGGAGTATCTATTGCTTTAATGGTTTAGCATGTTAGATTTCCTTATTCTTGTGATGTTATTACATTTCAGTAGTGATGCCCTCATAAGACAGCTCCAACTATCTAGTTGGCAATTTGTAATGTTACGGACGAGGGATGGCTAGGACCTTCAAGAGCTCATGATGCTATTATGGTTGGGAGGAATGCACAAGAGTTTAGTTGTTTTTATATATTGCGATGTTTCTTTCTATACATTTTCTTATATTGATATGGTTTAGATGGTTAGTTGTATTTCTGCCTAGGATCTCTTGTGTTCAAGTGTCTAAGCCTCAACTTGTGGATCTAGTACTCCCTTGTGTGGAGGTTCTAACTCTTTATTTTATCCCTCTATTTGTTCATGGAATATTTCTTGCATTTCTTGGGCAATACTTATAAAGTATTGAACACCCAAAGAAGAAGTATCGTGTGATACTAGAAAGTATCACACCCCTTAAGGGAAAATGTCATGCGATATTGGAAATTATCACATGCCCATTGGTGAACTATCAAATGACATTGGAAGACTGTCGTACAACCTTAGAAATAGTATCGCCTGGTCCCTAAAAGTATTGCATGGCCTTTTGAGAAATGTTGTATGATACTGGTAAAGTATAACATGGTTTTTTGGAAATGTGACACGACCTTGTGAGAAAACCTACTCAAGTGACTAGTAGGCACTTTTTGACTTTATCGAAAGATTTTGAGAGGTGTTTGGGATACCCTTTATTGAGTTCTCAAACCTTAGTATTTGACATTTCAAATTTAGGATGTTTCAGATTCGAATGTATTTTGTTACTTCCAAAGTTTACCATTTTTGTGAAATATTGGCATTTGGAGATCTATTGGTGTTTGGATGTTTTTAGAGTCTTCCATTGTAATATTTGTGATCCTTGTATCTTAATTGTTGTGTGCATCTATACTTGTTTAAAAAAATAAAAAATCTTGGCTTTTATTTATCCTTGTTCCAAGGGTCTCCAGGTGGGGCATTATAGCATGACCCAAGGCCAGCACATGGCCTGACTGCTTTGGCAACCTCAACTATTACAATAGTCAAGGACTGCATGACACCCTTGGTTGCCATCACAGCCAAGAAATGATGGAGAAACCAAGAAGGGGGGTGGGGGGTTGTGGCCCCCAGCCACCCAATTTTTATTTTTTATTTTACAAATTACATTGTTTAAAATTGTAAATTTTTTAATATATTTTTTTCATTCATTTCCAAGTACAAGCCTAATATAAATTTTTTTATAGAAATAATTTTAAATATATATATAATTACCAAAATAGATCTAATAGGACAACAAAACTGAACAATCAAACTTTATGAATTAAATCTAGTTTTAGATTTTCAAACCCTACCTCGATCTTAATTATTTAAAAAAATTTGATTTCCAATAAGAATTTTCAATTAATTTCTCTCGTGGACAACTTCAATAAAATAAAAAAAACTTTTCTCAAACAAGCGTTTCAACTAGATTTGATCTTTAAAAACAAGATCTACAAACAAACATGAAGCAGATAGAGAGAAATTCAAAGGGAAATTACTATGATAATCTCAACAAAGATCTTACCTCAATCTAATGCTAAACAAAGGAATGCTAAGAACTTTGTAAGAAATCACATCTTCTCAAAAATCCTCTTTCTCAAATTTCTCTTGTCCAAACCTTGTTAGAGTAAAGTGCTAATTTAATTTCATTTATTAAATTTTCTTTATTCTCTTCTTAAGATTTCACTTTGTGCACCTTTTGCATATGTATTTAATAATTAATTAGTAATTATTAAATATTTTTTTCCTTTTAGATTACCCTTTTTGGGTTTTGATCTCCTTTTATAAGGATTGATTTTTTGTAATTACCTTACATCTTTTTCATTTCTGAGAATACAATTTGCATATTTTCAAAGCAAAACGCTTGCCTCCTCTCATCTATTTATTTTGTGACAGGTTTTTTACATGCAGGTATTTGAGGGCTTTGTGGATTTGTATTGATCAAATCCTTCATGGTATCAAAGCCAAATTTGTTGTAGCTTGTTTTTTATTTGGAGAAAAAGGACAATGAGGGTTTGACAAAATAGATTTGGAGTTTTTTGAGTATTTTTTGTGAAATCAAGGGGGTCTCTAATTTTTGGAGCAAGTTGAGGCCAAATGAATGTCACAATTGGATCCAGACGGCATTAAAACCTCTATTTTCATATAAGTTCATCCATTTTGGACAACATTGATCCAGGAGGCAAAAAAATTTTTGCACAGTAGGCTATATGACCTTTTGCACACATTACAATGTGATTCTCAAAGAAAAAATTTAAAAAATATTTAAATGTGTTGCAGTTAGAAAACCACCATGGTTTTTACAAAATCATGTGGCTTTTCCTCTTAACCGCAGTAGTCACTATTCTTTTGGTTGTCATTTTTATTTGTCATTTGGATCCAATTTTTGGCATCTAGCTACTATTTATTCTTTGTGACGAACCTTTCTAGCCACCAGTGATTCTTCCTAGCCCATCGCTACTAACAGATACCCTCCATTGCTATTGTGCCTCCTGCCATGCCCATACTCTACTCAGCTGACGGTGCACTAGTCTACCACCACTGCACCACCAATGATGGTAATGGTGTGTGTGTATATATATTTGAAAAAAAATAAAAAATTGTGTTCTTTCAAGGGCCCTATTAGTTTTTCTGAGATATCTTGAGCATACGGTGGTCTTTTTTCAATCTAAAAGAAGCACCAAAAAGCTAGTTCCAAGATGGAGATGATGGAATAGGTATTTTTGAGATTTTTTTTCATTTTGGTACTTGAAGTTTGTTGATGATTTCTATCTTCTAAAAGGCATAAATTTTTCATTATAGCTTCATTTTTCATTCTAAAAAAAGCATTAGAAAGCTCTTCTCGAGAACATTCTAGATTCTGTATCACTTCACTAGTATTTTTTATTCATATCTAAAGCTATTTTTCTCTTTTTTCATTTATGCTTTCCTTCTATAAGCTGGGGTTCAATTATTTGCATTATGGGGAATGTTTTTATATTACTTTCTATTATTATATAAGCATATCAGAAACATTCAAAAAACCTCTTCTAAAACAATGGTTGAGACTTCTTCTAGTCTAGCACTTCTAAGCCCACACAACTATCATACACGAAAATCCCATATGCAGTGGTTTCTTTATTCAAATGGTTTGTGGTCTTGTCTAGACACAATGCATCTAGTTTTTCATAGTCAATACCAAACTTTGTAACATAGGAATAAGATGAATGAAGCCATGGGTCTTATTTCTTTGAGTGTTTTAGATAGCTTATAGTTTCATCTTGAAGAGTGTTCTACTCCTCAAGAAATGTGGGACAAGTTTAAAGAATTTTTTGGCACCATCAATGAGTTTAGAGAACTTTAGATAGAAGTAGAGCTCACTTCTCTTGTACCTAATACTTTCCCCTCTGTTGAGGACTTTCTCATGAGGTTCAAACAAAAAAGGACTTTGTTACAGGGATGTGGGAAAGAGAAGACAAATAAGGAGTGCATCTACTTGATTCTTTCAAAGCTTCAAGGAAACCTTTTAGATTTTCTCTTTTACCTTCCATTCCACTATAGATTCCTTAGGTCCCAAATTTACCATGCCCACTCTTGAGTTCTTTTGTGATGAATTGACTAGAGAAAAATCCAAGCTTACATAGTTGGATACTATCACTAGTTCAAAGACTTAGGCATTGGTTTCTTAGACATCTATAAGGAAACAAAAGAAGAAACCAAAGCCCAAGAAAAATTCAGTAGGTAATGAGAATTCCGCCAAGCCCACTCCTAAATCAGATGCATACAAACCCTCTTAGAATGTTATATCTTCTAAGTCTGGTGAGTCTTCCTCCAAGATTAAGAGGTTCCCAAGTGATCCTTGTAGTTTTTGTGGCAAGGAAGGATATCAATTTTCTAGGTGTTGGAAACATCTTGAGGCTTTAGAGGATGCCATGTAACAACACAATTTTGCTTCCCTGAAGCCACCACCTCCTCCCTCAGGGAAAGGAAATGCTCTTTTTTCATGAGCATTATCCTCTACAACTACTTGGATTCTTGATTCTAGAGCTTCACATCATATGACACATTCACCTGATTTGGTTACCTCACTTGCTCAGAGTGTTAGTACATAGATTGTTGTTGGTGATTCTTCTCAGCCTTCAATCATAGGTTTAGGAACTATCTCTTTAGAAGGTGGTTCACTATAAGATGTTCTCTTGGTTTTGGCCATTTCTATGAACCTCTTATCTATCTTTTAGATTTGTCATTCAAGCTCTAGAAAGATAGTTGAGTACTCACCACATGATGCAGTTATTCGAGACCTCCATGATCCTAACTTGATTATTGCTACATGGAGTGTTCGTCTTTGGTCTCACTTATATCAGTTCAATAGCTTTGAGAGCTCTAATTCTACAGGTGTTTCTCTCATTTCTTATGCAAACACAGTGAGAAAGCTTTGGCATGAGCATTTTGTCCATGTCAACTAAAAATATCTATAGCAGATGAGTACATAGGAGCTAGTGATTCGGTTACCTCAGATCTCTTGTGCTGACATTTTGTGTTAAGGTTGTGCACTTGGAAAACATCACAGAGATCCTTTTGCAATAGGTAGATCCTCACATGCTAAGGCACCATTGGAGTTGATACATAGTGATCTTATGTCATTTCCCACTCCATCTTTTTTAGGTGCTCAATATGTGCTCACCTTCATTGATGACTTCTCTAGATGCACATGAGTGTACTTTTTGAAGTAAAAGTCTAATGTCTTTGATTCATTTTGACTCTTCAAGACATTTGTAAAGTAGTCTGATCAATAAATGTGAGATTAAACCCAACATTTCTGATGATCAATAAACAATATTTCAGCCTCTGCAGCGTTAATAAATCCCAACATCACAAAGCAAAAGCTTTTTCGACGTGATGTCTACAACATGCCATGTAGAATCCTCTAGACACTGCAAACCAATGACTTCTCCATGTGGGTGCTACAATAGACCTACCACATTCATGGTCAAACCCTCTAAGTCCCCACCACATGGCACATTTTAGACCCGTCCATATAGTGCATGAAGACCAATTGCCATGTCTGCTACCACTGCACAAGAATAGCTTCTTGTTGACATGCATCTGTCATGTGGACATCCAACCTATAGCCACATCATCAGTACAATTATCTTGCTAGCTTGTCACCCATGTTTGTAGGAATATAGTTAGTGATTACATAGAAGCCACATCAGCATGTAGAGTTAGCTAACTCATCCGCCACATCAAAACATACCTTGCCACATTAGACTAACACGTCAGCCCTCCATGTGCCATACATGTTAGACCATTCTGTACAGTTTATATAGTTCAGTTGTATGATTCTGGATGTTGACTCAGCATTTTAGTACTACCACATCACCTAGGCAACTATTTTTCACTAAGGTCAGCATTACACTAGGTTAAATTTGATGGCCGTCTAATTGGCATTCCTTGTCATTTTTAATTGCTAAAATAACCATTTGATTGTCAAATTTAAGATAGCAATTTTCCTTCCAGACCCCTCTCTAGATTGCTTTTTGATTTGGTAGCATGACTTTGCGAGCCATAATTTGGTCATCTGGACTCCAATTTAGGTGCTTGAAATTGGATAGAATTTCATAAACTTTCTAGTGGTGGTGTTTCTTTCTAGTTTTGGTGCAAGGATTTTGCAGAAATTGCATATTTTGGCAACTGTACCTGCCTAGTCCTACATTTTGCAACTTCAAATGCTTCATATGAGCAGATCTGGTCACTTTTTTATGTTCTATTTTTTTGAAAGTACATTATATTTTGTCTACTTTCTAGATATACTGTCAGAATCTAGGGTTGTATGGACATAAATCTCACTTGTAGAACTAGGGATTTTCTGGTATTGTAAAGCTTTGATTACTTTTCAAAATTGTTGTACATTTGAGCTACAATGCTTAGTGATAGATTTGGACCTCAAAAGGTAGTTATAAAAGAAAAATCAGAAAGTCCACTTTGTTCATTTTTGACAAGTAGTCCATTGTACATGCACTACTTATAAAGTGCCAAAAGCATCCTTTTTGGGGGGGTCTTTTGATTGAGTGAAAAGGAAGGGGGGGGGGGGGGGGGGGGGGGGGGTGGCTGTACTATGTTCTTGTGTCTCTCTTTTGTGCTTTTTTGATTTTCTACATCATGGGTTTATTTAAATGTCCACCTCTAACTTCACACAATTATTCCACATAGAAAGATATTGCTTGGAGTATATTAATGGAAAAAAGTTATAGTCTTTATGTTGATGGTACAATTACCAAGCCTACTAATGCTAAAAAACTCATTGAATGGAAAAAATAAAGACCAACAGGCTTTAGGAATTATCAAGAGTTGTGTACATAGAGATCTCTTCTTTCACATTGCCAATTGTATAGAATCCAAATTAGCTTGGGATAAACTTGAGTCATGGTATGGTAAGGTGGATGAAGAAAAGGGATTTTAGATTGAGGATGATCTACTTCTCTTGGATCCAAAGAACTTTGACGCAATTCAAGATCACATCAACATAGCCAATGAGTATAGGGAACTTCTAAAAGATTGTGGAAATCCCATGAAAGATGAAAGGTTGATTCATCACATCCTGAAGTAGCTACCTTCAGAGTATGCTTCTTTTGTTTTGAGTTATAATACTCATAGGTTAACCATAGGAATTTCTTACTAGAAGCCTTCATTTGATGCATTCATAGAGAAGTTTATTGTTGAAAAATTTCACTTGATGGAGTGAGGACTTCTCATGACATCAAAGACCAAAGCCTTGGTGGCTAGTGATGAACACCAATCAAGTGAAGGAGGAAAAATTTCTAGCAACAAAAAAAAGAAGTAGTGGAAGTAGAAATCATACTCTGAGACACAACAATCCTCCCCACAGCAAGACAATTCTTCTTCCAACAAGAAGGGAAGTAATGAAAAGAAGGAAAAACTTTTTTGTGCATATTGCAAATAGCCAAATCATGACAAGCATCATTGCAAGACTAAAATAATCAATGAGTTGGAATACCTACTCAAGAAGAACAAGATTCAAGTGCTAGGTACTTCCAAGGATTCAACTTCAACCTCTTCAAGGGGAAAAGGGCATGAACTTATGGAAAACATAAGTTCTTCTTTGGAATGGATACTTGACTCAGGTGCCTCTTACAACATGGGTTCTTTAAAGGGAGACTTTTCTTCATTGAAGCAGTCAAAGATGCCACACATCTTCATGGGAGATGATACCAAAATGAAAGTTGAAGGAAAAGGACATGTGAAAATGGACAATGGGGAATTCAAAGATGTTCTTTATGTTCTAAACCCTAGCTCCAATCTCTTGTCAGTTTACCAAATCACTTACCTTGGAGATGGTCACAAAGTTGAGTTCCTTCCAGATTTAGTGATGGTGCAAAGTCTTAGAGATGATTCATTGGTTGTAATGGGGAAAGTCAATCATGACAAGAGGCTTTACTCCTTCTCTCACTTTTTACCTAAGTCTCCTTCTTAAGCCTTGTTGACTCACATACTCTAATTGACACATCAACTTATGGCATGAGCAGTTTGGTCATCTTGCCTTCCACTCTATTCAACAAATTTTCTCCAAACACATGGTCAAAGGTCTACCTAACATTAACTTTTCTAAGGGTGAGTGTTCATCATGTTTAGTGGCTATGCATCTCAAGGAGAAGTAAGATATAGGCAAGTCTTCAAGAGCTCTAGTTGTGCTTCAGTTGGTTTGCATGGTTTTAGTAGGTCCTTTTGTAGTGACTTCAGTCAACCAAGGCCACTACATCCTTACTTTTGTTGATGGCTTTTCACATTTCACATGGGTCTACTTCCTTCATCATAAGAATGAAGTGGTTGATAAGCTTCAAGCCTTTAAGACTCATGTTGAACACAAATCAAGGAAAGCCATCAATTTTCTACAGGTGGACAATGAGAACAGATATGTAGACAAAGGACTTACTGACTTTTGCAGACATGAGGGAATTGATCTTCAGAATCCACCAACATTCAATCCACACAAGATAGATGTTACAACACTAAGGATTAGGACTCTCAAATCGATGGCAAGTTGCATGATAAAAGCCAAGTCTCTTGATCCTACATTAGAAGTTGAAGCCATTAGCAGTGCTACTCACATACTTAACAGGTCTCCTCATAATGCCTTATGTGGCAAGATTCCTTTTGAGGCATCGTGAAGTAGAAAACTAGTTGTGAGTCACTTCAGAGTCTTCAATTGTCTAGCATGGGCAAACCTATCTTTTAGGGGATGCAAGGCACCAACACCTAGGCCTTGTACTTTCATAGGACATGAAGATAATGTTAAGGCTTATAGACTTATGGATCCAAAGACTCATGTGATCTTTTTGGAGAAGGATGTTCACTTTGAGGAAAGTTAACCCAACTTATCCTCTAATCCTCTCCGCACTTCATTTATTGTGGAAACTGATAGTGACACTAGTGATAGTGCTTCAACAGCTTCAAACATGTGGGGTTCTATCGATAGTTCTAGTGAGAGGTCATGTCATTAGTATAGTCCACATGCATACATTTCCATAGTGAGAGGTCCAACACAACAGGGTACATGTTGTCTTCCAGCTCTATTTTTAGTTGATGAACACACCGCAGACTTGGAAGACAATCTTGAAGATTTGCATCTCCTCTTTGATGGAGATGATCCTTCTATAGTTGTTGTAAGGGCTAACTCTAACCATCATGTCCATTCTCTACATGATCAATCTTTACAGGTTGGCATGATTGTGAATCCTTATGAATAGTAGTTGTTGGAGGTCTCTTTGTTAGTTGAGGAGATAGATGACTCATTGGGACAGGTTCAATTGACATCCTTGCTAGATCTGCATTCATTATTTTTAGCACAATTGGAAGGGGTGATCATCAACATCAGAACATGGATACTTGAGAAGGTTTCAAGGCCACCATACATCTTCAGGAGTGTACCTTTGCATTGTTTCTTCCAAAGGAGAGGAACATCATTCTACATTCATGGACTAGCTTCTTCCTCGGAGCAGCACTCACTGGTCGACATTCTTCATTAGAGGGGGGGGGACTATCTTGTCTCTCTTCCTCTTCTTTCTTATGGGAGGGAAATTTTTCTCTTATGAGGTTTTGTTCTTCTTATTCTTCTCACTTGTATTTACTAGATGTATGTCATAATGGGGGGGTCTTGATTACTCCATCCATCCATGCATCCCTTTTCATCTCTCTTTTTGAGGAGGGTTTTTCCCATGAGGTTTTCCCTCTTTCTCCACATTATGAGAGATTGCATTTCATTTTGCACATGGGTACCTAGCATGGCCTAGTAGCCAGGACCTATCTTGCATTTCATCTTAGTTTTTGTAAGCTTAAGGGCATTCCCCTAACTTGCACTTAAGGGGGGGTGTTGGTGTAAATACATATTTACTATTTACACTTACTTAAGCTTAAATAGGTTAATGCATTATTTTATTATTTTATTTTGTGAGACACTTAGGATTTTTTGTACCTTTTTGAGTTGTCATGTCAATAACACAGTTATTTGCACTCCCTTTTTAGAACATGTTGTCTACAACACTAATTTGTGTGTTACACCCTTGTAGGCTTATCCTCTCATCATTGCACTTACTTCCATGCTTAATAGAAGATAACCCATATTTGGTGGACATGTGCCTACTTGTATACTTATCATGTAGTTGATTCTGAGGCATTCTAGATGCATCTCAAAGGCTTTTATATATAGGCACTCTTAGTGTACTCTTAATGCATATTGAATTGAATACATTGTTATTCTGATCATACTCCTTTCTGGTCTATAGTTGTCCTTTTGTTTGAGTTCTTAGTTCCTAGGGGTGAATTTTTCCCTAAGGAAAATTCTTACAAGTACAATTGCTACAACCACAAGATGCTCCATATCAGCTATGTTGTATCCATGTAATTAACCAATCATGTATTTGGACTTTAGAACCTTTTTTGTAGGTTTATCCACTGTAACTTGTGCTCTTTAGGTGTACATGGCTCATTTGTTAGTGTATTGAGTATATGCTTTTGGTAGATTCATAATGCCTGTAATGTATGATATTATCATATTTTTGAGTTTCATAATTATCTACTTGTAACTGTGATATCTAACATATATTTCAAAGAAAAATGCCCTCTTCTTCATTCTTTAGAACATGATGAACTTTGACATTGCATGATTAAATCCTTTCATTGAAAATTTTCATAGATCTAGGCTTATGCATCATAACTTCTGCTCTTTATGTGTACATGGCTCTTCATTGCTATATCACTGTATTGTGTATATGATTTTGGTAGATTTCAAATGCCTATAATGTATAATATTATCATGTTTTATAGTTTAGAAGGAATCTACTTATTACTATGATATTTAACATAAATGGTGGTACTTCTCTTTGAAGTATCCCCCCTGCTCAAAAAGTTTCAATGGTTTTCCTTCATCTCCATTATCCCCCATCCATATCTAGCATCCGTCTCTCCTACCCCAACTTATGCATCAGTATCTCTTTGAATCAGTCCTCACCTTTAGCTTTAGGGATCCACAATCCCAGTCTTAGGGATCCACCAATCCAAATCAATCCACCAAGCCTCATCTTTTGAGATCCACAATCCTAGTCCTAAGGATCTCCGAAACCCATCTTCCACCAATCTGACTCTTTGAAATCCTATTGCATCAGCTTTATAATCCCCTCATCCATCTCCCTATCCTGGATTCTTTTTTATAGCGCTCCGCTCCTTCATCCTCTACAATCCCTGAGATCTTAAGCTTGCTTCCTCTTGTGCCTCTGATTCTCCCTTTATCATTCTCCCATAGTGAGAGTTTGAGCTAAACAAACCTCTTCTCTTAAGCAAATCTGAGTCTTCTTGCTCATCTCAGATTCTTGTACTTTTCAAGAAGTCGCCGAGCCTTGCTTTCTCTCCCCGCTGCCTTCTTGAGGGGGCATCTCACAGTCCATTCTCTCCTCTTCTGCTCTAGCCTTGGGCATCTTATTTTCTTATCTTTGATGCCATGCCACTTGCGGCATCACATCAAAGAGGGGCAAAATGTAGACACCTAAAAATTCTTTAGAAAATAATATTTTTATTTTCTGAAAAAAATCCCTGATGACATCATCATTTATTAATTAATTAATTAATTTTTATGCCATTAAATCCCTTTATCTTAATTAAAAATATTTAATTAAGGAATCCCTTCCAAAAATGTTTAAATCTTATTTAAACATTATTTCCTTATTTATTAATTATTTAATTAATAAATTGACCAAAAAACCCAAAATAAATAAAAAAACTATTTTTTGCCCAAAACTTGGCCAATTTCCTTAAGACCACTAACCTCTTCCAAAATTTTCTAATCCTTCTTTAATTTTGATTAAAGGCTAATCCCATCATTTCCTACCCCTAATCCCAACTCAAAATATTTAATTAAGATTAAATATTAATCCTCATGTTTATTAAAAAAGTTTTAATAAATATCTCCTCAACCCAAACCCTTGAAATAAATAAAACTTTATTTATTTCCTAAAAATCTAATTTATCCTCATCCTAAGAAGTTCTAGACTCTTCTAGAAAGTCTTCATCCTCATCCTAGGAAATTCTATACTGTTCTAGAAAGTCTTTATCCTCATCCAAAGTCTAGACTCTTCTAGAAGATGTCTTTAAACCTAATCCTAATCCCCTCCTAACCTTGTCACATTCCCTAAACATGGGTTAAAACTTACTAACCCAAGCCAAAGTTAACAAATATCTCCTCCTTCACCCACCCTCATTAAATGTCATCCACTTGCCTATCCCTAAGCTAATCCTAAACCATCCTAATCCATCCTCTAATCATTTGCACAAGCCTAAACAAGCTTAAAACCTTTCTAATCAAGTCCAAGTCAAAATTTCTCTCATCACCCTCAAAATATATCAACCATAAAACTTTATGAAGTCCACTAGGTCATAAATGACTCTTACAAGCCCTTTTATTGCTCTTACAAGTCATTATGAGGGTCTTTATGAAGATTTTATCCCTTGAGCCTCCTTTGTTGACTCATCCTTCCCCTTTCCTCCATCCTCTCACCATGTGACATGTGTCACTCCTTGATTGGCTGTAAGGAAGCACAATCCATGTGCTCTCCTCTCATGCAATCTAAGCCCTTCATGAGCTTTTTCCCATCCTTGCATCTTAGCCCTCAATCCCTCAAGCCTCTTGCCTATAAATTGGATCCTTCCCCTTTGCAAAATAACAGAATCCATGAAGTAAAGTTATAATGCTATTTTGAGAGCCAAATCCATACTAAAGTCATCTATCCACACCAAAAATCCACAATCATCCATTGAAGCCTTTGGAAGCATATTGAGCATACATCCTATCTATTTAGACAAAGCTACTCAACAAGAGAGCTTCTCATTGAGAGAGCCCATTAATGGCTCATATTCTCAATTGAGAGTTCATCTTAGTCTATATTGAAGTTTATGAATTTCTTTTAGTTTGTAGAAGCTTTATTTAAATTTGGTTTCTATTAGCATACTAACATTGCTCATATACATTTTGGCACGCCCGGTGGGACCCCGCATGGGTCATCTTCATTAGCTTTTTTAGTCAAGTTTTGTATGTCATTTGCTGATTTTGGCTAATTGTGCTTGTTTTTGTGATTGGTAGGATTGTATAAATTTGTTTTGTAGGTCCACATGAGCATGAAGAAGACAAAGTAACTCATAGTCTATCTCATAGTATTTGCAGATTTTTCAAGCTTATAGGTGGACAAAGCACTTGGAATTCTTCTTCCTCTTCTTGCCTATATTCTTCTTATTCCATCTACTTCTTCTTCTTCTTCTTGTGGGAGATCTTGGCCATTTTTTTTTAAGGAAGAAAAATCATACACACTTCTTTTTAGTGCTTAAAATGAACCTTCAAATCATACTTAAATCCATTAAAAAATTAAAAATTTGCAAAAAAAAAAAAATCTTTTAACAAGTGAAACTAAACCAATCTAATCATTTGCATCCTTGCAACATTAAGGTTTTAGATGCATTCATGAAAAGTTAGGAACACTTCATTTTTGAGAATTTAAAAAGAACTTCAAGTTTCCATTTCAAAAGGTTCAAAATCAACACTAAGTGCACACTAAAATCTAAATCAAACTCAAAGCATCAATCAAGGATAAAATGAACCTCATTTGCAAATATGTTAAAGTTCTTTTAAAAATCTCATGAAAACTAAGAGTCCTAAATGGTTGCCAAAATTTTCCTAAAAAGCTTTGTTATTTGTTCCAAAAAAATGTCTTGTTGCAAAATCTTGAATGTTTCTTAGGTTTTTTATGCATCAAAACAATCTAGGAATATCATTTTTGGACTTAAAACATGCAAACTAGAATAGAAAATCTTGAATGAAAAGTAGAGTCCAAAGAGTAATTTCACTTTTGAGTCCAAAAACAATCTTGAATGATCTAAGGTTAAAACAAAGCACTTCAAAGTTCTTAAAACAACACACAAAATCTCAATCTTGAATGCTCAAAGGAAAAAACTTGAATGTTTAATCACTTGTCTTTGAATGCATGTTGCTAAAATCACTCTTGAGTGCCATGGATTAAAATCAAAGTTTGTTTTTTTATGAATGCATGATTAAAAAAACAAATCCAATCTTGAATGCCATAGATCAAATAATCATCTTTTGGAGCATAAAAATAATCTACATTTTTGTAATCTTTTAAGTTATAAAAATAAATAAAAATGCTTTGAGTGAGTTTGTCGTTGGACTCACCCTCTTTAATCACCCATCAATTTAACCATTGGTTGCAATCTCAGTGCCATATATGGGGATGGGTCCACCTAAGAGGGTGTTAAGTGCTTCATGCAAATCAAACTCCACTCACTTGGGTTTTTAGAGGTTTTTCTTGTAGAACCAAAATCAGTGTGCAAAGAACATTAACAAATAAAGTAAACATTCACAAATCAAAAACTAAATTCACATATATGCTTAGACAAAAAAAGCAAACAAGAAGTGCAAACCTCACAAGAGAAAACAATCCATGCTTTCTTGATTCTGTAGATGTGTCCTTTTGCTATGGATGTATGCTCAAGATGCTCAAAAGTTGCTTCAATGGAGATGGGTAATGGCAAATTGGTAGCTTTGTGAGCGCTCAATTTGGCATTATAAGGGTAATATTGATGGCTTTGGTTCTCAAAATAGCATGGTAACTTTAGCTCAAAGATTTTTGATGAAATGGCTTGGGATGGGATTCAATTTATAGGCTAAGGGTTAGAGGGATGGAGGGCTTAGATGCAAGGATGGATGAAGGCTTAAGGAGGGCTAAGATGCACTCAAAGGGGAGCACATGGATTGTGCTTGTTTAGCACCAATGGGAAGGTGACACTTTTCACAAGGAGGATGAGTGTGAGAGGATAGGGTAAAGGGTTGGTTAAATTCATGATGAGTGGGGTTGAGTATGTAAGAGGGATGTAAGAGGAATGAGTGTGGAAGAGGGAAGAGTGTGGAAGATGGGTGTAAGAGTCATGAGTGGGCTTGTAAGAGTCTTTATGTTTTGTAAGAGCACTCATGACTTAGTGGTTGGGTTTTTTTGAGGGGAGACTTTGGTTTGGATTAGGAAAGTCTTAAACTTGTTTAAGGAATGTGACAACATTAGGGGGTGGATTAGGCTGGGTTTAGGATTAGATTAGGGATGTTAGAGATGTGCAAGTGAATGGCATTAATGAGGGTGGGTGAGTTAGTGGCTAAGCTTGGTTAGTATGGGTGGATGGGGTGGATTAGGCTAAATGGAGGATTAGAGATAGGTTAGGGGTTTTTGAATTTGAAGATTTCATTTATCAAATAGATTTATTTAATAAATGGGGATTTTTTGAATTAGATAGAAGAATAGGATTTAATTGATAAATAATAGATTATTTGATTTATCAATTAGGACTATAGATGATTAATTAAATTAATCAACTAGGGGATGACAAAGGATTAATTAAATAGAAACTTAATTAATAATGCCCTTTTTAGATAACTAAATAGGATTACCAAAATAGTGTAATCAAATTTAGGTGTCTACATTTTGCCCCTCTTTGACATAGTGTTGAGACAACACTATTTCAAAGAAGTTTGAATGAAGATGACACGAGGAAGATGTTTTAGCAACAAGGTTGCCCCAGTCTTAGATAAGAAGAGGAGAGACTAGACTTAGATGATGCCCCCTCAAGAAGGCGGCGGGGAGAGAAATGAGGGTCGACAACTTCTTGAAAAGTACAAGAAATTGAGACGAGCTGAGACGCAGGTTGGCAAAGGGGCTAAATTAGCTCAAAGATCATTGATATGGATGGGGGATAATGGAGATGAAGGGAATCCATTGAAGCTTTTTGAGCGGGGGGATACTTCAAAGAGAAGTACCACCATGTAGTTGAGCACTAGATTTGCTATAAGACTGTTGGTTAATTGCCAGGATTACCAAGAACATCAAGGCCTTTTTACCAACCGTCCAGAGGACTGACGAACTGACTCAAAACAAACACACAAGGATTGCCCCAGTATCACACATGAATCCCAGATGAATCAGCGTGGAAACGACACTAGGTAACTCACAAGAAGAAAAAGAAAACAAGCAAAAGACCTGATCAAGACCTTACGCTCTAATTGCCCCATTCGCAGCATACCATGATATGGAAGATCATGGCAACCTTGAGGAGGGAACAAGGAGATTGCTTGGAAAAGATATTTCAAGACCCAAAAGGGAAGATCCCAAATCAAACGAAAGTGAAAATCCAAAAGAGAACTGTTTGCCAACGAGATGGGTAGGACGAGGTACTAACGGACCAAGATTAGACATGAGAAAAGCTATATCCTGCAAGGACCTATCGGAGAGCACCTAAGCTAATGGATCGGGATGAGTGATGCGTCTGGCAAGTTGAACTAAGAAGGATAACACTTTGGTGATAGGAGATCTAGCTAAAGGATGCATTGGAATATCTAACCAAGGTGTGCGATGTGTGCAAGATGTTGACCAAGGATGAACTAACATGAAAGCCGGATAGATACAATGATACTAAGCTAAAGAGGATGTACAAGCTGACAGACCAAGATATGTTACAAATGTACAAGTTTGTTCATGTTTTGGTTTTTTGTGAGATGGAAATGTTTGTGAAGGATGGGGTGTCTATAATAGTTGATAGGTGGATAGGTAGATGGTTTGTGAAAAGTTTAAGGAAAATGGGATTCTGTGTGTGCATGTGATAGGATACAAGCTAGGATACAAGATCATTTACAAGATGGAATATGGTACAAGCTTTGGACAAGATTCGAATATATACAAGGTATGGTACAAGATTTACAAGGTATAATACAAGCTTTGGTACAAGATTTACAAGTTGTACAGGGGGTATTGACAAGCTCCATCAAATTTTGGATATTTGATTGGAACACAAAGGGAACAAGCATGTGTTTTATGGGATAGTGGGTGGATGGATGAGGGATAGGATAGTGATAGATAATGGATTAGTCTTTAGCACACAAGGCACCTGAATTACCAGGTTTTCACCAAGGTACCTATCCAAGGCGCTTGAATTGCCAAGTTTTCACCATTGGATGCTTATTTCTCTTTACTAATTTTTTTTTTTTTTTGTATTTTTTTTTCTTTTTTTTTTTTTGTATTTTTTCAAAAGCTGGGTATACCAAGGATCTTCAAGCATAGAACTTCTTGAGATGAATGATGTTAGTGGGATCATTCAAGAGTTCTCCTTCTGGTGTAGAAAATTGATAGGCTCTGAAGCCAAAGGAGGCAGTAACCACATAGGGACCAAGCCATGTAGGTTCAAACTTGCCTTTCTTTTCTTGATCTGCTTGGACTTTCATATTTTCTTTGAGGACCATGTCACCTGGCTGAAAGTGTCATGGGAGCACCTTCTTGTTGAAATTCCTTTTGAGACGAGTTTGATAGACTGTGAGATGGTCATAGGCTTGTTGTCTCTTCTCATCTAAGAGATCTAGCTGGGTGAGTCGAGCTACTCTGTATTCTTCATCTGAGATTTGCCCTCGCAAAGATATGCGTAGTGAGGGAAGTTCAACTTCTATAGGTAATACCGCTTTGGCACCATAGACTAGGGAGTATGGAGTTGTGCCCGTGGATGTACGGAAGGAAGTTCGATAGGCCCATAGAGCCGGATTTATTTGAAGGTGCCAATCATGGCCGGAATCATTGACAACTTTCTTTAGGATTTTGAGGAGGGTTTTATTAGTTGCCTCTGCCTGGCCGTTACCTTGTGGGAAATATGGGCTAGAAAAGCGGTGATGGATGCGGAGGGAAGTGCATAATTCTTCCATGTTGAGATTTTCAAAGTTACCTCCGTGGTCAGTGAAGATTGTGGATGGGATGCCGAAGCGGCAAACAATGTGGTACAAGATGAACTTGGAGACTTGAACTCCTGTACCTGAGACTAGGGGGACTGCTTCCACCCACTTAGTGAAATAGTTTGTAGCTGTTATTATCCATTTATGTCCATCAGATGAGAGAGGGGTGATAGTTCCAACTAGATCAAGGCCCCAACAAGCGAAAGGCCAAGGTGGTGCAATAGGCTGTAGATCCTGTGCTGGAGCGTGCACAAGATTTGCATGCTGCTGACATGGGAGACACTTTCTGACAAAGTCACAAGAGTCTTCTTCAATGGTAGGCCAATAGTATCCTGCTCTAAGGATTTTTCATGCTAGGACAATACCACTCGTGTGGGCACTGCAAAGTCCAGAATGTACTTCTTTTAATGCCATCGCAGCCTCATTTTCATCTAAACATCGAGAGAGAGTATTGTGATAACCCTGACGATATAGGGTATTGGCTATGATAACATAGCGAGATGATTTTTGGATGAGGTTCTGGCGTTGGGTACGTGTGAGGTGAGGGGATATGATACCATCGTTAAGGTAAGCATGAATTTCATGGTACCAAGGGGATTGGGGACCAACCAAGATACAAACACGGTTTGAATCCTCATTCGCATAAGCAGGTGTGAGGAGCTACTAAACTAAAAACTCATACTGCGTAGCTTCTTGGGGAATTTCCAAGAGCGAGCCGATAGTGGCCATGGCATCTGCTGCCTTATTTTGCATTCGAGGCACTTGTGTAAACTGAAGCTTTGTAAAATGCTGGGTCAGCTGATCAACTAGCTCTTTGTAGGGTAATAGCTTTTCATCTTTGGTTTGATATTCATTTAAGACTTGTTTGATAATGAGTTGGGAATCACCAAAGACTTGTAACTTAGTGATATTCCATTCTGCAGCTATCTTTAATCCTCCTACAAGAGCTTCATATTCTGCTATATTGTTGGTGCTAGGGAATTATAGCTTGAAGGCTTTTGGAATGTAATCTCCTTGAGGTGTAACTAATAATATTCCTACCCCTGATCCATGAGAGGTGTATGAGCCATCAAAATAAAGCTTCCATGGGGGCTGTTCTTCAATTAGGCAGATATGCTCATCTGGAAATTCTGTGAGCAAAGGATATGCATCTACTAGAGGTGCATCAGCTAGGTGATCTGCTATAGCTTGCCCTTTGATTGCCTTTCTGTCCACATACTGGATGTCAAACTCACTTAGTAGCATAACCCATTTGGCCAAACGGCTTGTAAGTGTTGTTCTGGAGAGCATATACTTGAGAGGGTCAATCTTGGAGACTAGTTGGATGGTATGACTTAGCATGTAGTGGTGAAGCTTTTGAGTTGAGAAAACAACTGCCAAACAAGCTTTTTCCATAGGAGTGTAATTGAGTTCATAACCAACTAGGGTTCTACTGATATAGTAGATGGCTCTCTCTCTGCTATAATCATCATGTTGTGCTAGAAGTGCCCCTAGAGCAGTAGGTGTTGCTGATATATACAAGATCAAGGGACGACCAGGAACTGGTGGAACCAAGATAGGGGGATTGGTGAGATACTGCTTGAGCTGATCAAAGTTGCACTGACATAAAAGATCCCACTTGAAGTTCTCATTCTTCTTTAGCAAGTGTGAAAATGGTGTACACTTATCTGCAAGTTGGGAGATGAAGCACCAGACAGATTGAAGTTTTCCCTGAAGAGAGCGAAGCTGTTGCAGTGTCTGGGGAGGAGGCATGTCTAAGATAGCCTTGACCTTTTTGGGGTCGATCTCTATACCCCGTTTAGAAACTATGAAGCCTAGAAGCTTGCCAGATGTGACCCCAAAGACATACTTCTTGGGATTTAGCATGAGATAATATTGGGCCAACCTATCAAAGACTTTTTCTAGGTCAGCAAGATGATCCATGAAGGTGTGAGATTTGACCAGGATATCATCCACATAATCTTCCAAAATGCTATGGATAAGATCATGGAAAATGGCTATCATAGCTCTTTGATAGGTAGCCCCAGCATTCTTTAGGCCAAAAGGCATCATGGTGTAGCAAAAGGTTCCCCAGGGGGTAGTGAATGTTGTCTTATGCTGATCCTCTTCTGCAATCTTGATCTGATTATACCCAGAAAATCCATCCATAAGGGACAGGATTTCATGTCCAGCTGTAAGATCTACAATCATATCTATGTTGGGCAAGGGAAAATCATCCTTTGGACAAGCTTTGTTAAGATCTCTAAAATCAGTACAGATTCTGATGTCACCGAAAGGCTTAGTGACAGGGACCATGTTGGAGATCCATTCTGAGTAGTCGATAGGTCGGATAACCTTAGCAGCTAACATTCTTTCTAGTTCAGTTTTGACTAGTAATGCCACCTTGGGGTGCATTTTCCTAAGCTTTTGTCTGACGGGCTTGATCTTTGGATCGACTGCAAGATGATGAACTACAAGCTTTGGATCGAGTCCTGGCATGTCCTGATATGACCATGCAAATCGGCCAATGTTCTCTCATAAAACCTCAAAGAGGAGGTCAGCTTGGTCTTGTGATAGGGATGCAACAATGTGAACAATTCTAGGGATCTCTGAAGAACCAATGTTGACTTCTCTAGTATCCTCTATTAGAATAGAAGACACCTCTGGTCGATTATCTTGAGGAGGCAATACTAAATCCTCATGTTCTGCTTGTGGCTCTGGATTTTCTTGCTGAGGGGTTCTCTTCGCTACCTTAGCTAGTCCCAGATTTACCTTAGTTCCAGTTTTGGGTGTATCGAAACTAGGTTGGGGATTTTCTCCAAAATACCCCTTGGGATCTAGCTTGTAGATGTAGGCAGAATCTGGCTTTGTCTTCTTATGAGGAGTTTCAGCTCCCATGAGTCTTAGAAGCGCTTCCTCTGATGCGAACTCATCAATATGTATGACACTTGGTTGGTCCCAATCTATGAGTTGTAGATGAGCAAGTGGTAGGTCAATGAGATGGATGGATAGTTCTCGGAGAACAGAGTCTCCTAGGAACATTTGGTCTGGGATATCGTCATAGGCTCTCTTTTCAACTTCCTCAGGAATGTCTTCAATTTCGACAAGGTCACGGTGGATGTTCGAAAAAGCGTGACCATTCTCGTTGGTGCCCCTAGTTGTGGGTATGCCAAAGCCAAGACCTGACTTTATTTCCCAATCATGTGCTTTGATGGGACATTGCATGCCCCTTTCTTCTGCTCCTAGTCCACCTCCTTGATAGTTCCATTTTTTAGTGACGAGCTTATGTTGTTGGGGATACTTCTGGCTGAAGTGATCAAGGCGTGCTTGATTTCTTGGAGGTGCATCCTTATGTAGCCAATTATTGATATCTGGAGTGAGCTCCTCATGAAGAGTGGTTTTTGAGGACACAAAGGTGGTTGGGCCAAACTATTTGTATCGAGGAGGTGGAATCTCCTTAGCTTTGTGATATGTTGGTCGTCCATGGGTATGTGGATCAAGTGGGATTGCTCTGACAGCAAATGCATCTGATAGACCATATTCTCCACATCCTTTGTTGTTGATCTTTAAAGTAGATAGGGTGGAGGCAAGGATGGTTTCTGCGTCATTACAAGTGTGGGATGAGCTGGCGATGGCTGTGCCAATGTCTATTCTAGGGCAATGGTTTGTATATGAAGCTTCAACCGCATTGCAGTAAGCAAAGGGTTCTGGATCGGCATGGATGGTTACCTCAGTGCCTTGATACGGAAATTTGATGCACTGATGGTAGGTGGATGGAACGGCCTTCATAGCATGAATCCATGGGCGACCGAGGAGGATGTTAAATGGTAGGTTTAGATCAACAACATGGCAAACTGTCTCTTGAATGATTGGCCCAACCTTGATTGGTAGCAAAATAGTCCCTTCTGTGGTCCTTTCCAAGTTGTCATAAGCTTTGATGGTGATAACCTCACTGATCATATCTGCCTCAGTATACCCAGCTTGTTTTATGAATTTTAGGGTGCAAATGTTCAAGGCTGATCCATTATCTATCATTACTCTTTTCACAACAAAATTGGATACCATGATGGCTATGCGAAGTGGAAGGGTGTGATCTGGCTCAACCGTGGGTATGTTGGTGGGTTTGAAAGATAGGGCACATGAGGATGAAAGGTGTCCAAAAAGATTACAAAAATCAGTAGCATTGATATCAGAAGGGACACGGGATTCTATCAAAGCACTGTCAAGGATGTCTTTGTACATAGGACTAGTGTGGAGAAGGCCTAAAATGGATATTTGGGCTGGCATGTTCCCAAGGTGTTCCAAGATATTGTATCGGCTTTTTGATGGAGCTGATGGTGTTGATGAAACTGGTGGGCCTGTGATGTTAAATCATGCTCTTCGAGTGGTGACCGCACACTCATTGTCTGGTCCTCGGATATTGATAACATTGACAGAAGGCTCTTTCTTAGATATACAACCTATAAGGCTACCATAGTCTATATAGGATGAAGTGTGGTCATTGTTCTTCCCATGTTGTTGGTTTGGCTGGCGGTTGTTGGTGTTGTTTTGGATAGGTGCTTTTCCAGGATTTTGGTTGTTGTGTGGAGGAAAAGCATTTTGATAAATCTGTAAGCCTGCATTGGGAGAGGTTTGGGCACCAAACATGATTTCCTTCTGATCAATGAGGTCTTGCACATAGTCTTTCAGTTTCATGCATCTGAGGGTGGTGTGACCGTTTACCCTATGGAACTTGCAATACTCATTGTCCTTGTACCATGCAGCTTTGGATTGGCTTGGATCAATTTACTGGGTGGGAGGAAATTTGATGAGGTTTTCCTTAGCCAATTTCTCAAAAATAACATCCAATGGCTCACCAAGGGGTGTATAGTTTCTAGGTGCAGGTTGGAATCTGGGCTTTTGCCCTGCAGCTACATTGATGGCATTAGCTTGATTGTTAGACCCTTGAAAGTTGGGTCTTGTATTGTGGTTTTGATAGCTTTGGTTATTTCGTTGTTGGTAATTGGTAGCTTGTTGGTTGTTTGTTTGATATGGTGGGTTAGACTGGTTTTGAGAAGGACCAACGATATTCACATGTCTGGTGTCAGTAACCCCATCTGTTGCAACATGCTTGTTTTTGTTCCAATACCTAGACTTGTCATTGGAATGTGATTGATTTTGGTTGGCCTCTTTGTAAATCTTTACCACACCATCTTTGATGAGTCCTTGGTCAAGGATCATTCCTTTCTCTTTGATATCCTTATAGGTCTGCAAACAGTTCATGGTCATGTGGTGAGCCAAGCTGGGATGTGCATTATCAATAAACATTTTCACCACATGGTGTTCTGGCAAGGTGCAGGATATGTGGTTGGTAAGGGTTTTCCATCTTTGCAGGTATTCGGCAAGGCATTCTCCACCTTTCTGCTTGGTGTGGACAAGATCAACTATTGATAGCTCTGTTTCAACAAGATGGGCATATTGAGCTACAAATGCCTCAGATAATTCAGCAAAGTTTTTAATTGTGCCATAGGGGATTCTATAAAACCATTCAAGAGCTGGTCCAGCCAAGCTTTTGGGAAAAAGGCGCAAGAGGAAGACATCATTGTATGCCACGTCCTGGCAATGCATGTAACATTCTTTGATATGTGTGACAGGGTCTCCTTTTCCTCTGAATTTGTAAAATTTAGATACCTCAAAGTGTTCGGGAAATGGTGTCGTGGTAATGGCTCTGTCAAATGGGTAAGGACACACATTCTCAAACTTGAATGTCTTTGGATCATTCCCTTCTTGGATGGCTTTCAGAGCTGTCTTCATTTGCTCCCACTCTGAATTGATAGGTGATGGTTGGGGTGCCCCCAATGTAGGAGTGCCTTGAGGTAGGTATGTGCTGGATGGGGCCATTGAATATGGATGGTTATGAGGGATTTTTTGATAGGGATTGTACATTATTTGGGCAGCTGCATGGTGGATGACAGGTTGTTGAGAGGGAGGTGGCACATATTGCTGCATGTGCTGCGAGGCTTGCTGTTGATATGGGATTTGAGGTTGGGATTGAGGAACATAAGCTGGCTGTGGGGTAAATGGATTGCTTTGTGGAGGTAAGGTATAAGATGGTTGTGAGGCTTGGGGAAAGGATCGGAGGGCTTGTGGGGTTTGACCAATATATGTGGGTTGTGCCCCCATTTGGGATGGCATCTGCAAATAATTGGTGGTTGGCTGGGGTGGTGGATTACCTCCTAGAAGTGGCATTGAAAAGTAGTTGGTAATTGGAGGTAATGGATTAGTTGGTGGTGGAGGTGGTGGGAATTGAAAGCTTGGGAATGGAACTGATGGGGTTTGATAGCTTTGTGGCTGGATTTGGAAGCTTGGTAGAGTGGTGGTGCGAGCTGGGGTCACTTGGGAGCTTGGTAGAAGATTGGCAGTAGCTTGTGGGTTTTGATAGCTTTGTGGAGTGAAGGTAGTAGCTTGTGGATTTGTGGCTGGTGGTATTGAGCTCCCGAGACCTAATGGAAATCATGGGATTGTGCTTTGGGCTGTTGTGAACAAGCTGGGGTCGATGAAAGGTTGATTACTTGGCCCAATGGGTGGCATCCCTGTTGTATATTGTTGAGGTTGGCCAAAGATGCTAGCACTAATTTGGGAGATGGGTGGATTTGGAAGGCTAGGTGTGGGAGCAGCAACAATAGTGAAGGGGGTGAATGGTGAGATGTTTTGGGTAAAGGGGGTTTGGAGTGGAGAGGTATGAACCAAGGATGGAGTGGTGGTGGCTGGGTTGGCTTGCGGCATGGAGATTTCAACTTGGGTGGATGATGGTATGTTTGGGTCTGTTGGGTCATATGGATTGGCTGGAGGCTCTTCTTTTGGAATATATTGAGGATAATTTGGATCATAAGAGCCTATGGGTGGTGGTAGCTGCCCAAACAATGGGTGAGATGGATCTGATAATGGAGGGGGTCTTCCAAAGTCAAAGGTTCCTACATTGTCCCTTCGAAAATTAGCCATGATTGTCTCTTTGTTTTTGTCTATAATGGCGTTTACCAATACTGCATTTCCTGGTTGGTTCATGAAAGCTTCAATGTCAGTAGGTGATGGCATAGCTTTCTCTGGGCTGAAGGATGGCTGAGTGCTCAAGGGGGGTGAGGCTGTTCGATCCAAATGATAGGGCTCCATTGTTTCTTTCTTCTTGGCTAAGCGAGTGACGGGTGGCATGAAAAATGCTCCTAGGGATGAGATGCAATAATGTTGATGGATGCAAAAGGGGGAAGGCTTTTCTATGCAAATGATTTCTTAGGTTGAGGCAAAGCTATATGACAAAACCTAAGGAGGATCGAGTTGGGGATTCTAACTTCAAAGATATGTTGTCAAAGCACAAAAGGTCTGCTTTCCTATGTGCAAGCTTGGTGGTGATTGTGTCAACTTAAGGATAGACTGATGATCCTTTAGGAAGAACACGAGATTGACCACTTGCGAATCCCAACCTTTAGCTCAAGGTGATGAGGGATAACAAGTGACAAAGCTAGATTACCTTAGACAAAGCTCTGTCAAAGGGATAACCTTGGTGAGATTGGTGGATTTGGAAGATTTTAGGAATGGCAAACTTTTAGCAAGGTGACAACAATTTTGAAAGCTTAGATGTGCAGATTTTTTATTACTAGCTAGATGGTATGATTCTAAATGAGATGGATGAGCTAATAATGCTTAAGGGGATAAGCTAAGATGGCTGGCTTTTCTACAAAGATGACTCTAGAGTGAAGCTTATCCAAGAAGATGTGGAGAAACAAGGGTGTTTAATCATAGAAATCATGCCTAGTTGGTAAGGCATAAGCAGGATTAACTCCTGGATGTTGGCTAAATTTGATGGTGCACTCTAACCAGGCCTCTTGAAGTGCTTTGTCGGTAGCTTTGTCCTCTGCTTTGTGGAGTTTGGAAATTTGTGGGCTTGGTGTTATTTCTTTTCTCTTGGCTGAAAGTTCTTGGTATGCTAGAGATGGCTTGAGTTTGACCTTGGGAAACTTCTGTTTGGGTTTGGGTTGTTCCGACATAAATTCTTGAATTTGCTTGGCTTTTGGGAAAAAACTCAGTTGTTTTGCTTCAACATGTTCAACTTCCAAAATAGGCAGTGACTACGCTAAGTGTGCCCTAAGCTATGATTGACCAAGTTTGGCAAACATTCATTCAACAAGTAAAATAAAAACAAGCAATAGATAGGAACACCCAGATAGAAGTTTTTGGTTCACAGAATGTGATACTTGCACCAAGGAGTGTGTATGTTCTACAAATGTTTCGATCAATCACTCCAAACACATTAACATCCTAGATGGTTTTCTGAAAGGCTGACAATTGGTTTAGCTAGGGAGTCCTCGATATACACAAGGTACGTGAGGCCCAAATCCGTAGATGAGACCAAAAGGATGTCACATAGCCGAGAGGAGTGGTAACCCACTTCTCCTCTTTCACTTCTCAAGGGTATAAAGTTCCTTGAGGCTTAGCCTGAATGACAAAATCTTGATCCCAAGAGAGGTGTCTTTCGATTCACCTCCCGATTCTTATACTCCGCCAGAGCACTGGAGTTGAGGTCGTCCAAGGGGTGATGAAATCCCCAAGCAGGCTTCCTAAAAAGAAACAAGGTTTTGGATCCTAATCTTATGCACCCAAGATGGCCTCGAAAGACGACAAGGGGAGAGAAGACTCAGATGACCTTGGGCTAAAAAACATGCTTGTTCTTTTACCAACTGACTCTTATGTGTGCTAATCTAGACTTTGCAAGCACTCATGTTTAAGAGACAATGTTCAATTCCAACTTGAAGCGCCAACAAAAGTAAATCGATCGAAGAATGCAAACAATAAGAAGAATTAGGGTCAACAAAAGCAAACTCACGCGCCCGAAGGCCCTCCACGTCAAGTATCGATTAATTTTCTTTAAGGCATTCAAGATTGAGTATGAGTTTGTTTTAAGCCCAAAATAAAAGTGTGTGAGATTCGATTTCAAGCGCGCGCCCGGAGGCTCTCCACGTCAGTTGTTGTTCAATTTTAGTGCCCAAACTTGAAGTGTGATCGATTTAATCTAGATTTTTGGCCATTTAAGAATTTTGATAAAGTTAAAGAAAATGTTCAAAGACCAAGTGAGTGAGTTAGATTGTGGAACATTTAACACCTTTTTCAAGTAGACCCATCCCCATAAATGGCGCTGAGATTGCAACCAATGGTTAATATTTGATGGCTGATTAGAAAAGAGGTGAGTCCAAGGAACTACTCAAATTGATTTTTGTAAATTTGTATTTTAACTTAACAAAGTTTCTTAAATGTCCAAAAATCAAACTTTACCTAGATTGCATGTGAAAAAGAGATTTGTAATGGTTAATTGATCCTTGGCATTCAAGATTGGATTTTTTTTTTTAAGCATGCATTCCAAAGAAAGTTGATTTTAATCCATGACATTCAAGAGTGTGTTTTGAGCAATATTCATTCAATGGAAAATGTGTTTAACCATTCAAGTTCATTTTTTTTTTAGCAACATGCATTCAAAGACAAATGGTTAAACATTCAAGTTCATTTTTTAGCAACATGAAAACCTGCAAGAAACATGGTTAGTGGTTCCATATGTGCTCCAACCTGCAATGATACAAAAAAAAAAAGCAATTTAGTTAGTTAGCCAAAATCTTCAAAAATGAGAGCTTAACTATGGGAAAATTTTTTTAAACTTTTTTTGTTGTTTTTTCTACACGTAAAAATGCTTAAAATGCTCTAAATCTTATGAGGTTTTGTTCTTCTTATTCTTCTCACTTGTATTTATTGGATGTATGTCATAATGGGGGGGTCTTGATTACTCCATCCATCCATGCATCCCTTTTTATCTCTCTTTTTGAGGAGGGTTTTTCCCATGAGGTTTTCCCTCTTTCTCCACATTATGAGAGATTGCATTTCATTTTGCACATGGGTACCTAGCATGGCCTAGTAGCCAGGACCTATCTTGTATTTCATCTTAGTTTTTGTAAGCTTAAGGGCATTCCCCTAACTTGCACTTAAGGGGGGGTGTTGGTGTAAATACATATTTACTATTTACACTTACTTAAGCTTAAATAGGTTAATGCATTATTTTATTATTTTATTTTGTGAGACACTTAGGATTTTGTGTACCTTTTTGAGTTGTCATGTCAATAATATAGTTATTTGCACTCCCTTTTTAAAACATGTTGTCTACAACACTAATTTGTGTGTTACACCCTTGTAGGCTTATCCTCTCATCATTGCACTTACTTCCATGCTTAATAGAAGATAACCCATATTTGGTGGACATGTGCCTACTTGTATACTTATCATGTAGTTGATTCTGAGGCATTCTAGATGCATCTCAGAGGCTTTTATATATAGGCACTCCTAGTGTACTCTTAATGCATATTGAATTGAATACATTGTTATTCTGATCATACTCCTTTCTGGTCTATAGTTGTCCTTTTGTTTGAGTTCTTAGTTCCTAGGGGTGAATTTTTCCCTAAGGAAAATTCTTACAAGTACAATTGCTACAACCACAAGATGCTCCATATCAGCTATGTTGTATCCATGTAATTAACCAATCATGTATTTGGACTTTAAAACCTTTTTTGTAGGTTTATCCACTGTAACTTGTGCTCTTTAGATGTGCATGGCTCATTTGTTAGTGTATTGAGTATATGCTTTTGGTAGATTCATAATGCCTGTAATGTATGATATTATCATATTTTTGAGTTTCGTAATTATCTACTTGTAACTGTGATATCTAACATATATTTCAAAGAAAAATGCCCTCTTCTTCATTCTTTAGAACATGATGAATTTTGACATTGCATGATTAATTCCTTTCATTGAAAATTTTCATAGATCTAGGCTTATGCATCATAACTTCTGCTCTTTATGTGTACATGGCTCTTCATTGCTGTATCACTGTATTGTGTATATGATTTTGGTAGATTTCAAATGCATATAATGTATAATATTATCATGTTTTATAGTTTAGAAAGAATCTACTTATTACTATGATATTTAACATAAATGGTGGTACTTCTCTTTGAAGTATCCCCCCTGCTCAAAAAGTTTCAATGGTTTTCTTTCATCTCCATTATCCCCCATCCATATCTAGCATCCGTCTCTCCTACCCCAGCTTATGCATCAGTATCTCTTTGAATCACTCCTCACCTTTAGCTTTAGGGATCCACAATCCTAGTCTTAGGGATCCACCAATCCAAATCAATCCACCAAGCCTCATCTTTCGAGATCCACAATCCTAGTCCTAAGGATCTCCGAAACCCATCTTCCACCAATCTGACTCTTTGAAATCCTATTGCATCAGCTTTATAATCCCCTCATCCATCTCCCTATCCTGGATTCTTTTTTATAGCGCTCCGCTCCTTCATCCTCTACAATCCCTGAGATCTTAAGCTTGCTTCCTCTTGTGCCTCTGATTCTCCCTTTATCATTCTCCCATAGTGAGAGTTTGAGCTAACCAAACCTCTTCTCTTAAGCAAATCTGAGTCTTCTTGCTCATCTCGGATTCTTGTACTTTTCAAGAAGTCGCTGAGCCTCGCTTTCTCTCCCCGCTGCCTTCTTGAGGGGGCATCTCACAGTCCATTCTCTCCTCTTCTGCTCTAGCCTTGGGCATCTTATTTTCTTATCTTTGATGCCATGCCACTTGCGGCATCACATCAAAGAGGGGCAAAATGTAGACACCTAAAAATTCTTTAGAAAATAATATTTTTATTTTCTGAAAAAAATCCCTGATGACATCATCATTTATTAATTAATTATTTAATTAATTAATTTTTATGCCATTAAATCCCTTTATCTTAATTAAAAATATTTAATTAAGGAATCCCTTCCAAAAATGTTTAAATCTTATTTAAACATTATTTCCTTATTTATTAATTATTTAATTAATAAATTGACCAAAAAACCCAAAATAAATAAAAAATTTATTTTTTGCCCAAAACTTGGCCAATTTCCTTAAGACCACTAACCTCTTCCAAAATCTTCTAATCCTTCTTTAATTTTGATTAAAGGCTAATCCCATCATTTCCTACCCCTAATCCCAACTCAAAATATTTAATTAAGATTAAATATTAATCCTCATGTTTATTAAAAAAGTTTTAATAAATATCTCCTCAACCTAAACCCTTGAAATAAATAAAACTTTATTTATTTCCTAAAAATCTAATTTATCCTCATCCTAAGAAGTTCTAGACTCTTCTAGAAAGTCTTCATCCTCATCTTAGGAAATTCTAGACTATTCTAGAAAGTCTTTATCCTCATCCAAAGTCTAGACTCTTCTAGAAGATGTCTTTAAACCTAATCCTAATCCCCTCCTAACCTTGTCACATTCCCTAAACATGGGTTAAAACTTACTAACCCAAGCCAAAGTTAACAAATATCTCCTCCTTCACCCACCCTCATTAAATGTCATCCACTTGCCTATCCCTAAGCTAATCGTAAACCATCCTAATCCATCCTCTAATCATTTGCACAAGCTTAAACAAGCTTAAAACCTTCCTAATCAAGTCCAAGTCGAAATTGCTCTCATCACCCTCAAAATATATCAACCATAAAACTTTATGAAGTCCACTAGGTCATAAATGACTCTTACAAGCCCTTTTATTGCTCTTACAAGTCATTATGAGGGTCTTTATGAAGATTTTATCCCTTGAGCCTCCTTTGTTGACTCATCCTTCCCCTTTCCTCCATCCTCTCACCATGTGACATGTGTCACTCCTTGATTGGCTGTAAGGAAGCACAATCCATGTGCTCTCCTCTCATGCAATCTAAGCCCTCCATGAGCTTTTTCCCATCCTTGCATCTTAGCCCTCAATCCCTCAAGCCTCATGCCTATAAATTGGATCCTTCCCCTTTGCAAAATAACACAATCCATGAAGTAAAGTTATAATTCTATTTTGAGAGCCAAATCCATACTAAAGCCATCTATCCACACCAAAAATCCACAATCATCCATTGAAGCCTTTGGAAGCATATTGAGCATACATCCTATCTATTTAGACAAAGCTACTCAACAAGAGAGCTTCTCATTGAGAGAGCCCATTAATGGCTCATATTCTCAATTGAGAGTTCATCTTAGTTTATATTGAAGTTTATGAATTTTTTTTAGTTTGTAGAAGCTTTATTTAAATTTGGTTTCTATTAGCATACTAACATTGCTCATATACAATTACCACCATCAAATATTTTGCCTCGTTCCTCTCAAAAATTATCTACCATTATAAATCAAATTGGAATGAAGTATTAGACAATACATGCATGTCCCAATGATTACATTCTATATCATAAAAAACATGAATTTGCAATAAAATTTCTTGATTGTCATATTAGTAGACATCAATCAAATCAAATAACAAAAAAGGTGCCTCACAAGGTTCTTTGGTACATCCCATTATTCAACATCTTCAACAATTATTTAGGTGCATTGGATTGACACAATTTATGGATTACTATGCAAGCAATAGAAGTCAAGATGGCATTATGTGAATGCCTACGAATGGTTCTGCATTTAAAGAGATAGAAGAAACATGGCTACACTTTAAAGAAGAACCTCATAATCTCAAGCTTTCATTGGCAACTAATGGTGTTAATCCATTTGGAGATATGAGATCTGTTTACTCAATGTGGCCTATTTATGTTATTAACAATAACATTCCTCCTTTGATGTCCATAAAGAGGGATCACATAATGTTGTCAATGATTGTATCAGGTATTTTTTTCATTTAATAGTTATCTAAATAAATTTATAAAAAGTCCATCAAATTGGTCATAATAACTATGTAATGTTTATGTTCATTCAATTACTAGGTAAGTACCAAGTTAAAGATATGAACATGTATATTGAGCCCATTATTGACAAGTTGTTGAATTAATGGAATGGGGTCACTATGTATACCATCTTTAGACCAATAGGACAAAGATAATTTCAATTCCATGCAATGCTTGTATGGACAATACATGATGCCCCTAGGCTAACTCATTTTTGCGGCATGTTATATTATTAAGGTCACATATTTTTGGTCTATTATAGTACTTACACATTATTTTTGTATGCTTAATTGTGCATGATAATTGTACATGATCCTGTTGGGACTCAAAATTTAAACCCTGATTTTGAGTACCATTGAGAAGATCAAGCCTTATAAGTGCTTTTTTGCATAGTGTAACTGGCTATCCATTCAAGACCTAAGAGGTGTTTGATGTTTCTAACATATTGCATTCAATATATCCACTGATCCCATGAAGATAAATTATCATTCTGAGCCATTCTGTGAAATCTCATCTTGAGCAATGTTCAAATCTACATTTTTGCCCAAGTGAAACAACAACAAGAGGTTGTGTTTGCAATTTAATATCTCGCACCCAGTAATGTTTCATGACTCACTGCCTTGGGAGTTTTTAGTGTCCATACCAAAAAATCTATGTTTCATATTTTTAGTCATTTTGAATCTATTTGACTAGGTTTTGAATCCTTGAAAATTGGTCATTTATTGTTATCATGCTGATGCTAATTGTTCAGAATTCTGGGAAGCCCTGTTTGACTTGTTATAACTTTGCCCCAGTTGACAAAAATGATAAAATTTATTTTGTGTTGTATTTTAGAGGTCAAATAATTCTATGTTAATTTTGACCTTATGAAGAATCCATTTGATCAATTTTTTAATGCGATTCTAAATGCAATTTGTAACTTTTTACAAGTTCGGTAAATGTAGATTAGTTAGTACCCCTGTTCATCATGCCATATCATTGAATCTATGATAGGTGAGATCAAATGGATTGTACCACTATGTTCTCCTCTGAAAATACTTTAATTGTACCAATTTTCAAATCATCGCGAATCCATTTGCACATTTTTCCATGTCAATTCCATTTGCAAACAATGCTTTTCTGCCATTGTTTCCAGTCTGCAAATTTGAGTTGCCCAATTTGATCACTCACCATTTTCACCTCATTATTTTCCATGAGCCCTAATCATAGATTCATATTTTCCTCATAACAGTGAACCCATACCCCAATTTTTTTTTCTCCAAGTGTCAATTTACCCAATTTTCAAAGCCAAAGTAAAACGTGATTTGTTGTTTTCTAACATGTTTTCTTGTAGGTAGTTCTGAAAGGACAACTTCAACAGTCAATATCTTTTTACTAAGAGCTCATCATGAGATGAGATTCATAGGGTAAGATTATGCAAAAAAAAGAATCATTTTAAAGTGATGCAATAGTGATTGAACTTCGATCTTAATTATTCACATATGCTTAATGGATTGATTTGATAGTTCAGTCACTTGAAAACAAAAATTTTTCTAGTCAGACCCACTTTGGGGGGCTCAACTAATCTACATTAGATTCATAGAACTTAAGGATTTTTAAGGTGAAGAAGAGCTACTTCCTTTTCATAAATTCATTGATAATTTGAAATAAAATATGTCTCGATTACAAGTAGTTATGGTATTAAAGGAAAAAGTAATGTGGCTTTCTCTAAAAGGCTATAAGATTTTTTTTGTTTTAAAGGATTGGTTATGGCAATAGCTCGACATATTGATAAATGAGCTATTCTGATGCAAGGTTTTGCAAATAAGGAACTAATTTCTAGAAAATTGATTTCTTTTAAAGCCACACTTTATAGTTGTTCTCAGTCCTCACTATGGACTAAATGAAAGCCTTCCTCCAAATTCGTTAATGAACAAAAGAAACCTTGAGAAGAAAAATTGAAAAAACAAAGGAGAGGTTTGCATAGCTTACAACATCTTGAATCTTAATAAGGGAGAATTGTAGACAAAGTTCATTCAAAATTACAAATTGTGTGATGAGGGAAGTTAGGGCTAGTTTGAATTTTAATTAAATTAGTAGGTTTGATTTCTTTTTAATACCCAATGATTTGCTTTTAGGCACATGATCCATGACATATGATTTACAATTGAAATGTACCATCTTCACATTTGATCATATCTTTGAGGTGTAAATGAGAACATGATGCTTGGACAAGAAATCTCCAACAACAAAGATATAAGGTTGAAAAAATACACCGCTATCTATGCTTCCACATGTTGGTTTGCATGTATTGTTGGTGTGTTTCCAAATTCCCATCCACTTCCTTCCACATATTTTTTGTGCAAATGATGAACACATAAATTGTAGGTTTCTATCATATAATTTTTTTTTTTTAAATCTTCATTCCATAACACCAGCTGCATAAGAAAGCTAGAGGCCTCATGATGAAGGAAGCCACAGGGAATGGCTACACTAAATGGATGGAGCAAGGCAAAGAAAATAAGGTAGAGGTATTGTAAAATTAACCTTTATTGATGAAACACAACTTTTATCGAGAGAAGCCCGTGTCAAACACAAAAAATTGCAGCCCATGGCTTTAGAAGATTAAAAGGAGATAAGTGTGCTGATGAGGTTGGACATAGGTTCATGAAGTGGCTAATAGAGAAGCCATTTTGAGGAGCAAGTGAAAGGAGAGAGGCTACGACAATAAAAAAGGCCTCACAATGAAGGAAGCCACTATTTTTCTTGTAGAATAGACAACTTAGATAAAGCTACAAGATGTTGAATACCCATGTCCAAAGCAAAACAAGGCCCATGGCTTGGTTGGAAAAAGGCAAGGTCAAGTTTCAAAGGATCAAATATTCTATTTTAAATTCATGGACTTTGTGAATGACAATGGGGAAAATTTCTATCCACTTTGCATGGAGGAAATGGACTTGATTGATCATCAACTGAAACTTTGCAAATATGGCCTATGAGATATGTGTCTAGTGATAACACCCAAGTTGTAGACCCATGTGAAAAAGGGTGGGGGCACAACATATGAGAAGAATTGCTTGCTGGGTAAGTGCAAAAATCTCATTTGGGTTTTGAGGCTTTCAAGGTTCTCTAGAGGGTTAAAACTTAAAGAATTTGGATATATAAATTTTGAAAGATTTCCATACTAAGAAGGGAATATAGATTCAGGTTTCTAGTTTTGCTAGGGAGGGTAATTAGAACCTGTGTGTTTTCTTGAGGGGATCAAAATGGGGGACAATATAGGAATTGATAATAGTGTAGTGGGAGTGAAGAAGAAATGTATTCCTTAGATAACAAGGATAGTGATAGGAGTGATGACGGATGAAGAAAGGTCAGCAGTGAAAGTGTGGCCAAGATGAGTAGAAAATGTAGGCAAAGGATTTGGAGTTGTAGTCCACATGAAGTGGATCAATGTACCATACACCCTAAATTTTTTCTTTTAAAAAGAAGTAAGATGAAAATTTTTCCCTAGTGATGCTGATTCCCATATACTCCATCACTATGACCAGAATGGCACAGACAAGCAGTAAAGCAAACAACTCTATGATAATGAAATTATCCCATATTCACTAAACATAAAAGTATGGTAGATTTTAAATACACTTACCCATGAAAGGTAAATGTCTTCAAGATAGTAGTGCCTTTTTAAAGGTAGAGAAGCTTGCAAAGTGGGGCCCACCATGGATGACCAACTAGCTCAAAGACCAAAATTTTAATCAAGTTTCCTAAGGAGAAGATGTTGGATTTTAGTGGTCACCATGTCACCACCAAAAAATGGGAAGTTCCGTCGGCAAGTGACATGGTGACCTCCCAAAAAAGCTTAGAATTCGGCGAAGGTCTTGGGACCTAGTAGCAATGGTGAGGATGAATAATGAAATGACATGTGGCACTGATTTGTGGCAATTTTTTTTAAAATAATATCCTTTTAAGTTTGAATGTTAAATTGAGAATTTGAAATTTTTGTTTCAAAAAATGAATTTTCTATAGTTTATACTATAGAAAAAATTTAAATTTTTCAATCTCATCTTTTAAAATTGCAAAGCCGTAGTCCTAGGCCAATTTTCAAATGGTTGCTAAAGGAGCATTTTAAAACCAAAATATGGACTCCAATATACCATTAGAACTAGGATAAGATCAATTTTTTGAATATGTGGTCAAAATTTGCACAAATGTTCAGTAGTTCAATCTATAAGAAGATTTGTGTTTTCTGAGGCATTCTCAGTAGAACGGGCAAAATTCATCATTAAGCATCAAAATTGGTTAGGGGGTAGATATTGAAGCTCGTTGTATCCTAAATGTGGGGAAAAGTGACTTTGATATGTTTATTTTCCTCTAGAGATCATTTAACTAATTTTTTGCCTTTTCCTTGTCTTCAGATTTGTCATAAAATTAGTTATCTCTTTCATCAAATATCTTAGATATTTTATGCTTTTGGGAGCCAAAATGATTGAGGATTTGATATGTAGTTATAGAGAGAGATTATAGAGATGTTTTGCATCTAGAAATGGAAGTTTTCCAAGTGGACACATGTTAGACATAGAACAGATTCAAAAATTCATTCCTCCTATATCTATTTTTCTCTCATTCTTTGTGGGTTGTTGGTAGTTTTCTCTGTGATACCAGTAAGGTTCCATTTTTCACTATGAGACCAGGTTGTAGTTGGTTTTACTTCTTGTCTGATTGAGTAGAGCTCTACCTTTGAAGGCCACATATCCACTCTAGTGTAGATTTCATTTCATTTTTATGTCTTGTTTTTCTAAGATAATGGATATTGATGACAGATCATATGACATATCTTGAGTTACATTTAGTATTACCAGTTTAATGTATTTAGTCTTTCCAAAGATAAATATAAAAGGGATTTACAAATAAATTATCTGGTTTCTCTTATTCTATCTCCTAATTCTTCATATGATATTACCTTTGTAATTGAATGAATAAGGTTTATTCAATTTAAGATAGCTTGTATGAGTTGTGTATTAGATTTGTTGTTGCTTTTAACTCAAGGAGTTAATTAGATTATTCAATTATTTGATAGGTTTTCTAGTGTATGGAGGGGTTATTTCATAAGAATGGAATTTGGGGATTTCAGTTGACAAACTCAATTGTAAGGCAATCAAGTTAGGTCATCTTGCTGCTAGTGACTCTATATTGCAATAGATAAGGCTCTAATCACTAAATCAAATGCAAGCTGATATGAAGGATATTTGGAAAAATCTTTTAATAAAAATTAATTCATTTTTTCACATTTTACAGTGGATTGAAAGGAATTAGCCCTCACTTAGCTTATGGATTCATAGGTTACAACTTGTAGCTATCTCATTCCTATGGTATTGCATAAGTATCTAAAGATAAAAGGGTTTCATCTACTCTTATTAGGTTTAAATTATATGTTTAATTACACTGGTGCCATATATTAGAACATCAAGGTTAACCCACCTAGGTTTTGTAGAGCCTGAAGAGAAGGAGTTATGCCTTAGAGTTGGCCTAAGATTTCAGTTGAGTGCATCCATCGTAGGAATTTGCTAGCCTTAGATGTACTAGTCTAGTTTCTTGGTTAATTTTAAAGTTATTAAATTAGGAGCCAAAAGATCCAATTCTACATGATCTTTTAGGTCTTTAGACAAAGGGAATATTTGCGTGTCCAATTTGTGGCCTGAAGATGAAATCTCATGATTCAAGAAGTTTAGGAAAGCAGGTGTTTGATGAGTTTAGGCACTTTCTCTACAATAATAATAAGTATCAAATTGCTAAAAAAACATCTTTTTAATGGGAAATAAGTGACAACATTAAGGCCATGAAGAATGAAACCTCATTTATGGAAGTTAGAATATGACCAATGAAATTGTTAAGGCAATGTCTAGTTTGTGGTCTAAAGTTTAAAATTTATATTTTGATATTGTCTTTTATTTAACAATGATGTAATTTATACTCATGAAGGTCTTCAAGGTATCAATGACCAATTTCCTACAGGAATAAAAAGTTATCCTACTCAATTTAGTAGGTTACTATACTAAAAGGATCTCCCAATCATGCATTTGTTTGATATTATGCATATTGGAAAGAATGTAATAGAGACACTATGGAAAATATTGGATGGAAGGTGCGATAGAGTAAAAGTAGCCAAAATTTGTAATGAAATTCATGAATCCAATCATGCACTAAAAGATTTCATTGAATCAAATAGAAATGGAGATAGCATAAATATGAGTTTCTTTTTTTGTTTATTAACATAGCAACAAAGTGATACATTAAAAGAAGCCATTAAAAGAAATAAAATTCCATAGGATTTGCGACAAATATAAGCAATCTTGTATCAAAGAGAGGTGATTTTGTCCTAGGGTTGAAAACACATGATTGACATACCTTCATCAAGTTAACTCATGTTCTCTATTTACAATATATTTATAAAATTGCATAAACTAACTATTGTATTATTTCATAATATATTGAAAAGATCATTTTTTAATGATTGCAATACATCCTATCTCTATCCCTCCCACACTAGTTTGACAATAGTATTAAACAAGTTATATATTATCTTGGAAAATACATGAGGTTAAAAGTGTTATTTATTAGATTTGTTGTACATATATTATATTTATGACTTGCTTTGCTTTTTATGTAATCTATGTCGAGATTAGATTGAAAAAAATCATTTTTGAGAGAGATTGGTGAAGAAGACTATGTGTTTCAATCATTTTTTTTGTCACTGACATCAAACCTACTATTTTTTGGTAAGACAACTACTTATAAGATTTAAGTACTATCACTTATTTGAATGATGAAGAGGATTTGATCAAAAGATGTAACAATTGAACCTAGAGGAAAGGTTGAGTTATGATTATGTAATGAAGTACAAGAATTAGTTAGACAGTGATAACATGATGCATTGATAATTGTAAGAATTTGCCTTAGGAAAAAATTCACCCAAGAACTAAGAACTCAAACACAAGCATAATTATAGACTAGAAATAGAGAGTATGATCAGAATGATGATATATTCATTCAATATGCATTGTGAAAGTACACTAGGAGTGCTTGTATATAAAGGCCTCTAAGGTACATCTAGAATGCCTCAAAATCAGCTACATGATAAGTTATACAACTAGACACATGTCCACTAGATATGGGTTATCCTCCATTAAGCATGGAATTAAGTGCGATGATGAGAGGATAAGCCTACAAGGATTTAACACACAAATCAATGCTGTAGACATCATGTGCTAAAATAGAGTTGTGTACTTCTATGTTGTCAACATGACAACTCAAAAAGGTACACAAACTCCTAAGTGTCTCACAAAATAAAATAATAAAATAATGTATTAACCTAAGTAAACTTAAGTAAGTGTAAATAATAAATACATATTTACACCAAAACCCCCCCTTAAGTGCAACTTAGGGGAATGCCCTTAAGCTTACAAAACCTAGGATGAAGATGCATGATGGTTCCCAGCTACTAGGCCACATTAGGTACCCATGTACATAATGAAATGAAATCTCTCATAAAGAGGAGAAAGAGTGAAAACCTCATGGGAAAAACCCTCCCCCAAAAAGAGAGATAAATAGGGATGCACAGATGGATGGAGTAATCAAGCCCCCCCCATTATGATATACATGTAGTATATACATAAGCGAAGAAGGAGAAGAGCTAGACCTCATAAGAGGAAAAAGTCCCCCCCATAAGAAGGAAGAGGAAGAGAGACAAGGTAGTCCCCCACCCCCCTTCAAATGAAGAATGCCTATCAGTGAAAGCTGCTCCAAGAAAGAAGCTGGTCCAAGAATGTAGAATGATGTTCATCCCCTTTGGAAGAAACAATGGCAAAGGTGCAATCCTAAAGATGTATATTGGCCCTAAAACTTGCTCAAGTATCCTTGTGTTGATGCTGATGTTTGACCCTTCCAACTATGCTGAAAAGAATGAATGCATATTTGGAAAGGATGTTTGTTGAACCTGTTCCAATGAACCATCTATCTCCTCAACTGATAAAGAGACCTCCGACAACTGTTATTCATAATGATCCACAATCATGCCAACCTATGAAGATTGATCATGTAGAGAATGTTCATGAGGGTTAGAGTGAGCCCTCACAAAAATTGTAGAAGGATCATTGTCATAATGAGAAGATGTAAGTCCTCAAGATTGTCTCCCAAATTTGCAGTGTGTGACTCCAAGAATAAACCTGCAATGTCTGCCATATAGTCATCTACTGTTGCTGGAGCTAGAAGATAACATGTACCCTATTGTGTTGGACCTTTCACTATGGTAATGTAAGCATGTGGACTGGACTGATGTTGTGACCTCTCACTGCAACTATCGATAGAACCCCACGTGTCTGAATCTATTGAAGCACTATCACTGGTGTCACTATCAATTTCCACTATGTATGAAGTGTAGAGAGGAGTAGAGGATAAGCTAGGAAAAATTTCCTCAAAGTGTACCTGATGAAAGTACAAGGCCTAGGTGCTAGTGCCTTGTAACTCTTGGAAGATAGGTTTGCCCATGTTGGACAACTAAAAGCTCTAAAGTGACTCACAACTAGTTTACTACTGCACTATGCCTCAAAAGGTATCTTACCATCTAAGGCATTATGAGGAGACTTGCTAAGTATGTGAGTAGCATTGCTAATGGCTTCAACTTCAAGTGTTGGATCAAGAGACTTGGATTTTATCATGTAACTTGCCATGGCCTTGAGAGTTCTAATCCTCATAGCTACACCATTTTTCTTATGCGAACTGAATGCTAATGGATTCTAAAGATCAATCTCCTCATGTTTGCAAAAGTCCCTAAGTCTTCTATTCACATATCTATTCTCGTTGTCCACTCGTATAACCTTGATGGGTCTCCTTGATTTTTTGATCAACATAAGCCTTGAAGGCTTGAAGCTTATCAAACACTTCACTCTTATGATGAAGGAAGTAGATGCAAGTGAATCTTGAAAAGTCATCAACAAAAGTAAGGATATAGTAGCCTTGGCTGACTAAAGTCACTGCAAAAGGACCTGCTAAAACCATGTGAACCAACTAGAGAACAACTAGTGCTCTTGAAGACTTCCCTTTATCACACTTCTCAAGATGTATATCCACTAAACAAGATGAAAACTCACCCTTAGAAAATTTGATGTTAGATAGACCTTTGACCATATGTTTAAAGCAAAGTTGCTAAAGAGAGTGGAAGTCAAGATGACCAAAACACTCATGCCATAAATTTGTTTGTGAATGTGAGTAAGTAAACAAGGCTTGAGAAGGAGACTTAGGCACAAATTGGGAGAAGGAATAAAGCCTCTTATTATCATTGACTTTCCCCACTGCAACTAATGAATTATCTCTAAGACTTCGCACCATCACTAAATCTAGAAGGAAGTCAACTTTATGACCATCTCCAAGGTGTGTGATTTGGTAAATTGATAGGAGATTTGAGCTAAGGTTAGGAACATAGAGAAAATATCTAAATTCCCCATTTTCTATTTCTACATTTCCTTTCCCTTCAACTTCCATTTTGGTATCATCTCCCATGAAGATGTGTGGTACCTTTGACTGCTTTAATGAAGAAAAGTCTCCCTTTGAGGAACCCATGTGATAGGAGGCACCAGAGTAAAGTATTGATTCCAAAGAACTTGAATTTTCCATAAGTGCTTTCCCTTTTCCCTTTGAAGAGGTTGGAGTTGAATCCTTGGAAGTACCTGGCACATGAATCTTGTTCTTCTTGAGTAGGTTTTCCAACTCATCAATTCTTTTAGTCTTGTAATGATGCTCATAATGATTCGGCTTTCTGCAGTATGCACAAAAATATTTGTCCTTCTTTTCATTACTTCCCTTCTTGTTGGAAGAAGAATTGCCTTGGTGTGAGGAGGACTATTGTGTCTGAGATTGTGATTTCTACTTCCACTGCGTCTTCTTGTTGGTGCTAGAAAATTTCCCTCCTTGACTTGATTGGTGCTCATCACTAGCCACCAAGGCTTTGGTCTTTGATGACTTGAGAATTCCTAAATCCATCAACTGAGCTTATTCAACAATCAACATTTCTACAAATGCATCAAATTTAGGCTTTTGGTAATCAGTTCCCATGGTCAACTTGTGAGTATTGAAACTCAAAACAAATGAATCATACTCTAAAGGTAGCACCTTTAGGATGTGATGAATCAACTTTTCATCCTTCATGGGATTTCCACAATCTTTAAGAAGTGCCCTACACTCATTGGCTTTGTTGATTTAATCCCGAATTGTCTCAAAGTTTTTTAGATGCAAGAGAAGTAGATCATCCTCAATCTTAAATCCCTTTTCTTCATCCACCTTACCATACAATGATTCAAGTTTGTCCCAAGCTAATTTGGATTTTGTACAATTGGTAATGTGAAAGAAGAGATCTCTATGTACACAACTCCTGATAGTTTGTAAAGCCTATTGATCTTTTTTTTCCCATTCAATGAGTTCTTTAGTATCGATAGGTTTGGTAATTATACCATCAACATAAAGACATTACATTTTTCCATTAATCTAATCCATGCAATATCTTTCCATGTAGAATAATTGTGTGAAGTTAGAGGTGGACATTTAAATGAACCCATGATGGAAAAAATGAAAAGAGCACAAAAGAGAGACATAAGAACACAATACACACCCCCCCTTTTTTACTCAATCAAAAGACTCCCCCAAAAAGATACTTTTGGCACTTTATAAGTAGTGCGTGTACAATGGGCCACTTGTCAAAATGAACAAAGTGGACTTTCTAATTTTTCTTTTTACAACTACCTTTTGAGGCCCAAATTGGTCACTAAGCGCTATAGCTCAGATGTACAACAATTTCGAAAAGTAGTCAAAGCTTTATAATGCAAAAAGAAACCTAATTTTGAAAGTGAGTTTGTCCACACAACCCTAAAATCTAACTGCAGATCTAGAAAGTAGATGAAAAATAATGTACTTTCAAAAAAAAACCTAAAAAAGTGACTAGATGTGCTCATACAGAGCATTTGAAGTTGCAAAATGTAGGATTAAGCAAGTATAGTAGCCAAAAGATTCAATTTATAAAAAACCCTTGCAATAAAACTAAAAAAGAACACCACCACTGGAAAGTTCAAGAAATTCTATCCATATTCAAAAAAAATTTTACCTAAATCAGAGTTTGGATGAAGTTATGGGCTCGCAAAATTAGGCTGCCAAAACAAAAACCAATCTAGAGAGGGGTCTAGAAGGAAATTGCTAGCTTAAATTTGATGGTCAAATAGCCATCCCAATAGTTGAAAAAGTCCTAGTTTTGACAATCAAATGACCATCAAATTTAGCATAGTGCTTTGTTGACATCAATAAAAATTAGCATACCAAGATGATGTGGTAGGCTAACATGGCTATACGGTTGTACGAATAGACACATGTCATGTAAGGCTAGTGACATGGTAGGTATAGTTGGTAGCTTAGTAGGCACTATGGCTATCCTTAAGGGTGGATGATGTGGCACCTTGGTGTCACTGCTGATTGTGTAGAGCAGGGGTGGATCGTCCACTATTGACACATGTCTCGCCACATGAATGGGAGAGAAAATACCGCATGTCACAATCAAAAGGGTCTGTATGGCACTCATGTGGCATTTGACTTATTGCAATAATATTGGCAAGTAGAAGCCAAGAATTTTGAACGAGGCTAGGGGGAACGAAGCAAGCTAGAAAGACATCAGGGTGTTAGATTTGAGTCACCGCTGGTGAAGGAGAGATGATGCCAAATTGACTATCACGAGTGTTGGAAGACCTTTAAATGTTTTCACATTTTGAAAAATAAGTGTTGAGATGTATTTTTTGGCTGGCTAGGTTAAAGGAAATAATCCCACATTGCATGGAGATACAATCTGCAAACTATTTAAAATATTGAGCCTGCGGGTTGTAAAATAAAGCCCGTCGGTGTATGCTATACTACTCAATTAGTGAGCTTGGCCACTTGTGTGGACTTGGACACTAGTTTATGTAGGAAGTTTGGATTTATGGCAAGATTATATGGTATGACGCCCACTAAAATGAATATTGTAGAGGATAAACATGTTTTCTTAAATTTATATTCCCCTGCACAAGGCCAGGATCTGATAGCCCGATACCTATAAAAAAAATTCTCTACAACCTTCCCAGAGGGAATTTTTTTTTTAAATAAAGATGAAAATGACAGAGAAATTGCGCATCTAAAAGATCATACCCGAACTGCAAATTGGGGCCTCTTGGTTCCAATTTGCAAAAAAGATTTACCTTACAGTTGACTTTGGGCCAAGGTAGGGATATTTATAATCAATCTTCACTAAATCAACATTTTGAATGCAATAGTGAGGTCAGATCTAGCTCTAGATGCTCTCAATTTTTTTAGTACTTTTGATTTAGGCTGAGGTGCTGAAGCAACAAAGGTCTCAAATGGCTATGTGATGAGAAAATCTCCTAGCTTTGATACCATGTTAGAATTTTCCTTAGGAAAAAATTCACCTAGGAACTAAGAACTCAAAGACAAGAACAACTATAGACCAGAAAGAGAGAGTATGATCAAAATGGCAATATATTCATTCAATATGCATTGTGAAAATACACTAGGAGTGCTTGTAAATAAAGGCCTCTGAGATACATCTAGAATACCTTAGAATAAGCTATATGATAATTCATACCAACCAAGCACATGTCCACCAGATATGGGTTGTCCTCCATTAAGCACAGAAGTAAGTGTGATGATGAGAGGATAAGCCTGCAAGAGTGTAACACGCAAATCAGTGTTGTAGACACCATGTGCTAAAATAGAGTTATGTACTTCTATGTTGTCAACATGACAACTCAAAAAGGTGCTCAAACTCCTAAGTGTCTTAGAAAATAAAATAATAAAATAATGCAAAATAATAAAATAATGTATTAACCTAAGTAAACTTAACTAAGTGTAAATAGTAGAAACATATTTACACCAACAATAATCTACTTAAGGTTAAAAATATTGGCTACACTAAGAAAGGTTAGAAGAAAAAGTTATAGAAATTTTTTCTACCAAGCTGATCGAGTGGATAGTAGGTGCTAAGAAAAGTCAGTGCAAGCCAAGTAGAAAGTTAGTTGACATCGAGTGAAAGAAAATTCTAGTAGATGTCAAATAAGACAGTTGATGCCAAGTAACTTTGTTGACATTGTGTGATTTTATAGAGGATGCCAAGAAATGTAGTATGTGCCAAGCATCAAAAGGTTAATAGTGCTAAGTTACTGCATTATTTAGAAGATCATGGATTCAATGAATCTAAGCTGACAAGTTTTTTTTTTTGGATTGTGTGAACTAGGTGAAAGATAAGGTTGATGAAGTGGCATAGAATTCAAGGTAAACTATTTTTAGGTGAATTCAAAGAGGATTCAAGGAGAAGCTTCTAGAAGAGAAATGGAATATGGGGTAGATACATTGTGTCCTACCTAATTTGTCCTAACTTTAAATTGGATGATGGAAAATGAGTGGAAAAAGATCTTAATTTCCTATTTATAAGAATGGTTGGTCATGAAGCAAAGGTTGTCATGTGTGAGAACCTAAGGAAGAGAAGGAGTTAAGGGTTTTTCTTCATCAAGTAACCTAAGAGAAGAGTTTGTATTGGCATGTTAAGTAAGAAGGCTTAAGGAGATGAATGCTTGAAGGGTGAACAATCTATCAGAATTGCAATGAGTGAAAGCCAAGTAGAATGGAGGATTGAATAATGATCTATAATCTACAAAAAAAGTTGTAAGTTGTATTAGATCAAGCCTTATTGTTACTTTCTAACAATTGTATTAGTCTAGGGTAAATCCTTTGGATTAAGGTTGACCTAATGGTCATTTGTAAATCCTTTAATCGAGTGGCATTCTAAGTGAATGGTCTAAAGTCCTCTAACAAGGTTCATTCCTAATAGGGTGATTGAAATCCTTTAATAGGGTCACAGTTAATAGTGTGCATTCTAACCTTTAATAGGGTTGAACTTTCACAGGGCATCACTTCAGAAGAGTGAAAAGAGTAGCATGTTACTGGTGGTTTTTTCCAAATTGGGTTTCCACGTAAATCATTGTGTCAAGTGTTGGAGAATCTTTTGTGTTTCATGTTTACATTTTTGCAAGTTGATTTGATAGTAACCAACAAGTTTTAAGTGATTTCATAATTTTATGGATGCATGCATGAGTATAAATGTTTTTTTTGTTAACTAAGTTGTGAAATGTTTTATTTATACATCTAAACCTAGGATAATTGATTCACCCCCCCTCAATTATTCTAAAGAATTCCAACAATCTATTGTATATTTTATTTTAAATCTCATTTATATGTTCTTGCATGTTGAATCTCTTTTAGATGGTTATCTTCAAAAGAAATTAATAAAAAAGATATAAAATATTGGAAGAGAAAAATTCCATAGCTTATGTGTGAAATACAAAAGTGTCTACCTTCAACTTTTTTCAATGCTCAAGAACACTACCTCATACATCAAGCTGAGGAGATTGAATTGTGTGGAACTACATAAACTAGGTCAATGTGGATGGTTGAGAGGCACTCAAAATTTATGAAGGTCTTAGTTTGACAAAGAGCACATCCTAAGGGTTCTATGGTAGAGGGATATATGGTATACCATACCATGGTGTACATTAGTGAATATATTCCCAAGTTTTCATCAAAGATCCATGTAGATTGCATTTGGGATCCTAACTCTATTAAAAAATTTGAAAGGGAGTACTTGATGGGAAAAGGTAGATTGAGGAAATTGAGAGGCAATTATTAGATGCTATTGTAGTTAATTAATTATTATCCATCATCGATATAAATTTTTTCTAACTAGTCTAAATGTTTTCTTTATAGCTGGTCATGAGTGGGATGCAATATATTTGTATATTGTAAACAATCTTGTTTGGATGATGGTATGGATTCAACAATCTCAAGAAAATGGTCACTTATTAACATGGGATGGTGTTGCATTATTAGTTAAAGAAGCTCATCATAATGGAGTTCTCAATGTTACACCAATAGTACTTGATCTAGCATATGGATTAGCATATAGAAATGTACATGGAAGATTATTAATCATGACCCATAAGTTTAATATCAACTCACAGATTGATGCAAATAATCTTGACATGTTTGAATAATTGAAAATCAAATACCACAAAGCTATGTACTACCATGGCCATAAATTTCACATAAAAAAGTTAGATGAAATAAAGAAAACTTGTGATTATGAGATAAGTGTAGTCTTCCAGGTCATAAATATTTCATCTAGAAATAACATATATCCTCAATAATCTGAAAATTGATACTATAGCATTTTGGATGATATATTAGAGTTTAATTTTAATTCATTCAAATTAGTTCTATTTATCTTCAAATGGTACAAGCTATGACTGAATCGAAATAATCATGATAGGACTATTACTGGACATGATAGTGGATTTACAATGATTAATACAAGGTCATTCGAGCTAGTTGGAGATGAGCCATATTTTCTTCCATGCCAATGTGAGCAAGTTTTTTACTTTGGTGTTCCACATAAATTGGGTTGGCCATTTTTTGTTAGACATAATCCAAGAGGAAGGCCGATAAAGTATAATATGATGGAAGAAGATGAAATAAATGATGATCACAAATTACTATTGCATAATGATGAAGAAGAAGAAGAAGAAGAAGATTCTGGTGATGATGACAATGATGATGATGGTGATGATGACATGGATGAAGATGATGATCAGTGAAATGTATGTCGATGTATGATTAATGTCAAGTATGATAGTGTCATTATTTATTTATAAAATTTTTTTTGACTTGTATGTTTTTATAATTAGGTTATTATGTGTCAAAATCTACTATCGTGGAGTATATACAATGATATTACATAGATAACACACATAAAGTAGAGGTAAGGAATTAAAAAATATACAATGATTTTGATTTTGATTGCTAAGAATTACTAATCTTTCTCATAGGACAAACTGGATACACCACAAGGCTCAGGTGGGGACATACTAGCTCACACACCTTCTTCAACGAAGGTAAACCTTAATGATTGTAATTGTAAAAATTATACAAAAAAAATTGTTGTATTATTATGTTCTTTTCTTTATGGCTTTGGAGTTATTTTGATGGAATTTTACTAATATTGATGTCACAACTTGATACTTATTGATAGGGAAAAGCAAAAATGATAGCATATCAAATGTGATCTGAAAAATGGGCGTCATTTCTAGATTACATCACCCATAGTGCTTACCCCATATTCATGGCCCACCAACTCATACAAAGATAAAGTGATGACATTCTTAACATTATCCTCAGGAGAAAGCTAACTGAGGAGACAGAGGCACTGAAAGAAGATTTGATACATAGATTCAATTCTTTGAAGGTAAGTAATAATTAATCTTAAGAAATAATAGAAGTTCAATAGATGTATATATTTTAGAGTATCTTATGCATCATGATGTAAAATATTATGTGTTCTATAGGATTTTGTGACACCTGCGAGACCACATGGTCAACATGGTGAGGGTTATAGCGCACAACCTTCATGTAAGTAACACTTTCTCTTTACAACATTATTGAAAATTATAGTACTATTACACTATTGAGTTTATTTAAGGCATATTCAGTTATGACTAAGTGTTATTCCATACTTGGGTCTCTATTTGAACTAGTCAGATGTATGCCAACTCGATATATATATTTAATTCATATATTCAACATTACTAAAAATTATAGTATTATTACAGTTTCTCTTTAATTAATACTTTCTCGTATTCCTATGAGAAGAAATAATGCAATAGTTGTACACATTATGAAATAATATGAGCAATAATAGAAGATTATGGCCCTACAAGTGCAACATTGTTTGTTTTCATCAACATTATAACACATAACTTTTATTTTTGGATGCTTTAGGTAGTATCCTAGTTGATCTTTATCTATTGCAATGTCTTTGCTGACAAAGTGTTCTTTAGCTCGTGATGAAGTGTGGATGCCTCCTTCAATCATTGCTCTGATATTGCCGAGTGCATTGTCGGTAATAAGGAGCTTGCAAACATCATCAACTATGCCAAGTACAACTGGTAAAACCTTGTTTTTCTAAATTTTGTAATGTGCTAATCATGCATTACTTTTTTTGTTGGGTGATGGACCTATTTTGTGCACTAATAGATAGACCTACAATTGATAGAACAATACTACTAAAGTTGGACCATTTCTTGGAGTAGCTCATGTGACTAGTACTGGTTCATTTGCAGGGACATTATTGTTGAACAAGAAATCTATCAAAATTACGAAAGCTTCTAGGTGCTTTAAAATTGTTATTATTTATAGTGTAATTTTAGTTTAACTATACATAAATCATTTTGGACTGATAAAACCATGATGTTCTTGTAGGAAATGATGTATTCTTTGATCATCATTTTCAAATGACAATGAAGCTATTTGGACCCACCATACGCAAAAGGCACATAGTTTTATATCATTGCTACAATATTTTTCTTTTCTTCCATTTATTGTACTATATTAAAGTTATTGATTTAACAATATTATTTTTAAAGAAATATGGAATGAATAGGGTCTTGAATTAAAAAATCAGCTCATTACATCTTTTAAGGACCTTTTTGGTAAAAAAAAATTGACACTTCCCTACTTCTCAAAAGAGCATCTAGACATATAAAGACTATGAGGGACCAATATAGAAGGGGTCTAAAGGATAACTCAAAGTATGACCATCTTCCTATGATTTCACTGATAGAGTGCAATGAAATATTAGAAGATGCAAAAGAGAAAAGGCTACGTGGTAAAGAAAATGAACTAGAAAAGGGAAAAAGAAGGTATGTCATGATAGTATGAAGTAGAATCTAATCAAGAACTAATTAGTGATCTTTGTAAATATATAATCTAACATATTTCAATTTGTTCATAGAATGCAGGACACATTAGTGACTACAAAAGCAAGACTAGAAAAGGTTAGCCAACACAAACTTGGCTTTGGTGGCTATATGAATCTTTAGTCTTGATTTGTGAGTAGCAGTAATGGAATTTCATATAAAAAAATTATATATAATGTTGCAATTTTTTTTTTTTAATCAAACCATACATGCAAAATTATCGATATTAAGCAAAAAATATAGGGCACATAATTTAATGTAGAGCCCACAGATGAAGATAAAAAAAATTTCCTTGAGGGAAGACTATAAAATTATGGTTGCATGCCTACGCCAAGAATCTGAAAGCAAACCCAAGAATTTGGTGCACCAAATGAGACATGGGTGAATTGGTCAAATGAAAACTAAATCAAATTGAATAGTTGAGAAATTTCTTTTTTGGTGTTAGTTTCCGACATAAATTGATTGCATAAAATTTCACTACAACCTTCATATCCTATCAAAAAACCTACACGTGATGAAGGCTATGATGTACACCATAGTGGTGGAGGTATTAATTTTTTATTGGAAATTAATTTTGCAATTATGAATACAATTTAACATCTTCAATTGGAATTTAATGTGTAACCTTTTTTTGAATATTTTAGAGCATGTTGAACATCATTGTAAAGGAGTGAAGCATGTTCCAAGTGTTCAGCATGTTGAGGTGGAGGCAGATCAAAATGTTATTGTACATGATGTGGCATTGTTAGGTAAGAAAAATGCATGTTATGCTCTAATGGTTAATTAAATACTTGTAATACTTTAGAAAATATATAATATGCTAATTTAATCCATTTACCTTTTATTGCAACAAAGCCCCCTTCAGTGTAATAACCTCCTGCTCCTCAAAATAGGATGAGGCGTCATAATTTGACATTACATGTGTCACAAGAGGAGGAGAATGAGGAATACATTGATGCTCCTATCAGCCTTTACCTTAAGAGAGCTAAGAAAAATAAAAAGAAGTGATTTAAAAAAAATGCTCTTTGATAAACCTTGTTTGATAAACTTTGTTGGACAATGAAAGAACATTGTAATTGTATTGATTGAATGTTATAGTTCATAAATGGATGAATGAATGAATGAAGTATGCAATTAGATGATAATGGGGAGTTTAGATTGATTTTAGGGGGAGGGGGGTGAGGCTAGATGAGCTTCCACCTTCATGTGGTTGGCCTTGTTAAGTAGAGAATATTAAAGTATTATTGAAACCAAGTGAAGCTCAAACTAACATACATTAATTAATTAATCAATTTCATTCAACAACTTTACCACTTGGCTTATTTTGGGTCTTGTAGCTAGATCTAGGGCTGGCATTGAAACAATAGTTTTACATTCAGGATGTGGTTGTTGGTAGTAACCAAATGACAATAACGATGAGTAGATCAGCACAAATGTTAATTTGTTCAATTGTTTTGATTAGGGTTTCATTTTATTTATAGTTGGTGCAAATACAAGATCCACATAAAAAAGTACCAATATAGTACTGTTGAACCACTATATTAAATATCAAATATAGTAGTTTTGTTCTTTCTTTGTAATAGTTTTGATTATTTTCTCTAAAGAATATTTCTCAATCCTTTATATATCCCTCAGGTAAGAATCCATATCTCCCTATTAAAAAAAACTATTAGAAGAAAATAACCATTGGGAAAAGTAGGGTTGTATTGAAAAATTCGTTCCATGATTTCCAATACTTAGAATGTAGGACTACAAATAGTAATAGCATAAATGAAGTACATCTATACTAAAATTCAATTTGGAAGTTCTCCCAATAATGGTCTATAACTAAATCATTCAATGTTCACTATATTCTTATTACAAAGTTGAATACAACATATGATTGACAAAATTTGGACTGGTTGTGAATAGAAAAAGCACTAAATTATATAGACTTTGGACCCTCACTCCACATCCTAGAAATCCTTATATAGAGGATTGCAACAAGCTTTGGATGGGAGGATAGATTTCAAAAACTTGTGTTACGTGACACACATTCTTTTTACTTAATCAAAAATCTAGATGCAGTTACAAAATTGGTAGGTGGCACTATCTTCATGCTCATGCTACTTTACTTGCCTTTCTCTTGTTTCCTCTACCTCTAACTATATTCTTGCATTGCCTAGTAACTATCAACATAGGGTATAACATTTATATCAACAATTACTTCCTAGATGGCAATATTAGTATCCACTTCTAGCCATGTGGCATCCCTAATTGCATCCAACTCTTTAAGGTATTTATTCCATTTAGTATTAGTTATTGCTTTCAATTCTCCAATAACCTTGCTCATGTCTGAGTCAATTCTAAACAAAAAGTCAATCATGTCATAGAAAATTTTTATATCTATCCCATTATTGCAATAGGCCACAAACCATGGATGTCTCAAAATATCCTCAAAAGAAGAAGACCACTCCTACCATTCCTTTACAATACCATTAGTATCTAGAATAGTAGGAATACAATTTAGAATCCCCATGGGAATTGTCTTCATCTTACCTTGTATTAATTGCATTTTTCCTTAGAATAACCCATGCAATTCTTTCACCCTATTAATTATTTTTCTTTCATTAATAATTACTAACTTGGGTAATTCCTTCTTTTGGGGTAGTAGGGGAACCAAGATATCAAAGAATATACTATATGGTCCCCATGTTGTTTTAGATGCTTAAAATCATCTCAAACACTATATTGGTTTATTTAGTATTCCCCTTGACATTATAATTAATTATATTTGTCATATTCTTCTACTTATTTAATTAAAAAGTTTCACTTCCTTAATGTATTTAAATTTAATTTAAATGCATCCCCTCTAATGTGTTAGATTTATTTAATGCATAGTGCTCCATAAATTCATTTTAAAATAAATTTTAATTTATTTAATTCCCTCCACTTTATTAAATTCTATAATCCTATGATTAAATTAAATCAATTTAATCTTAATCCCACCTAAAACCTAATCTATCACCCATCACTCTCATCCTTCTAAGTCTATCCACTAGTTAATCCCACTTATTTAACCTAAACACCTTTTAGTCCCTAAGTGTTTTCTCACACATGTGTGAGGAACTCAAGATCCAAGAAAGCCTTCCTTTTATTAATTTATCCAATAAACCTCTTACTCTCTTACACACTTGTCCCCCTTTCCTTTCTCCAAGGTTGCTCATACATGTGTGAGAAAACCTTGAGCCATATTTATCACCAAAAAGGTTTATGTTGACCTTTATATGACTTTTCCCCTTAGCTCATGTGTCTCCCTTGTAGCACCTATGTGGATGGGCCACATAGATGCTACCTCTTCAAGGCCTCTCTTAAGCCTATAAATAGAGCCCTTGTCTAAAATATTTATTATCTCTCCCATATTTGCATTGTTATCATGCTAATATAGTTCTAGAGCTCTTAGTGATTTCATGCATTGTTGCTAACTCTTTGTACTTGTTAGAATTAATTTCTTGCATTAATAACTTAGTTTCTTTTCTTGCATCTATATTCACCATCCTTGAATGCTTTGCGTATGGTTGTATCCATAACCATTGTTTGAAGCATTCTCTTCACATCTAGTTTGTTTCATACATCTTGCATTTCATTTCAAATTATCATGAGATTCATTCAATAGTTATGTTTGGGAGAGCACATACGTGTCCCTCACTATTGAGAACACCAACAAGGTCTCTTGTGGGCACCCTTGTTGAGCTACTCCCAGGTTGCATGAGGACTCTTTCTTTTTAGTTGCATTAAGTTGTAAAACTCAAGTATAGGATTAGTTCTATTTTGATTTAATTTGAATCTTTGATATACATGTACAACTAATATTTTCTTATTTATGCCAGCTCCTGACAAGTTAGGTTTTCTTGTATAAATTTTGGCATGCCCGGTGAGACCCATGTTCCTTTTTCATAATCAAATTTGATCAAAACTCAATAATTCCTATAGAAAATAGTGCATTGTCATCTCCATCAGGAAGTAGTGTTGTCTGCAAAGATGCTTCATCGTCTTCATAGATCATCATCTCAAAATTTTGGCATCTAAGCCAATGACAGATTTAAAACCACTTCAAATAGAAAAAAAAAATCTATTCCTTCATCTCTGCAATTTCCATTCTTTTTCATCTGCATTGTAGGTAGTCGAGAACCTGTCATTTTGATAAATTATTCATCTCTAAAGTTTTCATATTTTGATGTTTTCATTGTGGGCAACTAAAGGTAGCCATTTTAATAAATTATCATCTCCACTATTTTATTCTATTGTCTACATTGTTGGCAGTTGAAAATTCTATAGTTTTAGTTGACTATCATCTTCATTTATTTTAGTGTCTATGTAGTTTAGTGTCTACAATCCTATCCTATCATCTGCAAATACGAGTGTAAGTATCATGTATATTGTACTATCTTTTGTTGTGTCATTTTTTCTATCATCTTTGAATTTCTGTCATCTATGCCTACATTCTGTCATTTTTTATTTTTTATAGATTGAATAATTTCTTGATATTTAACTCACTATTTGTTTGACATTCAGGGATTATTGATCAATTTTTTACTACAGGGGACACTTTGGATGAATTAAGACTTAGGGAATAAATGAACTTGTATAGCTTAATTATTATTTTTTTAATATATGTTGCAACCAATATCAAGATCCAAACAAACTCTTGAATGCATTTAAAGTAACATTACACACATACTCTTAAATCTGCTAAAGGGAATTTACACATATTTCATTGGAATGGATGCTCAAACAAACTCTTGAATGCTTAAAGGTTAAAGAAGAATGTGATAAAATATTTTAGTTGACTATCATCTTCATTCATTTTGGAGTCTTTGTGGTTTGACATCTACAATCCTATCCTATCATCTGTGACAACGAGTGTAAGTATCAGGTATATCATATTTGTTTTTGTTGTGTCATTTTTGTTGTGTTGTCTTTGAAGTTCTATCATCCGTGCCTTCATTTTCTTGTCTTTGATTTTTTAGAGATTGAATAATTTCTTGATATTTAACTCACTATCTATTTGATGTATGAGGATTAATGATCATATTTTTATTGTAGGAGATACTTTGGAGGACTTTAGACTTTGGGGATAAATGAACTTGTATCACTTAATCATTTTTCCTTGGAATGTATGTTGCAACCAATATCAAGATCCAAACAAACTCTTGAATGTATTTAAAGTAAAATTACACACATACTCTTGAATTTTCTAAAGGGAATTTACACACATTTCATTGGAATGGATTCTTAAACACACTCTTGAATGTCTAAAGGTTAAGGAAGAATGAAATAAAATATTTTGATTTGGGCTTAAAACATTCTCATACATTCATGAATGCTTAAGGAACAAAAAAGCTTGCTATGAAATATTTGGACTTGGTGCTTAAAATGAACACACTCAATGTTGAATGTCTTAAAGGAATTTTTTCTACCTTTATTGATTTTCTTATGTTGACCACGATCAATTTATTTATTTTGATGAATCAGTGATTTTATTATGTTGAGGACATTTTCAAGTAGGAAAGAACATTGTATATTATAAACATGAGTGTCTTTAAAAGTAGATGGAAAATCTAATGCTTCATTATAAAATTTTAAACATCTAGGCCACTTACATATTCTCTCCTCTCATGCCTTTGGGTGATCTTGAGTGCACAAGAAACAAGTGGTTTTATTTTTATTTTTAGGAGGCCTTCTTGGGGATTTCATCACCCCTTGGGATGACCTCAACTCTAGTATTCTGGTGGAGCATAAATATAAGGAGGTGAATCCAAAGACACCTCTCTTGGAAGTAAAATTTTTTCACTCTTGGCTAAGCCCCAAAGAACTTTATACCTTTGGGAAGTAAAGGTGAAGATTTGGGTTATCATCTCCTCTCGGCTATATGGCACTATTTTCTTTCATCTTTTGATTTGGGCCTCATGTAGCTTATGTATATCAAGGATGCCCTCTAGTTAATCTTTGTACATCCAATTGGAAATCTTATTAGGATTTTTGATGTGTTCTACATGCTTGACTATTTAAACTCCATAACTAATACCAAACATCAAATAAGTCTGAACAAGTGAAATGGTGAGCTAAACATTTAGTGAGCAAAATGGTTGTAAGTGGGTCCTCTTGACCTACAATTATTTGCAAAAGTCCTTATACTTGTTCCAACATTTCAGATTCATTGGGTCTTTTATTCACTATATTTATTTTTGTAAAATTCTTGTTTTTGGTCTTGTAATTGGGGTTATTGTGTTCCTGCTATGTTTGACAAAGTTAAACTTCAGAAGGTGAAGTTATCCAAACTGTTTTCCTATAAGGAAAGGAAAATCCTAGCACATAGTGATAAACAATTCTAATAAATGATCAAAGACATAAAAAATGAAGAGGATGAACATAATCGTTGTGATAGAATCTTATACAATGCTAAACTTCAAAATTGGTCCATTTTCCCTTGAGTAAACCCAAGATTTCTATTTCTAGTGAGAGAGGATTATACTACCCACATAGTGACCATATCACCCTCATTTTCCACATCAATCCATTTTCGTATTTTCTTTTTCAAAAATTCTAGTCTTCCATTTGTAAAATTTACTCTAGAGAGCTTGATCATTTGAAACTTAATCATTTGGCCTAAGAACATCTTAGTTACAAAACTTTCAAGATTACAACACTAGACCTTTATCCACAAGGAGGCATTTATCATAGTTGCACTCACTCATTTGGGATAACAAGTATATCTCCAAATATTGAGTCAGCTATTTGGTGCCCTATCTTTCGCAAAGATCATTTATCCATCTTTGGTAGGAGAAAGATACTTTTATCCTATATTACACTTGGTTTGTCAAATCAACAAGGTATTTTGTTCACATTTACGTTTTTTTTTTTGCCTCTCATCACATCAGGTTTAGTTACTCTCTCACATCTTCTCCTTCCACAAACTTCCACCCATGATTTGGTCAAAATTGTATGGTACAAACATGATCTGGTAGACACACATTTAACCCTATGTCTCATTCATTGGAATCACTAAGATAACAAGAAATGGAGAATCCTTTTCCTCCTTGATCACATTATTGGGGAACACATTTTCCCCTAGTATAAGCTTTGGTAGCCTAGATCAACACCCACACAAGAACTAGAGAATCCTTTTTGAAACAACACTCTAGGGAGTAACACACATGATGAGGAAGAAGTATACCAAGATGAAGCCCCCATTGAAAATAATGACATTCCTAGTGATGTTCAAATATTTCTTGCAGACCCATAAAATTTTCAAATGTTGGTCTATTAGGGAAAAAAAAAATGAGATCTTCCTAAACCTTTTCAAAGATGGTATTAATGTCCCTACAATTTTTTATGAGATCACTTTGTTTACAAAAATTACCAAAGATGGTGCTCCCGTATTGCAAAATTCCACTATGAGACAAACATATGGCAAGGGAAAAGAACCTATAGTAGGAACTAGTTCTATATCTACATCAACTTTAGCACAACCCATGTTCTAATTAACTGCATAACACATTCAAGAAATCATTTGTGTTATGCCCAACACAACTACACATGTTAGTATTCTGCAGTAAACCTTGACAAGTCCAATTGTAGGATGCTTAAACATTGGAAAAATACCTATCCAAAAAATTTTAATCCCAATACAACCAATGTATTCCTCCTATTTACAAATGCCACCATGTATGATAAAAAATCTATGTTGATCCCAACAATTGCATATCAATACATTGGCCAAAGTGGCACATTGCGACCTCCACCACCTCATAATCCACCACCACCCTACAATCCATTTGGAAACTCATACAAATTTGGAGGTGGATTTAACATCAATTCACAACTACCATAGATGTAACCAAACTAGGATATAGCCTAGTAGTTGCATGAGCTTTGGAGTTTGGTCCACAATATGAACAACAAAGGGATGAAAGATTTCTCTTTTGAGGAAATTTGTCCCTTTCCATTTGATAGATCTATAACCATTATACCATTTCCACCAAACTTTAAGATTCCCAAATTTGAAAAATACACAGGAGAAACATGTCATGCCACACATCTTAAAGAGTTTTCCATCTTATGTCAAGAAGTTGCCTATAGTGAGGATTACCTTAAGAGGCTCTTCATAAGAAGCCTTGGTGGCCCTATACTTGAGCAACTAATGAACTTACCCAGAGGTTCCATCACCTCCTTCAATGACTTGATAGGAAAATTTATCACATAATATTCATACAACATTGAAAGTCATGCCTCATTGATTGATTTGTACAAAACAAAACAGTGAACTAGTGAAACATTTCCTCATTTTCTACAACAGTGGTGAAACCTTGCTAATTGCATGAAGATTCCTACCTTATAGACATATTTATCAAAAAATTGATTTTAGAGATAACTTTCCAAATGAAGATGGCTAGTCCTAAAGACTTTGCCACATTACTCAAGAAAGGAAAGAACATTGAAAATGGACTCTTAGATGAGGGTTCCATTAAACACTATAACTTGTCATCCTCAACCACTAAAATGAACTACAATGGAAAACCAAAATTCTTGTCCAAATATAAAGGTTTTACCCATGATGGTGTCACTGATGTCAAAAGTGTACAAAACCTTCAAAGTGGAGACAATAAAAATGACAACAACTATCACAACCAAAACAACAATAACTCAAATCATGATAATAAGAATTAGAATCAAAACCAAAATTAGAATAACCAACAATATTTCAATCAAACACAATTCTTTCCTTGCAACAACAACAATACTAATAATAACTACAATCGTGACTATGACCCAAAAAGAAAGTTCACTAGCTTTCATGAACCATTAGATGCCATATTCCAAAAACTAGTGGATCGCTATTTGATGGTTTATCCCAACACATGACCTTTTGACAAAAAATAACCCAAATACAAGTGATATAGGGAAAATGATTATTGCAATTACCATTGCATCAAAGGAAATGTATCAGGCTCAAAATCTTTATCCAAAACCTTGTTCATGATGGAGAAATTGAAGTTGAAGGAGGACCACCCTCTAAAAATGCTAAACTAAAGATCTTTCAAAAGTCATTCCTTGACTACAACAATGACCACAACAACAATGGAAACAATAATACAAAAAATTTCAACCAACCTTCCATGTCTAATGTGCTCCATTATGACTATTCTACTAACCACATATCAGCCTTTCACTCCTTGTTTTGTAAAATAGAAATAAATGATATATGTTGTTTTGATTCCATGTGTGGCCACATTGAAGAAGTAACAATTAAGAAAATACCCTTATCTTACAAGAAGCTAATTGTGGTGCAACCACTCAGTGGGGAAGAATTATTTTGCAAGCTTCAACTCCTAATCCCACCAATCCATTAGTTACACATTGGCCCACTATGCCATCCACTTCAAAGAGACCCACTTCTCACTATGATGTCCTACTTTAGTTGGGAAAGACTACTACACAAATATCCATTCTAGAGCTTCTCACCACCTCACCTATCCATAAAGAAATCCTTTAGACTACTCTTTCAGAGTCTTGTGTTCCTAAAAACATTAATGCATCTCAATTCACTGCCATGATTGGAAATACTGCCACACAACAACACCTTGTCTTCATAGAAAAAGATTTTCAAGTCTTGATCATGACCATAATTTGTCACTCAACATTGAAGTCCTTATACAATGACATAAAATAAAACAAGTCCTTATAGATAATGGGTTTAGTTAAACCTTTATACATTGAAGATGATCCACTTCTTGGGGCTTCTAGAAGATTTCCTAGACATCAATAAAAGGATAACTATTAACACATATGATGAAAGAGAGAGAATCAAAAGGGGTCATCATGCTACCACGATAAGTTGGGCCAGCTGTAATTAACATTGAATGTCATGTCCTAGATTTGGAATTACCATATAACATCTTGCTTGGTTGACCCTAGATACATACACTAAAAGTGGTCTGATCTAATTATCATTGGTGCTTGAATTTCCTCACCTAGGAAGAGTGGTCACAATTCTATGAGATCCTTTGCCTTTTTCTTTTTATAAGAGATTAGAAGGTAACCTAGCAAATTTTTCTTGAGTCAGTGAGTTTGTTAAAGTTATAACTAGATCTCTCACCATAATGGAAATACCTTCCACAACAATTCTAGAGTCATCCAATATTGATTTTAGTTTGGAAAAGGAAAAAAGAAGGTTGAAGCTATCAAGGTCAATACTATAGTGAATAAGGTTACCTTTGTTGATCAAGGAATGGGAGAGTATAATTTTGAGAATGCATTGTGTGTTGGAAAACTACTACTCTCCCCTCGATCCTTTGGTAAACCTTCCCAAATACCACCTTCTACAAATAAGGATACTATGCATGTTAATAAAACAATATTTGAACATTGGGATTCACTTAGTGATGAACACATGGAGTCTAATATCTTAGATTGGCGATATTTTGACAAAAAAGATGATCCTATGGAATTCCCTAAGGATAAGTATGTCAAGGCTCTTCCCATAATTGAACACATGGGATATCAGGACACCAACCTTGGACCTAAAGAAGATGGAATCAAAAAAACCCTTAAGGCTTCTATCTATCCTAAAGAATGAGGTTTGGGATCCATTAAAGCTAAGGTGTCCTTTGCTAACAACTATTGTACGATTGAACCTAGTTTTGAGACTAAGGAGGAGGAATTATTTGAAGTCCCCTTCCAATACATTAAGGATGACCTAGATAACTATGTTCATTCCATCACCATAGCTAACCTTTCATCCACTGACTTACCCCTCACTAACCTTGACATGATAGACTAGAACCTTCAAGAAACACCACCAGTTCTCAATATCTATAACTCTAATGAAGTAGTGATGCCTCTTTTTGGCCTTAAGAATCTCAGAGATTATGAGCATGAGATCGAATACAATAAGGAAGCCTACTTTGGTATCCAAGTCAACTCTCTTAGTCTCAAAAGTGAAAAAGAAAACAAAAATAATAATAAATAGAAGAAACATACTCTAATGAAAACTCTTTTAGAGCACTCCTAGATGAAGAAAAAGACAAAATAAAGGATGCATATTTTAGTGAAAACCTCCTAGAGGTGACAAAAGAGAGAGAGAGATTGACTTGCCATTTAGAACTCTACCTTTAGAAAAGTCATCTCTATTGAATGAAGACACAATTCTACGTAACTTGGGTATAATCACCTGCATTGTTGCTACCCTAAGTCTAGAAAAATAAGAAGTGATGACTGAGTTCCTACATAAAGGAAAAATCAATTTTGTATGGATATATAAAGATGTGTCTAGTTTAGATATAGACTTAATGGTGCATCACTTTGTAGTGGATCCAAAGATTAAACTTGTTAAGAAAAAGTATTGCAAGATGCATCCTAAGGTAGCATTTTTGGTCAAAGTAGAATTCCAAAAAATGTTAGAGGCAAAGTTCATCCAACCTATTGATTATCTTGAGTGGGTTTCCAAAAATTTTTCCTATAGGAAAAGCCTCTAGGGGCATCCACATATGTTCAGATTTTTGAGATTTAAATCTTACATGTCTTAAGGATGATTTTCCACTTCCCAACATAGACATTATAGTGGATTTGACTATTGGACATGAAATTTTATCTCTAATGGATGGTTTCTCTAGTTACAATCAGATCAAAATTGTAGAAGAAGACCAACACAAAACTTTCAACCACCTATCAACACGCAAAGACCACAATCTTCCATGATCTTCTACATATACTAATGGAAGACTATGTTGATGACATCCTAGGAAAATCTAAGACACATGATTCCCACATTGTTGTTCTTACCACCATTTTTGAAAGGTTGAAGAAATACAAAGTTTTCCTTATTCCTACAAAGTGTGTTTTTGGGGTCCAATCTAGAAAGTTGCTAGGTTACATAGTTACAAGAAGAGGCATTGAGTTCAACCCTACCAAAGTAAAAGCCATTATAGAAATGCCTCCACTTACTACATTGAAACAACTCCATGACTTTCAAGGGCAGTTATAGTCCATTAGATGGTTTGTGTCCCAGTTAGCAGATAAAGTTCATCCACTCCAACACTTGCTTTGAAAAGACATCAAGTTTCAATGGGATTGCCTATGTCAAGAAGCATTTTAGAAACTTCAATTATACCTAGCTAATCCTCTAATACTAGTCTCTCCAATCATAGGTTGATCATTGATTCTTTACATTTCTGCCACTTTAGTTTCCCTAGGTGTTTTTTTAGCATAGCTAGATGACAACAGTAATGAGAAAGCTATCTAGTATCTTAGTAGAACATTAGTTGGTATCAGTTGAACTACACTTCTATTGAGCGAGCTTTTTTGGTGATAGTCTTTTGTATAAAGAAACTATGCCATTACACACTTAATCATAGTACACATCTCATTACTAAGATAGATCCCCTCAAGTATTTTCTATCCAAACCTTCCCTCATTGGTCATGCTACAAAATGGGTCTTGATTTTAAGTGAATTCGACATTATCTATAAATACCATAAGGCCATTAAGGGACAAGTCATTTTCGGCCAACTTGTGAATACTCCTCTTTAAGGAGACCATCTTGTCATAGAAAATTTTTTAGATGATACAATTATGATTGTTACCCCTAGTACACAATGGAAGCATAATTTTGATGGTTCTTTCACATAAAAAGGATTGGGAGTAGGTATTTTGTTTGGTACACCACAAGGAGACCTTATCACTAAGTCTTATAAAATTTTGTTCCCTTGCACAAACAACATAGCTAAGTATGAAAGACTAGTAAAAGGGCTATGCCAATCTATTCGGTAAAATATGAAGAGCCTACTTCTCTTCGGAGACTACCAATTGGTCATTAGAAAAGTTATAGATGAATATCAAACAAAGGATGAAAAGTTTTCATATCGGTGAATAGTAGAAGATCTTAAACAACACTACATTCAAATAGTCTTTTAGCAGATACCAAGGAAAAATAATAAAGTAGTAGATGCTACAGCCACCATAGCCTCAATGATCACCATGCTTGAATACAATCCCAACTGTGAGTTTCTTGTTGAGAATATTTTTCTTCCTACTTATGAGCAACATGAATCACAGTTGGTGTGTGAGATTGTTGATCTTGAGTCTCCATGGTACTCTGACATTTTCACTTAACTTTATCATTAAAAAAAACCCATATCCATTTCTACAAACTAAAGTAAAACCTTCATCTATTGCACTACCCAATATACTATCCTAGGTGACACACTTTTCCAAAAACACTTTGATAGAACCCTCCTCTGATGTCTCAGTTCAAATAAAGCTAGAATGACACTCAAAGAGGTTCACTAAGGAATTTATGGTGCTCATTCTAGTGACCTTACATTAGCAAAAAAGCTCCTCATAATGGTTTATTATTGGCTTGCTATGGAAGTTGATGTCTATCATTTTGTGAAATGATGTGTTCCTTGTTAGCAACATGGAGATTTGATGCACACTCCTACCCAAGACCTTCAAACTACCATTAGACCATAGTCCTTTTCCCATTAAGGTTTTGATTTTGTTGGTCAAATATATCCAAATTCTACAAATGGCCACAAGTATATTATTGCCAACACTAAGTATTTCACAAAGTGGATCAAGGCTATCCATTTAACCTAAACCACCAAAAAATAGGTTTTGAAGTTCATCTTGAACTACATCATCTATCATTTTAGTACCCCTCAAGACATCATAACTCATAATGGGACTCCTTTCAAAAATTAGGAGGTCACCATATTGTGTAGGAAATTTGAAATCATCTAGCATTTCTCCACCAAATACTTCCCTCATGGCAATGACCAAGCTAAAGCCACTAATAAAACTATTTTGAAAATCCTAAAGAAAACTATTGATGCAGTTTGTCATGACTAGCACCTCCAAATTTCTCTCTCCCTTTGGGCCTATTGAACCTCCATCTGTACCCCCATAGGAACCACTCTATTTTTCCTTTTTTATGGCTTTGAGGCTATATTACCCATCAAAATTGAGCTATCTTCCCTTAAAATCTCTCAAGAATCTAATGTACAAAGAAGACTACTGTATTACTCTTTTGTAAGAGCTGCAACTCCTTGATGAGAGATACCTCAATACCCTAAACCACCTCCACATGTATCAAAATCACCTTCAACTCCAGTTTCACAAAAAGGGTAGACCTCAGGAATTTGAGGTGGGTGACCTAATGTTGCAACATAGCATGAGAAATCTCCAGAACCATGGAAAGAAAGGAAACTTTGAAGCTAATTGGCTTGGTCCATTTATCATTACAGCCAGATATGGTTTTGTCACATATCTAATTTACACTTTAGAGGTAGATCCACTCCCTAAGCCTATAAATATCCAATATATCAAGTGGTTTTATGCTTGAGTTCAGTAGTTCTTGTATAATGTTTTTAAAATTTCACAAAAATCCAAAAAAACTCAAAAAACCAAAATATCCAAAAACATTTGTAAAATGTTCTTGAAGAAAAGACTAAAAAGAGAAAAAAGTTACTGAAATTTTTTTATTGTCAATAAGGTCCATTATCTATAAGGCTCACCTCACTTAACCACATTTCCCCCATTTCATCCCATCTCTATGTAGAAGTCCTATCTAACTTGCACTTTTCATTCATCTAATGAAAGACCACTTGTCTGCAAGGCCTCCATCCACTTTCATCATTCAAAAGACCTCTAGTCCATGAGGCACTTCCCCATTGAATGTTCACCCTATTCTCATTATCTTAACCCTTTTCCCACAACAAAAACCTAACGAAAATCACCATTTGATACTTAACAATTCAAGACACTTGTTCTTTTAACAACTATTGCCAATGAACACTCATGACAAAAAATTAGACAAACAAAATTTCTTGGGATGAGTCCTTTCTACACATGGCACTACAACCTTCACTCTCAAATTAACATTCTTGGTAGGAATTGTGGGTTGAATGACTACTTGGTCCTGCAGTCTCTTTTAGTTGATATCATCTTTGTGTGTTAGTAGTAGTATTTTACAATGTGCCTCAATCTTCCATATCTTGGTATCACCTAAATGGTTCCAACTGACTACATATGTCATTTGCAATATCATCTATTTTCATGATTCTTTAGCACATCTATGTTTTTTTGAGTTATGGTTATGCATTGCTCACTAGGGGTAATGGATTAGCACATATTCCACCAAGATCCCTAAAAATAATTATGGTGTAAGTAGACCTCTCCAATATGTGTATGTCATTTGTTCTTCATGACTATGCAAACTACATTTATCATCCTAATGTCTCTATTTTTTTGAGATTCTAGTCCATGCAAAGTAATCTTGTCATTTTTGCTTCTATAGCATTTGGTGTCAGGATTAAATCACAGATAAAAATAACAATTACATGTAAATATAAGCAATAACAGAAAAAAATAGATCACAAAAAAGAACACAAGGCACCAAGATTTAATGTGGTTCACCCAATCCCTACACTACATCCACAAAATAGCAAGTCTAATATTATTATGATCCAATGATTACAACCTAATTACAATCTGTAATCCCTTACAGCTTAATACCACTACAAGAACCAATTTTCACATCACCACAATGAAACAATCCCTAACCCTAAGCCCTTTTAGACAAGAATTTGTATGCCACTTTATGGTTACAACATGTAGGCCATATGTCAGCCATACGTCAGCCACAATGTGGAGCATGGCTCAAAAAAAAAAATTTGAAAGAATTTATGATGTACAGTACTTTCCTAATTAGTTACCACAAAATAACAATCTCCCACTTGGAGACTAATCCTGTAGCTATACTGCTACCACATGGGGATTCTACTAGATCAAACCACCCTGGACTCTGTTGTTCTTTTATTCATGCTTAGTCTAGAAGACCAACTGAAGTAGAAGAGGAGTTTAGCTTCTCCCTTGTTACTACCGGTTGGGCATTCATTTTGCATGAGGTCAACGACAAGAATCCATAGTGTAATTCCTCTCTTGAAAAGAAAATCCTTTTGAGGATCCACTCCAAGGTTCAGTGTTTGTCTTGTGACATACCAAAATCCACTTAGTAGAAGATAAATGTGAATGTTCACGAGGAGGCCTTTGCTAGTTCCAAAAACTCTTTTACCTTGCAATCAAGTAAAATCTGTTTGCTGTCTCAAAAATATCACACCAAAGGAACAATATTTTTGTATTTTCTATTTTTCAATGAATGCAACTCTAACAATGCAGCTACCATGAGGTCCTATTCTAACAGGGGGGTTAGCAAATCAAATAACGAAATTGAAAGAAAATAACATGAAATCAAATAACTTGAAATTGAAATTCCTAAATAGACATAAACTACAGAACACAACACACTGTGAGTTAAACCTTTGAAGAGTTCAGTAGGAAACCAATGAAAATAGTAGCAGCGCTTCCTAGAATCCACTGATGCAATCATCGGTGAGAATCTGTAACAAATCGAATGATATTTCACTCTTCACCAAATCGAAAGGCCATGAAAAGTGCACTCATGCAAGACAAAAAGCTATGTAGACACAATCGAGTGATCTCTTCTCAAGCTCGTTATGTCAACAAAATTCATATATCTGTAGCAAACACCAGAACTAAAAGATCGCACAACCAGAAACAACACAATAAACCTTTGGCTCAATCACAATCTCATGAATAAAATCCATAAAACAATGACACATCTAGGCAAGAATAACTACACTCTGAATGCTAGCACCAAAAGCATAATTTTATTGCACAATAACAGCGGCCTTTGTTACATTTTACAATGGGGTATTTATAAGAAATCATCTCCTCAATTTGTGTTGAGAGTGAAAGATATCTTGATGCAATAAAATGCTTTTAAAACATTAAAACAAACTAAATATATACAAACTGGTAATCTAACTGGTGCTTAGAGGGACTCCATCCGTATTTTATTCATTAATTGGATGCATGAGCCCTTTACATGTCAAAAAAAATGAAAGCATGAGAGAGAAAGTAGGAGGAAGCCATCAATCAAAGTAGAAATGCATGGAGAAACCCAAAAATAGAAGTTGGCCCTTCACTTGATGTGTGTCAGAGTTAACTTGCCATTAAAATGCGTTTCAAATGCAGGGAAAGTGTTATTTTTGAAACTGGCAGTCAACTGTCAGTGCACCTCTAAATTTTAGAGCTACATGAAAATGCGGAGCTACGAAGCTGCAGACCTCGACTGAGTCAAAAACCTCAAAAAAATTCTAAGTGTCAAAATTGAAATTCTGGCATCTGGGTTTTGTTCATCTTCATCCTAAAGATATGTTTGGATATTTGCCCTTGAATTTCTCTATAATCTCAGTAATCTTAGCAGCATCAGGAAGACCCAAAGCCTCATACTTATCTTTAACCTTCTGTCTGTAGTTGTCCACCTCAATTCAAGTTTTTGCAAAATCCCCAAGTTTGGCATCCAACTCTAACAATGCTTCTTCTGTCCTGAAGGCTTGTCTGATGTCTTCATCACTAGATGCTTCCTCTAATGTCTTTTTGAAGTTTTCTACAACTACCTCAACTGATAAAAGCTTCTCTCATTCTTCATCTTCAAAAATATCCAAGCATGCATCACTATATAACTTTTCTGCTTCCAAAATTTGCTCTCGAGCTTGGTCCTTGAGCCTGTGTATCTCATCATGTAATGTTTCCATCACTTTATTTCCTTTTGCAATCTTTTCTATCCAATCATCTATCATGTCTAGCTCTTCACCAGTATATACATCAATCAAAATGCGGTACCTTTGTCCTTTTATGGCCTGTAGAATTTGCAAATCCTTGCTCCAAATCCGTACCTCATCCATAATGTCGAAGTCCTGCCTCAAAATTACAACGATCTTATCAACATTTTCTTGTGTAGCATGCAATAATTTCAGACTTCTTGTAATTATAGTGATACCCCTATCCTCAAGGTTGTCTTCCCAATCCTGACAAGCTCTCAAAAATGGATTGAGCCGAACACCTTCCCCTTCTTTAAGAATGGTATTCAAAGTCTCCTCGGGGTGTTGAGAATAAAGAGGACCAATAACTTCAGCTAGATATCCTTTCAAGATCTCAACTTGCCTTCAAAGTGCTCTGATTTCAATCTCATCACATTCCATGTGGTTAAGAACCTCTTTGACTCCCATAGTCATCATTTGTCGAGAAGTATCCCATGTAGGTTTCCCTAACGTGATATCCTTTACTTCATAGTCCTGAAGGCTGACAACTTCTTCATCTGTACCTTTCGAGGATGAGCCAATTGTGGAAATAGGTCCTAATTTTGAGTAGTGGTAATGAATGCAAATGGTGTTGCATCCTATAATGGAGAGTCAGGCTTGCTCAAAATCTCTGCAATGTCACAGATATCATCCTCTGAAGCAAGGAATTGATGCTTAGCACTTCTCATTATTTCCTTTTGGAACCATCTCGGGATGTGTCTTTCTTCAACCTTAGCTCTAGATGATGAAGGGATGTGTTTAGCTACCTCCTTCCCTTTGTCATTTTTGCTTGGAGTTTCCTATTGTGAGGGTTCTTCTTCTATAGTCTCAATTTTTGTAGATCTCGTAGTTTGATCCTCAACTTCATAGGAAGGCTATTGTATACATTCCATTACCTGTGCCTCTTTTGGTGGCTCATTAGTCCTTGGTTATGGTTCTCCTTGTAATGATGATTCTTTTTTAACATGTTCCTCTGAACTCAAAGGTGCAGGTGTCACTAGAACATTATCTACCATCATAGACTGAGGTGAAGATTGGGGCGTTGGATCAAGACCTTGTGTCTCAGGTGGCATCTACATCCAATCTTGCTATTGAAATTCACCTATAGGAGTATCTCTAATCTTATCTCCAACCAATTCTATACCTACTGGCATGAAATCAAAATCTGGAATGGAGAGAATATCATCACCTAGCTCCCTTTGCTCATTCACCCATCATTGTACATCATCTTCTGACAAAGAGAGCTCTATTGTTTCAGCTTGGGTGGGTGGTGGGGTATTTGTGACATTCTTCTTTCTTTCCAATTCTGTAGCTTTGGCAAGTCAGGTTCTCCCTTGTAGAGGCACTTGCTCTTCCTCTCCATTTGACTCTATTTCATCCTCATCTGATTCTTCCTCGAGAATGGTTTCAATAATAGATGGATTAGGCACTAATCTTTTATGAACTCTCTGCCTCTTGTTCATTCTAACCTTGACCCTCCTTTGCTTCTGTGGAACCATAGGAGAAGCGAGCTCTTGATGCATCAGAGGAATGGCTGTCTCTAGAATCTCTCCCTCCTCTTGCTAGCTTGACAAAATAGGAGATAATGGAAAATCAACCTAGATATGAGAAATCCCAGAGTTGTGGGGGTCCTAGGGAGTAGATTCATGTTGCTGCAAAGGGGCCTGTTCTTCAACATGCTCTGTTTGGATCCTTTGAGGAGAGTCTCTCTTCTTCTTTTCTTTCTTCTTCTCTGGTGGATGGTAATATCCCACTGGACGATCAAGCTGGTAGACCATTTTTGGCCTGATAGGAGACTGGAGCACAAAGATTGGAACTGTGACTTTCCTCCCCTTTACCTTTTCTGGGCGAGCATGTATATGGAATATCACTGTATCCAGAATTGGATAAAGTGGAAAGAGTTTCTTGATCCAAATCTTTTTCATTCTGATGACATGTCTTGCTCGATGATTAATATCATCTCCTTCCTCTCTATCAATTTCTGCATTCAGAATGGGCCTCTCACCAACTTTATCTGTATTGAATAAGGGATCTAGTAGCTCCTGTGAATCTTATAGCCTTATCTCAACCAGGATGGTCAAATGGAGAGCCTTCTCTGTTAAATACAAAGTCATTCTATAATAGTCCCTGATATGGACATCATAGTCATTTGTGGCATTCATCCAATGATCTTCAATGGCGTCCTCATGGTAGAACTCTTTTCCTGCCAAATTCTCCACTTTACCAACATTGTCAAAGAACGACCGGGGAGAGTTATATTCCTCAAGAGGATAGCTCTCCCACTCCCACTTGAAAGTTGGGATATCCTGCTTTCTCTTTACTTGGTATGCCCCTATTACAAAAGGCCAATCCCAACAAGGCCTTCGTTGTTTCTTGATCCTCTCATAGGCTACCTCAATCTGTCAAGATATTTCCATCAGAACCAACTTGTTACTTGGGTACCTTGGGAGCTTCTTTGGATGGATAGATGCACCACCAACCAGAATGTATGTGAATGTTTGGAACTGGATAAAATATGCACCGAGAGCTGTGATCTGTGCCTTGGCCTCATCAGACAATTTCTTTCCATAGTCACCTTTGATGAATCGAATGATGGAAAAGATAAAGGCATCATTCACAATCCTGTACTCTTTGCTTTGTAGTGAGAGCTTTTTCTTAACTAGCTAAGGATAAACTATATACGACCATGTGTTAGGATCCTGCATACTACCCCTTTTGTACAACCTGGGATAGTCAGTGGCTCTTGCTGCAAGTAGATGTATCACATAAGAAGTCATATAGAACTTCTTCTTGTCCTTTACTATCCACAACTGATCACACAAGTTCTCACTAAGTGTGGTAGCCCAATCTAGTGGCATCTTTGCATGTCTAATGGTTTCAATGAAGTTAACCATGAATGGAGCGAGATGACTTGCTGCAAGCAATCCCATAACTCTGATCAGGAGAATGATTGAATATCCAATGTCATCCATCATGTATCCTCGAGCCATATCTACTTTGCTAATTGTCTTTCCTCGAGATGGCTTCTTATTGAAGTATGAGGAATATATGATGTCCATGGCCTCCTGGTGATGATCCTTATGCTACCTCTCAGCTACTTCATATGAAAGCCTGATAAACTAATCAGCTCTAGGTAAGTGAAAGACTCTCTCAATATTATCAGGTCGTAGATCCAAGACTACTTCCCCAATGACACTCTTTACCACCCTTTCCTTGGTAACAAAATGTCGGGATAAGGTCATAATCAATTCAGCTGACTTAACAGTCCCAGGATGTGATGCTGCATTTACCAATCCAAACCGTATTAAGGCGGATCTCAAAGAAGATCTTTTAGTTGGGTTGTTACAAACCCTCAAAAATTCTCCCAAGTCCGTGTGTCCAAGTTCTGTGTCTTTGATCTCAGAGTGTTCATTGTGCAATCATGACTTCGAGGTTACACCTTGGAACTTGTATACAATTGGCTTTGTTATTGATCTGGATGTGGACACCATTTGATTGTATTAACTGCATGTCACAAAAAAAAAAAAAAAATTATTAATTACTAGATACATAAAACACATTAAAAAAAAATGATATTCAAAAACCAATTTTATTTTACTTATGATTTATTATTATTATTATTATTTTAAATTTGTTTTTTTTTTTTTTCAAATTTTTTTTTTTTTGGGTTTTTTGATCAAATATAAAATAATAATAATAATAATAAATGAGGGCGGTGGCCATGGCCGCGCGTGCAACCCTAAAGGCGCACGTACCGCCCAGGTGCCATGCGTCCAAAAGGGCACCGTGGCAGCGTGGCGCATGCGCAACCCTAAAAGCGCGTGCAGCACTGTGCATCCAAAAGGGCAGTGCGACAGTGTGGCGCGCACGCAGCGTGTGAATGGAGAGAGGGTGGGGGGGAAGAGTTTTCTCACCTTCCTCTCTTAGCTAAAAAAAAAGGAAGTGAAAAAATGATAATGACTAGGAGGAAGGAGGGGGTTTTATAACCCTCTCTCCTTGCTTGTTTTTACAAAGCACGCGCAATTTTTATTTTTATTTTTTTAATTTTACTCTAACTAATTTAAACGAGACTTTCTCCTTCTTTCAATTTTTGAACTATGAGCCCGAGAGTCAGAAGAAAGTAGGGGGCCCCCATTCCTAGTGAGGAATGGGGCATGTGTTGTGGATACCACAACAAATAGCCCCAAAAAAAGGAAGAAATGACCAAGGCATTTCTTCATCAGCAAACATTCTTCCATTGTGCGTCAAACACCAACCAAACCTCAAACACCTCGAGCGTATCTCAGATGACCTTGCAATCCAAATTTCTGAAGTCTAAACCTTCAAACTCAATGTGTGCATTGTGTATTCATTCTCTTTGACGTATCAGGATGTCATCAATCAAAGTTTTCTATCAACTTAAAACAATCTTCCACCCCTCTCAGTTCATTCATTCAGAATTTTCACGAAGGCTCTTTGTCAATCAATTGCTTGACCAGATAAGAGAATCAGTTTGAGAGCTCTTGGCAGGATGTCACGTTCTTTAATTTCAAGCCTTTTGCATAATTGCTCCATTTCATTTAAATGTTACTTTTGATGAAACAATACTTTTGACTACAAGGGACTTTGTTTTGTAATGCACCTTTAGCCATTTTAGACCAGTAGAATCCTTCTAACTTAACACCATCTCCCTTTTTTTTTTTTCTTTTTTTTTTTTTGGTATCCTGACTACGTTTAGATTGTGTAGCCAGAACATCGGTGTCATTTCTTGAATTCAATCTCTTATGAACATCCCATGCGTTCCTCTTTTAGAACCTTTTAAGAAACTCTTATGCCAAACAACGATCTTAGTAACCCTTCGAGGAGACCCCTCCTGTTTGAATTGGTCAGAATTTGGATCATCATCATCTTTGACTTGAAATTGAACAACACTTGACACCATCAAATCTTTAAATTTGCAAAGTGTTGAGAGTTTGTTAGTCCAGGCTTCTGATTTCCAAACTGAAAGTCCCTTTAATTCCATGAGAGATGTATGTTGCTTGGTTGGTATAAAACACACAATCGTCCAAATGTTTTGACAAAGAAATACCTCCTCCTAAAATTGGGACCAAAGAGTGGTTAGTTAAATCTCAAGAAAATTCCCAAGTACACCTTACCCCCTAGGACTGACCTGACTTTAAAAGAAAACACACGACTGAAAGCAAACACACAACTTAGAAAAAGGAAACACACTTGCAGAAGTAAACACCATTGCAGAAATGAAAATTTAATCTACGTGTGGAAATGAAATCTAACTTTAAAAAAAAAAAAAAAAATTCAAAAATTTTAAGACCTCAAAATAATGTTTCAAAAATTTCCCATTTATGGGAAAAGGTAGAAATTCCCCCTGTAAGGAACTTAGCCTAAATGTGTTTTCTCTGAGAATTTCCACAATCTAATATGGGCCTGTCCACAAGCATTGAAACTTGGTATGGCTTCTCGACTTTTCTTTTGCCTTATCCCAAAGTAGGACTAGGTCAGAAATCTTGAAAGATTTTATGGTGGCCCTCTTGTCGAACCATCTCTTGACTACGGCTTGATGTTTAGCCATGTCTTCTAATGCAGTTGTTTGTTTCTCATCAATTTCTAGAAGATTCATCAATCAAATTTGTACTTTGTCAGTGCCATCCGCATACCCACTCATGAATTTTAAAATAGGAATCTTAAGATTGAGCAAGAATACCAGTTCTTGCTCGTAAAAAAGTAGATAAGGAGAAGTACCCAAGGCCTTTTTAATCCTGACCCGATCTATCCACAAGGCATATTTCAATTGTGTATGCCAATCCCTAGGGTTCTCCTTCAACAGTCATTTTATAACAGTGATCAAATTTTTGTTTGTAGACTCTGCTACCCCCATTTCCTTGCAGGTAGTAATTTGAAGAGAATCTGATGATGATGTTGTTTTCAAATGCCCATTGTCTCAAAAATGTAGATGCAAATGTAGATCCATTGTCGCATACAAGAGCAAACAGCATTCCAAATCTGGTAACAATATGTTCTTCCAAAAAGTCTATCACCACCTTAGCAGTGCAACTTCTGAAATTCTCAGCCTCTATCCATCATGTGTAGTAATCGGTAGCTGTAAGGATGAATGCATGTCCAGTTGATGACGGTGGGTTTACTAGACCAATGAAATCCAGTCCCCACTTTGCAAAAGGGCACACCTTGTATACCGATTGGAGTGGCATTGTTGGCTGCCTCTATTTGTTAGCACTAGTCTAGCATGTATGACAAGAACACACATGTTCGAACGTATCCTTGAATATTGAGGGCCAAAAATAACCTGATCTTAAAATCATGTGTGTTGTGGCTTCTGTTGAACCATGTCCCGTACCATACTTATCATGAAACTATTCTAGGACATCCTTAGCTTCTTCACGTCCTAAGCATTTCAAATAAATCCCCTCGTAGTTCCTTTTATACAACTTGTTACCAAGTAACTTGTAAGACTCACATTTCATCTTAAGTCCCCTACGTTGCAAACTGTTCATCCACTTCGGGTATTGGCCTTGTAGGAGAAAATAGACAATATCCTGGTACCACACATCTGTCACCACACCTTGATTGATATTAACTTGTGATACAACCATCTTCTTTTGATCATCTTCATTAGTTTCATAATCAAATTTGAATTCCTTTTGACTTCCTTCTTGGTTGTCAATGATCATTTTGGATAATCCTTGGCCTCTAATTAATCACATAGGTTGAATCTCTAGATCGAATTCTTGAAGTATTGCCATCCACTTTCCTCTTCTTTTGCCAAGTTCATTTTGCATCAAAAGATTTTTACTGTTGGGTCAGGTACAATTGCATACACCTTACTTCTAATTATGTAGTGACGAAACTTCTTTACTGCCTTGATTAATGCAAAGAACTGTTTATCAAGATTTGAACATTTTAACTCAGCGTTCTTTAGAGGAGAACTCATGAAAACAATGGCTTGTTCATCCTCCCTTTCTCTTTTTTGTGTCAAGATCCCTATGCAAGAATGTTCAGAAGCAAAGGAATAGATCTTGAAGGGTAACCCGTAATCTAGACTTACCAAAACCAAGGCTGTGGAGATGGCAACCTTAATATCTTGGAAAGATTTCTTTATCTCTGGTACCCATTATGTTTTAGCCCCTTTTTTGAGTAAATCATTGAGGGGGTGCACTATCTCTACGAAACCACTTATGAATTTGCGTACAAAGTTTATCTTTCCAAAAAAAGATCTTATTTCCTCCCGACTATGAGGAGGTGTTAACTTCAAAATAGACTCAACTCTATCTAGATCAATGTAAATTCCAACTTCAGAAATGACATGTCCCAAGAGCTTTCCTTTAGTAACACCGAATGAACATTTCTTTGGATTGAGTGATATGCTATACTTGCAACATCTATTGAATACCTGCCTTAGATCAGCAATATGAGTACTTCGATCCTTCGAAAAGATAGTCAAGTCATCCATGTAGATGACTATACACCTTTTTATCAATCCTTTGAAGGCTTCATCCATTGCTCATTAAAATGTAGCTCCTGCATTAATCAACCTGAAAGGCATCCTTTTGTAGGCAAACGTTCCCCACTTGGTCATAAAAGTAGTCTTTAGCCTATCTCTTTCATCACCCATCACTTGGTTATATCCTAAGTAACCATCCAAAAATGACATCATCTTTGAACCATTAACAATTTGCAACACTTCATCTAATGAGGGTAGAGGGTAGTTATCCTTCTAAGATGCCAAGTTCAAGTTACGAAAGTCAACACAAAGGCGAATCTCTCCAGTCTTTTTTCATACAGGGACCAAATTTACTACCCAGGTGGAATGATGAATAGGGAATATGATCTTAGCATCCAGTAGTTTTTTGACTTCTTTCATAATTAGTGGTTCGATTATCAGATTTACTGGTCATTGTCTTTGCCAAAAAGGTTTAGCATCTGGTTTCAATGGGATTTTGTGTGTGATAATCTCAAGATCATAAGTTTTTAATTCTTCATAGCTCCAAGCAATGACATATTTGTACTCGATGAGAAACTTGAGCATGTCTTCCAGTTCCTTTTGGTTGCATGCTTTTCCTATTTGCATCATTTTTGGTTCTTCATCAGTGCCTAAATTGTACAAGTCACATTCTTCAATTTCTTTCTCTTGAGTTTCCCTTGTATGGAATGCTGATTCGTCACGGTCAAAAATGTGTTCAAGTTCAACCATCCCTTTTGGAATGTTGTTGGTTTTAAAATTAAGGATTCCATCATCATCCTCAAGCTCATCATCTTCAAGCTTGTCTTTAGGTGTATCATCAATCTCTTTTCCTTGGAAATGGTGACTGCACATAATAAACTTGAGTATATGTTGATCATCTTGAAAGACTTGAAAGTTCATGATATTGTCAAGAATGGTAGGAACGGAAACTAATTCAACTAAGAATCTTTTCAACTTTGTTCTTTCTACTAGTTGTAAAGTGCTGGCTGAAATTGCAAGGGTTTCTACTACCACATTCTTTCTTCTTGGAATGGATTTGATGTTTAGAGCTTCAAAGTCATCCATTATATCCCATACCCTTTTCCTGTAAGCGATTAATCTTTTGTCATTGCATGAGTATATGGATTTTACTTTCCTTATCACTAGTTGAGAATCTCCTTCGATTATAAGAGCAGCAACTCCTTTTTCCAATGCAAAGAGAAGTCCTCGAATCAAGGCTTCATATTCTGCGCCATTATTAGAACATCTAAACTGTAATCAATATGTAGCATAGAAAGACATACCTTTGGGTTGATTAGCTCAATACCTGAACTACCTCCTGATTTGCATCTGGACCCATCGAAGCAGAGTGTCCAAACTATATTTTCCTTGGGTTTTCTGACTTTGTGCTTATTTGTCCTTAACTTTTCTTTTACTTGAGTCTTGAACAACTATTTCTTAGGAACCCATTATAACTTTTCTCGTGTAGGGCTTGATGAATCTCCTTCATATCCCATGGATAGAGGAAGAGTGTGTTTTTCTTGCTCCTCCTGAATTTCCTCTATTAGCTCAGTGATTTGTTCAACCTTAGGTTCCAGATGAATGACTATTGAGGTCCATCCTTTACCTTTAACATATCATCTTCTTCTCTAAACTTTAATCATCCCAGGACGAGGAGAAGATAAACCTCCACCATTTGAAGAGGTATCATTGTATGGTACATTTAAATCTTCACTTTCCTCCTCAGTTTGTTCAATAAGGTTGGATGAATTCGCTAAATCTCGACTTTCAATCATTTCATCACTTGAGGTCTTTGTATTCTTGTTTTCCATAATTTTTGTCAAAACCTTTGCTACTGCTTCTTGGCATACTGAACATTCGAACTTTGAATGACTAACTTTGTGCAACTGGCAAAATCCTAGAAGGAGGAGGATATTAGGGTCAGCTTCCTCTCCTAAACATTGTAGATTAGTGACCAAACTTTCTATGAATTGTGTCACGGTCTCACTTTTGGGTACCGACACCTTAGGTTCTTCATTTTGATCTTGAGATGTCTTGTTTGGGACCATATTCAATAGCATCACTTTGTACGACCCCAAGCCAAATTGTAAGAATGCTACCTCATTTGGGGCATTGTAATCCATGATCATTGTTTTCAGTTTGGGCTCAGCATCTATCTTGATTTGATTGTTCAAACCTTTCCATGGCAACCATAATTGAGTGAAATTTGTAGAGAGCCATCCTTTGAGACATTTTGTCCATTCTCTGCTAAGGAGTAATCCATAGGTCTCTAGGATGTCAACCACATGTATGTCAATAATATCTTGGATCCAAGGATCAACTGTTAGCTATATCCACACATCTTTCAACACTCCAATGACTTTTACCTCTGTTTTATCCAACTGTATTACCACTCGATTGGAGGGTTGAGGATTAACTCCTAGCCTTTGAGCTATTGATAATGGCATCACATTACAAGAAGCTCCCAAATCAATAAGAAAATTGTGTAGATTCTTTCCATATATCCTTATGCTTAGCAAAAATGGGGGTACCTCGACTTTGTCCTTGAACATAGTAGGCATTGCTTCTGCAGTATTTACTTATTGTGGCACCATCTTTTGGGGGACATTATTCATATTATGGGAAACCTTTTTATTATCCAATGTCTTCATGAGTGCTTCTCTTTGTTGTGGACAATTCTGCAACATGTCAAACATGGACATATTGGCTTTTGTTTTCTTCAGGTCTTCGACCGCATTATATTTTTCAGTAGACCACGCAGGGTTCCTTAGTATTATCCGTATGTTTACTTGATTTTGATACTGTGGTCCTCCTTGGGCTAGCCTTACTGGTGGTGGATTGTTGCTTGCTCTAGGATCAGGTGGGGTTGGTTGCAAATCAAGAGGAATTCCATCAATCAAGGGATCCTTTTTGTTTCTAAGATTATATGTGTTTCGATTATCATTTTAAAAGGAAAACATCTCATCATGTTGAAGATCGGGTTCTTGACTAAAAGGGAATGAGAATTCTTCATTTGCTTGTTGTTCCACTTGTACATTCTGAGTAGAATTGTAAGATTCTAATAGCATTGTGTTGAATTTAATAGGAGGTGGATTATCATTCATTGGCGAGTTTTGATTCACATCCTGATTACCATTGTAGTATGCACCATCGTTGCTAGGCATATTTTGGCTATCATCATACTGAATGTTGTTGTTATCAGCAAGAATGCTTCCATTATTTGGTTTAGTGTTCCATTATCGGTTTTATCTTTGGAAGCCATTGTTGCGATCAGGAGGATTTAAATTATTTCCTCCCCCGTTGTTTCCTACATTTTTGTTGTCGTTATTGTTGAAGTTCCTATTGTAATTTTGACCAAAATTATTGTTGTAGGGGTCAACATTGTTTCTCTAGAAGTTGTTACTTTATCCTTTAGACAATCTAAGATGCATCAATTCATTTTTCATTTGCGGCATGGTTTTCTTCATCTGACCAACTTTCAACAGGAGATTATTATCTGCTTCCACAGGAACCATCACCTTTTGTTCAAAGAAGGCTATTTTTAGGGGCTCATACCCTGGATATGTTATCGCTTGAGTTTGTGGAGCTGGTACCTGTTGTAATGGAACTAGGTTCATAGGTATGAACTGACTAGGTATGGTGGGTGCTCCCACAGGAACTGTTGGCATTGTAGGGATTTCCTACGTAGAAAGCATCATTCCTCCTCCATTAGGATTAGCTTGCTTTGTGAATGTAATTGCTTCTGCAAGGACTTTTACCAATGTGTCAATATTTGCTACAGGGATTCTCCTTAGAAAAATCACAGTAAGAGGATGCATGGCATTGAAATAAACTTGGATGGCAGCTTCAACCAAAATTTTGTACGGTGTCTCCAACTTGTGGTAGGCCATATGAAAATGATGATTGAAGCGTGAAACCGTTTCAGCTGGGTCCCTTTTTATTGATATGAATTGTTGATGTATCACTGCTGGACTGATGAATGTTTTGAATTGTTCCAAAAATTATTTTTCAAAAGTGTCCCAGTCTCCAATGCATCCTAGTGGTAGGTTCACGTACCAATTGAAGGCAATTTCCCCCAAAGAGTAGGGAAATAAATGAAGAACCACATCTTCATTAGCAATTTGCTTCCGGTTGCAAATTTCCTTAAAAATCTTGACATGATCTTTGGCGGTTCTTGTTTCTCCATAAATAAACCTTGGATAGAATTTCTTAGGATTCTTAGGGAGGTCATGGAGGGCACCTCTCAAGCTAAGGGGTGAATCAACTGCATTTGCAAAAAAGGCCATTGGAGGGTTTTGTGGACCTAAAGGCGGGTGGAAAGGTGATGGGAGTGTTGGAATAGGTGGAGGTCCACTTGGTGGTTGAATGGGTGGTGGAGTAAAGAAGACAATGAAATGTCGAATGGAAGTGGTTAAATTCAAGGTATTCCTCTGTCACTGCGTGGCTTATGAAAATGAGTAAGCTCTAGAAATTCTTCGGCACTTGGTGAAGATCTTAATGCTTGCTGGAATGGGGATCTAGGCTCAATATCTTCCATCTTGTATCAATTCTGGGAAAAGTGCACCTCTGCAGAAGCACACTTCCTCACTTCTTCTAAATTTTGCGGACCACCAAGTTTTGTAAACCTGCGGATCTACGGACATGTAGACCTGCGGACCTAAATTTCTAAAAATTTCAAAAGTGATTTTTGAACCTTTTACGTAGTGTAGATTTATTGCAAGGGTGCAAAATCTTCGAAATTTGATCAAATCTTTCTTGTTCTCAATAGTATGTTCTTTGTAGGGCCCCTCCTTCTAGCACCACTTATGTTGGGCATTCGTTTTGCACGAGGTCAATGGTAGGAATCCATAGTGTAATTCTTCTCTTGAAAAGAAAATCTTTTTGAGGATCCACTCCAAGGTTTAGTGTTTGTCTTGCAACGTACCAAAATCCGCTCAGTAGAAGATAAATGTGAATGTTCACGAGGAGGCCTTTGCTGGTTCCAAAAACTCTTTTACCTTGGAATCAAGTAAAATCTGTTTGTCATCTCAAAAATATCACACCAAGGAACAATATTTTTGTATTTTCTATTTTTCAATGAATGCAACTCTGACAATGTAGCTACTATGAGGTCCTATTCTAACAGGGGGGTTAGCAAAGCAAATAACGAAACTGAAAGAAAATAACTTGAAATTGAAATTCCTAAACAAACATAAACTACAAAACACAACATGCTATGAATTAAACCTTTGAAGAGTTTGGTAGGAAAGCAATGAAAATAGGAGCAGTGCTTCCTAGAATCCACTAATGCAATCATCGGTGAGAATCTGTAACAAATCGAATGATATTTCACTCTTCATCAAATTGCAAGGCCATGAAAATTGAACTCATGTGAGACAAAAAGCTATGTAGACACAATCGGGTGATCTCTTCTCAAGCTCCTTACATCAACAAAATTCATATATCTGTAGCAAACACCAGAACTAAAAGATTGCACAACTAGAAACAACACAATAAACCTTTGGCTCAATCACAATCTCATGAATAAAATTCATAAAACAATGACACATCCATGCAAGAATAACTACACTCTGAATGCTAGCACCAAAAGCATAATTTTATCGCATAATAACAACGGCCTTTGTTACATTTTATAATGGGGTATTTATAAGAAATTGTCTCCTCAATTTGTGTTGAGAGTGAGAGATATCTTGATGCAATAAAATGCTTTTAAAACATTAAAACAAACTAAATATATACAAACTAGTAATCTAATTGGTGCTAAGAGGGACTCTATCCATATTTTATTCATTAATTGGATGCATGAGCCCTTTACATATCAAAAATAATGAAAGCATGAGAGAGAAAGTAGGAGGAAACCATCAGTTGAAGTAGAAGTGCATGGAGACACCCTAAAATAGAAGTTGTCCCTTCACTTGATGTGTGTTAGAGTTAACTTGCCATCAAAATGCATTTCCAATGCATGGAAAGTGTTACTTTTGAAATTGGCAGTCAACTGTCGCACCTCAGAATTGTGAAGCTGCATGAAAATTTGAAGTTGCAGACGTGCGGACCTGTGGAGCTGCGGAGATGCAGACCTTGACTGAGTCAAAAACCTCAAAAAATTTCTAAGTGTCAAAATTGAATTTCTGGCATCTAGGTTTTGTTCATCTTCATCCTAAAGATATGTTTGGATATTTTCCCTTGAATTTATCTATAATCTCAGTAATCTTAGCAGCATCAGGAAGACCCAAAGCCTCATACTTATCTTTAACCTTCTGTCTATAGTTGTCCACCTCAATTCAAGTTTCTGCAAAATCCCCAAGTTTGGTATCCAACTCTAACAATGCTTCTTCTGTCCTGGAGGCTTGTCTAATGTCTTCATCACCAGATGCTTCCTCTAATGTCTTTTTGAATTTTTCTACAACTACCTCAACTGATAAAAGCTTCTCTCATTCTTCATCTTCAAAAATATCCTAGCATGCATCACTATATAACTTTTCTTCTTCCAAAATTCACTCTCGAGCTTGGTCCTTGAGCCTATGTATCTCATCATGCAATGTTTCCATCACTTTATTTCCTTTTGTAATCTTTTCTATCCAATCATCTATCATGTCTAGCTCTTCACCAGTATATACATCAATCAGAATGTGGTACCTTTGTCCTTTTATGGCCTGTAGAATTTGCAAATCCTTGCTCCAAACCCGTACCTCATCCATAATGCTGAAGTCCTGCCTCAAAATTGTCACGATCTTATCAACATTGTCTTATGTAGCATGCAATAATTTGAGACTTCCTATAATCATAGTGATACCCCTATCCTCAAGGTTGTCTCTCCAATCTTGACAAGCTCTCAAAAATGGATTGAGTCGTACACCTTCCCGTTCTTTAAGAATGGCAGTCAAAGTCTCCTCAGGGTGTTCAAAATCAAGAGGACCAATAACTTCAGCTAGATATCCTTTCAAGATCCCAACTTTCCTTCAAAGTGCTCTGATTTCAATCTCATCACGTTCCATGTGGTTAAGAACCTCTTTGACTCCCATAGTCATCATTTGTTGAGAAGTATCCCATGTAGGTTTCCCTAACGTGATATCCTTTACTTCATAGTCTTGAAGGCTGACAGCTTCTTCATCTATACCTTTTGAGGGATGAGCCACTTGTGTAAATAGGTCCTGATTTTGAGTAGTGGTAATGAATGCAAATGGTGTTGCATCCTGTAATGGAGAGTTAGGCATGCTCAAAATCTCTGCAATGCCACAGATATCATCCTTTGAAGCAAGGAATTGATTCTTAGCACTTCTCATTATTTTCTTTCAAAACCATCTTGGGATGTGTCTTTCTTCAACCTTAGCTCTAGATCCTGTTGTGAGGGTTGTGCTTTTGTAGTCTCAGTTTCTGTAGATCCCATAGTTTGATCCTCAACTTCTTGGGAAGGCTGTTGTATACATTCCATTACCTATGCCTCTTTTAGTGGCTCATTAGTCCTTGGTTTTGGTTCTCCTTGTAATGATGATTATTTTTGAACATGTTCCTCTGAACTCAAAGGTGGAGGTGTCACTAGAACCTTATCTACCATCATAGACTGAGGTGAAGATGGGGGTGTTGGATGAGGACCTTGTGTCTCAGGTGGCATCTGCATCCAATCTTGTTGTTGAAATTCACCTGTAGGAGTATCTCTAATCTTATCTCCAACCAATTATATACCTACTGGCATGAAATCAAAATCTAGAATGGAGAGAATATCATCATCTAGCTCTCTTTTCTCATTCACCCATCATTGTACTTCATCTTCTGACAAAGAGAGCTCTACTATTTCAGCTTGGGTGGGTGGTGGGGTATTTGTGACATTCTTCTTTCTTTCCAATTCTATAGCTTTGGCAAGTCAGGTTTTCCCTTGTAGAGGCACTTGCTCTTCCTCCCCATCTGACTCTGTTTCATCCTCATCTGATTCTTCCTCAAGAATGGTTTCAATAATAGGTGGATTAGGCACTAATCTTTTATGAACTCTCTGCTTCTTGTTCATTCTAACCTTGACCCTCCTTTGCTTCTATGGAACCATAGGAGAAGCGAGCTCTTGATGCATCGGAGGAATGGATGTCTCTGGAATCTCTCCCTCCTCTTGTTGGCTTGACAAAATAGGAGGTAATGGAAAATCAACCTAGATATGAGAAATCCAAGAGTCGTGGGGTCCTAGGGATTATATTCATGTTGTTGCAAAGAGGCTTGTTCTTCAACATGCTCTATCTGGATTCTCTGAGTAGAGGCTCTCTTCCTCTTTTCTTTCTTCTTCTCTGGTGGATGGTAATATCCCACTGGACGATCAAGTTGGTAGACCATTTCTGGCCTAATAGGAGACTAGAGTGCAAAGATAGGAACTATGACTTTCCTCCCTTTTACCTTTTCTGGGTGAGCATGTATATGGAATATCATTGTATCCGAAATTGGATGAAGTTGAAAGGGTTTCTTGATCCAACTCTTTGTCATTTTGATGACATGTCTTGCTTGATGATTAATATCATCTCCTTCCTCTCTATCAATTTTTGCATTCAGAATGAGCCTCTCGCCAACTTTATCTGTATTGAATAAGGGATCTAGTAGCTCCTACGAATCTTGTAGCTTTATCTCATCCGGGATGGTCAAATGGAGAGCCTTCTCTGCTAAATACAAAATCATTCTACGATAGCCCCTGATAAAGACATCATAGTCATTTGTGGCATTCATCCAATGATCTTCAATAGTGTCCTTGTGGTAGAACTCTTTTCCTGCCAAATTTTCCACTTTACCAACACTGTCAAAGAATGGTTGGGGAGAGTTATATTCCTCAAGAGGATAGTTCTCCCACTCCCACTCGAAAGTTGGGATATCTTGCTTTCTCTTTACTTGGTATGCCCCTATTACAAAAGGCCAATCCCAACAAGGCCTTCATTGTTTCTTGATCCTCTCATAGGTTGACTCAATTTGTCGAGAAATTTCCATCAGAACCAACTTGTCACTTGGGTACCTTGGGAGCTTCTTTGGATGGATAGATGCACCACCAACCCGAATGTATGTGAATGTCCAAAACTGGATAAAATATGCACCGAGAGCTACTTGGCCTCGTCAAACAATCTCTTTCCATAGTCACCTTCAATGAATCGAATGATGGCAAAGATAAAGGCATCATTCAGAATCTTGTACTCTTTGCTTTGCGGTGAGAGCTTTTTCTTAACTAGCTGAGGATAAACTATATACAACCATGCATTAGGATCCTACATACTGCCCCTTTTGTACAACTTGAGATAGTTGGTGGCTCTTGCTGCAAGTAGATATATCACATAAGAAGTCATATAGAACTTCTTCTTGTCCTTTACTGTCTGCAATTGATCACACAAGTTCTCACTAAGTGTGGTAGCCCAATCCAGTGGCATCTTTGCATGTCTGATGGTTTCAATGAAGTTAACCATGAATGGAGCGAGATGACCTACTGCAAGAAATCCCATAACTCTACTCAGGAGAATGATTGAATATCCAATGTCATCCCTCATGTATCCTCGAGCCATATCTACTTTGCTGATTGTCTTTCCTCGAGATGGCTTCTCAATTAAGTATGAGGAATATATGATGTCCATGGCCTCCTAGTGATGATCCTTATGCCACCTCTTAGCTGCTTCATATGAAAGCCTGATAAACTGATTAGCTCTAGGTAAGTGAAAGACTCTCTCGATATTATTAGGTCATAGATCCAAGACTACTTCCCTAGTGACACTCTTTACCACCCTTTCCTCGGGAACAAAATGTCAGGATAAGGTCATAATCAATTTGGCTGACTGAATAGTCCCAGGATGTGATGCTGCATCTACCAATCCACACCGTATTAAGGCAGATCTCAAAGAAGATCTTTCAGTTGGGTTGTTACAAACCCTCAAAAATTCTCCCAAGTCCGTGTGTCCAAGTTCTGTGTCTTTGATCTCAGAGTGTTCATTGTGCAATCGTGACTTTAGGGTTACGCCTTGGAACTTGTATACGACTGTCTTTACTATTGATCCGAATGTGGACACCATTTGATTGTATTACCTGCACGTGACAAAAAAAAAAGAAAAAATGATTAATTACTAGATACATAAAACACATTAAAAAAAATGATATTCAAAAACATATTTTATTTTACTTATGATTTTATTTTAAAATTTTTTTTTTTCAAAGTTTTTAAATTTTTCTTGTGTTTTTTGATCAAATGTAAAATAATAAAATAAAAAAAATAAAAGAAATGAGGGCGGTGGCCGTGACCGCACGCCCAAAAGGGTGCCACGGCGGTGCAGTGCGCGTGCAGCCCTAAATGCGCGCGCAGTGCCGTGAGCACGTCACACACCTAAAAGGGTTGCATGGTGGCGCGATGCGCATGTAGTTCCATGGGTGCTGCATGTCCAAAAGGGTGCTACGAGGTTGTAGTGCGCACACAGCACCGTGCGCACGCTGTGCATCCAAAAGGGCATCGCAACGGCGTGGCGCACGCAGCGTGTGAATGGAGAGAGGGGGGGGAAGAGTTTTCTCACCTTCCTCTCTTAGCTAAAATAAAAAGGAAGTGAAAAAATAATAATGAGTAGGAGGAAGGAGGGGGTTTTATAACCCTCTCTCCTTGCTTGTTTTTACAAAGCGCGCGTGCCTCGATATGCGCATGCACATGCGAATTTTTTTTTTTTTTTTGTAATTTTTTTTTTTGTTTTTTTTTAAATTTATTTTTTTCAATTTTACTCTAATTGATTTAAACGAGACTTTCTCCTTCTTTCAATTTTTGAACTATGAGCTCGAGAGTCAGAAGAAAGTAGGGGGTTCCCATTCCTAGTGAGGAATGGAGCGTGTGTTGTGGATACCACAACACTACCTTTGTAAACATATCTACTAGATTGTCATCTATATTTATCTTATCTAGCTTTAACTATCCATCCTCCAAAATTGACCGAATGAAATGGTACCACAATTGTATGTGTTTAGTCTTTGAATGCAAAGAAAAATTATTTGCAAAATGAATGGCACTTTGACTATCGATAAATAAATAATTATCCCTTTGAGGGTGTCCCAATTCTTCCAAGAAGAACTGAAGCCATATCATCTCATTAGCTACCTCTATAGTGGATAAAGCATTAACCTTTTGTAACCTAGAAACCCAGCTGACAGTTACCCCACATATAGTAAAGAAATAACCTATAGTACTCCACCTAGTATCAATATCCCCTGCCAAATCTAAGTCAACATAGCCCTGTAAATTAGTAGTAGATCCCCCAAAGTGTAAATACTTATTAGATGTTCCTCTCAAACATGTGAGAATCCACTTGACAAAATTCCAATGCTCAATTCCTAGATGACTTATATACCTACTAATGACTCTCACTACATGTACAATATCTGGCCTAGTACATACCATAGCATACATCAAGCTTCCTACAATTGAAGCATAGGGTACCTTGGACATCTTATCCTCCTCTGCTTGTGTCTTAGGACACATCTCCTTAGTCAATTTCAAATGACTAGGTAAAGGTGTGATGACAACTTTAGCATTCTCCATAGAGAAATGTTGCAACACCTTTTCAATATAATTAGCCTGAGATAGTGTCAATTTTCTATTTTTCTTATCTCTACAAATATTCATACCAAGGATTTTTTCTTTGCCCCCAAATCCTTCATAGAAAATGCATGTGCTAATTGGCATTTTAGCCCCTTAATGTGATCCATGTTAGACCCATCTATAAGCATATCATCAACATATAAACATAAAATAATGTAGTTTTCATCATCCAACCTCTTAAAATAAACACAATTATTTGAATGACACCTATTGTAAAACTATCAAATGTTAAATTTCGTTGTTGAGGTGCTTGCTTCAAGCCATATAAACTTTTCTTCAATTTGCACACTAAGTTCTCCTTACCTTTGATCGTAAATCCCTGTAGCTTAGCCATATATATCTCTTCATCCAAATCCCCATGAAGGAAGGCTATTTTAATATCAAGCTATTCTAAATACAAATCTTTAGTAGCCACAGGACTTAAAACAATATGGATAGAAGTCATCTTAACAACAAGAGAAAATATCTCATCAAAATCAATGCCCTTTTTCTATGCAAATCCTTTCACTACTAACCTAACTTTAAATCTTTTCTTACCTCCTTCCTCTTCTTTCAACCTATAAACCCAATTATTCTGTAAATCTCTTTTACCTATAGGAAACTTGCATAAATCCCATGTCTTATTCTTTAGCAAAGAGTCCATTTTGCCTTTCATTGGAGACTCCCACTGAATCTTAGCATCCACCTACATAGCTTCATCATAACATTCAGGTTCACCAGCATCAGTAAGTAAAATTGAATAGAAAGAGGGAGAGAATCTTTTTGGAGGTCTAATTTTCCTTGTTGACTATCTAACATTAATTGGTGTGTGTGGTATTTTTTGTTGTGGTTGTTGCACATCATGAGGAATGGCTAGAATATCAACTTTTGGAGTATCATCCAACACTCCATAATCATCTTCTTTCTTCTCATGTTACTGAAATAGATCTTTGTACAACACTTTTTTGTTGAATATGACATCCTTTCTTTTTAAAATTTTATGATTTTTAAAATCACAAAGCCTATAACCAAATGCATTAATGCTATATCAAACAAATACACATTTTTTTGACTTAGCTTCTAGCTTGGTTCTATTTTTAGAATCTATGTGAGCAAATGCTTCATAGCCAAAGGTTTTGAGAAAAGAATAAATCACCTTCTTACCAGTCTATGCTTCCTCTAGAATACCATAGCCTAGAGGAGTAGAGGGACCTCTATTAATCAAATATACAGTATTATTGATAGCTTCCACCAACATGTGTAAGGGAAACCCAACATGCAACCTCATGCTCCTTGCATGCTCCATTATAGTCTTGTTCAGTCATTCAGTCACTCCATTTTTTTGTGGGGTCCTTGGAATAGTTTTCTTTCTAAAAATACCATTAGTGGAAAAATAATCTTCAAATTCATGACTGCAATGCTCACCACCATTATCAAATTTAAGAATTTTAATTTCTTACCAATCTCATTTTCAACCAAGTATTTCTATTTCTTAAAAGTTTTAAATACATCATATTTATGTCTAAAGAAATAAACCCATACTTTTCTAGTTGCATCATCAATAAATATAACATAATAGTGAGAGGCACCATTTTTTTCAAAACTCACTCTCTTTTTTTTTCCATACACACAACTTTCATAGAAATCCATAGTATTTGAATGAAGTAATTTCATACCTTTCTCACTCATGTGCCCAAGTCTAGTGTGCCATAGCATTGTATTAGAATCTATAGCAGCTATTTTTTCTCCCTACTCAACTGCAACAATTGTTCTTGAACAATCATTTTTCTTTGAAACAATTAAAGTAGAAGGAGCAATATGACCTATACAAAGATATAAGGTGCCTACTTTCACACCTTTTGCTACTACAAGAGAACCTTTTGAAACCATCCAAATTTTATCATTAAAAGTAACTACACAACCCTCATCACTGAGTTGCCTTGCTGAAATTAAATTCCTTCTTAGCCTTGGAACATGTCTTACCTCATGTAGTAGCCAATGATTCCCATTCTATAACTTAATCTTAATTTTTCCCTTTCTAATAATCTGACAGGGTTCATTATCCCTCAAATAAAAAATCACAAAATCCCCTTGGACATAATCAATGAAATAACCTCTATGAGGTGTAGCATGAAATGAAGCACCAGAATCTAAAACCCATGAATCATCAACACTTTCTAAAGATAGAAGAAAATCATCCTCTTCGGATTTGTTACTTACCACATTTGCCTCCTTGTCTCCATCTAGTTTATCTCCTTCATGTTTCTTTCGATTCCAACAATCTTTCTTTTCATGACCTAGTTTCCCATAGTACCAATAGTCGTTTGGTCCTTTTGATTGAGACCTTCTCCCCTTTGACTTTCCTCTTGATTTCTCACAATTTATAGAATTACTTCCTCTCTCAGTCGTTCTACCCCTACTTTGTGCATTCAAAGCACTTCCCAATTTAGATCAACCTAAGGATTTCCTATGAGTTTTCTCACTCAAAATAACATTGATCACATCATCATATTTTAGGGTACTAGATCCAAGAACATAATTACTCACAGCCATCACCAAGCCATTCCAACTTTTAGGCAAAGAACACAAAATCAAGAGAGTGCTAATTTCTTCTTCAAAATTGACACCCGTAGAAGATAACTGACTAGTAATAGTATTAAACTCTTTTAAATGATTTTCAATAGATCCACCTTCTACCATTTTTATATTAAATAAATTCATCATGAGAAATACCTTATTTGAAGTAGAGGGCTTTTCATACAGTGTCGCTAGGGTTTTCATCAACTCTTTTTTTGTCTTCACTTTTGTAATTTTAAATGCCACTGATGGTGCTAGGCATAATTAAATGCTTTGAAGTACCTTTATATCCAAAAGATCCCATTCATCATTTGACATAGATCCCTAATTCTTGGCTTTTCCTTCTAACAACTTCCATAAATCCTTTTGATAAAGATAGTCTTCCATTTGCATCTTCCATAACTAGAAGTTCTACCCATTAAACCTATCAACCCTCAGCTTACCCTCATCTTCCATTGCTCCCACTCAACCATGAGACTTTCTTATAGAGGATAACTAAAAAAAAAACCTTGCTCTAATACTACTTGTTAGGATTAAACCACGGATAGAAATAACAATTATATGCAAATATAACCAATAACAGAAAATAATAGATCACACTAAAAAGAACACAAGGCACCAAGATTTAACATGGTTCACCCAATCCCTAGGCTGCATCAACCAAATAGCATGTTTGATATTATTATGATCTAGTGATTACAACTTGATTACAATCTATAATCCCTTACAACTCAATACCACTGCAAGAACCAATTTTGTATCACCATAATGAAACAATCCCTAACCCTAAGCCTTTTTATACAAGTATTTTTATGCCGCTTTAAGGTCACCACAAACTAACATTTGGTGCATAAATCCTTTTTCAAAATTAAACTAGGGTGTGCTCTCCCATATAAACACAACTAAATCCCTTGGTATCATGTAGTATAGGATTTCATTGTGCTCTACTTGAGTCAATTATTCTATTTATCCCTCCCCCCCTCCTATGCTAGGCTACTTTATTCCTATGAGTTATATTCTAACACAAGTCCATTCATTAGGTCTCATTCATATTACATCTTCAAGTTTCACATTTACAATTTGTGCTTACATAATTTCAATTTTGCATTTTTATCTCATTCATGATTAGTATGTTACTGGCATTTTTATTTAGGATATATGTCATGTCCCCTTTTCAAATAATTTAAAAAAATAATCTGTGCTAAGGCAGGAAGGCCCAAAAAGGTGAAGTTTTGGAAAAAGGGGATAATCTTTGGAAGCTAATGGACTAATAAATGAAGATTATTATTAAAATATGTTTTATTAACCCCTCTTGGACGTGAGTTAGGGTTATGCCCTCTTTTAAGGGGTTTGGAGGCATTTTGGGCTGATTCCAGAACTTGATTTTTGCTCATTTCTTTGTTATTCTTCAAAGGTTGCCAAACCTGTGGAGAAGGAGACCCGAGAACGGGAGTTTGTAGGTTTCTAGGGAGACCCAAGAATGGGATTTTTTAGGTTTCTAGGAAGGCTAAGGATGGGAGTTTGAAGCCATTCCATGTGCATGCTCATGCAGAGTTTGCCTTTGTGTTGAACAGTGCAGATTTGTGAGTTTTCGGGTGTATATTTTGTAAGAGTTTGGTGTTTCCAGTTGAGTATTTCATATCAGTTTGGGTTGCTGCTGTATATCAAACTTTTAAATATTATAATAGAGCTGAATATATTTATTTAGATATGATTATACTTTTGTGATAGATTATTAAGTTTTTGTGGTGATTCTGGTCTATTTTGTGCTATTTTCGGGAGCCCGATGAGCATTATTTTTACCCTCTATTTGGGAGCTATTGTGTGCATGTTATAAAGATCTAGAAATTTAATTTTATGGGCTGTTATGCTGCTCAAATTTTTGTTAAAATTTCCACTTTCAGATTTATTAATAATAGGTGAAGCTGTGAAGTTTTTGGCACTATTTTTGGCATACCCGATTTGGGGTTTCTTGAGAAATTTGGTGGATCTTTGTGATATTAGTTGTTTGATCTTGAAAATCTGATTTGAGGGGTGAAATATCATATAAAATTAGTAAAGGGACATTTCAATATATTCATTTTTCATCTATTACATTTATTGCATCTCACTTATGCATTATTCTTCATTAAGTTACATTATTTGTTTATTCCATTAATCCATTAGATCTCATCATTATAGTCATTGCATTTAGTTACATACACATGGTGATACATCTCTTGCATTAAAATAAATCATATAGTGAATCCATACATATAAAACAACACGTTGCATACATCTCATACATCACCATCATCTAGGACCTACATCATCCACACATTAGTCATCATATATACATCATAGGAAGTATTACATCACATCACACACATCATGCATCACCAATGTCAGTAATCATATCATAACATCTTGCATCACATATTGTACTCATAAAACCTCATAAACATAAACATCCATAAAACACCATCATGCATACACATTTAGGATCATCAAATCAGGTCATCAATATATATATCAAAAATAAGTGTCCATGTATAGTCCATATACAAAAAGAATCATGTAGTACATCATGCATGATAAATCATCAAAAATTCATTACATTTGCATCACTATGTCAAAATTGGTTGCTCTAGGGATCATGTGTATGATTGTAAGGGCCCTGCCCCTCCTGTACCCCCTCCTCATGGATGCCTCCCCTATCCAACTAACGACTCTAATCTCACTTGACCACCTATGGCCCATGAGTTGGATGCCTCTTGGAAATTTGGCTATCACTACTCTATTGGCATGACATCATGATACAATTTCCTATAGTAGCATGCCTCTCACAAGGCTCATGCCTCATGCTAACATGCAATCAATACGTCATGCATCATAGTGATCATCCCCTTGTCCTAAATCTTTTGCCTCATGATATCTCATTGCCTATGATACTTGTCTACTTGATGTTGTAGGGTCTCTCTATCCTCTCAAAGGGAGGCCATATCCTCTCAAAGAGTGTCTAACTTTGCCAACCCCTCCACATCCACATGCATAGTGGGATCACTACCAGTGTCTATCCTTGCCTATAGTATAGTTAAGGCCTCATCCACACTATCTTCCCTTGCTTGCTCTGCCTATACCTTTCCCTATAGTCTAGAATCTCTTCCTATGCACTCTTAGCCCTAGTCCTCTCATCTTGTACCTCCCCCCTATAGTCAGGAAACCTCCATATGGAAGCTATCTTTCTTGGCCCTGACTATATCTATATCCCTCGGCTATGTTGAAGGCAGCCCATGTGGCACTTGTGGTATTGACTATGGCCATTGCATTGGTGGTGGCCCTACTAGTGTTGTAGTCCCTACACTTGTGGTTACCTTGCTAGTGCCTTTCCCCCTTTAGCCCCATCTCCCTTGCCTTGTGCCTACTTTTTTGGTGGAGGCACCCCTAGTATCAGTCTCTATTGCTAATGTGTCACCCACCACTATGTGTATGTTGGTGTCATCCCAACATCTCCTTGATCCTTCCCATGCACAAATGGCACTAGTTGCATGCCATGCCATGGAGCCCTTGAAAATCTGAGAGTGCTCCCAAATCCCCATAGTCTTCCATACTCTCGAGACACCACCCATAGTCTTCCATACTCTTGAGACACCACCAGATATAGGAACCTATCTAGTACAATATCTTGCACCCATCTGAACTATCTCTATACACTAGAGTGTATATAATGCATAATAATGTGTATTGTCTAGCCAATCAACCAATAGTCTAACTATGCATACTATAAGTAGAGTTGATCCTTAGAATTATCCTCTCCACCTATACACAATATAGCTCCCAAACACTCACAGTCTGAATATGGTGTCTAGCCAAACATGATGATCTCATCTAGACATCGTCACCAAAATCCTATCGACTTGGTAGATGTGTATTGGATAGGTGGCCTATATTTACATGTGTATGGTTCCCCATGATGTCATGTCTACCATCAAGTAATGGGTCATCTAACACTTATGTGCTCCCATGATCATACCATTAGTAGAGTCAACCCTAGGGCTATGGTCCTCTATGTCTTATAGGCACACATGTGTAAATCATGATATAACTAAGCCAAGATGGTGTGGCCCCATCAGAAAACCACTTTGTTGTCCTGTATTAGAGTTCTAAGCACTTGTGCCCATCCAATTAGAAATATATGCCCAACATGGTCTAGTACTATCCTCCGTATCAATGAGACCAAGCAAAGGGCTAGCTACAATAGTCCTCATCTAATGGCTTTCTCCATATCAACCACAACCATTGGATTAGTGGTCGTTGTCTCCTCCACCTAAAGCACTCTCATAGATATAGATCTTCTCCCTCTAGTACATACTCTTAGTATCCCCTATGAATCAAAAGTCATAGTATCTACCACACATCCAACAAGGTCACTGTCACCTCTCTTATATGCAGATGGAAGCTTGAAGTTGGTGTATGCCACCACTCCATCAATGCTAAAAGTTGTGCTAAATGTGCCTTCTAGTATGGCTACTTATGGACATGCTCAAGTCCACAAAGTCATATGTTTCCCCACTCTACCTTTGTAAATCTCTCCCTTAGCACCATCAGCACTGGATAGTGCTCCCAGGACTGAAATGTCACTATTAGCTCCTGTAGCCTATATTTGTTTCCATACTCTTATTCTTTATCTAAGCATGGGGCATCTTGCTCTATCCAACCCCTAATCATCCTTGTCACCTAAGTCCACTAATTCATCTAAATCAAAAAAATTTCCAATCCACATAGATGTGTATTAGCAGAGACATCAATCTAGCATCTCTGACGGCTTTGCAGACGCTAATTTTCACACGAGTGACTATTATTTTTCCATCTTCAAAGACAACAACATAGAGATCATCATCTTTGACTTGATCCTCACCCTCCTTATTTATCTATGAAAATGACATGATGTACCCTTTCATCTTCAAAGATGACAAGATGTTTCATGTCATCTCCATAGAGGTTGTTTCACTGATTCATCGTCTACGAAGGCGACAGAGTGAAGAACTATCATCTCTGCCATGACCTATTTTTTCCCTAGTTTCCTACCCTCAAAATTTGTATTTTAAATGTGTAATAAAAAAATTGACACATTGGGATAGTTGACTTACTGGTGGTCCCATGTTGGCTAGTCTCTAGTGCACTCGAACGCGCTCTCCAAGTTGTAATCTCTTGATTTGGATCCATCCTTCACTCTGGTTCTCTACTCTCTAGGTGTGCAAATGACTCTTCCAAGAGCCCCTTGGAGGCTTATATAGGCCCTTCAAGGTCCTCTTTTGAGTCTATACCCATTCCTTGGCCTTGTCTACCCTTGCTTATCCCCAAGTCATGTTATTTGTTCATCTATGTCATTTTCCTACCCTTTTTTACTTCTTGGGTCTTTTTGTGAAAATTCTACAAAAAAAATTATTTTCTCTATTTTCACAAGGAGGCACCCTCCTCACCTGTCGTCGCTATGATGCCCCTCCTAGGACTACTCTCCTCTCTTGGCCAACCTATAGTTTCTTTTCTTTGATATAATGTCATCCTAATATCACATCGAGGGGCAAAATGTAGACTCTTAAAATCATTCCAAACACTATATTAGTTTATTTAATATTTCCCTTGACATTATAATTAATTATTAATTAATTAATTATATTTTTCATATTCTTCTACTTATTTAATTAAATAGGTTCACTTCCCTATGTATTTAAATTTAATTTAAGTGCATCCCCTCTAATGTGTTAAATTTATTTAATACATAATGCTTCATAAGTTCCCTTTTAAATAAATTTCAATTTATTTAATTCCATCCACTTTTTTAAGTTCTATAATCCCATGATTAAATAAAATCCTATTTAATTTTAATCTTAATCCCACCTAAAACCTAGTTTACCACCCACCACTCTCATCCTTCCAAGTCTACCCACTAGTTAATCCCACTTATTTATCCTAAACACCTTTTAGTCCCTAAGTGTTTTCTTACACATGTGTGAGAAACTCAAGATCCAAGAAATCCTCTCTTTTATTAATTTATCCAAAAATCATCTTACACTCTTACACACTTTTCTCCCTTTCCTTTCTCCAAGGTTGCTCACACATGTGTGAGCAAACCTTGAGCCATCTCTCTCACCAAAAAGGTTTATGTTGACATTTGTATGGCTTGTCCCCTTGGCCATGTGCCTCCCTTGTGGCAACTATGTTGATTCCACATAGATGCCACCTCCTCAAGGCCTCTCTCAAGCCTATAAATAGAGCCTTTGTCTCAAGAATTCATCATCTCCCTCATTTGCATTGTCATGCTAGTATAGTTCTAGAGCTCTTAGTGATTTCATTAATTTCTACTAACTCTTTGGTAGTTGTTAGATTTCATTTCTTTAATTCATAACTTACCTTCTTTTCTTGCATCCATATTCACCATCCTTGAATGCTTTGAGAATGGTTGTATCCATAACCATTGTTTGAAGTATTATCTTCACATCTAGTTAGTTTCATACAAATTGCATTTCATCTCAAATTATCATGGGATTCAATCCATATTTGTGTTTAGGAGGGCACATCCACATACCTCACTATTGAGAACACAACCTATGCCTCTTGTGGGTGTGCTTGTTGAGCAATTCTGAGGTTGCATGAGGACTCTTTCTTTTTAGTTGCATTAAGTTGTAAAACTCAAGCATAGGATTAGTTGTATTTTTATTTACTATGAATCTTTGATATATGTGTACAACTAACATTTTCTTATTTACAAATGCTCCCAATAGGTTAGATTTTCTTGTATATAGTTTTGAATAAAGGGGATAGAAGGGCTAATGCTTTTGAGCATTGGAATTCAACTCCTTGAAGAGAAATGTAGCTACTATGCACATTTTGTGATACAATTTGTAGGGCACCTATAATTTACATAATCAAGCTCTAAATTATATTGATCTCTACCTCCTTGGAACTATCTCATTGATCTATATCCACCTTCTAACCATCTCCTACATTTATTACATTAGCTTCTATTTGGGCTTCCTGGTCTCTCACCCGTGTGATGGGTCTTATAGCAGTTCTAAGGATTCTTATATGTTCTTGTAAGGTAGCCACCCTCAATTTTAGGACCTTTAGTTCTTCCGCATAATTCTTCCTAGCATCAATGGATATGTTTTATGTTCAAAATAGTTGTTCTTCTAGCATATCATTTTTGCTCTTCCCCATCAATTATGTTGTGTTCTGCAAATTATGGATTTGATCACTCAATATAGTAGTGATATTTCAAAATATTTCATTACCATGGGGGGAATCCCTTATCTCCATGAGGTTTGGCTTATTTACCTTAGGATCCATGCTCCATACAACCATTTTCTTACTAACAATATTGAATCTAGACCCTTGTAGCTCACTAGCAATAGTGGTATCTTGAAAAGAGGCTAACTTATCCTATCTTTTGATATGGTCTAGCATGAAAGATGAACTCATATCCCATCCTATAAAGATAAGCATCTCACTCCATGTTACAATATCTCTAACTTCTTCTACTATGAGGATCTTACTACTAGGATCATATTCTTGCAACCTTTGTATGAGCTCTACAGTCTTCTCAGGGGAATCTCATGGTTGCAGTTGTAAGGTAAGCTCACTTTTCTCTACCTTGTATAAGAATGTCTTGAATTCATCTAACTTGATGAATTCATCATCCTTCATGAATTTTGATCTTGATCAATTTTCTCATGTATATCTAAATTTGCAATTTAGTTTTTTTAGGGATATTCTCATTCTCCTCTACTTGCTTTAGCAAGAAATTGTCTTATGGTAACAAAAAATTTGGATCTCTTACACAAAATTTGAAGTGCCTTTCCTCTGACCTTGTCAGGGATCTCATTTATTTTCTATTTCTTCCTCACTTGTGCCAATGAGGAACTTTCTGGTTAATCATCATCAACCTCAATGGTTATGACATCGTCAAGTTGAGGGGATTGAAGCTCTACCCAATCTCTGATTTCAGTAGGCACCTATGTAATTATTTGATCAAAATTGTCAAGGCACCTATTATATCTATCTAGGTATGTTGCCTCATGGTAGAAACCCTTAAATGATGGATCATCTTCCTTCATGGATTCTTTAATTTTCATTATCTTACTCCATCTTTGGGTTCTATCTTTACAAACCTCTCTTTCTAAATAGTTCTTTATGCAGTCCTCTTCCCAATTTGGTTTTCTACTAGGGAGGGTGTACCTTCTCATCATTTTAAGAGAATTTCTCACCAAATCATTAGGATCATAGGTCCTAGTAGGGGCTGAGGGAAGTTTGAACTCTCCCATGCACTGATCTATCTCTTCTATAGCATCTTTTCCTTTTAGAAAATTAGCTACCTTTGTAATCCTTGATACAAAAGAGCCTTTCTTAATACTAGGACCTAAATATTCTTTATTCATCATCAATGATTTTCAAAAGAATTTTAATTGATCTAACCTTTTAGGGCTATATTTTGGTAATACATGAGGGGGTTGTGGACACCCAAAAACCCTTATAATTGAAAAATTTTCAAAGACAAACAAACTAGCCCAAATCATGACTTAGTACCCTATCCTCATTTGAGCAAGCAGATGGTCTTATTAGCATCCTTACCCATCTAGGCACACTTTCAATAATAACTACTAACATGTTTGTAAAAGGAAAAATAAAATCATTGTAAAAAACAATAGCACTGGCATATGGATCAAACCTTTGCCAAAAGAGATTCCACATCTACATGGGCAAGTTATCTCCATTCTCTTTAGTGGCTTTAATGAAGTCCACATTGATATTCCCTATGTTCTTGTATAGAATGATGTGCATTAGCAACAAGTAATGGAAGAATTTGAAGTTCCCAAATTCTCCATTCTGAGCTGCAATAATTTCATCATGCATCGTATTGATGATATACTCCACAAAATAATACCCAACTTTATGATTTGGATCTTGAATATCCAAAGCAATGATATATATGTAGTCTAGGGAATTATTTGTAGAAAACACCAAGTGGCATTAGGTCTCCTACCATCTTTGGCATCTCACCATTCTCTAGCTTTGATTTGGGAATATATCTCTTCATGACTCTTCCAGTAAAGAAACTCTTAATTTTTTTGAAAGTTACATTCATTTTCTCCTTTTCAGTTGCCTTTTTCATAGGTCCTCCTAGGTCAAAGACCTCAATGAAAGTCCCTATCCAATCTGCATCGGATACTCATATCCTTCCTATTGAAAGCTTTAGTTATTGGATTGTAGGAATTTATCAATGCCTTTATTAGATCAACATCCACTATTACTTCTGCAATTATCTAATTTTCCATATTCCTAATCCATAGGTTGCAAATTGGTGACTTTTCAAACCTATTCTGAAAGAAATACTAGAAAAGCTCATTCCCATTCATATCAAGTACAATGGTGTCCCTATAGAAAGGGTATGCATCTCTAAAAACTTTACTTGTCTTACACTATTTTACTTAGCTTACATTGAAATTGACTTTGGTTAGCTCCAACTAATTTTTTTCTTGGCTTGCACTAACTTTTCTCAGCACCTACTGTGCAAATTTTCAAGCTTTGCATACAAATATTGTTTAACTTGTTCATTTGAACTTAATTAGTGTAACCAACCTTAGCAACCTTAAGTAGATTATCAATGCACTATAATATCACTATCTTAACTAATTATTGTACTCCTTTTCCATATCATAATTCAACATTTCCTCTAGGTGCTATTGTTAACTCATTTGATCAAATCCTCTTCATCAATCAAACAAATGATAGTACTTAGTGTTATAAGTTATAGTTTTCATTGCACCCTAAGATCTACCTGTTAATGCCTGATACGACCACTAGACTTATACAATATAGGAGCTGGTTAAGCCATGTCATGAATCCCAAAGGGGAAGGCAAGTAGTTAGTCCAAAAATAACCCCCCCAGTGTTACCTGAGGATATTTGAACCTGTGACCAGGCTCTAATACCACTTGTTACAAGCTAGAGTTATTGTTACACCAAAAAATCAACCTATTAATGTCCGATACATCCACTAGAATAATACAACACAAGAGGTGGTTAAGCCATGTCAGAAATCCCAAAGGGAAAGGCTAGTAGTTAGCCCAACACGTAAATCATATAAGCAATTGTCCTACCAGAAAGTAGCATGTTTGACATTAGTGACAATACAATGATTAAAACACATTTATCATACTTGTATCAATCCATTTTCAAAAATCTCCCTCTTTGGCATTGACAAAAAACCAAAATAACCAAACTTAATTAGTATAACCAACAAAATACCAAAAAAGAAAATAATACCTTGTATTGAAATCTCTCCCTCTATTAGCAACTTTCATCTTCTGAATAGGTTACAAAAATTTGTTTTCATCAACAGACAATCAACTCATCCTTATGACTCACTCTTGACCACTTGTTATATCTCCCACAAAATTATCTCCCTCTTATTAGGTAGATGTAATCAATGGGTACACTTTCTCCCTTAGCAATCAAGATTAGGCAGATCAAGATTTCTCCTTCACCTCCCTTAGCTTTCATGAAACTTAGTACAATTTCTCCCTCGTATTCTCTTATTTCAATTCCTTTATCTCACTTTTTGAAAATAATGCCAAAGACATGTCATCTTCATATGTAGATATGAAAATTTTTAGTTTCTCCCTCGGTTACCTAGCTTGTGACTAATTTGTAGTTTCAGCTCTTTGATTACTTTAGGCACCTCCTAAAGTAAGATCCACTACATCAATGTGTAAAACATGTCAATCAAGCTTGTTTGATGTAGTGCACTCCTCATGCTTCTTAGATAGCCTTTGAAAGGGGTATCACCCCTAGTTTACCTCTTAGATACTCATGAGCATCCTTAGGTAATGCTTTTGTAAAGATATCAACAATTTTCTCTTTAGTGTCAACATATTCCATCTTCACCTCTTTGTCTTGAACTAATTATCTCAAGTAATGATACTTGATTTCAATGTTCTTAGTCTTTGTATGCATCACATGATTCTTCAATATATTTATAACACTTGTATTATCACAATAAAGTATCATAGGTTCAATGATTTCTTCCTCCATACCTTTGAGTAGTTGTTTGATCCATACAATATTTGTAGAATTTACTGTAGCAACAACATATTTAGCTTTAGCAGTAGATTGAGAAATGTAGTTTTGTTTCTTGCTAGTCCATGTAACCAGCCTTTTTCCTGAGAAAAATACTCCTCCACTGGTGCTTTTTCTATCATCACTATTTCCATCCCAATTAGCATTTTTATAGGCTCTTAATTCAAATTTCCCATTTTTCTTGTAGTATAGACCATAGTCCTCTATTCCTTTTAGATATCTCGTTATTCTCTTAACATCCATTACATGACTCTCCCTAGGATTAGCAAAAAATCTTGCAACTATCCCTATAGATAATGTAATATTAGATCTATTGTGTAATACATATTTCAATTTTCCAATCATAGACCTGTATAATGTTTGATTCACCTTAGCTAAATAATCATTCTTTGACAATTTATGTCCTACCATCATGGTTGTACTTATTGGCTTGAAATCCTCCAATCCAAAAAAAATTAGTTTCTCCTTAACACAGTTTGACTAAGTGATGTATATACCATATTTCATCTGATGTACTTGCAAACCACAAAGAACTTAATCTCTCCAAACATAGACATCTCAAATTCTTTCTTTATTTTATTTGCAAAAGCCTTACATAAAGTATCTTGACCTCCAAATATGATATCATCAACAAAAAATTTAGATAACAAAATAGCTTTTCCTTTCTCTATCTTTAAGCATAGATTGTTGTTATCATCAATCCTCTCAAATCCAATCTTCACAAGATAATTATGAAGCCTCTCATACCATACTCTTGGTTCTTACTTCAAACAATATAAAGCTTTGTGTAGTCTACATACCATGCTTTTGTTGTTAGTATCAACAAATCCTTTTGATTGTTCTATATAAACCTCTTCCTCCAATATACCATTCAAAAATGCAAACTTAACATCTATTTGATAAACTTTGAAACCTTTTTATGCAAAGTAAGCAAGCAAAGTTCTTACTCCTTCCAATCTTGTAACAAGGAAAAAAATTTCTCCATAGTCAATCCCTTCTTCCTATGCATATCCTTTACAAACTAATCTTGCCTTGTTCCTTTTGACTTTACCATTTTCATCTAACTTGTTTCTATATACCCACTTGGTACCCATCACATTTTTGTCTTTTGGTCTAGGAACTAGAGTCCATGTTTTATTTTTCTCAATTTGTTCAATCTCTTCTTCCATGAATTTTCTCCAATCCACATCTTCTAAAGAATCTTTCACTTATTTGGGTTCTTGCATGCTCAAAAAAAATTGTATCATTTCTCAACTTTTTCCTTCTCATTGGTCTAGCATCTTTATCTCCAATTATTTGTGTAGTAGGGTGATTTGTCTTGACATACTTAGATAATGTTGGTGTTCTTTTTTCTTCATTTAGTCTCTCAACTTTTGAATTACTATGTGCATATTTTTCTATTAGTTCAACATCTCTTTCATGTACACTAATCTCAGAATTAGAATGTGCCTCAACTACATTATGTAACTTGGCACCTAAATGTAGCTCAGTTTCTGAATGCAACTTGAATTTCATAGGATGTGACTCAATAGTCATTGAAACTTGTTGTTGGTTTGCAACTTGATTTTTAAAATCTTTTTTAGTAGTCATACCTTCATAAAAGTATATAAATGATTTGTATTCTTCTGGTTCCTCATATACTTTTGTATATTCATCAAATATGTTTTCACTTTCCACAACTTTGTTAGTGTTAGTATTTAAACACTTATAAGCTTTACTTCTCATGGAATAACCAAGGAATCTATGTTCTTCACTTTTTGCATCTAGTTTACCATTCCTAAAATCATTGAGAGTATAGCATTTTTTTCCAAATACCTTAAAATATTTTACATTAGGTGGGTATCCATACCATAGTTCAAAAGGTGTTGAATGAGTACCTTTATTGACTTGCACATGGTTCAAGGTATAAATACTTGTACTTACATCTTCTCTCCGATGTTTCAAAGCAACATTCTTCTCTATCATGAGTGTCCGAGCACAATCCATTACAAACCTATTCCTCCTTTCAGCAATTCCATTTTGTGGAGGGGTTCAAGGAGTAGATGTCTATCTTTTGATTCCTTTGTCATTACAAAAAATATCAAACTCATTTGATGTAAATTCTCCTCCTCTGTTAGATCTCAAACATTTCAAACTTTTACTTGTTTCTTTCTCAACTCTTGCTAAGTACCACTTAAACATTTGGAAAGCATTAGATTTCTATTTTAGAGACATAACTGTCATCATTCTACAATAATCATCAACAAATAGCATAATGTACTTATCTCCTTTGCAACTTTGTACTTAAATTGGTCCACATAAGTCAGTATGAAAAATCTAAAGTATTCCTTTAGAGGTATGCATCTTACTCTTAAAACTTGACTTTGTCATTTTGCCTAACTGGAATTGTTAACAAATTATATTGTAAGGCTTCTTCAACTTAGGCAAACCTCTAACTCTTCTCATGTTACTGATAGTAACCAAGTTATCAAAATTAACATGACATAACCTATGCTTCACCCCTATGAGCATCACCTAGATCTAATGATTGCTAAGTATTCCATTTATTCTCATGAGATATGGATTCATGTTGAATTAGTACTCATGAAACATGGGTTAATGAGTTTGACTCAAAACCACACAGTTAAATCCTGATAGAAATATTACAATTTGAATTGATGTGGAAATTATCTCCTACTTATCAAATTGATGAGCTTAAGGGGCTTTCTAATGAATGGTTCATAAGGCACAACACTTGGTGAAGGTTTTGAAAATGGGGTTGCAAGCTTTGGGTTTTTTGGTGTAAATAATTATTCACTCTTTACACTTTACTTAAGTTTACTTAGGTTATTGGATTATTTTATTATTTCTTAGGTTCACACTTAGGAGTTTGCATACTTTTATGAGTTGTCATGTTGACAACACCAAAATAAGTAACTCTAATTTAGCACATGGTGTCTACAACACTGGAGTTTGCATAATTAACTGAGTTGTCATGTTAACAATATAGTTATTTGCACTCTTATTTTAGCACATGGTGTCTACAAGATAATTTTACATGCTACACCTTTGATAAACCACTCCTGGTGGACATGTGCTTTGCTGTAAGACTTATCAATATGCTAATTCTTAGGCATTCTAGAAGCAGTCTAGAGGCCTTTATATTTAGGTACTCCTAGTGTGTATGTACATGACATTATATGAATTGAATATCATATTGTTATTCTAATCATACTTTTTTTGGTCTATTATTGTGCTTGTGTTTGAGTTCCTTGATCTTGGGTGAATTTTCCGTAAGACAAATTCTTAAATGGTATCAAAGCTGAGGGAATTTTCTCTTCACATAACCATTTGAGACCATTTTAATGCTTCACCTCTTTGAGGACTTTGACCCAAATCTAAATTATCACATTCATTAGGAGTGTCTTAAGCCAAAACGAACCTCACCATTGCATCTGAAATGTTGATTCGATGAAATTTGACTATAAATTTTCCTATCTTAGGCCATAGTCAAACTTGAGGGGAAAAAAAATTCAACTGACACCTAAAGGCCCAATTTGTAAGTATGGTCTGCAATTTAATTTAATTTAGATCAGTATTTTTTTTTTCTCTGCAAATTTGTCATGTTTTTCGAAGCAATTTTTTGAAATTTTTTAGGCCTGTTGGTCCTACAGAGAAATTTTTTTTGTAGGAATTTGGTGGTGAAATCCAAGCCCCTACAGGGAATATTCCCTATTATTTAAGAATATTCCATTTACAGTTGGTAGTATCCACAGTTCCGATATATTTTGACTACAGACAACACACAACACCAACATTAAAATATTCCATTTTAGTGGACAACATCAAACCCCAGCCACTTCATCAATACCCAATGACTTGTGTTACTTCAACCTTGTGGGATCTTAGTTTTAAAACATTGCAGAATACATTTATCTAATGAATGTGGGACAAAAATTGTCCCTGCTATTTGTTTTAAAACCTGTCAAGCCCACCGTCAAACACCATTTCTTGATGACATCTAATTTCCATGCACGCCAACCAATAAAGACCACTATTACTATCTACAATCAATTTTTCTTGTGACTTCCATTTTTTCAATGCTAAAAATCTCAGCTATGCGAGGAATTATGTCATATACTTTGCTTTTCATCTTGTGCCCACTTTTCAGTGCAAATGATTTCGGCCCGATGTCAATCGTGCTCCATTCCTCTCACTACTCCATTCAAAGGTGACTTTCAGCACATTCAAATACTCTGGTACCCATTTCATAGTAGTGGCCAAAACATCTGCCACATGGACCCTTCATCAGACCTGCCACGCAGCATCTTAACAGCTGCCATGTGAATCGTACACTTAGCCAACTTTTAGCCACGTCAACCTAACAACTCAACCCCATCCCATCAAAAAATCCTCTACATCATTTTTGTGTCATAATAACACATAAGTAGCAAACTATATGACATCTTATAGTACCACGTCACTACTGACCTTGTCCTAACATCACCTGCCACTTCAATAAGGGGCCATTTTTTCACTGACATCAACAATACATAGAATTAAATTTAATGGTCATCTAACCATTATTTTCTTGAAAATTTGAACTACTACAATGGTTGTTTGACCATCAAATTTAAGCTCGCAGTTTTCTGCCCAGACCCCTCTTCAAATGTAGTTTGCATTTCACAGTCCCACTTTGGGAGGCCATAACTCAATCATCTAGATTCCAAATCAAGTGCAATTTTTTTAAAATTTTGGGTAGACCTTTCTAACCTTTTCAATAGTGCTATTCTTTTCTAGTTTTGGTGTACAAATTTGTCATAAATTGCATTTTTTGGCGACTATACCTGTCTAATCCTACATTTTGCAACTTCAAAAGCTTTGTAAGGGCTCATCTGGACTTCAATTTAGGTTCTATTCTTTTTGAAAGTGTCTAAATTTTTGTCTACTTTCCAAATCTACAATCAAATTATAGGCTTGTGTGGATTAAATTATCACTTTCAAAATTAGGGCCTTTTCTAGATTGTATTGCTTTGATTACTTTTCAAAATTGTTGTGCATCTGAGCTATAGTGCTTAGTGATAGATTTGAGTCTCAAAAGCTAGTTGTAAATAGAAAAATCAAAAATCCACTTTGTACATTTTGACAAGTGGCCTATTGTACATGCACTACATATAAAGTGTCAAAAGTATCATTTTTAGAGGGGTCTTTTGATTGAGTGAATAGGGGGGTGTCTCTTGTGTTCTTGTGTCTCTCTTTTGTGCTCTTTTTCATTTTCTGCATCATGGGTTCACCTCAAACTCCACTTCTAACTTCACACAATTATACTACATGGAAAGATATTGTATGGAGTATATTAATGGAAAAAGGTTTAAATCTATATGTTTATGGTACAATTGCAAAACCCATAGATGCTACAACACTAGTTGATTGGAAAATTAAAGACAATTAGGCTTTAGGAATTATTAGGAGTTGTGTTCATAGAGATCTCCTATTCCATATTTCTAGCTTTAAGGAAGCCAAGACTACTTCAGACAAACTTGAAGGGTTGTATGGTAAGGTGGATGAGGAAAACGGATACCAAATTGAGGATGAACTACTTCTCTTGGATCCTAAGAATTTTGACACAATTCAAGATTATATCAACAAATCCAATGAATTGAGAGCACTACTTAAAGATTGTGTTAATCCCATAAAGGATGATCGATTGAATCATCACATCTTGAAGAGGTTACCTTTAGATTATGTGTCTTTTGTGTCGAGTTACAACACTCACATATTGACCATGGGAAGTACATTCACTAAGCCTACATTTGATGCATTTGTAGAAATGTTGATGTTGGAACAATCTAAGTTGATAGATATGGGTCTTCTCAAGTCATCAAAGACCAAGGCATTGGTGGCTAGTAATGAGAACCAATCAAATCAAGGTGGCAAAAGTTCTACCAATAGCAAGAAGAAGCAGTGGAAGAAAAAATTACAATCTAAGACACAACAATCTACCTCCTCACAACAAGGTAATTCTTCTTCCAACAAGAAGGGAAACAATGATAAGAAGGATAAACTATTTTGTGCATATTGCAAGAAACCAAATCATGATGAGCATTAATGCAAGACTAAGAGAATCTATGAGTTGGAAAACCTACTCCAGAAGAACAAAATTAGTGTGCCAAATGCTTCAAGGATTCAACTCCACCCACTTCAAAGGGAAAAGGGCAAGCACTTATGGCTATTTTAAGTTCTTTAGTAGAATGGATTCTTGACTTAGGTGCCTCATATCATATGGGTTCTTCAAAAGAAGACTTTTTTTCAATGAAGCAATCTAAGGTACCACATATCTTTGTAGGAGATGATACAAAAATGGAAATTGAAGGGAAAGGACAAGTTGAGATGGAAAATGGGGAGCTCAAAGAAGTTCTTTATGTTCCCAACCTTAGCTCAAATCTCCTCTCAATCTATCAAATCACTCACTATGGAGATGGCGATAAAGTTGAGTTCCTTCCTGATTCAGTACTGGTGTGCAATCTCAAAGATGATTCATTGGTTGTAGTGGGTAAAGTCAATCATCACAAAAGGCTTTATTCTTTCTCCCACTTTGTTCCTAAGTCTCCTTCACATGCCTTGTTGACTCAATCTCGTTCACAAAGCACTTTATGGCATGAGCAGTATGGACATCTTGTCTTCCACTATCCTCATCAACTTTGCTCAAACAAAATGGTCAAAGGTCTACCTACAATCAACTTTTCTAAGGGTGAGTGTTCATCTTGTTCAGGTTTGATAAAAGGAAGTCTTGTAGAGCATTATTTGCTCTTGAGTTGGTTCACATTGTTCTAGTAAGTCATTTTGCAATAACATCAATTAGCAAGGGTTGTTACATTCTCACTTTCATTGATGACTTTTTACACTACACATGGATCTACTTTCTTGGTCAAAATAATGAAGTGTTTAACAAGTTTCTAGCCTTCAAATGTCTTGTTGAAAAAAAATCAAGGAAAACCATAAAAGTTCTTTGCATGGACAATGAAATAAAATATGTGAACTCAAGACTTAGAGACTTTTGTAAGCTTGAGGGTATTCATCTTCAAAATCTAGTAGCATTTAGTCTACAAAAGACAAGTGTTGCAGGAATAAGGATTATAACTCTTAAGTCTAGGGCAAGTTGCATGATTCAAGAAAAGTCCATTGATCCATCACTTGAAGTTGAAACTATAAGGAATTCCAATCACATACTTAATAGGTCTCCTCATAATTCCTTCGATGGAAAGACTCTTTTTGATGCATGGCGAGGGAAAAAACTAGTTGTGAAACACTTCTGTGTCTCTGGTTGTCCAGCATGGGCAAACATATGTTTCAGGGAATGCAAGGCACCACCATCAAGGCCTTGTACTTTCATCGAATATGAAGATAGTGTTAAGGAATATAGACTTATGGATCTTGAGACTCATCATATTTTCATAGACAAGAATGTTCACCCAGCTTATCCTCTAATCCTCTCTATACTTCATACATTGTGGAAATTGATAGTGACACCAGTGATAGTGATTCAATAGATTTAGATATGTGGGGTCCTATTGAAAATTGCAATACAAGGTCACAACATCAGCAAATTCCACATGCATATATTGTTATAGTGATAGATCCATGCAAATCAGCACAGTTAGGTACACCATGTCTTCTAGCTCTAGCATCAGGGGATGACTACATAGCAAATATTTTAGGTTTGTTTGTGGAGTCATACATAGCAGATTTGGGAGACAACATTGATGATATACATCTTCTCTTTGATAAAGAAGATCCTTATTTAGTTGTTGTGAGGGCTCACTCTGACCCTCTTGTCCATTCTCTACATGATCAGTCTTACTAAGTTGATATGATTGTTGATCCTTATGTACAGTAGTTGTAGGAGATCTCTTTATTATTTGAGGAGACAGTTGGTTCTTTGGGACAGGTTCTATATCCATCCTTGCTAGAACTACACTCATTCTTTTTAGTAGTGTTGGGAGGGGTGACAGTCAGTATTGACACAGGGATAGTTGAGAAAGTTTCAAAGGCATCATTGATCTTCAAGATTATTTCTACACATTGAGGAAGCATCTCATTTGTACCTATGATATTGTTTCTTCCAAAGGGGAGGAACATTATTCAGCATTCCTGGATTAGCTTCTACATTGGAGTTGCTATCACTGATGGGCATTCTACATTTCGGAGGGGGGGACTACCTTGTCTCCTTTCTTCTTCTCTCATTTGGGGGGACCCTTTCCTCTTGTGGGATTGTGTTCTTCTCATACTTCTCTTTTGTATATACTTGATGTATGTCAACATGACAGGGGGGGGGTGTCAGTCTTCATTACTCCATCCACCCATTCATCTTGATTTTTTCATATCTCTTTTTGGGGGAGGGATTTTCCCATGATGTTTTCCCTCTTCTCTTCTTTATGAGAGATTGCATTGCATTTGTACATGGGTACCTAACATGGCTTAGTAGCCAAGACCCATCATGCATTTTCATCCTAGCTTTTATAAGCTTAAGTGAATTCCCCTAAGTTGCACTTAAGGGGGGTGTTGGTGTAAATAATTATTCACTATTTGCACTTTACTTAAGTTTACTTAGGTCATTACAATATTTTATTATTTCTTAGGTTGACACTTAGGAGTTTGTATACTTTTATGAGTTTTCATGTTGACAACATAGAAATAAGCAACTCTAATTCAGCACATGGTGTCTACAACACTAGAGTTTTCATAATTAACTAAGTTGTCATGTTGACAACATAGTTATTCACACTCTTATTTTAGCACATGGTGTCTACAACACAATTTTATGTGCTACACCTTTGTAGGCTTATCCTCTCATCAGCTCACTAACTCATGTGCTTAATGGAGGATAATCCACTCCTAGTGGACATGTGCCTTGTTGTAAGACTTATTAGTATGTTAATTCCTAGGTATTCTAAAAGCATTCTGGCTAGACACTCCTAGTGTGTATGTACATGACATTACATGAATTGAATATCATATTGTTATTCAAATCATACTCTTTTTGGTCTATTCTTGTGCTTGTGTTTGAGTTTCTTGATCTTGGATGAATTTTTCCTAAGATAAATTCTTACAGGGTTTAACCATGGAGTAAAACTTTGTAGTTTAGCATGCTCAGGATGGAGTAGTACTGTGATGGGTGACCTCCCAAGAAGTCCTGGTGCTTCACCCCTATGAGCATCACCTAGATCCAATGAGTGCTAAGTGTTCCATTTATTCTCATGAGAGATGGATTCATATTGAACAACTATAGTGATAGCCATTTGACTATCAAATTTAGACTCAATTTTTACTCCAAACTCCTCTCCAGATCACTTTTTAGTTTAGCAGCCTAACATTGCAAGCCCATAACTTAGACATCTAGACTCTTATTCAGGTGTAATTTTTTTTTGAAATTGGGTAGAATTTCCTAAATTTTCTAGTGGTGGTGTTGTTTTCTAGTTTTTCTGCATAGATTTTGTAAAAATGGTATTTTTTGGCAACTGTACCTACATAAACTTGCATTTTGCAACTTCAAATGCTCCATATGGGCACATCTGGTCACTTTTTTATGTTCTATTTTTTTATATCATCTACTTTCCAAATCCAAGGTTCGATTCTAGGGTTGTGTGGACCAAAATCTTACTTTCAAAATTATGCCTTTTTTGGCATTGTAAAGCTTTGATTCTTTTTCAGAATTGGTGTAAATTTGAGCTCCAATGCTTAGTGATAGATTTAGGCCTCATAAGGAAATCATAAAAGTAAAATTAGAAATTCCACTTTTTTTCATTTTGACAAGTGGCCCATTGTACACACACTACTTATAAAGTGTCAAAAGAATTTTTTTTGGTGGGGGGTCTTTTGATTGAGTGGAAAGGGGGGGGGGGGCGGGGGGGGGGGGGTGTACTATGTTTTTGTGTCACTCTATTGTGCCCTTTAATTTCTACATCATGGGTTTTAAATGTCCTCCTCTAACTTCACGTAACTATTCTATGTCAAAAAACATTGCATGGAGTAGATTAATGGAAAAAGGATATAGTCTTTATGTTGATGGTAAAATACCTAAATCTATTGATGCTAAAGAACTTGTTGATTGGAAAATTTAGGACCAATAGGCATTAGGAGTTATCAAAAGTTGTGTACATGGGGATCTTATCTTTCACACTAAAAATTGTTCAGACTCTAAAGAAGCTTGGGATAAAATTGAGTCATTGTATGGTAAGGTGGATGAAGAAAAGGGATTTTAGATTGAGGATGATGTACTTCTCTTGGATCCAAAGAATTTTAACACAATTCAAGATTACATTATCAAAGCCAATGAGTATAGGGCACTTCTAAAAGATTTTGGAAATCCCATGAAGGATGCCAGGTTGATTCATCACATCCTAAAGAGGCTACCTTCAGAGTATGCTTCCTTTGTTTCAAGTTTTAATACTCATAGGTTAACCATGGGATCTACTTACCAAAAGCCTTCATTTGATGCATTTGTAGAGATTTTGATTGTTGAACAATCTCACTTGATGGATTTAGGACTTCTCAAGTCATCAAAGACCAAAGCCTTGGTGGCCAGTGATGAGCACAAATCAAGACAAAGAAGGAAAAGCAACAACAACAAGAAGCAGTGGAAGTAGAAATCACAATCTAAGACACAAAAATCCTCCTCACAATAAGGTGGTTCTTATTCAAACAAGAAGGGAAGTAATGAAAAGAAGTTCAAACTCTTTTGTGCATACTGCAAAAAGCCAAATCATGACAAGCATCATTGTAAGACAAAAAGAATTGATGAGTTGGAAAATCTACTCAAGAAGAACAAGATTCAAGTGCTAGGTACTTCTAAGGATTCAACTCCAACCTCTTCAAACGGCAAAGGGAAAGCACTTATGGAAAACACAATTTCTTCTTTGGAATGGATACTTGACTTAGGTGTCTCTTACCACATGGGTTCTTCAAAGGGAGATTTTTCTTCACTAAAGGAGTCAAAGGTACCACACATCTTCATGGGAGATGATACCAAAATGGAAGTTGAAGGGGAAAGGACATGTGGAAATGGAAAATGGGGAATTCAAAGATGTTCTCTATGTTCCAAACCTTGGCTCCAATCTCCTATCAGTTTATCAAATCACTCATCTTGGAGATGGTCATAAAGTTGAGTTCTTCCAGATTTAGTGATGGTGTGAAGTCTAAGAGATGATTCGTTGGTTGCAATTGGGAAAGTCAATGATGACAAGAGGCTTTATTCCTTCTCCCACTTTTTGCCTAAGCCTCCATCTCAAGCCTTGTTGACTCACCCTACTTCACAATCTACATTATGGCATGAGCAGTTTGGTCACCTTGACTTCTACTCTCTTCAGCAACTTTACTCAAAACATAAGGTCAAAGGTCTACCAAATATCAACTTTTATAAGGGAGAGTATTCATCATGTTTAGTGGATATGAATGTCAAGGAGAAGTATGATAAATGGAAGTCTTCTCTAGCTCCAGTTATTCTTCAGTTGGTTCAGATGGTTTTAGCCGAACTCTTTACAGTGACTTTAGTCAGCCAAGGCCACTACGTCCTCACATTTTTTGATGACTTTTCAAGATTCACTTGGGTCTAGTTCCTTCATCATAAGAATGAAGTGGTTAATAAACTTCAAGAAATCAAGACTCATGTTGAACACAAGTTAAGGAAAGCCATCAAGGTACTGAGGGTGGACAATGAGAACAAATATGTAGACAGAAGACTTAAGAACTTTTGTAGAATTGAGGTGGTTGATCTTCAAAACTCACTAGCATTCAGTCCACACAAGATAGATGTTGCAACTATGAGGATTAGGACTCTCAATACCATGGCAAGTTGCATGATAGAGGCGAAGTCTCTTGATCCTACACTTGAATTTGAAGCCATTAACAGTGCTACTCACATACTTAATAGGTCTCCTCATAATGCCTTAGATGGGAAGACTCCTTTTGAGCCATGGTGTGGTAGAAAACTAGTTGTGAATCACCTTAGAGTCTTCAATTATCTAGCATGGGCAAAGCTATCTTCCAAGAGTTGCAAGGCATCGACACCTAGGCCATGTACTTTCATTGGTTATAAAGACAATGTGAAGGCTTATAGACTTATGGATCCAGAGACTCACAAGATTTTTGTGGAGAAGGATGTTCACTTTGAGGAAAGTTCACCTAGCTTATCCTCTAATCCTGTCCACATATCATACACAGTGGAAACTGATAGTGACACATGCGATAGTGCTTCAATAGGTTCAGACACATGGTGTTCTATCAATAGTTGCAGTGAGAGGTCACATCATCAGTCTACTCCACATGCTTACATTGCCATAGTGAAAGGTCCATCATAGCATGGTACATCTCATCTTCCAGCTCCAGCTTCACTTGAATTAAGAGATAGTCTTGAGGACTTACATCTTCTTATTGATGAAAGTGATCCTTCTACAGTTGTTGTGAGGGCTTACTCTGACCCTAATGTCCATTCTCTACATGATCAATCTTTCCAGGTTGGTGTGATTGTGGATCCTTATGAACAAAAATTAGTGGAGGTCTCTTTGTCAATTGAGGAGATAGATGGTTTAGTGGAATAGGTTCAATAAACATCCGTGTAGATTTACATTCATTATTTTCAGCACAGTTGGAGGGGGCAAGCATCAGCATCAACATAGGGATACTTAAGTAGGTTTCAGGGCTAGCATAGATCTTTAGGATTTTACCTTTGTCTTTGCTTCTTCCTAAGGGGAAGAAGACAATTCTACATTCTTAGACCAGCTTCTTCCTCAAAGTAGCTTTCACTTGTTGACATTCTTCTTTAGGGGGGAGCCCATTTTTTTTCTCTTACTCCTCTTATCATTCACTTATGTATATATTGGATGTATGTCATAATGGGGGGGTCTTGATTACTCCATCCATCCATGCATCCCTATTTATTTCTCTTTTTGGGGGAGAGTTTTTCCCATGAGGTTTTCCCTCTTTCTCCGCTTTATGAGAGATCTACATTTTCATTATGTACATGGGTACCTAACATGGCATAGTAGCCGGGACCCATTCTACATCTTCATCCTAGTTTTCATAAGCTTAAGGGCATTCCCCTAAGTTTCACTCAATGGAGGGTGTTGGTGTAAATACATATTCACTATTTACAATTACTTAAGTTTACTTAGGTTAATGCATTATTTTATTATTTTTATTTTGTGAGGCACTTAGGAGTTTGTGCACCTTTTTGAGTTGTCATGTAGACAACACAAGAGTAGGCAACTCTATTTTAACAGATGGTGTCTACAACACTGATTTGCATGTCACACCCTTGTAGGCTTATCCTCTCATCATCGCACATACTTTCATGCTTAATGGAGGATAACCCATATCTAGTGGACATATGCTTAGTTGTGTGACATATCATGTAGCCTATTATGAGACATTCTAGATGTATCTCAGAGGCCTTTATATACAGGAACTCCTAGTGTACTTTCACATGGCATATTAAATATATCATCATTCTTATCATACTCTCTCTCTCTTTGTCTACAGTTGTGCTTATGTTTGAGTTCTTAGTTCTTGGTTGAATTTTTCCCTTAGAAAAATTCTTATAGTAATCTTTGTTGTCTTCATCTCTTCTACTTTTGTACTTGTCACCACCTATGTAGTTCTTCTTCTCTAGACATCTAGCAGCAATATGAGCAAACTCATTGCAATTGAAACATATGATAGGTAACTTTCCTTTGAACTTGTCTTTACCTCTATGAAATCTCCTTGCCAGTAGTGCTTCAAGTTTATCTACATCTTCCTCATTTGTATCATTTTCATTGGACACATATTTTTTCTTCTTCTTCTCATTGGGTTCCTTCAATGATAGCTTGGCTTTGAAAGAAGATTCAATATTTTTCAAGTTTTTAATTATCAAAATTAGATAGCTCCAAAGAAGTGAGCCTACCTCCTATACCTTCAAGAGTCATATCATTCCCTGGCATACATCTTAATTCTTGTATTCTAGAAACTCTAATAGTGTAGATGGGCAATAGTGTTCTCAAAACTTTTCTTAGTACAATATAATCATCTATGTTACTAGTAGATGCTCTTATTGCATTAACAAAATCTTTTATCCTAGAACAATATTGAGCAACATTCTAACCTTCTTTCATTCTTATATCATCAAACTCACCTCTAAGACTTTCAACTTTGGCTCTTAGAACATTTTTCTCACCTTCATAGATAGTGTTTAGAGAATCCCATATTTTATTTTCACTATTACAACCCTTGATGTCACCAAACATGGCATAGCTTAGGGGAGAGGCAATTTCCAACATTGTTTGGTTGTGTTCTTTCTTCTTTTTCAGATCTTCAGCAGTTAGGGCTCCAATAGGATCAAGATGCTCTGTGGTGATGGTAGAGTGTGCATGATCTCCAAGTCCTCCTAGGTGTAGCTTCATTAGACTTTTCCATGTAGGAAAGTTATCTCTATTAAGCTTGGGTACCTCTCTTTTTGACATCTTGATCTCTATGCTTCTAGTACCTTCACACTAGTCCTTTTAAGAAGATGGCTCTAATACCAATTGTTGGAATACTTTAGAATAATTGAGAGGGGGGTGAATTAATTATCCAAGGTCTAGATGTAAAATTAAAACTTTTCACAACTTAGTGAACCCATATCCATAAAAACATTTTCATCATGCATGCATCCATTAGATTATGGAATCACTTAAACTTGTAGATTATTGTCAAACCAATTTGTAGAAATATAAACATTAAACATAATAGATTCAATAACACATTTGACACAATGATTTAATGTGGAAACTTAACTTGAGAAAAACCACCAATAACATGCTACTCATTCTCACTCTTCTGAAAAGATGCTTTGTGAAAGGCCAACTTTGTTAAAGGTTACAATGCAAATGTTAAATGTGACATGGTTAAAGGATTTCAATCACCCTATTAGGAGTGAATCTTTTTAGAGGACTTTAGCTCATTCAATTGGAATTTCACTTGGTTAAAGGATTCACAAATGACTATTAGGTCAACCTTAATCCAAAAGATTTACCCTAGACTGATACAATGCTTAGAAAGTAACAGTAAGGCTTGATCTAATAACAACTTATAACACACTTGTAGATTAGAGATCTTTGTTTCAATCCTCCATTTTGTTTGGCTTTCACACACTTTAGCTTTGGTAGCTTGTTCACCCTTCAAGCATCCATACTCTTAAGCCTTCTTTCTTTTCTTTCCAATGCAATCTCTTTCTCTTAGGTCACTGAATGAAGCAATAACCTAGACTCCTTGTCTTCCTTAGGTTCTCGCACATGAAAACCCTTTCTTTTGACTAGTCATCTCTACAAATAGAGAATTGAGATATTTTGTCATTCATCCTCCATCATCCATTTTAGGATTAGGTTAGATTAGGTAGGATTCAAGGTATCTACCCATTATTTTATTACATTCCCTTTTAGAAACTTCTCCTTCAATCCTCTTTTAGTTCACCTCAAAATGGTTCATCATGAATTATATGCCACTAATTCATCATCCTTATCTTCCACACGGTTCACACAATCCAAGAAATTAAACTTGTCGACTTAGATTCATTGAATTCTTGATCTTTCTCATAATGTTGACACTCAAGATTAATTGGCTTCTGATGCTTGGTACACACTGCGTTTCTCAACATCCATTGTCAAATCAATCAGCATGAACTAAACTTTACTAGTGCTCAGCATCAACTAAACTTTACTCAACTTACACTGAAATTGACTTTGCTCGGCTCCAATTGATTTTTTTCTTAGCTCTCACTAACTTTGTTTGGCTTGCTCAATACCTTGAGAAGGCTCTTCCTATTGGAAATGATTGAAAAGATCATGAGAAAATTTGTTGGAATGATCATATGGAACTGGTAAAGAATGTTCTCAATCATTATTTTGTCATTGATGTCAAACTTGCTACTTGCAGGAATGACAATTGCTTTAGTGATCCAAGTACTATCAAGTGGTTGATTGACATTGAGGAGGCAATCAATAAGATGTAACTAGAACACCTAGAGAAAGTTTGAGGTTATGATGTTGGAATGAAGTAGAAGGATCAGCTAAGCCATTGATGAAAAAGTGTATTGATGACATACTCTAAGACATAGAGAATGGGCACACTGAAACATATAAAAAATGTAAGGTTTTATCTAAGACATCTGTAAAGCCTAACTAAAATTTATTAGAGAGAGGGAGCCGAGCAAGCTAGTAGGAGTCAAACAAATTCCTAGTTGAAGCAGAGCAAGTTCAACTTCAGATGCTGAGTGAACTTTAGATGTCGAGTAAAATCAAGTGCCGAGCAAAAATAGATGCCGAACATTAGAAAACCAATAGTGCTGAGTAACATAGAGATGTCAAGCATCAGTAAACCAATAATGTCGAGTTGATGCATTATTTTGAAAATCAAAGATTTGCTAGATCTAAGCTAACAAGGTTGTTATCTAGAAGTCTGTGAATTAAATAGAAGATAAGAATGATGAGTTGGTGGCATAGAACACCATGTAGAACATTTTTGGAGATTACAACTGGAGTTTAGACAAAGTTTCTAGATAAGAGAAAGATATAGGGTAGATACATTGTATCCTACCTAATCCATTTGAACCCCTTAAATTGGAGAGGGAGAATTGACCGAAAAAGGAAAACCAGATTTCTATTTAAGGAGTCTTTCTATTTAAGGAGTCATAAGGTCATGAAGAAAAGAGAGGAGAAGGTGGTCAAGCATAAAAGCATGAAGTGCTAAAGAAGGTGCTAAAGAGAAGAAAGCACAAAAACTCTGTTTGGATAGACGACCATAAGGATGATTGCATTGGCATGATGAATAAGAAGACTCAAGGAGATGAAGCTTGAGAGGAAGACAAGTTGTTAGAGCTGAAGTGATTAAAGCCAAGCAAAAGGATAGAATTGAAGTGAGATCTGAAATCTATAAAATATGTTGTAAGTTGTATCAGATCAACAATCCATTATTGTTACTCTCTATCAATTGTAATAGATAGTTTAAATCCTATGGACTTAGGTTGGTTTAATAGCCATGAGGTAAATCCTTTAACAGGGTGACATTCCAAGTGAATGTTCTAAAGTCCTTTGATCAGGCCCATTCCTAACAGTTTGGTGAAATCCTCTAACAAGGTCACATTTAACAATGTGTTGCAAGCCTTTAATAGGGCAGGCTTTTAACAGGGCATCACTTTAGAAGAGTGAAAATCAAGTAGCATGTTACTAGTGGTTTTTCCCAAATTGGGTTTCCACGTAAACCACTATGTCATGTGTTGATCTTGCATGTTTTATCTCTGCATGTTGATTTGTTGTAACTTGCTAAGATGGTTGATTTAAGCTTGGATGGATGAAAAGTTTATAGACTCATTATAATTTGTGAAAAAGTATTATTAGGGCATTTGGACCTTGGATAACTAATTCACCCCCCCCTCTCAGTTATTCTAAAGAATTCTAACAATTGGTATCAGAGCCAAACTGTTGATTTAGTTTAAAAGGGACTATAAGCAGAAAAGATCAAAATGCCTAAGAGAGAAGTTCCCAAGCTCAACAAAGAGAACTTTTTTGCATGGCAAAGTTTGATGAAGCTACATCTTGGATCCATAGGAGACTATGCCCAAAATTCAATTATTACTGAACATGTTGATCCAACTGGTACTCTTACTGCTGAAGATTTGAAAAACAAACAAGAAGACAATCAGACAATGCTGGAAATTGCCTCTACACTCAATTATGCTGAATTTGATGATATCAAAGGATGTGACATTGCATTCAAAATGTGGAAAGCCCTATCAAACATCTATCAAGGAGATCAGAATGTCCAAAGAGAAAAAAGAGAAAGCCTCAAAGGAAAGTTTGATGATATGAAAATGGAGGAAAATAAGAATGATGCTCAGTATGGTGCAAGAATAAAGGAAGTGGTAAGTGCAATAAGATGTTTGAGTGGTCAATTGGATGAAGATACTATTAATAGTAAGTTCTTAAGAACCTTGCTCCCTATCTATGCTATTAGAGTATCAACAATACAAGAACTAAGATGTGTACTAGGAAATAATCTAAGTTTTGAAGGTATAGTAGGTAGACTCATTGCATTTGAGTTATCTAACTTTGACAACTATAGACCTGAGAATAATGAATATGCTTTCAAGGCCAAGCTATCACTGAAAGATGTTGAACAGATGAAATCAAAGAAAGGAAGAAAGATGAAATATGTATCCAGCGACAGTAGCACTGATGAGGAAGATGTGGAACAATTGGAAGCTTTGCTAGCTAGAAGATTTCATAGAGGCAAGGGAAAATTCAAAAGTAAGATGCCTATCATTTGTTTCAATTGCAATGAAGTAGGACATATTGTTGCAAGATGTACACAGAAAAAGGATTATAAGGAAGGAAACAAGTACAAGAACAAGAGAGAAGATGATAAGAGAGATTACAAAGACAAAGGCAAGAAATGTTATATTGTTGAAGAAAATTCTGATGATAATAATGATGAAGTTGTTTATGTAGCCATGAAGGACCAATCTGATGAAGAAGAACCTACAACATTGGTAACATGTATGAACAAAAATGACAGGTGGATCATAGACAATGGATGCTCACATCACATGATAGGAGACAAAAGTAAGTTTGTTAACTTTACTCAGTATGATGGAAATAGTGTTAGATTTGGTAATGATGCTCCATATCAAATAAAAGGAAAAGGCTCCATTAAGCTTGCAAAAAAAAATTCATGTGATAATGCATACTATGTTGAAGGGTTAAACTACAATTTGCTGAGTGTCTCACAATTAGGCAATATAGGATGCAAAGTAGAATTTGGAAACAAAATTACAAAAATCTATGATACTAATGGTAAACTAATAGGAAAAGGAGATCAAACAAGAAGTGATCTGTTTTACCTTGATATGGATGATGTCTCTTTTTTTTTGCAAAATTTGATGATGAATGGTTATGGCATAGAAGATTATGTCATGTCAACTTTGACAATCTGGTCAATATCAATAAAATGAAAAAAGTCAGAGGTTTACCAAAATTGAAGAAGCCTGATAATATCATGTGCAAACAATGTCAGCTAAGAAAGATGACAAAGTCAAGTTTCAAAAGAAAAAATTATACATCTAAAGAAGTACTTGAGTTAGTTCATACTGACTTATGTGGTCCAATGAAAGTACAAAGCTATAGAGGAGATAAGTACATAATGTTGTTTGTTGATGACTATTCCAGGATGATGAATGTTATGTTCTTAAAGCAAAAATCAGATGCCTTTCAAATGTTTAAGTGGTATGTGGCTAGAGTTGAAAAGGAAACAGGAAAAAGCTTGAAATGCTTGAGATCAGACAGAGGTGGTGAATTTACATCAAAAGAATTCGAGATATTTTGTAATGACAAAGAAATTAAAAGACAAATGTCAGCTCCTAGAACTCTCCCATAGAATGAAATTGCTGGAAGAAAAAATAGATCTGTGATTGACTATGCCAGAACATTAATGATGGAAAAGACAGTTGCTCTAAAATACTAGAGAGAAGCTATAAGTGTAGTTGTTCATACACTAAACTGACTACAAGTCAAGAAAGGTAAAAATTCAACACCTTTTAAATTATGGTATGGTCACTCACCCAATGTAAAACATTTCAAGGTATTTGGTTGCAAATGCTTTATCCTTAAAGATGCTAGAAATGGAAAATTTGATGCAAAAAGTGATGAAGGCATATTCCTTGGTTACTCCACTAGAAGTAAGGCATGCAAGTGTTTGAATACTAACACCAACAAAATTGTGGAAAGTGCAAATGTAAACTTTGATGAGCATACAGAAGTCCCAGCTGAAGAACCAAAGAGAATGAATGAATACAGAACCTTTATGTATTCTCATGAAGGAATGACTATTGATGAGGATGTTGTCAATAAAATTGAAACTCAACAACAAATTTTAGTTTCAGTCGAGTCACAACCAGTGAATGTCGAGTTGCATTCAGAAACTGAGTTGTAGAATGAAGGAAATGCACAATCTGATTCTAAAGCCAGTACACATGAAATAGATGAAGAACAACCTAACAACTCAGTACATAGTGACCCTGAATCAGAAAGATCAAACATGGAAACAAGGACAGAACTAAGATTATCTAAATATGTAAAAAGACATCACCCTGTTGAATAGATAATTGGTGATAAAGATGCAAGACCAATGACAAGGAATAGACTAAGACAGGAATCATGTCTGATCAGCAAATTTGAACCTAAAACAGTATATGGTGCATTACAAGATGATGACTGGTATAAAGCTATGGAAGAAGAAATTGATCAAATAAAGAAGAACAAAACCTAAAGTTTGGTTTCCAGACCAGTTGACAAGAATGTGATTGGCACCAAGTGGGTATTCAAAAACAAGCTAGATGAGAATGGTGAGATTACTAGAAACAAAGCTAGACTAGTATGCAAGGGTTATGCTCAAGAAGAAGGACTAGACTATGGGGAAACATTTTCCCCTGTTGCTAGAATAGAAGGAGTAAGAACTTTACTTGCATATGCTACATACAAAGATTTCAAAGTTTATCAGATGGATGTAAAGTCTACTTTTCTAAATGCTATACTAGAAGAAGAAGTCTACATTGAACAACCAGAGGGAATTTTTGATGAGAACAACAAGGATATAGTTTGTAAATTACATAAAGAACTCTATGGTCTAAAACAAGCACCTAGAGCATGGTATGAGAGACTTCACAAGTATCTAGTGCAAATAGGATTTGAAAGAACAGATGATAATAGCAACATGTACATCAAAGCAGAAGAAGGTAAGGATATTATTGTATCTGAAATCTTTGTGGATGACATAGTGTTTGGAGGAAAGGAAGTGCTTTGCAAAGGCTTTGCTGACAAAATGAAACATGAATTCGAGATGTCTATGTTTGGAGAAATCAAATTTTTTGTTGGATTGCAAGTACATCAACTAAAACATGGTATATTTGTGACACAATAAAAGTACATCAAAGAGATACTTAAAACGTTTGGATTGGAGGAGTCCAAACTAGTCAGCACACCAATGGCCATAGGAAATAAGCTGTCCAAAAATGATGAATCAGCTGAAGTCAATCAAACAATGTACAGATCCATGATTGGAAAACTACAATATGTTGTACATAGCAAACAAGACATAGCATTAGCAGTTGGAATAGTGGCTAGATTATCTGCTAATCACAAAGAAAATCATCTCATAGTAGTAAAAAGAATAATGAGATATCTTAAAGGAACTGATAATTTTGGTCTATACTACAAAAAGAATGGAAAGTTTAAGCTCAATGCATATACGGATGCAGATTGGGGAGGGAACATTGATGACAGAAAAAGCACAAGTGGAGGTGCATTATTTTTAGGCAAAAGGCTAGTTACCCAGACTAGCAAGAAACAAACATTCACATCCCAGTCCACTGCAGAATCAGAGTATGCGGCAGCTGTAGTCAATTGCACAAACATTGTGTGGCTCACACATCTATTGAAAGGAATGAAAGAAGAGGTAACAAAACCTGTGATATTGTATTGTGATAATACAAGTGCTATAAACATATCCAAAAATTCAATAATGTATGAAAAAACCAAGCACATTGCAATCAATTATCATTATGTTAGAGAATTGGTAGAAGACAAACAAGTAAAGTTGGAATACATTCACACAAAGGAACAAACTGCAGATATCTTCACCAAACCATTGCCCAAAGATGCTTATGAATATCTTAGAGGCAAGTTGGGGGTAATACCCCTAACTCAAGTAGTTTAAAGCAACAAGGATGTTGCCCTACATCAATAGGAACAAATCATTGAAATATACACAGAATGATGCAGAGGATGATAGCAGGAGCAGAAACTCCAAATCAGTCACAAGCATGGTGACAGAGGGAGAAGACATCAAGAAGCCAAAGCTTATACTTTGCATGTTAAAGATGTTACATCTTTTGCATTTATGTTAGAGGGAGAAATATGCAGAAACCTAATCAATACAAAGCAAGAGAGAGATATATATGAAAGAGGGAGATATATGAGATTAGTAGTAAGGATGCAAGCAGCCAAGAAAAGTAGTAGACAATGTATACAATCTTGATGGTAACTAAGTCAATAAATTGATCAGTTTGGTTTTGCCATCAATGCCAAAGAGGGAGATTGTTGGAAATGATTGAAAAGATCATGAGGAAAATTGTTGGAATGATCATATGGAACTGGTAAAGAATGTTCTCAATCATTGTTTTGTCATTGATATCAAACTTACTACTTGTAGGAATGACAATTGCTTTAGTGATCCATATACTATCAAGTGGTTGATTGACATTGAGGAGGCAATCAATAAGATGTAACTAGAACACCTAGAGAAAGGTTAAAGTTATGATGTTGGAATGAAGTAGAAGGATCAACTAAGCCATTAATGAAAAAGTGTATTGATGACATACTCTAAGACATACAAAATGGGCACACTGAAACATATAAAAAATGTAAGGTTTTAGCTGAGACATCTGTAAAGCCTAACTAAAATTCATTAGAGAGAGGGAGTCGGGCAAGCTAGTAGGTGCCGAATAGATTCCTAGTTGAAGCCGAGCAAGTTCAACTTTAGATGCCGAGTGAACTTTAGATGTCGAGTGAACTTCAGATGTCGAGTGAACTTCAGATGTTGAGTAAAATCAAGTGCCAAGCATCAGAAAACCAATAGTGCCGAGTAACATAGAGATGTCGAGCATCAGTAAACCAATAATGTCGAGTTGCTGCATTATTTTGAAAATTGAAGATTCACCAGATCTAAGCCGACAAGGTTGTTATCTAGAAGTCTTTGAATTAAATAGAAGATAAGAATGATGAGCTAGTGGCACATAACACCATGTAGAATGTTTTTGGAGATTACAACTAGAGTCTAGATGAAGTTTCTAGATAAGAGCAAGATATAGGGTAGATACATTGTATCCTACCTAATCCATTTGAAACCCTAAAATTGGAGAGGGAGAATTGAGCAAAAAAGGAAAACTAGATTTCTATTTAAGGAGTCATAAGGTCATGAAGAAAAGAGAGGAGAAGGTGGTTGAGCATAAAAGCATGAAGTGCTGAAGAAGGTGCTAAGGAGAAGAAAGCACAAAAACTCTATTTGGATAGACAACCACAAGGATGATTGCATTGGCATGATGAGCAAGAAGACTCAAGGAGACGAAGCTTGAGAGGAAGACAAGCTGTCAGAGCTGAAGTGATTAAAGCCAAGCAAAAGGATAGAACTAAAGTGAGATCTGAAATTTGCAAAGTATGTTGTAAGTTGTATCAGATCAACAATCCATTATTTTTACTCTCTAGCAATTGTAATAGATAGTTTAAATCCTATGGACTTAGGTTGGTTTAATAGCCATGAGGTAAATCCTTTAACAGGGTGATATTCCAAGTGAATGTTCTAAAGTCCTTTGATCAGGCCCATTCCTAATAGTTTGGTGAAATCCTCTAACAAGGTCACATTTAACAGTGTGTTGTAAGCCTTTAGCAGGGTAGGCTTTTAATAGGGCATCACTTTAGAAGAGTGAAAATCAAGTAGCATGTTACTCGTGGTTTTTCCCAAATTGGGTTTCCACATAAATCACTGTGTCATGTGTTGATCTTGCATGTTTTATCTCTGCATGTTGATTTGTTGTAACTTGCTAAGATGGTTGATTTAAGTTTGGATGGATGAAAAGTTTATAGACTCGTTATAAGTTGTGTAAAAGTATTATTAGGGCATTTGGACCTTGGATAACTAATTCACCCCCCCACCTCTCAGTTATTCTAAAGAATTCTAACACTTCCATGTCAATGTAAGGTATTATCTTGCCTTATTCTTGTCCCATGATTCTACAATCAAATTCTTATAAAAAATTTTTGTCAATATCAAACTTCTAAAAGCTTTGCAAATCTCTACAAATTCTAGAAATCTCCTAGTGCTCATAGTTCTATCTCTGGATTGTGAAAAAGAGTGTAACTTAGAATATTGTTAAACAACCTATTAATAGAGAAAAAAATGTAGTAGAGTGAGCATTAATCTCTATTGATGTGAATGTGCATGAAAAAATCTCAATATCTATAAAAGTGCCAAAATCTACTTGTACTCCCAGCCTTTCCTAACATTTTATTCACTTTTGAGAGGACATCACTTTTAAGTCATAATGAGGCTCCTTAAAAATTATTTTTGCATTAAAAACCATCCTCATGACTCAATGACTTCCTTTTTTGTCATTTCACAGTCATTTTATAGCCTTAGCACTTAAACAACAATGACTGGATGACCATAGCTTCAAATCCTTTTTGGTACTTTGTAGTCTATCTAACATTTTTGGCCATTAATTATGTGATTAGGGGCCTTAAAGATCTAACCTCTGTTTAACCTTAATTACGTGATTGCTTCATTTCATTAACATTTACACTTATTGTTTGCGATCATGCAAATACCCCTAGCAACCATGATATCACGACTTCACACACCTTTCTCACTTTTAAGTTTTTTATTACTATGACTATGTGATCAAGATACTATATATATTTTAACCTTAAGACTTCACTAGGTCACAACTTGGCTTATCTGATAATAGTTTGTCTTCACAACCATGTGAGCAAAGGATATTTTATGCTTTTTAAACCCAGTCATAGGTTCAAGGTTTATCTTTACTATTATTTCTTTAACATTGTGATTGCATGACCCTTTACATTATGCTTTCAATCTAACTACATCGCATGGTTATGGTCTGATCATGTATTACATTTATTAACCACATGACCATGTGAATAAGTGCCTTTTAGTTGGTTTTTCCATGTCACAACTTATTTTAATCACTTTCCTTTTATCACTATGATAGTGTAATCACATGCATTTTCTTCTAAGTTGATCACATCACTGAGTCACTAACTTAATCACTCTTATCTTCTTTGACAGCATGACTAAGCAAACAAACATTTCATGCACTTTGTAGTAGTGATCGCTAGGTCACAACTTATCAAGGGACTCTCACCTTAAAAAATTTAGACAACTGGAAAAGTGAATATAAGGTTTATCACATATTAGGGATGGAAATAACTAGTTATTTGATATTATACTTCAGAATTCATTCACTCACACTCTTTTCTTCAGGTCTATCCCCTATAGCAGAATTTAGAGATAAAATTTAGAGACACAAATATTGTAGAATTCCCTCCTTATATTAATATATTTTGAAACTAATACATTACTGATATAAACTTAGGAATAACTCAAGATATGATAGAATTGTTATTCAAGATCCATTTTTATTCTCAAAATTGCACAATGGTATTAATATTCTTTGAAACTAATACATTACTGATATAAACTCAAGATAACTCAAGATATGATAGAATTGTCATTCAAGATCCATTTGTATTCTCAATGGTATCATTAACAAGAAGAATATGCATGTGCTTATCGTAATTAACATTGGGGCATTAGTGAACAAAAATGACATCTCCCAAATGAACTCTCTGAATTTACTATGTAAAGCTATCTCTAATGTAAATAAGAATGTGAATTGGTTGTCTATTGCTAGAAATTTATTTTCTATTGTTTTAACTAATTATTTAGCTATGGTTTCCAGTAGAATGTGTTTTTAATTTTTATTACCAATAGTTCTAAAATAGAAAAATCCACATGCATATGAAGTGCACAAAAAAATAAGAAGTATCCAAGCTATAGGATTACCTATGGGAAGGGCAATATAAAAATATATTTTTTATTAATGTTTTATAGGAATCAATATTGTTTTGATCATACACGATGACTTACAAGTGCTACTTTTGCTAATTAACATGTTAATATTCTCCTTTTAATCTGTTCCATTAAGGATGGGGCATTAGTGAATAGAAATGACATCTCCCAAATGAACCCTCAAAATTTAGTATTCAAAACTATCTCTAACATAAATAAGAATGTGAATTGGTTGTTTATTGCTAGGAATTTATTTTCTATTATTTTAGCTAATTATTCAGTGTGGTTTCCAGTAGAACATGTTTTTAATTTTTTATTACCAATAGTTCTAAAATAGAAACGTCCACATGCATATGAAGTGCACAAAAATAAATAAGAAGTATCCAAGCTATAGGATTAGCCATAGGAAGGACATATAAAAATATGTTTTTAATTAATGTTTTATAGGCAACAATATTGTTTTGATAGTACACAATGACTTACAGGTACTACTTTTTCTAATTATCATGTTAACATCTTCCTTTTAATCTATTCCATTAAGGATGGATTAAGTAGTGTGTAATTTGGAGAAAATATTTGTTGGCTTTTTTGAAGATTGTCTTACAAATAAAGTTAATTTGAATGATGTAAAAATTTGGCCTAATGAATATTATTTTTGATAAAGAAGGCAAAGAGATCACCCTAAACCCATAGAACCATTACAAAGAGTAATCATTTTTGGCATTTTTGTTGGTGATTATAGCCAAGCAACATGATAAAGCATCATAAACTAGCCATGTAACAAATACCTTCCATAAAATTTATCTAAAGGATGTACTTCTACTAAAATTAAAGAAATGTGAAAAAATATGGCAATAAATCAAAAAAAATAGCCCCTAGTAGAGAGAGGGGCTATCACCACTTGTACACTTAGGCATTGGGTACTAAATTTATTACACTTGGGCATTAGTTACTGAATTCATTCTAATCTTATGTTCTTCACAAGTTTTGTCTGTCAGGGAAATATAGGTCATATCCTTCCTTTTCTTCCCTGCAATACAATGTCGATGAGAGATCAAAGGGCAAAGTAAAAAAAATTAAAAACCCTAAGAGCCTAATCCCAAACACAAATAACCTAACCTCACAAAGGGAAAAGAGCCACTGAAAATACCTTAATAAAAATTGTATCATCTCAAAATAGTTGTAACTTTTCCATGGTTTCTGGGTGCAGGTAAACCACCAAGTTATCATCATTAATGGTTTCATCCACAATGAACTGATTCACCACCTTCTTTCACTCTAAAATTTCTCTGCTGAAGTCCCTTTTAGTTCCTTTCATGTTACCAAAAAAATCCATTTTTTCATAAATCCATGGAAATACCTAACCAAGGGGAGGCAAAAAATGAAAAAGATGCAAATAATTGATCTTATTCTTCTGAGGATTCTCCCCTGTGAGCCATTGCAGTGCAGTAAATTTTGATCGTTTCAAGTAGATACAAATAGAGAAACAAATTAAAGAGCATGAACCCTACTCATTGTGTTTATAGGGGACACTAATTTTCCTAGAAGCTAAATTTACTTGTGGGGCCATCAAATTAGGGGTGTTTTGGCTATTTTAAATTTAGAAGAATTGTTTGTTAAACAAAATGAAAAGAAACTAACTTGGCCAACAAGCAAGAGAAAGAACAAGAATAAACTAATCTTAGATAGGGATAAAGAATAAAATGGTTTTGCTTCATATGCTTGTTACTTTGGGATTAAGTGAGAAAATTTCATGCAATTTAATGCAACTTAGATAGATTGTATGTCAATTTATCATTTCTTTTAATTCAAGGAATTAAGTAATTGCTTCCATAAATTGATAGGGTTTCAAAGAATTTGAGAGGGATCTGATAAGAATGGGGTTTAGAGTTAACAACTAATCATTTTAATTGCAAGGTAATTTTTAAATTCAAAATTATATTTGTAAAAAATTAAAGAAATTATAATAAATATTTAGCAATTTTTACATTTGAAATAATATTTGTAAATTTATACATTGTTCAAACCATAGCAAGTTACTCACATCAAGATTCAGCATAGATGGTCTCATTTAATTATCAATGCCATTGACTAAATATTTGAATTATGATTCTAATTGTAGCAAGACTTTGTATCCAATGCAAGTTAGTTTTACATTGTTCAAACAATATCAAGTCTCTCACATCAAGATTCAACGTAGATTGTATCATAAAATTATCAATGTTAGTGACAAAATATTTGAATTAAGATTTTTATTGCATACATTATAGACATGTAGTGTTGTAATGTATGTTAAATTTTGGATAGCCAATAGTTTTTGAGCACCTGAAGTTCTTTTGAAAGTTACTCTTTAATATATGTTGAATGGGAACATTGCTAGAAAAATGAGTGAATTTATTTAGTTGAGGTGTAATTATCTATAAAAATTGAAAAATTCTAAACTTATTTACCACAAACATCATTCTACTTATTTACCACCAAACATCAATCCCAATCTCATTCAACTTATTCCTAGCCCTTTACTTATCCCCCGCTATCTTCAATTCTACTTCTATTTTGTTTAAACTAAAAATTCAAAGGACAAGAACTATGATGCTTGTGTCTCTTGTTTGTACCTCATCCTAGTCCACAACTATTTCTTCAACTTCTTCTAGTAACAATTGATTTTTTGAAGAATATTATGCCATCCACTTGTTAAAAAGTGTGTCATCTAGACTGTCCTTTATGTCATGCCATTTTATTTTCAAGGTTAATCCTCTTTTGGACTTCCTTATTGTAGGCATCTAGGACTTGTTCATATTTCTCCTATAGCTCTTGTATAAACCTTTTCTCTTTCCTAGCAGTGGCTAAGGTAACAGTGGTTGTTTCAACATTTAATTATGTTGCCTCTTCATTTGGAGTATCCTCTACTCTTTTGACAATCATGTTCCCCGTTAATTTAGAATCTTTAGTTTGAGAATAACTAACTATAGATCCTCTTTTTAAGGATAAAATAATGAAGGCAACATGGTCTTCACTGTATTTGGCACCACTAATTGCCCTTTTCTTTTTCTCCTCAGTGCTTAACTTCTTTGTAATAGTATTAAACACGGTTGCATCTGCAATGTCCCAATTTTGAAGAAGTAAAACCCCAACTAATCTGATCATTTTCTTCCCTCTTCAAGAGTCACACTACTAAATTCTTGCATCATTTCTTCCTTGATCTCATCTTGTATGATTGAATCTTTTTTGTCTAGCTACTCAACTTTCCTTTTACAACATCTTTCCTCAAAGTTTTCAATATTTATTCTCCATGCAAATTGGTAAAAGGCACTTGAACTTATAAAACTGTCATCATATAAGAATTCATGGCTAGCATGTTCTATTATAGGATCTAGCTCTTTTCCTTTGAAATCAGCCATAATAAATTCTAGGTTAGGCATGGGAGGTTCTAATGGATTTCCTTCTTCCAATTCTATAGTGATGATGAACACTCCACCCTGAGATCCAAGTTGTTCAATTTTCTCTCCAGTGAGCTATTCAAATCTCCTAACCATCTAGTCACCCCTACGACTATGCAAATAAAGTTCTTTATGTGCTTTTAACTAGTTTCACATAATCACAGTTACCTTTTAGTCTTTGTCTTTTGAGGCCCTGACCGTGCAAACATAATAGTTCACCCAGTCATTGTGAAGGTTCATTATAATTCTCTCATTCAAGTGACTATGTGACTAAGGTTTCACTCAATTGTGGGCTAGAAGGTAGTTGAGTGCTTAACTGATGCAACTCAGCAACCAAGGAAACTTCACTACTTCACCGGGTCATGCTATAAAATGTTGTTATATTTTGATAAGCTTTGACTATGCAATCAACTTGATTGTTAGGTCACACACTTAAAATCTTTATGAGCTCAGATCAAAACTCCTAACCCTTAGAGAGTTTATTTCATTGATTTTCGATCATGTTAAGATCAATTATGGGCATATCCCTACATTCTAAAGTTATGTAAGGTTTAAACAAAGTGGTGATGTGAGGTTGTGACACGTGGATATGTGGTCCCCTTTTCCTTAGTTTTAAAGTAGTGTATATCATGCAAGTTCATAATTGATGATCATCACTTCCCCATATTCTAAAGATGTGTGGAGTTTAACTATTACAATTTTAATGTTGATCAATACAAGTTCATGTGAAACCAATTGCCATAGAATTTATGATTCCTCTCATTATTGAGTACCAAGTAGCAATGAACTTTTAGAGTGCAGAAATATTTATAATTTCAAATTGTGTTTCCTCAAAGCCATGAATTATTGCAGATGAAATTCTTAGTGGAGAAAATGAATTTTTTTGGGTGAGTACTAAAAATCATTGGTTAGTCGAGAATTTTTAGTTGTAATTGAGATAATATAGATAAAATACCTCCATGAAGGGATTTTTTAGGAAAAGGTATATTGCCAGTTGAGAGCTATGCATGTTGATTTTCTAGAACAATTACCACAATCAACTAATGAGTCTTCCAAAGGAAAAGAACTAGTACTTAAAAATTCTAGATTACTAGTTAGTGAGGGTTTCTATGACAAGGTCAATTGGTTAAGAGATGCCCAAACATCTGTTGAGGGGTTAGAGCTTCTCCACAAATGGTTTTTCTGAGAGAAAATTCAATACTCCTCTAAACAATATATGAGAGTTTGAAATTGGTAAGCTAGTTGTCCCAAGTGTTTTCTTCGATGATGATTTATTGGCCATGATAGCAAAGAGTTGTGACCTAGTGTTAAGGATGGTCAAGAACCATAGTGGAGATAATCTCTTTAGGGTATCACCAAAGTTGATTGGAAAAATTTTAGGTTAAACCCTAATCCTATAGTACATGAGAAAAATGACATGGAGGACTTGCAAGAAAGATATGGTGCATAGAGGATGTATCTAAGGAGAGGACCACTATAGGAACACTTTGTTAAAATAGGTCAATTACTGTTGGTGATTGTCAATAACCCAAAGGCATCATTAAGGAAATATTTCAATCCTAGGGCTCAAGCACTATATTTCTCTCTCTGCAAAATTTCTAGAATGGATGAATAGGATCACATCCAAGGATCCATTGCTTTTATCATTTCTCATACACTTCAATATGGCATTATCTCAATTTTTTATTTCACTACATATTTAGCACAAGAAACCCATGATTGATTAATAGGCATAAATAAGGCTAAAGTTATAAAACCATTTTACTGGTACTCAATATTGATGTACATATATTTGTATAAGGGTGTTACCTTTTACTCCAAAGAGATGAGGTTGGAGCTAGAGAAGGATGGAGAGAAATTACTAGTCTAGCTATGGAGTGTTGACATGACTTGGGATGTCACTGATGCTAGTTTCATTAGATTTGATAGGTATTTTGCTTCCAAGCTAAGAATTTTATTGACTAGAGATAACCCTGGAATATACATTAGTCCTTGTTGGAATTTATTGGACCAAAGGATCATGCCAAAGGACTAGAGGTGAGCCATAATTGCAGAGACATTATTCCATATTTAGTTTCTACTATGTTCAGAGTGTATGGTTTCCTAGGGAAACCACATGTGTTGCCATATCAAGTACCATTGATGGTGGGGATTGCATAATTCTTATGGTAAGTTGGAGGGTTAGAAGAAAAGAAATTGTTAGGCAGATCTAAAGGTACTTTCTTGCCTCATATTACTAATGTCCACAATATTGTTTTTGTCAAGAAGGGTTGGAATCAATTACAAACTTTTTTAGAAAAGTACCAAATGACCCAATCCCATTCTCATTTTATAGATCCTAAAGGTTTCTATGATTTGTTTAAGGAGAGAACAAAAGCTAAATCACATAAGCATATTGTTTATTTTCCTCAAGATATAATTAGAAATCAAGTTTTACTACGAGAGAAAGAGGTTAGAAAAGAAAAATGGAAATTTTATAGTAGGGTGCTTGAATTTGTTAATGCCTTTGAGCCAAAGTATTATCCCCTTGTTGATAAGAAATATTGGGGTACCAAAATAGATATGCTTATGAATAATTTTGTTGATTTTATGCAAACCTTAAATGAAAAAAATAAAAATTGACTCAAACTTATCTAGACAAGGCCATTGAGGTATAAAATAGATTGGCTAGCAGAGAAGTCATAAACCTAGGCCAGTACACATTGTAGAAGAGAGTTGGTTATGTTGTGGCAAGAAATATTCAGCCTGTACCTCTTTATATGAGATAACTATCAGAGAGCCCACCCAATGCACCTAATGCAAAGAAGAAAAAGTTAGAATAGGGTTCCTCTTCCAAGATTGAAGAGGATTCTCCTTCATAGACCCTTATATGAATAGATGATGAAGACTCCTTAAGGGAATAGTTGAAACAGATGGGAGATGAAAGGAATATTGTTATAACTACAACAGAGATAGAGGAAGGAGCACCTAAAGAGCCTCCCATGCCATCATTAGCTCTTACTATAGGATATTTCAAGGTAGAGAAATTGACCATATGGTGGATAATGTGTCTAAGAATTTTTTGGATAATGAAATATTTGTAAAGTCTAGAGCATTTACACAATTTTTGTGGAGGAGCAATATTAGCAATTTTGAGGCAAGGTGCAAGAAAATTAAAATAAAGCAACCTGATAGGTAGGAATTTGAAATTGAAGAAGATGTCAAGGTTGGTCTCGTAGAAGAGTTTGAGAAAATAACCCATCAGAGGGGGAGGCAACTACTAAAGGACTCAAGGATCATGATACTTCCTGAATGGGACATTATTAATGCAATGATCTTTGATGCAATTAGAAAGGAAAAAGACACCTAGTTCAAAACTAAGGAGGAAATTTTGCAAGCCCATAAAGAGTTAAAATATAGTGATGACCATCAAGCCTTGGTCATATGGTCTATTCAGAAGAGAGAAAAGGCCAGAGTTCAAGAGGTCTCAAATTATGAGCACACATGTAGTCTCATGGTTTATAGGGTAGAAGAGGTAGATAGTGATAAAGTGGCTTGAATGACTAAAGAAATCGCTGATTTTGGAGTTGTGGTTTCTTCTAAAGAAAAGAATAAATTCTTTGAGTTAAATGATAAATTTTAAAAGGTATTGGATGCCTATGAAGAAATAGGAAAGAAGATCAACCAACTAGAAATCATGATTACACAAATGGATAAGCAGTTTGGGAAAACAAAGGTAGGTACACAATCTGGTTAGCTCAGGATTGATTATCCTCCTCCTCCAATACCACCTTTTAATAAAATCCCAATTGTAGAGATTCCCAATACTCTTCAAGAGCCAAAAATGTATACAAAAGAGGAGCTTGATGGGGAGAAGATGAAAATGTGGTCATTGCATGTGGAATTAGGCATCAAGCATGAAGATAGAATCAAAGATACAATTTTGTATCTAGTGGACAGAGTTGGTTGGCCTTTATTTTATTTAGAATTGTCAAAATTAGTAGAGATATGAATGAGATAATGAAGAATGAGGCAATTTTAAGGCTAATTTTGGACAAATGGATTAGTAGGGATGATATCATCATAGCCCTTTGTTGTCATGTGATTGATTTTTCTAATGAATGGGTTGAAAGAACTTATGACTAGGCTACTAATCTCTTAGATTTTGGTTGTAAGATAAATTTATTACAAAGAAAAATAAATAATTGTTTCTTAAAATAACTTGGTAAAAATTTTGATCTCTTTTCACATGTACTTAAAGGTATAGGCCAGATAAGAGAAAAAGAGGAATGGGGTAAAGAATTGAATGAATTAATGAGCATCAGGCTTAATACAGTTGTAAATGATAAAAAGTATATTTAGTTTGCCAAAACTATAGAGGAATTGGTACAAGTACAATTTTTTTAAATTATTTTAAACTAGTTTTTGAAGAAATAAGGACAATTGGAGGAAATGTCTTGAGAAAGGAACAAGAAATATTGAGTTTCAATTGGCCTGATGATACACTCTTTGACAAGTGGGTAACTAATTATGCTTCATCATTAACACAGTTATTTAAAGAGATAGTTGAAGAAGAAAACATAGAAAAGAAAATTTCCATAGAAAAGGTGCAATCAATTAAAGTATCAATGCAAATAAAGAGATTAGATGAAGAGAAACCAACTGCAACTATGGACATAGTAGTTCAAACTAATGATATGATAGGGGATCAACCAATTGTATCCAAATCACTAAACCTCATTTATCAAGTATAAGCCAAGTGGTTCCATAGTTGGAATAGCAACAGATGCAATAGAGCCAATAAACAGATGTAGAAAATCAACAAGCAGTTGATGAAGGATTTGATCAATACGCAATACAAATCCACAAAGCCCAAAGAATACATGCATGTAAAAACCTATCATAGAGAAGAAAAATATGAGAGGAGGAAAGGGTTTGCTCTGAAAATATGCAAATTATATTCTCATAAATGAAAAAGATGTAAGATAATTATAAATGATCTAACCTTATAGAAGGAGATCGAAACCCAAAAAGAGGGTAACCTAAAAGGTAAATGCTATTTTAATAATTACTAATTAATTATTAAATGAGAATGAAAAAGATGCATAAAGTGAAATATTAAGAAGGGAGAAAAGGTAATTTAATAAATGAAATGAAATTATTCTTTTTCTGTAACACCCCTCTCAAGATGAGCAATAATGCAAAAAAACCAAGGAAACTATAATGCAATGTAGAAAGAAAACTTGGTTCCCAGTGACAGGGCATGATGAGGTACCTAATCACAATCAAACTCTATGAATTGAAGAAATAGAGAAAACCTAGTGGGAAAAACTCTACTCCAAAAAGAGATAGAAATGAATGCACAATTGAAACATCTCAAGAGAGTCTCTCAAGACCATAAGTACAATGAAAGCCTCCATGATAGAAGCTTGAGACTCCATAGCCCCTCTAGAGTGGAAGAACTCCTGTGTTGATGAACATACCAATGTGACTCTAATCTAAAGGAAAAAAAAGTGCAATGGAAAAGGATGATAAAACCCATGTATGTAAGGTGTCGCTGGAATTCCTAGCTGATGCTCAAAGGAGAAAGCATGAGAATCCTGAAATGTAATCTCTAATGGAAGTGGAATAATAGGTGTGTTGAATCTATCATCTGAGAGGAGATGTATGTCCTTTGATATATCTTCAACAACTAGAGTAGGTGGTTTGATGATTGAAGCTACAATAGTAGACAATGCTAAAGAGTAATCCTATGCAAGAGATGAAATCTAAATAGGAGGTGGAGGTGTAGAAGTCACAACACTGGGCTCAAGAATAACACATAAGTTTAAGCAACTTGACTTCACCTTAGTAGACTCATGAAAAAAGAGAGTGACTCTCTGATAGTGGAGATGGTGGACCAAAATGTGAGAAGGAATATAGTTGGGAAGCATGATCAATAATCCATGTAGCAATAATATTGCATGCCTCACTATCTTTGATGTGGACTAATCCTATGCAAACTGAACTATCTTCCTTGTCCCACTATGTGTAATCTAATAAATAGAGAGAAGGTTAGAGGAAAAAGATGGAACAAAAAGTACATCATGAAATGTACCATCATCAATGTCAATAGAATCTTTCCCATATATAGTCATAACAATGGTGTTCCCCATAAAAATATGTGGAGTAGGAGAAGCCTCAAAAGAAGAGAAAAAATATTGAGAGTATAACATATGGTGTGAAGCACCTAAATCTAGTAACTATCTAGAAGAATGAGGAATAGTAGTTGCACATTTTGCATGACCCTTTCTTGTATCTTTACCATCTGACTAAAATGACGATGATGAAGAAGGTCTATGAGAAGTAGAATGAATATCAATGTTTCTCTTTTGAACCAAAGCTATCAAATATGAAACCTATTTGGAATAGCCATCTAACTTCTTCTCATAGTAATGTGACTCATCATGATTAGGCTTATTACAATAAGCATATTTTGGTCTTTCTAGCTTTGATTTACCCCCTTTAGGAGGAGGTGGCTATAATGAACTGTGAGTGCTAGAATCAATCTACAACTCTATAGAATGAGATTTCTAAGTCTTCTCCTTCATCTTTGAAGATGGTCAAGCTACAAATGCATGATTTTGTGAGCTTGTGAGAGAATCCAACTAAGAGAGCTTAGCTTTCTCTCGAGTCAACTGATCACGAAAAACCTCAAAGGATGGCATGGAAAATGTATTACGTAAAGCATCTTTGGTGGAATAGAAGGTAGAAGAACAAATTGAAAAGTTTCTATGAAGCTTAAAAAGAATCATCTAGATACCTCAGTATCAGTCTACATTTTCCCACAACCCTGCAATAAAGATCTCAATTGTTTGAGTTTCATCAAAAAGTCCTCAATGGAGGGAAAATAATTTGGTATAAGTGAGGTAAGCTCTACCTCAATTTGAAGTGCCCTGAACTCATTCACTATACCAAATAAACCTTCAATCTTGGTCCACATAGCTAGAGGGATATTGTTGTTACAAGCTAGAGTTGTCTTTGCACTAAAAGTTTGACCTGTTAATGCCTAATACAACCATTAGACTTATAGAACATAGGAGGTAGTTAAGCCATGTCACAAATCCTAAAGGGTAATGTTGGTAGTTAGTCGAAAAATCCACCCTTAGAGTTATTTGAGGAGATTCAAACCTATGACTAAGCTCTAATACCACTTGTTACAAGCTAGAGTTTTTGTTACACCAAAAGAATGACCTATCAATGTCCAATAGAACCACTAGAATTATATAACACAGGAGGTAGTTAAGCCATGTCACAAACTCCTGAAGCAGAATGTTCGTGATTAGTCCAACAATTGCACCCATCAAGATGGAATTGTAGACTATCAGAGACCTATATAGAAATTGATCATATTGCCTCATCCATCTTGTTCTAGTGTTGCATGACCTCAAAAAGCCTCTGTAAAATTGGTTGCACTACATCTAAAGAAGACCACAACACTTTTGACTAGAGAAGCCATGTCACCAAGGTCTTTCATGTGTGATAGTTATAAGGGGTTAGAAGTTCTAGACAAGAAGAGGTCTCAGTCATTGTTTTAGAAGGTGTTGATTTTTTTTTTTAATGTAGTTCTAGTTTACACAAGTAAATAAGAAAAAAATTATGACAAAGCACCCCCCACAATGTAAAAATAGAACCCCGACTACTAAAAGGAATGTGTACATGAGTAAAGAGAAAAAAGATTCAAAAATGAATCACAAATAATTGGTACAAAATATTAGTGAAATGATAGAGAATTTGGAAAGTGATTGAGAAGAGTTGTTCGATGTTTTTTTCAAATCAGAAAATGGAGCCATAACAAAGAAGTTATGCCCCCTAGAAGATAGAAGTCATCAATAGACTTCAAGCACAACAATAGGTACCAAACTAGAGAAAAATCTCAAAAATACCTAATCCATTGTCTTCGTCTTGGAACTAGATTTCTAGTGCTTCTTTTGGATAAAAAGAGTACCCATGTATGCTCAAGATATTATGAAAAACTATAGGGCCCCTAGAATTTTCATAAAAACAATTTTTAAAAATAAATAAATAAATAAATAAAACCATCTACACTATTGTTGGTGGTGCAGTGGTGGCAGTTAGGAGGCACCCCTGAAGGAGGAGCCACTAGAGGAGGAGTCACTTGGCCATGGTGGTGCGTCTGTAGTGGCGATGGAGTTCTAGAAAGGAAATGGAGTTTGGCAGTGGTGGATCAGGAAATCATGGGTGGTGGCCAGAAAAAACAAATAACCAATGGCTAGAGGTTTTTGTGGGGTGATAATTTATTGTGGGGGCTAGAAATTTGTAGTGGGAGCTAGAAAAAGAGTGTGGCACTAGGAAAATGGAAGTGGTAACAAAAAAGGACACTACAAACATTTTTTTGATTTTTTTAAAATTTCCTTGTAAGGCATGCAGATGATCATATAACCCTGCTGGAAAAAAAAAATTTGCCTCCCAGATCAATGTTGTCCAAAATTGGCCAATTTTATATGAAAATGGGGGGTTTTGACACCTTTAAAATCCAACTGTAATATTTGTTTGGCCTCAAAGTGCTCCTAAAATTAGAGACCCCCCCTATTTTCATAAAAAACCTAAAAAATACTAGATCTAATCTATCATACCCACGTTCTCCTTTTTCTCCAAATAGCGAACAAGCTACAATAGATTTGGCTCTGATAGCATGAAGGATTTGAGCAATACACAATACAAATCCACAAAGTCCAAAGAATACTTGCATGTAAAAACCTATCACAAAGAAGAAAAAGACAAGAGGAGGCAAGGGTTTGCTCTAAAAATATGCATGTTGTATTCTAAGAAGTGAAAAAGATGTAAGATAATTACAAACAATCTAACCTTATAGAAGGAGATCGAAACCTGAAAAGAAGGTAACCTAAAAGGTAAATGCTATTTAATAATTACTATTTAATTATTAAATGAGAATGCAAAAGGTGCATAAAGTGAAATCTTAAGAAGGGAGAAAAGGTAATTTAATAAATGAAATGAAATTAACCTTTTCTCTAACAGTTGCTACAACATAATAGGTCTCACCATATGAAGATTAGTGATAAAGACATTCCATTGTAAAGTTGCAAACAAGCACCAAATTTTTTCTTTTTGTGATAGCGACAACTTTTGTCTCATTATCTTTCTTTTGTTCTAAGGATAGTTTTCCTTTTCCCTCTATGCATGTAACTTTTTGCATCTCACACTATATAAGTGAGTTCCTAAGGCTAAAGGAGGGTCCAAAATCTATATAACTTTCAGTGTTTATGCTATTGTCTACAGTTGGTCCAATTTTCATTGTGTTAATTGTATGATGTATTCAATTTTTGCAAGTCTAAGAATATTGAATAACAAATCTATCATATATGTTGTCGTTATTGAGTTTATACCGGTAATGTATTAGTTTCAAATAATATTAATACAAGGAGGGAGTTATGAATAACTGTGTCTCTAAATTATGTCTCCATTTTCATATGCTCATGAATGGAGCTTAGATAGGTTGTATGTCAATTTATTGTTTCTTTTAGTTCAAGGAATTAAGTAATTGCTTCCATAAATAGGGTTTCAAAGCAATTGAGAGGGATATCACAAGAATGGGGTTTAGGGTTAACAGTTGATAACTTCAATTGCAAGGCAATCATATAGGTCAAGTATTTACTAGTGTAACTCTATACAACAAATGGATAAGGCACTGATCATAAGTTTTGATGCAAATTGATGCAATTGTTTGGTTACACAAAGTACATATAAATCAAATAAAATTTACTTTTTTGTAATGAAGAATCAAACTGTTGGTCTTCATTAATTTGTAATAATATTTTTTTGAATCCAATCTTGTCTTCTACATCTAGTCTTCATTTATTGCCATGCAAACTTGATAGGGATACATAAAAATCTTATTCATTCTTTATATCCCTAAGTCCTTTTCCTTCGTATCGAATGAAGATTTTGAAGTTGTGATGATGCGACTACCTCTTTTCACTCTATTGCCCCAATTCATTACTTAATTGTTAGAGGGGTCATGAAGGCATGACATAGTCATCTCAACAATTAGTGCAACTTTGCAACTCAGAAGGATAGCATCTAGTTTTGAGTCATGAAGTTGCGACTAATCATACATCGCATGATCACAAGTCAAGTTTTACCTTAAGAATACCTCAAGGGGCCCATGATTTTCATAACCATCAGATCTTGTTAGATCAATGGCTGGCATATTCATGCTTTCTGAAGATGTGTAAAGTTTACCCAATGTAGTAATATGGGCTTTTGATATATGTCTTGGTGGGCCAAGTGCATTTCAAAGTTCCTCAGGATGCTAGATCAATGAGCACAACAAGGTGAATGATGTATGTGTATGGAAGGCTAATGAATTGAAAAGAAATTACACTATTTGCAGTTGGGACACATAAGTTAAGGGTGACTTCTTTCATCATACTTCCATTGCAATCCCTTTGTCAAGAGTAAGGGAAGTCATTATAGACCTGAAGCAGCTCTGTGACGTGGATCCAAGTACTTTGTGTACCATTGATTCCTATCAAGGAGTACAACTTTAGTATTTTAAGAAGTCAGCCAATTACTTGTCCCATAAGGAAGACAATGTTGATGTTGAATTTATGTACTTCCATAATAGAGAGATGGGAATACAACAATAGAATGGGCATGTCATGGATGAGATCAAACATATTCGTTTGCTGAAATATGGAGGTGTGCCACACTAGGGCAAGAATCATGTGTATACTTTTGATGGATCTGTTGAATGAACTGTGAATCTTGGTAAGTTTCTAGAGGTTAAGAAAATGTTTGACCCTAAAGGGTATTTCTCCAGTGAGTGGTCATATGGAGTGTTGGGGATTGGTAGTGCCAAAGTCCAAATATGGCAAGATGGATGTGTTTTAGATGGGTTGTGTGTTTGCAAACAAGATTGTCATTGTGCTCCACCCAAAGGATTCATCTACAAAGTGAGAAATATTTGGAAGCATGCTCGTGGTTGCATGCAAGATCAGTGATGCTTCCAAATCAGATCTTGCTGCATGAAATGCATCTAATAAAATTCCATAAAATTAGATCTTAATACATGAAATGCATCGTAGGGCTTGGTTGTATGGCCCTAATGGGTTTTACTATCTCTTGCATCAGTCTTATGTCTCTTTTGATCTTTTTTGACATCCTTTTGTAATATTTTTGCAAACGCATTGAGATAAATTGCCACTATATTACATTTTGGGATCTTGCACATCTTTGTGTTTTGTTGTACGCAAACTACATTATATAATTCCTTGAGGGGTTTCATGTTGGCCATATTTTCCACCTTCATTTATCAAGTTAGTGTTCCTTCCATGACATTAGCCTCATGACATATTGATGGCACATGCCATTATAGGTGTTTTTACTTCTTTTGCACTATCGATGTTCCTCATTCTTCTTTCTGTAGTGGATATTGCATTTAGTTTTACTATTCATGTCTTACCTCTCAACATTTTAGTGGGGTTATGTTGGTTCTACTACTTTCTTGGTTCAATGGAGTGAGTTATATATGGATTTTTTATTTGATCCTATGTATTAGGTGATTAAAGTGGCTGGGTACCTATGAATTTCAGTGGGATGGATCATTTACCATATAGACATTCTTTCATTCCTACTTTTGGGGGCCATGAAGATACCTTCAATCTTTGATTAATCATCTCTTTAGACTTAGTCTTCTCTACCTAGTCATGTTATGTATAACAAAGGTTCTTCAAATCAATAGTTTGGCAATGTTTGCAACTTCATGCTTTAGTGGTGTTCTTCATGATCATCTTTTGTTCCTATCTTTTGGGACATTCTCTAGTTTAGAGACTTCTTCAGTCCTTCACTAGTTATTTTTAGCATTATTTCCATCTCTTTATAGAGTAGGGTTTTTCCCATGTAGTTTTCTCTATTTTTGCTCTTTTTATAGATTTAGTTGTGCTTGGGTACCTCATCAGGCTTTGTTGTTGGGACCCAAATTTACTTCCAGTAGTAGTATCTAGGTTTTTAGCTACTCCCTAAATTTATCTTAAGGGGGGTGTGTAATAAAGTATCTACTTATTAATTAAATCATATTTATTTAATTATTAAGTCACTTATTATCTCTAGTTTACTTAAGCTAAAACCTAAACATATAATAATTAATTCTTTTATTAATTATTATGATACAACCTAGGTTTTACCTTTTAGGGTTTTGATCTACTTTATAAGGATTGATCTCTTTATAATAATTCATTCACTTTTGATAATAGAAATTTCTCTTTTTGCTCATCAAGAATGTCTCATCTATAGATCTAGGAATTCCAGCCTCCATAGCTTTTCCTTCTCTCTTTCTATGATAGGTGTTTGCATGCAAATGATTCTTGAGAACTGTGGGATTGATCTTTCATCAACTTCAACAAGAACAATCTATACAAAATGACTATAATTATTTGATAAATAATAAAAATTGGGAATCAATGCACTTACCCAAAGGTAAGGTTGTGGTTAACATTAAGTGGGTGCATAAAATTAAGTTCAAGTCAAGTTGGAGTATTGAGAAACACAAGGCAAGACTACTGACCAAAGGATATTCACAAAAAAGGGAACTGACTACACAAACTCCCCCTCGATAGGAAACATTAGTAGCATTATAAGGACCTTCATAGAAATACAAACTTATTTGAAATGACCTCTTCAAAAATGGATGTTAAAAATTTATTTTTGAACGACGAAATTGATGAAGAAATCTATATGACTTGACCCTAAGGATTTGAGATTCTAGGACAAGAATACTTAGTTTGCACATTAAAGACTTCTCTATATAGCTTGAAATAAGCTTCAAGGGCTTGGTATGCTAAAATTTATTAACATATCCAAATCCAAGGCTTTTGTAATAGTCCTCATGATCTAAATTTATATGTGAAGGAATTTGATAATGGTGACATCATATTTTTTGTGCTTTATGTTGCTAATCATTTTTGTATAGGATATAACATGAATCAAATAAGTGACATAAAGTTATAACTACAAGATAAATTTGAGATGATAGATCTTCCTTTTCTACCTTACTTTCATGGCATACAAGTGTGGTAGAAGTATGATATTCTTTATCTCTGTGCAACCACCTGTGTTCTTTAATTGTTGAAAAAAGTCTAGAATGGAATATTGTAAGGGTATGCCTGCTCCAATCGCTAGAGGATTAAAGTTAAGAAAGGATATGGAAGGTGACAATGTTCATCTCACCTTATATAGACAATTATTTGGTTATAGCCATGTACTTGAATCATGTACTCGACCAACTATTTGTTATCTCCCTACTCAGAGATTGTCAATTTACAATGTTTTAGTTATAGTATAATGCATCTAAATTGAGTGTATTTTAAGAAATAATGAACAATTCATAATAGATATAATATTTGACACATTTAAGCCCAATTCCTTTTTCTCTCTTAAACATGCCAACTTAAGGAGTATGGGAATTCCCATATTGTAAGGTGTTTATCAACAATTTAGAAGTATGTTTCTTCAAAGCATTAGATTGTCAAGATTTTCCCTCAGGGCATTGGGAATACATATCCTTACCCATATTACTTTTCTTGAGAGGATTTACTCTACCTCTCCCATTTTAATAGAAACCTACCCTCTTAAGAATTTATAAATGATTAAGGAGTATTTATATATGATTAAGGAGTAGACTAAAAATATTTAATTCTTTTTAATTACAATATATGTATATATGTTCATACCTATCTATGTACATTCGTAGAACATATATCCATTTAAATCTAATCATTATTATTATTACGAAATATCTATCTTGGTCTCTCCCTTCTATGTCTTTGCACCTCCTTAAAGATTGGATCAAGCTTCAATTCCATGTGCCTTCACTCTATTTTCTATGTAGGTTGTAACTATGCTCTCTATTCAATGCAAAGATATTTTCTCAAACTCATTATTGGTTAACATCAAATAAAGCATTTATTATTATTATTATTATTATTATAACATGTAGATAAATTTTATATATCAACCAAGATTTAAGGCTCATGGATCTATATCTTTTATTTATAGTAAGTGTCATTTCAAGATTTTTGAGTTTTTCTATAAAGTTCTACATTGGATAGCAACAAAAATAAAACAAGAGCTACAGGGCAGCCAAGTTCCTACCAAAGATAGAAGATAATGGTGTTGATTGCATGGAGCCCATCTGATGGTTAAGTGTCTACATGGTTTTTTAAGTTTCAATAGTATTGAAGAGGACGATTGAAGTATGAAGTGGAGCTAGATAGTGTATTTATGTTCCTAAGTGCAAGTGTAATTTGATTTACAGATAGAAATAATGTGTATTTTATGAGGTGGAACAAGTGACTAAAATCCTTGTAAAGCTTTTTGATACAGACCAACTTAAAATCAGATATAATGATAAGTACAATTCTTGTAGAACTCAGTAGCACATTTGATGTAAAATCAATTGTCCTAAAAATGAGGCATATGTCAAACAAAAACAAAGAAACATAATGATAACTACAATTCTTACAATTCTTCTAGGCTTGATACTTTGAAGATGATAATTTTAGATTGGCAAAGCATTTCTAATTACTTAAAAACTATATAATGTGCAATAATAGGTAACTAACTAAAAATTCTTAAGAGACATATTGTTAAACATTTAGGTAGAAACTATTAGAAAAATATAGTTAAAATTGCTTCTTGGAAACTATAGTTACTAAGAAATATGTCATCTAAGAATTTGTAAAGAGTGCTAGACATCTACCAACTAATTTTTTCTTCACCTTGAAAAGGGGCATCAAAGTTTTCTCAAAAATTCAAAAAATCATATGTAGTTTACTTAGGAGAGAAAAAATGATTTGAGAAAACACCAAATTAGAAGTTAACTAGAGTAGCAATAACATGACTAGGTTCAACCAAAAGAATAACAATTTTCCCAAGAATATTGTGAGATACTTGATATAATATCCACCAATCCTCAAAATATCTATCAAGATGAAATGAGCATGAGCTTGGAAAATTGGTAGAATAAATTGTCACCACTAATGAAGGGTGTGGATAATCTAGAGCTCTAAGGAACCATCTAGTGCAACTCATGAGATACACAGATGCCCAATTTGAAACCCTAAGATTGATGTTGGTGTATAGAAAGGTTCAAAATTTTCTTGAAGATGCATTAGCTAGGAACAATGTATGAAAATTGTTAGTCTACTGACATATAAAGCAATATAGAAAAGAAATGTGTGGTGAGGGATAACAATGAATTTTTTTCCTAGAAATCAACTCTTACAAGCCAATTGAAGCTTGTGAATGATAACATCTATAAGCCAATTAAGAGTCAATGATATTGGGGAAGACGAGAATAAAAAAATATCTCCTAAAATACAGTATCAATAATCGTAAGAGGGTGTGTTTGTGACTGAACATGAAATTTTTGATATTACCAAATGTAGTTCAATCCTTTCAAAATATGGTTCTATGAATTTTGAAAGATCAAAAGTGTGGTTTGTAGAAGCCAAGATTTTGGTTATATATAAAGAAATGCATGCATTAATAATTTGAATTAAACTACAAATAACACTATTTATAATAAAAAAACATGTGGCCAAAAATCTTACAATTGTCTATAGAACCTTATGGGTATGTGCACCAAGTTGTGGTGCCAAAAAGGTGACAACCTTTTTTTTCTCAATTTTCAATAGCGTGTACATGCTATGGTTGGGTAACCCAAGCCATAGCACGTACATGCTTTTAAAAAAGAAAAATGTTATAAATGGGTTGCATACCCAGAGCCCATTCATTTTAACTCTTTTTTTTAACCTCTCCTCACAGCAGTGCATACGTGAATTGGAGAACATCAAACTTTTCACCACCTGCCTTGCCAATATGCCTCCTTACTGGCAAAATACAAGATCATGAGCATGCGCTATGTGATCTAAATTTCATTTTGCATTGTTTGATATGTTTTTTTTTATTATTTTGTAGATATTTTATATTGTTTTGTATGGTTTTTACAATTTTTCTTTAGATTTGTTTATTTATTTAGATTTCAATTGATTTTTTATCAAGAAATGTCAATAATCAACTGGGAAATCCCCAAGAAGCTCAAAACCCTCAAGAAAATCAAAACCAAAACCCTCCCTAAGAAGAACAACAAATTTCGCAGCATAAACCAATTGCAAGGCCTCCACCTAGCACACAAGAAAATATAATAAATGAAATAGAAAGAGGCAAAATTGAATTAGAAAGACTCATTGGTTAGTTGAAAGAATCCAAATAGCCTCAGTTAGTGGTTAGTTAGATGTTTGGCGGGTTAAGAGGGATGAACAAAAAAGATTTTATGCAAATAAATTGTCATATCAAGATGTTAAAAAAAAAACAAATACCAAAAGGTAGAATATGTGCATTAATTAGAAAACTCGATGAAAAAATAATTGTTAGAGAGGGTACTAAACGATTCCCCATCCATTGGTGCATACAGAATGCTATTAGAAATAATTTTTGGGATAGATGGTGGATGGTTTTTGATTCCCCTCCTTGCAACAATCATGAGGTCACCATGTATTTTTTAAAGAAATTGTATTGTGAGTTTGTCCTTGGGGAGATCCCCACTTATTTTGATATATTAGACTCCTAGGGTAGAGGTGGGAGGTCATCATTTGAGAGGTCGAGGGAACATCATGACCCTAATGTAGTTAGGGCACCTATGGTCAAGCCACAAGGTGAGTGTGTGACTATGTAGAGGCTAGTGCTCTAGGGACCATTAATTCTTTGACACGGACCCTCATCCATTGCATGAGTCCATTAGTTGAGGGGGAGCCTTCAGTGCACCGCGGTAACATGTGCACATCATGCAGATCCTTATGCACATTTGGCACTCATGCTGGAGATGGTGTGGATAATGGACTCGCCACTAATCAGTTCCTGAATGACACATTTGGCATTGACACAAATAAATTACAATTATAAATTACTAATTTTGATCACATTTCATATGTATAGTGAATAATTAATTAATTAGCATCTATTGAAATTGTTCAAAATTTAGGGTCAAAGTGTTGCCAGGCCTAGTAGCGATCCCCTGACCCCATTTTTTGCCTCGTCCACGGGTCTAGAGGTATGTATTGATTTAATCATTTAAGTTAACACATATATTTATTAAGTAATCATATTAAAGATTGACAAAAAAAATTATCAATGTGCATCAGTTCTCTACAGGACCATCAACATTTACTACAAACTTGGAGCATAGACATCATACATGCTTTGTAGAGGTACATTTGTTTCATGTTAATTTAATTCAATTGATTGTATTTTTTTCATGTTTCATGTTACATGTAATGTGTATTGTATGACATGCAGCTCATGACATCAGACACTCCTCCTCATCTCTAACAATCTATCGATTGTGGATTGGCTATAGCTATGGCTAATTCATAGCCATTGACTGAGGTATGAAAGAATTTTCTTGATTTATTTTGTTGTTTATAATAGTTAGTATCGAAATTTCTACTGTTATTTATAAGTTATTATATTGATTCAATTGTTGTAGGGTCTTGTCACACTTGATCGTCCACAAGCATTCAAGGTGGACTTGCGAAGCAACTATATGATGGTAGTAAGAAAATAATTATTTTTGTGTGTACATATATTTGATTTCAATGTATAATAATTATTCATTCATTTCTACTTTGTTTATATCAGCTCGAGTTAGAGAAGAGCCTCAATAAGAGGACAAGCGAGCGTGTGAGGAGGACCCCATCATCACCACCATCTACCTCTACACAAAGACCAAAGGCCTCTAGAGATTTTTTTCCTTCCCCTCATGGGAAGGGGAAGATATTGTTGATAGACATGTACATGTATAGGCATCAGGGGACATATATGTTGGATTTTATGTTATTGGACATATTTGATATACATTTGATGTATATATGACATTTTATATTTGATGTATGACACTTATTTGATGCATGCCATTATTAGACTTATGAAATTATTGGTTAATATATGATATGTTTGTTCATGTACGACATTATTGGTTATCATTTTATATTATATGTTTGTTCATTTATGACATTAAATTAGATATGTTTGTGTATGACATTAAATTAGATATGTTCATGTATGACATTAAATTAGATATGTTCATGTATGACATTAAATTCAATAACTAATCAGCTCAAAACTTTGATAGAATATTGATTAACAATAAACTTTATCACTGTTTAAGCATAAGTTTATCATTTCCAATATATCATTGTTATATTATTTATGATCTTGTTCATGTTTAAATTTTTCCTTCTCTGTCATTTTTTTATCAAGTTTAATTCAATACCTAATCAGTTTGAATTTTTGATACAAAATTTATTAGCAATAAACTTTATCAATGTTAAAATAGTTTGAACTTGGTGTGGGGCCTTGTGTTATCTCCTAGCTTAGGGAAGTAGGGTAGTAAGGTTCCATGGTTGGGTGTAAAGTCTTTTATCCATTGAGTATTTTTCCAGAGTTTTTCAAGAGCCTTGGATGATCTTTCTATGCACATTCCAATTTTGCATTTTTTTTTTGTGTGACTAGATGTTATAGCATCATATTTTTGTATCATGACTATCATATAATACTTATGTATCCATTTTGTATAGAGATCATGTTGGAGGAGAAATTTTTTAGAAGTATATGAAAACATGATATATAATGATTACTTGCTCCTTGTAATATGTATATGTACACATGCTTAGTTGCAATAAAGAAGAATGGGTATATCAAGATGATTGTCCTTGGTATGATTATGTGATTTTTACACTATCTAATTGTAATAATGGATTCAATTATTTATAATGAAATCTTGTTCATATATTTATGATGGTTTTTACTTATGGGAACTTATGTATGTGTTTCTTGTAGTGATGTTTGGGAACCTATAAGAACTTTGTTGTTGAGTTAATATAGAACATTCATATATTTAATCAATGAGATATATCAAAATATTTAATGTTAGAAGAATTGAAAATGAAATGTATGTGCTTCAATTTTGTGTTTAAAATAGAATAAAATTTATTCCACTTTTACCCTTATTAGTTATGTGATCTCTTAGGTTCCCTGTCATGCGGATACAAGGAAGAATTACTCTCTAGATTTCTTAGATTACTGGATGGATTTCTTGTAATATTGTGGTTATTGAAATTGAGACTTGTGATGCCTTTGATTCTTTAGGTGTAGATAGGCCACAAAACTTACAAGCAAGTTAAATTTACTACTAGTCTATTTTAATTTTTAAATAACTTATATATGTGTGTGTGTGTGTGTGTGTGTGTGTACATATATATATACATGTATACATATATATGTATACATGTATACATCTATACGTATATATGTATACATGTAAACACACACACACACACACACACACACACACACACACACACATATATGTATACATATATACATATATATGTATACATATTGATGGGGACACAACCCAAGAACAGAATGGACACAATAGAAAAGGGAAATTGTATTAACTGAAAAATGAGCTAGTACATTCAGTACAGAGAAAATAAACTTCAAAACATGCCCTAAGGGCTTATAATAGCATAAATGTGGAGATAATTTCTCCTTTTAGTACCTCCTCTCAAACTCCACTCTGAACTACTTTTTACAATGCCAGAAATCTCCTTAAATAGACCTTGGAGGGTTAAGGACTAGGAGTACATTCTAGAAAGTGCTAGTAGGCATCCACTGACCAAATAGAAGGTTCCATAAGCTGCATTAGAAGTTGATGCAAATCTAGAAGAATCCAGAAATGGTAACCGAACTTCCAGGAGGCATAACTTTTGAACCGTACCTCCGATTGATGAACCGTTTACATTTTCGAAAAACTCTCAAAGCGCTCTATAGCCCTATAGAAGAGCTGCTCTCAGGCCCCATATTTCAGCCCTTTTTTGAGGTCATTTAATGCCCCTAACCTAACTTTGAAGTATTCTTAGGAGGTCTCCACAACTCGAAAAACTACAATAACTTTCAAACCGTGGGGCCTTTTGACCTAATTCTTTTTTTGGAATGCTCTAAATTACAATTACATTCATCTAGCCAATTTACACCTCCTAGTTCACCAAAATGGTGGCTCAATTACATACTCCTATTTTTTCAAGATTTACACGAACACTGATAGTGGAACTGTGAGAGATGGAACCTTTATTTGGCCCAAATGGGTATCCAAAAATGAAAACACATGAAACAAAAATTAAGTCTAAGTATATTTTTTTGGGTGACACAGGATTGCCCTTATACCTCTGGATGCTCTTGCATCAGACACCCAAGGTAGATTGAAAAGTGACCCTGTCACTTTATGAATGGTAGAGGAAATCCCAAATAGGAAACCTCAGCTGCTGAAATCCAAGTTGAGTCCTCGATCGGTCATCCTTTCCATTTGACCAAATACTCTTCATATTGCCTATTTCTGGTACTCCTACCCATATAATGATCTAGAATGTCTTCTATCTCCTCCTTCTTAGAATCAGGAATTGGACATGGCTCTAACACCAGCTCCTCATCTGCACCATCATCATGATACTCTGTTAAATCTGCAATGTTGAAAATGGGAGAAATGTGAATACCATCTGGCAACTCCACTTCATATGCATTTCCTGAGTCATGTTTCTTCAAAATTTTGCAGGGGCCAAATTTCTTCATTTTCAACTTGTTGTAAGTACCGACTGGAAATCTTTCTTTTCGTAAGTGCACCATGACTAAATCTCCTACTTGGAATTCCTTATGTCTTCTCCTTTGATCAGCCCTAGCTTTATACTCTTGATTCATCTTGGTAATGTGTGCTTGAACCTCCTCATGTAGACGCTTGATATGTTCAGCAAATTCTTCAGCTTCAGCACTTGTCCTCTCCCCTTGTTCTATCTTCCTCAATTCTAGTGCAGTCCTTGGGCTATTCCCATATACAATTTGGAATGGTGATTTTCCAGTACTCCTATTTGTAGAGTTATTGTAAGCAAACTCTACTTGTGGTAGAATCAAATCTCATCCCTTGGGCTTATCCCCAACTAAACATCTCAGCAAATTGCCCAGACTTCTGTTTACCACTTCTGTTTGGCCATCAATTTGTGGGTGATGCATGGAACTGAATTTCAAGTCGGTTCTTAACTTTTTCCACAATGTCCTCCAGAAATACCCCACAAATTTAGTATCTCTATTAGAAACTATACTCCTTGGAAGACCATGTAGTGTTACCACCTCTTTGAAACACAAGTCTGCAATATGGACAGCATCATGAGTTTTGTGGCATGGAATGAAATGTGCAATTTTGGAGAACCTATCAACCACCATGAATAGTGAGTCATTACCCCTTTGTGTCCTTGGCAATCCAAGAACAAAATCCATACTTATGTCCTCCCATGGCCTTGATGGAATAGGCAATGGCTGATATAGGCCAGTATTGTGACTAGACCCCTTGGCAACTTGACAAACCTGGCAACTCTGTACAAACTTCTTCACATCTTGTGAAATTTGAGGCCAAAAATGATGGGGACGCAACCCAAGAACAAAATGGACACAACAGAAAGGGAAAATTATATTAACTGAGAAAATAAGCTAGTACAAATACTACAGAGAAAATAAACTTCAAAACATGCCCTAAGGGCTTACAATAGCATAAATCTGGAGATAATTTCTCCTTTTAGGACCTCTTCTCAAACTCCACTCTGAACTGCCTTTTACAATGCTAGAAATCTCCTTAAATAGACCCTAGAGGGTTAAGGACTAGGAGTACATTCTAGAAAGTGCTAGTAAGCATCCACCGACCAAATAGAAGGTTCCAGAAGTAGCGTTAGAAGTCAGTGCAAATCTAGAAGAATCCAGAAATGGTAACCAAACTTTCGGGAGGCATAACTTTTGAACTGTAGCTCTGATTGACGAACCGTTTACATTTTCGGAAAGCTCTCGAAGTGCTCTATAGCCCTATGGACGAGCTTTGCTCGTCCCCAATTTTTTGGCCCTTTTTGAGGTCATTTAATGCCCCTAACCTGACTTTGAAGCATTCTTAGGAGGTCTCCAAAACTCGAAAAACTGTAATAACTTTCAAACCATGGGGCCTTTTGACCTGATTCTTTTTCTGAAATGCTCTAAATCACAATTACATTCATCTGGCCAATTCACACCTTCTAGGTCACCAAAATGATGGCCAAATTGCATGCTCCTATTTTTTTGGGATTTTCAAACACACTGATAGTGGAACTGTGAGAGTTGGAAGCTTTATTTTACCCAAATGGGTATCCAAAAATGTAAAGACATGAAATAGAAACTAAGTCTAAGTACATTTTTTTTTGGGTGACACAGGATTGCCCTTATACCTCTAGATGCTCCTGCATCAGACACCCAAGGTAGATTGAAAAGTGACCCTGTCACTTTATGAATGGTAGAGGAAATCCCAAATAGGAAACCTCAGCTGCTGAAATCCAAGTTGAGTCCTCGATCGGTCATCCTTTCCATTTGACCAAATACTCTTCATACTGCCTATTTCTGGTACTCCTACCCACACGATGATCTAGAATGTCTTCTATCTCCTCCTTCTTAGAAGCAGGAATTGGACATGGCTCTAACACCAGCTCATCATCTGCACCATCATCATGATACTTTTTTTAAATCTGCAATGTTGTAAATGGGAGAAATGTGAATACCATCTGGTAGCTCCACTTCATATGCATTTCCTAAGTCATGTTTCTTCAAAATTTTGTAGGGGCCAAATTTCTTCATTTTTAGTTTATTGTAAGTACCGGCTGGAAATCTTTCTTTTCGTAAGTGCACCATGACTAGATCCCCTACTTGGAATTCCTTATGTCTTCTCCTTTGATCAGCCCTAGCTTTATATTCTTGATTCATCTTGGTAATGTGTGCTTGAACCTCCTCATGTAGACGCTTGATATGTTCAGCAAATTCTTCTGCTTCAGCACTTGTCCTCTCCCCTTGTTCTATCTTCCTCAGCTCTGGTGCAGTCCTTGGGCTACTCCCATATACAATTTGGAATGGTGATTTTCTAGTACTCATATTTACAGAGTTATTATAAGCAAACTCTACCTGTGGTAGAATCAAATCCCATCCCTTGGGCTTATCCCCAACTAAACATCTCAGCAAATTACCCAGACTTCTGTTTACCACTTCTGTTTGACCATCAGTTTGTGGGTGATGCGTGGAACTAAATTTCAATTCTTTTCTCAACTTTTTCCACAATGTCCTCCAGAAATACCCCACAAATTTAGTATCTCTTTCAAAAACTATGCTCCTTGGAAGACCATGTAGTCTTACCACCTCTTTGAAAAACAAGTCTGCAATATGGACAGCATTATGAGTTTTGTGGCATGGAATGAAATGTGCCATTTTGGAGAACCTATCAACCACCACAAATACTGAGTCATTACCCCTTTATGTCCTTGGCAATCCAAGAACAAAATCCATACTTATGTCCTCCCATGGCCTCGATGGAACAGGCAATGGCTGATATAGGCCAGTATTGTGACTAAACCCCTTGGTAACTTGACAAACTTGGCAACTCTGTACAAACTTCTTCACATCCTATGAAATTTGAGGGCAAAAATAATGTTCCCTAAGAATGGCAATGGTCTTATCTTGACCAAAATGTCCTGCCATCCCTCCACTGTGTTTCTCCTTAATCAGATTTTCCCTCATGGAACTCCTTGGAATGCACAATTGATTACCTTTGAACAACATGCCATCCTGAATCAAATAATCCAACCACTTGGTTCTATCTACAGCAACAGGTTCTTTACAAGCCTTCCATGCTTCAGCAAAATCGGGATCCTCAGGGTACAAATTCTTCAGTTCATCAAACCTAACTACTTCAACCTGCATTGTTGTAAGCAACAACTATCTCCTACTTAGTGCATCTGCAACCCTGTTAGATTTTCCACTTCTATGCTTCAACACAAATGTATAGCTCTACAAGAACTCTACCCACTTCATATGCCTCTGATTCAATTTACCTTGACTATTTAGGTACTGTAATGCCTGATGATCAGTATACACAACAAATTCCTTTGGCAATAAATAATGCCTCCATTTCTTTAAGGCCTGAACTATTGCATAGAACTCTTGATCATAAACAGAATACTTCTTCTTTGCATCATTCAATTTTTCACTAAAATATGCAATAGGCTTACCTTCTTGGCTTAATACAGCCCCAATAGTGCTACCACTAGCATCACAATCCACCTGGAACACTTTTCTAAAATATGGAAGTGCTAACACAGGCTCTTCTATCACCTTCTTCTTCAGCAATTCAAAACTTCTTGCAGCTGCTGCAGTCCATTTGAACTCTTTTCTATCCCCTCTTATTGTATCAGTTAGGGGTGCACATATGCCATTGAAATTCTTAATAAAATTCTTGTAAAAACTAACCAGACCATGAAATGATCTTACCTCAGTATCAGACCTTGGAGTAGGTCATTCCAAGATGGCTTTTACCTTCTCTGGATCCATTTTAAGACCTTCAGGTGATATAACAAACCCCAAATAGACTAACTCCCTTTTTGCAAAGATACACTTCTCTAGATTAATTAACAGTTTCTCTTCCCTTAGCCTTTCAAGGACACTACGAATATGCAGTAAATGTTCTTCTAAAGTCTTGCTGAAAATTAAAATATCATCCAAATAGGCAATAACAAATTTTCCCAAGAACTTCTTAAGTACCTCATTCATGAGCCGCATGAAGGTGCTTGGGGCGTTCGTCAATCCAAAGGGCATGACTAACCACTCATAAAGACCCTCCTTGGTCTTGAAGGTTGTTTTCCACTCATCTCCTTCTCGAATCCATATCTGATGATAGCCACTCTTCAGATCTATCTTTGTGAAGTACTGAGCTCCACTCAAGTAGTCCATAAGATCATCCATCCTTGGTAAAGGAAATTGGTACTTGATGGTTATCCTATTTATAGCTCGAGAATCTGTACACATCCTCCACTCTCCATCCTTCTTTGGTGCAAGTACTGCAGGTACTGCACATGGACTCAGGCTCTCTCGAATCAAGCCCTTCCTAAACAGCTCCTAAACCTGTCTATTTAGTTCCTCTATTTCAGTAGGAGTCATCCTATGGGAAGCCTTGTTAGGCAAACTAGCTCCTGGAATCAGATCTATCTGATGACTGATTTGCCTTACTGGTGGCAATCCATCTGGAACATTATTAGAGATAATATCTCTAAACTCCCCTAGTAAATCTGAAACTTCAAATGGTATTTCACTACTACCTTCTTTATCTTTCATAGGAATCAAAACATAGCACATATGTTGATGTTTCATCCCATCTAAAAACTTCCTTCCATCAACAAGACAAATCCTAGCACTGCTACATACCTTTTCATCTTCCTTTTTCATGGGCTTCAATTTATGGCGAACTCCATCCTTTGTCAGAGAGTATGTGTTTGCATGTCCATCATGTATTGCATGTCTATCAAACTGCCATTGTCTACCCAACAATAGATGGCAAATATCCATTGAAGTAACATCACAGAGAACTTCATCATGGTAACTCCCAATTTTGAATTTTACTAAACATTGTTCACTTACCAGGACCTTATGATCATCTTTTACCCAAGCAATCCAATAGGGCTGTGGATGTTTCTCCCTCTTGAGCTTCAGCTTAGAGACCATCTCTTATAATACCAAGTTATCAGTGCTACCACCATCAATGATCACGTCACAACATTTATCCTCACACTTGCATCTGGTACGAAACAAACTCCTTTGTTGTCCTGGTTCATTCTCACCACTTAGTAGGACTCTTTCATTTACCAAGGTCTCTCCTCTTTCTGCATCCTCTGAATGTGATGATTGTGCATCCTCATCCACATGAGAAACCCTAGCTTGGCCCTCAACTCTCCTATCTGTCCTCCCTTGTTGTTGAGGGCATTCAAAGGCACGATGATCTTCTTCATTGCAATGGAAATAGGTACATCGGAAGTCTCCTCTTCCTTGTCCACATACTCTACCTCTTCCTCTTTGATTTCCAAAGTCTTGATCATGGGAGCAGTTGAAATCCGCATTCCTCTAGTTCCTGCTAGTACCCACATCTTCATTTTTATTGCAGCCTCCAGATGATCTACCGCTTCCCCTTCCTCCTTGACCATGCCCTCTTTGTCTTCCTTCAAACCTTTTATTTAGCTTCTCTTCAACTTGTAGGGCAAACTGGTATGCCTCTTCAACGCTGGTCATTCTTACCAGACTTAATTCCTCCTGGATGCTAGGTCGCAACCCACTGATATAATAAGCAACCTTCTCCTTATTTGCTTCTGTATGCCCCACTCTAATCAAGAGTCGATAAAACTTCTCTATATATTCTTGGACTAATCTTCCTGCTTGCTTTAACCCATGCATCTTCTTAAATAGATCAAGCTCATAGTCCATAGGAATGAACTACTTCTTCAATTTGTCCACCATGCGATCCCATCTTGTGATCTTCTCCTTTCCTCTTCTGTTTCTTTCCAATTGAACCTCTTGCCACCAGATTTTGGCATGGCCTTTCATTTTGGCCTTTGCAAACTTAACCCTATCTGGGTCCCTGATATCCTCATACTCAAAGTATTCTTCTAGTTCATTGATCCAATCTATCAACTCATCTGGTTTCAAATTTCCTGAAAATATACCCACTTCAATTGTAGGTATTTTCCCAAACTTATTAATGGCCCTAAAAAGCCTTTCCTCTATAGGATTCAGAACTTCCCCGTCAAGTTCCCCTTCTGGTCCTATTACTTCTTCTTCATTTTCATCCTCACTATTGTCACCTGCGGCAACATTTGCTCCTCTATGAAGCTCCTCTTGCAATGTCTGCACCTGCCTTTGGAGGGCTCTAACCTCCTCAGGATTAATAGCTCTGGCCCTTCCACCATGCTCTCTTCATGGAGGCATCTTCTTAACTCAAACCCACAACCACACAATCTTGGTGCAAACTGCCTCACAGTCGGCGCTCTATCTACACACTCAGGAAAACCAGCTCTGATACCACTTGATGGGGACACAACCCAAGAACAAAATGGACACAACAAAAAGGGAAAATTATATTAACTGAGAAAATAAGCTAGTACAAATAGTATAGAGAAAATAAACTTCAAAACATGCCCTAAGGGCTTACAATAGCATAAATCTGGAGATAATTTCTCCTTTTAGGACCTCTTCTCAAACTCCACTCCGAACTGCCTTTACAATGCTAGAAATCTCCTTAAATAGACCCCGAAGGGTTAAGGACTAGGATTACATTCTAGAAAGTGCTAGTAAGCATCCACCGACCAAATAGAAGGTTCCAAAATTAGTGTTAGAAGTCGGTGCAAATCTAGAAGAATCTAGAAATGGTAACCGAACTTTCGGGAGGCATAACTTTTGAACTGTAGCTCCGATTGATGAAACGTTTACATTTTTAGAAAGCTCTCAAAGTGCTCTATAGCCCTATGGACGAGCTTCGCTTGTCCCCCATTTTTTTCCCTTTTTGAGGTCATTTAATGCCCCTAACCTAACTTCAAAGCATTCTTAGGAGGTCTCCAAAACCCAAAAAACTGCAATAACTTTCAAACCGTGGGGCCTTTTGACCTGATTCTTTTTTTGGAATGCTCTAAATCACAATTACATTTATTTGGTCAATTCACACCTTCTAGATCACCAAAATGATGGCCAAATTGCATGCTCCTATTTTTTTAGGATTTTCAAACACACTGATAGTGGAACTGTGAGAGTTGGAACCTTTATTTGACCCAAATGGGTATCCAAAAATGTAAAGACATGAAATAGAAACTAAGTCTAAGTACATTTTTTTTTGGGTGACACAGGATTGCCCTTATACCTCTGGATGCTCCTGCATCAAAAAATAATGTTCTCTAAGAATGGCAATGGTCTTATCTCAACAAAAATGTCCTACCATCCCTCCACTGTGTTTTTCCTTAATCAGATTTTCCCTCATGGAACTCCTTGGAATGCACGATTGACTACCCTTGAACAACATGCCATCCTGAATCAAATAGTCTAACCACTTGGTTCTATCTATAGTAACAGGTTCTTTACAAGCTTTCCATGCTTTAGCAAAATCAGGATCCTTGGGGTACAAATTCTTGAGTTCATCAAACCCAACTACTTCAACCTGCATTACTATAAGCAACAACTGTCTCCTACTTAGTGCATCTACAACCCTGTTAGATTTACCACTTCTATGCTTCAACACAAATGTATAACTCTGCAAGAACTCTACCCACTTCATATGCCTCTGATTCAATTTACCTTGACTATTTAGGTACTGTAATGCCTGATGATCAGTATACACAACAAATTCCTTTGGCAATAAATAATGCCTCTATTTCTTTAAGGCCTGAACTATTGCATAGAACTCTTGATCATAAACAGAATACTTCTTCTTTGCATCATTCAATTTTTCACTAAAATATGCAATAGGCTTACCTTCTTGGCTTAATACAGCCCCAATAGTGCTGGCACTAGCATCACAATCTACCTAAAAAACCTTTCTAAAATCTAGAAGTACCAACATAGGCTATTCTGTCACCTTCTTCTTCAGCAATACAAAACTTCTCGCAGCTACTACAATCCATTTGAACTCTTTTCTATCCCCTCTTATTGTATCAGTTAGAGGTGCACATATGCCACTGAAATTCTTAATACACTTCCTGTAAAAACTAACCAGACCATGGAATGATCTTACCTCAGTAGCAGACCTTGGAGTAGGCCATTCCAAGATGGCTTTTACGTTCTTTGGATCCATTTTGAGACCTTCAGGTGATATAAAAAACCCCAAATAGACTAACTCCCTTTTTGCAAAGATACACTTCTTCAAATTAATTAACAGTTTCTCTTCCCTTAGCCTTTCAAGGACACTATGAATATGCAGTAAATATTCTTCCAAAAAAATTTTGAAAATTAAAATATCATCCAAATAGACTATAACAAATTTTCCCAAGAACTTCTTAAGTACCTCATTCATGAGCCGCATGAAGGTGCTTGGGGTGTTCGTCAATCCAAAGGGCATGACTAACCACTCATAAAGACCCTCCTTGGTCTTGAAGGCTAATTTCCACTCATCTCCTTCTCGAATCTGCATCTGGTGATAACCACTCTTCAGATCTATCTTTCTAAAGTATTGAGCTCCACTCAAGCAGTCCATAAGATCATCCATCCTTGGCAAAGGAAACTGGTACTTGATGGTTATCCTATTTATAGCTCAAGAATTTGTACACATCCTCCACTCTCCATCCTTCTTTGGTGCAAGTACTATAGGTACTGCACATGGACTCAAGCTCTCTCAAATCTAGCCCTTCCTCAACAACTCCTGAACCTGTCTATTTAGCTCCTCTATTTCAGTAGGAGTCATCCTGTGAGTAGCCTTGTTAGGCAAACTAGCTCCTGGAATCAGATCTATCTGATGACTGATTTGCCTTACTTGTGGCAATCCATCTGGAACATTATCAGAGATAATATCTCCAAACTCCCCTAGTAAATTTAAAACTTCAAGTGGTATTTCACTACTACCTTCTTTATCTTTCCTAGGAATCAAAGCATAGCACATATGCTAATGTTTCATGCCATCTAAAAACTTCCTTCCATCAACAAGAAAAATCCTAGCACTGCTACATACCTTTCCACCTTTCTTTTTCATGGGCTTCAATTTGTGGCGAACTCCATCCTTTGTTAGAGAGTATGTGTTTGCATGTCCATCATGTACTGCATGTCTATCAAACTACCATGGTCTACCCAACAAAAGATGGCAAACATCCATTGAAATAACATCACAGAGAACTTCATCATGGTAACTCCCAATTTTGAGTTTCACTAGACATTGTTCAATTACCAGGACCTTATGATCATCTTTTACCCAAGCAATCTGATAGGGTTGGGGATGTTTCTCCCTCTTGAGCTTCAGCTTAGAGACCATCTCTTCTGATACCAAGTTATCAGTCCTACCACCATCAATGATCACATCACAACATTTATCCTCACACTTGCATCTGGTACAAAACAAACTCCTCTGTTGTCCTGGTTCAATCTCACCACTTAGTAGGACTCTTTCATTTACCAAGGTCTCTCCTCTTTCTGCATCCTCTAAATGTGATGATTGTGCATCTTCATCCACATGAGCAACCCTAGCTTGGCCCTTAGCTCTCCTATCTATCCTCCCTTGTTGTTGAGGGCATTCAAATGCACGATGACCTTCTTCATTGCAATGGAAATAGGTACCACAGAATCCTCCTCTTCCTTGTCCATGTCCTCTACCTCTTCCTCTTTGATTTCCAAAGTCTTGATCATGGGAGCAGTTGAAACCCTCATTCCTCTGGTTCTTGCTAGTACCCACATCATCATGTTTCTTTTGGGTTTCATTGCGGCCACTAGATGATCTATCGCTTCCCCTTCCTCCTTGACTGCACCCTCTTTGTCTTACTTCAAACCTTTTATTCAACTTCTCTTCAACTCATAGGGAAAACTAGTATGCCTCTTCAATGCTGGTCATTCTTACCAAACTTAATTCCTCCTGGATGCTAGGTCGCAACCCACTGATATAACAAGCAACCTTCTCCTTATTTACTTCTGCATGTCCTGCTCTAATCAAGAGTTGGTAAAATTCCTTTGTATATTCTTGGACTAATCTTCCTGCTTGCTTTAACCCATGCATCTTCTTAAACAAATCAAGCTCGTAGTCCACAGGAATGAACTGCTTCTTCAATTTTTCCACCATGCGATCCCATCTTGTGATCTTCTCCTTTCCTCTTTTGTTTCTTTCCAATTGGACCTCTTGCCACTAGATTTTGGCATGGCCTTTGCAAACTTAACCCTATCTGGGTCCCTTATATCCTCATACTCAAAGTAGTCTTCCAGTTCATTGATCCAATTGATCAACTCATCTGGTTTCAGATTTCTTGAAAATACACCCACTTCAATTGTAGGTCTTTTCCCAAACTTAGTAATGGCCCTAAAAAGCCTTTCCTCTGCATGATTTAGAACTTCCCCGTCAAATTCTCCTTCTATTCCAATTCCATCTTCTTCATTGTCATCTTCACTTTCATCATTTGCGGCCATAGTTGCTCCTCTACGGAGCTCCTCCTGCAATTCTTGTACCTACCTTTGGAGGGCTCTAACCTCCTCAGGATTAATAGCTCTAGCCCTTTTGCCATGCTCTCTTCATGGAGGCATCTTCTTAACTCAAACCCACAACCACACAGTCCTAGTGCAAACTGCCTCACAGTCGGCGCTCTATCTACACACTCAGGAAAACCATCTCTGATACCACTTGATGGGGACACAACCCAAGAACAAAATGGACACAATAGAAAAGGGAAATTGTATTAATTGAAAAATAAGCTAGTACATTCAGTACAGAGAAAATAAACTTCAAAACATGCCCTAAGGGCTTACAATAGTATAAATGTGGAGATAATTTCTCCTTTCAGTACCTCCTCTCAAACTCCACTCCGAACTACTTTTTACAATGTCAGAAATCTCCTAAAATAGACCCCGAAGGGTTAAGGACTAGGATTACATTCTAGAAAGTGCTAGTAGGCATCCACAAACCAAATAGAAGGTTCCAAAAGCTGCGTTAGAAGTCAACGCAAATCTAGAAGAATCCAGAAATGGTAACCGAACTTCTGGGAGGCATAACTTTTGAACCATAGCTCTGATTGACAAACCATTTACATTTTTGGAAAGCTCTTGAAGTGCTCTATAGTCCTATGGACAACTTCACTTGTTCCCCATTTTTTGGCCCTTTTCAAGCTCATTTAATGCCCCTAACCTGACTTTGAAGCATTCTTAGGAGGTCTCCACAACTCGAAAAATTGCAATAACTTTCAAACTGTGGGGCCTTTTGACCTTATTCTTTTTTTGGAATGCTCTAAATTACAATTACATTCATCTAGCCAATTTACACCTCCTAGTTCACCAAAATGATGGCTCAATTACATACTCCTATTTTTTCAAGATTTACACGAACACTGATAGTGGAACTGTGAGAGTTGGAACCTTTATTTGACCCAAATGGGTATCCAAAAATGAAAACACATGAAACAGAAATTAAGTCTAAGTATATTTTTTTGGGTGACACAGGATTGCCCTTATACCTCTGGATGCTCCTGCATCACATATATATATATATATATATATATATATATATATATATATATATATATATATATATATATATATATATATATATATATATATATATATATATATATATATATATATATATATATATATATATATATATATATATATATATATATATATATATTTGTATACAAATATATATATATATATATTTGTATACAAATATATATACATGTCTATATATGTATATATGTATACATATATATATATACATGTATACATATATATGTATATATGTATACATATATGTATACATATGTATGTATACATATGTATATATATATGTATACATATGTATATACATATGTATACATATGTATATACATATGTATACATATGTATATACATATGTATACATATGTATATATATATATGTATACATATGTATATATATATATGTATACATATGTATATGTATGTATACATATGTATACATATATATATACATATGTATGTATACATATGTATATATATATATACATATGTATGTATACATATGTATATATATATGTATACATATGTATGTATACATATGTATATATATATGTATACATATGTATATATATATATATACATATGTATACATACATATGTATACATATATATATACATATGTATACATATATATACATGTATATAGATATGTATATATATACATATATATCTATATACATGTATATATATACATATATATCTAGATATATATGTATATGTATATGTATATGTATATGTATATGTATATGTATGTGTATGTGTGTGTGTGTGTATGTATGTATGTATATGTATATGTATATGTATATATATGGTGCAAGGTACTCAAAGAACTCAAGGTCTTCATTAATAATTTTCAAGGACTCTGCATCATACAACCTTTCTAGGTGTCTCTTCAACAAGTTTTTAAGGTTTTTAGGTATTAGGAATAAGATCATGTCATAACAAGCCCATTTGTAGAGGCTCAAGGTTCATTTGGTGTTCATATAAACCATGAATCCTTAGAGACCTATAAGCGAAAAAATAGGTTTAGAATAAGGAATATACTCTAAAGATGGTTGAAAAAACCTTATAATAGGTTTAGGTAAGTCCTAGGTAGGTTTGAAAGTCTTAGGACTTCTTCGTTTGAAAATTGCAAAAATGCAACAAAAGTTGCTAAGCAATTTTTTGTCAAAAATTGCTAATTTGGTAGGAAGAAGTTTGAACCAATTCCAACTATTTCTATGGTAGTTAATCAGTCAAGAAGGCATATAAATTAACACCAAACCTTTTCAAAAGAACAGGTTGGTCAGATGTACAGATTTTTGCAAGTTTTAATAAAATTTACTAGTTTTTTGGCTTAGAATTGCTGCATTCTCACTTTCACATGTGCTATATGGATTGGGATAGGAGTTTGAATGGTCAAAGGAGAAAATTTATTAAGTCCTCTATTCTATGCACTTGATTTGAGGTTTATTGGTGATTTCTAAGGAAAGTTAGAGCATTTTTTCTAAAATTAGTCCAGTAACCCTAAGTTCAAGAGGGTTTTGTACAAATGGACCTATAGCTTTAAATTTTACAGTTAAAATGGCACAAAACCTAATGGAAATGAAAGCCCTGTGAGATTTCTTATAGATTCAAAAAGTTGGAGTTGAAAAAACCAAGGGAAGGTAATTTTACTTGCAAGCCCTAGGCCAAATATTTGCACGTATTTGGTCATAAATTGTAGGAATTTGAGTTGTTAGCATTGTAGGTGAAGGAAATCAACTAAGTAAAGGTATATTTGGTTTTTAAATAGTCGCTAGAAGAGATCCTAAGCCCTGCACCTGTTGTAGAGCCTCCCACTATTCCCTTAGGAATCACAACTCAACTCTGGGATTCCTTTGTACTCTTCGAATCTACCCAAGGAATCTAACTCTAATAGGGTTAAAGAGGAGGTATTTTAATTGGTAACACCTTTCCACAACCATATCTAAGAGATTATAACCTATGTTGCTACCTATGCAATTTGTCTTAAAAACACCCATGTTGCTACCTATGCACCTAGTGTACCCTAGTGCCTCAAACATATCAAAACCCACCTAGTGTTCTAGATAACCTTTATCCTCTTCTAAAACATACTAAAATTTAAACTATAGTTTTTTTGGAAAGTATCTCTCAAATCTTGCTATCTCAGTTAGACAACTAGGCCTAATTAGTGGCCTTTTACAAAGAAACTCATATCCCCTTATTTTTTGGAACCTTAAAAACCTAAAAAATTCTTGTAATATGACTCAAATGAAAGGATTTCAAAAAAAATTTGGTCATTCTAGCATTTCT